>JAFREQ010000005.1:14401356-15775142 GCA_025331565.1 Holacanthus passer
GGAAGCAGAATGAATGAGGTGACCTACATAGTGCAGTATGTAGAGTAGAAGCATATGATTCAAATAAAGACTGAGATAGGCAGAGAGATCCAGAGTCAAAGGTTGGAACGACCTCCTTTGAACCTCTGACTTCCAACGTCATAGTAAAGTCTTTCTGTTATATCCAGCATTTTCATAGGCATTACCTTTAAGACTCCAGTCAACCTATAGTGGCTTCACTATTTCATTACTTTCATTTTAATATTTCTAAGCTTATCATTTGCATTATGATTGATCCTTAACCAGCCAAAGGATGAGTAACCTATTGTTTTTGCTAGTAGTTTCTTGTGTCTCTGTTTTTCTACATCTGACTAAAATTGCCTTCCGGTGACCTAAGGTGCAAGTTTTGTATATTAAAAATAATGTATATGAGAACTGTGTGAAATACCACTGAGTTGTTTTGCTGCAGACGAGAGCTTTTCCACCTCCAGAGGGAGCTGCTTAGAGAGAGGACGAGGAACAGCGTCCTCGAGGAACAGCTGAAGCCCATAAATATTCACCGATGGAGACGACTGGAGGTCTGTGTGGATGACAACCATTCCAACACTCGTCTGTTGTATTTGTTTTTCTCTGCCTCACAGTGATATGAACATTTTCACCTCTAGTTTATGTGAAAGGCCACTTCCACAGTTCAAGCAGAGTAAACCTCATTATTTCAACAGGAAAAGGTCAACTCATTAACATTTTGTAAATGACTTCTGTGCAGGGCAGTGACCCCGGCAAATACGAACTCATCCAGAAGATTCAGTCCTTACAAAAACGACTGATTGCCAAGACCCAAGAGCTTGAGGAACGCGAACTCCTATTACAGGTGAACATTCCTCAATGTATACACAAAGCACATGCACTCACTTTACGTTATTTGCTTTGACTTTTTACTTTACTTTTACTTACTTTTGCTTTGGATGAATTAGTCTTGAGTGTTATGTAATATGACTTCTTCAAAAAGGAGCCTGTTTTAAGATAAGATAAGATAAGACAAACCCACAGTGGGGAAATTCACAACCATTACATGAAAACCATTACTTCTACTAAGTCACTGTATTCAAGTGGCAAAGTGATTACTGGCACTGCAGCAGCCAACTGCTAAGAGTTACTTACTTAAATGTTTCTTGTAGAATGGTCACAGAATAACAATGAGAGATTATAAACACCAGTTTATTTTAACTCTGCCCACAGGCAAGGTAGCAGGACCCATTCAAAATATTTTAGTGTTTAGCTAAATTGTTCTGTATTTTAAACAAGACCAAACTCAGTCTTGACTTTAAAGTTCATTTTGATGAGTTGATTCTTTTGTTAGTTATTGCATTAGTCAAGTGCTTCATGCAACATCTACATAATTATATAGTGACTATAATGAAGTTAATTCAATCAATGTTTTACATATAAAAGTTATTATTATATTATTATTATTATTATTATTATTATAGTGTCATTACTTACAAATATGATCCATTTTGTCATTGGCATTAAAGGATAAGGCTGGTAATATTCTTCATTTTTGTTAATGTCAAAAAATCACTCATTCATTCTTTCTTTCCTTCTATTTCCCCACCAAGGAAAAGGAGAAGCTGTATGTGGAGCTGAAGCGCATTCTGGCCCGGCAGCCGGGTCCAGAGACAGTTGAGCAGCTCCAGCACTGCCAGTGGACCATCAGAGAGAGAACTAAAAAGCTCAAGGTCAACCCACACATCCTTTACTTGCCTTCCTTTGATTTTTTTTTTTTTTTTTTATTCACGTTGTTCTTCTTGTTGTATTGCATTGCTGTGGCCACTTCATGTTGTCTTATTTAAGTAGATACATTCACTGTCGCTCACAATCCTCTGTGCCCATTAAAAAACTTGATGCCGATAGATACAGAGTATTTCTGATGAAGGCTCTTCATGAAATGATCAAGTAGAACAAGTTTCTTGACATATACACTTCAATATATAGACCTGTTAGTTGATGGTGTTTCAGACAGTTCGTTTCAGTGACACATTTTTTTCTTTCCTCTGATTCCACAGGCGTTGATAGCAGAGCTGAGAATGGTTGACTCCAAGATGAATGAGTATAAAAGTGAAAATCAAAGTTTAGCTCATGAGCTAGCAAACATTAAGAAGAAGTATCTCAGTCAAAAAAAGCTACAAAGGTGAGCTTGATCTTTGTTTTACATCTTAGCAATCTTAGTCACACACTTGGTATTACTGATTGACTAAATGCATCATTTAGTTTATGCAGGAAATTTGTAAACTGTTGCAGTTAGTGATGGTTGTTTTCATCCCCTGATGTCCTGGAGCTCTGTTTGTCTCATCAGTGAGCAGAGGACCAAGACCAAGGTGGAGCAGCTGGAAACTCTGCCCCAGCTGAGCAGCAAACCCCACTTCACTGGAGGAGGCTTTAGGATCACCAACCCCGTGAGAAGATAATGGTTATTATAAGGGAATACTACAGTTGAGAGGAGTGAGAAGTCAGCAATCAATGGCAATATAAGAAAATATGACTGCAACATATTTACTGAGTTCATTTGACTTAATTTAAGAGGTTGTGTACAGTACATCGGGGACTTTTGGTGGTTTTGCCATGTCTGATATTCAGGATAAAAGTTAGCTCAAATTTCATTTCAAAAGACATGGGGAAGCAGAACAGACAGATCAGGCTGTCGGCACCAGAACTTATAGAAAATGTCGTGTGTTATGAAAAAATCCACCCAGCCCCAGTCTAAACAGCTCACACACAAGTTCTCCGACTTCAACTCTGATCATTATTATGATCATTATGGAAATAATGAGTCAATTTGTGGGCTGCTCTGAAAGAACTTTAGAAAAGCATTAGAAGCATTAGAATCAGCAGGTTTAAGAAATATTCTAAATAGGAAACTGTTAATCTCACACTTAAATCATTCCTTTATTATAAGTTATGGAAATAATACAAAGTTATTATAAGTATGGAGGAAGACAAATTATCATTGAGACACACTACCCAGAAAACAATGTCTCATGTCTCTTGAGTGATGGAGCAGTGCCAGGTATAATAATAAAAGCTGAATTAACTTTTCCCAGTTCGAGACATTTGCAGGGAGTTCATGTTGTATTCGGTAGGAACATGTTATGTTTTTATTAAAAGGATATTGCAATCATCTGAAGCAAAAGCCAGGATCCAACTGGGAGCAACTTCAAATGTGTTAAATGTTATTTAACACTCAATAGTGCCGTCTATTGCTGAGCCACCATCGATGCAGGTGTACAGTTCGACAGTAAGAGACATAGTGAGAGCACCCAGGGCTCAGGTTGTAATGCTACATTCTCTGGGTCACTTGTGATTATACTATCATGTTATATAAAGTGAGATATTTTGCAGCACATTTTAAATGATCCTCTTTGTCTCTTGAGCCCCTGTAATCACCACTAGATGTCAGCAAAATACAGACTGACTAAACAAGACAAAAATGCCTTCCATCTCCTGCTATACTTTGTTTTACATTTACATTTTTGTTGTGCAGTTGATCACTGTAATTCCTGGTGATCATAGGACTCCTAACTGCTGCAGTATGATGATATGAGGTTGTAATATGTCCTGTCCTATCATCTCCCTTTAGCAAGTTTTGACATATACACAAACACATCAACCAAAGCCACTGTCATTCCTGTAGTGCTCAACTGTGCCCCAGCTGAGGGCAATTTTGTTTTTACTCTATGGTTGAGCCACAGTTGGGGATTGGGTCTTCTAATCCAAGTGTTGGATTTGTATGCGGATGATGATCTTCCGTAAAGGCTAAATTCAGGGCAAACAGCATTTCATGGTCCCCAGCCTTGTTTAGGCCTCACTGATGCTCATTAACAGGCTGAAGGTGTGCTCATCATCGGAGCACAGCTGCTGATGTGTCTGAGTGGAAAGACACCTGAACACACAGTAAGTCATTTCCATCCAACAGCTGTTAGTAGCCATGTTTTCATCAACATGTTTTTATGCGCATTTTAAAGTAATGCATTAGAAAAGGTAACTGGAAAAAAACTTTCACACAATGGGGTATTTTCAAAAACAAGGTGATGCACTTAATGGGAGATGGAAACACCTTTTCTGCATAAGTTCTGATGTAGCAAACATTTAACTAGAATAATTATATAAAAGAATAAATAAGAAAATGATGATTTCTTCTTCTTTGTCTTCTTTGAGTTTTTTTTGGTGGTTGGCAAACAACTGGTTTTCATTCCATTTCTCAACCTCTGCCTTTTCTACACTGTTTATTACAGCCTTGCCTAAAGTAGCCTCCACAAGTCTAACTTCTGACAAACTGTGCTTTGTATAGCCTACTTTATTTGCTCCAAACCAGTTGATGGAAACACAGAACATTCCATTATTTTTTGCTACGCTTTCGATACAAGCAGAGGTGGAGGCAGAATCCTGCAGCAAGATGGTTGGCATGTACAAACAAGGTACCTGGACCAGATGGGAGCATTCAGAACCACGTAAGATCACCTGGGCCGAGCTCTGGAGAGCCGAACTATTGCACATGAAGTTTCTCATCCAATCGGTCTGTGATTGGTTGGTCTCCCAGACCAGTCAAACTAGGAGAGGGGCACCTTGGAGCACATCCTCAGTTGCTGCTTGAAGGTATCGGGGGAAGGGCGATAATACTGGTGCCAGGATCAAGTCCAAAGGTCTTTGCTGACACAAACAGCACAGCATTCGAGACAGCAAGGTTCACCCCCCAAAACAGTCCACCTCTATCAATGAAACATCAGCCAAGCTCCTTGGGAGGGCTGCTTGCCAGTGCACGAGGCTGAGCAAAAAAGGCAGCTCAGGTTCCCAGAAAAAAATCCTAGCATCCATTTTATTCCACTCAGACATGGTGTTAATATTGAAGTCTATAACGCGTGGTCCTGCTGGAACGTACTCCTCTGGGGAGACCTGACTGAAGAAGTCAACGAGCACAGAAGGGCTGAACATGGAACTCTTGTTACAGAGCCCTGGAACAGTAGCTGGACAGCCTACTGAGCCAGTTGAAGTTGGGTGCCGGTGCTCTGCCAGCCATTGATTAGAGCAAACTCAAAGTCCTTCAAGTAAAAGGCCGATCACTCTTAGCTGGCTGAAGGCCCTGAAACACCCTGTGACCCTGCGTTTGTCACTGAAGATGCATCCCAGTAGGATAGCAGGATAGCTATTTTCCTACACACCATGCTGGTACAAATCACAAAGATGCCAATTTCTATATATTTGCAATACTTATGTACAATTTGCTCTTGTTAAGCTCAGATAATCAAAACCAGGCCACATATTTTGTCCCACCTCCTCAAATAGAGCCTGTACATTTACAGCCAACTCTAGTGGTGTTTACAGAGTGAGAGTTGTCTCCTTCTTATTCCCCTCTGTTGCTCGTGGAGTAATGCCTTTGCCAGTACAATTACCGTATCACCATGGTAACCAGTGTCTATGCGATGCTGGGCTGTGGGAGCTATGTTGCCGTAGTAATGGGAGGCCTCTGACAGGCCAGATCTCCTTTCTTCTCTTTCTCCCCATTTCTTGGTGTGTGTGGAAGAAGCAGCTGCTCACAGAGACTAATGAAATTGGTGTTTGTTGGCTGGTCGGTGTTGATGTTTGACCAAAATTGTCATGATGAAATTTGTGTACACAAGCATATACAGTGCATGCTCATGTGTGTTTTTAGGTATGTAGATATAGTGGGTACAGTATATTCTATGATGTGAGATTTAATTATTTTTACAGTGTACAGCATCTTTAACTGAGCAGGTAGGCACAACACCTCCTGTGTACTGACGTCATGCGTTCAGTGAATCAGTCTGCAGCTTCTCTCTTTGTCTTCGCCTGTTGGATCTGCTTGCCAATTTCTAAAATTATGGTATCTATTTTGGAAAGATGAAAACACTCCTCACTGACTATTTTTCAGTTTTGTCCTAATCAACAGCTTGTAGTGTCCAAAATATAAATATAAATAAAAATATAGCATTTTTATCAAGAGAGTCACGGGAAAAACTCCAAAAAACATCACAACATCGCTGTGAATTATGTGAAGGAAACGCATCATGATGTCCTCACTGAACACTGAATGCTTATTTTCTCAATTCCCTCAAACTCATCAGGCTATAAAAAGCTTAATCTGTCAAATCTGCTCATATCTGAGAGCTGGATGTTCCAGACCTCAAAGATAGCCATATTATGATATATATTTCCCGGTCTGAGTGCACTCTGGGTGTGATAATAACATGTGAACTGTAATGTGAGTGCATGTGTTCACACGTATACAGCCGAGGCTTTTAGACAGGAGGCCTAAGCCCAGACCACAGAATGAGACCAGGGATTATGCTGATTTTGAAACACAGGCTGTGAAGGAGGAAGGAGCATCAAGTTCGTGATGATTTGGCATTTTCATTAGCATCTATTTTGTCTTATATGGAATTCATTTTAAGGGCATCCTGAATTTACAGTGGTTTTTCATTTTTCAATATTGTTTATAATATGTGCTTACATATGATTTCACTTTGAGAACTGCCTGTGAAATGATGTTGTGAAGAGCAGTCAGTATAGGGAATTTTCTTTATATTTTAATTTATTATATCGATAAAATTGCCTATTGCCAATAATACTTACTTTAAATATACTTGTAGAGATTTTAGGGATTGAAAGGCCAATAGCTTTATGAAAATTTGTATTGGCTTTATATCTAGATATACATTTGTTATTAATTACAGTTTCATATTTCTCAAACACACATAGTTATGTACAAATGTTATTTGAGCTCAACTATTGATAATTAAGTTCCTGAAAATGTAATATTTTTGATAATCTTATTATAAACACATCAGCACAAAGTGATGACCTACTACACAGTCTGGACAATAATATCCAAAACAATCACTCAATCAGATAAATCACATGAAACACAACATAAGATCACTAATACGTTGATGAAATACACAGTTAATAAGATGAGTCACGTTGTTCATTTCTGCTCCGTTCTGTTCATTTAATGATTTAATTGATTACAACATCCTGGTCTTCTGTTCAAACAGAGATTGAAAAATGTATTGGTAGAATGGATCCAAAACAATGTGTTCTTCTTGTTCTTGCTACTTGTCGGATCAAAAATGATAAATTACTTAGTATCATGCCGTGTGCTGCTCTCCTTTCAGTCCTGTATTGTTGGCTTTATATATACCGTCCTACTTTAACAGTGTGAAGAATGGTCTCCCCTCAGCAACATTTTCTATTAACAAACATGTATTTTACCTCTTCTCCCCCTTGTTTTATTCTGTGATCTGTGTGTTTTCACACCTAGTTTTAAACTGTATTTAGTGTGATTTTCATTCATTTTGTCACTTTGCATTTTTGTGGAAATATCCTGGTTCAATATTAATACGTTCTCTTCTGCGTGTTATTGCACTCAGATGTGTGGCAGAATGAGTAAGCAGACAATAGGGGGAAGCCGGTGATACAGTACAGAGGATTGAATGTACAAGATAGACAGAGAAACAATGTGCTACCTTCCTACTGAAATATCTCCTTCCCCCAAAGCTCCTGCTCCTCCTCCTTCTCACCACATGAATATTGGGGATTTAATGCATGCAGGGAGAGCAGAGGGAGGGAGGGAGGGAGGAGGCAGGGACAAAGGGAGAAGGAGAGGATAGTGAGGGAGGAAAGGAGGGGGGGAGCTGATATCGTCAGAGGCCTGGCAGTGCGCAGGCTCTGTGAGAGCTGGGCTGGCTGCCTATTGATTGGAAAACAACGGGCTGTGGTAGGACAGATAAGGGTGGCTGTGGGATAACGGGTGAGGGAAGGGATACAGACCAAAGTTCAGACCGCGTTGCCATCTTTACCTCCCAGATCTTTCCCCCTCTCTTTAACCCTGGAATGAATGCAACTGCTGCTGCTCATTGGTGGGTTTTGCAGCAGAGAGAAGCTTAGGCACAGAGTCTCCTTGTCTGAGAAGATCCTGCCTACACACCAAGCCATAACAACAGCTGCACATCGACTGCAGGTAATCTGTCTTCATACTGTACATATCATCCTGCTGTTCGTTCCTCCAGTCCTGACCTCTCGGAGCGCCTCTCTGTGCATCATCTTTCCTCCATCCTTGCCTTGTAACCATGGTTTCCTCCATCTCTTCTTCCTCTCTGTTCGCTGCTCTTCTCTCCCTCCCCCACTCTCCTCTTTTTTCTCCCTCTGATGAGCTGATGACATGCACTTGCTTGATTTCCATTTCAGCCACGGTGCCTGAGAATTGATTTGATATGAAATCCATTTTAATTATATTTATGTGGAACAAAATAAGAATGGTTTGACAAGTATTTTTTTTTTAATACAAATGTGATTATGTTCCTGCTTGGAATCACAAAATGGAAAAAAATGCTAAAATCTGCAATGTAATTGGTGTTTGATTTGCTGTTCAGTCGTCCCTCCCGAGTAAAATGGGGTGTGTGATTTGGCTCCTTTGCATTAAATGACCTCTGACGATCTCTTGTGATTGGCTCTTTCATACCTGCATGCTTGTGGAGCATGGAGACACACCTGAGACCACCACCACTCTCTGTGAAGGTCACATATAAAAAAGGCTGACACACATCGCAAACACACACTATGCAGGAACGTCTGCATAGTGTGTGTTTACCTGCACATCTCAACACCTCCACACCATCCACACTGCTGTCAGCTTTAATGTGGATGCTGTGATTTCATCTCTTGCTAGAAATATTCCACATCCATTTTGGTCAACAAACCTTGCAGTAAATAGAAAGGCCACAGCATGACTGGAAAGTGCTATTAGGAAATTGAATCTATCAACCTGCCAAATTTTCAAGCAACAGTGCGTCAGTGCCTCCTGTGAAGAGTCCCTGTGGCAAGGTTAGAGCTAGCTACTAATCTCGATGTCCATGTTCCTTATTTGAGTCGACCAAATGACCTTAATTGGATCTATTGACAGACATGAGCTGTCAGTCACTGTCACATGAAGGAAATCCTTCTCTCAGCAGAAATATGTGACATAGATGTTGAGCCAAAGCAGATGCAATAATAAAAAAACACAAGCAGTACAGAGAGGAAGAGCTAAAGAGAGAGGATGAGATCCTGAAAAACAATATCCAGATGTTGATGGAGCAGCACTTTGCTGAGTGGTGTGATGAGGAGGAAGAGGCTTGCACAAGCTTGTTTTAAATGGACTCCTCTGTACTTACCCACTTAGGCCAGGCCACAGTCCAGCAAAGCACAAAGGATAAAATTTAGGCCTCACTGTGTAATTACACTGCGTCTGACAACCTGACCGAGGCAGAACTTCTCTTCAAAGTCTGCCTGCAGCATTACAGCAAGTCTGCCCAATGAATGCAGCTTCTTTTTGCAGGTTCATGCCCTTTCATTTCTGATGATTTCTATCATTAGATTTCATTAATCACTGATTCAAGTTTCAGGTTTCAAGAAATTCTTTTCATCCATATACTGCACGTACAGTCAATATTCTATTACCACAACAGTCAAACAATAATGACTATTAACATCATTTCTGACAGTTACTGTGTGCTGCTTTCTCTTACATTATGTACAAAGATACTATCAAAACCTTAAAGAAGCATAATTTAGGAATACTACACTTTGGAAACAAGCGTGATTTCACCTCTTTTAGAGTGTGTGAACTCCTTCGTGACTCCACTGTGGGCAAGAAAATGTTTTTCCACCAGTTAATTATCCAGTACTATTGAACAAAGGAAGCAGAGAATGATATCTTTATAGGGACTCCATATCTTTCTGAGACATAGAACAAACTGAACAAACACTATCCCATTAAATTTAGCTTGAGTGATTTAGAAGGGAACATTTGAATATATGTATGTGGTGGTGTAAAATGCTTAGAAGTATAGTATATTCACCTTTACGACTGATATAGGTAATGGCATTGAAATTGGAAGATAAGTCCATCTATAATTATCTGACACAGTTATGTGAAGGGTACATTTTTACACCCATATTTATTTAGCTTCAAAACCCTTAAAGAAAGCTCTGAAAATAGCCTTACCCTAATATATTGTGTGCTTTGACAAATGTTCCTATAATTTCATGTCCCAGAATCATGGAAACCTCATCAGTTAAATCTCAGTAGAGGTGCTTAATTAACTGTGGTTTACCCGTAAAGCCAACTGGTTTAGTTCCCTCTGGGACCTGGTCCCCTTCTGGCACATTTACCTCCATCTTCTCTTTGTCTAGACAACATGGTGCCATTCCATGTGAGATGAGGCAGGCATGATTTAGGAGATGCCAGATAAATCCTTCTGGGATGTTTGTAAATCTACCAGATGGGGACATGTACAGACCTTTGTGCTTTGTCCGATCCAGTTTTTCCCCTTAACCACTCTTGCTGCAGCAGTAACCTTGCCTCATTAAAGGAATACCGATCAAACATAAAACATCATGCTGATTTAGCAAACTCATTAAACACTGTATGACCACCACTCTTGTTTGTGCAGGACTCAGAGATTAACAGACAGGGGACACCATGGAAGCCCCACTTGTGTGTTTGGATGAGGAGTTTGACGACCTCCGGCCATGCCGCATGGATGAGCTCGACCACCCAGCGCTCAACCACTCCTCTTACTCCACCACCACCACCACCACCACTGTCCCTCTGGCCTCCATCACCCGCGAGGACTTCTCTGAGCTGGAGAACTTCTCTGAGATGATGAGCTTCAAGTCGATGGAGGACCTAGTCAACGAGTTTGACGAAAAGCTCAATGTCTGCTTCCACAATTACAACACCAAGACGGAGGGCCTGGCCCCCATACGCAACCAGTCACACAACCAGGAGGACGAGGAGAGGCTGCAGGACGAAGAGTGAGTGACCACACTTACATTCAATTCTTAGCACAGTGTCCACTTACTGAATTTTTTCTGGGGCTTTCAGCCATCTCTTGTGGCATTCATCAGCATGTAATATGCATTTTCAAGCCTGCAATGTGCACAACTGAGGTCTCCACAGATCTGATACAGTTCAGTCTAAGTGACATACCTAAACTGGCACCTATAGCACTTATAGTCCTTTGAAAAGCATTTGCATCAGTTGTTTCTGGGTTAAAAACATTGCAAAAGGCATCCTACATTGTATTGTCAACAGTGTCAATATACAGAAAGTATCTGAAATAATTCAATAACTGAACTAATAACTTTAGTTTACTGCTTTTCTATTTGAATATTACTAAACTAACTTTTCAACAAAACATGTTGTTGCAGTTGCGCTGCGTGATGCACCCCATGGCCATCAGGAGCATAATAAAGTGATAGAAATGACATTCTGACATAATAAAATACCACAGATAAACACACAAAATAGAACTTATTCCTCCAGCCCTTTATGTTAGTTATACACTAGCCCACTCATGATGCTGAACAAACTCTCAGCAGTCCAGCGTGTCACACGTGACCAAAGCCAAAATATTTCCACACACAGGCTGCATCATCCCAAAAAACTAGTCAATCGGCAGCATGACCCCACCCTCCCCAGCACCACAGTCACAGTCAGGCTGCACGCTGAATTATTCAATGTGCAGTGCTGTTCGCCTCAGTTGGCTTCGGCTCCGTCGGTCTGTCTCTGCCTCTCCACCAGCTGACTGCCAGATCCTCCTCCTATTGCTAGCAGGCTCTGAGGCGGAAACACACACGTCCTCACACTGTTTGGATAGGAAGCTTGCTAAAAATATTCTGACTGTAGGTGTGAGAGGAGAGTGTTTTTAAAAAGGGATCACATGATTTTTCAAGTGAGTCTGCAGCGATGAATAAAGCTTTGACTCACTGCTGAGCACAGAACACAGGACTGTGGGTGCACGTGAGTTCTGCAGCACTACACTAATCTGCATGTTGTGACCATGGTCGTGACCAAGACACAGGCCTGTTGCCATGCACTGATTTGTTGTGGCACAGATAAGGAAAGCAGTGTAGATATGGTGAGGTCAGATATACACAGTGTTCCTCCTCCTCATTTAATGCCAGTTTTAATAAATAACAATTGATGGCATAATATCAAATCAAGTTAGTCTCATTCACTAGATGTTTATTCACTTTGATGGCACTCAGACAGAGAAAACTATAAATAGAAACAGCACTGATGTTCATAACACTGAGGACCTTGTGTTGTGTTGTGGCATGTAGGAAAAAATATAGAGACTCATAATCATGACCAATGTAAATCTGCTGTTTGGTTGAAAACAGTCTGTCATACATTTTGGTCTAATCCCTGCAGTTGCCTGATTAGAAATGCAGATGTGACAGCGACAAGCCGATGGAGAAGTGGAATATTATACAGAATAATTTCTCTTCGGTGGCTGCGGGCCAACAAACACAGCAGGACAGCTTTGTAACATGGAGTTCCAGTTCCTGCCAGCCAGACGACCAAACCGCGTCCTTGTGTTATGCCGGCAGTGTGCTGTTCATGTGTTGTGGTATTTTGCACTGTGCTTACTGCTGATGACATTATTCTGATGAAGTGTTCATTTAAAGGAAAAAGAAAAAGCAGGCATTTGAGAAAAATACACTTGGATGAGAGGACCAATTTCATTATTGTCCGTTACACAGTTTGTGAAGCTACAGCCGGCAGCCTGTTAGCTTAGCTTTGCATAAAGAGTAGAAACAGGCAGCACAGTCCAAAATTGCTCTGTCTCCTGCCAAGAAATAATCTCACATAACCCCCTGTACAACTACATATTTTCATTTTTATCCTTGAGTGCTTGGATGGAGTAAACAAACAGGATATAACAAGATATACGCAAGAAAGTGATATTTCCAAAAATGTCCCTTATCTTTTCTCAAGTTTTCAATTCTAGCTTCACTATTTTTATTAGAGGTGGTATTTTCTTTTCTTTAAGATGCAATGATAGAAGCTAAGAACAGCTATTTTGCACGTGCAGTCATAATTGTTTTTAATAAAGAAATCATTTTCTATGTGTTCATCTTTTGACTGGCGTAAAGTGGGTTGTATGCTGCTAAACACGAATGTAAAACTCAGCAGCAGTCTGAATTCCATTTCAAGTTTATTTGTGTAGCACTGTTTCATACAAACTGCTTTATATTATGGTAATATAAACTTCCTCTGAAGAAATGGGGTCAATTTGCAAATCATCTAGTTTATTCAACTTTATAAACATTTCAACCTTCTTTGTACATAATTAATTGTCGGATGGAGAAAATGTTTCATAGTATTCATTTTTTTAGAAAGTCCATTTTATTTTCATCCTGGTCAATAACAACAGTTTTTATAGTTCAGTGTTGAGTGTATTGTCCCTATTCGTGTGCTGGTGCATGCAGCCATGGCATGCAGGCAGGGCTGGTGAGGTAAGCTGTCGGCTGAATGGTGTCCACTGTGTGTCCGGGTGTGGGCAGTGCCACTGGGAGCAGGGCTGCAGGCCCGAGCCAACCTCTGAGAGGAGGAGGAAAGAACACAAAGGAGACTTCTCTCCCAGTTTGATGTCATTCCTCCTCAGACATATGCCTGCACCGGGTTACAGTCAGAGACCAGTGGAACAATGATGTGAGGAGCTTTATCTAACTCTCTGCTAAGGATACCTTTAACGGAGTAGTAAGCTGTGTTTTTTTCTGTTGTGCATTGTTCCTCTGCAGCCTCCAGCTCTGCATATTGACCATCATCATTGACTTGCTACGTTGAAATATTGACTGAGTTGCAGGACGCTGAAGACAGGACTGCCTTATAACCAGGGAGACAACATGCACCAAACTCTAGTTTAATGCTGTTATATAACTGTCTAACTACACCGGGTGTTGATACACCAGCTTAAAATAGTAGACAGCCTTTAGAGCTAAGGGCAGAAACAGTGTTTTGATGCTTCTTGTTGATAGCTTTTGTGGTGCTTGAAAGTTTCCCTTGCCTCAGTGTGTGTGTCTGTGTGTTGTTTTCCAGTGTGTGGGATGCTCTAACTGACAACTACATCTCCACCTGGGACGGAGCTGCTGAGGGACTCAACGGCAATATTTCTGATCAGGAGGTACATGTCACTTTGTCTTCGGTTTCGACCTGGCAAATTTGCTATCAGGCTTGTAAATGAATCAATGATGAGTAAAGATTATTTTTTATTTTGGAAAGGTGAATTCAACTGGGTTTCTACAACCTTTAGCCATGTGTATGATAAACAGGATTAAATTTAGTATTCCTGTTTTTTTTCTTGATCTGACTTTCTTATCTTATATTTGGATTTACTTGAGAGCATTTTTGTACCAGTGCTGTACAAACCATGTGAATGTCATTTGAACTAACCTCCTGCACGGTGTGCTATTATGTGGATGGTGTGAAACTGCGTCGAAAGTGTTGATCACGAATGACCAGCTGATTCTGTAATCTGCCGTGATGTTTATTTACCCATTTTATTTCATTACCCACAGTTTTATTAAAACTGCTCAGACGTCTGACCCAGAAAACAAGCTCACAACCCTGAAAAATTGCTCTCACAGTCACTTCTTCTGTATTTCTTTTTTGTGGATATGGAGGAATACTTGTTACTTGGGATGAATTGTTGAATAAATGTTCACTAATGTGCGCTACTCTACTTTAAAGAAGAAAATATGATTCTGTTTTTACGGTTTTAAATGGCTGTGAGTGAAAGTCCACTGTGTGCCGTTATTTTTTTTATATTGGCATGCCAAACTGAGTAACTATCCGGTTCATTCTTTCGGAGGCTTAAGCTCATGCTGACACTTGAAGACATGCTTGACCAACCTTGACTGGTCTGCCATTCAGCAGAGGTCTTCCTCCCCTCCCTTAATTGGCTGTCACATACAACTGGACAGCAGGCACTTAGCAGTCCAGGCCATGTTTTGGCTGGTCAAGGCCAGAACACACGTTTATGGCCCAGAGGGAGAGAGAGGGTTGTTCATATTCAGCTAGATTCTGCCTTCGGTCTAGTTGTAAGAATTCTCTCTAATTTAAAAGTGTTATACCACAATCGACCACCAGTGAATGCTTCACAAATGACGGCTCCCCTTCAAGGCAGTCACATAAATCAGTTTCCCTTATTTCTGTGGATATTAAGTAAGTTCATTCTTTTCATTGCTTCTTCTGCCACATAATTACTGTTCCAACCAGGAACCATACCAGAAACACAAACTACATCTGCTTGCTGTGTTACTGTGGATTTTTCAAATCTTTCATTAACTGTCTTAATATCATGATGTATAGATAATTAGCAGCAGCCCGAGCCTTGCGGACATTCATATCATAAGACTCATAGCCTAGAGCTATGCCTGCTAAGCAAAGTGAGAACCGCTTCATGGTGTCCAGGGAATCACCAAAATCATTAGGATTCATCCTCTGGGAGCCAAGAATGTCTGTACAAAGTAAGACAGACCAACATTGGCTTCCCCAGTGCCAATGTTACAGATTTCTTCAAATGACAATTTATTTCACTGTAAATTCACATCAAATGTGAAAAACTGTATGAAAGTCAAATATTGCAAATAAAAATAAACAAGATCTAAACTTTTTTCAAATGGAACAGTACATTGCTTTCTAAAGGAGGTACTAAATAATGTAAAACCTTTAAAATATTTAGAGTATGAGATTTTCAAATGAGTGCAATCTCAGGCTCATCTCTTCTTCCCAGGCACTGATCTAATTCTTATGGTAAATTACTGTGGATTAGGTTTATTATTCCAGTGCAGATAGGGAGTTTTTAACTTTTGCCTCCTTTTCTCCTCTACTGCAAAAGCCATCTGTTTGCTTGGTTCTCATGCTTTATCTCACATTCTGCAGATCCACGAAAAAGAGGAGGAAGAGATGAACGAGAAGAATGATAATGCCAACTGCCTGAACGAAGAGCCTCTCATCACAGCTGATCAGGTGTGTGTGTGTGTGTGTGTTTAAGATCAAACAGCAGTTTGTCTCTGTCCTGTTTTTGATATTAAGAAAAAGAAAGCAGGGTGTAACATGAGACTCATCTCAAAATGGTGCTTGGCTCCTTTTCATCTTTTCCCTGCCACTTTTCAAACATCATGCATTTTTGTTTAGGATAATTTTGTTTGTTGGAATTACCATAATCTCTTGGGGTGTTTGTGAAATAAAGCCTTTTACATTCAGACTGTTTTATTTTGTTCTGGATGAGTGTGGAGTGTTGGACTCTTCTTGGATTCCGGTCTCTGCTGTACTTCACTGAAGCCTGTGTATATTAAAGTATGACACACTAATAAAGGAGGCTATAGGTATTTTAGTGGCCACACTCTGCCGACAAATTGATGGTTATGGATGTGTGTGTCTCCCCTGTCTCCTAATCTCTTTCCTGTCTGTCCACTTGTCTCCCTATATCCTTCCATCTACCTTACCCTCTTACTCTCTGTCTTTCTCTCTTCAAGGTCATTGAGGAGATAGTCGAGATGATGGAGAACTCCCCCGATCCTGGTGAAACGGAGGAGGAGGATGAAGAGGAGAGCAGCCATTGCTCCTCCAGGACCAACCCCTCCCTGCTGGACGAGATCAGACAGCTGTCACAGGCCTCCAACAACAACTGCTCCTATGAAGGTAAAACTGAAAATAATCCATGCTACCTTTTTTTCCATTAATGCAGGTGCCTAACTGACACTATGATACAAAGTTCCTCTCAGCTGGTTTAGGATGTGAACAGGCTGCATTCCTGTCAAAACACTGTTCCTTGTAGAGTCAAAGTGTGAAAGTGAATCTTTTCACCAAAGAAACTGCTTAGTTTGCCAGCAGGGTGATCAGTCTTTCTAATGTTAGTCCCCATTACGTTACAATTAGTATTTCCTCTTGAAGCATTGTCTTGAAACATCAATAAAATACCAAAGGTGAGACGCCCCTCACATGAGGCCTTGGCATAAGCTGGACATGAAAAAAATCCTCGTCCCTATTTATATAAGACCTAACATGAAGGCCGGTTATGATGGACACCATGGTCAAGGGCAAACATGCACAAACTGCAATATATACACATTGTTTATTCAAATCTTATTTTTAGGTAGAGATGAAAGAGATATGATCATGGCTACCGAGTAGCCAGGACACCTCTGACACATCAGGTTCTGATTTAGTAATCCACATGGTTCGATTAGTCATCTCATTTCAGCAGGTCCATGGGTGGGAGTTCAAGAGGACAAGGTGTTCTCTGCCATAAGGTGTGCTGAACATGTTGGAGATCCATGTGGCTCCTCCATCTGAGCCGCATTCATTTGTCCTGACCTCTGTGGGAATGGGAGCTAAATATGTGTGAGGATCTGAGCATCTTTTGGCTCACACAGCTGCGTGAATAAATATAGCACTAATAGTAATAGTGTCTGTTTTTACATCAACATTTTAGGTAACTGTTAATTCTACTTGGTTTTTAGTTTTTTTGGCTTCTTTCTCTATATGATTAATCATTCCCTGAAATTCTTGTTGCTCTTTGTGTTCACCTGTGAAGCAGCTTGTACTTCTGGATTTGGAAGATGCTACAGAAATAATTTTCTTACTGACTTGTTTGACATAAGACCAAATGAGCTGTGGGGGGACTGGAGCTTTTCAGGGAAAGGACATGAGATGGATAAAAAAGCAACTTTTATGACTTTTTGATGGGGTTTTTTATTAATTTTTTTTGTCTGATCGCTTGATTGACTCATAAATGATCAATATTTTAAGACAGCAATAAGGATTGCCGGATCACATTGTCAATTTCCTGTATACTCTGTAATGAACATGAATGGTAAATTGATTTTAAGGTATAATGATAATTATAATACAGATTCAAATTTGGTGATTCACTGTCACTTTGTTTTAGTAAGAACTTAACTTACACAAGTTTGATGACATGAAAAAAAATATGCAGCAAAATTGTCATCACTACATGATACGATTCTCAGCTTGAGGCTTGGGATCCTCCAAGGGGTTATGAGATGAATGCAAGTGCTTGTCAGATGATTACTACTACTTTGTGCTACACAAAGCACGCTACCTTTGTTACATAAAACAATGTGTCGAAGATTTGGATTGTCTGATTAACTCTCATGTTTGTTCTTTAGCTGAAACTGAACTGCTGGCAGTATATTTTAGCTCTGCTTTTTTGCACATATTCACACAGGTGGTGTATCTTATAGCATTCTGTCTGAACCCGTGGGTAAGAAACAATACTTGTGCACAAAATAAAACCCAACTGTCTGTCTGTCCCCCTTCATCTGTTCTGCAGGCCTGAGCCTGATGCCCAGCTCAGCGCTAGTTGAACTGCTGCACCGGGTAGAGGCCGCCATCCGTGAGTACTCAGAGGAGCTGGTGAGCCAGCTGGCTCGGCGCGAAGAGCTGGAGTTTGAGAAAGAAGTGAAGAACACGTTCATCACGGCCCTGATGGAGGTGCAGAACAGACAGAAGGAGCAACGAGACAACAAACGCCGGCGCCGGGACAAGGCCCTGAGCCTGCAGGGGGGAGGGATGGCATCTGTGAATGGAGGGAATACAGGCTCCACAGGCACCGCGGAGAAGACAGGGAGCATGCCTGTCAAGGTGAGGAGCAGGGAGTGGAAGTGGCCTTGAATGCTTTACACACTTTTTAATTATTTACATCATGTGAGTGTGTGTGCCATAACTTAGTGTTTCACACAGGAGTTCTATAAACCTGTGCTTTAATCAGTGTCACAACACCAAAGTTATAGTAATTATGCCACAGTAGGTCAAATTTACTCAGAAAATGGTGTCGACTTTGTGGCCACAATCTGTGTGTATTCAGTGCCTGATTTACTAAGACAGCAGCTCATTAAGCAGTCAGTGCCTGGACTGGTACTGCCCTCCAGACAATCTCTGCAAGTGAAGGAGAACTCAGAGGTACAGTTCACAGGTGAAAATGGCACCACGAGATCAATCAACTCGGAAAAGAAATGAGTGCAAGCAGTGCACAAATGACATGTAAAATGCAAACTCTAGCCTGCTCAGTCTGCTCAGTTAGTACAGCTTGTGTGTTTGGTGCACCATGTGTCACATCTGTGCCTCAAAAAACAGGCACAAAAGCAGTGGCAGACCCCGGATGTCTGAGGCGTGGGGGTCAAATGATAAAAAGGGCAACAGCTGTATGCGGTAGGGCACCGGTATGTTGAAAGTCGTGATGCATTTAAGATAAGATATTCCTTTATTAGTCCCACAACGGGGAAATTTATGGTGAAACAGATCCAAACCTTTGGTTAAGATTGTAACTGTTTTATTATGTGACGCAGATTTAAAGTATAACTACTCCACCTCTGTAATAAACACACACTGTCATGTTGAATCCCTCCAGTGTAAATAAGTGGAAGGTGAAACCACAGTGCCTGACAGCTCTCCCTCTTCCCTTCCTTTGACTGTTAGCATAATGGATCTCAGGTCCATTAGCCTCTAAAGTATCTTCCAGGAAAGATCCTAAAGTGGAAGTGACCCGTCGTCTTCGTACAGTAACCGCCCAATCCAGTCGACTCCTGTCCAGTAACAGAAAAACAACCTAATGGACTTTCCCTCCATAAAACGCAGCAGCAGTGTTTTTATCTGGTGACTCTTGGTCACCTGAGGATGCATTACTCAAATTGTATGATTGCACAGATGGCTTAATGATGCTGATGCAATATAAACAAGAAAGCTAATTGTATCTCACCATAATTTTGAGTGTAACTGCAACAAGCTTTGTATGAGATGCTGGAAGGTCTGTGTTGTACTCTAAAAATGACTCTTCACCGGATTTCAGACAATCTTTCGTTTGATCAAGGGACTGGTGATCAGCAGCTTGGAGTAATGATCAATGTGTGTGTGTGTGTGTGTGTGCGTGTGTGTGTGTCTGTTTGGTGTGAATGTCCTGATTGTGACCTTGCAGCGTTTCAGCATGGAGGGACTGTCTAACATCCTGCAGACGGGCATCAGACAGACATTTGGAAGCACAGGGAACGACAAACAGGTAAGGTCAGAGGTCAAAGGTTGACATTAAGAGTGTCACATAGATGCACTTAGCTTGAAACTAAATTTGCTGGTCAAATGCAAATATAGAGTCTAGACACGGGACAGCACTCTTTCCCAGCAGTCCCTACATGTGATCAAGTAAATCAAGAAAGAATGTTCACAAATTCTTTAATTGAACAATTTTGTTTATTTGTTTATAAGATATCGCTCTATATTTTTGTATGATATAGAGTTACTGAAGGTACATAAACTGCTCTGGTAATACTACAGTATTGATTGCGGTGAGGTTACAGCTCATAGTCCTTTTTCATGTGCAGTACAGTTGTGCTGTGGTGGCCCTTTCACGCCACGGGCCCCAGTGTTTCAATGTTAGAAAGCTGCCTCTGATTAGCTACCACATAAACTGAAACCTTTTTTTTCAGTATCTCAACACAGTTATTCCATACGAGAAGAAAGGCACCCCTCCATCTGTTGACGACCTGCAGATGCTCACAAAGAGTAAGTATCCAATCAAACCATCAAATGCAAATAACAATTACTGGCTAGAAAAAACAGTGTATACCCAAAGTTGATTCACTTTTTTTCCTCCCACCTAGTTCTTTATGCCATGAAGGAGGACAGTGAGAAGGTGCCTACACTGCTAACTGACTACATATTGAAAGGTAAACACAACACAAGTTTGAACACTCCTACACAGTAACTGGTGAAGAAAAAGTCAATGTTTCATTAAGTTTCCCAGTGCTACTGTCTTATATACCCTGCCACATCAGTGAAGAGTACAGTATGTTATGTTCAATTCAGTTACTGCAAAACTTCCACATTCTGCTACAAGACTCACTGCATTGAAGTAACTTTATTTAACTTTAACTTTATTAACTTTCCTGTTTGTCCTCTGTAGTCTTGTGTCCCACCTAAAGCACCGCCAGGCCAGGGGCCACAGTGTGACGGAGAATTCTCCCCCCCCCCAAAGGGATTTTCCGGCCCTCCTCGCCTCTGGCCCAAGCTGCATGACCTCCCCTCTTTTACCATTATCAACCATGGATCCTCACCATCGACATTATTGTATTCACCTCAACTATGACTACTGCCTTTTGCTGAGCTCACCTTCTCTCATCCTGCACATTAAGCTCAGGCCAGACCCAAAATGGCCACCATCTAATAGTTAAACAAGTGGGACGGCCAATCTCACTTTTAAAGGACTTCACTAATGGAGCATGACATGCTATTAAATATCACAACACCACTTTGGTACAGGGATACAACATTATCATTGCTTTCTTTTCCTTAATTTCTTTACTTTACAGTTTACTTTTCTTTGTTTCCTCTAACAGAATTTCAATGTTGCCAAGTTTTGACACTTATTCATACACTGACCTCTTAACCACCGGGTCCTGTTGATTGTTTTATCCATTGATTCACAAGGACTACACTGTAAAATAAAAGAAATGCCATACTGCATCCACAGGCGATCATCTCTCAGTGTTGTTTCAGATGAAAACAGTGATTCATTTGAATGCAAAAGCCATGCACCTTTTTCTGCCAACTTAGTACTGTAGCTCCATGTGAATGAAAAGAAACACACGACTATTACGGGTGCAGTGCAGTGTATTACAAAGCTTTTTTTTTTTTTTTTTCTTTTTTGCTTCACTCTCTGAAAATCCAGTGTTCTTCTGACTTTTTTGAAATTTCTTTTCATTTCTATCAAAATATTTGATATAAAACTCTGTTGCTGATTTTCTACTTTTATTTACTGTGTCATCAGAGTGACAGGCTTCTGTGCATTCCACCCTGTTTAGCCACGTGGAGGGGTATCACTGGGTTTTCCTTGGATATATCATCCCCTGATGAGATGAGCTCATTTCAATAAAGGCGTGCATATTTGCATACTAGCGTATTTATGACTTCCTTTGCGCCATGTAGGTGAATGTTACATCGCTAATCGCAAATTCTAATAAACATTCTACCCTAAAGGTGTGTGCATCTGCTTCTGTCTGTCTTTGCCTTTTGACGTTAGCAAGTAACATGATCAGAGCTGATAAGTTGTTGGGAGAATACGAACAGAAGCAGCTTTACACAGAGACATGGTTGGGTTTAACTCTACTGCATGAAATATGTTTTATTGACAAAAAAATATATTTCATACTTTGCATGATTTAGTTCTTCATTGTCCCAGAGCAACAATGTGCCATTTGAGAAAAATCGGATTTCTGTAGAATGGGTGAAAACAAACCAGATATGCATCAGAAAGGTTGCTTGCTTAACAATTCAGTATTTTCTGCCACATGTGGCTCTACGTCTTGAAATGCAGCATTCTATATCAATTTCACTTTCTCAATTGATTCACCAGAAACAGGAGTTTAAATATACGGTGCATTTGCTGCCCCCTGGTGGTTGACTCAAGATGACCTGAGAATCAATATTTAAAATGAATTAGGATAGCTACATTAGGATATAAAGTATATTTCAATAATGAGTGTAACTACTCAAATGCAAGACTGATTTGAATGCCACCGTGAATTATTGTGCATTCTATTTAGAAACTAAATGTTGTGTGCAATGTTGAATATGAATGATTGATTTAAACACATTCTCTGCTGTGCTGGCTCCTCATGCCCCGTAGAGGGCAGATGATGGAATGACTGCACTGCAATTTGATTATGGATCAATAGACTGAATATACACTCCAGAAGTCATTTAACATATTTCTGGTGCAAATCATCTTGCTGGATTATATCAAAGTTTAATTGCTAAATGCTGGTGGAATCTTATGGCTTATTCTAGCTCAAAGGGAAGCAATTTATTCTTGAAAAGACCCCAAATAAGAATGGAAATGAGTCAATACATCTCCATGCTGTAAGCTCGATAATAAGGATAATTTATTTTAAAAAATGAAGCTTTGGAGGGAAAAAACATACACACACACACACAACTGATAATTTCTATTTTAATTGAAAATATTATACAAAGCATTTTCCATGAACATAAATATGGAGGATACAAGTGCACATTGCACGATAATGTCCACAGTTTAGGCCTACTGTATACATAAGCACAAGTTTGGCCACAGTAGTTATACAATCCATCATGGTTTATAACTGACTGACAGTGAGCACTTCTTCAGTTCAGGAAACATTTACAATTTATAAACTCTGCTCATGCGCTCTTATACATACACGTATACTGTATAAAAATAAAGGCTTGTCTTGGATACATTTTAATGTTCATAATCTACACGTTTGACTTTTGACTATGACAGTGAGTCTATTAACTGTAGCTGCAAAGACTCTGTAGTAAGTTCTACTCATCAAAATGATTTCCTCCCCACTTTCAACTTCCCACAGGAAATCTTTCCATTTTGCTCTAATGTATTGAAAACAATACAAATCTAAACAAACCCATCGAAGCTTTAAGACACAGCTACCACTTGCTTGTACACGTTGCTGACACTGCCCCGCTAAGCTGGTGTCAAAAAGCTGACAATAATCAGAAATGGTCTGTAAAGGATGCTTTTATGTTTCCCTTCAACATTAAGTTCCAAATGATTCAGTTCAGAATTGTGTTATTCCAACATCCTGTTCACACTGAAAAATGCAAAACAACAAAAACAAACTCCAGTGTATTGACAATACAGTAGAACAGATAGATCACTATCATTATACACATATAGTTTCTATTCTTTTCCAAATCAAATGATATTTAAATAGGCATTTATGTGACTTGAAAATGGCCAGAATAAGATAGAAAAAAGCCACAATCAAAAATCATATTCGTTGCTTATATTTTATAGAAAAATTGATTTGATACCATGTTTCCATAACATGATTTGATATCATCATTTTTCAGTTTAAGACCATTTATCCTGTAGCATTTACATTCTGACTCTGCAATAAATTTGTTTAGGATGTAAAGACTAAGCTGACATGGTTGAGTTGGAATCTCAATGAGTTGGAGTGAAGCAGTGCCTCAGTGCCATCTACTGTATGTATCATGAGCCACAGCTGTTCTTATTCAGAGATACTACTTGGTCAAAGATCATGGCAGTGTAATATACAAATCCTTTTTATAAAATCCAAAACATGCCCAAATATTTCTTTCTATGTTGAAACTAGCTCTTGAACCCAAATCCAGTGCATATTTGGTTCAGTAGTATCAAGCCAACATTTATATGATACAATATTTTGTGGGTTGTTTTTAAATTTGTAGATGAACTCCCCCAACTTTAAGGGGAAATAGTGTGACTTCATCTTCTTCTTGTGATAGGAGATGGTTGAAGATCTCTGACTAGGCACTTTCCACAAAACATCTTTACATTAATGTTTTTGATTTAGAGAAACTGCTTCCTGTTGCCATATTTTGGCAATATCAATCAAAGGGGAAAGAACATTTGTCTAAAAAAGAGTGAAAGAATTTCCCCATTTGGGACATCTATCTATCTATCTATCTATCTATCTGAAGCCTTTAGCAGAGGCAGTGAATCAAAATGTGTCCATGTCATGTTAATTGAAACAGCTTGTTAAACAGTTTTCTTTCTACACTAGAACATAAATGACAGCACATAAAGGGAGCGTGTTGAAAGAATGAAGCGTTCCATACTCTATATCTTTGGTTCAGTATCCAGTGTTGCAGGCAGATGTGTCACCTGTATCATATATTCCATACTGGCTGTGGCCAACAATATGCTGTGCTGTATGTCACACGCTTAACAGAAAATAAATAACATATTTACAATTTCAATGCTGCAGGCAACTTTAAATTATTACAACTCAAGTGTGGACTCATGAATTAGCAGAGTCACCATACTGCATTTCTGAACAGTGCTCAGTATTATAAAAAGCTTTTGCTAATCTGTGTTTAAAGAATTGAGTCTAAGAACATTTTATAAGCTGAGCCACCAACAGAAGTAAAGCCAAAAAAGGATTAGGATACTTTATCATATGTATAATGTTGTCTTATCTCGCAGTGATATTACACCCAGACCTCACTAACTTTCCTTTGGGCAGCATTCTCTCTCCTGATCAGAACTCATATAATGTGCTTAAGCCTATTTCGGTCTGGATAATTCGTCCATTTGGTAGTTTTTAAGTAAAGATGATGGATGTCAGACCTGCACAACCCTCTTCTTATTAACCTCTATATGCATCTGTGAGACTTGCAGTCACATAAAAGCCCCCAGTGATGATCCATTTGCTGTTCACTTTGTGGAATTAATATGGTAGGAAGAAAAATATATAATACAATATTTAAAATACATGAAAAAAAAAAGATAAAGTAGAAAAGAGGACACTGGACAAATGTCTGAAAACCATATCTATACATAGTTAGCAATGTATACAGTGCATACAGAATATAAAAGACATAAGTAAAGCAAGTAAACAGTCTGTGTCTGAAAGTCTTGCCATGAAGCTTCTTGGCGCAAGAGCAAGCGTCAATAAGTGAATTTGACCTTTTCATCTACTGTTATTCTTTGCTAAATATTAATTAAAGTGTTCCCTTTTTCAAACAAAATCGGCAGCTGACCCTTTCTGACAGTGGAGAGAGACAGTATTCCACTGCTTCTGTCAACAGCACGAATTGCCAGCGCTGGCAGGATGTTAGACCAAAGATCCAGCCTGGTTCTGTGCAGGCACCATGATAGGCACCCCTCCCATGCGGGTGATGTTGGAGGCTGTAACTGTGGAGGTGGGCAGCGGCGGCGGGGAGGGGCGGCCTGGTGCTGCAGCTGAGGCTGGCTGTAGGTCTGCGGCAGCGCCTGAGCCTGGGGCAGCTGGGTGTAGCGCTCTGGTCTGGGTAGGGAGCTCCCATTGGTGCTGACCTCAGAGGAGACGGGCTGTCCGCGTGGCAGGGTGGTGTTGTTGTTGTAGCTGTAGTGGGTGGGGGTGGAGGCCCCGTGATGGCGGGACGGTCGGTAGCCAGCCGTGCTGCCCGTGGCGGTGATGATGGAGGCGGTGTCTGAGGGGGGGCGCTGGGGGTACTGCTGCAGGTGGTGGTGGTTGTTGTGGTGGTGGGAGGGCTCTTTGTGGTGTGGGCTGGAAGCGATGGAGGACAGGGTGCCATTCTTGGAGATGATGTCTGAACCCATGCCACTCTTAGCCCAGGACACACGTTTGGGAGCCTGAGCGTCCTCCCTGGAGGTGGAGAGGACACACAGTCAATTTCCTGTTTACAGCACACACGAGAAAGGCCTCATTTATAATTCCCATCTGGAATTGGTATGACTTTTTTTTATTTTTTATGATTTTTGTCAATGAATTGACTAATCAACAAACAAACAAACAGATAAACAAAAACATCATAAACTACTACTAACATATCTGAATTCAATTATATTTCAAATACAGCACACTGAAAGGAAGTGCTACAAACCTCCAGTTGATCTTGAGCTCTTTTTCTCATCTCTCAGGCAACTAGCTGATCTAAATGTTTTATATGTGAACAACTCAATCTTTGTGTATTATCCATATTTTACAAAATCAATGTCTGGTTTCATGTTACTAAGCAAAGTATTGCACAGTTCCCAGTAAAAGGGCAACCCTCATTCAGTCAAACAGAGCCAAGTTCCACCGTAAGCGGTAAAATACCACATCTCAGCTGGGCACATAAGGCTCTCTGCATTTTAGATACATTTTATACAACATATAATTCTCAGTGCCATAATCATATTTTATCATCCTAAATGTACATGACATACACATGCTAAACTTTTTGTTATTAAGAAATACTTCATTTTAGTCTTTTAAACACTAAAATGAAGAACATCTGCTTCTTCCAGCTTCTACAGTGTGAGCTTTTCTCTGCTTCATGTCACTGTAAACTGAATATCTTTAGGTTCTGGACTGGACAATACATTGAAAGACATCACCTTGGACTCCTGCCTTCTGACATTTTATAGACAAAATAATTCATCGTATAATTGAGAAAACAATCATCAAATTAAGTGATAATGACAGTAGGCCCTCGGTGGGACATATTCGGAAAAGCATCAGACAGCCTTCATGTAAACAACTGTTTTGGAACCTTCCATTATATCAAACTATAGAAGATTTTTTAATGTATACATAGCCAGTGATGAAGGCTACAGAAGGTGAGCCACTCAAACTCACTTGATTTCATTAGCCATGTCGTCCTCATTGTCTCTCCGCCTCTTCACCAGGAAAAGGAGGCAGAGCAGGAGGAGGAAGATGAAACCAACCACTGAGCCCACTGTGGCGCCAACAATCATCCCCACGTTAGTGGCTAGAGGAAGAATCATGAGACACACAATGATCACATGTCACCAAAGCACATACAGTATGTCAACATATTGTAGGCCTACGTTAAAACACTGTAAATGTGTATGAATGATAACTGTCATATTATACACATATATAAATAAATACTAGCTTAACAACAATCAACATCATTTCCTAATCTTACGTATATGATGGGTTGTGTTGTGTGCTACGTACAAGTGACGATCTCCAGGTTGATGAAGCAGCTCTCTGATCCGGCTGAGTTGCTGGCTGTGCACACATACTTCCCTGACATGTTACTGCTCAGGTTGCTCAACTTCAGCGTGCCGGTCTTCTCATCTAAAACAGCATAGAACACGGAGGACTACGGTGAAGCATGCACACATTATTTCATGTGTGTTTGCACGTACATTGACACACATGCACAGATCAACACATCGGCCTGCAGATGCACCCATTGTTGTGATAGTCTATTCAGAATTATATTCAAATGATTCAATATCTTCAATACTTTTGAATTTTATGAAGTGGCTTATTTAACCAGTTCAAATTCTGTGTAATAAACTTGAATGTGAACTTTGCAATTGATTATGCCAAATAAAATTTATGAAGACAGCAGTAGATGTGTTTATTATTAATAACACTGCATAAAAAATGAAATCAGTATGAAGTTTGGAAACAACTCAACAAGTACTGTAACATAAAAAAAAAAACTATGGGGAAAAAAATGCAACCAATGTGTGAAATAATGATTATTTTAAACAAGTTGTTGGATACTGGCCCGACTAGTTTTTTGTTCACAAAAATGGCTGTTGCTGAAATGCACACCGTCACACACATTTCTAGAACGATTATAATGCAGAACAATCAAGAGAGTCAACTCCAGCAACACAAGCAGATACATAAATCATCCAACTGAATGATAATTATGTGTTACTGAATATCCACTCACTGAGCATGGGTGAGAAGAAGAACTCGGAGGTGGGAGTGGTTTTCCTCCACTTGTACAGAGGAATGGGCTTCCCAGAGCTGGATTTGCAGCTCAGAGTCACATTTCCCTTCAGCACCGGCTTTCCCGATAGAGAGCACTTGGGAACAGCAGGAGGGACTGAGACGAGAGGATTACAAAATGTTTATTCTGTTAGATCACACAACATAATACACAGTATGTAATTCAGTCATTCTTAGTCAAGTTTTCAATGTTGGAAGTATAACTATAATATGAGCCAGAAGGAGTAAATGTCTGTCTTCTCAAGCAGGATCTGTTTCTTACCCTTCACATCCAGACTGAGCTCAGCAGTGAGGCCGGGATTATCAGGAATGATTATCTGACAGAGGTAACGTCCAGAGTCCGACTCCTGGGTGTTGTTAATGTAAAGTGACACATCGCGTGAGGGCATGCTGGTGGAGAAGCCAACACGACCCTTAAACTGGGAGCTGCCCACGCTCATGGAGCCTTTGGTGTAGGAGATGATCTGAACAAGAGAAGAGCCGATGTTCAGATGTAAAGAAAGAGGAAATAAAAGAAGCTTGTGAGCACACAGTTCAAGAACAAGTATTTGTCCACATCTGTGAACGACAGATGAACCAGTTTCATTGACATCCATGTCAATATGATTGCATTTGGTGCTAATCCTGGGAGATTCAGAGAGATTTTTAATCCTGACATCTCTTGCCCAGAAAACTGTGATGTTTGGCATTTCTCAAACATTTGGTGGAATGCATTACAGAGTAAACTGGCTACCACAGAACACAATTTGTACTCCACACATAAAGTCCTCCCATAGAATCGTGCACTGCACATTTGTGCCCCGTTTCAATCAAGAGACTTGCATAGTATCACCAGTTTTAGGTTGGATTTTTCCAAAATGGGATGTGACACAATGCGAAATGCTGCGGTGATGGAACACGAGGCAGAAAATAAAGCCAGACCAGTACTGTAGTACACATAGTTAACTCAGCTCAACTCTGTACTCTACCAAACATCAGAAATATTAAATTCAGCATGGGCTTGGGGCCGACAGCCACAGACAGGGCAGGAAAGTCAGACGGTGCTGAGAGATCACGTTGTTGCTTTTGTGCAGTATATTATGAGCCTTATCCTTTAAGTTGAATGAAGGAAGAGGTTTTGGGGCAGCTTCTGACAATGCCAAAGCATTTCACCTTGGGACCTATATGAAACATGTAGAATATCCTTTATACAATCGTGTTTCACAAAGTGGTGAACCTTGCCTCATACCTGCTTGTGAACGATTGAGTTGGGTTTTTGCCATGTCCACTTAACTAAGACACTCAAAGTCTCTAGCTTCTTTTAAATCTCTTCTTAAAAGCTTTTGGAAATGTTTGATATGTTTTTTATTCATACTGTTTTTTTCCCTTTTTATTTGATCTTATTCATTTAATGTCTTTACTTCCCCTGTACTTATGTCCTTTGGCCTTTATTTTAATTTTATTTGCCTTGTCTGGCTTCTGTAAAACACTTTGTAATGTGGTAAAGAAAATTGCTATCTAAATAAAGTTTATTATGTTACTATATTTTGGGGATGCCCCCTTTCAGACCCAATCATGATCCTATCACCTGTTACCAATGAACCTGTTTACCTGTAGATTTTGGATCAGTCCACAACTTTCACAGTCTCCTACATATGTAAAATCATATATATATAGTATGTACATAGTGGATATGCTGCAACATTCTGAACTATAATAGTCAGAGTATATGTAAAGGCTTACAGAAGCAGGTGCAGACACAACCCATATGAGGTGTAGTGGAAGAAGGAAAAAAACAAGACTGTACTGTTTTTTGTTTATTTTTTAACCTCCCATTAGTTGCTGGACAGCATATGGATGGCTGTGCATGACTGTGACACACACACACACACAGACACACAGAAAACTCTCCACAGAGATTGTGGCATCTACGTTTGGCTTTGAGGTCGTGAGAGTTTGTTCTTTCTATTCATCTCTTTGGCTACAAATGAGAGTAAAGCGGAGTGAGACACAGGATGGCTGTCCAGGCATACGGAGAAAAAGCTTCACTTCTAATTAACTGTGTCTTTCTCAGCTCTCTGACTTCTCTTTTCCCCTGTTTTCTTTTTGATTGCGATCCTCTTTTGGGTCATCCATCTGCGCAGCCCAATAATCTGACCTGGGCAGATATGTAAGCTGAGCCACGGCCAGGTCTCTTGATAATATGTGAAAAAACAATACAGAGTTGAGCAGGGGGTTGTTCAGCTGGCCTTGTTACGCAAATCCCCTCGGCTTTATTTCATGTTTTACCGCAACAAAAGTTTCATGAATTATCTGATTTGGAAAATGCAATTCTCTTAATTAAAAAAACATGTTTGTGTTAAGTGTGTTTTTCCTAACACAGAAAAACAAAAAAAGTTACAAGAAAAAAATACAAGAAAAAATACAGTGCTTATGTGAAAGCTTTAAGCCTTTTTTGTCTTGGATTAATTTCAAAGGGTTTACAAAAGATGAGCTTTGTCAGATTAACAGTATAAGAAAAGCCAAACATCCTTCATAACTGTAATCCCAGACATTATAGCCACAGAAGGCAACGTATAAACATAAGAGTTTACTGCTGGGCTGTAGATACTGTGTTACACTGGACATGGAGGAACACATGAACAAATATAACTTCAATGTGCTACATGCATGACTGTTTTAGGGTCTCCCCTTCGCTTCCTTACCAGCTGGGTGCTGTTGGAGACAAAGTTCCAGAGGATGGTGTTGGTGCTCAGGTCACTGCCTGGCTCTGGGCTGTACGACGCCACCAGCACCACCATCTGACCCTTGATCACCTCCATACTCGTTTGGGGCATCTGGATTTCGGCCCATATGCCTGGATGAAAGAGGGAGCAAGGGGAAGAGAAGAGAAAGGAAAACTGTCAGTGTGACCCTTCTGCAAAACTGATCAGCTTTTCATCCATATTGTTGAAAAGCTGAATGAATCTGTATTCGTAACAGCATTGAAAACTTTACCTGCAAAGCTGACAGAGTAGTAAACACATTTTGAATTTCATATCATACCATTATATAGTAATAAATGTCACAAATGTTACATAAGTTATGATCTGGTCCAACATCATTCATGAACAATGGTGATATACAACATACATCACAATTATGCATTGAAACTCATGAATGTCATAAGACAAAGACAAAAGGCAGCTTTTCATCATATATTTAGAAGGAACATATAGAAACAGCTAGAAAGTCTATTCATCTTCATGGAATTCAATACAAACGCTGTTCCCACCAAACAAAATTGGGAATAAATCCATGCAGGCGAGCACTTGTTGAGGTTAAGTTTTCATAATTCAACAGTACCCATCTTCTGAGATAATGTTTGCCATTAAACTACAGACCAGTCAAGCAGCATGTCAGTGCAGAACAACAGACACACGCTCAGTTTCTATCAGGTCACTCCAACAAGTCAATCTGTCAGTCAGCATGTCCACAGAGCTTTCCATTTTTCATCTCTAAAGGATTTGATCTGAGGGAATTCTATGGGACTTTCTCTGATGTTGATATGTGACATTGATCAGATCAAAAAAAAAAAAGGGAATGCTGCAGAAGTTGCAGGGATCCACTGGAAAAAGACACTCTTAGTCACTTCACTACAGGCACAGTGGAAATTAGAGTAGGTTACATATATTTCTTACAAAGCATGCCAGCACAAGACATACTAAAGGACAAGATGTAATATTGATATCATCTTGATGCAGTCTTATTCTTTGTCACTGGTCATTATCGGTTGATCACAGGGGAAACCAGAAGGAATAATAAGTTCTGAATTCAGCTAAGTATGTCAACATTTAGTTGATTACAACATTCAGTAATCTCACTTAAACTATGACCTGAATAAAACAAATAACAATTACATGAATCCACCTGAGGCTGAAATGTGGCAATGTAAAAAGACAGAGTCAGACAGCCTGAAATTAACTAACTGTACTCAGGGGCTCATTGGCAGAGTAAAATGTAGTGTACATTGATGGCCAGAGGGAGGGAGCAGAGAGCCAGAATACATCTACTACTCACAGAAACAAATGTAATATGTATTTTCTGCAGGTTTATAATTGCATGTTTATGCATTGAAAATCATTTCATAAGTGATATCCACTTTGTAATTAATACATTTGTAACCTGTCAAGAGAATCACTGACAAGTGTGATGAGACAATGTCAGTTCACTCTCAGTGACTAACTATTCTTAATTTATGTTTACAGTAATTAAGGGTTTTGACATTGTCTCAAATGAACATCATTCCCTCCTTTGGTGGAGAAATGATTTTGCTTTGGATCATGTTGTTAGTCAACAGAAAGTGTATCTATCTACCCTTTTACTTCTCCATCCATCCCAGCAATTATGACAGAGTAATCAGACAGAGATAATATACAAGAGAATGATTATATGAGTGACACACACACACGCACACACACACACACACACACCAGGGTAACTTTGTTTTTGTTTTTTTGTTTTTGTGTTTTATAGCTTTCTCTTCTCTTCTTCTACTCTGCCTTCACAGCCTCTCCCCTGGTCTTCTCTTTGTCTCTCTCATCTCTAGCCTTTCCACCTCTCCTCCAGACAGAACTTCTCTTTGTCTTTCACCCTCAAACAATGTTCCTTTCAACACATTCAACATTGACAAAAACTGCACCCGAGTCAATTTTGATCAGTCTCACTAAGCGTGTGTGTGTGTGTTCATCAGAGAGCAGCCAACGCAGAAATGAGGCAGGTGTATATGGATTTTTAAAAATTGATGGGATTTCTGTGTGTGTAGATGCGCGTGCTAATCAGTTTTATTGACACGACCTTCACGGGGATACTCATGCAAAAAGATGGAAATCTAGCTAATGACATTGACTTACGTGCACAAACACTCTTCATCCATACACACTCCAAAGAGTGCTTTCAAAGACACACAAGATTTTGCACCATGAGAACATGCACCATGCATACTGTATTAGTCTACTTCACTGTACTGCAGCAGGGGAAAGCAAGTCATTCCTACTCCTCCTAATTAGTACCGTTGTTTGGGTGTCACAATTGTCACTAACAAGAATGTTTCCTCATGCACAGGAAGTGATGCAATGAAATGTAAGCGCAAAGTCCAATTCAAAAGAGTGAAGTAGTGTTTTGTCGTGACTCATCAGTGTTAGCTGAACCTCTTCACTACCTCTGCGACGGCCAGACACTACAAAGAAGAAACTTGGTCCACTAATGTCATGGTACATGACCGCTGGGTATTGAAGTCCACAGAATTCAAAGAGCTGCCTCAGGCCGGCTGCCATTTGGGGCCACCAACTTGCAAAGGTTCCTTCGCTTTAAAGTCACAATGAAATCACATTTTGGAAGCATCTTGCTTAATCTGTGCTTCCCTCTGAAACACGATATTAGGTTAACAGTGAAAATAGTGAAGCAGTAGAAAATCAGTGAAGAGAAAAATACAGATACAGAAGTGGAGTGGTGCTATTGAAAAAAACAAACTTAGAGGACTCAAACTGATTTGAGTTTTTATGTACATCTCCTGTTACAGTAGAATACATTACTTTTTCGACAGTTCTTTTCATATTGAACTTCAAATAACCGAATGGGGCAATGAAAGCATGTTGTGAACAAAGCATTGACATATCATCTTTGAAGTTGATATGGTAAACTTGAGACTTATTTACTCATCCAGCAGTTACGGAGCATCATTATCATTCATTTTAAGTCCTGTTTGTTTCCACCTGATAAAGTCAAATATTCACTCTCTTTTAGTTTTGTTTTCAGTCTCTGCCAAGTCCTGAGTGAAACATCTAACTCTTTAGCTGCTAAATGCTCCATCATGTTCACCAGCTAGCGTCTAACTGTGCCTGTCTGCTGTTGGGTGCTGAGCAGGTAGCATACAGAAAGACAGCTGCCTGCTGGAGCTGAAAATGATGCTATTAGAGCAGTGAGACTGAACCGAAACAGTTAAGTTGTGGACAGCCAACCAATGGACTGAAACTCACTATAAAGCTACAGATTCAGCTGATTATTCTCTTTAGGTTCATCACTACGAGCAAGTGACCCTTTTCACATTGATTTCACATCTAGAAAAAAAAACTTCCAGATGGATTGCTCTGAAAAATAAGATTACAATCTGGTTTTACCTGATTTTAAGAAAAATCCAGCTCACGCTTGAGCTTTCTGAACACAGCTGAAATGACAACACTGCACCGTGTAAAGAGACCTCTACAGGGAGCTGGCGTAGGTATCGGTTTCTCTCTCACTGTGGAGATAGATGGAGCTGATAAGTGACAGTGATGAGAGAGAGAGTTTGTAGGCTACAGTCCTTTAAAAAACATTGTTCCTAATAGAGTCATGCCAATGAAGACATTATACCCATAATATATGGACATAGGTGAGGAAGGAGATGGATAAACAAATAGTGGAAGAAGGAAAAACAAGAGACAGGGAACAAGAAGAAGAGATCCATCGTGTCCGTCGATCTTTAGACCCTAAGAAGATTTGCTGTAGCAGTGAGAAGCAGACGTCTGGAGAGGTGCTGACTGATGGATGGATGGATGGATGGATGGATGGATGGATCAGTGGACATGTAGAGATGATAGAAAGAGGCTTAAACATAAACATAATGAGTCACTGTGGAGCAGCTCACTGATGATTACAGTAAGCCTGTAAAAGATTCCACTGAGAGGCTGCTGAAGTCTCAGAGATAAGGATGGATGGATGGATGGATGGATGGATGGAGGAACGGATACACTAACATAAAATAAAGATCTCGGGGCTGCTTTGTGGGATATGACATTTCCTCACCATTGTGGAAATGAAAATATAGGATTTTGTTCTAAAACTACGGTTTGTGACCTGTGGTGTGCACACAAGACTTCCCAGCAGGGTTCATCCACAAACCAACATTTCATGGGGAAAAATAGGCCAAATCTTCAGAACCTCATTAGTGTGGATGGACTGCTCTTCATGATTTAGCCTGATCAGACGGGCGTATTTTTTCCCTTAAAAATCTTGCCAAGTGCTGCTTTAAGAAGATTTCCTGACAGAAATCCTCCCTGATTCTGATGAAAGTGCATCCAACCGGAGGAAAATGATGAATGAAAGTAAGGAGAGATAGAAAATAGAGGGATGAACAGAGAAATGAACAAGGATCATATTCATAACATTCACTCTTCACTCTTAATTTGGTCAGTGAGGTTTCATCTTTCCCACTGTGGCAGGTCCACTGTGCAGGCTTCATGACGACTGGCTTTAAATATTCCATGGTGACTGATGGCAGGGCAGATGGGAGCGAGGTCGCTCAGTGTGAAGAGAATGAAGAGAGTAATGAGGTCTGGGTGGGTCTCATGGGAGGTAATGTGGGAATTTCACTAAATCTAATTTAACAAGGTGTTTCATGGTTTGGTGGACAAGCTTTTAGTCATTTTTCTGCCTTTATGCTGCAGGTAAGTGCGAACTTGTAACAGGACTTTATGTCGAGTCAAACTGTGAGAGGTGAATATTTGGAAACAAGAAGTACTTTTTTTTAGACCACAGCGCCCCCTATGAAGAATTCATTTGCAAAAACAGATATAAATTTAATCTTGAAAATGAACCAACAGGATTATTATCATTACTTCACTTACTAAATTATTACCAGCCCTTTATTATATTTACTTATATATTAAAGTGAACATGTCATTTCAAACAGCAAAATAAATATTTAGAGATGATATATATTTATAAGTTAATATAAGTAATAAGTTCCTTAATTTCTGTTATATGTATTTCATTTTGTGACTTACAACTTTATCTTAGTTTTAATTTATTGTATCATATAAGGTGTTAGATAAGACACAGCCAGCTCATTCCTAACTGCCCAAGCCCAGATACATGGGGAGGGTTGTGTCAGGAAGGGCATCCGGTGTAAAAAGCCACTGCCAAATCAAGTATGCAGATCATCAGAGCTCCATGCCTAGTTTGGGTGAGGCCCGTTTTGACAGTGAGATAGAGACAGATGATCCGTGCGGCGAGCAGCCAGAAGACGAAACATAGAGATATAAGCTGTAGGGTCTATTTATTATATTTTTCTCAGTATACTCCTGTGACTGTCAGTCTGTTCTGTGCTGCACTCCAGATAACAGGGGAGAGATTTGTCCGCCTGTGCTACTGTAGTAATTAAAGGTAAACAGAGAAGGAGAGATATACAGGAGGTATACACGTCTTTACTGGACGTTACTGCCAGTGAAATTAGCAACCTGAGAGTAAAACTACAGGTAAAACCAGAGGAATCTGCTGAAGGAAACACTGGTCTGTAGCAGTGTATGCAACATTACCTATCAAACAAATGTCATGTAAACTTACGTAAAGAATGTAATGCAATGACATCTTCTCCGGGGTTATTCATTGCTGTACATCATATAAGAACCTTATTTTCAATGACAACTAAATTACTCTATGCTGTTCTCTCCCATGTGTAAGAGGTTTCCAGTATGCTGGATTTTATTAAAACTGTATCCAAAACAATTCTGTTTAACAGGCCAGGATATGACACACAATTCCATCTCTTTCAATGCAATACTGTTGACTCACAGTGAGCCCTTTCCCAGTAGCAAAACAATAAGATTGGCTCATGCAACAACGTCACAAATAATAATAATAATGATGAGAGAGAAAGTCAAATCAAGCTGTTTCTTTGGAAAACCAACCAACCAACCAACCAATCAAATCAGCCACACATTACTTTTGCATCAGTAAATGTTAAATTTAGTGTTCTGAGAAAACAGTCTCAATCATGTGTATGTATTTATGATGCGTATTCTGAGCCAATATATCAGTGTGGAAAAACTCAGATGATCCTGTCATCTAAGTCCTCAGTTGAGTGTTTGAACCTCAGAGCCAAGTGTATATTGTACACATGAGTGAGCACTATGGAGGCACAACAGAGTCAGTTCTTTCCCCTTGATGAAAACAGTTTGTTGTGTGTGTGTGTGTGTGTGTTTCTGTATGTGCACATCTCCTAATTACAGGAAACACTTCAGATTGAACATGTTTACTTCTACAGTCCTCAACGTAGATAAAGCAGAAGCCGAGCAGTCTTTGATGAGGGTGACCTTAACTAGCTTCTTTCATGCTAAAAAGATGGGTGGAGTGGGTCGGCACTTCCTCTGAGAGCGTTATCAGCTACTTTGAGTAAACTGCTGAAGCCAGTGAGGTGGAGAAATAGATGGACAATGAGAGGTAAGATGTTAAGAAGTTTCTTTCTACATCCTAATTCAAACACATCTGTTCATAATGCTATATGTGAAAATGGAGGTTCAGAAAATATCAAACTCTTCAAAAGCCTCATTAAAGAATGAGAGTGAAAAGATGAGCGGATGACAGGATGAACAAGAGTGATAAAAGGCAGAGGAAAGAAGGGGATGCTATAATCTGAATGATCAGCAGTGAGAATTTGTTCAGTGTTGCAAAGACGTCCCCATGGAGGACAACTGACTCCTCTCTCTGGAGGCCGGGTGGAGACGTGAAGCCATGCTCTCTCGTGGAGATAAACTACTGAACCAACTCACTTGAACTGAACTTATCCCAATTTCACCAGATCTGACTTTGGATTGGTTCTTCTGTCATCAAAGTAGGAGAAAATATGTGTGAGTATTTATCAGTAGTTAAATCAAATGAAAAAACCCTCCCACATTGTTAATATTTAGATAAATATCAGCATGTAGCAGTTTGATGTTTGCCTGTATGTCAAGAAGCTGACAATACTGTGAGGTGTAAAAGAAGATTTCAGGCAGATGGAGCCTGAAGAGTCTCACAAATACAGTTTGAGAGTTCTTTCTCACTGACAGAGTAGTGTACTTGTTTGTTTGCCTCAGTGAGCAGCAGCTCTACTTCCTGCCTTGGAAGGGTCACAGGTGCTGTCACATGTACACATACACCTGTCTACAGGTGCAACTGGACGTAACACTAACAGTTCATAATCAAATAAATTCAGTTTTATTTAAGTGCTAAAATATAACAGAAGTTATCTCAGGGCAATTTATATAGAGAGCAGGTCTAGACTGTCCTCTTTTATATATTATAATATTAAATAATAATAATATGAATAGTCATAAATGAAATTGTCTTAGTACACAAAACTATTAACATGCCCAAGTGGCCTGAAAAATGCACCTGCATCGCTATGATTTTTAAAATTCTGATTCAACACTTAATTAGGCACTAGTTCAGGGTGTAACACACAGCTGATATCTGCATCTGTATCTGTTTATTTCACAAAAATATGAGATACAGGCTGCTTCATTTTCTTTGTGAAATTGCTTTCTACTGCTATTTCTAAGCCTAATAAGTCTATATATGAGTATAGATGCTAAAAAATATATACAAAATAACGTAATATTTGAAACATACACCTAAATCAATCAAATTACAAACCATGAATTGTATCTGAACCATACTTTTAAAAAAAATGAATAAAGTAAGTCTAAACCGATCTGAACAATACAGTGCATTCATTCAAGTTAAGATTTGAACTTTCCAGCTCACAGATGGACTACTTGCCCTTTTCTTTTACTGCACACACATTTCAAACGACTCATAACATACAATGTACAATCGTTTTTTAATGTGTTGTACAAAAAGTACTAACATTGAAAGAGCTGACATTCAGCGCTGAATTATTTAATCACACACCTAACATCGCACATTCGAGGCTAAATGCTTTCACGTTGACCCTTTAACATGTAAAAATATGTATACGCAGAGGCTGAATATTTAATAGCAGGCATTAAGTACAAACTAACCAGCAAACACGGCCTATAGATGATTCAGCGAACAGATAAATAAGACAAACAGAAGCCTATATGTATCCACCTCAGAAAGATGACTATACTTCATGCTGATGGACATAATTTAATTTGATTACAAGCCTTAAAGTTCTTCTTGCCTAAATTTCATTAATTTTAATGTAAATTGCTCCGTTTGGTGAAATGACCTGCAACAACAACAACAAAAAAACCATAGGAGATTTTGAAACTAGATTTAAGTGCAGGTTAGTTCCACTGAGATCCAGGGTCTTTTTGTCATGTGCAACATTAGCAGCACATTTACTCACAGACAGAACAAAAGCATTTTTATCATGAATAATTGAAATGAGAAAAGTGAGGGGAGAAGGAAAAGACACACGACTGTAACAGTGACACAGTCCACATGCAATTAAGTCAAGTCCAAACATCTGCTTTACAATCATTCAGAGCAAAACGTTCCTGAAGTTCCACTTTAGGCAGATGCTTTTTTCTGTCTGATATGAACGCACTTGAAAAAAATGGAAAGTGCAAAGCACTTGTAAGAAGACTGTAAATCAAACTGAAATGACAATGCCCAGGTATGCTATTAGTAAGATATTTTTGACACAGTCTATGGTTGGATTAACCCACCAGGGGGCCCTGGGGCAAAAATGAGCTGTGATAGCAATGCTCTCCTCACACCTCACATACACAGAAATACTGCAGAAGTAATCCTATTACAGTAAGAATAAAAAAGGGCTCACTTTGGATGTTTTTCTGCATCTTACTATGGTTATGTAGACATCTTTGTCCTCACAAAGATAGACGTACAGGAGCACTCAAACACACACCCAGACGCACATACAGCCTCTCGATCACTGAGAGGGCTCAGGGCGAGAGACCGAGGCAGAGCTCATCATCTGATAACTGTGCGCCTGCCGTTCTTTCCAGTATAATTAAAGGAGAGACACAGCGGTGGGACTCTCGGAGAGAAGAACGTGTCGTCTCTGTCCTCGGGCTGCAAAACTACCAGCAACTCCTCAGCTCACATACACTGAGAGAGAGAGAGAGAGCGGAGAGGAGGAGGGAAGCGTCTGCTTAATTGGGGGAACAGAGATAGCGTGAGGCCAGCAGGGTCAGCACTGTGTGTGTTTGTAGCTGTAGACGTCTGTGTGTGTGTTCAAGCACTACTTAAGTTTATATGCCTTTCCGTCAACCTATGATACACATCTCCAATACTTGACTCCTACTCTCTTTCTCAACAGCTGCGAATGTGTCTTGGGATGCATACTGAATGCTTTCCATTCTGAGTTCACCCTGCACCCTGACTACATAAATGTTTAGAGGATATGGAGAGTCGACAGTCGCTTCACTGTGTGGAAGGTCCTGTTGTCCTTGTACATTGAGTATTTATCTATAGCTGTGCATACATAACACATAATAATATGTCGATGCAAAGATACCTTCATTATTGCTTACGTGTGGAATCCACTAATAATCAGTTTGTGTTCAAAGTCACCAGAATCAATCATGAGGAACTGGGCGAGAGGGGATGTTTGTCAGCGATGAATAACACGACGTGAATGAAGTTTTCACCATTGGCCATGAGCCAATCAGATGTCTGTTCTTTCATGTTTCCCTTCTGATATGATTTGAAAATAATTCTGCCTGGCAAATGAAAAATGGATCAGAAGTTGATAGCAGAAGTTCACAGCCTCCCAGCTCGCTTTCGTTTGTCCCAACAACACGGAGATGGTGATGTGAGTCTGTAAGTAGGTCTGTTCCCCATTTTAATCTAGACTGAAGAATCTCAACAACTATTGGATGGTTTGTCGTGAAATTTTGGAGGGTGGAGGATGAATCTGAATGGCTTTGATAAGCCCCTGACCTTTTCTCTGGCACCACTATTAGGAGAAATGTCATCATCAGTCACATTCACGGTTCAAACATGATGCGTCCTAATGACTTTGATGATCCCGATGCCACTGCTGCAACTGCTAACCCTGTTGGTAAGTGGGCTAAATAAGCAGGCCAAACTATAAGAACTAACTTCCAGTTGTTCTCCTGTTGTTCACCTGTTGCTTTCACCTCACACAGTGTATTTGCCGTCTTTTGTACCATTCACAAAAGAGTGACACATCAACACATCATTTGCACTATAAATGCATGACTGCTTGCTGACTTACAATATTGTAATAATTACATTACAACAAAGTTTTCAGTGACAAACAGGCTCATTAGTGCTGAGAAAGATGACACTATAGCACCAGCAACGGACAACTTCCTGCATATTTTTTGTAAGATTCTTATTCTCATATCTTTGCTCCAGATTCGTACGCAGCAGTATTCATGTGCCACAGTAATGCACAAGTTTCTGATAGCAGTTGAGCCTTTAGCAAGAACAGAGCGCTTTAGTTAATTGGAACTGCCTTCCATCTGATCAAGACACCATGGGAACTGGTGGAAAGGAGGAATTACTGAAAATCTATCAATCGACAGAGCTTGAGGCTCTAATTGAACCCCCACTGATAAAAAGCCAACCTCGTCCATCCAACATGATCGGTCTTATCAGGTGTCTGAAACAATGGCAAACTCAATTCCAATCCAGCGTTGGACATTAAAAAAAAATATCTAAATCATGACTAGCTTAACGGCAAAAGTCTAAAAATGCCCCCCTTTTATTGATTATAGATGGAAGTGAAGAATCTTTTCAAAAGGAAAAAAAGAGCAAAAGTTCACAACTTCTAAAGAAAAAAAATAAAATTCAAAGACAGCCTCACACACACACACACACACACACACACACACACACACACACACTTCCTCTGCATTGTGTGGATTGTGGCAAGAAGGAAAAAGCTGGGCATCCTGATAGTGCTGCGATGGAGCTGTATTCCAGGATTAGCCTGTTTGTCTTGGTAGGCAGTGTTAAAGTGAGGTCCAGCAGTCGGGTCAGACAGGAAGTAGCACACACTGAGGCACAAACAGCTTTTAGCATACTTTTTGCTGGCTGACTACTCCCACATTTGAATACTGACTCATGGACCTTCACTTATGGGTAGTGATGTTATCAGCAAACATTTTTACAATCAGTAAAAAGTTAATACCTTTAAGAATAAGATTCATGTAAGGTTATACAAAAGGAAATAATCATTTTTATTTACTGTTCTAAGAAATGCAGTTACATCATCCATGTGGTCCTCTGATGCACTACTGAAATGATATACATACAGAATGAGGGTGGAACATAGGTTTGGAATAATAGTCCTTCTTTAAGACACAGTACTCCATGATCAAACTTACATCCTTCACATTCAAACTGGATGTTGAATACAGAGGTCAACACTCCTGAGAACAGGAGGACCTCAACTGGGACAGCAGCGTTCTTGCTCTCCAGCTCAGCCAGACTCCAGAGTTTACACTTCAATACACCTGTGAATAATCTCAACGCACACATCAGCTCACCGGCATTTTTTAACGGCATTGACAGCGAGATGCAGTCAGTAAATACACTTGTTATCCTTGATGTAATGTATATATGGATAAATATTTTCATATGCTGTAGAAGTGAGATGAGAAATACATATAAGGAGACTAAAATACAGAGGGGCCACACTGTTTTAGAGCATTAGCAGTCCAGTAACAAATATGGTTTTACCTTCAGACAAACCATTTTGATATTACTAAATTATTAAAGTTGTCAGTTCTCATATGAATGTCTCGGGGCATCTTACCTGGTCTGAATATGTTGGAGCTATTTTCATGTAGACGTTATTTTGATACATTAACTACACATTCAAAATCTGAAAAAAAATCTAAATATTGACTTTCATGACACAATTAAACTTATAATTTATCCACCATCAGCTGTAGTTGATATCAAATGCATGGTGGGATACTTGTCTACCACAAGGTCACAAAACATTTGTGATTTAAAGCATCTGTGGTTTCAAGAATATGACATCGAACAAATTTGTGAATTTGTACACTAATAGCTGTGGTACAGCATAATAAATCTATTTACTCTATTTTTGTTTTCAGGTTGTTCCACAAATCCATCCCGAATTTGTGCAGTACATAATAAAGCCATGTCATGTCATCCACAACAAAAGCTGCCTTCTGGACCGGTCAGTGATAAATATGCTGCTTTGGATTGACCTGTAACTGTGTTGCCTCCCTGGGTTAATCAATGTCATTCTGAATAACACAGAAGCGTGAAGCAACACTTCCTGTATTTATCTAAAATCTGATGTCAACTGTTAACAGTAAGGGTGGGAAGACTGGACATGACTGTATAGTTATATACCTCAGAGCATTTCACACACACACACACATGTGCACACACATACAGTAAGACATTTGATTTGTCCAGGGAGTCAGTGACAGCTGTGGAGATCAATCTGGATGATACAGGAAGATGACAGGTGACAGGAGATGATCTGCCCAGGACACCACTGGATCATGTTCAATTCAGCCCAGGGTTATTCTACCACACTCCTCTCCTCCTATGACCTTACATAAAAATGTGTGTATTTGTGTGAGACACACAGACACAGAATGAGGGTGCTGACATGGAAATTCACCAGCCTTCAATCTGGGAATCTGGGTATCATTTCTACACTTTAATCAAAAGATGGGAAACATTATGGTATGACGTGACTGTTGTTGTCAGGGAAGATGGACGGAGATGCGTTTTCTCCAGAGGCTGACTGTGTGTGTGTGTGGGTGTAAGCCATTAAAGAGATGTGGTGGCATGGTTGGAGGTTGACAGGTGCTTAAGTGAAACCAGAAGAGATGGGATTCTGCTGGAGATGAGTGAAGTGAGACAGCTGTATGATCACTGTGTATAACAGTTACATAAATGGAGGACTAGTAAAAAACCATGTGCACTTTGTTATGTACCGTATTTCTGATATATGCTGTCATGCAGAGCATGTGTTGTGTGTGTCTGCGTTTAGTTGCTGTGTTATCCCAGCATCACACTCGATCCATAATGCATTTGTACCGCTGCCAGCTGAGCACAGAGCTCTGAGCCAACACAAAGCCAGGCTGAGGTGAAACTGATTAGAGATGGTGATCATCAACATAAACTTATATTTTAACTTGGCTGATTCTCTGACAAAACACTTTCATCACAAAAAGCTGAGTGAGAGGGAATTTAACTGACCCTCAGGGAACAGCAGACTATGGAGTGCTACACTTTAAAGACACAAGAGCAGGTTTTTGGGGAGATGAAAGCAGTTTGTCTGGCACTGAAGGAGCGGACAAGGTCCATAATGACGCCATTTGGCTCTCCCATGGTGCAATGCACACCCTGCATTCGGTCCGCCTCCTCTCTCTCAGAACTAGCTGGAGCAGATGTTGATGTTTGCATGGTTAGCTCGATGTGTGTATAACAAATCCAAATGCGTTATTATGGAGAAAGACCTCAGGAATCAGGTGTGTGAAAGTACAGGAAGACACACATTCCACATCATAGTTGGATTCTAACGATCTCGATTGGCTTTTTCCTTCAAGTTCATTTAATTTCCCAAAGGATGTTGAGATTCAGCTTCCTCTCATTAGGATTTATAGCTTCAGTCTCGTAGTAAGTGCTTTATTAGGTGTTACATATCTTTTAAGATGTAACTGAAATGGGTTTCTCCATAATTAAGAGCCTGGTCTTGCACATCCTTGAAAAAGAGGAAGAATGGAGGAGGACGGCGCTTGAAATCAAAGATAAGGGTTCGGCAGTGAGAGAGGGAGAGGCATTCATCTTGTTTTGACACTAAGACTGATAATGTATAGAGAGGAAGGGGCAGAGGAGGAGCGAGCACGAGCTTGTCTGCCATGTAGGAATGCTAATTGAAGATGTTGAACAGCTTAACATGCTAATGTGACCTGTAATGCAAATGATGAAGATTGTGGTGGAAACCTTCTCTTCTTGGCTGGAATGTGATCATATATTACTATGTGTGAGTATCTAATGACAGCAGCTGATGTTTGACCTTTTCCCTAGTGACTGAAGCAACATGTATTTTCTAGATTACGTCATCACTGGTAGAACAGCGGTAGACATCAGATGGAGACTATGATAATAAGGCCTAAAAAACAGATGCAGTGGGTTTGGACAGGTTGTAAAATGAGAACTGCCATGACACAGAGCGTGAGACAGGCCTGCATGAGGGTCTGGGTTACATTACATTCTTAGAAAATGGAGTGGTTTTCCCACAGTCACAATGTCACAACACTGACACGCTTAGTAAACATGTTTCTACAGCCACATAACACACATACACAAAACTGAAATCTTTACAGAAGGATCAAGCCTCTTAAAGAGGATTACTTGTGAATTTTAAAGTGCAAATACAGTATGTTTCTGTTCAGTTTTTTAAATGTATTGAGCCTTCATTAACAGAGAAATGTTGTCACTTTGAATATGTGGTGTCTTATGGTGCAGCTCAGTCAAGGACAAAACCGCAAAAGCTGTCATGATAACTATGGATGGAAGTGGGGCTTTAAATGAATAGTTTGACATTTTGGAAAATTTACTTTCTTGCAGCAAATGAGATGAGATCAATACTACTCTCATGTCTGCGAGATAAATACAAAGCTGGAGCCAGGCGATAGTTACCTCAGCCAAGCATCGAGACTGGCTCTTCCTCAAGGTAACATATCTGCATCTATAAAGCTTTTCATCAGCGCACATGAAAGAAGAAGAAAAACAACAGGTTGTGTGTTTTATGTGATGTGTGAAATACGATCGATCCCATCTAACACTTGGAAAGCAAGGAAATTGTCATCATCCCCATAATGTTCAGCTAATGTTAACATACAGAATCATTTCCAATGAGAATAAGAAAGGGTCATTTCCAACCAACGCTCAGCCTATTTCATGATCTAAACTGTTAGAAGAGTTGCACGTGTTGTTTCAGCTTTGTGACAAACACACAGGGGGATGAATTGACCGATAAGAATTCAGCTGTTATATCCATCACATAACCATACCGTACTAGGGCATCCGCAGCATCCTCTGATAACATCCTGTCTTTCCTTCGTACAGAAGACATCACATATCCTGATTAGCAAGCTCACAATCCCAGAGAGAGCATGTGGGGGTGGGGGGGGGGATCAAAAACAAACAAAAGAGCTCTCAGAGGCGGGAAGTGACAAGCAAAGTTCACTGTCCCCAGAGGGAGGGGTTATTTTGCTGCTTGGTCTCTGATATCCCCTCCAGCCTCAGTGGACTGAAAACGTCTTATTTTTTGCCCACAGTGGATCCGAGTTGAAAAGAAGAAACACCTGAAGTTTGATCTATTAAACCAGTGAGGCTGAGATATTTGCTGAGTATTAACCTCAGGAGACAGTGAGAAAACAGAGAAACATTCCCTAGAGTATTCATGACAAGCTATCAAAGAGCTACTTATGGATGTATTATTCAGAGGGACATCCATCTCTGATAAAGCTAAGTCTCTGAACTGTGAGGAATTGTTTATGGAAAAATACCAATTTGCTCAGTGTCAGCTCCCAGTTGGCAGACAGCCAGGAGTGACGACTTAGACCAAAGATAGAAAAGTCAGACAGTCTATATTTAAAAAATATGGAAATCTTAGGTTTATGGTTCTCTTTACAAAGAATCATGCTTTTGTATCATAGCTTGAATACAGGTTTAAGATGGTTTATCTATTGTTGGATTCTTATGAGAGGCATTAAAGCAAAAGACTGTATTGTTGTCCATGAAGTTCAAACGCACTGCACAACGAATATTTTCACTTTTGATCATTTATGTTGATAAAACTTATTATATATATATACATATACAAACATATATATTATACACTTTTACTTGAGTATAGGACTTTGAACGTAATGGAGTGTTTCACAGTGTGACAACAGTAAAGCATATGAAGCATATTATAGGTAAACAACAATTGCGAAGTCTTTCATGACACCACGTTTAACCTGGTTACAAAACAATAAATCAGATTCAGAAAAATAATAATACACAGTCTGTTGCTCTTTGGCTCAGTCTGTCTACTGCTAACTGATGTTATCACTGTGTTCAGCGGATTTTGTGGTTGTCACAAATAATTTTTGCAATACACATAAAGCTCAACTGTCAAGTCAAGAGCCAAAACACTGTTTGTCTTTCAGTGACTGGGTTCAGAAGTGAGGTGTGGCTCGTAATAAGTGTCCCTGGCATAATGTAAGAAAAATGTACTATAATAATAGCAATTGTGCCGTCTAATTATATGGTTGCATGTAGTTGGTGTGGCCCTCAGGAGGGTTCGGGTCAGCTTGGCCTTAACAAGCATTTGTGAATACCTTATTGAATGAACCCCTGAGGAGGGAACCTATATTTATCCTGTAATTGTTGTTGCTGGAGAGATTATAATTATCCTACCAACGGCCCCTATCACTGACATAAAGCCAGACATTACCACACTAATGGCAATATACACAATAGTGACACTGATCACACTACAGTCTCAACATTTTACTATCCAGTTTGATTTTCTTGCTATGGAGAGGTCACAGAGAGAATGGAAATATACCGAGGCCAAGTTTTACTACATCAAGCGCTTGAAATGCTATTGCATGTGCACATGAGACAACTCGTTCCCGCATTTTTGATTAATTTGTAGACTGGAGATATTTTTACAGAGCCATCACAACAGGATGTGTGTATCGCTTTTCCAACCTACTTTAGATAAAACCACACCCACTTCCATATGACGCAAGCCCTGACAGCATGTGACAGCTACAGCAGCTTGGAAAATAGGGGACTGAATTTGATTAATTTACTCTTTATCAGGCCACAAATGAGACAAAAATTAGGTTGGAAAAATGACAGACGCCTCCAGGCCAGGCCTCACTAATTAACTGTACAAAAACACAGATTTATAAAAACTTGATGCTGTATTTCCTGTTGTCAAACTAGCCTCCATTGGTCTCAGAGGCTCTGTTCTGTCTTGGCCTGGCTGTGTTCACTCAGAGGCTGCTGAGTCTGGTTCTGTGATCCAATTACACCAAAATCATGGAAGAAATAAGATAAAGTTGTGTTTTTGTACAGTATCAGTAGTATCAGTGAGGGCCATCCATCAGAACACTCAATTCCAGCAGCGCCTTTCATTTTTCCCACCTAACTCTTGTCTGATAAACAGTAAATTCATCAAATTATTATTAATAATTATAGTACTACAACAATAGATCAGTTCTGTTATCTTATATTGACAATATATAAATCAAGCCCAGAGCTCCAAAATGAGTGACGAGCATGCAAAGGCTACTAAAAGACTGTGAGATTGTATAATCACTCTTTTTACTTGTTTACTTGTGTTTGATTTAAATGCCAAGATTATAGCATAATTCCTACATTTAATAAAATATACTGGACACACTACTGAAACAAACTGATGTACAGAGTAGAATTTTAATAGACAAGCCACTTTAAAAATCCATTGCTGACAAAACTGTCAGTAATTCCAGTTCTTGGCCTGGCACAGACAAAAAAAAGACATGTAGTGTTGGGATTGCTGTGCAGCACACATGTACCACTGATGAATCAAAATCTGTGTAACTGTATGTGTCCTGCTTTTTCAGAAATTTATATAAATTTGCATATGAAAAAACAAACAATTTCAAAGCTAAGTCTATGGAGGGCAATTCAGGCCCATTGTGTTTAGAACTCAGCACCTGTAACCAGCACAAAATCATCATTATTTCACATTGAGCAACTATACAGGAACTTGCCATGGTGAGTTATATCCACTGAGTTTTCACATCATTAGAGAGTCAACCAAAAGCCATACCAATCAATGCATACAGCAGTCTTTTTCAGTCTCAGAAATAAAGTGGAGCCATACAGAATAGCTGGTTGAGTGCAGATGAATGTCATCTGTTACCTTCGCTATGTTAGTTTAATCATGTGCGTCATATTTTCCAAAATAAATGTAGCCTGGACTTCCAGATTCATTACTCAGAATTTCCACATAGTTTGTATGAATGCAGCTTCCAAATTGAAACAGATATCAGAGAATGTCTGCTGTACCCTAGCACTCGTGCTGTATTCAAACCACAAAATGTATCTTTTTTTTTTTTGCAATACCGCAAATGTCATTATAATCACACTAGACAACACAATGGCAAAATGTGCAATGTGCTGAAATGCTAAAAATGGAAAATATAATTCAACACAGAAAAATGTCTTTCCCCTTACTCTAGGCAGGTCTGCAGTCATATGTAGAATGTAAGGCCTAAAATGTGACACAACAATCAAAAACCTTTTGATTACAGGTGATGTTTAAGGCTTATAGTTCTAATTTCATATCCAACATGATTGCACAATTCATCAAGCATCACTGTCATTATGCCACATTATTCAGACAAATAAGAGCATATTGGATACACACACACACGCAGAGCAGGTTATGGTCTTGCGTAAGTTATTAGTAGGTCTAGCAGAAGCAAAAACATGATTACATTTGATTTCACAGAGAAAAACACTGCCCTCAGCTCACTGTGAATACATACCATATTTTGTGTGTGTGCATGTGAGTGGATACAACACAAAAGTGTGTGGACAGAGGTGTTGGCATGGTAGCTCTTCCTCTCATCTCTGCTGCACTCAGAGTTGATTGGGTTAGATGGCAAAGCAGTGAGGCCTCTGTGCTAAGCCTCAACACTGCTAATCCTATCAGTGTTCAAAGGCAGTGCTAAAGGTAAGACTCCCTAAAGAGACAAGCACATCTGGTGCTTGAGTGGAGGGATGGCGGCAGACGGACTGGGAGTCAGACATACATACAGCGATGATGAACTGTGCAGTGACATCCACCTGCTAACATTTGTAACTTATCATACTTCTCTACAAGCTGTAAATGACAGTGGCTGACCATAAACATATCACTGATGGAAATCAGTATTGCATTAATGCTACTACCGAAAGACCAACAGCCTTGTTTCACTGTTGTCAAGTGTTATCAGTCATCAAGTCAGCTGTAAGCCTGTCAACAGGAAATGTACTTTTAATGACAGGTGAGTTAAATGAATGTTAATACAGTAGAGACAGGAAAATACAGCGATTTGTGAGTGCTCCATGTTGTGATCATCATAGAATCAGGGGTTAATATAAGTAACCAGTATTAGCTTGGTTTAACTGTTACTACAGCAGAAAGATCATCTCTCATGCCTCTGTTGCTTTGGTACAAGAATAGTTTCACAGTATGAGACCGAAGGTGTCACAATCTTTTTGTCAGTAATAGTGAAAAAAATCTGGAACTGTGTGTTAATAGATGGCATCCATGTACTGAGACACAGGAAACCTCCCTGTTAGTGACATAGCAGGTTATTAGCAGCTTTTTGGTCTTTGGAATGCTGGATATTAATAAAGTGGTGGATAGTTTCTCTCAGAAGTGGTGAATAAGAACCAGTTTTACGCTGAGACAGCTCTTACTGTTACTGTGAGTCTATGGCTGCTTAATAAACAGTGCAAAACTGTATTTGGCCCCTTTATTTGATCAGTGCTTAACTAATCAGTTTGACAAGTGTTTAAAGTTTCAGTTTTTGACTTGCTGACAGCTGATAGAAGAGTCAGACTGATGGCTTTGGATAGAAAATGCATCACATTGTTACCCTCATAATTTTTGAGAGAAGGAAATCACAAACAAGTCTGTAGAGTCTCTTTTCATTATCCCCTGCAGTTCATAGATAATATTTATTAAATCCTAAAAGCAGGATTTTCACACATGCTGGCATTCCTAATAAAATATCCAGAATGAGGAAATAGATCACATGTCAAGTCAAGACTTTGAATGTTTAACATCAACCGATCAAGCGACTGCAGAGAGAAATTATATTTGAAACAGTTACATCAAATCAATGTTAAAAAGTGGTCTGTAAGGGATTCTTTGTCAACTGCTAACTCCTTGTTGTCAGTGTTCCTGTCGGAGAAACAACTGTGTCTCAACCCCCCTATCCATTTCAGTAGTCTGCTAGATAATGATCATCTTCTCTCCTTTAAAGGAACAGGTTATCAGACAAATTGCTTCCCTACAGTAACACTCTCTTCACGTCTCTGTTAAAGAGATCCTTATAAGCAGCTGCTGTGTGATCCGGTGCTGGAGCGGAAGTAAAGACCTCAATACTTTTTCTTTCCAGGTAAGAGCCCCTGCTTTCTAAATCAAGCCATTGTGAGCACTGCAGCCTGCTCCACTACCCAGAATCCCTCAGGACAATGGACAATGGGATCCGACTCCAGTTACCAAGCACCTGTACACTCGCGCACATGAGCAGGAACATGAGAAAGAAAGTCACACACAGTCTACCCATGAGTTCAGACCCCCTCTGTCACTTCTCCAGCTACCGCAGCAGGGATCCAGTTGCAGGAAGGATGGGCGTGGTGCCACCGTCACACTGGCTACACTAACAATCCCCACTCAAAGAGGACTGTCCCTAACTCGCTTTCAGTGCAGAAGCTTTCCTGCACCTTAATCTAGCCATCAGCCACAAAAGGTTACAAAATATTGATCTGCTATTGCTGAGCAGCTGAGGTCTCTATCACCCTGACATGACACATGCAGCAGACTCCACATTCACTTCTCCATATGTTGTGTGTCACCAAATCCTCAAGATAAGCTGTTTTTTTTTCTCCACCCTGCTACGACAATAGAGGCTGTTATTCACCAACAGCATCATGCCCCTTGTATTGAGATGTGAAGAAGACAATGTATTTATTTATTTTGGTGGCTAACCGTTATCGTCGGGATTGATCGCTGTGGGCTGGAATTGGTGACTGGATGGAGGGGAGAGCGACGACAGGAAGGAGGAATGTACTGGAAGGCCTTATCTAGGAGCACCAGGCCGCTGTGACGGGAAGTGGAATGTCAGGAGGGGAAAGAGGAAGTAGGCTAGGATGTAACGTGCAAACACACACATACAGTCAGACGTGCACAGATACACACACCCAAGCAAACTCACACATAAGCACACAGCCTTTTCTGTCTAATCGGCATTGCTGGTGAGATAAACAACTCCCATCTTTCTCCTGTCTCTGTGACTTCAGTTATATTTCCTCTATCTCCCAATCCTTTATTCTTTTCACTATCTCTGTGCCTATTTCCCTGAGTCTTTATCAGCAGGTTTGAGACAGAATAAATGGAATGGGAGGACAAATAGGGAAATTGTAGCATTACTGTGTGCAAGGTCTAGTGAATATCAAACTAAGGGAGGCTGACAAAACTGGATACAATAGGGTTCATGTGAAAACTGTGTGCACTGGTACATCTTAGAATGTCCTTACTGTTTGTCTAAGTCAGGCATATATTCAACCCAATAAACTATGTTTTTACATGGTTATTTCTTTTCATTTGTCAGAGATAAATGTATAGACTAGTATTAATGTCGATTGGTCAGGAACTAGCCAGGATTCCACCCAAATGTAGTGCAGAATAATGTGCATTCCCACTACTATTATGCAATTATTAGTTAATCTTATCGAGTTAAACCATAGCAGAAAATAGAGAGCACAATATGATGATATAATTAAAAGAGTTCCAGTCAGACCTCAAATGGTGAAACATCATTATATCTTGGTTCAAATGTAATACATTTTTTTACTCTACAAAATGTTTGCAGCTGAATCTACTTATACTTATTTTGTTACCTATTTCTGACATTAAGTTCTCTGTGATTAATCATCACCCAGCACCAGCCTATAAGTCTGAGATACTGTGAGATCAAATGTGGTTAATGACCAACATAAATAAATGAAAATTTGTCAAGCTTTGTAGATGAAGGATTCCATCAACAACCAAATAACCACCACCAACGAAACAAGAGTAAGAGTAAAGTTAGCCATTTAAACAGTCTCTAACATTACTGTTTCATCCTCACTTATACCCCTTTTAGACGTGACTGGAAACCCATTAACACCCACTGACATCTGCCCTGTGTCTTAAGTGGGGGAAAGGTACAATCTACAGTCATCACGGGTGTGTATTGACTCCAGCTCCAGTTGGCAGTGATGGAAATATGACACCAGGGTGGACATGCTAATTTTCACCCCTTTTCTGGTATGATGCTATGACGCACTTTGAACATTATTATTATATTCAAATCAATTGTCTATTAGTAGCAAGTTTACCCATGTTTAAAAAAAACCTGCGTGTATTGGCTAATTTTGGTGTAAAATGGTATTATAGCCTTCCAACAACTTCACTAAATCCTGTCCATCCCTAATCTGGGTTATTTGGCCTGCGAAGGATACAGTATGCTGTGAGCTTTCAGAGTAGCAGTGGCAGAAAGCCAGAAAAACACACACACACACACACACACACACACACACACACACACACATTCAGGAGGCTGAGTACACACACACACAAACATCAACACACACACCTCTCACTGACACCCCGGCGTCTGTTGGCATTTGTGCCTGTGTGCTGGGCTGTCACTTGCTGTGTGAAATAATGCATGGGCTCCAGAGCAGGGCCACTTTCTCCCTCTCATTCTCCTGAGTGGCCTGACAGCGAGGGCTAGCTTTGTCACAACAACCAGCTCGACTTAGAGTCCTCCTCAAACCAGGATCCACGCCACTCTGGAGACGGGACCAGTTAATGGAGCTCGCTGGGTTCTCTAACTCCATTTCCATAACACAGTGAAATAAAGTAAAGAGGGAGAAAATGGAGAGAGTAAGAGGGGGAGAGGGTTAGACGCCAAAACGACAATCTGTGAACACAGTGCAATTTGTGCTGACGGGGCAGGAACGACAATGACGCCTGACAGCACCATGTGATGAAAATAACAACCACCATGCATAATGCAAGACACTCTCCTTCCACTGAATCAAGCACTCTGGACTCTCCAGGACGTTGCTGTCCCTCCTAAAAAGCCATTCACCATTGGGGGCTTATGGTTTGTGTGTCTCCCCTCATAGACAGTGATTGTCCAGCCGCAGTGGGAATCCGCTGGGAGAGTGGGTTGTAATTATGCGATGGGTAGCGGTGATAGTTATCCCCAGCTCTTGCCTCTGAAGTAAGTTGGTCGTACTTGATCTGCCCCCTGGGTCCCCAGGGTGGCAGGAATTACCCTGTCATGTTGTTTAACTCTTAAACAAACAAATCAGCGGTGAAGAAAGACAGGAGGTTTAGCCATTGCAGCCCGGAGATAGGATCTTGTGCTTTGAAAGTATCTGCTTTATGTTAGGCAATTACACATCATACATAATGAAATATATAAATAGTTCTAATCCTGTGTCCTTGTGTTAACTGATCAGTTGTCTTAGTGTCAGTCAACTAAACTGTACGTCAGTATGCCATTTTTGACTGTTTCTCTTGTTTCTCCAATCGCAGATCCATACCTAAAATATTAATACTATCAATAATGAATTTTGTTTTGAGAATCAATACTGGCATCAGTAGGATCAATGTTAAAAATTGTAATGGCATACAGCAGTCCTTACTGAAGCAGATGTATGACAATATGATGTCACAGCCTCTGTGTGCTCATCCAGACTGTTCGTAGCATTCCTGACAATATCCCAGTCAGTACAGTCAAAGTACGCCTGAAGATACTCCATAGCTTCACTGTTCTATTGCGTTGATGTTCTCACAACAGGTTTACAGAGACTGAATTTCTGCCTGTATGAAGGAATAAGGTGGACCATGTTGTGGTCAGACTGGACTGGATATGATTGTAGATTGTAGTCTAACAGTGATCAAAAGTGTTCTCCCCTCTGGACAGTTTGTTGCTGACATTACCTTTGTTAAATCACAGAGGACAATAACTAGGGAGTTTGGTTTTGTGTGCTCCACACATATCTGGACAGCGAGCATGCACCGTGTGTCCTTCATGCTGGCCTGCAGTGGGATGTAAACACTGACCAGAATGAATGAAACAAACTCACGGGGACAGTAGAAAGGTTTGCATTTGATGAAAAATGATTCCAGATCAGGAGGACAGTGCTGTTAAATTACTGACACCTCGCTACAGCCACAATTAGTATGAAAACAAATACCTCCACCCGTTTTGGCAGAAAGTTCTGTGTTGCTGTCCACTTTGAAGAGGGTGACCAAGTCTCAGTAAAGCATAAAACTGATGGCTGAGGTTCATCCAGAGACGCATAAGCACATCAGCATGTTTTCCTCTCCTCTGCAGTTTGACTACATGAACTAAGGTGAAGGCCCCTTTGACCATAATGTCTAATAATTCGACTGACAGAAGGAAAAAAAGTCAATATAAGTTTGCTGGTGTTGTTTCCCTAATATTTATGAGCTCTTCTCTGGTGAAAGAGCTCAGGGTATCGCAGAGAAAAACTGAGTTTATAAAAAATAATCAAAACCATGCAACGTGCACCAACACAGCAAGGCACCATCTTGGATCACCATGTCCAATAAACATGTAATAAACACATATTTATAATAATAATACATAATATTATGTATTTATTATTTACCATGACAAACATATGGAAATAACAGAAGATAGTAAAAGTAACACATTATGTTTGCCAAGTCAAGTGGTAATGATACATAATACTTTTTAATATCAAAAAGTAGTAGTACCTATATCAGTGATTCTGGAATTTCTATTACTTGGTACCAATCACAACCAGATTTTGTGGAACTGGCTACCACTATTGTAAAGTATTTTTAATGACCCATCTTGAGCCATGAGTATTTAAATAGATGAATCCAATCAACTGCAATTTTGCATATCATATAAAATTGCTCTTGATGTTTAACTCATGGCTCACAGTTGGTTGAGGTAGCTAGCAAAACAAGGTCATGAGTCAGAGATGTGTGGTTTGATGTCTGTCGGCAAAAACTTCATTGACAAAAGAATCTGGTTGTACTCTAATTTATTAATTTCTTCCTGATCCAGAAAAACGTCAATGAATGCATGGAATGAAATCATTTCTCTGGCTCGACATACAGGCAATATAAACTCTGGCTAAGCACAGAGAGAAATAATTCCATTAAAACACATAATATTTGTGGTCAGAGAGCCTCCATCACATCAGTAGATACTCAGTTGGTGTTGCCCTAACATAGTGTGAATGCACAGAGCCCAGAGGGAACTAACAAAGAGCTGCTTTGATTGGTCTTTCCCAGTTTTTTGTTTCACTTTAAAAATGGGTTAGAAGAGCAGCAAACGGACACAAGCATTTGTCCAACAGTGACTATGTTGCGTTGACATGGTCTTGAGAAAACAGCTACCCACAAGCCCTGTGGTGAAGTGTGTGTGCAAATTGAGACGATGTCTGCAGCCTGTTAGTGAATCCTGCTGAGCACTGAGGCGGGAAACAAACATGCCGGGTCCTGGTGAAGGGACTGTGATTCAAATGGACACGAGGCGGCCGCCAGTCCACGGCCTGCGAGGGACTCGACTAAAGCAAAGACGAAGGGAAAAGAGTCCAAGGTGCTACTGTAGGCTGGAAATGAGCTCTTATGTAAGCAACTTCATCCTGTCCTCTGTAATCCCCATCCCCCCCTTTTGCACACACACACACACACACACGCACATGTTCATGCACACACACATGCACACACGTTTGAGGCATTAATAAGTCATAACTCAGATGTTTTGCTCCCCTCTACACACCATCTTTTCTCATTTACAGAGGTGCAGAGTCAGTTAGGCTGAGGTGAGTGGCAGGCAATTTCTCCTCTTCCACCACCAATAAACCCACTACAGTATAACAGAGATGTGTGTGTGCATGTCACATAAAGTGTGTGTTCACTGTGGGTGTGAACTTCTGCGCATGCGCGTGTGGCATGTCGATGCTGATTACACCGTGCATGGAGGACTCACTGGACTGTTTCTGCCTTCATGGGTGCCTGACCTACCTGCTCTGATCGGGTTTCATCGGGGCTGGACTGCTCACAAGACTGGAACGACTCACTTCATTTTAGGTCTTTACTGGATGGTAATTCCTGCTGTCCCAGTGCATTTACAGCTCAGTGGGTACAAAAAGATTCCAAAAAACATTTCTCTTAGGTGTATACCTTTTGCAGAAATTCTTATTTGCATTCTAAAATCACGTGAAAGTAAGTAAAAAAGCCTTCAGATCAGGTAAACTGGGGGAATATAACAATATTTACGAAGGGCATATCTGTTGGTTTGTAGTTTTCATGATCTTTAAAGGTGTAATCAACACATTTTAGGTTCGTTGATTAGAATCATAGTATTCTGGGGCTATTCTGGAGCAATGATGACAGCATCTTTAGCATCATTACACTGTAACCTATGTTTTTATATTTCATATAAAGCTGTATTCACACATGCACTGAGCATTTCTGGACATTACCCGGAGTCAAGGTGGAAAGTGGAGCCTGAATGTGTGAAAAGGGTAGATTTCATTTCGAAATCTTTTGCATGGGTTTCTCAAAAAGTAACAGAAAAATGTTTTTCTAATAGTAAGCAGTAAACTGCATTGTATGATTCCAATGTTCTTCCCAACACAGCAAGAAAGAACTGGATCAGTTTGTGTGTCTGTGGCAATGCGTTCTCTGTACACGCTGTATGTTTTAACGGACATCATAAACTCTTTCACCTCATTACTCACATTATAACACACACACAGACACACATACGCTGCTGTCTGGTCAAGTACTTTGGCTTTGTCCGCCTCTAAGATTAAAGCTACCGGGCTAATTTGCCGCTGTGTCGCAATTCCTATATAATCCGGCTCTAATCCTCACCGACTCGATTAAACAGCCAAATCTCCAGCTCAGTATCTGGCTCTATCGGCCACACTCTTCATTTGTACTTGCTCTCCTCCACTTTCTCTCTGCCCTTCCTTTTGTCTTTCTCTCCATGCCCTCCCCTCCACCTCTTGACTCTCAACAAAATCTTCTTTATCTTCTTTGCGCCGTCTGTCTCTCTCCCACTGATTCTCCACTGTCTTTTTTTTCACTCTCGCTCATTCTGTCTCAACATCCCCAAGATGCTTCTGTCGCATCCTTCTTCTGTCTTAGATAAAACATTAACTGAGTTTCTGCCAACAAAGCTCGACCACAAGGTCACCTTCAGAGGTGCCTGAGATACTTCTGGTCCATAAGTCTTGACGTGCCCCAGCTTTATGTACATTTAAAGTAATATCTCTCATTGGTTGAGTTCTAAGTTCTAAGTTGGCCCATAAGTGGTCCTCCTTTCGTGGAAGTTGTGGAGCACTTAGGGAGAAGTAGATTTTCAACTCCTTCATTTTCAAAAATCTTCTTTAAGAAATATCCTACTGCATAGGTTTTGGAGCTTAGACTTTCAATGAGTTTAGTGAGTCATGTCTCCTCAAAAAAGCAGCGTTAGCCACACAGTCAAGAAGAGGACTATGAAGAGTTTCCCCATCACGGTTTGGAAGAGGAGTAATCTTTAATGACGAAGTGACATTTGTTTACATTCAAGTGACAAATCCCTCTAGGAGCCGTAGGAATTCTGACTCTTGTATAACAGGAGCAAAAGAGGAAGTCAGGTGATGTTGTGATTATAAAGCTGTTCATTTCCCATTTTCAATGAGTGAGCATGTTTATTTCTTTCATCGTGACCTTAACCACTTACTTTTATTGTAACCATGATGATGAAGGCCCCCTAACTTTAACTAAATACTTGTCACATCATAGAAGTCATGTCAACAGTGCTTTGGAAGGCACCGACAAATGATGTCATCCTGCTTATTGTGATGTCCAATCAGAAAATACTTCTATAATTTGGAGGAGTAATAAACAATAAATCAAAATATATACAAAAGAATTTAGTGATCCTGGACAAGCGACTGAATGGACACCAGAAATAAACGGTATCAGCTGTGAATACCAGACCAAAAATGCTCACAGCATCATCTGAGAAGGTGTCAAAGGTCATCGACTGGGACTCAGTAAGATGAAGGTGGACATTCAAATTTCAAAGATTATCTTGATCATCTCTCCCGTGTATGACCATCTGTTAATATGATTGGAATTCCATACTCACAACTAAATTATTTCCATGACAACTGAGCGAACCATAGGATACGTTTAAAAGCTCTGGAAAATCATTCTTTTGTCAAACAAGAATGCAAGATTTGTAGTAACACTTTGGTGGAAACCCTTGACCTTGACTTAGGTTCGTGGAGAATCTTGCTTTCCAATGTCCAACTTGTGCCATTTCACTGTTTCACCTATTCTCTTGTTTCCAATCACATCTATTGTAATAATAAATCTGAGCTTTTGGGCTGGGCAGCAGCAAAGCAGGGCAGCCCTAGAAAAGCAAAAGTCTGTCACTGACTGAGTGATGAAATTATACAATTGGTTGGTGGAGTGCTGGAGTTTCCCCATTGGCAGTCTCTCTTTCAAAATGAATATAATAGAAGAGTCCTCAAGTATGTCCTCAGGACTCCTTTAAGCTGTGTTCAGGCTCGTGTGAGAGACTGTGGCATGGGCCTACGCAGATGGCACGCAAGCTACAAACCCACACAGAGGCATTTATGCTCAATGCAATCGGTGCAGTACTCTCCAAAACACTGGGTGGTGTAAAAAACAAGACATTGTGTGAAGAAGCAAGAAGTCAGTAAGTGTTACCGGAAGAATGCCACAGAGCAAACATGGCTGCACACTCTGCTATACAGCTCCTCAATGCAGACTTTTGATTAAGTGTAAATTCATATCTATCATGGACACACTTTATCACCATTATACAATTTATGTAAAGACATTTGGAGCAACAACTGTATAGTAATGAAATGATGGTTGAATGCCCTGTAAACAATTTCATTCTACTGGCAAAATTGTATTCACTCAACACAAGATGATGTCACTTTTACCACATGGACCCTCATATTGTGGACACCGTGTCCAGCATAAACAAAGCTTTTCAGCGAGGCACAGACCAGTCCAATTACATCCTCAGGACTATACTGACCATACACGCTCCAACCATATACTAGGTTTTGACCTGTTTTCTAACATCACACCAGCCGCCTTTCTCTTCTCTGTGGGTTTATGATTTATTGAAAAGCGTTGGGAGGTGTCACGCACCACCTGTGTGCATAACCTTGGGCTGACATCAGTCTACTGAGTACAAGTTAAACTAGGCAGGGACAAATCAACCCCAGTGCACTTAGTGTCACTCCACTCTCATTCAGTCAGCTGATAATGAGCAGGTGGAATACAGGAACAAGCCCACACACAGAACTCAGTCCAACTACAAACAAGGAAAGGACAGTTGATGCATACCCTCTGGATATGTCCTCCAATTATGTCTTTTAAATGTCCCATGATCTGTTGTCATATTTGGAGTAATTTTGCGTAACTACACTAATTTATGACAATTGCAGACATAGTTGAAGATTTTAATTTGATGGATTCTGTTACAATTGTTTTAGGGTAAAAACTAAAATACACATAATAATCACACTCGATTTGAATAAGTACTAAAGAAAGGAATACCTTGTTTGGGCTGCTTTATAAAGGTTCATCATCTCATTATCACCTGACTAAATGCCTAAACCTCACCTCTAACAGCTAAAATGTTTCCACATTAGAAAACAGGGAGTTAATTGAAAAACAAATAAAAGCTCCTGTGAAAATGTTGCTCTAAAAATTCTAAACTCACTAAGGGTTCATTTCAGAGTCCAAGTTAAAATGAATCACATGCATCTGTCTGGACATGTCGACACCAACAATTTACATAAGCCATTCATCAGACACTGAAGGGAAGATAAATGAGCCATCAATTATTGATAACAATCAAAGATTAAAATTCTGTGTGTGTCTGTGTGTGTTTGTAAGCCTACAAGTTTGTGTCTGTACACTCGGGTGTACAGAGGTCTTCATAAGTCCAAGTACATCAGAGCAAACACATCTTATCACACATTATGCATGTTCCTTGTACCAGTAATGGATTGCATAACTCCTGTTCTCCACTTTGATGGAGAAACACAAACAAAGGTCTGATGAAGGACAACAGTCTAATCACCATCTATCCTCATGAAAGCAGCGGACATTCCTTCCTCACTTTGATTCTCAGCTTTGTGCTTTTGAGGAGCCGTGCATGTTCCACAGTTGACGTCAATAGACTCTGAATAAAACACATAGAAACTTAAATCGCAGTTTTTCAAAGTGCGTTCATTGAATGTAAATGTTATCTAAAATTAAGGCCAATTTAGTGAATATTAATTCCAGTCCACCGTTGCCAAAAAGGTACACATTCTGTACATGAGCAAAGGAACATATTTTAAGTAGGGGGGAAATTAATATACATGTGCAAATGTATATTAATGTTCAGAATAAACAACTGACAGATGCAGTATATTTCTATAGTTAATCTGAAACTTATAAACAGCATGACTTCTGTGAAGCTTTTTTAGTCACCTCGTGTTGCCTTAATGACTCACACAGAGATATGTATTAGACTTTGTTTAGAGCTGACGTTTTACTGACTTTCAGCATCAAATGGCCGCTGAGCTGCTGCCTTTGTACTTGAGCCTTAGTTACTTGATATTTTAAGTAATTTACCATCTTGTTAATAAGTGGACATATCAGATGTGACTGACATGGAGAGAAACAGGAAAACAGCTTATAATGACAAGCCATGCACGGTTCTGTCACATGGATTGTAATGGCCAAGAAAACTGCTACAGCCAGCGAATTATGAATAGCTGAAGAAAGTGAGTAAAAGAGGGAGAGAGAGGGAGAGAAAAAAGTGTAGCTGGCACTTGACAGCTTGGGTCTATTTTTAACATGGGGAGGAGGTAAAAGACAGATGAGCGACAAGTTTCGGCGGTTAAGGGGAGTTCTGATCATTTCTCCTGCGCCTCACTGTGTGATGTCTTGCTCACTGACAGGTAGTGTCAGGAGGGGAGATGAGACAGAAACTAGTATTCCTCTGTGGGTTCCATGTGTGTGCCGACGCTGTTATTAAACGGAATCCGTAAAGTTATTTTCCCGATGATCGTGATAGCGGAGGAGGCACGCGGACGGGAAACTCGAGAGAGCGATTACGGATCAGACGAGGCTTGCCTTTTGTCCTCCCAGAGGATGTGTGTTAAAATGAGTGAGTGAGTGAATGAGTGAGTGAGTGTGAGCACACGGATTGGAGTGGGTGGGGATATATGGATCTGCCATCATGATTAAAGTGTTCCCATTGAGGGAATTGGTGGGAGTGTCGTGGAAACGTTATGGGGGTACAACGAGTAAGGGGGAATGAAGTGACTGCAGCGCAGGGTCTCCTAGAGGGACAAAAACATGTTGCATCTAAATGAGAATTTTCATTTCATATGACAGCATGGTGAAGACATTAAGTAAGGCCTTTGTGAGCATGTATGTACATACAGTATATACCTACCTACACCATCTGACAGGATCCCTCCAAGCACTACCACATCACTGATGTCTAATATCCTTTTCTTCCACTGAGTCAAACCTACATCACCGCATATAGGAATTCAAGTTTCTTGGGAATACAGAAATAGAGCACCAAGAGGCCAATTGCCTAACTAATGTAGATTACCAATTGCCTGCAGGACATTATACATACATCCACATAAACAATCCACAGAGCGAAAATATCTGCACAAAAAGTGAGCACTTTGCCTAATTACTCTTAATGTCTGGGGTTAATGGGCTCTCACGGATGGTTGGCCTCAGGAAATCAGTGAACATAATGACCAGTCGCTAATGAATGCTCAAAACATCAATGATGATACTCAACTGTGAGGCTTTCTGTCTGTTGGCGTTTTCTAACAAAAAAAAGGCCCAGGTTTGCCAGAGTGATTCAGTGAGACACTGTGACACAAGAAAAATTTGTTGCTTTGTGGAAGAAGTGGCAAGAAATTCCATACACCTAGTTGTGAAACAGTGCCCGCAATAAGCTAAACTGCCTCAAACCTGGACTTAATCCTAATAGATCCTGTTTAGCATTCAGTTGAAAAACGTCCACCTCTTCAAACACATGTGCAGGGGAGATTATGGGGGCTTTCTGTGCCGCTGCTGTACTGTACGTCAGAGCCCATGTACAGTAATGCTGCAGCGTACGGATACATGAGAAGAGAGATGAATGAAGGAGGAGTAGTGTGTTCTTTTTCTGGCAGTAGGGGACAGGCAAAGGTAACAGTGACAGTTTGGAGGAGGCTAACATTCAGTAAAGCACATGCTGTGGCATACTGTCAAAGTTAGTATTTCCATTGTTATTTCCTGTCTTCTAGTTACATGACAGTTTATGTGCCATTGTTCTTGGCTGGAGAATCAGAAAATAGAGCTTGCGTCAGACATTCATTGCCAGGAAACTGATCTAGCCTTTCCATGGGCCACAGATCCTTGGTGACTTTCACAATTAACAATGGTTGCATGTGAGGACAGCTGGACCTGAGCACCAGATATCAATGCCTTGTGAGGGGATTTACTGCAAGTGAGGGGAAGTGTTCCTGCAAGGACAAAAACACAACCCCAGTGAAACAGCCGTCTTTGAAAAGGAGACTGTTCCAGAGGTTGGTCAAAAGTCGTTATTTGCAAATAATTTTTGTTTACGTTCAAGTGACAAAGTCCTCGAGCAGCCTTTGGTTATGGCAGGAGCAAAGGCAATGACATCCATGTACATATGAGGTCAGGGTAGATGGATGGGCCAACAAAACATTGGACTTAAACATAGCTTCCTGTTTCCAACCAACAGGCAACTTTGGTATCTTTAAAGCATGATAAATGTACAAGTGCAAATTACTGTCCGTTTGTGTATTAAGTTCGTTAAAAGCACTTTGGCACTTAATCTGATGAAAACATGTTTTCTCTGAGGGCTCTTGTCACTTGGACTGAAAATGAAGAAAGATAAATCCAATTATGATGGTGTTGGCAGAGATCCGCCTGCATATGGAAAAAAAGCAGCATATTAGCAGCATATTAAAACATATCCAGTCTCGTGACTGTCTGTGGGAGAGAGTGCATTAGCCAAAGGAGAGTACAGGGGAGGGAGAGATATTTTCAATAAATAGTAATTATACTGTATATGGTAGATCATGCTGAGCATGGAAGAGGGAGGGTTAAAGGGGGAGCTGCACCTCTGAGCCATTATCGGAGATAATGACATCAACTGAGCTCTCTTCGGAGCGTAGTTGTGTGTGACAGAAAAATAGATAAGCGCTTATAATTACATACACCACCCAGGGAGGCAAGGACCAGTGAAGGGAGAAAAGAGAGCGAGATGGAGGGAGAAAATTTTGAAAGAATGAGGAACAAACGCATAAAAGTCTGGGGCTGAGGAGTGAAGATGAAGGACAGAATTCACACACCGACACACTGTGTATATATACCAACACACATGCACACTCAAAAACACATAACACACAAAGTGAAGGGATGGTTGAGGGACTAACACACACATGAAATGTGCAGAAATCAACACACACACACACACACACACACACCCTGCTCTAACCCTCCCGGCTGACCTGAGACTCTGATGCTGATGAGATGCTGGAGCTGCAGCCCTCAGGAGAAAACAGGATGAAGGAGAGGAAGAGGAGGAGGAAGGTTGGATGACAAGATGAAGAGGAAATGAAGAGGGCAAAGGGGGAGAGGAGGGGAGGTGGAGATGTAATAATGTTGATAAATGTTGATAAAAGACAGAGGGAGATGTTTGTGAGAAAAGAAAGAAGAGCGACAGAAGAGGAGGTATGTTGTAGGAATGAAAAAGAGAGATTTTTAACAGAAAATTGAGTCTCTCTCAATCACTAAACAACGACTGCAAATGTTATTATTAATGAAATGGCTGACATTTAATGCAGTGAGTGCTGAGATGGCAGGAGGTCCTGCCCTCTGGAACATCACTGACACAAGCTGGTAAAACAATGTGATCGATAGAGCGGCTACTTTTCCATGCTGGTGGGCAAAGGACTTTAAGGATTGAGACTGTAGGAAACCCTGGCTTTCCCTAGTCCTTCATGAAAGGCTCCAGTTTCATTCATGTCTCAAATCACGTAGGTGAGCTGAGCTCTGGATATGCTGAGACCACTGCTACAGTTTGTGGAGTGTCTGGTTGATCCTCTGAAGACAGACTCTCTTGTAGAAGTATTTCAGCTTGGACTGACTACCTAAAAATGGCTTTTTTTAAATCGACTTGATCAATAGCGCAATCATGTATCATGCTGGCAGATGATAACTCTCATCCTGTGTGAATGACACCTGTGTTTGTGGGACACGATGACAGACCGAATGGAAGCAGCTCCATTTCATTTCCACTCAGGGTGAGGGAAGTGATTTGTGGTCATTTCATGGCCAAACCTGTACCTTTGTTGCATTGAGAAGTGTGCAAGAAAATATTAAAGGAATATCTTATCTTATCTTATCTTATCTTATCAGAAGAGCATTATTCATCACCAATTACAGTAAATCACATCTCCTTTAATTCCAGTGTGCTTCACAAATGCCATGCTGCTCTGGAAATTTGGCTATGGAAAAAACAGTCTGGAGCAGTTCCTCTCAGACTGTCTCCCAAGGTGAAATGGGTGTCCTTGTGCAGGAGGGGCATAATCGTCACAAGGGGGGCTTAAGGGATTTACAACCAGATCTCTGAGTATCTTTTGATAAATAAATTACAGTACAACTTATATCCGTCACGTTTAATGATGGCTTTCGTGTGGCCAATGCTAAAATATGTCTATGAGAATTCATGTTTTTTTGACTTGAGTTGCATTATTGCATTTATCCATGAAACAAACCTGACCTGCTTGCTTTTTATTGTTACATTTACTGGTTGCCTGTTTATTCAGGTAGTTCAACATTTAGGGAAATACGCGTATTCACTTTCTTGCAGTAAGTTTGATGAGGATAGCGATACCACTCTTATATCTGTCCATTAAGTATGAAGCTACAGCCAGGAGACTGTTAGCTCAGCATAAAGACTGGAAACAGGAGGAAACAGCTCACCTGGATCTGACTAAAGGTAAAAACAACATACCTACATCTCAATAATACATCTAAAGCTCAATGATTAACACACTATGGCTTCCTCATGCTATCTCCTGACTGTCTTATATTGGTATATAGACATGAGAGTGGCATCAATCCACTCATCTAACTCTCTCTAGGCAAGGTGGCAGATAAGTGTATTTCAAACTGTTCCTTTAAAGAAGATTTGTGACCGAAAACTTAGAAAAATTAAGTACATTTTGCATAGACCTGATGGTGCAGGTGTGTCTTTCTAAAGTGTAAATTACAGACATACTGGATCATCTACAAAACACTTTGCTAAGCTTTTCAGTGTGATCTTTATGCTTCAAAACAACCGAAATAGATCTGAATTTGACTTCTCCTTGATCTATATGCCTTTGGCCTTGTCTGAGTGCGGGTGTGAATCTCCATAATCCTTGACACCAAACTGCACTGTACTGCTTGATCATTACTGACGTCCTCCTGAATGCGCCTTTCCTCCCACTTTAGTACAGTCAAGTTCAACAAAATGCACAAACAGGTGTAGGTATGAGCCCGACATACACAGTGTGAAAGTAGGGTCTATAGAAGAAGGCCTCTTGTTTCCTCCCCTTAAATCCACTGATCGAAACGGCCCTAAAGCTAGTCACATGCTCATTACAGTGTGTGAAATGTCATGGAAATGCATTTCTCAGATTAAGCAAGACTGAGTAGCTCTACTTGCTGCCATGTGTACAACAATCTATACACACAATGAACTCACTGCCATTCATACATGGAATTCTGGGAGACACAGGAAGTCATAAGCAGTGGAGAAAGTTTAAGAAAGTCAAGGATTTCAAAGCTGCATCAAACCTGGAAAGCACTAAACATCATAATGTAGATGAATGATTTTGTGCAGCGTCACAGTTTCCTGGGAAGGATTTCCCATGACAAGCGGCATAAACCTTACTTGTGTCACTCACTGTCTTCCTGACGGCACTTCTTCACTCATTCTGCCACGATGAGAACACCAACGCGGCTCTGATGCCCCACAGGCCTGGGCTTAATAGCGTGACTATAATGACTTTTTCCACACAGTTGCCTTCTGCCAGTGTCACCGCATACACAATTACTTCGTCTGGCTTTCATTGGGTCACTGTAATTACACTTTTGCTAATATCAAAAGACATTTTTCTCAGCACAAAGGTGTCAGTTGCTGTGTCTATGATAAAAGGACCACTTGGCTCTGTATGCGTCCACATAGTATATTCCTGCATTTTAAAGTGGGGGTTCCCTGCCTCACCTGAAATAAAGAGGGGCTAGCATCAGAAGATATTTTTAAATATTTTCATGAAATATAACACTGGGCTTATTATGTTTCAGGGAAAATGAGCATTAGTACTTCATAACATCAGTCCCAACATGTCCCAAGTCGTGTTGGCAACGGGCTCACCTCAGCCTGCTGCTGCAAAACTGCTTTCCTTTATAACAACTGGGCTCTGCAGTGTATAAACAAAATACAGTGTACAAATGTAAAAAATAACTGGGGTCACTGATGTGAGTGAATGGTAGCAAATCTGTAATCAAATCTTTTGTCTCTCCTCTGTCTTTCTCAGTGCAAAAACCAGTGTACAAAACATTCAGCTAGCTTCTCAATTTTCAGCATCACTGGTCGATACCTTCACCAGCTACAAATGCTGACGGCAGCAGGTCATATCAACTGTCATTAATTAACGTAAAAATTCAGTGAGTAACTTGATAACAGTCCAGAATTAAATGTTGCTGATTGGGGGTTTGTGTCTCTGCAAGCCTGTGTCTGTATTCAACCCAAAGATTTTTTTATGAGGGAAGAAGGTCCACTCTGCAACACCACTGTACTATCACAAGATGACTGTAAGCACGCTGTAAGTATGCCTTGAAGTCTCAGCGTTAATCTTTGGAAGTGCTCTTCTTTGTCATTTATGGGAGTAAAATAAGGTCTTGGACTGTTGGTTGGACAGTAAAAAAAATGTATAGACCGAATGATTAATCCATCAATCATGAAAATAATCATCATATTAATCACGAATAAAAATAATTGCAGCCCTCTCCTCAACCATACAGTGTTTTTCTGTCGTGGCTTTTCCATTTCACTTACACATTAAACTGACAAGTTGTCTAACAAAATAAAACACTACGACTGATGACAGAACACTTCATTCATCACAACACTATGTGCCACTAGGTGCCGTTCAACCAGTAGTTTTCTACAAGTTGTCACTCCTAATGTGACGTAGGCTATTGAAAGTGGCCCATGGGCTCACTTTGAGAGCCCTGGTGTGAAGACTGACCAAAAAAGAAGAGCTGAAAACTGATACAGAGATTCAGCTACATCGCTCCTGAAGTATATTACTTCTGATATTACATCTCATGTACCATGTTCATGTCTATGTGCAATATCATGTACCATTAATAAGCTTTGCTTATGTTCATCTAAGCTTCACTACGTTCATCCACATGTGCAAGTAACCTATTTTTAGGATGTAAAATTCTATGGCTATAGTCTATTTTCTATTTAAGGTGTAATACTATTTTCATTATCATGGGCAATACTCTACGTATCAGATGCAATTTTTGATAGTACATTTAAGGTCATGCTTTCCTCCGCAATTTCCTGAACACTTGCATTGTATATTTTTATTTGAGGTTGTATTTTTGTATGTTTTGTATTTTGTATTTTTTGCTGCTGTAATTTATGGAGTACTCTGGCACAAGAATTTCCTTTGGGATTAATAAAGTTCTTATCTTATCTTATCTTATCTTATATAACCACCATTCTTACCCACATTCTGTATGAAATTTGAAAGAAATAAGCACCTACACTAATGCATAAACTACTATGTGCCTGAACACATCAACATCACAAATCAATGCCACTTTTCTGGCTAGTGGACACTTTCTTTCACTGTTCTAGAAAATGAGCATCCCTATTCAACCATAAGAGCAGGAAGGGAATACAATGAAAGCTTTTCCATTCGGTTTCAGTGACGTACAATGGTTATATGCCTATTACTGAAACTACTCTGGATTTATAAATAAGTCTGAGTCACGAAATAAATGTCAAGTTTATTGGCTGCTCTACGTGGCACGTCAGCGATCACAAACACACTGTTGACCTGTCCATCTCCATGATCAGCTGGAACAGTTTGTTTAAGGCCTGTTTTTAATAGCTCCCTAAGAAAGAAATGAGGGAGGGGAAATGAAAATAAAACAATCCAGCAGTTCACAAATGGATATTTGATTGGTAGAGTGTGATTATGAGCTGCCCAAACACTTCAAGAAGAAAACCAGGATTATGTCAATGTGAAATAAGTGCATCAGGCTGGAACCCCCACCCCCATCTAAGTACCTCCAAGCAAGAATAATTTAACACAGGCCGTCTTGTCTAAGCCCATGCCCTCAATTCCCGTCTGTCCACAGCTTTATTAACTTTTTTTTTTGAAGGACAGGTCAGAAGGATATGTTGAGGTTGTTGTTGACTTCTGCTTACAACATCTGTCATTGGCACTGGAAGCAAGCTGCCTTTGCTCACAACAGTGGTGTCATCTTGGCTAACTGGGAAGCAAGACTGCCACGCAGCATGTGGGAACATTAGGACAATTGTAACTGCAGTTCTGGTAACTGCGATCCCCTGTGGGTTAAGAAAAATCTACCAACTTTATGAGACCCTTAAAATACCCATTAGATAAATATAATGGATGTGCAATGAAAGACAACTTGTTTTGTTTTAAAGCAGACGTTTTGAAACGACAGAGGAAATATCAACAAACAGGAAATATTCTACCTCCTTCCTGTTCTCTTGTGGTTACAGAAATCAGTTATACACTAAATAAAATGTCGGTTTGAAATAACAACATGGACCCTGAATCAACTACTTCTGACTGGTTTTTATTTTTTTATCAAACAATACATCAAGTTCCTGCTTGAGTGGCTAAATAAATAGAAGAAAATACAAAGTACTTTATAAAAAAAACCTCATCTCAGTGTATGTGTTCTTATCCTAAATATGAACAGGCCATTATGAATTCATGTAAATGATAAATTATGCTATCAGACTTTTATTTTGAAAGTACAGGTCATACTTTGGTTTAATACATCATATTTTTCTTGCTCTTTCAAAAGTGTTGCTAATGTTTTTTTGGGAGTCAATATTTTGTAATTTAATAATTCTTACACTTTCCTACAAAGGGGGATATCTTGTATTTCTATAGAAAGGAAGACAATTAGTATATTTTACAAATTGTACAGTATCTGTTGCATTTGTGCTAATTTATTTTAACTCCTACTTTTCATTGTTGTGTTTCTTGCCAACTGATGAATGTCCAATATTTCCTCTCCTTTTAGCTCTGTTTTGGTCTTATCTGGCTCTTTAGCTACTAAATGATCCACTATGTTTAACAGCTAGTCTCTAGCTGTGTCTGTCTGCTGTTTGGTGCTATAATTGGGATGTTTCTACAGTGCTTGAAGTCAGTGGTAGCTGTGAGTACCAAGTCAGTGATCTATTATTAGTTATCATTAGTAGTTACTATTGTCCTCAGTCCAGAGGCAGATAGGAGAAGAAGTTTTGACATCAGCAGCCTGATGCGGGGCTGAGAGTAGAGGGGGAATACCAGGCAAAGCAGCCAGACTGGCCTTAAGAACCACCTGATCAGCCTCCTGTGGCTCTCTGGGCTGTAAATAGTCATTAGCCAGTGTACTGTCAAAGCCTGGCTACAGTAGTGCCACAGGCAGCCCTAAATTAGGAGCTGGGTATGAGGCCGACACTGCAGTCTTGCATTGTGTTCAGCAGCACATGCCATTATTATGACTGGGGACATACCCAGCAGAACTGATGATAACGTCTCTGTAATATGTCTTGTATCTATTTATATAGCACATAATGCTTTATTGAGAGAAACTATTATTGTTCATGAATGCCGAAAAGCAAACTTCAGCTGGGAATAACTTTGTTTACACAACTCATATGCAACACAATACACGAAACTATGTTTTACTGTCCACTAGAGATCTTTATCAGAGCTTGCAGGCATCTTTCCAGGCATCAATCACTCATGGGAGAAAAAACACCCAAATACAGTTCTACTGCCCATGTGTGTCGGCTAATGTTGGATTCTTCCTTTTCAAGAGAGGAAGACAGGAAGGGACAGAAAGAGAGACATAGGGATGAGGAAGAGAAAAATGAAGTAAGGAAGTATGTTTGCCTGTGCCTTTAAGAGTTCCCAGGCCATGGCCGAATGTTGGGAAAGTCGCCCAGTGCCTTTCTCATGACCCCTGAGGGGAGGTCTTTCTCCTTCTGGGTCCATGGATGGAGATGGGACATCAGAGAAAGCCCAGGAAAGGGACAACTGACATATCCGCACAATCACAACATGCATGTCACAGCTGGCACTCAGTCACTGCTTCTTAATGTCTATGTCTGCCTGTACACAACGATCTAATTGCTGCGAGCACTTTGACTGTGAGGGTATTTCACAAATTCCTATTTTCATGTTTTTACAAGTGACAGCAACACATCCACACATCTCCAAGCAGCAAGCTACTAGTTACTGTTACGCCTATGCTACTTTCCCACAGTTCATCTCATGTTGAGACTAAAAATATGAATGTTTGCGTATACTTAAAAATAGTAGTAACTCAGTGAATGTGGGGCACGAGTTTCAACTTGTCAAACCTCTAATGGTTAGTCCGAACATGGTCTTTAGAGGTCATGGCAGCCTTTAAAATATGCAGCTAATACTGCAGTGCTCCACATTCTTTAATCACAGCATTAATCCTGTGAATGTGACTTTAATTAAGGTAATATAATTAGATTAAGGTGTTTACATGACCCCAGGCTTAATTGCAGTATTTTTAGAATCAAACTAAGATTGAAGTATCAACGTACATGCCAGAGCCTCAGTTAAAGGTGACTGTTTCTCGCTGGAAATTTAATCAAACGACCACAAAGAGACATAAAATGGCTACAAAGGAATGCAAAACAATCACGAAGAGATGCAAAATGACCCAAAAGAGACACAAAACGACTACAAAGAGATGCAGAATTCCCACAAAAAAACAAAAATGACTACAAAGAAACAAAAAATTACTACAAAGAGAAACAAAACAACTAGAAGGGGCACGAAATGGCTGCAAAGAAACATACAAGGACTACAAAGTGATGCAAAACGACACAAAGCGATGAAATTTGACAACAGTTTCGTCTTTTGGTGTATCTTTGTGCAATTTCACTCCTACATGGGAGCAAGCTAATAAAAGACTGATATTGACAAAAGGTGAATGTTTCACAGGATAGGGGAAAAAGAAGAAACATGATCAGATTTTTCAGCTATGAATACAATCTCTTGCAGAGATGGCTCTCTCTTTACCCATCAGTGCGAAGTTGAACCTGCACTAATCTCCCTTCAGGTTCTTGTTCTCCTGTGCCTTGTACAGAGTGCCAGTGGGTGTAAGTACATGGGATTACGAGAGGCACTGGCACACTTGCACGGGCTGACGATTGGACGGTAAACTGCCTTGCCAGAGAAGAAAAAGTGCACTGTTGTATATCTGTGTCATTACGTATGTACTAATAAATCCCTCAATCTCTTTCCTCAAATCAAAATTGCATCAGTTGCTGGGGACATATACATAAGAACTGCAGGCTTCAAACTGCTGTAATCCCGGCTCAAAGTGGATAGGGGCTTTACCGCACATCCATTTGGTATTATTCTAAGAAATAGGCAATTAGAGATAAGGCAGTGGTTGTAAGTTGGGCGAACTGCATCCTGTGGCTCTCCCTTTGGTGGTCTGAGGGGACATATAGCACATTTTGAAATGAAGTGTTGTCACAGTAACAATGGGGAGTAAAACAGGAAACAAATGAATGTTGTCATGTTGTCATATATAAAGTATTGTATGTCAGTATGCCAATCTTAAAGACATGCTGTGTTATAATGGGGGTAGAACAAGTGCCCAAAGTGACCCCGTGTTAAAATAATACATGTAACTAAAAATAACACTTGCAACGGTCTCATTCACTGCTCTAAATCACTGAGCGTTGCCACTGAAAATCAGCAGTGGCAGCACAGCTTTCCTCGCCCCCCCCCCATTCCAACAGAGCCTTTGAAGCTTGTATGGATTGACCTTGTTAAATAAGTAAAGTCCATTGTGGAACCCACCTGGAAAACAAATGAAGATGTTCTTTTGCCAGATGGTGTGTCCAGAATAGAAGAGTAATTGTACGACGGTTGGTTGAGAGATAAGGCATGGCTTATACGTTGTTGCCATGAACAACTGTCCTTCGATAAGGGACATCTAGCTTCTAGATTACCACATGTTCATGTAAATGCATTCACATCTCGCACATCCACGCCACTAGAATACGATGCTAATATCCATTGTAAATGGTCCATTTTATTGAAGCACGGAACATCTAAAAACAGTACAAATTGAGGTTGTCTAGATTTCCAATTCGGGCGACCAAATGTCGATGCAATCGCTCAAACCATTCTATTGTCCTGGCAAACACAACAGCTTTGTAACAACCTGACTTGGCTTAGAGTAATTTATAGATTAAATATATCTGTGTTCCTAATCAGGCCGTCCAGGTAACATGAATGAGCCTGAACCAGACACTTCTATGAATAAAACCCTAAATCAAACGAAGAGGATTTACTAGCAAGAGTGAAATAATACTAGAAAAAAAGATTAAATTCTCCGTCTATATGATTCTTGAGTTGACTTGCCTGAGAACAAATGACAGGAAGGGCAAATTAATTTAAGCAATTAGAAAACAGTGCTTAATTAGGCACACTGCCTATTGAACCCAGACTAATGTAATCAAATTAGCTGATCCAAACATGACCTTACGGAGACAATCTTAATGGGTTCATTCGACTGAGAAACAAAGTTAACTATACAGTAAAAGCTTAATACAAAAAAGATACAACTGCTGGGAGGAAAGCACACGTTTGGTGTCACAATCAATTAAAAAGTAACAATGAACTGAACAGAGTGAACATTCAATTTCAGTACCACACCAGATCAGTAAACTTGATTTTGAATTCACAGTATTGTGTATTTTAAGTTGGTGTAAGTGGGTGTAACTTGTTCATACTTGTTCAACATGTCCAGATTTTTGTAAAGTTGGCAGGTAATTATTTGTCTGTTTGTTTACGGGATCATCACAACTTCTTAAGAGTAAAATGCATTATAATTTATTCTATCTTCTATTATATATATTCTATACATTTATTTTCAATTATTGATTCATCTGCTGATTTGTCAATATCAATCAATTAATAAATCAATTGTTTAGTCAGTACAACTTTAGAAAATGCAATCACAATTTCCTAAAAAGCACACACACACACACACACACACACACACACAGACAGACATACTGTGAATGTAGACAAGCGAGTCAAAGCTCTTACATTAAATTATAGAAATTACATGTTTAGACTTTTCTTAGCGTGACCACAATCACTCATCAATTTCTTCTTACGTCAACAACATCCTCCACTACTCTGATTTTTGACTGAAACATCAAATGAGGTATTATCTTGTTTGTCAGAGGATGTTCGCTCACATCCTGCTCTAACGCACTCGGCTACAGGAGGGACTCGAGGAGCGCTCGGCTTTCCTGCTGCCACAGGCTGCTATTCATGAACATTTCCTCTCTGTATCTTGACCACTCAGAGATTTCAGGACACACCTGCAGGGCGATTGATGGTGAGTCAAACGCTCAGGTCAAGGTCAGTTACTATGGTTGTACTATCCTGTTGTAGTGTGACACTGAATCACAGTCTGCTGTTAAAACTCCAGATTAGTCACTCAGACACACTACCAGCAATCACTCCTTGAAATGCCTTAAAGGTGTCTAAACCCTAATGCCATCATCATAGGGGTCTGTGTGGTAAAATGGTAGCATTTCCCAGGCAATACTCTGCTCCCTCTGGGTATAACAAGCAAGCCTGAGATTGCCTGTGTCAGCGCATGTGATTGTTTTGGCAACAGCGCTGAAAAGCACACACGGCCTTTGGACAGTCAAGAGCAAAATGAGGCAAAACGTGAAGCTCCTGCTTGCTCTCATGTCTCACAGGCCAAATGAAAGTCACCAGCCTGTCTGTTGGAAGTAATACGCACTCACCTGAAGCAGATGGAGATGCCTAGCTTAAATGGATATCTCCTGTTCTTCCATATGAGAGCAGAACGGTTCGTGAGAGAAGTCTATGGCCAAGTTAAAAGTGTACGTCAGAGGCATTCCTGAACGCCATCAACTAAAGTGTAGTTTCTGTTAATGCTGAGAATTGAGTTGAGACAAGGGGGACGATAAAATGATGATACAAAATTCATGACTGGATGAAACTTACAGAAATCCCTTGTTGCTATTTAAAGAGGATTATTTTCTGTCAAATTTCCTGTTATATGACCTCCAGTCATGCAGCCTGATGGAGAGTAAATTTTACTTGAGGTTTCTGCCTCTTAGGAACAAGCCATTCAAAACTTCTCTCGAGAAAACAACTGTCTTACACATCTTTTGAAAAATCATGCCAAATCATGAAAATCTTTTCCTGTAATATGATGCTTCCCTCTAGACAACGCTGTTAAAATTTTTACCTGAATTAATCATTTAAAACGTCTCATTCCTTAAAACATTTGCAAAATACTCAAGCAGCTGTACCATGCCCCAATTTCCAAATCAAAGAGATGGGAAAAGTAGGCTGCGTGTATGTACAGCTATCAGAGAAAGTAGGGGTTTAATACATTGCTAGAGAGAGCGACGGCAGAGCCAATGTTGCAGCAGCTATAAAGGGATTATTCTTCCCTGGAAGACATAATCATGTGTAACACACTTGTTTCAAATCCTGTGAAAAACAAACAGGTGTTTCAGCTTTAAATCCACCCCTTCATCCTGTGGCACACACACAGGAGAGAACCCCTAGAAACCAACCTTTTCTGTTATTCCCTCATTAGTTATTAGGCTGTGGTGAATGTCAGCACGGTTTCATCTAAGAATTACACATATTGAAGAATGGCTTCAAATGAAAAAAACAAAAAAACAAAAAAACTTAATGTTGACAGTTTAAATTGCTGATGAAAATGTGGATTTTATGTCAAAATTAGTGTTGAAGGAATGTCACCTTGGGCACATCATTAGTCCAATTTTAGGCCCAATATTTGCATTATTATAAAAAATATATATCTGCAATATAAATGTAGCCTATGTGAAGTGTATTATTTGGTGTGTGATAAAAAAACGAAACAAAAACACAGATACACTCTTATGAATAAATTATGAAACAGGTGAGAATGACTGACCTGAGAGCCCCCACAGAAAGGTGCATGAGAGCAGGGTAAGTTTCCTGGAAGTGGTATAGAGCCCCATGGTTCTCAGCCTGTCAGTGTCCTTCACCCAGCTTTGAGTATGAGCCCTGTTTGGCCCGGGGGCAAAGCTCTTCAGGTCTGTCAGGTGGTTTTCCCTCAACCTCCCGGCAGAGGCGGCAGCAGCGGCGGAAGGTAAGGGACGCTTCAGGTGAGGGGACGTGGACGCCGTCTGATCCCTCCGCCGCGGGGATCCTCTTCTCTGACCTGGCGCTGTGACGGTAATAAAGTGATGGATCACCACCTCCGACACTGAAGGTCTTCTTCCGCCACTCTTCTTTTTCTCCTTCTCCTCAGCTGCATCTGCCACTCCGAGCTTATCGAGTCCAACTCTGCAAGTTAACGTCCTCTGTCCTCTCCTGAGAGAGAGAGAGAGAGAGAGAGAGAGAGAGAGAGAGAGAGAGAGAGAGAGCGAGCGAGAGACAGAGCCACCTCCGCGAGCGAGCTGGCGTCGAGTTTACATCAGTGTTCATGACAATTTCCGGTAACGCTCTTCAAAATAAAACCCGCTATTTGCGTACACATTGTTGGCGAATGCTTTGCGTGACTGTCCGCTCTTATTTTGAAAGCAAAGTTCTCTGACACCCGTTATTTCTCCACCTATATTTCACAACTTGCTTGAAGTAAGGTACACCTGTCCTCCTTATGTGCAGGTGTACAAACTAGGCCTACTTTTCATGTACACTTTGGGATTTAGTCTAATTCAGGAGATAATTCCCCAAATGAAGAAAATTGTCACAAGCACAATACATGTGATGAAATGACTGTAAAATGAGAAATATGATTAGGCTGCATGGTTGTTCCCAGGGTTCCTCAGAACCATTAACATTAATCAGAAATGATGTCAAACATAGTGGCAGTGGGAGTAATACACGGATCATTTGTACATGGAAGAGGATGTGTGAGAAAATTCACTGTGAAGGTCTCAGTCAAGCTACATTTTTCTCAAAAACCCCCAAACATATTTGTCAAAAACAAAAGGAAATAGATTAAGTGATTATAAAATGATTTCCTGAAACACAGTTCAAATGTGTCACCATTTGCCTGTAAATAAGACAGAGGGCCTAAAAGGGTGTTTCATCAAATTCTAGGCAGACACACTCATGTGCAACTTGCCAGTTTCGCATACCCTGGCTCACGTTTTTTCAGCAATAAGCCTATTTTCAAACCCACACTACTAAATCTCCATCCTTTTCCCCAGTCTCCCCTCGAAAATCTTCAGCTCTTGTTCTATCATGTGTGAAGAGGCGTGGGCCTGAAAGCAGAGAAACAGACCGAACTCGGCTTGACGTGTATTCCCAAGGTGGGCTCACCCCCCCGATGTAAAAATATGGACTGACCTGTGCTCTCTGAGGTGGTCAGCCCCTTTATTTCATTTTCTAAGGTTGCCCAGTTGCCTCAGAAACAAGGGTGAGGCTAATGTGGGAGGACTGCTCAATTATGAGAGGTGAGCAAGGGTTATTCCTGTGATTAAATCCAAAGAAACAGGGTCCAAGCCTTATGGGAATAGGATTTTGTTGTGTTGTTATAAATTGCATCTGAAATCCATCTGAAGTGTAGAGAATTCGGGGGGAAAGCTGTCAAAACAGGCCTGTTTTTATTTTGCTGCAAAAATAATTTGAAGAGGGCAGAAAGGCTAATACTGGATTCTGGACTAGACTGCTGATTCAAACGCGAAACAAAGTCTAATCAAATGATGAGTAAACCAGACACCTGGAGGTCAAACATATTGCTTGTGTAATTATCTATCTAATGATACAATTAATACATTCTCTCTAATATTTTTTTTTTCAAAAGAAGAGGGAACAATCAAAGGAAAAACTGTCAAGTAGCTCACAGCAATACTGCCAACATCATAAAAAGAGATTTAAAAAAAACAATAAAGCACACATCAAAATGTGCAATGTCCAACACTCACCAACATGTCACATCAACACCATAGACTGTAGAGCCACACACACAGACTAATAGACACACTATATATGTGTGTGTGTGCCAAAGTTGTCAGGCCTGTCAGTTGGTGGGTGAGCCCAATCATGTGATCTCTCTTATTCTTCACCAATAATGGAGGAACTGCTTCCCTTCTACTGATTGACTGTTGAGCCCTTGCCCTAAACCAAGAAGGGTAATGAATATCTGTCGACTATCATGGATGTCCAAGTTTGACCTGTTGAAGAGCTACTGGCAGGTCCCTTTAGTGGAGAGAGCTCAGACGGATTCAGCATTTTTAACCCCAAGAGGTCTACAGTGATGTCTTATTCTGCCCTTTGGAATAAAGAATACACCTGACACTTTCCAAGCAAAGTGAGCAAAGTGTCAGATGGTCTTGATAACACTGTACACCTGCACAACAACAACAGGGTGGTGTGGTGGTGTATGGTTCTTCCTGGGCAGCCATTTTATCCAGTGAACCTGTGTTGGCTGCACCTGATTTTGCAGCTCTGTTAAGATTGCAGTAGACACATGTGACATTGGAGTAGGAGCGATGCTGATGCAAATACGATTCCAGTTGCATAGACAGCCTTGTGACTAATTTCTCCAAGTAGTGAAAAGGGCATAAAGGGCTGTATTTAAGAGGCCCTAGCCCTGGTCCTGGCAGATGAGATCTACGATCTATGTGTCTAGTGCTGGAGGTAATTAGGTGGTTTATATGGACCTTATCAATTAACCTGGTAGGCTCAGGTGTGATATGGCTTTTGGGCAGCAGTGTGTGGAAGTGAGCTTGGCAGTGATCCACCATGAACAACAGTGAAAGGGAGACACAGGGAGAGCAACATTTTGTCTTTGGCCTTGAGAAGTGAAAGCCTCCAGCTTTGTTTTGTTTTGGACCAACCACCATCAACAAAAGCTTGAGCAAGAGCTATCTACTGACGCCGTCTATACTGGCCACTTGTAGGAAACTCTTGGTTGGAGTTAGCTGCTGATGCTGAAAGGAGGCCAGCCATAGCCTTAACAAGCCAATTAGGGTCTGAGACCTTGGTAAAAGTTATCAGAAAAATCAAATCCCTTGGGGTGCCCAAACTTTTGCGTCTATCTTCGTAATATGTACATAATACATTGTGAGCATGAACATTCATATAAAGCTTGGGAATAGTAGTTTAATATCTAAAAACCTAACAAAATATTATCCGATTATATATAATATAAGGATATTTTACATCAGAGTCTACAGCCCACAGTGTATATTATCAACTTATATGGTACACATTTGGAGCCAGTTCATTATATCCATTGAAAAAGGCCAACAAAAAGGAACTGCATTCATATTCAGGGTGAAGATATTACCAGGGTTTGTTTGTTATTGCTCTTCTGGAAAATCAAGACTGGCACTCCCTACAGGCTGTAGAGGGGTAGGAGTGCTGTTGTGCAATGGAATTTCACTGGTCATGTAAGATCTTGGCTCATTCAATATAAGCTCTTCTACATTGCAGCTGGACCGGCCTATACACTTATTTCATTGCAAATATTTGTGAACGATGTGTCAACTGTATCACATCATCCTGTACATTTTATAGTTGAACTTTAACATTTCATTGCCTGCTCATAACAAGAACAATTTGTAAGTGAATTACTGATTCACTGATTGAATCTATTGTGTGTCTATTCAAATCTAACTCTATTCTATTGTGACCTAAACCTGTATACAGGTATCATTGGCTTCAGGTAGTCCAGTCACTGTCCTAGATACTGTAGATTTGGTTTAAAGACCAGAGACCAGCCTCCTGATCAAAGACACGTCCTTCTTCTGGACACACTGTATAGATCCAGAGGGTGCAGTAGAGAGCACTTCGATCAGATGTTTGATTTGGCTTCAGGTCATGTTTTCATATTTCAAATCTGGATTTAGAGTAGAATATGATCAGCTATCAAACCTGTGTTTTTGTTAAATCTATCTCTCTCTGCAGCTCAGAAACAAAACACTAATGTAGATAATTAAAATTTATATTAGGTGAAAATTCCTGTTTCTTCCATATTACAGTACATTGCATGAATGAAAACCTATTAAACATTCACTGTGAACAAAAGCAAACAGGCCTATCAAATATACAACAGCAAGGCATAATGAAATATTTATTTTACATTATGTATGAGTAATTTCTGTCATTGAGTCAGACATAGCTTGTACCTACAGTGTAAATACTGTAATACTATAAAATAGTGAATGGCAAAATGTAACATTAATTATTAACTAACTGACTGAGCAAGACATTTTATTCATAACAAAAGGGTAGTATACAGTGCGTGCCTTTCCATTTGTGTTGGTGTCTAGATAGACAGTGTAATATCTAAAAAATAGACTCATTGATTTTGTTTACTTGCTATAATGTTACATATTTGTTCAGTCTTATGATGCTGTTTGTGGATGAGAGATACTCCAGTTCTAAAGGCTACTTTCTGAAAGGTCAGTAGCATCGTCACTCTGCAGGCACATCACAGAGATACACCGTGTCAGTGGCTTTGCCTTCCTCAGAATCACCTTTGAATCATTAGTCAGCTCATTGGTTACTCTGTTTTTTTTTATTCTTTTTTTTTTTTAAATATAGATTTAATTCCACAGTGAGGAATCTGAAGTCATTTCTACTCTACCATGTGAGGATTTTCACCAATAGCTATCTATGGCCATCTCCTGGCCACATGGATGAATTATATCCTCTCAGTCTCAACACACATTACAGTGAAAATTCAAATCACACAACCACTCAATTGTCTACTCATTCAAAATAAGTTATTATTTCTACATAGAGTTCAGTCAAGGGAACATGTGCTCTGTCTAAGAAAAACAAACAACAAAAAAATAAAAATTTCCAAAAAGATAAAGTCAGGAAAAGCAGCTCTGTGGGTCTATATTTATAGGCACAGTGCTGATGTGAGCTGAGTGCTGATGTCAGCATGCTAACATGCAGATATGTAGGAGGTATAATTTTTACCCTGTTCACCATTTCAGTTTAACGTTATGATCAGTTTATTATAAGCACAAAACACAAAGTATAGCTGAGGCTATAGTTACATATATATATATAAGCACTAGGCACTGGTGGCACTAGGGAAAAGTCAGGGGATCATCAAAGCCAATTGGATTCATCCTCGGCAAGCTCTTATGGCAATCTACCTGTAAGATATCTCAGTCTGGACCAAAGTGGTGGACCCCCTGACTGACTGACTGACAACGCCATCCCAAGGGCCACAGGCATGTCACCAAGTCAGCAGACTTGTCAGCATATTTACTTCAAATAAAATTCAGCCAAAGAAAACAAGACATGATTCTTTGGCTGTTTTGTCACCTTCTTTCCAGACTGTTTTTGAGAAACTCGAGACATTATTTCTCCCCTTCTGCATAGTTCATCGACTTGGTGGATCTAGATGTAAACAGGTATTGCACCATTACACTTTTAGTTGAATAAACACATTGTTGTGTAATAGATTACTGAGGACAGTTCATCAGTAATTAATTCTGATTTTCTGTCACAGTACTGTGCTTAAGCCAGCCTAGAACTCATAAACAAAAAAGTCACAAACCCATTTTCACTGTGTGGTAAATGACAGTGAGTGCCCCATTTATTGTTTTTTAGACATGTAAACATACAAGACGGTGACTTCCAAACAATCACATACAAGACATAGTGTCAACCAATAAAATATAAAATATCATATTTATCTTTATATACTGTATACCCAAACAAATGAACATTGCAAGTCTGCAAAAGCTGGAATGCTCAAGAACATCGATATTCTTAAATATATATTATAGATATATAAGGTAGATTTCATATACATAGATTCAATGTGGACTTATCCATTGTTTGATTCTTCTCTACATAGTCTTTTCCTGGCACATTGCACATAACCTCAGGAATCATGTTCATAAAGAGTTCTATTTGATTGTTGGTCAACAATGAGTTAAACTCTGCAGCTTATAGTCTTAACCTTAATAGAAGTCATAGATGAATGCTCTTAGGCCTGGTTTACACCTGTAAGCAATCAGATCACTACAACCACTGGCACGATTATGTATCTGCAAGACTGCATTGAAAATACCATTATGTGAGAGGTTCTGGTAACTCATCAGCACAGCTTCTGTAGTGTCACTCTATTGAAACACACAACCCCACAGCTGCAGCTAGAGATGCCCAAAAGAAATGGTCACCAATACACATTGGCTTAATGTATATTCATACTCCAGTGTAAATAACAGTGATTTCTCATTTTGGCTGATACCATGGCACAAACACATAAGAAGTAAATTTATAATGTCCTTACTGATCTGGCAGTATTTTTGAATATCTAGCAAATCCAAAATTCTGTGTTGTGTACAACAGATTTTGCTTGTGTAGGAGCAAAAGCAGCATTGTCAAGCATTTGAATGTACATTAGAGCTACAAAAGACCATGCAACAGAGTCAGCAAGAGAGCTAAACAGATTACCAAGATAGCTTAAAAAATGCGCTTCATTTGTTTGTGTGAGGGTGGGAGGTTAAATGGAGCGCAGGCGTCATATGAGGCAGCAGGTATGACACCGAATCTCTCTCAGCTGATAATCAGAGAGCAGCAGGTGGCCGAGATGCTCTGATAAACTTGAATTTCATCTTTTTACTGCTTGTAAGTGTTGCTTGTAGTGCAAAGACACTACAGAACCTTTTCCATTTGGATTCAGCCATGGTAAACTGTATGAAAAATGTTTTCATTGCTCTGCATTATTTACAATGCTGTTGGACCACATGGTATTTTTGTTTACTTGCAGCACAGAGCCTTCGATGGTGGTTGGCATAAGCGGCATGTGTTGTTTTGTGCGTTGAATTAAAATGGAGAGGAAACCATGCCCAGCTGGCTGGTCCAGTTTTGAAGTGTACCCAGTGTTCACAATGCTGGATAAACAGGTATCCACATTGGTCAATACCATCTCCACAGCACTGGCAAATCCTAATTCCTTACTTTTTCTCCTCAATTTGCATGTAAGCATCTCGAGCTGCAGCCCAGTCACACGCTCTAAACACGAGGCATAAATAAGCCGTTACTGTTATATGCTTTGTGAATTTAGGTCCAGACCTCAACAGTCAAAATAAAGGCAGTTATAGAATAAATACACTCTATGGTCCCCTCGCTGCCTTGTTTGCTACATCCTACTGAGGTAGACAGATGCATACTGCAGTAGTCACCTTGCCAACCCCACGCTCCCTGATGAGGCAATATTTATCTACACTAAACAAGCAGCAGAAACCTTTGTAGTGCACATTAGCCTAAAATAATAAGTACATACTTCTTGGATGTTGCAGCTCTGTAATACTTAAGCCCATATTTCTACACAATACATTTGCCATATTGTGCATAGTCATTCCTTTTAGACTTAATAAGGGTCTAATGAAAATCAGTTCAATAGAGCTGAAAAGGCTGCAAAAATATGGCAGACTCTTGCACACATCCATGCTTTATAACAGACAGAATTGGTCACCCTTCATGTTGCCTTACTGGCTGTAACACTTGTTAATTATATCTTTAGTCATTACAATTCTGAAACACTGAGTGTAGTTACGATGTTTCTTTGTTGTTGTATTTCAAGGAATAACCAACAGCAGTTTCGAGGCACTCCACCAGGGAGCCTGCTGAAAGGAAGTCCAGCTCCACCTCAATGAATTTTATGTAAATGGCAAAACGTTGAGATGAGTCTTCACCTCCCTCACCATCCTGACTAGTGGTGGTGACGCGGCAGTTCTCTTGCAGTAAACGTGTGACAGCAGAGGGTTCACCATGGACATAGTGTTTACCAGAACCCTGAAAGTCCTGCATAAGACACTGCTGTATGGTCCTATCCTCAGCTATGCCTAGGTAGCAGTAAGTGACTTTCACCCCAGTCCTGTCACATTTCCCTGCCCCTTCTCCATCAGCCTGTGACCCGTTCTCTGACTCGCACTGAGGTAAGCCATGGTCTTCACCATCACCTTGGGGAGAGGTCAGAGCAGTGTTGTTAGAGGATGACACTGTCTCGTAGCCAATAGCGTAGAGGCCATACGCCTTGGGGATGTCCCCAGGAAGGAGGTAGTGGGATGTGCCTTTGCTGCAGCCTGCTGCCCTGGACTGGGAAACAGGGATCCAGTCCACCTCCATGTGCAGTTCCAGGCAGCGCGCCTCGCTGATGGTAATGTCCAGAAACTTGTAGTAGACATTCTTCCAGTTCATCTTCTGAACTTTGGTCATGATGACGCGGCCCTCTGGCTTCTCTGGGTTGAAGTACTCGCGAAGCCTCTTGCCCAGTGGCACCTGTGAGCTGATTTCAGCATAGTGGTAGCGCACGTCTTCACGCCAGCGTGTATTGTAGCCCACGCCAAAGATGGCCAGTTTGTTGGAGAGGTGCAGCCGTGAGAACTCAGTCCACGTCTGGAAGTGCTCCCATTTCAGCTGCACTGACTCAAGGATACGCATCACAGTCTGCATCATGTCCCTTTTTCTGCAGAGAACCCAGGATACATAATAATGACAAAGTAATACAACATGTTTTCATGTTAGAAAGAGCTATACAAGCAGTGACCTGTCAGACAAAATAAGTAATCAGCACCTCTGTCCAATTTTGCTTGGTAAGTCACTGTTATAAGAGCTCAATCTTACAACAGCAAGAAACAGAGGCTCTTGCTAATATTTGTGCATCTCCACAGATGCTAAACTTATAACAGCTTATGTAAAAAAAAAAAAATGAACTAACTGCTCTCTACATCTCTTGTGACGCCTTTTACACAGCGTATAGGGGATAAAATACAATTTTAACACAAAAGAATACAGAGAAGTGACATGGAGAATCCTGAAAGCCCCTATGTGTAGGATTTGAAAAATCCTGGCTTTGGCGACTCCCAGTGGTAGTACTAAAAAAGACAGTCTAGTAGACAGCACCGCACACCCATACAGATTTGACAATTACCAAAAAAGCACTATGCACTATGATCATCTTACTACTGCTTTTGGGATAAAAGTGCACTGATTTGTTTCAAGTGGCAGATTAATATGGGGCAAAATAACTACACGGTTTTTTTTATACCTCAGTACATGCAGTATATCCCATCCAGAGTAACAGACAAATTACGTACAGTGTTGGCTTTTCAAGAGTAATTTGCAATGATTAGGCTAATTCACAACTTGCAACACAAAGCTTTGTATCAAACACATTCAATTTACAAAGAGAAGTCAGCCTTTGTTCTAGTTGACTTACTGGGTTTGTTCTGACAGCTCTGCTTGAATCTGCAGAGCTCTGTTTTTAGGCACCTGGATTTCTTCTAGAGAGAAAACAAACACACACATTACTTCAAAACTATGACTTCTGTGGCTTTTATTGCCATTTTCCCTTTGCTTGCTAACACACTCACCAGTCTCCATGTCTCCCTCCTGGAAGGCTGAGTCTAGCACCTGGTTGCACCAGTCCTCCTGGGAGAAGTCTTCCAGGGTGCTGCCATCAGACTCCATCTCCTGATACAACCCACTGCTGTTGATCAGCACCGGGGCACAGCTCTGGGAGTCCCAGCCTCCCTGACCAAACACCTTTTCCAGCTGCTCAATAGTGTAGCTGCTCTTCCTTTTGCCAATGCCATGCTCCTTCACACGGCTGTAGCAGCGCCGCAGGGTCTATATGTGATGGGAGAATAAATAAAGGATTTACTCAGCTGCTGTTCAAGTAACTGTCAACTTTGTTGAGACAGTTGTACAGTATGGTGACTCACGGAAAGGGGCACAAAGAGGAGAGCTATCACTTCACACAGAAGATGGTCACTTACAGCAAGTCTAAAGAGGAGAAGGAGTTCATTTGTCTGCCTCTGAACTGCAATATGTTTTATGTTGGGATGGACCAATCTGATCAATTGGATTGGTACTGGCCAAGATACTGATCCATATTAAGAATAATCCATATTAACACTAGTAATGCTACTGTCATTACTCGACACTTCCTGTACATGCTAAGTACATTTTAATGTGAAGGCAAGGGTGGGACTTTACTGTGAAAATGTAAACACTGACAATGTGATTTGCAGTTAATTAATATTAGCTATATAGTTTTATATTTTCTGCACTTTTTTCAGGAAGTTCTTTGGAAACTTTACAATGACGTCAAAATTTAAGTAAGGTCACATTTTATTTATTTTATCTTAAATAATAATAATAATAATTAGAATTGAGATGACTTGAGTTTATTAACATTACAACATTGCTGAATTTGCCTTGGTGAGCTCATTCAACAAAACAGTTAAAATAAAACCATCATATACATGACAACATATTAAAATACTCAAAGTACTGTAAATATAAAAGCTAAAAGCCATAGCTTTTTATAAGCTGAAAATGATATACCTCAAGAAAGAGGTTGGTAATTCTGAAGTCAAGTAACTTACAATATATCAAAAAAAAAAAAAAAAAAAAAAAAATGACAAACCATAAACTAAAACACAACGTATGAAACAACCTCTAGGAATGTCCTCACAGAGGAGGACTGAGTGATAATCATCTCTAACAACATTCAGAACTTTTGGTGAAGCCAAACTTAATTAACTGAAAAGCAAAGTGGGAGGAAGTGGCCAGTTATTTTAGATGTGGTCTTCTCTCTATTAGATTTTCTCTAATACGATTATTTATGTACAGCAGTAGACAGACTACCAAATCAAACTGTGATAGTCAGCACACTTTCTACAAAATATGTTTAAATGTTATCTTAAAACTGGACCATAGCTTTCCTTGAAATGCTAAACCTCCAAAGCCTCTGCAAAAAGTATCATGGGCCAACTTCATTTTGTGAACGTTCATTTCCCATTTAATGTTTGCAAGATTACAGTCCCAAGAAATTTAAACTCACATTGTCGGTTGATTTCAATCATTTCCCACTCTCATCTCCCCTGAAATCTATAATCTATGACATTTTTAATTTTTCCAATGTGTCTGATGTGTTTTTCACAAGTTAAATGAACTAGAACTAAAATAAACTTCAATTTCATCATTGAAAAATCCAGAATCCATGAGCAGTTTCAAACTCTGCACATACAGTACATCATTCTACACAGTGAAGCTCAAGCAGTTAAGGAACAAGAAAATATTATCAAAGCATGTTTTTGAATGGAGGAGGCCTCAGCTGTCCTGTGGACATACAGCAATGGTGCTTATCACTGTTAATCACTGCACCTCAGTGCTGTGTCAGGTCTGTATCTGTCTGCAACACCAATAGTCAAACATGTCAAAAAGTTAAACATGATAGTGTGTCCACTAACAATTCAGAAGTTATATTTTGCAGTTACAGCTTCATGTTTATATGCATAAGAATTGAACAGATGTCCTGCTGGACATAATGATTCATTTTGTATTTCTTATTTTTGGCAACCCTTTGGGCTTGGGACTTGGGACTGAGACGTATGGGTCATTTAAAATGCTGAAGATGCTGAAAAGAACAACGGCTTGTATATGTTGTCATCTCATGGAACAGTGTCAATGCATGGATATGGAGCATTGAAACAACCTACAGCTGTCCTTTCTGATGACAAGTGTAAAAAATATAACCTGTTACCTGCCTAATCTATGTGATAGAGGCAGGGAGGGGAATGAATGAATGAATCAATCAATCAATCAATCAGTGGTCTAAAGCTTTATTTACGGGCCGATTTCACTGAAATAGAGTGAACAATTTTAGGATTTTGGAGCAAGCAACGTGGTGCTAAATGTAAAGAATGTAAACTATGATATTCATTCAGTGGTCATCATAAGCTCATGGACTTGACTAAACAACAAACAAAACATTTGCATCCATGAAACCCTGTCTAATATTTACTGGCCACTATTTAGACTGCTGTGTAGTGGAAACACCACATGTCTGGTATGATAGGGAGGGTAAACAGTGTAGGTGGGATTACAGCATTCCTGCTTGAGAAGTGAGGTGTGCCAACAAACTCAGACTGATCAGTGTCAACAGACTGCCTCCTGACTCTTACACAGTGGGCTGTTAGTGATCAGTGTGTCGCTGTATGTCAGCTGGGCATATTAGAATGTGACCGGGCTTCTCCTCGTCCTACATGTCTCCACCATAACCTACATTCGCAGCTCCTGTCAGCAGCTCCAGCTCAGGGTCAGAGCTACAGGTAGAGGTCTGGTGATGGAGGACGACCGTGTCCAGCCATTGTTGTGTCCTAATATTTACCTTCATCCTCTCCCTGCACTGGGACGGGGTCCTCTCATATCCCAGCTCCGACAAGGCTCTGGACACCCGCTCGTACATGGCCGGACCGGGGGCCTTACCGGAGAACACGGTGCCCGCCACCTCCAGCTGCTGCATCCTCGCCTCGGTCAGCCGCTCGTTGCCCCACACCGCGATGAGGGCGTTCGTCTCGGACGGGGTCCACGACATCCCTCGGCAAGCCGTGAAGCTGTTGGAGGAGGATGAGGCCGCCGTCCGGCCCGCCGTCCCGGAGCCCACGTTCAGAGGCGAGAAGCGGTTAGGTGTCGAGGGATTGGAGTGGTATTGATTACTGTCGCTCAAATCCTCCGACTCGGGGGATGGCACCTCGGTTTTGGGTATCTTTAACGGCGTCGATATCTCTGGAGAATGCTCCGCGTTACTGAGCGCCGCCATGTTGCCTCTGTTGCTAAGGGGAGGGGGAGGGAAGGTGACGTGGGGGGCTTTACGTCGGAAGGCTGGGAGAAAAATACGGCATGGATCCGGAGATGGATCCTGGAAGATCCAAGGCTAGCTTTCAAGTAAACAAACAAACAAACGTCTCAGCAGATATTTTGACTGTTGTCGTAGTAGAAACACAGTTGTTCCAAGTGCTGGAAGACTCGATATCGCAGGTTCTTCCTTCCTGTAGCTGTCACACTGTACAACCAGCACTGCTTCCAGGAGAACACGCACCAAAATTATATTATTATTATAATAATTAAATGATGTCACAGTGCAATATTTCATTCCATTCCATCTCTAATTCAACTGTCCTGTCTATAGTGTATTGTTCCCATATTTCTTGTATTTCTCTTGTTAATTTGTTCACACTTTTTAGCCTTGTTTAAATTATTAATACTTTTTATACTTCTCTTGTTTATGTTGCTTATTTACTGTTTATCTGCTGCTACTTTACTGATGCTGCTTTCTGTTCTGCTCTCCTCTTTACTGCTGTACACTGGAAATGTCCCTGTTGTGGGATTAATGAAGGAATATCTTTTCTTATCTTACTACTTTATACTGTAGTACATTTCAAAGAGAAATATTCATATTCTTTCTACTCCACAACATTTATCTAACACCTATAGTTAATAATTCAAACTACTTGTCAGGTGAACTTTATTAGCAAAGTCATCCCAACCCTGATGCAAAGCAAAAAAAATAAAATAAAAATAATTTTAAAAAACTAAATTAGGTTATAGCCTTATAAATTTGCCTTTCAGTTCTATGCTACACCTGCAGGTCAGGCCCCCTTGCCCTCCATTACAAACCACTATAAACACACACCTGGTAACATTCCAGGCATCGATATCGTTTGATAAATCCAAGTTTCTTTATTGCACATTAAACATTACAATTTCTACAATTCTACAATTTCATTTAGCAGATGTTTTTGTCCAAAGTGACGTACGTCTGAGAGTAGATACAATACAAGCAAGGATGTAGTCAGGAGTTCAAGTTCAAGTTAGATAGGGCCTGTGGCTACAGGCAGTGAGGAGGGAATACATTACAACATACAATTATACAACAATACAGGTTTGTTTTTTGTTGTTTTTGTCAAGTGCCAAGGTGTTCAGTGAAGAGCTGAGTCTTAAGTCTTTTCTTAAAGACTGAGAGCACTGCAGATCAAACAGTCTGGTAACTCATTCCACCACCGGGGAACCACAGAGGAGAAGAGTCTGGCTGTTGACCTCGGGCCCTTTTGAGGTGGTTGTATCAGGTGCCTTTCCTTGGCCGAGCATAGTGAGCGGGAGGGAGTGTAGACCTGAATGAGGTAGTTCAGGTAGGAGGGAGCTGTTTTTGTTGTAGTTTTGTAGGCAAGTGTAAGAGTTTTGAATTTGATGCAAGCTGCAACTGGAAGCCAGTGGAGCGATCTGAACAGTGGTGTGACATGTGCTGTTTTTGGCTGGTCGAAAACCAGACGTGCTGCCGCATATCTGGATCATCTGCAGAGGTTTGACCGTGCATGCAGGGAGGCCTGCCAGTAAGAAATTGCAATAGTCGATGCGTGATATTACGAGAGCCTGTACCAGGAGTTGTGCTGCATGTTCAGACAGGAAGGGTCTGATCTTCCTGATGATGATGATGAAGGTTAGTTGGTCATCAATCATGCCCCCCAATTTCTGGCAGACTTTGTGGGTTTGAGTTGGGTTGATTCAAGCTGGATGTTGATTTCTTGTTGTCTTGTTGACTGGCTGGGATGACAAGGAGCTTAGTCTTGGAGAGGTTGAGTTGAAGGTGGCGTTTTTTCATCCATGCTGAGATATCTGCAAGGCATGATGAGATCCAGGCAGAGATCGTGTGGTCACCAGGGGAACGACAGGAAGAGCTGCATATCATCAGCATAGCAATGGTATGAGAAACCATGGGAGTGGATTAATGCACCAAGTGAGGTTGTGTATATTGAGAAGAGGAGGGGACCAAGCACTGACCCTTGAGGAACCCCTGTGGATAGGCTGTGTGATTTGGACACCCTCCAAGACACTCTGAAATATCTCCCTGAAAGGTAGGACATGAACCAGCAGAGGGCAGATCCTGAGATTCTGTTACAGATAGGAGCGTAGGAGCGTCAGTAGAGTGACCCTGTTTAAAACCAGACTGATTCGGGTCATACAGGTTGTTGTCAGAGAGGAAAGCAGAGACTTGGTTGAAGACAGTTCCCTCAAGTAGCTTAGACAGAAAGGGCAGGAGCGAAACTGGTCTGGAGTTTTCAACCTGGGCTGGGTCGAGTGTAAATTTTTTGAGTAGTGGAGTGACTCGAGCTTGCTTACATGCAGCAGGGAACACATCCAAGTGAGGAGTTGATGTGCATTACTGCAGAGTTAAGTGATAGGGAAATATTATATTACAGTGAGCAACTTTCTTTTCCTGATGGCAGTGCCCAGTTGTTGGGTTGGCAGGCTGCTCTGCTTGTTTTCCACATGCTGTGTGTTAATCTCTGATGAGAATTGCTGGGTCAGTGTCCGCTGGTAGACTTCAGCCAGAGCCTTTCTCACTGACCTAAATGTCCAATAAATATCATGCTGTTTCATTGGTAGGCTTGGCTATCAAAACTAAAAATGTGCACCTGAGTGTTGACATTTACATGCTGAAAAAACCCTTTCCAGCTCTGCTTTGCCTAACCCTGGACAACCCTGGAATCTTTGACCTCCATTTTGTGCATGTGTTTTTACAGATGTGCAAAAAATTAATGTACACATGTGAGTCATATTGTCTACTATAAAATGCAGTTTGCCTTTTTGTATTAGGTTGTGATTTGTCCCATATTAATATATTAATGACGCTTTAACATGTCTGCAGTACTTGTGCACAAAATCAACTTGAGTATCTTTTTTGAATATGTGTCTGAATGATTATCTAGTAGGATTTTCTTTTCTTGCGCAAAGAGACAGACTGGGCCGGACAGCTGCTAAAAACTTGATGGACTTGTTGACGGCACAACAGGATTTGTCCCGCTCTGTCAGATGGTCAGTTCACCACTGAGACTGAGTTACTGTAGTTTAAATCTCTTCACTTCACTGTTATATCACTGATCAAGTGTTCTTTTGTTGCGCACATGAGGTGAATGAACTCAGTTGCTCCAGGACCATCAACCTGAGTGGGACCTGCATCAAAAACTAATGTTGGGCTCTTTATTGTCTGTGTTGCAATCTAGTTTTAACAGCTGTATTATTTCAATTTCTGTCTGGCCTCTTAGTGCATATTCAGAAGTTGAAAGTTGTGTTTGATCAAATGATCACATTCAGTCTGACACACAGAGCAGTTGGAGCCAGACAGTGTTAGTCCAGTATAGGAGGACCGATTGGTTTCTGGCTGTGAGGCCAGAAAATGAATGAAGTCTGCTGTGTGCTCTGCTCTTGATGGGAACTTGGAGGCAGCAGGTATAGAAACATACACAGAGGGCAGGACGTGGGGCTGATCAGTCTGGACACAACAGCAAACTTTGACCTCATGGCCCTCAACAGGTTCATCTGATATGACTGCATGTGCTTTATACAGATCTTGTGAAAAACGAAATGAAAAAAATCTGTCTGTAAAAATATTTATTGTAGGGAATGAATCAAAGTGGACATTCAACACAAGTCTCTCCTTCTATTAATGATATTCAAAGAAGGTGACTTAACAATTATGGCCCCTCTTTGGAGAAACTCTCCTCCTGCAGGATGTCATAGCAGTCCTCCACCACCTGAGGGCATAGCAAAACAAAACATGCCAGGAAGAGAATCGGAATTTGAGTACAATCTGGAGATGTTTATGGAGTGAAGCATAACTATCTTGAATTATTTAAGTGAAAGAATGCTTTAATTTCATTTGTATCTGCAGACCTGATTAAGTGTTAAGTGAGAAACTCATGACCTCTTAAATGACCTACTTACACTTTCTAATAGGCCAAAGGCTATTTCCTTCCACTATTTTCTCTTTACTTCACGGATCATTCATTTTACTAAAACACATTTGTTTGACTTCAATGATACACTCCTTGTGATCAAAAGGGATCAAAACCTTCACAGTGTTCCTGTAATGCTGCTTGTATGCACAACTGTGCACTCCTGACCTTTTGTGTCTGAAACTTGTGGAACACACTTTGATTTAGCTGCTCTGAAGAAGTAGTCAGAAGTCAGAAGAAGACGTATATAAAAAAAATCTGAAATGTTTTAACAAAATAATATAATATTTAATTTTGGACACTATGGACACAGATCCTAATAATAATAATCATCTTTCTTTATAGAGCATTTTGTAATAGTACCTCAAAGTTACAAAGTGTTCCAAGAGAGCTAATGAAAAACTCCCAGGACTTCCCCTCAGTCACTTCAGTCTGGCCGGGCGATGGAGGGTCCCCACCAGTATTGAGACCAAGCCTACACCCTTGGGTGGGTGTCTCCTCAACTTCCACTGATGCAGAGATAGAACTTAGCGGGCTTCTTTCTCTGGTCTCTGAAGATGTTAATCTGAAATAATAAAATATAAAACATAATGCAAAAGATAGTTACACTCACATTTGGTGGGTGTGACTACAGGCATGTACAATGGCTTGCAAAAGTATTCATACCCCTTGAACTTGTTCTTGGTGTTAATGGAGGACTTTAAAAACTATCTCCTGGAGAGGATGTCAATGTATTTTAAAGAGCAAAAGGTTTCTGATGTTTTTAAGGCTGCTGTCTTCGTGGATGAGTACATGCAAGTAAAATAAAAATTGCAAAGGTTATACCGCTGTACAAAACTGGGGACAAACACCATTTCACAAATTACAGGCCTGTTTCTCTTCTTCCTTAATTCTCCAAAATCTTAGGAAAACTGTTTGTCAGCAGATTAAACAAATTCATTGATAAGCACAAGTTATTATTGGACTGCCAGTGTGGATTTAGATCAAACAGATCTACATCTTTAGCAGTCACTGAATTAACTGAGGAAATCAAATCAACTGATTGTAAAAAATATGCAGTTGGGGTATTTATTGATCATTCGATACAATTAATCATGAAATATTAATCAATAAATTGGATAGGTATGGTATCAGTGGGGCTGTCTTAAACTGGGTGAGATGCTATTTAAACAGCAGGCAACAGTTTGTGAAAATGTGTGAGTATGTGCCATCATGTTTGGACATTGCTTGTGGTGTTCCCCAGGGGTCAGTGTTGGGCCCAATTCTGTTCTTGCTATACATTAATGATATATGTAATGCAACAAAAACATTAAAATTTGTCCTGTTTGCAGATGACACAAATGTTTTTTGTATTGGAGTGAATTTGCAGAAGCTTCTGGAGGTGATCACACTGGAAATGGCTAAATTAAAAAAATGGTTTGACAGTAATAAATTATCGTTAAATTTAATTTGTCAGTAATAAATTATCGTTAAATTTAAGTTGTTGGGAATAGCAACGTATGAACTCAGTCAACTGCTGATTGATTTATGAGTAACTAGCAGTTACTCAGAAATAGATTAATTATTAATATGATTAATAATTCAGGGCATCACCCTGGAAACCAGGGACACTTAACCAAGCTCTAATCAATCTCAATTCAGGTTAATTGAAGGGCATGAACCCGAGCACTGACCAACACACTCAGCAAATGTCTCATTAATTGCACACAAATAAAACACACAAGGCTGCTCTAGTAGTGATAAATGATTATTTATTTTAACAAAGTGGAAGGAAGTTCTCAATCATGAAGTCAGTGATACAAAACCCAGTTGATCACCCTGTGATTGTCTAACACTGGAAGAGGGCGTATGTGCCTGTGTGCGTGTGTGGGTGCATGTGCATTCGTGTGTGCATGTGCGTGTTGATGCGTGTGTGGTCAAAGGGGGAGGGGGGATGGAGATGGCCGTAACCCGTGGGGATCACGTTACGGGAGGGGGGTCCCAAGATGGCGGACGTAACTACGCCACCACGTGTAAAGGGGAAAGTGGGGGATGAGCCACGCTGCATCCTGAGAGCAAATGGTCGCAATGACGCTGGCGCCATGTGCTCTTGAAGACACACAAGATGGTGCTCAGCAGCATTGGACACACAGTTACTCGGTGTGGCGACGGCGCTGGTGTGGTGAAAGAAGAAGAAGTGCTCGTAATAACGAGGTAGTTAACACAGCTGTGGAGATCACAAAAGTGCCTCTCAGAGGCCGGTGGGCAAACGAGGCCTGCCCACCGTCCGCTGGTCTTTGTTCCAGGCAGAACCCGACTTATTGTGGCCCGCAGAAGGTGGCACAAAGTTACTGTCAATAGGCTCCTAGTAAGCCAGTCAGCACTAATGTTCACAGTTGATCAGGACACGGTGGTCCACTAAGTACACAAATCACAACTTTGTAATAGAAATAAACACACTCTAAGTCTTTCTCTGCCCAGATAATAGCTCTCTTACTTGGTCGCTCAGTGCGAAGAGTGCGTATCCCGTGGCAACGGCGTCTGTGGCGTCCTACAGCGCGATGAGCGGCGGTCCTCGTCGGGGCGGATGGACAGGCAGTTATACTGATAGGCTGGTCATGGTAGAACGGCCTATCTATGTGGTTTTGCAAGGTGGTCGTGAGTCCTGTTGGTCCCAGGCTGAATTTAACCACCTTGGTCCCTTCGGCCAGGAGTTGGTTTTGAAGGGTATCATCAATTGTAAAGTCGTGACCAACAAATGCGTCCATCATCTCAATGTGGACATCGTGTCTGTCCAAGTCAAGATGATGGAGGATGGTGTCACCAATATGCACTGTGGCCCCCTCGGGAACTGTTATGAACATCGTTTGGTTCGGTAGGGTCAGTTTAGTGGCTGTATCATGGCGGTCAAATGACATTAAGGCTTCAGTCGCAGGTGTGCTAACAAGCCATCGACTACCGGCTCGCTCTATCCTTGTCTCCGTCCCTTCATCTTTGGTGGACAGCTTACCCTGACACTTCTGCACAGGGGCATCTTTTCTTAGTCCACAGAGGTAGTTAGTTACGTCTCTAATGAAAGGGTTGCTAGGACAGACCCAGTGGATATCCTTCATTTTAGTACACATGTTAAGGTTTGGGATGAGGTAATCCAACATTCAGTACAGATTTCAACCTGTATACGCCCTATTTCCAAATTTTGTGAATTTACAGAAATTGGGATTGCGCTACCAAGGCTGTATGCCAGGTGTACCTGTGAAGGCTGCACTACTGTAGTGGTGGTTGTCTTGAGGATTTGTTCAACCATGTTCAGGGGAACAAAGTAAGACGGGATCCTACCGGCACTGAGGCTGTTTACTGAAGCACTGATTTCCCCGATGAGATCTTGCATGAGGTCCCTAACTGCCTGCACATAGGTCATGTCTTCCTTGACAATACCTGATAAGATCTCTAAGGCATGCGCTGTAGGGCGGAATGTATATTTACTGTAACTATAGTACCCTGAACAGTTTTGCCTAAATCCTGTAACTGTCCTTGTTGGAGGAGGAGCCTCTTTTTGATTTCTGGCATCTCTGTCAAGTTCACCCATATGTCTCTGAAGGATATTAAGGCTAACCAAATTGGCGGCTGAGGGTTCAGAAGGGCTGCTGTTGTGACAGCTGTGTCGTTGGGTGCTGGGAGGCACTCAATCCACTTGGTGAATGAGCACGTCACTGTGAGGAGGTATTTGTTACCTCGCGAGGACTTAGGGATGCTGTCTACATATCGCCAGTCTTCTACTATTGTCAGCTCTTGTATCTCAGCAATGCGTGTACCCACAAACACCTTGTATCTACATGAGTCAGACTTCAACCATTGCAACACTGTGGTGGAGACACTCCAAAGGCGAGTACTTTGGATAGGCAAGGTAATCTCCTTGTGGATCAGGGTTGCAAGCTGAGCACCTGAGAGAACAGCACACAACTCAAGGTGAGGCATTGAAATCTGCTTCTTTGGGGCCACTCTTGACTTGGCCATGACAAAGGAACTGCCATAGGCCCTTTCAGATGCGTCACAAAAGACGTGAAGCTCTCTGATTATGGTAAAGCTGTCGAGGTGTGATGGCTCAGCATCGAGAGAATTTCACATCTGGCAAGAAACAGAGTTCACTTTCCCATGCCTTCCACTGGACAACCAGGATGTCTGGTTTGATAGGATCGTCCCATCCTCTCTCTGTCTTCCACAGTTCTTCGACCAGGATCTTAGCCCTTGTGGTGAAAGGAAGGATGAACCAAGAACACGATAGATATATCGCAATGTAGGTGCTGCTGGGCTGAGTGAGGTGGTAACTCTGTGCTTCTATCCCAGCAGGTCAGGGCGACAGCTCCATTTCAGGCCTAACGTAGACTCGTGAGGGTCATCTGTTGAGTGAGAAAGCCAGAGTTCACTGGATTCAGATCGAGCAGCAAGAGGTAGGTGTTCAATGACAGAGGGGACATTACAAGCCCACTGCCAGATCTCAAATCCACCACTGGACAGAAAGGCTCGCAGGTTGTCCACAAAGGCTCTTGCCTTTTCAGGGGAAGGAGCACTTTCAAAGCAGTTATCCACATAGAAAGATTGCTCTATGGATCTGCATATATCCTCGTTAGTGTTTGGATGTACCTTGGCATGCTGCTGTAATGCGAAGATGGCACAACAAGGGCTACAAGTAGTACCAAACAGGATTCTTGTGAATCACCCTCAGATTCAGGATTCACCTTAACATGTCCAGCATTCAAGAGTTTTTCCATCTCCTCTTTATACACAGTGGTCATGCCCAGATCTCTTGAAAGTCTTCGCTCCATGGTCAACAGAAGGGGCAGCACTGATTGTCTTGTAGCATGGAAGGAAGGGAATTTAGGGTGTCGGAGCAAGGGAGTTGCATATCTCAGTTGTCCGTTAACTACCACTTGTCTTGTCTTTGTATTCAGGAGCTGGAGGGCATAGTGGTCAAGTTTTGACCTTGTCACTTCCTTTTCTGTACGATGTGGGAAGGATTCTAATAGCCACAACTTCACAGCATCCCTCATCAGTTCATCTGTTTCCGATGAAGAAAGGGTAGTTGTGAAAAGCATTGGTGGCTCCCGGTAGAATGAGAAGAGAGGCCTGTGGGCCCTTGGATGGTCCATCCAAGAGCAGTAAGGATAGCTATCAGGGCTCCCGCTGGGCCAGTGCAGGATGGCTGTATGGGCACAATCAGCTGAGGACAATCTGAGCCAATAAGAACAAGGGGCTGGACCCTGTGGAGCTGAGGCAATGGTAACCCTTGAAGATGAGGGTAACATTGTTGTAGGGCTTCCACAGGACAGGAATGCTCTGCAAGGCTCAGTTCCTTTGAAGTAAATGCATTTAGCACTTGGTAGCTAGAGGAGTCATCTCCTGTTGGCGGGATATGGAAGGTCACAGAAGAACCATGGACATGTAAGACTTTCTGTCTTACCATTTTCAGCCTCAGGACTTCAGGGTGGCCCTCTAGACCAAGGACTTTGGTTGCTGCAGGTAAGATAATGGACTGCTTTGATCCATCATCTAGGATGGCATATGTTTCCAGTCGCTTGTTATTACTGTGAAGGACAGCTGGAACAACTTTCAAGATGACATGAGGTGATCTGTTTGGATGATCAAGGAAAAGACTTGATGGTCGTGATGGTGTACTAACCATCATACAGGCGCTCGCAACTGCTGGTACGATGTCATGTAAGACAGTAAGGTGGATTTCCCTACAGACAGACAGTACAAGGTTTCTGAAGAGTGCAGGCCTCAGGAGCATGAGTTCTGCAGCATTTCCAACATTGCTTATTGTCAGTTATCCACTGTGTTTTCTGAGTGGATGATAGTTTAGTGAACTCTGGACAACTGTTAAGGAAATGTTCTTTGTTATTACAAAAGGGACAAAATGGAAAGTATTTAGGTTTCTTTGGCCTCTTGGATTGGTTTGCAGTGATTTGACTTCAAGGGAACACTCTTCTTCTGTGTATTGGTAAGGTACATGAAAACTTGTTTTGTATCACTCTTTCGAGATTGCAGTGACCTCATCCTTTCCAGCTTCCTTTTTCCTTATCTGGTGCACTCAAGACCACTGCCTGGTTGGCAATGCGCTTAGCATGAGCTTTAATCTGCAGCCTGGTTGAGAAATCTTGTAGTGTGTAGCCTTGTCCCACTCCATCACATCACAATCTATCCACACGTGATCCACACCTCATTTCAAACCCATTGTCTCCTTCCAGGGATCTCAGTAAGCCAATCAGAGCATGAACTGACAGGGAGAACTCCTCAAAAGCATCAGCATCTCCAGCTTTCACTGCAGGGGCATTGAGAATGCTGTTTATTTCACATTGGATCAACTGTCGGGGCTGTCCATACTTGGCTTCTAGGGCCCTCGTGGCCAAGGAATAGGGCTGGTTATCATAGATGTAAGCTCTGGCTAGTTTATATGCACTAGGGTGCTTGAGATGGCCCAAGAGGAGCTGATATTTATAATGCTCTGACAAATGAGTCTGGTAACTTAATAAATTATCAAAGGCCATCTTCAGAAGGAGGAAATCACTTTCCCTTCTGGACTCAAAATAAGGCAGACATGGTTTAGGAATACCATATGTAGCTGCAACCAGAAGTTCATTGAAGTTTGGTTGAGACAAAGGTTGTTGAGGTAGGGTCTGTTGTTGATTTGGTGGCTGATTAGCATGTGGTAAAAAGGACGATACAGAGTGTTGGCTTTGAGTGATGAACTGATGAGAGGAAGAAGCCAGTCTGCTATCGGCCTGTGTGAATGATGGACCATGAGCTTGATGTGAGGCTGGGTGGACCCCACCTGTCACAGGTTGGTGGTATGATGTACCCAGAGATGACCATGATGGCTGCTGGGGAAGGAAGGGTTTGGGTTGAGGAAGACAGGAGGCTAATGGATGTACAGCAGGATTCTGTTGCATGAAAGGATGTGGTGCTTGTGAATCCAAGTGTTCTGAGGGGAACTTTGTGCTGAAGTTCTATGGATGATGATGCCTCCTTTCCTCCTTGTTGCAACATACTATTTTTCTCCCCTTGAAGCAATGATGATCTTGATTTTGCTTCCTCATAGTGTCTTCCCAGCTGCCTGAGCTTCCTAGCTCTGGACAGTTTGGCTGTCATAGCTTCTCAGGACCAGCTGGCCTCACGAGCCTGGTCATCCACTGTCCTGTAATAAGCTTCTGCTTGTTCCTCCTCCTCCTGTTGTTTAAAGAATTCATTCAGCTCCATTCTTTTGAGTTTCTCCTCCAGTTTAGCAATTTGACTGGTGTCAAGAATTTCTCTTAAGGATTGACTGGAACCTCTGCTTTGGAGTAAAGAGGAGGAGGCGGAGCTACGTCTTGAACTTCTCTCCATAGGTTCATCTCTTCCCTTTTCTAGGGGGCTAGGTGGGCCTATGCCTACATGCTGCAAAGCGGTTAAATCTGTGACAGTCCTTCAAATAATCAGGGGCTCGTCTCGCCCGACCTCTCCCACGGCCTAAGGTGGTTTTTGGTCTGGCCCCTTTGTCAAGCTGAGAAGCAGAAGCATCTTCATGTAGCAAGCGTGGGCCAGTATTACCAGACGCATTAACATCAGGGCCACCTGAGCAGACTTGGAGTAGGTTTTCCTCACTCATATTTTGGTTTGTATGTCACTCAATCTGGCTTGAAGGACCAGTGTTCTAGATTTGACCAAACAAAGGGGGGCTGGAGTTAAGGGACATCACATATGGGACATGAGGCACCAAAAAAGGAAGGGCAGTGAGACAGCAAACCAGTTTAAAGGTTTTATTTTGCCAGATTTCACCCTTCTTTTGCCATGTGATGTTTATTAGACGCACTTGAAGAAACAAAGGGATACAGGTCTTGGCAATTGGAGGCAAACAGAGCATGTGGCTGCCAAACTCTTTATAGAAGGCTTGATTAGAGGAGAAATGGCTCCACCTGTTGATGATTGCATCAAGCCTGAGCAGGTGTGCATGCTGCTGCTTTCAGAGCTCAGGGGGGGTCAGAGCTGATATGGAGGATTTCAACAGTATGTATGTGTATATATGTATGTATGTGTGTATATATGTATATATATGTGTATGTATGTGTGTATATATGTGTATGTATGTGAATATGTACGTATATGTGTGTGTATATGTATGTATATTTGTATATAAATATGTATATAGGTAAGGTAGACCTAACTGCAAACTGCTGTATATAGGGTACACAGGGTGAGGGAAGGCAAAATTAAGCATACAACTCCGCTTTAATGAACTGCTTCTTAGCTTGCTTTGAAACAGCTGTATCATAATGATCAGCAGATTAGCCTTAGTGTACCAATCACACACATCCAAGGAAGGAAACTCAAGAAACTCAGCCAACTTAAAGTCCATTTTCCCAGCATCAACACAACTGGGCCTACAGCACAAAACCCAGCCACATTAAACGGCCTCCACCTACCTACAAACGCTTGACTCACAAATTACTGCACACACAGTACAGCAAGTACAACCACAAAGCCACCACAAGTGTCCACAAAGATACCAAAACACAAAAGGCTACACACAGTATGGAAGACTACAACCACAAATTACCACAAAACATCCAACTAACACACAGGCTCACTGCCAATAAGCCACCAACTAGATGTCACAGAACCACACTGAAAAACATAGTTTCCAACTAGTTCGGGCAAGCCCCCAAATTATGTTACATCCAGAAGAATAAAAGGCATGTTCCATTTTATTTTGAACAGACGAGCACACATGACCATAAATCAAAAGAGTTACGTCAAATAAAATCTTAACTAACCCTGAAACTTCCCCAAACTGACTACAGGCTGATGGGCCGGTAAAAAGAACAAAGCAAGGAAAACCACCTTGGTCCAACCCTTGCAGGGCCAGCAGAACCAGGTTCTTCCCTCTACCCTAACCAAACATCACCAACCTCTTTCCAGGAAATAACTGCAAATAACTTGTGTAGCTTCTCCCACTTGCCTAAAGCCACAGCATCCACCCGCAGATTCTGTAAGAGAGCGGCACAGCCACTACCAGCAATCTGCAACTGCCACCTCCACCTGGACAAAAATATAGCCAGAGCAGACAGACACACACACACTTAAATACACAGTAGGGCATCTGCTCTGTGAAATAATGCCTCTTCCCTTTTTCCATGAATAGTTGATATATCATTTTAAAAACTGTATTATTTGGTATGGGTGTTTCGGCATTAATGGTCTATTCAATATAAATGTATTCACTTCTCTCTTCACCTGTGTCTGTGATCATCTGTGTCTGTGTCTGTCACTTGTGTCCACATAAAATAAAAGTAGTATGTTCAGTGTTTGTATATTCCACGTGTTTCATTTGCTCTCTGTTTTTCTTTGTTTATCTATGGAGTCCAGAGTGTATACATTTGTTACATATACACATAAAGAACAATAGAATTAATATACTGCAGGTGATTTTCTTTTACTGTTGTTTGCAGCAGAATAGTTGTTTTTGTTTTTAATGTATTAAATTCACATGTCAGTTCATCTTATAATGCAATAAATTTTATTTATTTCTGTTTCCCAAATTCATGTTATATTTAAAATTTTTACATTTGAACATAATGTTTATGATTAAATGATTAAGTGCATTCAGTTCCTTTCATTCCAGTTATGCTAACAGATGATCATAGTTGTCCTTCTTAGAGATGTTTTTGTTTTTATTTTTATTGGAAAATAAGAGTATCTGGTTAAAGAAAATTGAAACTGGCTCATTCCTCTGAATTATATTTTAATTTATTTCTAAATAAATATATGTTTTGTGATTCTTCCCATTACTTTGCTGAAGAAAGTATTGCAGTTCCACATTTGTTGCACATCCATTCATTTCATAATCAATTTCCAGCATGCTGGAATTTATCCCAGAAAGTTTAGACTTACTGTTCATGTGCAAAGTAATTAACTTTGTCTCCTTTTACATCTAATAGGAATAAGATCACTTAACATTTTCTTTAGTCCATTCTCTATGTTAGCATATATAAAACAGCAATTCAGATGACATTTTCACACAATTTTACACATTTAAAACAGTGGAAAACCTGTTTGGGCACTGCTGGGGAAAAGCTGGGTTTTTTGATATTATATACTGATATTCATGATATAATGTGAGGGGGTTTCTGTGCTGCCTGTGATGTTCCAGGACACACTGGTCATTTCTTTCACCACCTCCAAGAGCAGAATTTGTGTCCTCTTATTCTAATTACTGCTCCAGGTTACTCCAGGTTGTCGCTGCCTCGAGCTGCCATGTTGAGAAGGTCAGTGGCACGACAGCTGTCGGCACGACAAGTTGTTATTTTTCTTAATTCATCGGGAAGAAACCAACATCTAACAACATAGCAGCAGACTTGATCAGCTGTTACCACAGAAGACATTTTGATGTGTAAACAATAAAATGAATGATGGCTCACTGTCACACAGGCATGACTTACTGGGACAATTGAATACAACAGAGACATTATTAAAGTTATTAGTTATTATGAGTGACACCTGTGATTTTCCTACTGCGACATGTTAAAACATGAAAAAGGCCTTTGGCTTATTAGAAAGTGTAGGTCATTTAAAAGGGTCATGAGTCTCTCACTTTACAATGAACAATCAGGTCTGCAGATACAAATATAATTAAAGGGCTCTTTCACTAAAATAATTTGTTAGTTATGCATCAGTCCATAAACATCTCCAGTTTGTACACAGCCCTTCTTTATCCAGCTCACAAGTTCCGATTCTCTTCCTGGCATGTTTTGTTCTGCTACGCCCTCAGGTGGTGAAGGACTGCTATGACATCATGATGGACTACAGCTGAATATCATTAACAGAAGGAAAGACCTGTGTTGAATGTCCACTTTGATTCATTCCCTACAATAAATATTTTTACAGACAGATTTTTTTCATTCGTTTTTCACAAGATCTGTATAAAGCACATGCAGTCATATCAGATGAACCTGTTGAGGGCCATGAGGTCAAAGTTTGCTGTTGGGTCCAGACTGATCAGCCCCACGTCCTGCCCTCTGTGTATGTTTCTATACCTGCTGCCTCCAAGTTCCCATCAAGAGCAGAGCACACAGCAGACTTCATTCATTTTCTGGCCTCACAGCCAGAAACCAATCAGTCCTCCTATACTGGACTAACACTGCCTGGCTCCAACTGTGTGTCAGACTGAATGTGATCATTTGATCAAACACAACTTTCAACTTCTGAATATGCACTAAGAGGCCAGACAGAAATTGAAATAATACAGCTGTTAAAACTAGATTGCAACACAGACAATAAAGAGCCCAACATTAGTTTTTGATGCAGGTCCCACTCAGGTTGATGGTCCTGGAGCAACTGAGTTCATTCACCTCATGTGCGCAACAAAAGAACACTTGATCAGCGATATAACGGTGAAGTGAAGAGATTTAAACTACAGTAACTCAGTCTCAGTGGTGAACTGACCATCTGACAGAGCGGGACAAATCCTGTTGGGCCGTCAACAAGTCCATCAAGTTTTTAGCAGCTGTCCGGTCCAGTCTGTCTCTTTACTTTGCACACGAGAGCGCGCCATGTGTGTCCTCTAAACCAATATGCACACAAGAAGGTTTCTGCTACTTTGATAAGAAAAGTACTGCAGTACTGCATAATACAAAGCGGAAAACTGCATTTTATAGCAGACAATAGGACTCAGATGTGTACAGTCATAGTTAGATATGGACTCTATGTGGATTTTGTGCACATCTGTAAAAACATGTGCAGCTGCAAGTTTTGGTTTTTATTTCTCCTGGTTTAGAAATGTGTGTCTCTGTCATTTCCACCTCCACCCCAAAACAATGGAGGTGAACTTTCACAGAGTAAGAGTCATTTCCTCAATATGATATAATTAGCAAGGAGAAAAGTCATTAACATAATATAGAGCAGAAAGTTTTGAAACTTTCATTTTGTAAATCAAATGTTTGACTGTAAATAGAGAAAATATAGTCATAGAGTCGACCTTTATACTGCAGGACATCTTTCATCCAAGATAAGATTATTATTGTGATTATACTTCACTGAATCAGTTCACTTTTTCTGTTCTGTATCAAGCACAAAGTTTGGTTTTTAACAAGAAAAAAACAGCAGTTCAATCACTTGTAACTTTAATCACATTATATTTACATTGTGGTAGCTGAACTGAATTATTTTGAGGGGGACATGTTGGATAGTCTTACATTAATGTTCTTAATCAGGTGACAACAGTAAATGTGGGGCCAGATAAAATTCCAGCACAGAAAAACTGGACACCTTGCACTGAGAGTGTGAGGAGCCCAGACGTTTATAGACTTTTTCATGGGAGACATTTTGACTCGTCACAGAAGGAAAAGCACGGCACATGATTGTTGCAGGGTGATGTGCCCATCCACCTTCAAGACCATGACTACCTGTGAGGACCGAGAATCTTTGCACGCCAAGCAGAAGGTGCAAGGAAGCCTGGAGCTCGCAGGAAGTGTCCATGCTGCCAAACCCAAAGCACCAGCCCTCTGCTGCTCCTGCCAAACCTCCCCAGAAGAGGAAGCAGACCTCTGTGGCTCGTCCTTCTAAACCTTCTGGTCAATGTCCAGAGGTGCTGAGTTGGGATCCCACTCCTCAGCCCTCCACCTCAACTGATGACATTCCAGAGTGTCTGAATTTGGTGCCAAGGGTTTAGGCCACCATTCCACCTGCTGACCTGCCAGTGGTCTCCAGTGTGGTCCCCAGCCCCCAGTCCTCCACTGCTCCACGATTCCCTGGCGATCCTCTGAAAATCCAAATTCAGTAGAAGAATACCAGCAAGTCTACCATGAAGTGGTAGATGACATGCTGAGGTATGTTGGTATTAAAAACAAACTATACCCCCGAACCCTTAACCCCTAATCCTAACCCCAACTCTTAACCCCTAACCTTAACCTTAACCCTTCAGTCTCTCACTCTAACGTGAAGCTACAGGCTCCACCTCAGACACTACAAGCAACCTGCAGCCAGAGCCTCCACCTGCTGATCCTCAAAGAGAGGAACAGAAACCTGAAGACTCTACCAGCACCTGCAGTCATTGTCTCCACTGGCAGTTTTTGGCATAAAGCTGAAGCCAGAACATCCAGCAACATCTTCTGCCGGCAGCATGCTGCCACAACCAACACCTTCAGCCTCTCACACTTACCAAAAGCCACAGCCTCCACCTGCAACCTCCGCCAGAGACCCCTGACCCTAAATGAAATGTCATAGCTAGGTTTGGGAACGAAGACCATGCCTCAAACACACACTATCTCTGCACAAGAAGTATTTAAGCACGATATCCGCTTCCTTCCCCAAAAATGAAATCCTACTCGTAGACTCTAAAACAAAAAGAGAAATGCTGTTCAATAATCTGTGAAAATAAACTATCCTGTATTTTCCTTGTTTCAGATCTAAGCTTAAAGCCCCATATTACCTTAGAAACATACAGCAGCTAAAGTACATTGTATAAAGTATAAAAAAGTATTTTTAAAAATGCTGAAAACTGATCCATGCCCTTATTTCAAGCTGACCTGATTACTGAAATGAACTTTTAACTGGTCTTCCCAAAAAACAAAAAAAGAGGCCTCAGCTTATTCAAAACTCTGCAGCTTGGCTATTAACCAGAACAGAAGGAGGAGAGAGAACATTAGCCCAGTTATTCCTGCCCTTCACTGGCTTCCTGCAATATTTAAAATTGTTTTTAAGTCCTTTTCCTTATATACAAAGCCTTTAATGGACCCAGACCAAGCTACATTGCTAACTCCCTTGCCTTCATCTGCTGCTGGTTTATTGGAGGTTCCCAGAAACAGTCAAAAGAAAATCATGGATGCAGCCTTTTATTATTATTATTATTATTGTTGTTGTTGTTTTTCATCTTATGTTATGAATTCTCTGTATTCTATTTTCATTCTTATTTTTATCTTGTTTTTACTATTTTTATCAGTGAGTTTTATTCTTCACCATTTTATGTTAATTATGGCATCTATCCCCTTTTTTCCCACTATTATTTCAAGTGGATATTATTTTCTATTAGTTTTCTTTCCTTGTTTTTATGTTGATTTTATGTCTTTTTCATGTGAGGTTTGGTGCATGTAATGTCTTTGTTGTAAAGCACTTTGAGCTATATTTCTTGTATGAAAGGTGATATAAGGATGATGATGGTGACGACGCTTTTAAAAATGGGCCCAGGGGCCACTTTTGCAAAACAGCAGGAGACCAGGGGCCAGTTAATAAAAAAGCATTAATAATATTTCAGATAAAATGAATAAATATTAAAAGGCCCATAACTCATATTCTTTGAGATTAAATCCAAATGAACTGATGTATTAATTTATTAACTACATTAACTCGACAGACATATATCTGACAGATAAATCATATATTTTACTGCATTTAATAGCTGAAACTGCATTTTAGTTACAAATGCTTTGGATATATTTGAAAGCATTCATACAACATTAAACATAGCTGGAACCTCTTCCATCATGCAGTCACTCAAATGCTGGAATGATTCATCAACATAAATCATAGACATAAACTGTCACTACCAGGGACAAAATGAATAGCATATTGAAGCTCTTTTAGTGTGAAATACACATTCGTGGGATCAGAATGGTCCTTATTTCTCTGTACCTTTTGCTCCTCTTCATATAATAGTTGTCTTCCCCTGCATAGCTCATCATCTGATCCTGCTGCACGTTGCCTGCACAGCTTCAAAGGCCATCATGCAAAGATCAGCCTTCTCTCTGAACCTAACAGCCAATCATACATCTGTCATCTGTCCCTGTGCACAACCCTGACTTATTGGCATTAACAAACACTCAGTTTACTTTCATTGTGAATAAGAGAATGATCAGCGGGCCACCGTACATTGAGTGACACTTGTGTTTAGCCACCGCCTGATAATTTCTCCAGTTAGGGTTTGTGAGTTGTCTGAATGTTTGCCAGAACTTTCTAGCCTCCTGAATTCCTCCCACACCTGGGTTTTTGCTTTGGCAACCACAAAAGAGCTACAGCCCTTGTGGCCTCCAGTAGACCCCCGGACTAACCGAGCCAGAGAGGACTCCTTCTTCAGCTTGATCAATAGTCCTCTGACCACAGCTCTGCAGCTGCCTCCACTCATGGCTTAGTTCAACCTCACTACATGTTTAGGTTTGCCAGGTCTGTCCGGCAGCACCCCACCTGATCCAACTCACCACCAGGTGGTGATCAGCTGAGAGCCCTGCCCCCTCTTCTCAATGAGATGACCATAGAGTATCATCAATCTTTGAATGAAGGGTTAGGGTGCCCTGTTCAGGACCACACCAAGAGATTCCAAGAAGGCTGGATACTAAAAACTGCTGTTCAGTGCATTGGCACAAACAACAGGCAGCAGAGTCTTGGTCTTAGCCAGAGGTAGTGGCTGAGTTAGCCCTCTCCAACACGACATTTATGATAGGAGGACCTTCATTGCATGTTATCCCTATCTCTCTCCTCATTTTTTATGGGCTCTCTTCTGTCACTGTATAATGAAGAACCATCCCTCCTCCCCCAAACACACACACACATACACACATTTTTAAATATATGTTGCATAAAAGACATGGTCTGTGAATGTTTTTTTAGTCGGTAATGACCTGTATTTGCAGAAATTCCACAGTACTACGATTTAATTTAGCAGACGCTTTTATCCTAATCGACCTGAGTCCCATTTTTGCTTTTGTTGAATCTCTTTTTGAATATAGCCATAATGTAAACACGGTAGGTGACCAGTTTGTGGTAGTTCTTACACACGCTCAATCGCACCCACACACACACAGAGGCAGAGAGAGAGAGAGAGAGAGAGGGAGGGAGAGAGAGAGAGAGAGGCAGCTGGTGTGAGAGGTTTTCACTTCAGTCCGAAGCCTTCTGCTGCTCTCTTCTCCACACTTCTTTATAATACCCAGAATAGTTTCTGTTCCATTTGTTTTTCCTGTACCTGGCTCGAGCCCGTGGATGTGCGCACAGCAGGGAGCGTGGACGTGTGGGTGTTTGGATGGAGACGGACAGCACCGTGAAGACGCCATAAAGCAGACGTGGCGTCCAGCAGCGGGGCTTCTGCAACTTTGTCTTTGAACAGGTGAATGTGAGCTGAGGAGGGAGAGCTGTGGAGGCTTCAGCGAGGATGTTCCGGACATGTGTGTGTTCTGGGCTTCGGCTGATGGGCTAAACCAAGCACGTGCAGTCTGCTCTGTTCTTTGGATTTCGATCACCGCTGCTCACACGAGTGTGAAGGTTTTTAGAGGAATGTGCACTTCAGGGATGCTTTTCATCTCCCAGTAACACAGCCTTTTTTTTTAAATTACATGAGTCTATGGGAAACGGCAGATCTTTTACTTTTGTGCAAGAAAAAATTCCAAACTTGCAGAGATGAAGGAAAAATGCAAGAACGCGGCGAAGACTCGGAGAGAGAAGGAGAACGGAGAGTTTTATGAGCTGGCCAAGCTGCTGCCTCTGCCGGCGGCCATCACCTCCCAGCTGGACAAGGCCTCCATCATCCGGCTGACCAGCAGCTACCTCAAGATGAGGGCAGTCTTCCCCGACGGTACGAACAGCCGGGCCAATGTCATCCACTCAAAACTCCATATGTTTCATAATAGGCTACAGATAATAGTCAACTTATTGCCATTTATTTTTTAAAAACTATCACAGACCGTTGCACTTTTCTTAAACAGATTATGAAAAATATCAAAATCGCAATTCATTAAATTATATAATTCATTCCTAATTCGTTATATTATTTTTTTTTAATTTCCACAATACATTACAAATATAAAACAACACTTGTTTTCATTATGTAGTAATTATTACTATACTAATAACTAATACACGGGAGTTTATAGTAATTTAGAAGTAATAGATAATTGCTTTATTAATAGTAAATAAATAATTTATAAGTGCTTTAGATTGCTTTTAAAAAGTGAGACGTATTAAATAATTAAATAACTGTATTACTAATGAATCGAAAGGACACACACCAGCCGCGGGATTTTCACAACCTGGCATCCCCGGTGTTATTCCTTTAATAGAATATATAACGTAAATTATTCATTTTTAAAGCCATGAGGTACAACTTTTTTTTTTTATAATGGGTGCCGAATTAGAAAGTGATACTCCTTCCTTGACAGTGTTGATATCGCAAATCAAGTTTCAAATTAACTTTTTTTTAAACTATGATTTGTAAAATAAATACCACCAGAGTGTTAAAATATTTTTCTGGTCATCCTTCCTCAAAGACAAAATTTAGGAGCCTTTGCAGCAGATTTTGTAATAATAATAATAATAATAATAATAATAATAATATAGACTCCTCGAGCAAAAATGATAGTGAGGCAGGCTGGAGGGCTGACAGTGTGGAAGTTTGCTCCTTTACTCACTCTCCCGGTTGTTAAACTCATTTTGTTAATTAGGGTGCCATCAAAGTTTTGAAGTTGTTTTCCCACTGTGATTAAAAGCTGATGTCTAGTTGAAACCTCTAACTCATTCATCAAGGTGAATTATTTCATTAGGTCGCATGCAGCTGTATGTTGGGGCAGGTTAGAGGGCAGGAAAACAGAGCCTTTCCTCTCTGTCATCACTCATAAAGTCAGACTCAGAGCACAGCCTCTCATGGCCGGGCCACCCGTGGCACCAAAGCCATGTATTCACTCCATGAGCCTCTGAATTCTTAATGCTCATAAAGCCACCGTTTGATCCACTGGTGTGTTTTAACAATCCAGAATTTGTGTGTGATTCTGTGGCCCTGTGTCTCCAAGGTCTTATCCTTGTCCTCATTTACAAGCATGAATTCATGTAAGACTAATTATGTAGACTACAGCAGGGGGATGTATCCCATAAGATGGCTTTTCAGCCTATCTAGAGCAGCATGGCCACACTTGATCTGATGCTTTAATGACTGCACCATATGTCTGAATGCTCTGAAGAAGCACTGTGTGTTATTGTGTCACTGTTAATATAGACAAGACTATCAGACAGGATCAGACACAAGCCACATATTTCATCTCCTCCTGCCAACAGCTGCAAATACTCTTGTACACTCATAGCAGCATTAATACCTGAAGTGGATAAAGAGTCAAGATGTCTTCAATCTATTTGCTAACTGACCTGACTAGCCTACACTTTCATTGGTTAATCCAAGATGCTTTCCCTCAGGTTGACCAATGAAATTAACTCCACACAACAGAAGGCAATGATGAAGGCATTTTATTGGTTATAAAAGTAGGCCATAAAAACTAGAAATGTAGTTTTTATTATTTTGAAATTTGTAGCTTGACTTCAGCTGCTGAAATATTCCATTGCTATTTAGTGGGTTTCACAATTCAAACCAACAAAGCAACAAAAATAGGCCAAATAAAACTTGTTTGTCAATTAATTTAATGCAAATGACCTACAGTTTAATGTAGCTTATTTTTGTATATTTTTACTTATAAATTTGTATTTTATTTTATGTTGGCATTGAGCTCAATGAAGCCAATAGATCTCGATTACATTATTTACATTTAGACTAAATTATGAATTTGTGTTTACTGGTTTAACACCTTTTTAAAAGACACACGGGAATTTTCTAGTGTTAGGAAGAGTTTATGTTTCAGTAAAATTAAGTTAATCTGATGCTGTTAGAATTAATGGTCATTAGCTTTGATATGTTCTGGCCTATAATACTCAGTTTGATCTGCATGCCTCAAAGTACAGTCTCTCAAAAGCAGCATATAACACAGCAAGAAATCAGCTAAATAAAATAAAATACCAAATAAAAACATGCGTATATTATTATTCATATGTTTTTTTCTGGATGAATGGAAAGTAAAGTATTGACTCAAGCACTATATTAATTAAATTTAGAGACACTCCTGCTTTAGTTACATATTTTAATATTATATAGCCATATTAATAGCTGCTTGCACTTAGAACTGCAGTCATTTGTTATTTTTGCAGCTGAAGCTTTTACATATAAAATATACTGTGCACTCAGAAAATATATATTGCTGTAGTTTATCCATCAGTCTAATTAATGAGTTTAAATAATGAGTTAGTCCTGAACCTGGAGCAACATCACAAAATCTGATCCAGAATTATAATTGATATGAAAAGCAGAGCTGATTCTACACACTGAGCAGCTTATAGCAAAAACACTGTTCTGCAGCTCTGTTTCTGAATAAACTTCTTTTATATACATGGTCGTCTGAAAAGTCTGATTCTGCCTGTTTTAATTCTGGATATAGGTAAATGTGTGTTTATTTTTAATTTGTTGATTGTGTGTGAGAGGGACACTCACACATGCAGCAAGGAGTAGCTGATTGCATTTTGTGAGTAGGCTTCAATCCTGATGACTACTTGTGCAAATCTTATTGTTGACAGTTTTGTTCTCAAAATGATTCACTGAGAACTAGCTGGGCCTCGATATGTCACACTGTCGACCCTCCTAGCTTGATTCTGCAGTTTACAGAATCTATTACTGCACTGCAATTTGTTCGTCTCCAATTCATAGAATAATAATGTCCTAGCCCTCTAGTCCTCTTGGCCACGTGTGTCCACTCTCATGCAAGATGGCCACAATGGCCACATTTATATATAAAAAATAAATATGACAGGTTCAAATATGCCAGAATTTTCCTGTGTGTAGTTACTGCTTTAAATTTCACAGCTGAGAAGAGTCTACAGGCAGACTGCTGTACCGAGGGCCTGCTGTGCTGTCATTAATTGAAACCTCTGGCTGCTGCTTATTTTGTGACCAACACAGTTATTTGCTCGCATTACTGTGTGTAAGAATCAGGGACACAACTAGATCAGCCTACTTATGCAATATGCAAACATCCTGAATATGATGTACAGGCCTATGGTCATAAGCAGGATATTGAGCATATACGTGCACAGGTGCGCCCACAGTTTAAGACGTGGTGATGTTAATCAGTTAATAGGACAAGAAAACAAAAGATTTCTTATGATCTACACCCTAAAATTAAGGTCAAACTAAGGATGTCTTGAGCTGATCTACAGGCACTTTAGATTAATATAGGCTATGCTACATTTATGTATCAGCTATAAAGGCAGATGTTTGGTCTTGTGAATGACAGCTGTTGGAAAGCTGATAATACCTGCAAATCATAACATAAATGACAAACTGTAAAAGGAGGAGTCATAGAGACACTGCATAGATGAATACAAACCTGGGTGAAGGATATTAATAGTCAGGTTTGCTATGTTCCATATCACACGCCTGATAGCATTATAACCTGGATGAGACTGATAACAGGGACAGTGGTGTGCATGTAAACACACTCACGGACAGATGAGTTGACACAGACCAGTACTGAAGTTGAATAAAATTGAATTAAACTAAAATATCATGAATTATTTGGGAATGAAAAGATCAGTCCCCTTGGTGGCGTCAGTGTATGTCTAGCCTTGCACCAAAATGGCCCTGCTCTGACAGCACATATTTGGGCTGGCCCCTGAGGACTTACACAACACCGCTAACCAAGCTGCAGTTGTGGCCCTCTCTCACTGCTGGCTTGATGACTGATTCTCGTCAAAATGAAAAAGACCACACCACCATCTCATTAATGCTGGCTGGAGGACGTAATGGCGCTGTTCAAACTGCAGCTGAAGAAGGCTTCTCTTGGTACATCCAGAATAAAATATCTTATAAAAATAACATCTGGCAAACTCTATTTTCAGAACTGGACAAATCCTCATTAATGTGTTTTTTTCCTTTCATAGTATGTATGTATGAGGGATTGATTGATGTTTGTTTGCTTTGATTTATATTGATATGGATTTAATCAAAATATTATACATATGAAAATGTTAGAAATATTAAAATTCCAGCCTGGTGTCACATGTTCTCTGATATATTCTGATATATATTTTTATGATTTTTTATGAAGAGAGTGGAGTTATGTTACTGGGAGTTCAAAGAAGCACACAAATGTTTAAATGTTTTATCTTTTTGTTTCTATCATAAAATTGGTACTATCATGACTTCTGCCTCCTGTCAGTGCCGCAATCTTATTGGGGTAGTGTTGTGGAGGTCAGCATATTTGGGGTCAAAGTTCAATTTAGTTGAACTTTTAGCCACAAAACGTCTGAAAAATTAGATGCTCACCCAGCTACTTAAGAGAGTGCAACTGCTCTCTTCACTGGAGATAATGCCCTTGATCTGCACAATGTCAAACCTGCATTTCTGATGTGAAAGCCTAGTGACTGTGTCTTCATCAACTGTAGCGTTCTTCTCTTGCATGATAGACAGAGTGTCAGTCTTTGTCTCACTGACTATCTTACTGTGTTTGTTTCTCTTTGTAGGTCTTGGTGATGAATGGGGTCAGTCAACGAGGTTCAGTCCTCTGGACAGCGTGGCTAAAGAACTGGGTTCCCACCTTTTACAAGTCAGTACAGGAAACAATCATTGTTCGAGCACTGTAGTATGCACTGTAGTATGCTCTTCCATAGATACACTGTTCTTTGGGATGAGCATGACGTGTTTCATGAAGTGCTGCTCAGTAGCAATTTATATTACTGTGTGCTAGTGTATGCTGTGTTGTTTCAGTATGCAATGCAGCCTCAGAGTGGGGATCAGCAAAGAGCAGTGAATAGCCTACAGGCTAAATCTGACCTTACACCAAATTATTTACCCCTGCAATTAAATTAGCCTTTTCCATTGTATCAATGATTTTGGACTTCTTCATTATTCCACAATGAATATAACAATTAAATGCTGTAAATACAATTAATACTGTAAATAATATAATATGGACAGCAAATGGTGCTCTATATTATTATTACTATTACTATTATTATTATTATTATTATTATTATTATCATCCAGTGTTTTTTACTATATACAGTTTCATGAGGGCGTGCTGGCTTTGACTGGAGCTCAGTTCTGCAGGACTCATGAACCAATCATACAACCTGCAACATGGAGCTTTCCATTAGCTTAACTTGGAAGAACCTTGTGGGGTTTTGTACCGAGTTCTTCTTCTGCTTTCTTACTCTATTTGAATTAAAAAGCCACCTAGGAGTTTGTCCATTTGTCGTGACGCTCAGCACAACCTTCAAATGAAAATCCGTGTCCGTGGACACGCGTCCTGTGTGTTCAAGTTACATTCAGTCAGAGAACGTCACGCAAAGCTTTGTGCCGCCACACACAAAGACTATAGATTCCACGTCAGGACTATTTCACCAAGTGTCGTTGTACTGTGGGATCATGGGACGGTTTTCAGGTTCAGGGTTTTTTCAAGTTCACATACGTTAAAGTCTCGGTCTCCCGCACAGTGCTGCTCTGTGGTGGGTAATCACAGGTCAGGATGTGCTGTGGGCTCTATCACGGCTCGGCTGTGCTGAGGACCGCAGCTCTGCTATTTTCCGAGGCCGACGCTTCTGTCCTCCCCCCGGGTGGGAGGAGGTGGGAGGAGGTGACGGAGCGCGGTCCGCCGGCCGCCCGCTCACAGCAGCTCCACAGCTCATGCACGACATTTCTGTTCCATAATATTTTGGTCCCTACAAAGTCACATAATCCTTTCATGTTTTGCACATCTATAAAAATCGACTTTTTTTCCAACTAGCTGACAAAAAAGAGTTTATTACGATCATGAGACAGAATAAAAATGTAAGTGATATTTACAGCAATTTAAATACTACTTCTAAGTTATTTATATATATAAATATTAATTCTGCTCCTAACTATTTTGCTCAGGCTGATACCACCAACAATACCACCGTTAAAACTACTACCTTTCAAAATCTTCTGTCCTAATGTAATGATTTTTAATACTTAAAATTTTTTTTTTTTTTTATTGTTAACCACCTTTATTTTAGCAAGAATTACATTTGAGTTCAATAAAAGCATTCTCTCCAGAAATCTACTACTTTTCCTCGGATTTATTATTATTATTATTATTATTATTATTATTACTATTATTTGATAAATAATTGATTACTAAAATATATCAGTGATTGAAACATATATAGCACCAACGAGAAAATGGACAGTCAGCCACCCCGACATGACATGATTTATGGTCCAGCTGAGTTCTTCTACTTATCACTCAGTACTGCCACTTTATAATAGATGGAGGCACTCACGGTGCAGTTACAACTGTCAGGCACGATGGGCCTGCCTCCTGCTCAAACAAGCCATGAGAGGATGTTAGAATGTGAAGCTGCCATGAGGTGCAATATGTGGTCTAGGTAAGATGGAAAACAGCTGGTCACCAGTTTAGATTTCTGCTTGACTACTAAATTTCTCTGTCCATAAATGTGGATGTGTGTGTATAGTGTGTGTGTATAGTGGCTGGGCATGTAATGTAAAAAATGTAAAGAAGTAATTCTTCTTCTTGCACGCATGTGATGCCCTTGAATGCTGCCTGAGCTAGCAGGCAGGCTGCTGGGATTACTGATTACTTTTTTTCAAATTTAAGCACTGCACTGAACAAGTGATGAAATAGAAAATAAATGTAGCAATAAAATACTTGGCTTTGATTGTAAATGTTTGAGGACAAATTATATTCATATGCAACTTCTTCCCATTAGCAAAATATGGTTTGGGGTAATGTAATTGTACTTGAATTGTATTATAAGACACATTAGAATTATGAAGATGTCAACATGTTCACCTCCAGTATTTTTCATTTTAATATAGTTTATCAGGTCAAGGCTCATCCTTTTTGTTTTTACCATAATTCTAAAATTTAAAGGAATTTCCCTCATATCTTATGCTGCCATGAATCAAAACAGAAAGAAGAGTGTTCACTGCAGTTAAGAGTAAACGAGGCCCTCTCGCTGCAAGTACAAATTAGAGCATGCATTCAGTAACAGAACGTGAAAAGAAAAAGTGGGAGGAAATGCTGAGTATGCACCACGAGTCCATCAAATTAATTCAAAATTCTAGAATTACTTAAACTACAGTGTGCTCACATTGGCAGTTATACTTTGGAGATCTCATGTATGCCAAGATTCTTGTAATATCTAATGTTTACCAACTTTTTTTCAATTTAAAATGAACTGAATTAACTCCCAGATGTTATTTCATTTTCTTATTACTCTGCAGAATGGCTGCACGAGGAGAAAGGCAGGGCAGAATAGTCCACTGTCCATTCTTACATCATATAAGCAAATGTATTGGCACAAAACACTTTAAAAATGAAAATCCTTAACATGACTAACTGGTGTTTAAAAGTACCTTTGTTACTGATCCCTCAGACCCTGGACGGCTTTGTGTTTGTTGTTGCCTCTGATGGCAAAATCATGTACATCTCTGAAACAGCATCAGTCCACCTCGGCCTGTCCCAGGTAAGACTATTTGTAATTAATAAAGGGGAGGGGGTTGCATTAGTTGTGCTGTAGCTGATCACTACATAGCTCAGCACATTTATGAGCACATGCTGGAAATATGTCTGCTGCAGGTGGAGCTAACAGGAAACAGTATATTTGAGTACATTCACCCATCGGACCATGATGAGATGACAGCAGTGCTGGGTCTTTGCCAGCCACCACATCATCACTTCTCTCCAGGTACTTAAACACCTTCAACCTCCAGGCTCTTGTGTCCATGTCATGGTATATCACATGCACTGTAAATTCTAATATCTCATGTTCCCCGGTTAATGCAAAGTAAACTGTTATATGTATACCTCATGTCTTAATGAAACTGTGTATAATGTACTTCATACTCACTATTCTGCTGCTCTCTGAAGACTGTGAGATGTTTTAAAAAGCTTTGGAAAAAGCATAGGCCTATAACACTGACAAATGTTACAGTGCTAGTTGATTACAGTTGAACATTGTGAGTAGTTCTTCTTGCCACGATGACTAAGAACTCTGAGGGTTTTTTATATGATGGGTCTTTGTGATTAGATTGACAAGTTTGAGATGATGGTGTCATAATGATGTCATCAGGGTTGGGCTCGATCATAGTTACATAAGTCATATAGCTTTTGGAAAGAATTAAAGCTGCATTCCAGACACTCACTTGGTGACCGCAGCACTGGGATATTGTACTGTAAAAACACAATATACTATAACATGTGAGTAATGCCTCTGTAATGTGTGTTTGTGTGACAGAGTATGAAATTGAGCGGTCCTTCTTCTTGAGGATGAAGTGTGTTCTTGCTAAACGAAATGCAGGACTTACATGTGGGGGATATAAGGTAGGTGCAGTCATTTACCCGTCACACACATTGGTCATTCTCAAACATCCATGGTGTAATCAAGGCTAACTTTATTCATCTCAGGATACGTCCTTTATGAAACAGCAGCAGCTGGCGGTGTCCTGCTATTGTTTCCTGTGGTTTTTGGATGCCAGCTATTTGGCCAACAAGTAGCGAGCTAAAATTTTGTAGCTTTGAGGATGCTCAGGCGCCCCTCAATACAACTAGAGCTGGTGTCAGATCTTTGTCAAATCACTTCAGTGAATCAATACCCTCCTAATCATTACAAATACACAGGTGTGATGTATTTGTACAGTGCAACCAGAGAGCAGCCACAGTCTTACACTACAAAGACAGAGGAGTGCTCCTGAAGGAAGACGGAGTAATGTTGGTTGGTAATATAGCAATAGTTGCATTGTGGTGGGGGTCCTGGGCAACCATTATTCAAATGCTACTCTGTTGTTTTGGTGCTGTATGGTTTGGAAAATAGCAGCAATAGCAATAACTTTGTCTGTGACTGATTTCCTTTGAATGCGAAACATGCAATGACATTGGTTTCATGCCGTTGTTTCCCAGGTCATCCACTGCAGCGGCTACCTGAAAGTGCGTCAGTACATGATGGACGTGCCACTGTATGAATCCTGTTATCAGACTGTGGGTCTGGTGGCAGTTGGTCACTCCCTGCCCCCCAGTGGTATTACCGAGATCAAACTCCACAGCAACATGTTCATGTTTCGGGCCAGCCTGGACTTTAAACTAATTTTCTTGGACACAAGGTAGGAGAGACCCTTGGCTGAGTAACTGGATGGCTAGATGAAAGTCATGCTATATATGATATCTTGATTATCATAGAAACCATCATAAATAATCAAAAATAGTTGTTATTTTGTAACATCATGTTGCACTTACGCCCAAATCAACCCCTGACTGCTGGCATGTGCCCTCTCTCTCCTGTGTGCTGGAGCAAGGGTGGCAGAGTTGACAGGCTATGAGCCTCAGGACCTGATAGAGAAGACTCTCTACCACCACGTCCACGCCTGTGACGTTTTCCATCTACGCTATGCCCACCATTTATGTAAGTCATCAAAATCCTTAGTCAGACCAAATGGGTGGGAGGGTAAGTAGAAGTGAGAAATCAACAGCAGATCAAGTTTTCAAAGGGCAAGCGATCGAGTGAGTGAAACCTAGATCTACAGAAACTACAGCCCAAAAAACACCAATCCAGATGTGTTGACAACTGCCATAACATACTGGTTTATGATTACCATGCATGTCTGTGATGGTATGATTTAAATAGAACGTGTTTTCTTGTGTATTTTCCCCTTATGCATTTTTGGAGTGTAGCAGTAATTATTGCGGGACAGACATATGTTTTTCTGCTTTTAGAGGAATATGATGATGTGCCTGATCAATAATAATTACTCATGGTGACAAATTTACATATTTGATATACTAGAGGTGAGGGTGAATTACACTGAATTGGAATACATTCGTAAGGTGCTTCAACACAGAGTTCAACTTGTATGAAGAATTGAGGGCAAATGCTGGATGGAGAGGGAATGACAGGAAATGTTAGAAATGTTCTTTTGGCTGCATTACATTGTGGTCTGTTAAAGCTGCTATCACCATTATTTTTCTGATAATAAAAGGAAAATATAATGTGAAAACAGTGGGATGATGTGAAAGGTCAGAGAATGATCTTGTGAATCTGCAGCTCCCCTCTGCCTGATAGAGCTTCACAGTGAGTTTCAACTCGTGGTTTAGCCGTGCAGCCTATAACTTTACTGTTCTGGATCACTCTCACCACTCTCATAGTGCCATTTACAGGCAGCTGTATTATCAACCAAAGAAAAAGCTCTAAAAACCCATTGTACACTACTTGCTCAGCACCAGTCAGCAGACAACACAGTTTGACAACAGACAACACAGTGGGGTATTTAGCAGACATTTTTCTCAGGAGTTGGTAGAGACCAAAATCAGAGCTGAAAGAGAGTGAACACTGGACTTGAATTAGCCAGGTGGCCAGAAACACATCTCCAAGTAGATCTCCTACTTTTTGCAGGTTTAAAGTTGCAGTCATTTTAGGCATTTCTGCTTCTTCGGATGACAGATTCATAATTTTAGTTATGGAAAGAGACCCTTCCTGTGTGTAGAGCCCTGTGTAATTCTGAGGAGCTGATGCCAGATTTGACCATTTTTCCATCTTTGATCTTGATCTTTGTGTTCCCTGTAGTGCTGGTGAAGGGGCAGGTTACCACTAAGTACTACCGCATGCTATCAAAGCATGGAGGCTGGGTGTGGGTGCAGAGCTACGCCACAATCATCCACAACAGCCGTTCCTCCAGACCTCACTGTATTGTCAGCGTGAACTACGTCCTCACGTGAGTCGACCCCTCCCCCGTAAACATCCATGTTCAGTTGAACCAGTGCAAAGAAACACAGTGCATGCCTGTTTGTTTTTACACAGCGACATCGAGTGTAAGGAGCTGCAGTTATCTGAAGACCAGAGTCGAGCCACTATGCCTAGTCTCAATCATGCTTCCTCTCAGGACCACCACAAACAACTCAGAACCAAAGCAGTCAAGATGAAAACCAAACTCCGAGCAGCTCCCTATCCTGAGGTGGGACTTCCACTTACTGATGTTAATGAAAGATGAATGTTTACACAGATAAGAGGAAAACTATTTGCATCAAGGTCATTTTCTTAAAGAAAATGCAAGTATGCAGTAAGCATGTATTTAAGATTTTGAGGATTCAACAACAGGAGTATAATCTGATCATTAAAAAAAGACTACAGCAGAACATGCTGGAATTAAATGTTGGTATCTTCCATACCTTGAAATGCACTTTACCTATCTGTTTGGGATGTTAATGATCACCACGCACTACAAAACTGAGGCAGCAAAAAGCCATTGTCATTGGAATATTGATAAGAAAAGGGATCACCCTGAGAAAAGGCATTTGAGAATCAGGTCTCAGCGCAGTGTCACTTGTCTGAGTATGATATATATGATTCTGTCATCAAGCTGCAAACAGAAAATGAGTAGAAACTGAAGGGAAAAACATACAAATCTAATTTTTAACAATTACAACTGAATTCCCTTCAAACAGCAGACACATTTGAATTGGCTTCAAGAAGTTTATTTGTTATTTTGGTCAGAAAATCAATCACATTTTTTCAAGTCTGACTTGAAAAATGTGAATGCCTCCCCTTCATCCAGAGCAAGTGTTCTACCTTGTGCCGGCATTTTCATATTCAGTAATTGTTGATAATACAAAATCTACAAAATTAGGTACTTGCAACAAGTAAATTAATCTTTACTCCACAGCGCTCCCAGCTGAGTGTTTTCAGATGTGCACCTGCTGTTTTTAGCTGTTTGGGGTGTAGCGTACGCTTATGCTAAACTAGACTAAATCTTTCCATTTGACTGGCTCTGACTTTAGCTAGCATGAATGTAGTTCCTCAAACAGTGGGTAGGGCCTTTAAATACCAGGCCTTTATTTGAAGAAAGCAAGCTTATAGCTTATACCAGAAACAGGCCATTATTTTCTAATAATAATAGATGGTAATAAAGTATATTTACTTATATTCTAGTAGGAAGCCTCCTTGTTCTCTGATTCATGACTGTTTGCCCTGTTAAAATTTTTGCTATTACATTAAGCTGCATTATGCAAACTTAATACTTCTTGTATCTATTTCAAATGAACAACTCTCTAGTGCTTCAGTGGACAGAATTCATTCATTTCTTTAAAAGGCTTTAACTGTCGTGTTTTGAAATTTTCAGTAGCTTGCACAGTTCCTATACAGTACTTCAAATGTAGCCACTGCCATCTTGTGGCACCAAATACAGTTTGACTGAGACTTAAACACACATACACACACTGACTGAAACTGACAATGGCACTTAAGATGAGTGTTTTATGTTAAATAGCATGAGTATATTGTTGAATACATTAAATTAAAGTGATGGAAATAGTTTTTTTATATTCAATTAAATTCATGGATTTAAAAAAAAAAAATGTATTGCCATTTTTTGCAACCCAATTTTTATTTGACTAGCACTCTTTATTTGAGGAAATATGATTTATCCCAAAATGTCAGTGTTTTAATAAATAAGGATCCAGTGAGAAGGCCAATATAATATAACAATATAGCATTTCTTCATGGATGTCTGTTATAAATCTTCTACGACTGCTTTGCAGCAGCAAACACTCTTGTAGCCTGTAACTTACTCTATGCTGATGGTTGTGTATTTATGGATAACAGCAGGCCACTAGCTACTTCCAGCCGGACCACTCGAGCTGCTTGCCACAGAGGGGGCTGTGGAAAGAGAGATCCCTGTACCCAGTACCCCCCTGCAGAGAGAAGAGCTCCAGCCTGAGCCCTGAAGCAGGCCAGGGATCCTGCAGCCCCACTTACAATCTGACCCACCGCTATCCCTATAAACACTGGCATGTGGACGCTCCGAGTCAGCCAAACTCAGGTCCCTCCTCTCAACTGGCTCAGCAGATCATCAGCTCCCTGCATAGCAAAGGGCCTGTTGGATGGAACATCAGCAGCCCCCAACTACCCAACAAATACACAGGTATAGTCCTTATCTCACAAATTGCTTTTTTACCTCGAGACAAATGCCCTCAATATACAGCCCCAGGTGGTGATGCTTTTGAAAATCCATTTTCCATTTGGTCATATTTTAAAAATTTTAAAAATCTGTTTTCCATGTTCATGCAACATTGATGACTGTGGTTTTCAGATCTGTCTGCTTGGGAGAGTGTTTACAAAAAGCTTAATTTGGAATTGACTCAGTGTTGATATAAGGTCCCAACACCAGAAAATAACATGTGTCGCCATCAAGCCAATATTGAGACATTACATGTTATATCATGGACATAATCATTTACTATTCTGAATTAATCATATATCTGTACTTGATATTGTACATACATAGATATATTCCACTTCTCATACATATCTATATGAAACTCACGAGGAGCAATCTTACCATTAATCTTGTTTGTATTTTTTGGCATTGTTTATATTTGGATTTTGTGGATTTGGATATCTTGATATTTTTCAACTCCTTTGAGACAAATAAAGTTCTATCTTATTGTATCTTATCTTATGTCACCTTATCTTTGACTGGTGTAGAATCCAGAGACTAGATTAGTCAGTTAGTTAAATTTTATTTATTCAGGAAATCTCATTGAGATGAAGATCTCTTTTGTACAATTATTCATTCAACACACACACAGATGCACAATCACAAATATTGTTATCAAATATAACTACATAAACCTTTGAAGTCCCTTAGAAGAATGATTATTGCTAACAGTTTGTGAAACACTGAACACACTGGAAGGCAGGAAAACACTGGGAATATAGAAAAACATGAAGCACTAGAGAACAGGGAAACACTGGTAAACAGGGACAAAGACAGGGAACAATCTGGCAGCTTGAGAGGAGAATGAGTGGAGTTTTTAAGCTGCCAGTGACGAGGTTCTATTGGATGCAGCTGTGAGACAGAGAAGGCCCCAGCACCTGAGACCATGCCCCCAGCACATGAGACCACGCCCCCAGCACCTGAAGCAATGCCTGAACAAAACCACAAAGAAACAATCTTAAACCAAAAACACTGGAGAAAACTAAAAATGCACAGAAAATAAACTACAAAAAACACAAAAATAATCTGAGAGACCCAAACCATGACTAGCACAATAGGATTATCACATATCCACATAGAGATGTAAAGTATATTATTACTATTTTTGCTACTACTACTACTACTACTACTACTAATAATATATCATAATGCTGTAGCAGCAGGTGTTAAGCGGGAACATGGGGGCAGTAGAAGGCCTGCAGTCTCAGGTCTAGACTCTGTAGTTCTGGAGGCAAACATACCTGCAGAAACCAACAGGAGGAGAGAGGAGTGAGACGAGAGAGCATGAAACTGCAGGAGAGACTAGTCACTAACATGTATTGATGGGATAAGAATCCTAAAAGAGAGAGAGGGAGAGGAGGAGAGAAAGGGTCATCCAAATTGTGGACAGATCTGGGCTTTTACAAAGTGCCAACGCAGAAATTTGATATCTAATAATAATATGGATTACAATAATCCAGCATAGAAGTAACAAATGCATGGACTAGTTTTTTTGACTGACTTTACAGTGGTGTTTCTGAGTTTAACGGCAGAGGTTATCCAGCTGTTATTTGTCCGTAAGACATGCTTAAAATTCAGCTAACTGGTTGGCTTCATCTGGCTTGATCAATATAATCATATAATTGGATGTCATCTACATAACAATGAAGGCTGATGGAGTATTGTTGTTAATAGCATTGCCCACATGAAGAATACTGTGCATACGAAAGAGAATTGGACCAAGCACGGAACCTTGTGGGACTCCGTGACTAACGTAAATGTGCATGGAAGAATTATCATTAACATGTACAAACTGAGATCACTGTTATAAACAGGACTTAAACCAGCTCAGCACGTCTGTTGTGATGACCATTGTGATGGTCCATGGTGTTGAAGATCATGACTGGTGCAATTTGATTTAATGACAGGTTTAATGACAGCTCCTTTAAAAGACTGTGGTGAATAGCCTGTTCATAAAGACAGATTATTCATGCCAGGTGCAAAAGCACTAACTATGGGTAGAACTTCTATTAGCAGCATAGTTGGGATGGGATCTAAGAGCCAGGTTGATGATTTAGATGAAGAAATTGCTCAAGTTATTTGGTGAAGGTAAATGAAAGAAAAGCAGTCCAGATATATATTAGGTTTAACAGCTGTTGTTAAGGTTCCTGTGGCCCTCCTACTCAGGGCCATAGGAATACATGGCTCAGTAGAGTTGTGAGAGTTCTTTTCATCAAGTGAGTTAACAGGCTAACCCACAAAACCAGCTTCAGCACCCATTGTACTATGAGCAGATCTAAAATGTGACTGCTGAGGCTGGAGGACGTTGGTTTTTTTCAGGAAGGTATGTAGATGGTAGTGACTGGCACTGACACTAGGATTTTGGACAGACAGAAAAGATAATCAATAGCTATTTAGGACACAAGTCTCACCACAGTTTCATTAACACACTGCCTGACATTGTTTAAAATTCTTCTCTGAACGCTGTAGGCTCCTGATGTTTAGAAAAGTGCTGGTGTAATTCGAGCTTCTGAATATTGTTTTCCTCATCAGGCCCCGTGCTGGCAGCTGATCGTAGGCACCCTGATGAGATCCACCATCATTGTTCCAGCAGCACAAACCAACATTCTAACAGCAGACTGAAGGAAGAACCCTATGAACGTTACACCCTTGTCCACACCAAGGTGTCTGAGGTTTGTCCACACCCCCATCCTCATGCCACCAAAGACAGCAAATCTTTAGGCCTGGATGTCTGGCACAATCCAAAAGGTGCTGAGGGACCTCAAGGTGACCGGGTTCTGGCCTGCCCCTTGCTAAGTGGCCTGGTTCTGGGTAAAGGTGACCAGGGTGGCTTGCTGCACAGCATGGGCCAGCCTCTCCCTGTGCAGATGGCACTGGAGCAGAGGAGGAGGCTGTGTATGATGGACACAACTTACAGTCACCCAGCTGGAGGATATCTACAACCTGCTGACAGCCACCGGCAGCGTGGGGCTGCCACAGAGCTGCAGCCCAGGTCTGCTGAGGAGGACAGGTTGTTGACAGGCATGGGGGTTGAGGTGGGACTTCCAGGCCAAGCTCCATATATGTCTTTGAACTTTCATAAAGTCTTGAGCAAACACAGTTCTATTAAATCCCAACCTTTTACGACACTCAGCCATATAACAGAGGGCCACAGTTACCACAGTAAAGAGACGGCCTCTTACAGCTGTAACAGTCAGAGCCCCAGCTCCAGCTCATCCCCTGAGAGCCACAGAGAGATCCCACATTACATCGGCACATCCGTCATTATCACAAATGATAGGTGACCCAGGACAGAAGATCAGACGACCATAACACTGACTCCTTCAAAGATTCCTGCCAGAGTCGTTTCTCTTCTCTTTTTCATGCAATAAGACATTACGGCTGTAAGCCATACTCTCCCATGTTGTCTGTCTTATAAAAGATCAACCTGATAATGTTCTATAGAATATATATGCAATGCAGCTTTTGCAGGAATTCAATTTTCTTTTTATTATTATTCAACCCAAACCTAGGGCCTTAATATTATCTATTATTTGAACCTCAATTTGTACTCAAAAAAAGCATTTGTGCAAGATTTTAATTTTCATAACTAGAAATACCTTGTCTAACTTCATAGTGAAAATGAGTGAGTGTTTATATTTATACAAGTGTGTGAGGATCTCAGGCAGCCTGTATTGAGTCAGAAAACATCAAGCTCCAAGCAATGTGGTAAGGTGTGTGAATGTTTCAGAGTAATAGCAAGCATAGATCAATAAACTGAAATATCTCTCAACACCTTGATCTATTTTCGATGAGTTTTTGAAAATTAAAGAGCCATATCATTTTTAGCAAGCGCACAGTACAGACTAACAACTACTGTACTAGACCTAGAGTAGTATAACTTGATAAGATAAGGTGCTGCACCAACATGAGCAGACACAACCCTCTGGTACAACAAACATTTAGGCAGGATATTTTTCTTTGAATGCATTATTTATTTGATATTATATATTTATTGAACAATTCAAATCCCTTATCAAGCATTAACACACTCAAAATATGGTGTATAGAGTGGGCAGGCTACGGACTTATTAGCATCATGTAAGGAGCAGCAGCTAGAGGCTGAAAGGTTCTGAAAGACTCCCTGCTTTAACATATACATATTGTACTTACTGTAGTTCTGTGCACACTGTTTTGCACAGTCAGTGTCAGCAAGATATGTGATTTGCCTTAACAACACAAATAAAATGATCAATGTTGTCCCCTTTGCATCTGTTGAACTGTATAGTGACTTATTATCTTCTGCAAAATCAAAAATCTCTGGCACACATATAATGCCTCAGTGTGTGAGGTAAAAACAGAACAACACACGGTTATGAATCGATGCATATGCTGTTGCCATGTTGCAGAGAGTGTTACATGTTGGATGAAAGTGATATTATAATAACACAAGCTGTTTAAAATTACAGCTGGGTTACATTAACACCACATGCCACTACCAAAACTGTGGGGGCACGGTGAGGCAATGAAAAGGGCTATGGGAAAATATCTAAAAATTCAAATAGCAGCTGAACTCTGCTGGATCCCCAAGCCCTGCAGAATGTGCTGAAGGCCAGTGTAGGTATGAGGTGTGCTCGGCCAGCCAGATGTGCTTTGGGTCCTGCATTTACATATGACGTAAAACATTATGATCGACTGTGTGTGTGTGTGTGCGTATGTGTGTATGACAGACATTAAAAAACACAACAAGTTATGACATGTTAAGTGAAGAAAAATTATTTAAGATTCTGCTCTAAGATTTTTGGGTCTGCAATCAAATTTAAGCCAATTTGTGGCACTCACCAACTTAACTCCTTCGAAAGGTCAGATTTCCTTGAGTTGTATCCCTTCCATTGAAGCATGTGTTCAGATGACACTCAGGTGGATTTGATCTATTCATCAGAGGCTCGTTCAAGTAACTCAACTTGCAGCTGGTGTTCACAATCAGCAAAAGTCCTGTCAAAAGAATACTGTCTTGTTGTGGTCTCAGAGGACAAGTAGCAGTTTCTAAACCACTTCTGAGAAACAGGCTAAACACTTGGGGTGGTCTAAGAAATACCAGCATTTCACAGTGGATATTTACAGATGAATGAATGAAAGTTTGAGATTTATGGTAGCAACAGAAGGGTGTATGTCAGGAAACAAACAGGAGAGAGAATGATACTGCAGTGTATCAAAGTGACAGTGAAACATGGTGGTGGGAAGATTCAAGTCTGGGGTGTTTTGTCTACTCTGGAGTTGGACACCTGCACTGAACTGACTGCACCCTGACCAACAAGAAGTACCACTCCCTCCTTCAGAGACATGTTGCATCCTCTGGTTTGCATCTTTGTGGAGAAGGATTCATTCAGAGAGAGAGAGAGAGAGAGAAAAGTGTGTGTCAGAATACAGAATTTGAATTTCTAAATTTTAAATTCTGTATTTATAATTTTTCTTTCTGTAGATATACTGTAGTTATTTTAATAATAAAACACCAGATAGTTATGTTTAATGTAGTTTAACGGAATTTAGATTGTGACCCATCTGTCCACAAATTTTGATTGCATTTTGAACAGTTTTTTTTTTATTATTTAATTCTGTGCTATTATTTAGTTCTATTTATCAGAAAAAGTACAACATCAAATTCCATGCTGCAAATCTGTGACAATCAGTTTGCCTTATCTTGACAGAGGAAAAGCTCAATTGTGTCTCCAGCATTCACATCTCATCCAACTGTACTCAATACAATATCCTAATCAAGAGTCTTTCTGTGAACCATTTTTTTCTTCCTTTGAATCTGACACTCAATTAAATATACAGCACAGCAACTGACTCACTGAGCTTCCACAGGACAGACATTATTTGTTACAAATAGAGCATGTGAGGTCAAGGCATTTTTGGACAATGAAGAATTTGAAATGCTAAATTTGGCAGTGAATCAAGATTACAGTCGCCAGTGACCGAACAGTCTGAATTGACTCAGGCTAATGGGGGGGACCATTTACTTTTATAAGCATTTCAGCAAGAGTCGAAACATGTTGGTGATGTAGTCAAGTCCAATAAATCTGTAGGTAACAAAGAAGTGTGTGGTCTTCCTATTTTTTCCCATATTTTCATAAATAATTATTTCTCTGTTATTCATACCTGAATGAGTTAAGTCAGGGGTGTCAAACGTAATCTATAAAGGGGTCGATTAAAAAATCACAATCAATTCGAGGGTCAAACAGGGCCCATATTTACTGAAAGCTTGAGACCCAAAGTGGTTTAGACTTAAGACCAATCTGATTATAGTGGAAAATGACATGGAAAAGCTCCACTTGCATCGTTCCTTTTCTCTGAAATAAGCCATTGTATCTGCAAGCCTCCCCCGAATCCTTTCAAATGACTAATGGGTTCATCACATGAGATGAAAAACAACTTAACTAACATTTGATTGAGGAGAAATCTACAGTAATACATGTTTATATTCATACATGCACATCACTGCAACACAAATCCAACTAGAAATAAAATATTTTAACATTTTCATGTCACGACATGAGCAATTTGGTTAAAATATGACAAAGTATTTTAAAAGTCAAACATTAAGATATTTTTGTCATAAAGTCGAGTTTATAACTGACACGTCCATTTTGGTTGCGTCACAGTCGCAAATGCCATGAAGTTGAACCCCTTTTAGATTTGTAAGAATGTTAATGAAAAATGATGTGGAAAAACGCACTGTTAAAATTAAACAGTCAAATAAAAAACACATTATTGAACATATTTTGATATATTTTAAGGTTCCACTAATAAATTATATGAAATTACTTTCAGCAGTTTTTTTGCACATCTTTACCTTCATATTCAGTGACATCATTTAGTCTAGTTTAGAATTAGTGTGCATGTGTCCATCCCATATTTACCCATAATCAGAGTCTTCAGAATAAAGTTCTTTAGTATTTCTCCCTGTTTTTCTCTCCCAACATGTCCTGTAAAACAAAGAAACCAAAAAAATGGAATAAAGTCATGAATAATTACAGACCTACAACTATTCTGCTTGTATTGCGGGGATCCTGCAAATATGTCACCAAAGGAGACTGGGGAATTCAAGTCTAGCTACAGCCATGCAACCGTGGAAAGCGAGGCCATCGAGAGCAGGTACTGGCAATACGAATCTTCAGATGGTCCCACTGGGAATGGGGAAACCTCGGGAGGCAGCCCTCTCAGTGTTGTCTTTGGATGTTACCCGACACGTGAATAAGTGCAACATACTCTCACGCATTGCTTCATATCTAAGCAGAATAAATAAATGTAAATCATGCCAGGATCTTATAGGATCCCTGAGCCGAACCGAAAGGACTATTAGGGGGACATTCGGATTTCAATATCAACTGGAATAAAGCAGCAGTTAAGATAAGATATTCCTTTATTTGTCCCAAGTTAAGTGGAGAAAGCAAAAATTATGTTGAGGAACAAGGTCAATAAAGTAATTATATAAATATATTACTATTATATATTACAATTAGTGAAGGAAACTATTTGGAAACACCTAAAAACACTGACAGGGAGGCTGAATGGCTGAAAGTCAGTTACAAATGACTGTAAATGGCAAAATAAGTGAAGATAGAAAATTCCCCTTTTTTTGTTGATTCAGTAAAATCTGTTCCCCAGAATGTTCCACTTTTTGTGGGTGGTTGTTGTGTTTGTAACTGTATATTTTTTCCTTTGTTTTAAAAATGAATCTAGGGTTATAAAACAAGAACTTGAAGAAATATATATGTACGTTATTCTTACGTACAGCGACTCTCACCTTTCCTTCCTTTGTCAGTCTGTGGCGGGTTGTGTCCCTTCTGTCTTTTGTAGTGTGATGTTTTTGTGATAGAACTGCCTGTACTAGCTGTCTGCTCAACATTGTTTTGTGTTATCTCTTTCAGCATTATATATGTCCTATTTTACAGAACAGGATTTTTGTACTGTTCAGCTGCTCCATGTTTTTCTTGCTGGCCAGGAGACAACATTTGAAAATGATCCTTTGACTGTAAAAGTAAATAAATAAATAAAAATAAACAAGTACATATACAGACCTCTCCACAGGCTGTATCTCCTGCTAAAGGTACTACTACTAAATACTGACCTAAATGAATACAGAATTAATGATTTCTTTTTGTTTCATAATTGTCCTTTTGAGATCACTTTGTAATTCTGTTCTAACTTTTATCTAGCAATAGCAATAATCCTTTAAAAAGATGTAGTAAGCTGTATTTTTTTTTAAAAATTAAACGAAAACTAGAAATAACATGTGCTTTATTAGACCATAAATAAACATTTATGCCCTAATTTACCACCATGCACCTAAATTATACTGTAATTAGAAACCATTTATAATGTATTAGACCCAAAATATATAATACATTTTTATTCCAAATTATACTAGAAATTAGAACCCAAATAGGAGATCCCAATGTACTATTAGACACCATTTTACAAGATCATGGTCTAATTAAATCAAATATAATGTCATATCAGATACAAAATATGGTTAGACACTATTCTACCCTTATTACCAAAGCATGCTGTAATTAGACACCACATTTAATGCTACCAACATGGGTTTTAATTAAAGCTTAAAGTGTAATTAGGATGACACAGGATGTAATTAGACAAATGTAAAAACATATTATAATGAGCATAGCATTTATAACAGTGAGGCAAAACACTAAGGACTCAGGGGTCAATACATTTATTCAACATAAAAACTGTACCATAAACTAAATTCAAACCACATCTGGTCGCAGTCAGTGGGAAATGCAATGTCCTGGTAGCTTCCATAGCCTAGTGTTACACACTTTGATGGATGAGAGGATTTTTCAGGTGTGCGTGGTTTTAAAGAACTTAATTTGTTCTCTTTTCTTCACTGTAATCACAGAACAAACACATCGGCCTTACTGCGCTGACTGTACTGAATGGCTTTTCAATGACAAACTAAAATCTCAATCAATCAATCATATGTATGTTAATTTCAAGACGCTATAGCTTAGTGATGTGTGAGGATGTGTGTGGACATGTATCAAGTTGATTACTCAATTAACCCTGCTCTGTGAGAAAAGGAACCACTTTGGTGCTTGTTTCCATTCGCTCTCCCAGCCCAGGGCCCGCCTCCCTGCCCTGAGCCGAAGGTCTGGCCTGAGCGAATCACTCAGATGAAGGTCTGACTCAGGCTGCATAAATCACTCACTCACATACCCACAAGGAATAGCACCGACTTTGAAGCCCAGTCAGACAGGGCCCCAGAAAGCATTTTCCATTTCTACTGTAGCTGTCCAAAGTGCCTGTGTGCTTTGTATTCATCCCTGCACCCACTCACACAGTCAGAGTGCTATTGAATAAACCTTTATTATGCCAGAAAATGAATGAAGAAAAAAATCAATGAACATAATAAAGCAAAAGAAAGAGGGTTGTCTCTTTACATAGCCAATATTAGTACAAGTCCCACACTGAGGTCAGATGGTAACATGGCATTAAATGGACAGACGTCTCAATGGGTTTGGGAGTAGAGCATCAGAAAAGCTATACTAGCTATGTATTACTACCTACAAACTCCACTGGACTCCAGAGAACATCCAGGCTATGGGACATGTGAAGCAAAGTGGTTTGACTGTATGGTAAATGTATTATGATCTAAAGGCTATGCACCATATAATATGGCATTACATTCTTCTAATCCCATCCTGCGTTGCCTCATTGAGCTATCACAGGTGCATTTTGGTAGCATTACATGTGGTGTTGAATTACTGCATATTTTGGTAGTACAGGTAACATGCTAGCTGTAGCATATTTGGATCAGATATGGCATTGTATTAGATTAGATTAGTGTCAAAGTATAGTATATTTTTGGTCTAATATGGCTTTATTTTTTTATTTTATATGCTGCCATCCTAATTACAAAATGCTGTACCATAAAATAAAGTGCAATAGCAATAAATATCTGTATCATCTTTAAAACTGGATTCATTATGCAGCAACACGCCTACTTACATTATTCCAGCTCAGTCACTGTGAACTCATTGTAATTTATACCAAAAAACTCATCCAGACGCAGTGAAAAAAGGGTTATGTAATTTACAGAGAAGCAGCTTATTCATTGCATGGAATGGACTGAAACTACACCACAGTATATACTACAACTGTGATGACTTCCATATTGGCGTGTTATGTCTGAGACACAGGGAAGAGGAGGAGGACTGAGGCTGCATCCAGTCACAGAAGTTTGCAGGAGTCCTTTGACATTTTCACTTCATCTGGGGAGAATGAGCCAGGAGGCCAAGGTGCTGAAGACAAATGAAGTGTTTTCAAGTAGCTGTGGGATGGACCTCAGAGAAATAATCCCCCATCACACACACACACACACACACACACACACACACACACGTCAACACCAGATATGCAAACACATACAGACCATGGTGTAAAGTTGCAGAAGGGACAATCCTCCTTCGGTTAGTCAAGGCTTTGGATAAAATCTATCCACTCCTCTGCAAGTAGCAGTCCCTTCCACATACAAATTTAGATTTACGTTTAGATAAAGCTTAATCTCTTGGTTATCTGCTAATGCTCACACACTATTGCATTGAGCTACGATGCAAGGTGCTGACCTAACCAATGGGATGCAATTTAGGATTTGACCCATGGACAGGAGGAGGCAGGCTCAAGCCATCAGGCATGTGATCAGGAGATGAACTGTTCTACCTGCCACAGCCACTCAATATATGTTAGTTACACAATCCAGGGCTTACTTATGTAAATGAGATACATGAAGTACCAAAACACATCTCTTTACTGTTGTCATCAGGCTCTTGTACATATCTTGCAGTAAATACTGGTCAGACTGCATGCTTGGGATAATGTGATGCATGTGCATAATGCAATCTGATGAAAGTAAAAAAGTGTAATAATCTGCTTATAATGTGCTAACATAGGAACATAACTGTTCTAATAATGCACAATGTAACAAGTTACTGCATTTTAAGTTGTTACACTATGAGTTTAGTGGAAACATTTTTTAATGAAAAATGTAATGACTTGACTTACATTGTACTAATAAATTGAAATCTAAGGTCCTTTCAGGTCCAACCAGTGTTTGATATAGAGCACCACTTCCACCCCAGCCATCACATCATAGTTTACAAGATGGCAGTTTTTCTGAGCTCTTTTGCCACACCAAGGTGAGTTATACAAAACCTGTTTCACAGCCACTCAGAAAGTTGAGGTTGCAAAACGAAGACAAAACGAAGAAAAAAAACTTTCAGTATCTTGTGCTCACTGTACTGAAAGTTTTTTTTTTTTTTTGTTTTGCTCATGTCATTTCGAAGTGGGAACACGTAACAGGTTCAGCAAGGTGGTGAGCAAAACCAAAAAACTGTAAATAACATCTCCACTTCTGCCTAGAAGCACCTCAGACAGATGACCAACTACAATCCTAAAGTCCCCCACTCAATTAACAACTCCCGTCTGGCGAACTTAATGAGTTACTCACCAAAGACAATGATGATGAACTACCATCACAGAGTCCATCCTCACCTCCTCCATCACCACTGCTGCCACCGCTAAGGACAAGGGCAGACTACAGCGTATCATTCACTCTGCCGAAAAGTTGATTGGTTCCAATCTGCCATCCATCCAGGACCTGTTCTCCTCCAGGACCTGTTCCCCTCCAGGACCTGTTCTCCTCCAGGACCTGTTCTCCTCCTGGACCTGTTCTCCTCCAGGACCTGTCCTCCTCCAGGACCTGTAGTCCTCCAGGACCTGTCCTCCTCCAGGACCTGTTCTCCTCCAGGACCTGTTCTCCTCCAGGACCTGTCCTCCTCCAGGACCTGTTCTCCTCCAGGACCTGTTCTCCTCCAGGACCTGTTCTCCAGGACCTGTACTCCTCCAGGACCTGTAGTCCTCCAGGACCTGTCCTCCTCCAGGACCTCTTCTCCTCCAGGACCTGTCCTCCTCCAGGACCTGTTCTCCTCCAGGACCTGTCCTCCTCCAGGACCTCTTCTCCTCCAGGACCTGGGGCATGCAGACAAGATTACGATCGACATCTATCTCAAACACACAAACGTTCAGAGTCACTCCCCTCTGACCTGTGGTCCATCAGGACTAAAAACCTCATGCCACAAGAACAGTGTGACTTACAGACATATACATTTAAAGTGCATTTTAAAGGTTTTACATACTGAAATAAAGAAAACCTTGTCAGAATGTACCTCACAAAAACATAAGGTATTGGGAAACCTAGTTTAGCCTTTAAAGATGTATGTATGTAGAATTTATTGAATGCATATACATACATAGTTATAGAATTGCTAGAAACAGAAATCTGTGTCCTTTAACTCTGTCACTAAATGATAGTAGGAAACCATGCCTGGCTGGCAGCCTCTCTCCCTCTGTGTCCATGCTTCATTACAGGAGTAGAGTCAGGTGCGTGGGAGTCAGGCCACCAGCTGCCGGCCATCATCATCATACTGTTCTGCTTCAAATACCTGGCCCCTACCTCAACACTGCTAGATTGTAGACTCTGCTACGAGTTAGTCTTTGTCACGCTCTAGTCCTCTTTGTTACCGGTTTGCTACCTCTTCCTGCTTGCTATAATTTCTATAAGTTCAGGTTATAAATACAAGTACTTACTAAACTTGATCCTGTCTCCAATCTCTTCTCTCTGGTTTCTCCCGATTGAACTGGCCTTTTGTTCCCAACTTTGCTGCCATTACAGCACCATTGACACATACGCTGCAGGAGGAGGTGAAGTGGTTACTGTCTGAAGAGTGTTGGGAGGCTTTAGCTCAGGTCAAAGATATTTTGTCTTGGACCACTGGACTGAGAGCTCCTGACTTTAACTTGTCGTTTGCTCTTGATGTGGATGCATGTGATGTAGGGATCAAAGCTGTCCTCCTTCAGTCTGGTGAGGACAGTTATAAAAGACCAGTTGGATATTATTCAGAGAAGGACAACAAAGATCAAGAAAGAGGCTTTAGCTTCGGTTTTGGCTGTGAAGTGCTTTGAGGTCTATGTCACCACTGGTTTACTTTTGTGGTTGATCGAGGTAACAGTAAGGTAAGTTGCTCAACAACCCTGATGGGGAGATTTACTTGAAAGAATCATTCTGCATTCATGAGAGGAAACTACAGTTGGTGACATGATCATAATGTTTTTATAAAGCATCTGTGTGTTTTGTAAAGTGTACGTATGCTTTACTAAAGTGCACACACTGATGCAGCAGTGGAGTTTTCAGACAGACTTGGAGGTTCCTGACTGTAGTGAGAGTGGAAACACATATGAAATATGAGGTTGAACTCGGATGAATGTGAATACCAGGACAATATAACACACGTGTACATGTAAACAGTTGATTAAAATAAAATTACACACAAGTAAAATATAAACATTTTGGGCATAGGAAAGCAAACCAGATAATATTAAATAACCAATTAAAAAAAAGTCAAAATAAATACTTCAACAGAAAATTATACAACTGCTCAACCCTACCCCAACCCTATATACTCTCCATCCGGCACTGGACTCCTCACATAGATATGATGGTACCACCTACCACAGATGTCACAGCCAACCTGAACATTTTCAGTACTGTAACGTTCTATAACATTTCTAGATATCTTAAAATGCTTTCTTTAATAGCAAATAGCATATAAAGTGCAGGTATGCAGCAGATATAAACCGTATATTTACAGGTGGTATTTAATTCAATTCAATTTTATTTATATAGCGTCAAATCACAACATCATCTCAGCCTCCCGAACCCAAACTGGAATCGGGTTCCACAGGAGAGGAGCTTGATAGTTCAAAGCTCTAATTCCCATTCTACTTTTGGAGACTCTAGGAACCAAAAGAAACCCTGCATTCTGGGAGCGTAGTGCTATATTAGGGTAATAGGGTACTATGAGCTCTTGAAGGTATGGTGGTGCCTGACCATTGATTTTTGAGACAGGACATATCTGATCTTTGCAATGTTACCAAGCTGAAAAAAAGCAGTTCATGAAGTTTGTTTTAGTTCAAGGACACATCCTCCTCAAAGATAACTCAGGGATTCCTTACAGGAATGCTGGAGGCCGGTTCAATGCCATCGAGAGAACCCATATCTTTAGATAATGTGCTTTGGAGGTGCTCTCCCTCACTCCTATTAATTTCATGATCCATACATTATTTTTACATCAAAATGGAAATAGTCATGAGTTAGTAAAAGTTCATGCCGGCTGCAGATATGAAAACACAGGATAGAATGGACTGAACTTTTGGAAAGAGTGACCGTATCCTTTCTCCTTATCATTTTCATATTTTTGACTCAAAAATGGCCTGTGAAACTCATTGATACAACTACTGCTATTAACACTCAGTACTGGTAATTATAGAACTAGGATACACACCATGCTTATGTGTCTCATGGTGGCTGTTACTTTTCTTTTTGATATCTTCTACAGTTACTGAGGTTTTGTATATATTTATTAATATCTCAAATGCTATATATGCTAAAGTAATCACACCAGGTACACAGGTGGCCCATGGTGATGTGCTCAACATATTGTATTTACTGAATAGCTCCACTGCCTGCATCGGTCGCTTATTATTAGCATTTTATGTTTTGGCTTATAACTCATGAACTCTTAGAAGTAGAGGACACGTTTTGTACAGCGGGTCCCTTGGTTTAAGCTGATTTGACTCATATAGGCCCACGCCTATTTTGGCCTGTACAATTTTTTCGCCATGTTGGATTCACAAATTTTGCTTCTTTTGGCAGATATTTCAGGCAATCTTCACCAAACTGGCTACAAACCATATTTAGATGGTTTTGAACCAAGTACATGATTTTGTCTTTGGATATCACTTATTGTTTGTTTGCAATTGGTTACCTAAACTTTAAAGGCGTGGCCTGAAGCACAAATGTAACTTTTTTTTTTTTTTTTTACAATTCTAGCCCTAAGGGGAACTACAGTAGCAATAGAACGTGATATGTCTACAATTCTGTTGTCTTTAAGAAAACGAAACTTGGTACACAAGTTTCCCTGTGAGGACGTGCGTGACACATTGAAGCATGGTACCAACAGCTCCACCTTCTGGCCACTGCTGTATCTCTTTAATGCACGATTCAATTACCACCTATTTTGTGTGGTACCTTCAGGCATAAATCACCGACACTGCTGTGAAATGTGATGGTCATTCATCTCTAGGTGGTGCTATAGTACAATTCAACTTTAACTGACTATGCTAGCATAACTCTAGTTTTGTGACGACAATTTACAAAATTTGATTATTGTACACATCATCACCAGAAGCAACAGCAGTTGATGAAGCAATCACACATATTTTCTTCAGGAAATGCAAATGTTTTAGTAATTCTTTTTCTTTATCTGTACTTTTTTTTTTTAAACAACTTCTCACACATTTTTGCAACACACATCATTCCGATTTTCACATAAGGCATATGTGTCTCATGGTGGCTATTACTTTTCTTTTCAATCTATTACATTTTTTGATGCTGTGATCGGAAATATAAATATTCTAGTATTATTGTATAGACACTAGGATAAATCACTGTGAGGGACGATCTCTCGCTTCTTACTTTCAGTCAAAACAATACTTTTTCTACAATTTCCAGCAGGTCTTTATCTCAAGAAATTTCAGGGCACACCCAGCTAAGTTATGACCACTGTATCTTTTTTCCTTTGACAATCAGGATTCTGGAAATCGCTATAACCAGGCAAGTGAACGGATGCTAAATTTAAAGAAGCAATCAATATTTCTTTCATAATCAAACATAATCTTTATTTTGCTGAAATTAGCGACAGAAAAAAAGTAGTGATCACTGTTCTCTTGTAACAGTGAAATCAGGTTAGATGTTCAGATGAGTGGTACAAGATTTATTGTTGCCAAAAAACAGTACAAGTTGTCAGATAATGGTTGGAATTTGTGGTCCCAAACCAGCATGTCACAATCAAACTGATGTAAACTACGTGCTAGTGACCCAACACTGATAAAGATATTACTTTAATTACTTCATATAGCTGCTTTTATACCCAGTTATCACTGTGTGTCTTCCAACAAATTACGTAAACTAAATGTATATCAGCTTAACATAAGAAAAAGCTAAACAGTACTCCCACTGTAAACCAGTAACATATTTAGTGATGTATTAATCAATTAGAAAACCCTGATACATTTATATAGTTACATAAAGTTTTCTGTTACACTCAGTAACTTGGTTTTTGGTTCAGTGTGTCGAAAGAAACAATGATTCTGTATTTGAGTTTGATCCTAATGCTGCTTGATGACCACAAGGTTCTTCAGCATGTCGAAGGAGTTTCCATCAGGTTCCAGTGAAAGCAAGCCCTGCTCTTTGCTGTACACTTTCAGGAAGCCGTTGGGGTCCAGACCTACCACCTCAGCCTCCATTCCGTCCTCGCTCCAGAGACGCACCACAGTCCCGCTGAGGTCAAAGCACAGAGAGACTGTCACAGTTCTGTTTAGGGAAAGTACTATGAGGTTCAGGAAACTTTGCAACTAAAAGAGGTATTGGCTTCTAAGCTTAGACCAAGAGTAAGAGCCTGAAAGACTGAGATGACCACCACCACCTGCACTAAACCTATTAACATGTTAGATGTGAATGGAAGATTTAAAATGCCTAAATACAAACAAGTCAAACAAAGAAATAGAGTGATGATTTCAGATTTATGTATTTTCTGTGTCTTGATTAAATGAAAATCATGTATAAAAAAACCCAACTATTTAGCTTTTTGTCCTGTTATTGTTGCAATGTTCTCTCATTATGGCATGAATTTCCCATGCCATATTAAATCACACCTTGCACGACATTTCAATACTAAATGCAAAGTTGCAGTCATTCGTTTTCATGAGGCGGTGCAAGGGAGCTTTTCTTTTTGAGCTGGTGGTGCAGCCCATGCCAAAATAAAAAAAACCATCTAAGTATCCAATTACAGTTTGGGGACCATGGGCAGGGCCTGGTGTTGCTGAGACACACTGATGGCAGCCATGATAGACAGCCTTTCACGTTTAAACAATTTCCTGTGGGCTAGCCAGCCAGATAGACACTGCTATTAACTACTACTGTCTGCACTTTTAAGGGATAAATTACAGACTATGGTCATTTAGCATTTTGCAATATATTTAGTATATATATTTATATGTCTTTTGCAGGTTCAACAGTCTGTATATGTTTTTTAATGAAAACTGCAAACACTTCTGAAAACTTAGTGTGTGTGTGTGTGTGTGTGTAAGTATTTAAAAGTGTATAAATCAGAATAAATTAGTGAATCCTTCTGTGCGCATTCATTAGTATTGTGACCCAGGTGAACCCATACAGTGGGGTCTCTGCAGTGCTCACCTGTGAAGCCATCTCTTGTAGTAGGTGGGCAGGACGGCATCTGGGCCTCCTTGTTGAAAGCTGCAAATGAGGGCCTCCAGGCAGTTGACAGTCCGAGCGATGAGCTGGGCGCAGCTGAGCGGCTGCAGGCTGCAGTTATGCTGTATGTTGTACTGCTGGATCAGGTCATTGATGCACACTGTTGGATTACTGTTTGTCACATTGAATCCACAGCCTGTGGGGCACATCACGTTGAAGAAATAATACTTTGTATTAATACTAATTATACTGGTTCAGAGCAAACAGGCGTGCACAAGATGGCAGCCTCTCTGTCTCATCTGCATTATCTGGGTTATTTTAGCATTCTTTTCATTTGAAACCTGTTTTAAATTTGATCTTACTCGTTTTTTATTATTTTGAATTTGTTTAATCAGCAGCATGAATGATCAAGTTTTTGAAAGTGATCTTTGACCAGACTGCCCAGCTAGCGTTACCTATGAGGACGCCAGTCACTGGGTTTCCAAGCCACTGAGACGATTTAATGAAACCTCATTCAACTGAGTGGGCCCCGTTTTTGGGCATGCAACACTATGTTTCCATTACTTGCTAAGCTGACTCTAATACTTGCACAAACATCATCATATCATCACAACATCATCATCCCCCACCCCCTCCATATTTCTGAACAGTGTAATTGCCATGTCTAGAAGAGCCACTGTGTTTTTCCAGTTTGAAAATCAAAAGCAAAGACCATAATAAGCCCAGATGTGGTGTGTTAGTCCATTCATGTAAAGGAAGGGTTTATATTAACATAGTAAAAAAGAGAACTGTCAGTAAAAACCTCTAGTCTCATTAGCTGTGATAAAGAGGAGTTGTTACCTATGAGCAGATGAAAGGTTGATCCCATCAAAGTGGAAGTCACCAATACTCCCCCGAGCTTCATTAGGTTACTGTAGTAGATATCATTGGGCCACTTCACCCTCAGGTCTATGTCCTGATGAAAATTAAAATATGTTCAGACATCACAAATCAATAACATAAGACATTTCCATTTAATACCCATTGCACTGACCTTTAATATACTGTGCAATCACTTAGTGATATAATATGCCATTCATATGATATTGTTCTACTCGGACAACCATTTCAGTGTTTAGGGGATATTCAGATGTACAGTACATAGGCCAAAGTCCAGAAGATGTTAGGCTAATACAGTCTGTTAATATGTTAGTGTTGAGGAAGCTGGTCCAGGAAAGATACCTGGTATCCAGGAAGTGTGCGAACAGCCTCCACCACTGCCAGAGCAGCCAGATGCTGCACGAAGGGAATCCTCTGTCCGAGTCTGGAGCTCAGCTCAACCTGGACCCTCAAAGTGAACATGGCACAACCCAGAGGGCTCAGCCAGGCGTTCTTGCCTCGGCCTGCACCGGCAAACACATAAAACATACAAGGGGTTTCTATGTAGTACCACACATCTATGACATACATGTGAAGATGACTACAGACAAAGATGAATCCAACTGGAACTTCTTTATGTTAATGCGTTTGACTTATGTGTGAGCACTGTGGATGCAGGTTTACAGTATGCTGCAGTACTGACCTCTGCCCTGGCTTTGTCGAGCAGCTACAGTTATTAACCCCACATCCTTTGGTAAGTGCAGAGTCAGCCTGAAAGGAGACAAGAATGATGAACACAGAAAAGGAAGACTGCGCCAAGGACGGCTGCTGTGTCTCCAGCTTCAACTCAGCTTGGTATTTTTCTTGTTTTATTTTGTTATTCGTTTATTTATTTCATCTTTTTCATGTCATGTGCACCATCCAAGCGAACCCTATCATACAATATGATAGACAACAACTTTCACACATCAGATCAATGGATCATTTCTCAGTTCTACTTCTGCCTGCCTGTAGTCAAGCAGGGCACATCGATGATGCAGACCATTCAGCACCTGAGAAATCAGACTCTGCTATACTGCTTTCACACTACTGAGCAGTACATGTTTCAGGACAGAACAACATTAACACATGCAGGTGGTCATTGGCTGTCTGAAAACACTGGCTATCTTCTTATTTCCTTCTCCTGGTTTGAGGGTATCAATTTTAATTTTCAGAGTGCTGGCAGTTGCTTAGAGGAGCCCATGGCTGTAGATCGTTGGGACAAGGTTTGAGGAGTCAGAGTCCTTATAAAGTTTTGATATTTAGCCATCATCTAATGATGATTGTGAAAATGCCATAGCCCTAACTCGCCCTAACTAGACTAACTAACTAAGACTTTGGTAAGTTATGTGAGAGCTGAAATAACATGGGGTGCCCAAACTTGTGGTGATCATTTACCTTTTTTCACTCTAAAATTGTACAAAAGAAAAATAATAAACAATTAAATTAAAATGTTGAAGAGAATGTTTCATCTTTAACTTTGCATGCAACCAAACCTTTGCATCAGCTAATGCATCAGTCACACTGCATCAAGGACTACTGAGACTTCTGTCTGCCAGGTTTGGTTGCTGTAGGTGTTCAGGTTTCTGAAACCCAGATGCCACACCACTAAGTTGATGTTGGTTAAGTTATGTTTCACACAGATGCAGGGTCTTATATGCAACCAACTAGCCTCTTTTGTAATCTGGCACTGTAAGCACAACATGACCACACACACAGAGAGGAACTGTTCTGTTCTTTACATTTAGTTAGATTACATATTGTTTTTTCCTTTAGTTGTATTTATCAATTTAATTATTACGCAAATCCAAATCGATAGTTTATTATTTGATGAGAATGAATGAATTGGCTATCAATTTTTGCTTTTTGAATGGTGGTGCTGTTAACTTTTAATGCAAGTTAAATTCCACTACTTCATGCAACAAATGGTGTCATTAAAGGCATTTTCCCTACAGGTCAGTCAGAGAAAAGTCAACCTCTAAGTAACCTTGTTTTCTACAGAAAAGGGGACCCATTTCAGGTCCATCTTCGGCATTTGAATTTGGTACCCCAAGTTCATACCTCACTATTCAGCTCTAGCTGCTTTGCTTACAGATATGACCAACACAAATCACATCAGCTGTTCTAGATAGAGGAAGCCAAGCAAGCTTTCAAGGACATCCACCACGCACTAAAAACAGACCCTGTGCGACACTGCCCCGACTTTCAGCAACTGTTCATCTGCAAAGTGATGCCTCAAACTGGGATTTGGAGTAGTGTTCTTCTAAGACACATACATCAATACACATACATTTACACGTGTTTAGGATTCACAAATTCAGATAGAAAATTCAAGTACCCTATATCAAAAGCATACATTCAGATTGCTCAAATTCAATAAGCTCAACTCAGATCTAAGAATTCAGCTATTTTAATAACATTATGTTTCAAAGATTTAGAGCTTTTCTCTGTTTTGTATCATTGTTAACTGAATATTTGGGTATTCAAATGAAAAAAGATACAAAGACACAAAACAATCAAAAAAAATTTCAATCATGAAAATGATTCAGAGTGATGCTTCTTTGTTGAGGAAACCACATCTGATGGAGCCTAAATAGTTCACACAGCATGCAGAGAGCGCATTAACCAGAGAGCAGTTTTTTCAACTCACGGAATTAATTTTAGCTAGCTGCAGCTGACTAAACATGCCAACTACAGTTGTTTCATATAACCAGCAAAGATGGTCCCCAAATAAAAAGTTAATAACATTAATGAAAGTTAGTTTTGCAGTTGCACTGCCACCATCCTGCAAGGCTGCAATTACCAGCACAGAGTCAGTCTGCATTTCATCAGTGCTGATTTGAGAGCTGGGAGCTGTGTTACTGTGCTACCAGAAACCAAAGAGAAAATGTTTGCACATTCTCTCATCTCCAAATGCAATTAAAGCTGATCCAGTGACCCAAGGCAACTGCCCTGTATTGGATGCTGAACAAAGACTGTGAAGCTGCTAAAGCAAGAGAGCAGGGCTTCTGCTATTGTGATGCAAAGTTAGTCGGTGGTAAATCAGCTTAAACCCAATGAGGGTTTCCCAAATCTGGCCACACTGAGATTTGTAGAAGACATCTCTAAGAACTGTTTATTAAAGGGATAGATGGATAGCTCAGTCTAGAGTCTGAGCTCAGGGAATTTTGATGTGACAGGCTGTTAACTTTGTACTGAAGACTAAATTAGCAACGAGTGTAGCCTTTAGGCAGGTAAAGTGTGGATAATTTGTACGACTGATTATAAAAAGATTTATAACTTGCAGGACAGAGGCACAATTTTATATGCCTGTCTGCAAAAAAAAAATGGTGTAAGCACGTTCTGGAGAAGAGTTGTGAGATGTGATTTAATTTTAATAGACTTGCCATGAAGCTCACACTAATCTGCCCCTTGCTGTGTGCACACTCTCAAAGTAACAAATTCATGCTGGCCATTAAAACATCTCTTCCTAATGCAATGCTTATAATGAAAGAGATAGGAGACAAAATCCCCCAGCCTTTCTTTCATGCAAACCTGTATTCAAAATTTGTATTTTAGTCGAAAATTGTCTCATTTTGTTACTATCCTTCCACTGTAGCTCAACACGAAATCACTCCAGGGAAACGCAAAGAGGGAACTGGAAAGGGAAATTACCATAACTTTGGAAAACACCCATTTGATTTGATTAAGTCAGGTTGCTGACGCCTATTAGGAGGGGTCTTTTAATTGCCTGTGTGAACAGAAGGAATGACTACAGCAGGCAAAACCTGTTTCAGTGTTCATATGGGCACCTGACCATTATTGTAAGACAGACGTCAGAAATGATCTAAAATATGAACCTGTCCTTTAAATTAATCTGTGGATCGGTTATTTCATAACAGCGCTATTTGCAAAACCTTTAATCTATGCAAATATGTCAGCCAAACGAGTATAGTTGAGGCAAATGAAAACTTGCTGGGAATGCAAAAGAAAATAACTTTCTGAAAATCTGAAAATAACTCACAGCCTCAGGAATTTGTTCATTTAACTGAAGCTGATTACAGTGGACATTTTGCAAGTGTTTCTGCAGCCAAGTAAATGCCAACATGTGCTCACTAATGAAAAAAAAAAAGATTTTAAAAACAAAACCCTAGGTTTCTGCTGTCTGCTGCCCATCGATTTTAAGCATCAGATGGAAGAAATTCATCTCGAAAACAGAAAGTTAGTACCCTATTACATGTGCATAAAAACAGGATTGGATTATGTTGCAGTAAAAACCTTTATATTAGAACATAAAATATTTAAATATGAATTGATAAACACACACAACTGGGAGGAGGGTGGAACACTGAGTGTGAGAGCTCAATTGAAGCTATATTAGCTGGAGCATGACCCTGCTGAGGGTGAGACTGGTTAGGAGGTGGTTAGTCCCTGCTGGGGTTGTAACTGGGGCATGCATCGGTTTGGCAGGACCACCGGAGAATCAGCCTGAGCCGTGACTGGGGGGTCTCTGCCAACAATCTACCTCCATGGAAAACAAGGCTAGGAGCCCAGCAGGCTCTCTTGACTTCTCAAGCTTCAGAAATGAGTTTTAAATAAGAATAGCTACAAGATGAGTCCACTGCTGACTGCCTCTTCTGATATTATTGCACTGTCTGCACACAGGATGCAGCTCGGACTAGACTTGGGAATGTACCCCATTCAATTTGTGAGGGCCTGAACTATAGAAAAGGATAAATGTCTACTCTTTAAGTATTAAGATGCTCAGTCCTAATTCATTTCTTCCCATTGGATCTGATCCCATCACTAATGATCGTCATGTTTAAAATGTTGCAGTGGAATAACATGGATTCTGAATTGGACTTCCATCATGAGGAATCAAATAAGCATATATCCTGATTAAAACCAGTGATATTATAGCTACAACATGCATTTCTCTCCACCTCCATACACTTAAAAGGCTCTTTTCAAATGTTAGAACCAAGTGATGTGACAGATGTATGTAGTGCATGGGCACACAAACACAAGCAGACAATCACAATGACACGGGTTGGGGACAAACCTCCAAGTTTCTCAAACTTATTTGGAAAAAAACCTCAGTGGGGGCACTTGAAGCTGAACCTGAGTGCCATCTCAGTGCACACTTCAATGGAAGGGACAGAACTCAAAGAATTCTGAACTTCTGTAAATAAGAGTTGGTCCATGAAATAGTGCATAATATTTAATATTTCTTCCTAATTTTGCATACGATAACACAAACTTTCTGATTATTTCTAGGTTTAGATGCAAATATTAGAAATATAATATTCTACATACATGATGAACCTGAAGCTCCTTGTGGAGCCAGAATGTGTTCATACACACGTTTTGTACTATATGCCATTGTAGGCAAAGAAGGTATCGGACATTTATTACAAGTTAGAGAACTTTATGTCGTAATTTTCACCATTGAACTGAACTGGAAGAGCAGCAAATAGCTGCCTCTCTGAAATGACCTTTGATTGGCCAAAGTTTCCTGTCACGGGCTGGATTTGTTTAAATCCTGAAGTCTAGTTTTTTATATTTAAATGTTTATTACAGAAATTTTGCCCAAAGATGGCAAAAAATACACTGCCTACCCCAGGCGTAAATCATTTTCCATGAGTGAAATGCACTTGCACTGTAGAGCCCTGTCTGAAATAATAATCAGTAATAATCCCAGTAACAATCACTCACAGAAGAACTGTGTGTACACAGCTACAGTAAGTACAGTGGGTCAAAGTTTGACTTTCAATTCATCATTCACATAAGGACTGTTAGTGCCTCTATATTAATGCAGTTAACTTATGTAAACAGAAAGTTCTGCACTTTTGCAAACCTTTCTCTGTTTTTTTCTTTCGAAGCAGGTAGTTGGTCTGTAACCTGTGATGGATGTGTCAAATGGACTGCTGGGGTAATCATTTTACCATTCACCTCAGTTTTCTCTCCCCCAGAAGTTTGGACAATTAAAGCTTGTTTGAAACTACCAAAGTAAGAACCAAGTTGTAATTAGTGCTGCAACCAACAATTATGCACTCTGTGCAGATGATCACATACCACACACACACAGAAAGTGCTCTCACTACTAAGATTCATTTCATCTCCCTGTGTGACCATTGTCATCTACTCATTCCAACAAGACCAGAACAAAGACATACAAAGTAGCATATTTGACAGATAGAGAGAGGGGGCATTGTCCTCCTCAGGAAGAGCATGGGTCTCTAAATCCCTCCTCAGGACTCTTCGTTTTAGGGGGCAGCTAAGCCACAGGGGTCACCTTCCCAGATACAGCGGGTCAGGAGATAAACGGCAACTAGCCAAGTCATCTGTGAGAGAAAAAAGGTGGAGGAGGACCTGTGATCATGAGACATGTCACTGTCTCTCTCACACACAGCAACAAGGCAGGCTAATAACCCGAAATGAAAAGAGTGGTGGCTCTGCTTTCCTCAAAGCAGGTTTCTCACTCACCCAAGGCATGAATCTGTTCATTTCTTTCAAATACAACTGATAAAGACATTCTCCAACACCATGGTACCTGTCAACTTGGAAATAAAGGGGAGTTATATTCACAGACACATGTAAAGCTACCAACCCAGTACAGATTGAATTAAATGGATTCTAGCATTACATTTCCTAACATATACATAATCGAACTAAAATTGGTGGATTTGATGTGGCCATTTAAGATATCATTTTTTCTGAAAGCCATTAATCTCCCAAACCACCCCCCACCTCCAAAAATCCTCTCACTTCCCAGATTAAAATATCTCAGATTAAAAGATTATTTCTGCCATTGATGCTCATTTTTGAAACAGGATTTGCCGTGAATAAGCGTGTTTGCATTGATCATTCAGCAGCATCAAGGGGATGATCAATAAGACAGGACAAACTAATCTGTAAATGTGATTAATTGAGCTAATCCTGTTTACTGAGGGACTGCAGAAATTATCATTTTCAAATAGCACTATTGGAAGTGATCAATGAGAGAGGGCTGCTCCATTTCCACAAGGCAGCTGAGGCACCAATGAATGACCTTCCTTTGCTGACTGCTTGTCTGGGCCAGGCCTGCCTGGTTTGGCAGAGGCTCCACTCAGCAATACACAATCATCCATTAGACTGACTACACACCTTGAAATGTCCAGTTTTTAGACAAAGCAAGTCTTCTCTTCTTATTGACGTCCTGCAGTTTCAGTTAAAGCCTCTAACAGCTGCCATTCAGGAGCACAGAAAACGTTTTCTCTGTTAGGCTAGCATGCAGATGCATTCATTATGACTGCTGAGTAATTTAACTATGCCAGACAAGTACAAAAACTGCACAGAGGAAATACCAAATGTAGAGTTCAATTTCATCACATTTTGATCAATAAACATGAGAGATTTAGCAATTACCAGTTGTGGAGGAGAAAACTACAGAAGACCACTGTTGTAGTTACACAGGCTTAAACAGGATACATTTCATATTTCTAAAAGTTAGCATTGTCAACTTTTAAAAATACCTGTTATCATTTTAATTTGTTAAACAGCGTAAAGTTAATACAAGTAGGAAGTCTACTCAACAACTTATTATTGTAACTTTAGTTCATATTTGAACAGAATCACGGTGTATTTCACAGCGATCCTTTCTTAGTTGTGACTGTGCTGAACAGTGTGTTTGACTGGTGTATGAACAAAGTTCTGTTCATGAGTCCTGCTGCAGGATGCAGTGTTCAGCATAACGGCAGTGTCATTACTTACAGAGTTCGGTGTGTGGGATAAAACTGAACTCAATATATGGACTGGGACACATCGGTCGTGATTTGTGATTTAATATGTAATTGTTCACCTGGTTACTAGACCTTGTTGTTGCTCAGGCTGAGCAGAGGCAATACTGATGTAAGTATGCACATACAAGCTTTTATTTTTATTTCCAGCTCAGGTAAGACAAGTGGTCATCAGGTGAAATGATCTTTCATCTCCCTTACATTGAAGAAATTGCTAACCTGTGTTTTAATAAACTAAATCAATCAGAACTGATTCTACTGAAGTCTCCACCTCCTTATACTAAACATCTTTTTAAACAGTGTAAACTTCTTGCTGACAGGTTGGTGTGGTCTGCATGCTTTGAGCCATGCATAGGATTTCATGGCCCTTCCCTGTGAAGGTGACTCCAACACAGGGCTCTGGTGTATAACATACCTTCCACTGGACATAAAAAGTTCATGTCAAGCACTGCACCATATGTTCCCCAGAATAAGAAATGAGGACGTTTAGGCATCTGCTTACAATCTTTTATAATTGCAGGTGGAGCATGCAAGGTCAATTGGGCCAATTTGATTTTTATGGTCGAACCTATCGCCACAGTTATGAGGAATCCATTTTCTCTGCACCAAACCCCCATGTATGTTCTGTGGTTTGTATTTTTAACAGGAAACAAGACTCTAATTCCATACAGTGTCAGTTTGGATATTGGATTGCTTGTCAAAACAAACAGTGATTGCCAGGGCATTTGTCCAGCAACTGGAAAAGTTTTAAGTAGAGGAGTCCCTTTTAAAGGTTGTTTTTCTATTCAAATTTCCAGAGTATGAAGGTGTTACACTGCAGTTACTCTATAGTATTCTGTTGATGTGACTCTCAGTCTCAGTCATGGAAGTAAATGCCAAAGATACTTTCCACATGTGCAGACAGCATAGAAAACAGAATTTGTATGACCACAAGTGGAAGGGAAAATAATCTGAATTAAATTTACATCCATTGCTGCTTCTCTTCCTATATGCATCTCATTCTTGAGGGAAAAATAAAGAGGGGAAAAAAGAATACAAAAGTAAAAGTAGGCCCTTGGGTTTTCATGTCTGAGCCTGAAGCTCTTACAAGAAAAAGTCAACAAGGAGGAAGTGTGTTGCTCCAGGCACAGGGATCAAGTTCAGCAGAGCAGGAAAAGAATCATTATGCTCTCTGGACAAGCCAAGTGGCGTTAGAAAAAGCCTATAGTCTCTTATCCCAACCTTTACACAAATAAACACTTACACACTGTTAATTATCCCTAACTAAACAGCAAGAGATTGTTGCTAACACTCACATACACCAGTGAGTAAAACCGACTCAGTTATAAGGATAACAACAGATGCTAACTGAGAGATCTGAGGAAACATGAACAATTTGATTAACTCTATAGAATTCAGGATTTTTAACATTGCCAAATGATTCTGCACACGCGAAACAACACATACAAGCTTTGTTGCCTATTGTTACATTTGCAAGATAGCAAAAATGGGTGTGGATAGGTATAACTATGGCTGAAAATATTAGTTGATAAATCAATTAGCTGCCAACTATTCAGATAATTGATAAATCCAAAAAGTTTTTTATAAAGTAAAAATGCCAAACCTTCTGGGGCCCCAGCTTTTCCAATGTGAGACTTTTCACTGTATTATATCATTGTAAACTGAATGTGTTTAAGTTCTGGACTGGTGGTTGGACAAAATAAGCTCTTTTGAAACATGGACATATGAACACATTTTGGATCTTAGAAAATATTTTTGCTGAGACTGTTAGGGAAGATTTGAAATATGTGGAATGGTACATTCTGAGGAGACTGTATTTTGTAATTCTGTTCTCTTACATCTGTGTCATTATATTAGCCAAAATAAATATATATGCCGACAAGTCTGAGGGAAGTATGATAGCTTACTATGCAACCCCCCACCAATCGAAGCTTCGAATATTTGCAGGCAATTTTCACTGAAGCTTCGAAGCCCAAAAAACGGTATTCAGAAGAGCCCTAATGAAAATGCTATCCTGTTTCTCAGTGCTGGCTATTATCAGCCTCTCACAGACAAACAAAGCATTAATACCCTGAACAAACACTCAGTCTGCTGGCCATTGAGTCTCAGCTTCAAGCCTCTGCACTCAAGTAGATGAACCTGTTTTAATCAGCTTCTCAATTTCAGGCAGCACTGATCTGCAGGCGCTTTGTCGTTAAACCAATTCCCTCTCTGCCTATTTGGCCCTGCTATTTGTTCTCCAGATATGAGAAAAGCCCAGTCATTGTCATTTCAAAAGGACTGTATTAACTGACTAGTCCCAAATTCATAATCTGTTTGACTATTTGCTTATTTGATCAACAATATTAGCATATCTTTCAAATGAGATACAATTCCATTAACATCCTCAGGAATTTCACTAATATAAAAGATAGAAAGCTCTATTCATCACTGTGCTCAGTATTAAGAACGACAGCAAAAAAACCTATGCAAGAGGAGCAATACTGTTTAATGGGTACCTCTACTAACTAAGTGGGATTGAATATTTATAGCAGTTATATCAGCAGTGGTTATATTTGCTACCCAGCAACTAAATGGAATGCCATACCAGAAGAAAGAAAGACTTCTATTACTATTTTATCATGGGCTTTGCTGGATTTTGCAATAGACACAAATGACATTGTTTGTAATTAGTTTAACATACACGTCTTGCTATCATGGTGTCTGTGATGTATTGTTGTGTATATTTTATTACACGTACTTCTGCCATCATGTCTATGTTGTATTTATGACCTGCAAACATCTAGTTACTTCTCAAACAATATTTCCATTTCCACTGTATGACTTGCAACAAAGGCACCCTGCTGGACTTGAACCAGGGTTGTTCCAGTTGTATGGTACGCATCCAAACCACCTGGTCAGCAGGATGCCCCAGTTCACTGAGTTCACTTTAAGTCAATTCAATTACTACATACACATACACACCAGATTTACAGTATGCACTGGAACTTAATTTACTACTGCCTGATGGGAGATTTAGTGAGGTAACTATTATGCAGCATTATTATTTTATGTCTAATGTAGGTACTCTATTTATTTGGAAAAATCATAATTTCAATCTCAGTTATCTACACAGATACCAAGAAATAGCCTATTGCCTACAGAAATATTTCTATGGTAAATGAGAAACACTGCAAAACGTTTGCTAACTTATTACGTCTCTGAGCTGAGATAGAGTTGATTATTCGTGCTCTTATTCCATCCTGTCCTGTGTAACTCCCTCTGTACCAGCCTTAACAAAACATCTCTGAAAAGCTTACAAGTGATCCAAAATGCTGTCTAAGCTTTTGAACAAGTCATCAAAAAGGTCCAATCTCTATTTCGTTTCACTGGCTCCCCATTCAATTCAGAATTCAGTTCAAGGTTCTTGTGATCACTCATGGAGCTCTGCTTTTTAAAGATTAGATTTAGATGAGAGATCTGCTGCAGCTCCATGGTACCAGCAGGTCTCTAAGGTCCTCTGATCAGGGTACGTTAGTTGTTCCATGCTCCAGACTTAAATCTAAAGCAGACTGTGATTTTGAGGTTGTAGCTTAGAGTCTTTCAATTCTTGTTTGGGCATTTTTCACCCATCCTTCCTTGCAAAAGGCTTCTAGCTCTGTGAGATTCTTGGGCCATCTTGCATGCACTGCTCTTTTGAGGTGTATCCACAGATTTTCAATGATGTTTAGGTATGGGGACTGGAAAAATCTTTAGCTTGCGTTCCTTAAAGCAGTCCATTGTGGATTTTGAGGTGTCTTAAAAATCATTGCCCTGTTATAGAAGACACCCGAGCATTGATAAAACAAATATCTAAAGTTGTACAAAACAAAAATTAACACATTAATCTTGCTTAAAATGTTGAAGAGAATGTTTCATCTTTATGCCTGGTGGAGATCAGTTGATCTTCTACTCACTTAACCATTCACATTAACTAGTAAATTTTGACCAGCTCAACTTGTAACTCAACTTGCAGGCAGTGTTCACCTGTTGTAAACATGGATGTGCCTTGTGCTAAGTAGCATTGTGATCGTGGGAAACATGACATCAGAACTGTGTGAAAGTGTCAGAAGTCAAATTGTTATTCTAAGCAATGGGGGCTTTTCTCAGCATTAAATCTTAGACAGAATAAAGGTTTCTAAGGGGGCAGTACATGGATCTTAAAAACGCTTTGCAGAAACTGGATCTGTTGTATCCAAAGCAAAATCAGGCAGACCAAAAGTGACAACACCATAAGAAGATCAAAACAGCGTAGCTCCCTGAGAGACAGTAAAGCAACTTTAGCACAGATACAGAATCTGCTAAATAAAGAATGCAAGACTTCAATCACCAAAAGTACTGTCAAAAGAAGAAGGCTGTCTTTGTGGCCCTCCCCTCAGGAAGGAAAACAGTATTTCACAGCGGATGACTGGAAAAAGTCATTTTTACTGATGAATCCAAGTTTGAGAGTTATAGCAATAACAGAAGGGTGTATGTCAGGAGACAAACAGGAGAGAGAATGAGAGTGAGTGAAACCGGGTGGTGAATATTCAGGTCTGGGGTTGGAAACCTGCACTGAATTGACTGCACCCTGACCAAGGAGAATTACAACTTCAATCTTTAGAGACATGTTATACTCTCTGGTTTGCATCATTTGTGGAGAAGAATTCATACTGCAGCAGGATGATGACCCCAAACTCATGTCAAAGCTTTGCAAGAACGACTTGAAGACCAAAGAAAACCAAGGAGTCCTGACTGTCATGGACTTTCCTCCACAGTCATATATATGAGAGCACATCACGAGAAGCTCTTTGGAACATTGTGAAATCCTGCTCAGACTTGACAAAGCTGCTCCAGAGCCACAGAGGACATTATACAACTGTTTTCACAGGCTGTGTAGCGCTAATCATGACCAGGAAACTGATTTTCAGGTATAAGATTAGTGTTCCCCTTGAATCCAGTTAGCTAAATGAGAATTGTCTGACAAAAACATTTCTTTGATAGTATGTGATTAGTATGTGGCTACAGTGAAGTTTACACTGAAACACGTAGAACACAAATGTGTGTTGCCACATAGCGTAATAACAAAGTCAGTGCAATTCGCTGCCTGTTAGCTCCCACAAGCCTTCCTCTAACACTGTTTAAAACTGTCAGTTCAACCAAAAACCTTGATTTTCTCTGAAGATTCAGTATCATGCTGAATACTTAACACAAATGCTTGAAGAAATAAAACAAGCATTCCTTAATAATAACATTAATCAAGGCTACTCCAGATGGACATCTGGAAACTCAAACATTAGCAGTGAAATCAAACTGCAGCAACAGGTTTGGGGTTATATGGCCTACCCATTCACACTGCTTTAGTTTTTGTATAACCTTAATGACAACACTGTCTGTTCCAATCAGCTCAGTGCTGCTCCACAATCCATTTTTCAAACTTTATGACAGTTTTAATTGCTCCCACCTGCTGCCTGATCGACCTGCTCAACAGCCACTTTTACTCACATGTGTGGATGCAGACAAAGAAGTCTATTAGGTGCAACTTGCCTTTGCTGCAGTGAGGTCACTTAGGCATTAAATTAGTTCCAGCCCGTCTACCCTCCCACCCAGTGTGTGCACACACACACACACACAGACACACACACACACATACCAAATGCTGGATTCGTTGTTGGATTTTTATGCTGTATCGTATCTTTTCTTTCCTTCACTTGGCTGGTGTCTACTTTATCTCCATCCCTTCCTAAAGAGGCAATTTATTGACTCATTAGTGAGTGAACATGTCAGTGATGTGTGACATCATTCATTGTTTTTCACTATTGCCAGTGTAATAATTCAACAGTGTTGTTGCTGTGCTCACTCTTTTGTTTTGCATACCTGCTGTCACACAGCTCACCTGACAGCTGTGCTGAGGCATGCTACCATGGCTGCCATTGCTGTTGATATAGCAATTCAAAACCCCCACCTCCACCCAGGCCTCCACCTATAGGATCTGAATCTACCTTCTCCAGGAAGAAAGTATTGTAATCCCCAGCCCCTGTTGTGCTGAGCTTGGTGTTTCCTTATGGGCAGAGACAAGGTGGAGGACTCTAAATACCAAATATTAATGCTGCACATATTCTACCTTCACATAAAAATCAATTCCAAGTTTGTTGTCTGACTGAACAGACTTTAACTATTTTGGATGTTTTTAAGCAGTTTTGTGTGTAGTAATAAAACTAAAATATATGTTACTGGCTTAAACAGTAAACAGAAAAAAACATTTCAACAAAACAGTTACAGTATATGTGGTCTGCTGTGAATGTACGGAGATTGTCCTGGGCCGATGTAGATTTCAGGCCCGTCTTATCATCCTAGTTGGCACTGGCACATGTACCCCGACCAATGCTACGATGATGGTTTATAGTTATACTTTCCAGAAGATCCATACTGTGTGCTTGTGAGCACATGATAAAAAAAATATCATCTGGAACTCGGGGCAATCAAGTATAACTACTGTAAGTAAGCTAAACCACGTTATTTGACAAACTTCAGGTAACTATTTAAAGGGCACTGTGAAAGGTTACAGCTGGTTAGCCGGTGCACATTGCAGCAATCAAAACCAACTGTTTGCGTGTCTTTTTGGCCACAAAGCCACCATTTGAGAATATGCCACTGCTAAACTCAGTGTACGGCCTCAGTATATTTCCAACATTAAACAGGCTCAGAGGAACATGTGTTACCCTTCCAACAGGTCCATGGTAGACGTGACAACCTCAGCGTAAAGCAGGGTGTGCCCCAGCAGGCTGGTCTTCAGGTTCTTGCTGTAGGTCTCCATATTAAACTGTGCCCAGCTCTGGGATTCTGAAGAGTCGATGATCAGGGCCAGAGAGCCCTCAGATGGCAAAGCACTATCCTGAAGCTCAGAACAGGACACCATCCTGAGGGAGGCCTTGGGCAATGTGAGGAGGCCATTTTGATCTGCACGTGTCTGCAGCCACGTCAGGAAGCTGGCCTTGGCCTCCTGTGTGGAAGACAGAAGAGCATAAAAGGACAATGATACCATCAGTTGGTTCTTTTACATGAAATATTGTTGCTATTTCTTTAGAGACATAATGTCTACAGCCAAATCTACACTTGCATTTTCTAATGTGTAACTGGATATACTACCTGATACACTGACTAAGAGTTTTCAATAGCTTTGTATTACAGTATAAATAAACCTTGACACCTACTATTAGGGGCATAAAATGTGTCTGTGTCTGAATTTTTCAACATATCAACAAATCTCATTAAAAGGCCAAAGTCTTCACAATGGGTTAGTCAATCCCTCACTACTTTCAGACTCCCCACTCTGTCTGTGGCTACAAACCCACTGGCTCCTACTGAAGACACAAAGCCTTTTGTGTAATTATCAGAGTTCAAGTTTCATTTATTTATTGTTCTACAGCACAGGGTTGTACAATGAAATGCAAGCTGTAGTCTCTTTATGCTACACACAAAACAAAAAAATATATAATGTATGGTGGAGTGTGGAGGATGATTTGGATGACTCTCACAGTCTGAGGAAAGAAGTCTTAGTATTAGTATTAAAAAGGAATAAGGAATATTATCATCATATCAAGGAATATTTTTTGTGTTTAGGTAATGCAGGAACAGATCACTCAGTGCAACAGTGTGGCTCACCAACGTGTTTTAAGGACAACTTGTTGCTGTATGGCACAGAGGAATAAGCTACAGCACACCAAGCTTTGGACACACACATAATGCTTACAATAGTACGGATATTAACTTAAGATTTAGTCTCACTGAATGGGTCTTCTAACTTCAGTGGGTATAACCACATATTTAACTGCTGATAATGTTTACTGTTCTCTTTAATCAGGCACCGTCTCTCACTCCAAGCTTTAAGATATTTCATATTCCAAATCATCTGTCCAAAAGAAGAGTTGCAATGTATTTGATGGATTTTCCATTTCAAATAAATGTGCTGAATGAGTTAATCAGTGTGTGTGGCTAATCAATGACATGGTGGAATTAGGCAGCAGTCCCAGTCTGCTCTGTTCCCATCACTTCCCATCAATCAAGTTTCTCTCCTGTGTCCTTACACATACAGAACATAGTGTGCTTCATTTATTCTGTTCTGTCTATGGTGAATATATCATTATATATATTATTTGTTGATTTATCATATGTGATCATCATGAATATATCAATGTGTTATGGGCTTCCTTCACCTCTCTTATTAGATTTTACTTCATTCCATCACTGTCTGTAATTGTAATATTTTAACAATTCTTCCTGAGATGTACTATATAAATAAACGTTAACTTAATTGTATTTGATTTGACATCAATATTAAGTCATCCTCACAAGAAACAGTACACAATTGTACACAATGAGAACGATATTTCGCAGATGAATCATAAACTTAGATGAGCCCTAGTTCTCATCAAACCCTGTCACAGGACTGGTTGAGCATAATTGGTCCCAGTGTCAAACATCTTTGTAATTCTAAAACTTATGCAACAGCAGAGGTAGTAAAACCATGGCCACACACAACTACCCTGACAGACCTCACGGACTGACTGTATTGTATTCCTCATGTTGTTCCCTACAATTCCCACTCAGATGCTAAAATGAATGTTTGGTGAGACTTGAAATTTAACTAAGACACAAACAACGTCCAACACGTTCACAGGATATCAGCATCCCTGCCACTGAGGAGGCAGAAGGCAGCAACAAACAACAGCGCCAGGAGTACTGAGAGTAGACATCCAAGGAAAGAGAGGAGCGATGGGCAGCGAACTGGACCCTGGACACAAACTGTTAGAACTTCTCCTCTCTGGTGCTATAGATCACTGTACACCAAGACAACCAGACACAAGAACACTTTCTTCCCACAGGTCATCACTCTGATTAAAACACTGAAATCAGTGACGTAGTATCAAAAACCCAGTAGCACTAAAACCTCCACATATTTCCAGTAAAGATTATATTTTTAGAGTTTAAAATGCAGTTTAAATATGTAAATATCATCATGGACTGTCACTGTCATTATAAATTCTGTACACTGTATATATTGTATATACACATACATAGTGTATTTAATCATCTACTCCACGTACTGTACATTCATTCAATTTATTTCTTGGCATTATTTATGTTGTTTACAACTTACAGAACAATTGATTTGTTTGTCCTTGGTGCTTTATATATATATATATATAATATTTATATATGCCATATATTCTACTTATTTTTTTAGACACTTGTACATAACAGTCGTGTTAATTATTTTACTTACTATACTACTTTACTATCGTAGTTGTAGTAGTAGAGTAAAATTTGCTTGTGTCAATAAAGCTGATTCTGATTCTGGACCAAACTCAACAAAGCACCAGCTATTGAGAGAGTGCCCACCTGATGACACTGTAGATCCTGTTCCTGTATTTAGTAAGACAGGTCAAGGGACATAATTCAGGAAATGTCTCTTCTATCAGTTGTGCTGTTAACTAGTAGCAATTGCTGAGGCTAGTAGAACCACATACACAGTGATGGTTGTTGGGACACCTGAGTGGGCCATGGCATTCAGATGAAGCTGCCAATCTAGCCAGTCCTGTAGTTTAACATGAGCAGACACAATTTAGATAAAATGCTGGGACCTGCTGCCAGGTATCTGCTCTGTGCTTGGATTAAATAGAATTCAAGGGTTCTTTAAAACTAAGGTAGAGTGGTGTGATATAACTAGTAAGTATCTGTAAGACTAGTGGAGCTGGATAAGCAGGCATGTTGGCTGGACATCTGAGCAGGCCATGGCATTCAGATGATACTGGCTGTCAAGCCTGTGGGTCCAGCCAAGTAGTTTAGCCTAAGCAGATACAACGTAGATTTATGTGTAAAGCCGTGTATCAAGCCATCATATCAAGCCTTCTCTTTGCTCGGTTGAGAGTAGGGTTTAAATATAGCTTAGAGATAAGTTTGGTCAGGGCTACAGAATGATAGGAGAAAACATTATTTTAATATGAATGCTGGGCTTCTATACAGATGCTGACCCAACCTTTAGCACATTTTACTGTGCACTGATTACTGTAACTAAAGAGAATAACATCTATCAACTAGGGCCACTCCAACAACTTTTGACACACAAGACTCCGCACTCAAATTAATCCTATAATTGTGGTTAAAAAAAAGAGCTTTGGGAAGTACCTTCCAGCCCTGATTCTATTTAACACAAGAATACACTTCTTTTGCTGCTTCACCGAAGTGTGTGAAGGAGCGATATCGCAGGTCTTTTCTTCCTGTAGCTGTCAGACTCTACAACCAGCACTGCTCCCAGTAGACCATACACCGCTATGTCAGTACATCTGTGCAATACTCTTTTTATGACAGTTCCATTCACTGTGTAACACTTCATTCAATTCAATGTGCAATATTTAGTATTTAATACTTCATATTTAATCCAATATACTCTCATTTCTTATCTCAACACTGGTCATATATTTCATATACTGGTCATATATTTCATATTTCATATTCAGATTTGCAAATTGTAAATAAGTCTCATGTAAATTTGTTTCTCATGTAAAGTTGTTAATATCTTCTTTTTCAGCCTGTTTGAATTGTTCTTTTTTACTATTTAACTACTTCTATTGTCTTTGCTGCTGTACCATACATTTCCCCACTGTGGGACAAATAAAGGTTTATCTTATCTTATCTTATCTTGACAGAAAGAAATGCAGATTTTCCACTTTATGGCAAATAACAGAAACCCCCACTGAGCAGTGATGGAAGTCAGCCACACCGATCACCACCACACTAAATACATTAGTGTGTGCTGGAGAAGGTTTTCATTACCTGCTACTAGATTGACTACAGCACTAAACTAACCCTTTCATTCGGAAATACATACTGATGAAATGACAGACATGAGATTTATGTATATTATACCTATGGATAGTACCAGTTGTAAGGTGACTGTCCATGGATATTGTATATAATCTAATTCTTATCATCTGCCTTTAGATATTATCTGATGGATTATCTGTTCGATTGTTTATCACCAAGCATTTGAATACTGTGAGTGGACAAATAATTTTTCTAAAAGGACTGATCAGCACTTCATACTGGGCAAAATGAGAGTGCTGTGCTTTAAGTCACTGGTCACTATATCTTTGGAAAACAGATGTAATCATTTTTGCTTCACACACGCTTCCTCTGTGGTTGTTTTACTTGATTATTATGCATATGCCCAGATGATAATGACCAGATATTTTACAGTGTTAAAAAAAAAGGGTATCAGTTCTCTCTAGTGGACAAACTATAAAATGGAAACATTGATTCTCAACTTCAAACATGAAGTTTCTTTTGACATTTCATGTTACTTTTAGTCAATATTTATACACCAATACAGCCCCGAACATCACATACCTTGCCAAATGTAAAGAGATTAGACTTTTGGGCTCCAAATACGATCAAGCTGAAAAGGCTGCTGAGAATATTATTTACATTTTGCACATGAAGGGATAAAATCTGTTAAATTCTACTTATTCAGGTAATGAGCTTCCAACCTGCTGACGAGTAGCAATTCCTGACAACAAGTACTCATGGAAACCTAACCCCTCATACTTAATCTGATCCACTCAAGACCTAATCATCCTGACAACTTTAGGACAGAATAAAAGCTACTGGAAGCAATCCAAGGACGTATACTCAGAGCAGAGAGGGCATTCTGCAGAGCTGCTGAGGTACACAGCTACCAGCTCTCCTCCTTAGCCTACACAACAATCTGGAAACGATTCTGCAGCCCCTAATTTCCATCAGCCTGCTGCTTGTTGGGACAAAGTGGCTGGGGCAGCCGGTTCAAAGGTCACACAGGAATCCAAACATACAACAATGAAGACAAAATCAACTATGATACTACCGCTACTTCTACTAATATTACTGTAAGACCATTTTTTATGGGGGTTCCTGCCTCTGTGCCCAAAAAGGACACATCATTTCATTAATCCCATCCAGTAGGGGGATCTGATCAGAGCTGCTTCGAAGAATGACTCAGGTCCTTGCTTCCTATGTCTTAACCTGGAGCTCCAACTACCCCTAGTGGCTGTTCTTGAGTACATGCACAGTTGAAACAATCTTCCTACTGCATGATGACCACACCATATCTCATAAACTCCCTCAATCTTTTGAGACAGTGCAAAAGTAGTGCTGCACAGCCATACAAATATTTTTCAAACGTCTGTAAAATCAGAAAAAAATCCTTGTTGATTGTAACAAAGGTAAGAACAGTTTTAAACACCAGTGCTGTTGTTGGCCATGTACACAGGTGACGATACATCTTATCCTTATGAGGACAATGCATCGTAATGAAACAATTTCAAGAATAAATTTTGCTTTTTGCTCATTTAGTTAGACCTTGACTGTGCAGAATGATGTATGTGCAGAAAGTCTAAAGGTCTGTTCATATTCATATGCTAAAGGGAGAGCTTCTCCGCTCACACTTCAAATCCCAGTTTAAAAACTGGACAATGAAATACCAACAGAACAAGCTAGTTGTTAAAAATTCTGTTGGTATTGTGGTTAGTGGTGCAACTTTTACAAGTGTGATGTAAAAACTTGAAACCTCCAGTGCACATACAATGAATCTTGTGTCCAGCAATTCAACTTTTGAACTGAAAACTTTGACATATTCATAGATTCTGGATTCTTTAATGAAGGAGGAATAGATATAATTTAGTAATTTTGAACTTTTTTGTGGAAAAACACCATCAGATGCAAATTATTAGTCCAACAAATGTATTTGTATGTCTTAAAACATGTCAAGAGGGATCTTTAAATCTTACACAAGCCTAAATAGGATGTTGGCATATGAGCATCTCCACCTAGTCAAGAAATGTTGCATAGCTACAGTCTAACATCACCTTACACACTGAAGAATGATCTAAATCAGTTCCACAAAGAGAGTAGGGATGCACTGATCCGATACTGATATTGATTGATTGGGTATCTGTGATAATGGAATGGAAAATGCAGCTGGAGTCAAGAATAGTGGAATTTTGATTCCTGTCAAATGTGTTTCCTCACTTAAAAAGTTTACACTTGAACCATAATTTCTAGTAATTTTCAAGATTTTGTACAATTATGCATTATTTGTAATTTAAAAAATTCAAGAAATTTATATCTATGTATTTTTTTTTTTTTTACATTTCATTATACAAAGTTAGAAAAGCAATGTTTAAGTCAAACCTGATGTTGTCTTACACATAGAAGGATGATTAGTCTCTACCACACAGTAAGAAATACAGCTTATTAATTAAACACTGGTATCAGTTCCCTACTTAGTTCACCACCCAAGTGAGGCAGTGAAGGCACAATAAGTGAGCTCAATAACATCAATGCAACAAAACAGTTCAGGATAAGGCAACATAAGAGTAATTCAAAATAGTTTTGCATTAGTTTCCTACAATTCAAACTTTGCTTTTTGAGGTGATTGCCCGATAGCATGAAAATTCAAGAAGCTGATGGGAAGACAACCAGCAAAATTCATGCCTATTTAGTTACCAGTTGATCATTTTGTATTTTCTCTACTAAGCAGACTTTAGTACTAAGAAAGTGTTCTTTAAGTAAATGTATTATGCTAATTTCCAAATCTGATCTAATTATGCCTGGTGAGAGGTAAATACCATCATACCATCAGTTGAATGCCAAGATCAACAGAATGTAATTATCACCTTTCAACATAAATTGGACATAATGAGGCCCAGGCGATTCCTCACTGCTGAACATTCCTCACATGCCGGTCTATGCCTCTATATGGTTATTGTTGGCAATGCGGCTGCAGAGGAGAACTGGGTATTTTTTGGCTTCTTTAACTAGAAAATATGGATTTAGATCAATTTTCAATTTTAATCATTCTAAAAAATTTCTTTGAGCTTTTTATAACTTCCATGTTTTTTGCAAATCTAACCACATGGTAACCAAACTGAGCAGGCACTTGCTGCGGCCAGTCACTGTGATGGATGATCAAAAACTGATTTACTGCCTCACATGTTAGTATTGGCCTTCTGTACACAGACCTGCTGTAAATCTGCAGCATATATGCTCATATATTTGCATACATTTAGGAAGTTAAATTGTTTCAATATGTGTATTATGCAGAAAATCTGTGTTGGCGGTCATACACTTAACTTTAATAAAAACAATCTGGTACTCACTGTGTATGAGTGAGAGGATGAATGAATGACTGTATGAATGGTTAAATCAAGGGTAGGGAAAGTCCAGCCTCTGAGCTGTGTGCCGCCCTTGAGAGAGTTTGATCCAGCCCACAAGGCAATTCATAAATACAAAAAAGCAACTCAGAAATATTAAAAAAAGAAATCTCTCAACGCAATTATTTTTTTCCCGATAAAAGAAAATAACATAAAGTAGTAGACTAACACGTCCTTCTGTGTGGCCCCCTCAGGCTGTATGCTCATCTGGGTCACGGTTAGGGTGAAAACAACACGCATGCAATGGTTATTAATGACATGCATCATAGCAATCGTCACAAATAAAAATCAAGCAAGTGTACTTAGTGTGGGGACATGCTTGCAAAGACAAAAAAGGATACTCTCAAATGCCATTACAGCTCGAACATGACACTGATTGAGTTGCAAGGATAAATGCACTTGGATAAAGTTAACGCTCTTCACTGTGTTTGGGTGTCCAACAAGCAGTGACTGCAATCTGACAGAGACAATGTTATGCAAGCAGGTTTTATGGTAAGTGCCTCATTCAGAAGGAGAATTTGGGAAAGCGTACCTCCTCTTTTCAGGTACCTTTTCATGAAATTCTAAACCCGTTTTTTTGTCTCACTGTGCTCAAAATGTTCTATTTTAACTTCACAGGACTTGTTTCCAAAATGAATAAGGCTTGTTTAGATGTCCCCTTGAAAACTTCTGATGCTGAATTTTGTGGTGAAGATGCAAGAAAGGTGTCACTACACAGTAGAACAGTGCACCACCACTCCAGCAACAAAAATTTTGACCAAGGGTACCTAAACCTTTCCATGTCACTGTACCTCTCTAACAGTGTCAATCAAAAAAGAGCATTATTGTCTTTGTAATAGCAGAATATATGACAGAGAATTTATGTAATGTTTATTGTTGTATTAGATTGTACAAGTGAACCTAATGAAGTGACCAGTGAGTGAATGTGAAATTGCACAAAATTGCATTGCATCATCATCATCAACTGTTTTCTGTAAAATGAGCATATATTTTCATGAAACAATAACATTTTTTAGTTTCAACATTTGATATGTTGTCTTTACACTATTTTCAATTAAATATGGGGTTTAAATGATTTGCAAACCATCAAAATCTGTTTTGTGTAAAATGTGTTTTAGCAATATTTTACACAGCATCCCAACTTTTTTAGAATTGGGGTTGTACTTGGTTCTGTGCAAGACTGACTCACCTAAAACTGGAAAACCAACAGCAAAAAATATCATCATCACTACCATCTGGCATGAGTCACCTCGCCAGAGAGAAGCAGTTCCAGCCATCACATTAGAAGTTAGTGTGATATATCTGAGATATCTGTTCTGGAATTTCGTATGGCCCTCAAAGGATGTTATAAAAATTGAAATGGCTCTGTGTATAATGATGATGATGGGTGCATTGATATTTGTTCTCAAGAGGCAGAATGTCATTTGACATTTGATTTTCCATCTTCTGACTTCTCTCTCTTGACATTTGATTTCCATCTTCTGACTTCTCTCTCTCTCTCTCTCTCTCTCTCTCTCTCTCTCTCTCTCTCTCTCTCTCTCTCTCTCTCTCTCTCTCTCTCTCTCTCTCTCTCTCTCTCTCTCTCTCTCTCTCTGTCTCTCCTCCTCCCCTCCTGGAGCTGTCCATGGTGCTGAGTTTTTTTAATGGCAGGTGTATTGCCTCCAAAACACTTATCTGACCATGGAATAATGTCCAACCATGTACGTATTTGATGCAGGGAATAATTGCTTGTGCTATGTGGGCAAACTAACTGTTGGTTTAGACATGGTGTTGATGAAAAGGAGTTACAAAAAGAATCAAGGAGAGAGACAGATCTATTACATGACTAATGCAAATATTAGGACTGTGAGTAGCTCCTTGCTTAAGTATCGTAATCCTGCAGCCTGACAAAGCACTGACAAATGAGCACTGTGGGTCTTACCTGAGTGGTGGCCAGAAGGTGGACTGGGCTTGGGGCTGGAATCTGGTTTACTTCACAGCTGAGGCCCAGAGAGGTGAGGATCTCTGTCAAGACTTCATAACGCAGTGCATTGCTGACCTTCAGTTCATCAAAACCTTCTGATGTCAAATTCTGGGAGTCAGGAGCACTTTCCAGGTGGACCTGCAGATGGAGAACACAGAGTATGTCTAACCAGCTTTGAAATGTTGACCTAATTCAGGGACAGTCCCAGCAGGAATGAGCAATTCTTCTATTGCGAAACTTAACATACAGTACATTTAACAAATCTGCACTAAGAATTTAGACATATCCTAACAATATATTCAGGAAGCACTCACAGCACTCACTCCCAGCCTGTGCATGCCCTCCTACAAAATCTACCTAAAATTCTAACAGCTATCTTGCAGTAGAATTAAACATTTTCTAATTAAATATATAAAAACTAGTTTGATTTATTGGGCTATGTGGGAATGCTTCATGTTGTGGGACTGAGCACTGCCTATGCAGCTGCTCAAGCAGCTCAGAGCAACAATAAAACTCAACAGTTCAAATTCCACACCAGTTCACCTGTTATAAATATGGCTGTGCCTCATGTTTCCAACAGATCACTGCTGACAATAGAGCATTGTGATAGTGGGAAACATTGCATCATAACTGTGTGAAAGTGTCAGAAGTTATATTGATATTCTAAGCAAAGAGGAGCATTCTCAGCATCATATCATGGCCAGACTAAAGGTTTCTGAGGGGGCAGTGCATGGAACTTTAAAATGCTTTGTAGAAACAAGATCAGTTGTATCCAAAGCACAATCAGGCAGACCAAATGTGACCACACCATCAGAAGATCAATACATCAAGCTCAGTTCCCTGAGAGACAGATACATGGGCATAAAGAAGGCTGTCTTGTAGTGGTCTCAGAGGACGAGTAGCGTTTTTTAGCTTTGGGTAAAGTGTCAAGTTTATCCTTGCAACTCACATTTGTCCTTGTAACTCATTCAGTTTAGCATGTTTCGAGCTATCTGGGACAATTTGGGGTTCAGTATCTTGCCCAAGGATGCTTCGACACATAGACTGCAGGGGCAAGGGATCAAACCACCAACCTTTCAATTGGGGGCTACAGCCGCCCGTGTTTATGAACTGTCTTGTGGGCAAGATCAAACTGTCTTGCAGGGCTGCATACCACCATGAGGCTGGAGGATCCCCACCCCTGCTCTAGAGTTTGTCACCACACATTTCACGATACATACTGAGAAATACAATCCATGTTGACTTTATTAAGTACACCTTCACAGTCCACTGCAACTGCACTCCACATACTCAACCTATACAAAGCATATAAGGTCCAGTTCAGTTCAAACCTTCCAAGAGGTGTTAATTCAACTATATGTTTATAACTGTGGTCTGTAGTTAGCGGCGCATTGAAATGTGTTTCTAATGTTCTTCATCCCTCGTGTTTATAGATGGGGAGGGGAAAACTTTAGAAACACCTCTCAATATATTTAACTGTCCACTTCAATACCACTGCAAAGTACTACCTCCCTGACAGTCAGCCAGGATAAGTCACTCAAATCCAAATATTATCATCTCTGTAATGGTCCAATTTATGCCTAAGCTGTTGGCTAAGCATTAGATTTTACAGTTGGTCCTAATAAAGTGGCCACTGAGCTGTAGGAGACAACAAATGTTTGAATCTTGAAATATTTCAACACAATATTCAGTCCTGCAAACTACTACAATCATCACTTTCAGTAAGGTCATATGTCTTTACCTGACAGAGGACAGCTTCCCCGCCATCCCCTCCGTGGGTTACTCTGACTATGACCATATCCCTCTGATGAGGGACATCCCCTTTCAGCTCGCCCCAAAGCTCCACTTCTCCTCCTCCCCGAGTATCCCTGATGTAGACTTTCCCGCTTGCCAACAAGCTCAATTCCAGCTCTGTGTTGTCCTCCCTGGTGAAGCTCAGCCTGCTGACCTGCCCGCGTCGCCTCTCCCTGACTTCCAGACAGAGGCCTGCAGGACACAGGGTAGAAGCTAGCCCCAGTACTCTGCCACCCTGGCTCAGGTAGGTGAGAAAACAAGTCTGAAGTTGGGGAGTCAAGGTTTCCTCCTCTGCCAGTACCAGGAGCCTGGTGTTGTCCAGCCAAGGATCACTCAAAGCCTGCTGTGGTAGGAGGGGATATATTATGTTGTTTTCCATGTTTATACACTCTGATAAAAGCTGACGAACTGCCTGAAAACGCTCCTGGCAGCCACCCGTGTACACCAGAACATTTGGTGGTTTGCTATTGCAGTCAAATCCACCGCTTTGACCAAAAAATCCTTTGGCATCATGCTCAAGTTCATCTAGAGTCTCATCCCCACTATCCAGCCTTACTGAATTATCATCAGGAAGGTCTGGAATGTTCTCAGCTGAGGCATATTTGACAGAGAGGATGGTGCTGTTCTCTAGCTCCAAACATTCATGGCAGCTGGACAGATGGAGGTGGTGTCCATGGCCCTCCATGTGGTGTTGATTCCCCAAGGAATGGTCCTCCGAGTCACCAAAAGGTCTGAGATCCTGGGTGCTGCGGAGCGGCTCTGACCCTCGTCGCTCCTCTAACCTTCTCTTTACCTCCGGGGTGAGGAAAAGGCTGCCTTTACGGCACTGTAAGTGCTGGTGATCAGTTGACAGGTGACAAGGCAAAGGCTCAGCGACACCCTCTTCAGTCTGGGTGCCGGAGAGCCATAGCAGTGTCTCAATCTTCGGGGTCTGCGGACAATGCTTCTCCAACAGCTCACTGAGAGTAGATTCTTGGAGGAGGACAGCTGTGGGCATATCACAGAAAGAAAATGTACAAATCTCAGTGAAATCTTACAAGACTTTTGCAAATATAAAAACATTTTTTAACCAGTATTTCTATTAACAAGACTGTAACAAACTATATGTAAAAGTAAAGTAGGTATGAAATAGTTCAAGCTGAGTTAAGGGAATTTTTTTGGCTGGTTGGGAACACAAGAATGCATCTTACAAAGTTGATATGTGAATGTGTTAGCAAACAGTTATTATCAGTCTATTGACACATCCAGCAGATAGCACTAGCACTGATTTGGAGTCATGATGAATGTAAGTCCTACATTCACCATTATTAACTCTCCTTTTACCTCTGATTTGTTTTCCACCTACTCCTAAAAAAATGTTGTAAGTTTTAAAGGAGCTAAAAGCATCAGTATGTTCACCAGTTCACCACTAGATTTGTCTGTTGTTTGATGGTGTTAGTGTACAATGGGTCTATTGGAGCCTTTTCACTGAAAACAGCTGCCCACTGCTCCTGGAAACAAAGGGTGATGAGAACAGAATTTGTACATTATAAAACCAAAAAAATTAACTAAAAGGGGAGAGTTGAAATGCAGAATTGGTGATAATTCTGTGTGTTTGTTCCCTTCCCTTCAAGATGTAGATGAAGCTAAGATTAAAATGAGAATTAAAGGTTTAACAAGATTAAACATAATGCTATGCATTAAATGAAATGTACATTCCAAGAGATAAAGTAAGACTTAAATATGGTGTTCAAAGTTGAGGGTATAAAAACAGAATTATTTATATAATAAGGGTCAAATGAAATGTTTTAGAAGGCAACATACGGACTATCTTTGAAGGCACAAGTCCATTGTCCAAATGAAGCCGATCTTCGATAAAAGCCACCCCCAGTCGACTGAAGTTATCTACACTGGCCTGAGCCACTGCCCTGAACGGCAGGCCGGGGCTACACGCCAGAGGAAGACAGTAGTCAGACCACTTCAGCACCTGCACACAACACACATCATTAGTTAGCTGACATGCTCAGAAACAGGTTGTAAGCTGAATTGACACTTTTATAACACACTCTTAATTTATTAATTTATTGCATGGCTTATTGCAATACATTTATAAATAGATGTACCTAATACAGTGCCAACTCAGAGTATATACCAATACAATAATGCATACAGTGTATACTTATGTTGATTGTGCTCTATTGTGAGTAAATAGGGTAATACACAAGAATTTGCATTATGTGTAAAATATATTTCCAGTCATTGACTAGTTTCCCTTTTTGTTCAAGCTGTCACATCACAGTCCATATTTTTTCATTTTTCTAACTGTTTCTGGGTTGAGCTTTCTGAGCCTGTCTTTATCAAGTCTTTCAGAATTCCTCATGGGAACCATGATAAAATTAAGTCAGTAAAACCAGTCCTTCCTCAGAGGAGGACTGAAGGTTACTGATGGAGGTTCCCACAGTAACTTCCTTTTTCACAAACACTCTCGGCTGCAGTAAAGGCGATCATTTACTGCGTAGTATTGGAGAAAATTGCCAAACAAATTATGCACCGGCTTTACATTTAATTTTTAAACAGATAACATAGGTAACTAAGCTACATAGGCAAACATGTGATGCCCTAATTAATGCACAGTTTGAAGCTCATATTGATAGTCATTTACCTGTATTTATCAATACTTAGTGTGTTTATACACACCTATTTTCATACACACTGAACAAAACTATAACCTAAGATTTAAGTTGTCGCTCCCATTTTTCACAAGTTGGAAGAACTGATCTCCAGCTTTTTCTGTGCATATAAAAGGTTTCTTTTTTTATCAAATTTTGAGGACAGAATTGTTAAAATCTGCATTAGTTAGCACTCCTCCTTTATCAAGATAATCCATTCACCTGACATGAGGTGTGGCATATCAGGATGCTAAAGCAGCATGATTATTGAACAGGTGTGACTGGGCTGGTTAAAAAAAGACTATTCTAAAATGTTCAGTTTTATCTTGAAAAAAGACATTATTAGGCATTGAATTATTTAATTCAGTTTTATTTACACAGTGCCAAATTCATAAAGTTCAGGTCAATACCATACTCTTTATAATATTGTTTACAGAGAAGCAATAGCTCCCATCAAGAGCAAGAACGTGGCAACAGTGCTGCTGAAAAACTCCCTTTTAACAGGCAGAAACAGAGCAAAAATTAAACCAGGCTCTGGGTGGGCAGCCATCTGCCTCAACTGATTGGGTTGAGAGAGGTTGAGAGAGAGAAGCACAATGCAAATTCAACTGACTGGGTTGAGAGAGGTTGAGAGAGAGAAGCACAATGCAAGTTACACATATCCACACAGTGAGGCAAAGTAATAACAATAATTGTAGCAGTGAGTATTGAGCAGAAACATCAGGTCAGTAGGTGGCTTGCAATCACAGATCCAGACTCTCTAGCTCAGGAGGCAGAATTAATCGCAGGAAGTGATAGTAGTGGAGAGGAGAGAGATGTCAAGTCAACCAACAGGCACAGAGAGAATAACAATGCATACAGATGGAGAGGGAGAGGAGGACAGATGTGAAATCCCCAGGTTGTTTGGACATACAGCAGCATAACTAAGGGATGGTTCAGGGCTTGTTCCAGCCAGCCCTAACTGTAAGCTTTATCAAAGCTTGCGCTTAAATTTGGAGAAGGTGTCTCCCTCCTGAACACAAACTGTGTGGGGGTTCTGCTGAAACATCCTGCTACACTGGGCAGTGTGGAAAAAGGACTGGAAACAAAAATAGACTTTGAACAAGTACTTAAAAAACTAAAAAGGTGATTAAAGTCCTTTTTGGTCAGCTCAGACTGCTGACGAGCTGCATCATTTGTTGCCACATGAACTTTCACTTGCTTGGATGAGAACAGGGGTGAGTGCAGCATCCTGGTGAGCTTATCCAGGATGGCAGGGATCAGGGAAGCAGTGTGTGGCTGCATTGATATAAAAGGGTATCATCTGCATAACAATGAAAACAAATGGAGTGTTTCCTAATAATAATTCCAAGAGGAAGCATATATAAGGTGAACAGAATAGAATCAGTTCAAGCACAGAACCTTGTGAAACTCTGTGACTAACTGAATATTGGTCCAGTCCTCTTCAATGGCTGTGCGAAGTTGCTGGATGATGGCAGGAACTGGAACACGTTGTTGTACACGTTCATCCAGAGCATCCCAAACATGCTCAGTCTGGTGAGTAAGCAGGCCATGCAAGAACTGGAATGTTTTCAGCTCACAGGAATTGTGTCCTTGCAATGTGGGGCAGTGGACCATCATGAGGTGATGGTAGTGGATGAATGGCATGAAAATGGGCCTCAGGATCTCGCCACAGTATCTCTGCTATCTCTGGAGACGGCTTATGGTAGTGAAATGAACATTAAATTCACTGGCAACAGTTACAGTGGACATTCCTGCAGTCTGCATGCCAATTGCACACTCCCTCAAAACCAGTGACATCTTTGTCATTGTCTTGTGTGATGTGATAAAACTGCATATTTTAGAGTGGTCTTTTATTGCAACCACCCAAGGCACACCTGTGCAATAACAATGCTGTTGAATCAGCATCTTGATATTCCACACCTGTTTTTGCAAAGGAGAAGTGCTCACTAACACAGATTATAAATAAATTTGTCCTTAAAATTTGAGAGAAATAAGGCTTTTGTGTGCACAGAAAATCTTAGATCTTTAACTTAAAAATGGGAGTGAAAGCAAGTGCACTCATATTTTGGTTCAGTGTAAAAAAATTAAGTATTAAAAAAGAACAAATGTACACAAATGTGTAGCAGTATGCTCAGCCCAAGACTGACCATTGGAGGCCCAGACTGTCAGGCAAGTTTTAAAACTGCAAAATCTAATGGATATATCAAACAACATGGGACAGCTGCACAGTGCTCAGAAAAATGGACTGCGCAGGAGAAAGAGAACAATAAAAAGAAAAAAGTGGAGGTGAGAGGAGGCACGTTAAAGGAGAAAAGGAAGGAAAGGACAGCAAAATGCTGCAAAATTACAGATATACTCAGTAGCACATGGTTAGAGAGACACATCAGAGGTAGTGTTTGACAAAAACCCTCAGCATGTCATGATATCTCAACTGAAATACACCATGTTATTAGCATCTTTAGTATGACAATATTATGTCATGGTGCTAATATTCATTGTTTTAGTTTTTTGTTTTTTTTAACATACGCAGTTAATCAGGCATATCTATACAACAAACATACAAGCATTTGTTTAGAAAATGGTGAATAAAAATGCCAATTTGACAAATTTCAAAAATACATAGGGATGCACCAGTCCACTACAGTTCTGATCCAATTCCGATATCTGAATTAGGATATCTGCCAATACAGAGTACCAATCTGATTCCAGTATTTAATTAATAAGCTCTATGCCTCGATTTGAGGAAGCGAGTGGAATCAGTCTTTTATGTGTGAGGCAACATCAGACTTGACTCTTTGAAAAAAGAAGTGTAACAAATAAATACATAGACATAAATTTACAGAATCATGCCCCAGCAACAACGTAAAAAAAATCCTAAAAAATGAACAGGAATTACAATTCAATTCTAAAAACTGAATTAAAATTAAAGCGAAAAATTGGTCAGCAATTAAAATTCCAGTATAAAATGATACAATTGCATCAAATGACAATGATATGTAAACATTAAATCAATTAAGATTACAATTAAGTTACAAACTAATGCAAAGAAACTTGATAAATTAAATCATATATATTATTAATATAGTGTATTTAGTATCGCTAAAAATAAGTCTACTAAAACCCCATTTTGCTAAATGTGAATGGCTGTTTTGAGGCTATTACTTGTTAAGCAATGTGTGGTGCCTACTTTCTTATTGGATGAGTGAGGAGAATGGCAGCCCACTCTGTGTCCTGTAGCTTCAATGATGAATGAAATATTCTCTATTCGTGGACCACAAACCAAAGAGGACCCCAACAGCACAGTCCATTTGCTGAGGTCATCACATGCCTGGGGACAGTACAGACAGAACAAAAAATAACTCCAAGCACTACAAGGCTAGAACACACTGATTAGTAGTTAGAGACAAGAGTCATCAAATGCTTTGACCAAAGGCACAGAATCAAGTCATGCAGAAACTGTGTAGAAGTAGGGTTACAGTAGACAGTGACACAATGACATCTGGGCTACAGCCATTTTGATATAAAAGAATAAAGATTTAGAAGAACCTAAATGTTGCCAGCGGCACTTTAAAGTTTATTTTCAAGTTGTGGAAACACTCGCCCATATGATGATCATCTGACATCTGCCATCAAAAGAAGATCATGTCACCAGACAGCCCGGCTAGCATTACCTACGAGGGCGCCAGTCAGCGGGTCAGGACATATAACCAATCTTAACCAAATCAATGATGACAAACAGTTCCTTGTCTTCAGTGGGTGCCGCTGCTATTGCCTCAGCTGAAAAGCCAAGCTGGACTCTGATATTTCGGCAGCCCAATTCCACTCTGAGGACTCACCAATTGGTGCAGCATCCTGGAGAAGCAGGACTTCCCCATGCTGACACATGACTTCCATCCAACTTTGCCCTTATAGCCACTGCCTCTACATCCCACAGACACTGTCCAGTTGCTCAGTCAGTCCCTCCGACCACCAATCAAAGTCACACCCTCAGAACCAGTTGGCAGATATGTTGCACCCCAGCCTGTTACTATATCATTTCACCACAGGCCCGCACTGCACACTCTGACGTCCCTGATTGTCAATAATTCCGTTGCAGGATATACTGAATCAAAAACTGCAGCGACCCACTGCCTACCAGGTGTGAAAATTGCAAGCATTATGCAGTAGAGCTCATCTTCTCAGCAAACACCTGTATGTTCACAATGTTGTTATCCATGTTGGCACAAACAACACAACCAAACAGCAGTCTAAATTTTTAACACAGTCTTCTTGGTCAGTTACTACAGCCTCAAGTCACTGACTGCTATTCCATCGGCTCTGGACTACACACATCCTAAAAATTGCGCTCTCTGTTGACCTTCACCATCAATTCCCCCTACAGCGAAAATATTTCTTATGAAAATCCAGAGAGCCTCTCTGCCATCCAAGTTACAATCAATAATAGACCACACAATCTGCATAATGCAGTACGGAAAACCTATTTTGCAAAATCTGCTGGCCATTAAGCATCAAAGAACTTTGTTTCATTTCAAGAAGCTTGAATGTGTACCTTCCACGTCCTCCTCAGATGATTTGAAGTTTCCATTGTTGAACATTACACATTCCTCAAAAAAAGAAAAAGGGTGGAATAGCAACCATCATTTCTAAATTATTCACCTGCACCAATTGCACCTTTGGAGATTTCTCAACCCTCGAATATTTAGCCATTGGTATTAGAATTCAACAGCACATTCCTGCATTAATGTAATGTGTTCCTAATTATTCCTGATTGCTCTTGTCAACCATGACTGAGTAATGGAAATGGCCATGGAAATACACTGGACCTAACTTTTACACTGGTTGTGATGGCTAATCTATTTTACAGGTTCCAGGTGCTGATTACTCCTGTGTCTTTTTCACTGTTTCTGTCTGTAATCCAAATGTTCAGAGGTTGATATATACACTAAACACCATACTGACAACAACTGTATGGTCTATAATGGCTGATAAAACAGAGCTACAGCCAAATATGGGGATTTGTTTAAGAACGTTAACACTGATTGGTGAATTACTTCGGAAAGCTTTACAATTAAAATCCAGAAGAACATGTGCCGATCAACCAACTCCTCTACTCGAACTCCATCCTCTAGTAAAAACGACAGATACCTTCCGATAACTTAACAACAGACAGTATACCTTTATAGCACCTGTCCAAAGAGGCTAAGACACATGAGAACAGACGGGGACAAGCCTTTGAGATTCGTGGTCCATTATATATTTATGCTATGTAACTGTATTAGCATTTGAAACCTTTTGACCGCGCTGCTATTACATCTGTTGAGGAGAGTAGTTTCTGAATGAGACATGTAAACAAAAGCTGTGACAGGCCCAGGCAGCATCCACTCACCACACACTGTATGACTGTCATCACTATGTTAACTATACTAAACGCTAGCTTCAGTATCCAACCTGGGGCTCTGTGACATAGACGGCCTTGTCTCCCAGCTGGAGGAAGACGATGTCCTCGGGTGGAAGAGGACCGGGCTGCCTGTGCGCGGCTGTGTGGCGTCCAGGCGGCGGAGCTGTGACTGCTGCTGGGGCCGAGGTGGAGCAGACGCGGAAGCTGAAGCCGAAGCTGCTGCTGTTCAGTCTGGACAGACTGTTGCGGATCAGCACCGAGTAGCACTTGTGAAAGCGCACCCACAGGTAGACGTAGCACAGCGTTATTAACATCTTAACCAGCATACGCTAAGGGCTCCATCGTGGCTGTTCTTCTTACCGTGTAAATTCACGTTGTTCACAGGGGACACAGTACCACTGTCTGACTTAGCTGTCAAGCTAACAGTTACAGCTTCTCGCCCTTCAATTTAATGGCGAGTAGTAACACACGTTAAAATACATTAGCGCCACCTGTGGCGCGGAGGGCTACAGCAATATCCAGAATATTTTCCTCTGGCATTGTGCATAATACCTCTGGCATTGTGCATAATACAAAACACTCATATTTAACCTTTTCAAACATTTAAAGTGAAATTGAATCACACATTTCTGGTCAAATCGTATGGAAACAATATTTTAGGATGATAAGATGAAAATAAGAGTTTATGATTTAGAGGTTAAATAATAATGCTACTGTTACATGCTACTGGATGCTACTAGTGCAGCTGTTGGTGTACAGGGAGAAGAACAGAAAGGACGCAACCTTTGGGGGACTTGATGCTGATGGTCTGGGAGTCAGAGAGATGGCTCTCCAGCTTAAAGGCAGAGCTAAAGTCCACAAACAGGATCCTGGCATAGGTTCTGGAAGAGTCCAGGTGCTGAAGGATGAAGTGGAGAGTCATGTTGGCAGCATTTTCTTTAGACCTGTCAGCTCTGTAGACCAACTGCAGGGGGTCCAGGAGTCGGTCAGTGATGATTTTGAGTTGGGACAGCACCTCTTGAGACAGACTGGTACTTGGCATGTAGAAACATTGAGAATTGGTGTTGGAGTTTCTCAGAATACAATCATTGAGCTTCTTTCACTGCTTTGCTCAAACCTGTCCAAACTTGACTTTCTTAACCTGTCCCTGTCCCCACGCCTCGTTCTGTAGTGCTAACTGTCAGAGTTTGGCTGTGAACCTGGATTTGTCATCAACCTGTCCCATCCAACTCATCCTGGTGTGTGATGGTATACAGCAGTACTCACAGAAACTGATGTATGACTCACAGCCTCTATATAGTCATACAGACTGGTGATAACAGGTGCTGCTGATTGTAGAGTAACAGTGATCAAAAATGTTCTCCTCCCTGGTCAGACATTTAATAAACTGTCTCTATTTGTGGAGTTTATAGCTGAGTTTGCTTTTGCTGTCAGCAAGCATGTACTATGCCTCCTGCACTGTTGACCTGCAGTGGGATGTAAACACAGACCAGAATGAACAAAACTAACTCACAGGGGTAGTAGAAAGAGTTCCAGTAAATGAAAAACGTATTCCAGGTCAGGAGAGCAGTGCCACAAGATCACACAGTATACCAGCCAAATCATTACAGAAGTCGTTGTTATTATAAAAACAGATTCCTGCACCTTTCATTTTGCTGGAAAGTTTTGCCTGCCAGCTTGAGTCTGGTATCAATCCACATAGCCACATCTATGTAGAGCATAACACAGAATATGAAGAAAAGTCTCATGTTTCTCTCTCCTCTGGTGTTTCACTGAACGAACAAAGGTGAGAGCACCTATGACCAAAATGTTCGGTTATTCCACTGATGACATGAGAAAAGTGGGAAATAAATCCACTGGAGTTGTTCCCGTGATGTTCATGAGGTCTTCTTTGGTAAAAGAGCTTCAGGTACCACAGCAGGAGGTACCTGGAGCACCAGGCTCTAAAGAAGAACTGTGGGAGACTGGCTTTCCCTGTGCTTTAAAAAACAGTCCCAACAAAACTCTAACAGACACCAGATGATATCATTACATGACACTGCTTAACACAGTGAAAATGTGATTTTGATATGTCAGAATTAAACTGATATTTATGTGAGGAGGATGAGGAGGCCTCAGACATCACCTGTCTCCCACGTACAATGCTGTCCTTTCATCTCTTCCCAGGTGACTGAACAATCACTTGACCTCATGTGACAATGTTAACGGTCACACTTGTCATCAGGTGACTCCAATGACTCCAACTGTTGTTAAAAACCCAGGAGCACCCACAAACTAAGTGGTATCAATGACTTGTTTAACAACCCCACAGAGAATAAGTACCCGGGTTTTTGTGGTGGTAAGTCAGAACTGAAGAAGCTCTAACTCTTACTTAAATACCATGAATGACCTGGATGACTGAGAACCTTCGCAGACACATGTCTGATACCCCCTTAGTTAAGCTGAACAGAACTGAACAGACTCAGAAGGACTAACCATTTGATAAACAAAGATAACAACAATGACATCACCAAACATATCACAAACATAAAACAAGGCAAAACAAAAACATTATGGCTAAAAATGAATAAGCACATTTGCATTTGCTGGGTGGATTTTGATCTGTGTGCAATATAACCCCTTCATCAGAATCACCATAAAATACTTCTGTGTGGGGATTTTAATGGACAAATGGGTCCAGAATCTGACTATGAGATAAACATATGTTCAGTCACTTTTGACCTTTCACCCACAGCCAAAAAGAATAACCCTGACAACACAATGAACAAAAATGGGAAGGAGTTAGTGCATCTCTGCTGAGCCTCAGGCCTGTATATGTTAAATGGGAGGATCAGAGGAGACGCTTTGGGACATTTTACCTACAGTTCAGTTCCAGGGACAAGCATAGTAGACTATGCCATATCAGACACTGACCCCTCCTCATTTAGTACTTTCACTGTCTGAGCACAACCCCCCCCCCCCCTTTCAGTTCACAGCCTGTTCACAGCCGAAACAACTAAAGTTAACCTGGACCCAAAAGCAGAACACAGATGCAAGTGAATAAGTTTGACCAGATATACAAACAACAACACACAGACAGGAAGAGGGAGACACAAGGAAAAGCAGGAGAAACAGAGGGGAAAAGTTGGGAGCCTACACCAGGACCTTGACACAGCCAGACTAATATTGACTTAAGAAAACACACTAAAGATACTATCAACAAACAGCCTAGCAAGTTGTACAACCTAAACCATTCATGCAGATGGTCTCCAAGCATTGCTGAACAATTTATACAAACTTTGAATTAAAATGATATGAAACATGCAATTAACACATTCAACAATTCACACTATCAAAATAACTCTGAAGACATTAATAAAGTGACAACTGACATTTGTCACTTTGGTCAAGATTAAATAATGTAGTAGACAAGTGCCAGTTCTGGGACATATTAAACAGTTTAGAAACTACAAAGCAATAACAATTAGCAATACAAGAGGGAAATCTTTGGGCAAACTATTTTAATGACCTCTATGATAACCCAAAATCTGAACCTAAATCAAACTGAAATTAAAACAAAGTTAGACAACCTTAAATCAGCCATCAAGAATAACCAAACCATTAGATTGGCCAATCACACAAAAAGAGCTAACAAAGACAGAACTGAAAACTCTTAATTCAAAAAAGCTTGTGGCACAGATAAATGCTGAAGAACAGTATCCCTGAGTTGCAAACTACAATTGTTAAACTGTTGGCAGATCACCCCAATTTATAAAAATGGAAATAAATTAGGCCCAAAGGGATCTGTATCAGCAGCAACTTTGGGAAAATATGATATACATGCTATAGTATACTAAATTCCAGGACACTTGCCTTTATTCAAGAAAAAACATACTTTGTAAATGTCAAATTTGCGTTCTTTCTTCAACCAGTGTGCTGTGAAAACAAACAATCAAAAAACAGAGTGTAATACTCAATGATGTGGTGTGAAGCAAGGACACTGTTTAAATTCTATATTATTCAACCTGTATAGAAATGATCTTGCTGTGCAGCAACTCCTAGACACAGACATCAGATACCTGCATTAGGCAGATGACCTTTCTCCGTTGTCCCCAACCAAAGATGTTCTTCCACATAACCTGGCCATCCTGAAACAATACTGACATAACTGTGTCTTTGAGGTGAGTTTTAAGAAAACCAAAACCATGATCTTTAAAAAGAAAAAGCCCTGTGTTTAGAAAACACCCTACTTAAACACACACAAAATTATACATACCTTGGCCTGACCATATGAAACAAAAAACAAAAGTAGGCTAAATTGTTATTTGACCTTTTTATAAATTGGCTGAGTACCTCCTGTCATAGATATGAAACAGAGACCTGACCATCCTGACCAATCCCGGCCAAATACAGACTGAGTGACCACCACTTGGCCATGGAAGCACGAGGAAGATAAAAACAGACATTCAATTCAATTTTATTTATATGGCCCCAAATCATAACAGAAGCCATCTTAAGTTATTTTTCAAGTACTTTTCAAATACAGCAGGTCTAGACTGTATTGTTCATAATGTAGAGACCCAACAATTCCCATCATGATCAAGCACTTGGTGACAATAGTGAGAAAAACATTCCTTTTAACAGGGACAAACCCTGAACAGAACCAGGTCCTAATGATACTACTACTACTACTACTACTACTACCATTACTACTACTACTACTACTACTAATAATAATAATGATAATAATAATAATAGCGAGTGTTTAGCTGAGACAGAGACAGTAGGTGGATTGCAGACTCAGATCCAGACTCTACAGCTCCAGAGGAAGATATACCTGCAGAAAGCAACAGGAAAAGAGAGAGATAAGAAAAACTACAGAGAGGGAAGATGAGTTAATAACATGCATTAATGGGATAATAATGCATACAGTTGGAGAGAGCGGGATAGAACTATAAACTTTATCCAAGAAGAGAGTTTTTTAAGCCTACTCTTAAATGTGGAAAGGGTGCCTGCCTCCCAAACCCAATGTAGGGTCTGGTTCCACAGAAGAGAACCTTGATATTTATCAAATTGATGTAATTTTGTACATGTGACTAATGAATCCTCCATGCATGTCAAAGTTAGCCATGGCGTTCAACAAGGTTCTGTGCTATGGCCAATTATATTCACCCTATATATGGTTCCTTTGGGAAATACCATTAAGGAACACTCCCTTAACTGTCATTGTTATGCAAATGATACCCAATTATATCTATCAGTCAACTCAGATAAAACAAACCAGTTAAACTAAACTTGCCCCCCAAGCCACCAGGGGGCCCCAAAGCTGAATGTTCAGCCTCATCTGAGGAGAATTACCTGTCTTTATCTGTAGCTATCTCATGTGTTTATTATATCCCTTATATGCTTAAAAAATAAATGTAGGATACAAATAAAATAAACTGCAATGATAAGCTGTGGCTGGTGTTTTTGTGGCATAATCAAGTCATAATCGTTGGACTGCACCGTCACCCAGTGAGTGACGTGGCGGCCGCCGACAGGTTCGAGGGGAATGATTGACAGCTACCCATCATCCCCGTCAGTGAGCATATTAAACAAGGCAAACACCGTAATGGCATCTAAAAGAAATTACCCTGGTGGAGCAGAAAAACGGAGGAAGAAGAAAACGGAGGAAGAAAAACGTACAAAGGATAAAGGTAAGGCATTAGTTTGTGATGTGGGTGGATGGGGGGAGGTGTAACGACGAGTTTTTAGCAAGTTTGTTTAGTTGCCTGCTAGCTAGCTAGCTCGGCTAGCCTCGGATGAATGTTAGCTGGCGAGAATTTGTTCGTCATAAACCCAGCTTTAGTGTTTGCTTCATGAAAGTTGTCTAAAATAAAATGTGAATGGACTGTGCTGTCCTGCGACTGAGCTCAGAGTCGGTTATTCAGATTCTAGCAGGGAGGGAGTGTTGTTGTTGTCTGCTCTGTCGTCGTACAGGGGAAGTTATCTCTCAGATATTTGACACTTAACATTACTTTAGGATTACTTATGATTAATTTCATTCATTTTTATTGCATTTTTAATTTAAAGTAAACATTTTTAAAAAACACCCAATATCTGTTTTATTTATTGACATATAGAGGATTGTTATTTTCCTTGTATTATCGTTTTTAATCAGTTTAACTCGCCTAAGTGGCTCAACTTAAGATGTTTAATTTTAATATAAGAGGCTATTATGACTGTAGCTTGTTTTGCTCTTGAAGTGTAATAGATTGTGGCATCTTAGTGGACCATCTAAAGGGCTAGGAATCTCTCCATCATAGTTTGACAAACTAGGGGCCCCCAAACAGCATCTTGCATAGGGCCCCCACGAAGCGAGAAACGGCCCTGCTTAAGGGCATAAAAACCTGGATGACCTGCAAGTTTCTGCCATTAAACCCAGACAAAACTGAAATGATTGTGCTTGGCCCAAAGCATCTTCAAAACATATCATCTAAAGATATCGTTTCTCTGCATGGCATTGCCATGGCCTCCAGCCTCTGTGAATATCAGTGTTATCTTTGATCAGGATATGTTCTTTAACTCTCACATAAAACAAATTTCAAGGACCAGTTATTTATTGGCTATGTAACATTGCAAAAATCAGGAACATCCTGTCTCAAAAAGTCAGAAAGTTGTGTTACACTGAGGGAAGGGTTTGTCAACTCAGACAGCTGGATCTGGGTTGTAGAATGGACAATGTCATGATTTGGATCACTTTGGGTGGACGCTGTAGTTGTTCCACTGTGAAGCTGTTTCAGTCCAGTCGATGGCGGTAATGCGACTCAAATGGATGCCAGAAGAAGAAGAAGAAGAAGAAGAAGAAGAAGAAAGTTGATGGGGGACGAAGGGATGTTTTTACGACAGTTGAGATCGGAAGTCGTCCAGGGATGCCGGTGTTTTCGCGGACTTCGGCATGGGCTCTCATTACCTTGGACTTTCTTTGCAAGAGGAGACAGCTTGTCCTCCGGTCCATGAAGGCAGCTTATCATCCAGACCGCACTAGTATTTTGCAGAAAAACCTACCGTATAGTCTTGTAATAAACCCATTTACCGCACCGGGAGCGGGCCCCGACATTAATTCAAGATTCGGTTTTGACGTTCGGGAGTCCAGAAAAATCAGCATGTCGTCCACGGCGATGTCCCAGAGGATGGTCTGGGTGGACCTGGAGGCAAGTCACAGGGCTCACACAAGCTTGTAGCTGAGTAGTAAACTAAATGCTATTGTATGTGTTTTCTAACGTTAGCTAATGCTACACCAAGCTGAACAGAGGTAGCTAATACATATATACGAACGAATGAGGTTGTGAAACCATGGGGACGAGCTAGTTCGTGTTAGCCATCGTAGCATAGATGACATGACACAGGTTGAGCTTGGCGTCTGACCTGAGAACAGCTGCATCATGTTTAACGCTAGCTAGTTGTTGTTGTCCACTGTTGTTGGACTCACTAATGCATTGAAAGAACAAAATAGCCCCCAGAGTGACAGTATGCTCACAGTGGTTGGGAGGAATTGGAATAAGCTCACTTTTGAGGCACTGAAAAATGTCCCAGTGGCGCAGTTTGCCATGTTTGCCTCTGGATGACATGATAGATGCAGGCCTTCTACTACAAAATTCAACTTATGTTACCTTTCTGCAATTATTCTGATCAAATGTACCTGTTGCTGTTGTTGTAAACCCATCCATGCTATTTATGAAGTCATAAAGAAGGTAATGCTGCTTTTGAGAGCCTTGTTAGATATCTGACTTTGAGAACTAAGTCTGTCTGTGTGTGTTTTAGATGACAGGTCTGGACATTGAGAAGGACCAGATCATTGAAATGGCATGCATTATCACAGACTCTGACCTGAACGTTTTGGCTGAGGTAATATTAACATCATTGGACTGCTTCTTGTCTTTTATCTGTCTTTTGAATTAAACTTATCTGTTCTTGGCTGGCAGGGGCCCAACTTGATAATCAACCAACCAGACAAGCTGCTGGAAGGGATGTCAGAGTGGTGTAAAGAGCATCATGGAAAGGTAAGCTGTCTTCATGATCAGGGGATTGGAAGAACAGATTGAAAAATTACAGGGGGCAGAAAATTATTTTTTTGCACAGCTCTCTTTAAGCAAATCAACCATATTGCACTTTTGGCCCCACCCCAGACAGTGATGTCAAACTAAGTATTCTGTCAGTGACAGCTGTCAGGAATCACAGGCCTTGAAAACAGAGAGCAGTGCAACAGTCATTTTCTATTTCAGGGTTAATAAACAGTCCCAAATATGGAAGCTGAAACATCTGAATGACAACAAGGGATTGTTTATTTTGTGGTGACTGTGAATGTTGCTTTTTTTCCTCTCCCAAAACAAACACTGCATGTTTGAGTTTTAATTGTGACAGTAAACTGTAATTTATCATTTATTTAGTCATGTGATCTGTGAACCAATATATCATGATATGCGAATTTGTCCTAATATGACTATGGAGAGATAACATTGAATGCATTGCATTACTTGGTCATCAGTAGGGGTGGGCGATATGTCAAAAGTCTTCTATTATGATGAACAGTGGCATGTACCGCTGTTTCTGTGAGTTGTTATGTGAGTAAAGGCTGTGTTGGGCAGTAACGTCACTACAAATAGTGACGTTAGTAATTTAACTACATTTTTCAGTAACTACGTGGTAGCATTGTTGTTTACTAAATCAAATAACGTTTCAATAGCTTAGCTGATTTTTTGGTCATGTAGTGCAGTAGCGAAAGCTACATTTTCCTTAACATTTTAAAATGATTGAAGTTGAACTGCTAGAAGCAGAGCTTTCTGCTGCAGTCTCATCTTACACTTTTAAGGATCAGATCGTGACGCCATCTCTAAACGCTGACATGTCTGTTTAGACCAATAGAAGCAGAGTGCTGTCGTGTTATGATCATGTCACACAACAATCCTTGAGCTGTTGCCCGCGACTTCACTGCATACACACGCAAACGTTCACTTCACTGAGAGATGGCAGAGGACGTTGAAGAGGAGCTTTCAGTGAAGGAGTCGCTGTGGCCCTACCTAAACACATAGATGAGTTTATATAAAACAATGGAGAAAAATTATGTGTTTAGAGGAAGGAAATTTGACAGTTACAGAAATGTCTTTCCATTAATAGAGACACATCTCTTACAAACATTCAAGGGCATTGGATTTTTTTAAGTTGCAATATTCCTGTTTGAAGTAATATACCTGTTACTGACATTGTAGTGTTTGAGTTTTGTGATAACTTTATGCCAGATAGTTTGTTTGTCTGTTGCAAATTTGCCTCAGCCTAATTTACATACAGTTACAAAGAGTTAGTGCAAAGACACTTGTTTGCATGGTTTAGTTGCCGCATTGGTTTAGAGCACTGAGGGCAAAAATTGTTTAATAACAAACAATTTTCTTGTCTCCGTTTTACTGACAGTTTCATTAGTCCCTGAAATTTATTGGGAATGAAGTCAGTTCAGTATGGAGAAAAAAAAGTAACTTGAATGTATTAAGCTACTTTGGCCATATTGCTGTAGCTTAGCTTGCTACATTTCTGCAGGTCATAGCTTCAGTGTAGTGAAGCTTGATTTAACACAGGGTAACTGGTAGCTTAGCTCAATACATTTTCCAAGTAGCTTGCCCAACACTGAGTAAAGGATGAACTGTTCTCCAAAGGCATGAAGTTAGAGATGAACCATTCTTTTCAACATTTTAAGTAAAGTTAGTGTATGCATCTTGCTTCTTTACAAAAAAACTCCACAGGGCTTTAACATAGACATGAGAGTGGTATCGATTTTCTCATGTCATCAGTCTTGGGAAGAAAGAGAATAAGTATATTTCCCAAAATTGCAAACTATTCCTTTAAAGTTGTGTGTAAGAAAAGGGGCCAGAGGAAAGTGTTCAGAGATGTATATAGCCAGTGTAATTGTGTCTCAGTCAGGACTGACCCAGGCTGTACGGGACAGTAAAATCACCCTGGAACAAGCAGAATATGAGTTCCTGTCCTTCGTCAGACAGCATACCCCACCTGGACAATGTCCCCTTGCTGGTGAGTAACTTTTTAGCATACTTAACTGTGATATCACTCAACTGATTTGGCTTCTACATTCATGTCCTGTGATTCCTCTTCCTTCAGGTAACTCTGTGCATGCAGACAAGAGGTTCCTGGACAAGTACATGCCACAGTTCATGTACCACCTTCACTACAGAATCATTGATGTCAGCACCATCAAGGAGCTTTGCAGGCCAGTGTTTGTGTGGCTGTGGAGTGTCTGAGAGTTTGTGTGCTGTTGTGCAAAGTTGTGGAAACTTTCTCTGCTTTGACATCTCATCTAACATGAGAGTGGTATCGAAGAAAAGAATTTCCCAGTTTGGGACAAATAAAGTACATCTATCTATCCATCTATCTATCTATCATCTCATCAAGGCCTTATTTACACAACCACCACTAATGATCTCTGCCAATCATATGTTTGCATGTCAAAGGTCCAGTTTTAATGTTGCATTGTTGAGTAGGTTTTATAACTTAGCGTTTAAAGTATTTCTATTGTATGTACAGTCTGACATTCTCACTTTCAATATTTTCAGACGGTGGTTTCCAGAAGAATACAAAATGGCGCCTCACAAGAAAGCAACCCACAGGTAAATAATAAGAAAAAAACATGACACAATCTTGTAAACTGATCATTGTTCTAAGGATAATTCAGATGTATTTCAACAGACCTACTTTCAAAGCTTTGTAGCCTTTGTTGCTGCTCAATTATGATTAGACCATTGGCCCCAAAGTAACTGCTGAGACAGCAGATCTCCATAGGCTTCATGGTGTGCTGGCATTTTATATATGAGCTATGCACAGGATGCACTCTTCTTCAAATCTGATGTTTTTACATCACACATGATGATAGAGGGTATTAAAAATGAGACTCATGTCTGCTGATATAATGATTTAGTTTGCCGTGTTATCTCAGGCAGTGCCATGAATTTATTTTAAACTGTTTCATTTGTTTATTCATTTACACATTGTTTTTAATGTTTAAATTGGAATAAAAATAGACTGTAAAAGCTTGATTTAAACAGAAATACATGTGTGCTTTCTGTCTCGTTGTTCCACCAAAATCATTTGGTAGCCTGACATTATATATTGGTAATTTAAGTGCGAGTAAAAATCCAATACTTCCATTATTACACCTGGTTAACAACATAAACCCAGCTGTTTCAAACCATGTTCCCTAATACTTTTATTTCTAACTTTGCAAGTAAGTCTGGGAACTGATTTTCCTTCATATACATAGGACTTTTTTGACCAGTATGGATGTGAAATTGGTCTTAAATTGCATTTATAATAGTCTGAAGAAAAGGTCTTAAAAGTCTTTAAGTTTACTTTTTGAAACATGCAGAAACCTTGTTATATTGACATCTCAGTAGTTAAATAAGTAAGTACACTGTTAACATAACCAAAAGAAGTGATGGCAAAACTTGTGAAAATACAGTCCTACGATTCAGAGTTATCTTTTAAGTTTGGTCCTTGCTCAGGTTCAGAGAAGTATGCCTAATACAGAGAATACAAGGAATTAAAACTGGTTTTCTCCTTCAGAGCCTTGGACGACATTTGGGAGAGCATTAAAGAACTGCAGTACTACAGAGCCAATGTCTTCAAAGCCTCGGCAGAGGACAAGAAGCGCAAGATTGTAGAGAATGGAGACAGCAACAATAGTTAGCACATGAGTGAGACTACTGGGCCTTCAGTGTTGAATTGCCACATTTCCTGCAGGAAGCAGTTTCATCATTTACTGTGATAATTTTGAATGATTGAATTTCATTTCTCTTCATATTTAGCTGCCCAATGATCCTTTATTTCAGTATTGTTTAAAAATAAATGTAGAGGTTTCATCAAAGGGAACAAGATCAGTTTATTATTATGAATGAACAGTTTATTGAAGTTTAAAAGAGGAGCATTTGAATATAATCTTTGGTAGTTTGCATTTTGTATTTATTTAGACATCTGTCTGGGATTGACTCTTAATTTTCCTGTGGTTTTAAATTAAAACCAAATAAACTGAGGTCTCTGAGGAAATGGTCCAGTGCACTTGTGTCATTTTTATTTTGTGAGAGTTTTGTGTATGTAGTAAGTAGTACATAGAAAGTAGTAAGTAGTACATAGAAAGTGAATTGCACAAAAGTCACACAAACATTTTGTATGGGTACTATATTGTGCGAGTGTGATGTTGATAGACAATTGTGTTTATAGAAAATTAAGCATTTTGGACAGTGTTACAGGAACCTAGTACGAACAAGAAACCATTGTCCTTTTATTTTCGACTCTGTAAATTCAGTACAGTAGCTGTTCAAAGTCAAAATGTAATTGCATGAGTATAACAACGGGCAGCAGTGCTGGGTGGACGTGATCTCCACAGTCTGGGAGAGGGCCAGTTGTGCAACCTCCAGTCTGTATAGAGACTCCTCACCATTCCCGTCGAGACAGACGGCCGCTTTGTTGTCAGTGAACTTCAGGAAAAAGACAATTCTCCTGAGGTGCCGTTGTTGGTGTAGATAGAAGAGCCATGGAGAGAGCACACATCTCAGGGGGCGCCAGTGCTGATTGTGCTGGATGTGACTTTCAAAGTGTGCAATTAATTCACACATTAAATCTATTCCTGAAATATTCAGGAACATTTTCCTGCAAGGGGTCACGTCAGTTGGAGCAGTGGTATTTCAGGGAATCCTGTACTGCCAATTTCCCACCTCAAGAACTAGTGACATTTCGGGGAAATGCTGGTATGACTGTTGCGAAGGAAAGTAGTCACATTGTAGGGACAAGCATGTAAAGGGTTATGTCCCTCAGTCCAAAGAAGCTTTCACATGGAGTGAGCAAACTGGACAGATTCAGAACAGGGCTGCTCCTGTCAGTCAGGACAGAGGGTGAAATTGATAGGCAGCTGTCTGTAACAGTTGGAGATGCTGTACTATCCCTTGCACCATCCATTTCAGCACTTCCATGGCATATGTGAAAAGGTGGAGGACAGAAGTGTTCCTGAATGGTTCTGCATGTGTGAATAGTTAAAATTGCCAGCAGTCCCTGAAAGGTTATCACAGTAATTTACCAGGAACTATGTGTGACAGAGCAGAGGAAAAGGTTAGTAAGTTGTCAGTCTGGCAGTAAATGTGCAGTCGAGGTTACAGTATGTCAGTAAGTGATGCAGCTTTCAAGAGCAAGAAAAGTCTCATCTGTATTTTCCCAACTGCTAGAAATGTGAAGAGGGTTGGCCATGAAGCCCTGGTAACAATCCCACCTACATTTACAGTACTGTCTGTGGTGGAAACACAAAACACAGCTAGGGTTTAGGTTTAGGTACATGGAGAAACGGGTTTCAAGAGTATTATACCGAAAGTGAAACACTGCTTTGAAGTCCCCAAGAACAATGAGCAGAAATGCTGGATGTTTGTGATCTGTGGAAGTTTTCTGGTCAGCCAGCCAACGTCTCATTAACAAAGGTCTGATGTAAACACTGACCAGACTAAACTCCTGAGGAGAACTCCTGTCATGAATAAAATGGTTTGCAGGATTTAAGACTAGTCTATGAGTGTGGACTGCATGAAGTCTGTTGACACTGGCATCTGCCCTGACATAACCTTCCTTTATGTAGAAGTAGATTCCACCCCCTTGTTTTCCCTGATAGCTCTGTTTTGTGGTCTGCTTGCAAGCGTTGGTAGCCCGTCAGATAGGGTTTTGTCCGGGATTTGCTCACCAAGCCAGGTTTGAGTAAAGCACAGGGCAGCAGATCTGCAAAGTCCATGTTTGCTCTGTTGAGGGGAAGCAGTTCATCCATCTTGTTGGCCAGACAGTGGACATTTGCCAAATGAATAAACGGGAGCGTGTTCCAAAATCTCTGCTTTCTCACCTTAACGAACGCTCCAGCTCGCTCTCCCTGTCTGTTTCTCCTGCTAATCCCATAGAAAGCTGCTGCTCCTCCAACTAGAAGCTTTCCAGTTCAATGAAAAAAGGAGAAAAAGTTTGACCAGTAGAACAACATCCAGAGTCAAAGCAGACTCTGCCTCCCTGCATTGCCCCTCTATTACGGGGTCTGCTCGGAGGAGCTGGAAGCTTGGCAGCTGTGATCACGAAGCCTGGTTTCTGTGAAGCACAGGCTAGCAGACTGGAAAAGCCTGTCTTTTTCTCTGTTGAGAAGCAGCACTTCATTCATTTTGTTGGCGAGAGCAAACGTTTGACAGATGTGTCGATGGGAGCACAGTTCAAAATTCCCTCTGTTGCAGTTGCAGTTAACCAGCACTCCGGTGTTGTGAGAAGTTCTGCCTGCTCACTGAGAAGTCAAACTACCAGACACAATATCTAGGGCATGCAGTTTTCAGTTGCTGAGCAGAGTGTGCCACAAGTATGAGAGAGCGTAACACAGAGGCTGCCATCATGTTGTTTTTTATATATTGTACTTTGAGAATGATCAAGCAAACAAGTTGATCCTAGAGCAGATGGACTCGGCAGTGCTTAAGGCTAACAGAATGTCATTCAGAAAGGTGAGTGCAAGATCATACTTATTGTGATGGTTGTCATTGTATCAACATTGTGAGGCGTAGTATGTGCATGCCTGTGCACTACATGTTACGTACAGCTCTTTCTGCTGTAATATGTGTGATTGTGGCTGCAGCTGCTGTGTCGTTTTTATTGTGTATACGTCTCTGAGTTGGTTGATTTGGTAATGTTTTATTCTGTTGGTAATTTATAAGAAGGGACATGCCATTTAATTTCTGTAACCTAAGAATGTTTGTTTTACCTGCCGTCATGTTCATAGCTCTTTTTATTTACGTCGATCATTTTAACTGTCTGAGTTGGGCCCTCTTCTCAGGTTAAATCAAGTGAGGCTACACTGAGGAAAGTGGCTGTATAATTGATTATCGTACACAGGCTGAAAAGTGCCATATGTAGAAAATGAATATAGTATTGGTTTGGACAAATGGGCTCAGTGGTGTGATGTTAATGCACTTTATTTTGTAGTGTAAATATATTCTTTCATAGGTCTATAATACAACATAATCATAGTATACATTTTCTGCTTTACCCTCACTTACTTGCACTTGAATCAAATTTCAGTACTTTTACTTGAGTGAAATATTGTAGTACTCCTTCTATCCCAGACAATTAATACAAAGTAATGTGGGACACAGCATCAAGGTCGTAGGAACAACACTAGGCGGCAGTGTGCACCTTTGACAGATTCTAAGTGCAGCACAGTGTCTTGTCCTCTTGATGGATGACTACAAATGAGGTGAGAACAACATAAAGAAAGAGAGAGGGAGAGGGAAGAGAGGGAGGAGCGCTTTGGACAGCACAATATTTATAACCTTGATGTGAGTGCTGCTGGTCTACATTATAAGGCTTCATCAAAGTGTCACACGAACACTAATTGAAACACAAAGGGCACATTAACAGAGCAAACAGTATTTAAGATCAATGACCTGCCTGAACACACACACAATATATATATTAACCACCACCTGTACTCATTAGAACAGACTTCATTTAATTGAAATAGGGATTTTGGAGGACAAAAATGCTGCTGCTGGTTTGCTGTAGGTTGGGTGTAGTGTGTACATGGCAATGCATTTTCATTGCTGACTCATCCCAAATTCTCAAGTCCTCATCCCACTTATGCCACTCTCAGCTGCTGTTTCGCTTTTCCTCTCAAATACAAATCGATGGGGTAGCAGACAACTTGTGCTTTTCACACACACACACACTCACACACTGCATGAACATGTGACAGCCCTCAGAGTCAATCTCAGCCTCCCAGATTTAAGTTAATCTGACAAGGCAGGTCATGAAAGGGAAGGCGAAAAGCCTCTGCTAACCCAACTTCAAAGTGAGGGAGGATGTGGAGATGGATAGACAGTGTTCCGACCTGGACTGTGTGCATCCATGCTGTCGTGTGAAAACATAGTGGCTGCTTCCTAACCCCTGATGTGCAGCCAGGATCTTTGTTAGCTTAGTCCTTTTTTCCTTAACAGACAGATGGAGGCATCTGATTACCTTATATATTAACAGGAATCTCAGTTCATTAAAACTGAACTATGACAAAGTCTCTGCATCAACCACCACACAGCAAATATATTTTAAACCTGATTAGACTGGCTACTTGAAATATCTGGGAACACAGTGTTGCAATGACTGAGGTCTGACATATTATTTGATGAATTTGATTTGATAAATGTTTACTGCATCAAAATTTGTCTCGGATCAAATAAAAAATACAGAATAATTACTATACTGAACACCTGCCCTCATTGCACCTTATTTTCCCCATGTGACTTTTGAACTTTTAAAAAGACTAATATGCAGTTTGAGCTCCTTAATTCTTTTCACACTAGTTGGTCAGTCTAATACTAATTCATTAAGAGCAACATATTTCAGTTATTGAGAGTTGAAATTCATTCTTCAGCTTGGAAATAGCATTTTCAAACAAAGGTAGTTGGTCATAAACAGCAGCGGTGCAGAAATGACATGATAGAAGTTCAGACTCTGAGCTCTGAAAACAGGCTGTTCAGCCCCAGTTGACCGACTCACTGTCAAGTGGTCACTTGGAAATATCTGCTAACAAACTGCTGCAGCGGTCTGTCTGTCAGACATGCCAGCAAGGGGTTTCTCTCTGTCTCTGCTGTCCATCACCAGTCATTATGTCATCTATCTCAGCCGTGCAGGCATGTCCGACAGCCTGTCAATCACCTGTCGCACCTGGCTTGTGAGTGGGAGGACAGTGTTGGCCACTCAGCTCTTTGCAGGGAAGGTCAGCAGTGTTGTGGTCACTCCTGGAGAGCAGGAATGTGTGTGTGTGTGTGTGTGTGTATGTATGCTGGCCTCCCTCTTCGTGGGTGAAGCGGTTTATCCAACTGGTTAAACAATCAAGCATGCTCAGAAAGACTCTCAGACCGATTAGGTAGCATTGTCTTTAAGTTTACTGAGGGACAAAACTTGACTGTGAAACTGAAACACAAATTGATGCAAAATGTCTTACAACCAAAATTATCCTTTCAACTACAGAAATCAAGGTAAGGAAATGTATAAAGATGCTGTAAAACATAAAACACACATTTGACATCTAGGCTACATAGACTACAAAGTGGTGACTAAATCAGATTTGTCTCATATTAAGAGTAATTCCCCAAATTACAAAACAGACAAATTAAGACTAATAACACACAACAAGACAAATCTGATGGATATGGCCTTCGATTGCTTCTATGTGCAGTATAAATGTCCTTTCATAGCACACCGAAGATGCGAACAGTCTGCTGCACTTGCCATGTGCTCCTCTACTCAAGCAGAGGTCTCTACTATGAAGCAAGTTTAACCTACTCTTATTTGACTTGGTCGTCTCAGCTGCAGTTAATCAGTACTACAATGGTGATGAAGATGTTGGTTTGTTGAGTCCATGTTACCTTAATCTGAGTCTGTGCGCATTCATGTAAAAGAGGTGTGTTCGGCAGCACAGACACTTTGATAATGTCAGGATATGAAGAGTTCAAAGAAACATAAAGAAACAGTGAGGGAGGCTTGTTGACTGCAGACACAGTAAATTCATTAGTTCAGTGTTCTTGTCTCTATTTGTCTTACGGACTCTTCTATTTGTAATATGATTGAGATGTAAGGACATGTAAAATAGTCTAAATCTAAATAATGTAAATATGTGAAACCAATGAGGATAATTCAGTTCCAGCCTCCACATGGCTCCATCTGTGAAACTGAGCCGTTCCTCTGTGTTAATGAATGAGGATCTGCTCCTAAAGCTCCTCGGCTGTAGAGCGACACGTATGAATGTAAAGCATAGGTAGTCCAATCACATCAACCTTCTGGAATCACTACAGTACAGTAATTTCTGCTCTATTTGTATCCCAGTCACCAGCGAACTTGTCATGCTGTTGTAGTTATCAACTGTTAGAGAGTGTAGAACATATGAAATCGGACGGAACTTCAGTTTCTTAGTATGTACGTAGTCCTCTCACTACAGGCCCAGCTGCCCCCTGTTATACTCTCATTACTTAGCTTGAAAGGAACATGAACAGTGGATGCACCGGTGTTTTATAGCGTGTGGTTGCTGCCTTCTTATTGGGCGTTGAGTACAACGATCTGTCTCTCTAATTCTAAATCTCTCTAATTTCTGGCCTCAGGTATTCAGAAAGCTTGCTCCACAGGTGGGGAGTCTCAGCACTTTGTAACAAGTAAATCAGCAATGTATTTAGGCCCACGATCACTTTTTCTTTATAGACAAGTAATGGGATTTTAAAATCTATTCTTTGACTCACAGGAAGCCAGTGCAGTGATTCAAGGACCAGTGTAATGTGCCCACTGGTGTTAGTGAGGACAGCAGCATTCTGGAAGAGCTGCAGCTGTCTGATTGTTTTTTTTTTTTACTAAAACCTGTGAAGACACCATTACAACAGTCTCGCCTGCTGAATAGAAATGCATGACCAGGTTTCTCTGTATCTTATGTAGACAGAAATCCTTTAATCCTTAATGTTTGTTTTATAATTATCTTTATGCGGTTGTTGAAATTTAGATCCATAATGCCACCAAGATTTCTGACTGGATTTGTAGATTTTAGTGTCATGCATTCAAGATAAGCACTGACAAGATAAGCACATCCACTCATTGATTGTTCAGTGCACTTATTCAGCAAGTGTAAGGGACTGTAGCCATGTGGTGACACTGTTATGTAAAGTTATGTTTCATCTGCATAAGTGTGGTAGGAGATGTTATAATATTCCATAATCTGAGCAAGGGGGAGCAAGTAGATATTTAATAGAAGGAACTCCACATGTGATTTTTGTCCACCCAGAGTCATGATTACCAATTGACAGGGGACATGCAACACTACAATCCACAGGTGTGACAATAATGATAATAGTATTAAATGGAGACACGTGTGCAGTGGGAGGCTTGTAAACACAGGTCCAGACTCTGCAGATCCAGTGACACACGAACCTGCAGAGAGCAACAGGAGAGAAGAGCACAAAATTATGAGAGAGGGAAGAAGTTGCATTAGTAAGATGCATTGATGGGTTATGAATGGATACAGGAGGACGGGAGAGAGAAGGAGAGAGAAGTTCAGTGCATCATGGGAAGTCCCCCGGCAGTCCAGGGATGACTAAGGGATGGCACAGGGCTCACCTGGACCAACCCAAACTAAAAGCTTTGTCAAAGAGGAAGGTTTTAAGCCTGCTCTCAAATGTGGAAAGGGTGTCTGCCTCCCAAACCCAGACTGGGATCTGATTCCACAGGAGAGGAGCTTGATAACTGAAGGCTCTGGCTCCAAATCTACTTTTGGAGATTCTGGGTACCAAAAGAAACCCTGCATTCTGGGAGCGTAGTGCTCTATTGGGAAGATAGGGTACAATGAGCTCTTGAAGATATGATGGTGCTGGGCCATTAAGAGCTTTATAGGTTAGCTGACGGATTTTAAGTCCAATTCTCAATTTGACAGGAAGCCAGTGCAAAGAACCCAAAATGGGTGAAATATGATCTCTTTTTCTTGTTCTTGTCAATACACGTGCAGCAGCATTCTGGATCAACTGGAGAGTCTTTAACGACTTACTGGGGCAGCCTGATAATAGAGAATTGCAGTAGTCCAGCCTAGAAGTAACAAATGCATGGACTAGTTTTTCTGCATCTTTGTGGGACAGGATATGCCTGATTTTTGCTATGTTCCGGAGGTGAAAAAAGGCAGTCTGAGAAATTTCCTTTATATGTGCATTAAAGGATATATCTGCATCAAAGATAACTCCTAGATTCCTTACAGTAGTGCTGGAGGCCAATGCAATGCCATCGAGAGTACTGATATCTTTAGAAAATGTGCGTCGGAGGTGCTTGGGGCCAAGTACAATAACTTCCATTTTTTCTGAGTGTAACAGTAGGAAATTGCAGGTCATCCAGGTTTTTACTTCGTTGAGGCATGCCTGAAGTTTAGCTAATTGGTTGGTTTCATCTGGCTTAATTGACAGATATAATTGGGTATTGTCTGCATAGCAATGAAAGTTAATGAAGAGCTTCCTGATAATCTTCCCTTGGGGAAACATATATAAGGTGAACAGGATTTGTCCAAGCACAGGCCTTGTGGAACGCCGTAATTAACCTTAGAGTGTATTGAGGATTTATTGTTGACATGTACAAACTGAGATTGGACTGATAAATAGGACCTAAACCAGCCTTGTGCAGTTTCTTTAATGCAAATTAAATTTTTCAGTCTTTGCAACAGGATTTGATGATCAACACTGTCAAATGTGGCACTAAGATCTAACAAGACGAGTGCAGAGACAAGTCCTCTATCAGATGCAATAAGAAGGTCATTTGCTACTTCCACCAGAGCTGTTTCTGTGCTATGATGAACTCTAAATCCTGATTGAAAGTCCTCAAATGTCATGGTTTTGGTCTCTTGGTTGATTTGGTGTTTTTCTGGTTTGTTTTCTGTGCATGTTTAGTTATATACTCCAGTGTTTTTGGTTTAGGATTGTTTTTCTATTGTTTTTGTTCAGGCCTTGCTTCAGTGGCTGGAGGTGTGGTCCTCAGCTCCTGGGGCTCTCATTCTCTCAGCTGTCCCCAGTTTCACCTAACGACTGGCAGCTTTAAAAGACTTCTGATTCCACCTGCAAGCTGCCAGATTGTCCCCTTTGTACAGCCCTTTGATGTCCCCTTTCCATGCTCCCAGTCTTTGTCTCTGTCTCTCTAGTGTTTCCAGTGTTTCCCTGTGTTCCCTGCCATCCAGCCTCAGCACCCACCGCCCGCCCAGCCTTCAGCCACTGAGCAACTCCACACCACCTGGACTTCCTGGTTTTGGTCACCCTCTTGGTTTTTCATGTAAGTCCTGGAGTTCTTTTGTTTAATAAATCCTTTTTATTCATCCACCCTAGTTTGTGTCTCGCTCTCGGGTCCTGAGAGAAAACTGAAACCATGACATCAAATAGACTATTATTCTATAAATGGTCACACAGCTGATTGGCGGCTGCTTTCTCAAGGATTTTCGAGAGAAAGGGAAGATTAGATATAGGTCTATAGTTTGCAATACCTCTGGATCAAGAGTTGGCTTTTTCAGGAGAGGTTTTATCACAGCTACTTTAAAAGACTGTGGCACATAGCCTGTTAATAAAGACAGGTTGATCATGTCAACTAAAAAAGTGCTAATAACAGGTAAGACTTCTTTACGTAACCTGGTTGGGATGGGATCTAGAAGGCAGGTTGATGGCTTTGACGAAGAAATCATTGAAGTCAGCCGCTTAAGATCAATTGGAGACAAGCAGTCCAAACATACATCAGCTTTTACAGCTGTTTGTATGGATCCCATATATGAGGACAACAGTTTGTTGTTGAATGGGAGGAGGGGAAGAATTTTGTTTATAATAATTAGGATTTTATCATTAAAGAAGTTCATGAAGTCATTACTACTGAGGCCAATAGGAATACATGGCTAAATAGAGCTATGGCTCTCCATCAGCCTGGCTACAGAGCTGAAAAGAAACCTGGGGTTGTTCTTATTTTCCTCTATTAATTTTGAGTAGTGGGCTGCTCTGGCATTGCGAAGGGCCTTCCTATATGTTTTAAGACTATTTTGCCAGACTAAATGAGATTCTTCCGGATTGTTAGAATGCCATTTCTTTTCCAGTTTTCACAATGTTTGTTTTAATTTCTGAGTTTGCAGGCTACCATGGAGCTAACCTCTTTTGCTTTATTAGCTTCTTTTTTAAAGGGGCAATAGAGTCAAGAGTTGCTCGCATTGAGCCTGCAGCACTATCAACAAGATGATCAATTTGGGAGGGACAAAATTTAGTGTAGGAGTCCTCAGTTAAATTGAGACATGGCATTGAATTAAATGCTGATGGAATCACTTCCTTAAATTTAGCAACAGCACTGTCAGATAAGCATCTGGTGTACAAATATTTACGTAGTGGCATATAGTCCTGTAAAAGGAATTCATAGTTATTAAATAATGATCTGGTAAAAGAGGATTCTGAGGAAAGACTATTAAGTCTTCATTTTCAATGCCAGAGGCCAGAACAAGGTTGAGGGTGTGGTTAAAACAATGAGTGGCTTTATGAACACACTTTTGCTTGTATTTATTGTTTTACCTACCTTTAATTTTAATCCACATAACATGACATAACATAACCTAACATGTTAATGTGCTTCCATTAGCAATACATCCTTACAATTTTTCACCATTAAAGTTATAATTTTTGTCTGTGATCAGTTAATTAGTTGAAAAGCAGCAGATGAAGAAATCCACTTGTTAAAAAAAGTAACTGCTCAATAGTGAATGAACCCACTTTTCTAATTAAGTCAGTATTAAGTCCCAATATGTGTGTGGATGTATGAGTAATTTTAAATCTTCACAGCTGGTTACTCCCTCTAATAAATCTCCCTTTGGAAACTAATGTGTTCACTTGGCTCAGTTTTCCCCCTGTCTATATAACTAATGAATAATATGTGAAACTTTTAACCTGATTTCACTGTAATGTGCCAGTGTAGATTTTTAACGACCCATGATGGTCTGAATTGTGTCTTAGTGACTTTTCCATCCTCTCCATCTCCTTTTCTTTGCCATTCCCTTACATGAAAATAACCACATTGAAAGATTTCCAGTTACTTTAAATAATTTTGGCTGGGGCAGCTTCAGTCTAAATATATCTGCACCGGTCTTCAAAATGTACAATATAAATTAGAGGTTAGAGAGATTCCTAAATGATTAAGTTCAGATGAACATCCTGTGAGTGGAGCTGTCCTGTTTTCCTCTCCAGTGACAACCATATTCCTATGATGTGCCATGAATCATTCAAAAGTGTTGTGCACATGCTGCCCCCGGCTCGCCTCATTCACTAGCTGTCACTCTTCCCAAAGTTAGGGAAGAGAGTGACGCACAGTTCAGGCCATACAGCTCAGGCTCAGCACTAATACACTCACAAGGTCAGACACTGTACATGACAAAGGCCTAACGAGAAGGGGCAGTGCGTCTGGAAGTGCAGACATTTTTAGCTGCAGCTCTTGAGAGGAGCCTTGTTGTGATAAGGAGACATCTGACACTGCTTAATAGACAGAGCTGGAAAAATCCATCAGACAGTGAAATGTTAATACAAGATGGCCCTATTGTTGCCTATAGCAGGTGGATTATCATGGCCCTACCATCATTATCAGCCTGCATCATCATGCAGGAATATCCTGTTGGACAAATCCAACTGCTTCATTGCATACTTTTGAGCTTCTTCGTTTATCCCTTTGTGGTGTTTAATACGTGGCAATCCCAGACAAAGTCTGTCCTGCATTTCAGCCGCCTTTAGATGTGGTTGTGTTCCCCCTGTTCATGAGAAGTGTCAGTATAAGTAACCTGTATTCATGATGTTGATGTTGATGATGATGAATAGAAAGGATCTTAAAGATCAGAGCTCACAAATTTTAACATACCTGGATGTTTTATTTTGAAAGGTAAACCTGGATGTCAGTCACCTTGATTGTGTGCTCATTTCTTGTTCCACAGAATTGCACACAACAAAACAAAAATCCTTCACTATTTTAAAAAAGAGCAGGGTGTCTCCTAGTGTCCATTTTTTGTCATTTGGCCAGCAACGGTGTTCTTGTGATTTTAACCATTGTTTTACTAATTGTGTGTAATTTCTACATTGAATACACACATTGATAAATTCAATTTGAGGGCAACATTGTGGGCCCAATTTTTGGGACAGGCAAGCAGTGCTCTTTGTAAAATTCCTCAAGCAAAAGTGCAAAGCAAAGCAAGCACAACATCTCCTAGTGCTAAGTGATTGTTGTTATTTTGGTAGCAATTAGGTCTTAGACATAAGGTTGGGAAGAGATAAGATAAGATATTCCTTTATTCGTCCCTCAGTGGGGAAACATGTTTCAAGAATAGATGTTTCAGAACCAAGTCTATTTCAAGCAAAGCCAATCCACTGGCAATTTGGTGCAAGAGCAAACTAAATACTTGGAGCAAATGTGCAGCAATAATGGAATAATGAAAATGAAAATAAATTACATTTATTATAGCACCTCTCCACCTTTTTGCCCATTTTTGGTTTAGGCAGAGTCAGGCAAGATGGCGATGGCAGAGCCGCCCATAATGAGCTTCACAATCGCACTTCAGACTACCTCCATGATTTATACAGGCTATGTCCAAAAGGCAACACAGCCACACCTGCTGGAATCAAGCTGGAATCCACAGCTGCTTTATACTGTATAAAAAGCTTCTCTACAGTTCATTAAATCCCTGCAGCCATCTGAAGGCAACAGTCCAGATAAGATGATAAAGCTACAGCCTCTCATTTGAGAAGTGCTGCTTAGGAGCAGTGCCTTTCTACACAGCTGCCTGATTGACCTTGATTGATTGATTGATTGATTAAATCATGTGCACATGACACCAGGCTGCTACAGAACAACCAGACCCACCTCTAAACACATCAGACCAGTTGGTTAGAACTCCATATTCTGTTTACACAGGAAACACTAGATTAGCTGAGTTTATTAATCCTGTGCATCACTGCCTCCTTTCGAACTTTTTCCTTTTTTTATCAGAAGTGGTGTTTCATGTTCTATTTTTGAAATGCATAACAATGCAAATGCTGTTATGTCACATCAATTGCAATATTATTATTTGTAACAACAGTAACCAGATCCCTCCCTCTCTGTCTTTTTCCTCCTTCCCTCATCTCTCTCTCCTCCTAAGCACAGCTTCTTCCAGGGCTTCAGAAAAATTATAGCTCATTGATTTTGTTTGGGACCTCAGTGGAGTGGAGTTGAACCTAAGAGATTGTGTGTGTGTGTGTCCACATCACAGCTGGCCAATGAGGGATGACCAGGCTCAAAAGTGCTGATGCAACTCCTTGGCTCTATGGCCTTGTCTCATCTAATCAAATGATTCTATTGGTTGAATATTGACATGCACCTGCCAGCCAACCACTGAAACAAGCCAGCAAGGACAGCTACCGTCCCACTCAGGCAGCTGGAGAGCCAGCTTCTTTTTACATATTTTGCTGTGTATGTAGAAATTAAATTTTGTATCCCCAAGAAGAATATGGGGGTATTAAGTGTACAACATATCTGTTCAACAAATCCAGGTAAGCAGCTGAGGTAGATTATAAACCACCAATCACAATCTATATATAGATGTCTAATCAGCATCTTGATATGCCACACCTGTGAGGTGGATGGATTATCTCAGCAAAGGAGAAGTGCTCACCAACACAGATTTACACAGATTTGTGAACAATATTTGAGAGAAATTCAAGTTATGTGAATCAACTGGAATTTTGTTAAACAATTTTATCTATTTTTATTTAATAACCTCTTAGCTTTCATCAGAGTCAACTGTGGCTCTGGAAAGTTTCATTGATAGACGAAATCAAGATGCAAAGAAATTGAAGCGGTTCTCAGATACAAGTCATAGAGCTCCCTGACTCAAAAAGTCCAAAAGTGCATGGAAATGAACCCTGGAAATAAAAATATCCCTGATGCATTCTATAAATGAGACAAGCTGGTCAAGCTGCTGAAAGATCTCTGCAACCAGAGGCTAAGTTTGGAATTAAGCCAAGCTCAAATTGATGATCTGAGGAGGGAGAATGACTGGCTTGGTTCGAGCATTTTAAACAAAAGGAGCTAGTGAAGTCCCGAGGTAAGGCTCTTAAAGGCACAAACTTTGGGATGAATGATCAGTTCCCAATAAGATAAGATACACCTTTATTTGTCCCACAGTCAGGAAATTTACAATGGAGATTAATGAGGGGGAGTAAAAACGAATTCCTGTCCTTATTGAATATAGGACTGCCTTGTCTGTCTGTTTTGTCTCTTAGAATGAAATGGTACTACAGTATCTCAGCAATTTAAAGCAGCGTGTTTACAGCTTTAGCAGATGTATGACCAACTATGTGTGTGTAAAGGTGAGGGTCTGGAAAGATAAGAAACCACATATAAGGATAGTAGTTTGGGCTGATGAATCTCACTAATGGCACCAGAGACTCTCAGAGTGGGTTCATGACATTGTTCTCTTTTGTGGTCTTTTTATGCACAAGTGAAGACGTGTCATCGTTGGTCACTTCTTTTCATCAACAAATGGCCACCCAGGAGACTGGGGTTTGTGTCCCGTGTGAAACCTAAAGTGAACATTGACTTCTTTTAACTTATGTATGTAAGTGAAGTTACATAATATACATAGCTGAAATTGCTCAAGGTAGGTAACTAATATACTTATTTCAAACCAAACCATGGTCTTTTCCTAAACCAAAACAAAAGTAGTTTTTGTGACCATTGTTTATGATTGTTCTCAGCAAGGTTAATTTTGAAAGTCCAACAGACGTTGCTGACCAGACATTGCATATTTTTATTGCTAACTTGACCATGGAGCCCAATGGCATGCAAAACTGCTAGAGTGGTACGTCCAGCATGATAGTTTGAAGCATAGGGCCACTGACCAAACTGCTTTATTTGATGAGTTGGGAGTTAGAACATGTCGGTACTGCAAGAAAGAAACTGAAGCCATGGTACATAACATATGGCAGGGCTAAGTTCAACAATTCAAGAGTTTAAAAAGCCAGTTGGCATTAAAGACACATCAAGTTAACATAGGAATAAGAGATAAAAATCATGTACTAAAAGAAACTAAATTGGGAAAAGCTGAGAGCAAAGAACGACTGTGAGACAGAAGGAACGACTTGCATTAAAAGTGTATAGCCAAACCAGGACACTGTGAGAACATATGAGTTCTGGCTATAAGTATTTAACGCTCCCCTTCCAAAGGAGTTATTCAGTATTACTTGTCCCTTAAATATTTAATACAGTGTCAAACTGGTAAATAGAAACATCCATGAGCCTCACTTGCATTCATAACTTCAGCACTCTGTCTAGGGACAAGAAGCTCACCCGGAGATAAAACATTAGCACTGGAACAGTGTATGCAGCTACTCTTTGACCGAGATGATGATCATGAGTTCAATTAGACGTACAGTAGGTGAAGGCTAATTATTAGCTGTTCTTTGAAACGATCTGCTTGTTGTAATGGAAGAAATTTGGTGTTGTATAGATTGGAAGAAGACTGCTTTGGCCCCTTTGGCATTAATCTAGATTGACCTACACCACAGACTGAGTGGTCTAGCGCTTTGCTGTGCCCCAAAGAACTCAGAATGAATGGAAGAGGACAAGACACTATCATGTAGAGAAGGGAGGGTTAAAATGCACAGGTGTGATTTATTATGCAGTGGTGCCAGAGGCTTTGGTTTGGGGAGTATATTCTGTGAATATGCAGTTCACTATGAACATGCAGCAATCCCTATTCACAGATAGTGTAGCTTGCTCAACAAAGTTAGGTTTTGTTTGAGGAGCTTGCTCCACAAAATGAAGTTTAGTTTCACTAAATTCGCAAGTCATTCTTGCAAATGATAGTATTGGTAAATTCAACACAAATATAGATTTTTATTTCAGTTCAGTCTGAACCAGGCTGATAAGCTCGAGGTGGAAATGGTTAGGTTTAAGGATAGATCATGGTTTTGGGGAAATGTTAATAAAGTAAAAATGTCCTATCTCATGCTTTAAGTCACTGCTGACTTTTCAATTATTCAACCAAGACCATCATCTTTCCCTAACCTTAAGTGCCGTGAGTGCATGAGCATAACCATAAAAAAGCTGAATCATGCTTTAAGTCCAATGAGCAGATTTTGAATGTTAATAAAAAATGTGATTTGGGTAGCACGGCATTTCCCTCAAAATGTATTAACTGTTGCAAATTAGTCATATATGAATGAACAGGTTTAGCTGGTTGCTAATTTTGAAAGACAAAATTAGCAACCAGCTGGTGAAGAAAGGCAAACATCCAGCAGCAAATGAGAGTGAATACTTATTCATTTGCAAGAACGCAACCTCACTGAGAATATATATTACTTTACGTTGCTCCATGTCTGCAGGATGTGTAAGTACACAACTGTTATATCACGGTAGGCCTATGTTTATGTCAGCATGGAGTTTGTTTGTCTGGAGACATTCACTGCCATTCTCATCCTGTCCCCAAGATGAGTTTTTCTTTTGTCCCAGTTATCTCACTCTCACAACCAGCCACCCCCTCCTGCCCTGCAATAAGCCTTGTCTCTTCATCCAAGTCGAGATTTTCCCTGCCCACTTTTTACTTTGAGCATTTGTATTTGAGTTTCTGTTATCTGGACCTGTTGCCTGCCTGCCTCATGGTCCTGTCAGCTTTCCATCTGATTTTTCTTTTTTCTTCTTCCTCCGTCATCTGCAGCTGGGTGACATGGGGCGTTGACACCAACCTTGATTGTTTAATTCATACTTCAAAAATAACTTCACAGCTCTGTGGCTATGTGCTGACGAACGTCCAGTCATATTCATGCAGGTGTGGTGCGGCCATTGCAATATCACACTTTACTTCACTGTTACTATGCCAATTTACCCTGTAGCTCCCTCTGCAAGCCCAACCTCAGCCATGTTGATTTAGCTAAGACCTCATATCCATGGATGTGTTCATTATGTGTAACATTATCATGTTGTCCAGCAGAATGCTTGTTTCTCCTCAGATTCTTTGAGGTCAGAGCTACCGATTCTGTGTAATCATCTGATATATGACCAATTGCTTGATGAACGCATCTCTGACTCAACAAACTAATTCACAGTATAGGTGATGTAAATGTGTGCATTAATGTTAACATAACATTCTCTGGTGTCCGTGCTCCTGCTGTGCCATGTGCAGTTTTGTACAGCATGCTGATTATGGCAGCACACTGCAAAAATACCCTGTCAAATTTAAGAGAAAGTATTTTATGCCTGAGAATTGTTTCGCTTGAGACAAGCAAATTTGGCTGCAAGTGCAGGAAGTGATTTTTGCATGATTTCTTTAAAGCCAGGATGTCCAGCTATCAGTATGAGTATGAACTTTAAGACTAAAACTTGAAATTAGTTTTGTTTGAAATGCTTAAAATAAGTGTTGAAAGCCTACTGGAGTATCTGTAACAGACGTGCCCTTTGTATCAAACATAACCACAAGTATGATTAAAATTCTAATTAAGACGATGCAAGTAACACTTAATTGAAATAGATAAATATCTTTACAGTAGATAATAAGATCCATTCTCAAAATAAGTCAGACTGGATTTTAAGTCTGTTTCAGCTCATATATAGAAATACAGTTTTTGCAACATATCAGTCACACACTGTAATCCTTGCTTGAGTCACATAAAGCCCTGTTCTGCCCTGCTCATCATTTAGTGGAGGGAATCATCCTTTAATGATAGGACTTGTGGGTTTTGCTCTATAAAAAACCTTGGGGGTTGTCTCTTTGCTGAGATAAAAGGCCATTTGTAGAGTGCATGTTAAATATTAACTCCATGAACAACAACAGAAAAAAAAATTTTCTTCTTGTACTACTTCTGCTTCTAAACTGGCAACATTTACTCAAAGGTATTCATATGCATCAAGACTAAATTATGAAACTGAAGCCTAGACAAACATATTACACCAGTATATTTGGAATAGAAACGTCTGCTTATAAAGAAATAAGGATGCAGTTAGAAATTGACCTATGGGCTGAATTAAAAAATGCAAAATACTAAAATAGTAAACATAAATAACCATTTAAGCACCATATTTCACTTGGGAATGAAATCAAGTTCAATTTCAGAAGCTGCAAATGGAAAAGAAATCATCTACGATAAGACAGTCATTGTTTGGGGTTTACTGAGGACGCCAAATCTTAACAATGTGGCATTCACATCGCAGTTAGCTTTACCATTGACCATCACTTATCCATTGCGGTTGGTTTAGTTTTTGAAGAGCATGTGCCAAATGTATTGTCAGACATTCAGAATAAATACAGATTAGTGCTGAGAGTCATAAAGCCAATATCATTTGCAAGTCGATCAGCAGTGCCCAAACCATAATATTTAATGAGGTTACATAACCCTCTTAAAATTATGACATGTGTGGACAATGATTGATGCATACACATCACCTGCTTCACCACCCTGGAAGACTTTATTTCTATGTTGTGTTTGGGTTCAGGGGTCCTGGCCATAACGGTCATCTTTATTAGGCTAAGGCTTCTCCCTTTGTTGTGCTGTATTTTATACATTAATTTTTCAGTGTCGTGCCATGACTCACTTGTAGATTATGGCTTATTGTTTGGATAAACTTGACTAATGAGCGTCCAATGCAGCACTGGAGTGACGCTGCAGTGGCTTGTAGTAAAATTTCACAATAAATGAGGACTGCATTTTTTCGTGCTGGACTAAAATCAGTATGAATGCACTCTTACTCTACTGATATGCTTGCTGTCAACAGCAGCTCTATCACCCCAACATTTAACATCTATGTATGTATTTATTAAGGGGGGATTAGTTCTCTGGATTTTTTCATAAAATGTAAAGATTGTAAGCATTTCATAAAAATGGCCAATTACTTGTGTCTCTGACCAAAACCAGTTAGGAGGCTAGCAGGCTGGTGGCTAGCAGGCTGGGATGCAGACTGAATCCTGACTGTTACTTGCTGCTGAACCTGCACAACTAACACAGACATTTTGGCCTCATGCTGTCGGAGGACGGCTTTAACCTATTAGTGCGGTTATACGTCGGGGAGATATGTGCTCAGTCCATGACTGGCCAGACTGTACTGTAACAGGGAGTGGGGTAGGACTCCATTGCAACACACAATGACACAGGAAAGTTTTTAGACTGTCTTTACTGAAGCCTTCACAAGACTTCAAAAGTCCAGCAGACAACAGAAGAAACCAGAGCCAGGTGGGAGGTCAGGAAGCCGGTAAGTGGATCAGGGTGAGGACTTCATAGAAGGACACTGACAGCCACGAGAACAGGTAAACACACACAGGAATGCAGAGACAGGTAATCGTGACCGGGGACAGATAACAGAGGTGATTTTGAGGATACAGGTCTGACAGGTAAGTACAAAACAGGCAGCAGAGAGTCAAACAAAGAAAAGTCCACTGAACAATCTTGAGTACCATGAAGAACAGTCTGGCAACTGGAGAGTGAAGTGGTGTAATAGGCTGCAGCTGTGAGCACAGGTGAGTAGATGAGGTGGGAGTGGCTGGCAGGTGAGGTGAGGCTGGGTAAAGTATTGGGACTTGAATGTAGATCTAAAACAGGCAGAACTGTGGCAGGCTGGACTGTGACAAGAGCAAAAGCCAATGACATAACTTCATCACTCAATCAGGGACAGACTTTCATGTTTATTGGGCTGGTCCCGCTTTGCTCAAAAGAGTGAGAGAGATTTAGAATAAGAACACAAATGCTCATGCAGGAGGCCTGTTGATTCTCAGCAGAAATGTGAACTCCGCAGCTTGGTGTCAGTCTGCTCCTTGTCCATTCTGTGAGTCTTGGAGCACAGTAGTGTAGTGGGACTGTCATCGATCATCCACATCCAGAGGGGAGTGGTGGCTTGGCTGAAGGACTTTACGTAGAGAGCCTGCATGGTTGCTTTCATGTCACCAATGCTGTACCAGTGCAGAAACATTAGGAATACAGGTGCAACAATAAGGATAACAACTTGCTGTCACATTCTGATTGCCACAGTCCTGCCTGTCTCAGTCCTGCCTGTCTCAGTCCTGCCTGTATCTGTTCTACCAGCCACGTTTCTGTTCAGCCTTAGTTTCTGTTCAACCTTGTCTTAGTTCAGCCTCAGTTCTCTTAGTTCTGTCAGTCCTGCCACATTTCTGTTCTGCCCTGTCTTAGTTCTTCCTCGTCTCAGTTCTTTCCGTCTTAGTTCTTCCCTGGCATAGTTCAGCTTTGCCTTAGTTTCAGTTCAGTCTCTGTGCCTCTTTCTGTCTTAGTCCAGTCCTTCTTCTTAGTTCACTCTTTCTGCCTTAGTTTTTTCTCAGTTCTGTCAGTCTTGTCTGAATCCAGTCTTGTCTTAGTTCATTGTCTCTCTCTTAGTTCAATGTCTCTGTTGCCATGTCTTAGTTCTCTGTCTTAGTTTCTGTTCAGATCTGTCGTAGTTCTCTGTCTCTGTTATGCTGTAGTCCTGTCAGCCACATTCCTGTCATCAGTAAGTTCTGTTTTAGTTCTATGTTCTGGTCTCTGTTCTTTCTGCCATAATTCTACATTCAAGTCCCAGTATTTTTCCACTGACCATGCCTCTGTCTCACCTCACCTGCCAGCCACTCCCACCTCGTCATCTCACCTGTGCCACTCCACTTCACTCTCACTTTGCCAGATTGTCTTTGCGTCATGCCAGATTCTCCAGCATTCTCTTCAGACCTATTCTCTGTTGCCATATCTGCCTGTCTCTGAAAGATCTTCCTTGTTGTACCTTGATTCACCTCAGCGTTTTGTTCTCGATCTGCCTCCTGGTTCTTGGTTTTTGTCTGCCTGTCTCCGTGTCTGTCTGCTGTTTCCCTGTGGCTCAGAGACTGTCTCTGTGTGGTTACCATCATTCTGTGAGTTTGGTGTTTATCAATCAGAAGATTTGTTCTGTTGTTCCAAAATAAAAGGACATTACCAACAATCTCTGAATCTAGTGTAATGAGTCCAACCCCGCTCCTTGTTACGCTTGCACACATACTCATGCACAATGAATATCTAACAAGCTGACCTCTGGCTGTTATCCCAGAAAGAACAGAGTACTACATGACCTGAATTATGATCACATAGGCAGACAGCACCTCAATAGATATGATTTATGTAGCGAGAGTTTTTTATTCATTAATTAACTAAATTGATGGGCGTTAATAATTCAAACAATATGAGCCTTAGGTCATTAGGACAGTGATCCTTACTTATCTCACTATATTTATCCCTTAAAGCCATAGCTAAAGCAGTGCTGGTCATTAGCAGCTGAAATAAATTGGTGCTCATTCTTTGCTTTAATCTTGGTTTGTGGTTAGACATGGGAAAATAGCTTTGAGCAGCAATTTTTTTGATCACATGGTAGATAAATTCCAATTATTTTTCACACATTAACATTCAATTCACGTTTGAAACACCCCTGTAAAGAAGGGTTTTATAGAGCCACAACCTAATTTAAAAGCTGCTCGATCCAAGCTTTTTAATGTCACAAACATTTCCTCCTCTCCATCAGTAGGATTTTTAAAAGATGCCGATGACACACCTCGTGGATACTGATAAGAGGAGGACACATGTCCTGGGTTCATGCCCATAATCGTCCAGCAAGTTGGCACAAGCAAATGCACAGTGCTTTGGAACAGTTCACAGCTTCTGTAATGCTTCGTTGCTTTTCCTTTTACAATTATTTCTATTTTATTTCAGTATTTTGTGTTCTAAAATTGATTGAGTTATGGCATCCTCCCAAAATATGAGCAACGTGCTGAGCAACACGCGGTATGTGTATTGCCTCATTTCCGGTTGCAATGTATTGTGCATTGTTGCTGCTTTAATTTATCCATTTAATTTGCTATATTCTTCATTACAGCAGCTAATTACCCACTAAACATTTAAACTTAGACAAGCTCTGTTAAAACTCATAGCTCTTTCTCTTTTAGTGACTTTGATGGCTTCTCTCTCTCTCTCTCAGTTATTCCTCTGCCTCCTTGAACGATAATGGAACATGTAATGAATTTAGTGATTGCCAGGTTGGAGGCAATGCTTAGTGAAGTGGAAGTGTGCTCTGCACCATGGAAACTTGATTATTGATTTGGTTATATTTATGTTTTGTTTTGTTTTCACTTAACATTTTTTAGGAATTCATAATTTCCTTGATTGGGTGGAGTAAAAACATGTCAATATAATAAAGTACAGCATTATTTTTTGTCACCGTTCAAATAAATAATATTATATTGTGGGCAAACTTTTTATATTTTTCTCAAAATGTGGAATGTGTCATGGACATTAAAAAAAAAAAAATACAGAAAATGAGACCAAACTTTCTCATTGTTTTTCAACTCCTCTCCATTTGTCAAACTGCCTCAACAGAGATTGTCCATCTTCTTAATTCTCTAATTTGAAGTGAAGAAGTTCTGCACACAAACCTAAATACACACACACACACACACACACACACACACACACACTGTTAGAGTCAGTACTACGATACTCAGTACAAAGAAAGATACACAGTTGTATCAATGTGAAGCACCTCAATCCAGGTGCAGTCAACATCACAAGCAGCTTCAGCTCAAAACATCATGCCTCTTATTTAATGCCAGAATTGGTAGCTCAGCAAATATTATTACAGGTAATACAGACATTATCATTTAGGCTTCATTATTATGGTTAAGTGCTTGAAAAAAAAAATTTTTTTTTACCAATGGTCAAAGATTATATAGAAAATAGAGTAAATGATAAATTGATTCACATGATATTATTAATTAAAGAAAAAAATAACTTATTCATATCTGCAGTAGGTTAGTGGCACACAGTTCCAGTTTACTACAAGCTGTGCACAGCCACACAGGTGTTATTTGAGCTGAGAAGAGTTGTATTCAGTTGTATTCAGACATAATACATTAAAACACCATTGAGAGTGTAACGTGATTATGTGGGAACTTTAATTGTTTTATTTTAGGTAGTATAGTACAGGAAGTGTAAAAATGTAAAAGGTGAAATATCAAAATCATACACAACAACTGTAACACAGCTTGTTGCCCACAGGTGGCACAACAGTTAAATTACAACAGCTATAGGTGAGCAGCTGCGACAGCTTACTGCAGTCCAGTTATGGTTAAAGCTGCACCTTCGTTCTTCTTGATTCAAAGACTGCTTTCAATACCATACATAATCTATGGCATGGCAAGCTGATTACACTTCAGGAGCACATTGAGCAACCTGTTTATCTATCTATCTATCTATCTATCTATCTATCTATCTGTAAACCAGTCTTGCTTAATCAACCTTTTTTTTGTGGCATATATTTTGACTAATCAAAGCGGTGCATGCTCATTTACTGAGAGAACTTACCAAGACACTTGGAATGGAGCCATTGTTAATGCTACTATTTACACCAGTGCATTTTCTGCTTTGACAAGTCAAAATGTCTGCCAGAAAATGTTCTACAGTTTGATATCAGAATGATATCGATCTAGGGGGGATTGTTATATATAAAGGGCCATATATGTATGCAAAATGTATGTCTTTAAGTGTCTTTATGTCTTTAATTTAAGAAATGGTTTATAACAGTTATAATGTAGTTAGCAGAAAGAAATATTTATTATTCTATTTGTGACTATAACTCCTGTGTTCACCATAACTGGATGCTGCTGTACAATCAAATAATCAGTGATAAAAATTGTGAAACACAGTTCTTATATTATAAAATATGTCTTTATATCCAAAATTACAATCGTTGACAAATACTGTACATTAATAAACATGTAAAATGTCCTTATATGTGCAAACAGGGGAACTTTTATTAAGATTGATTTCCACTTTCTGTGTGTAGTCAGTACGAAAAAGACAAAGCATGTAATCCATTTGACATTTGTTGTGATGTTTGACATTTATTTGTACTGTTTGGAAATTGGGTATGCAATGTTAGATGTCAGCATCGCGGCGTTGAGCTCTTTCAGCTTACTATAAGATAAAGTGTTGAAATTTGTCTTCTTGGTGTACTCACTTTCTATCAGTTGACATTGTCTGCTTCTACACAGCACTGAATTACTTTTGACAGCCACTGAAGAAGATGCCTGAACTGATTCTCTGATGCTGAGAGAGCGAATGAGATAACACAGCAAAATCAAGTTCGAGGTTTAAGGGAAAGTGAGAATTGCGCCCTTCAAACACACAGCTGGTCTACTGACGTTACTGTTGGTGGAGAAACTGATATCTTTGATGGACCTCTGCATCAGTGCAGCAACACTTTTTATCCAGCATCACTGTAACTGAACAGGAACAACCCTGTCTCCAAGAAATTACATTTATATACCGCGAAAAAATATTTTGACTCAGAAAAGTCCGATATTTCTTCACTGCAGGGAATTCATAGGGAGGTGGTCCAGTGGATGATGAGCGCAAAATGGTAGCACATATAGGACTTACAAAAACTGAAAATCTTTAATATTGTCACCTAGACCTGGAAATAATCAGACAGTTTGAGGGTCCAGGAATCTTTCAAAACAAAGGAAGTGATCAAATGTAAAATGAGGAAGACATATTTAAGTTGCTACACTATTTCTAGGTCAGCGATTAAATAAACTAATTTTTGAAAAAGACCTCATTACATTTTTAACACAAAAGGTCAGATTTCCTTGAGTTGTATCCCTTCCATTGAAGCATGTGTTCAGATGACACTCAGGTGGATTTGATCTATTCATCAGAGACTTATTCAAGAAACTCAACTTGCAGCCAGTGTTCATCTGTTAGAAATATGGCTGTGCCTCTAGTTTCCAGGACATCACTGCACAGAATTTGCAAAATAAAGAGTCCCATGATGAATTGATGAATTACTGATGAATCCAATTTTGAAATTTATGACCATAAGAGAAGGACATATGTAAGAAGACAAACAGGAGAGAGAATCTGAAACACAACAGCAACTGGTGGAAATATTCATTTCTGGGGGTGTTTTGTCTACTCTGGAGTTGGACATCTGCATTGAACTGACTACACCCTGAATAAGGAGAAGCACCACTCGATTCTTCAGAGACATGCTGTTCCCTCTGGTTTGCATCTTTGTGGTGAAGGATTCATACTGAAGCAGAATAATGACCCCAAAGCATTGCAAAAACTACTTGAAGACCAAAGAAGATCGAGGACTCCTGGCTGTCATGAACTTTCCTCCACAGTCACCTGACCTCAAGCCCATTGAACCTTTATGGGGACACTGAGAACGATTGATGAGTAGATCGTGTCCATCTGACTGTCATCTGAAAGTATGCCTCAATGGAAGGGAAGGAACTGTCTGACTCTTTCCAGGTTTATGTAAAAATGTTAGAGATTTTCATTGTGGTCTCAGACTTTTTACCACTGTATTCCAACATGTTGAGCATCAATTTTTTGATTGGCCAGATGTAGGAGGCAGGATTGTTAGGAAATGTCTCAACACAAGCACACAACAAGCACTGGTTGCAATGGTTTGTCAGTGCACTGGATATACTACACTGCTGCCACTCTCTACAAGTACTTTACATTAATCAGGTCATTACAGTAAGTTGCAAACTCCCTCTGTGTGTTCCTCTTTTTCAAAGGAGGACCTTTATGAATAATTGGTGGGGGGAGGTGGTTTGGGGCATGGGGGGCTGGCCAAAGCAGCAATGCTTCTGAAGTCGTCTATTTCATAACACAGAAACAACAGTCTAAGCTGAGGAGGAAAGAACGTCCCTGGGCGAGTTGAATTAATATGGCTGTCTGCAGTAATACAACATTGGATGTCTTCATATGGGATTTCTTTTGCAGACAAGCTGTTCAACTGTTTGTTTTTGTGTCTGTTGTTCCAAATTGAAGAAGAAATCACTGAAGTATAACAACCTGTGCCAGTCAGCTGTGAGAAAAACAACAGGAGAAATCATAGAAAAAGCTCCATGCTTGATATGAGGCAAAGACTAACTGACAAAGAGAGAGGCGAACATACAGACTAAAATACAGGAGGAGGGGAAACAGGTGAAACTAGTTAACAATCTCAAATACAGGAAGTAAAGAAACCAAACAGGCCTCAGGACGAGCTCTATCAAAATAAAACAGGAAAGAACTAAATAAACAACCCTATGTTTCTTTGCCATAATGAAGAAGCTGTTTTTCATTCTCCTTCCACTTGAATCATTACTATATTTCTTGCAGCCTAAATTCTATTGTTTCAATTTTTAAAAATGTTTCAAATTCCATATAATTTTCTTGTCATGCTTGCCAGGATGCGATCACTCAGCTAGACACACATTTAAATAGATGTGCATATTCAAGTTTGACATTGTACCAGATGATGTGACCCTGTGATTACAAACTGTCTGAGCTTTTGACACCTTAATTTAAACATGCAGTTGTACTGCAAGTTTAAATCCCTCATGAGTGTTTATACATAGTTCAATTTAAGACTGATTTTTTTTTTAATTTATATTTTTAGACTGTTCAGTATTTCACAAGAAGACCAGATTTAAAAGTGAAAGCGAAGGCAAACTACCTGTTCTGGTTCAAAAATGAACTATTGATGATGCTGTATATGTATGTATGTATATGATGTATTTACATCTTGTGTTTTGTTAAGCACTTTGTAACCTCCTTTTGAAAAGTGCTATATACATTTGATAATATTCAATGTTCCTTTAAGTTGTCATGCACTGTGACACAGTGAGGTATACATGTATCTGTCTTTCCACACAAAAGTACAAAACAGCTGATATTCACGCAGTATGTGACAACGCATCCCTCACCTCCTGAGGGATCCTGTGGATGATGTGGTCAAAAATACACAGCATCCACCCTCATAGGTAGAGTGAGCCCTGGTGGTCTGAGTGTGTGTGCGGTTACATTGCATCTGCACTTTGGTTCATGCATCTCTTTAGCTCTCACACAATGACCAACACAATCATAAATCTCATAGGACAGCTCACTCCTTTGGCTTGAATCGGCATAGTCAGCAGTTGAGCGTATTGTGCCAACATTCATATGCTAAAAGAGCAACTCCCTTATGTCGGCAAACAATGGGCTAATGCAAAAAGAATTAGCCCAGCAGCTGTGGACAGTGCATAACCATCCATGCTTATGCTTATCCACGCTGCCATATGATTAATTGAGTCTGCTATAGATTTATACCCTTTTAGTGCCAACTAGTGTTCTTTACATTCAGCCGACATCACATGCTTCTCTTTAGAGCCTCTGGCAATGCATTGCAGAGCTCCTGAGTAAACTGCTGGATAATGTGACCACAAATCAGCAGTGTCTGCTTTCACAGGTTCCACCCTTGTGTTCTGGCTACAGTACTCATGTTTCAGTCTTCAGCTTGTCTTCAAATACCTGCATCCACCTGTGGACTGACCTGCATTATGGCCTGATGATTAATTTAATTCCATTATTTGTGAAAAGTTGTCCCAGAGCTGTACATTAGCGCCTCAGGTCTTAGGCTGGTGTGGTCTGTAAAGCTCAGTTTCTGCTCACATTCTAGACTCTGTTAACCCATGAAGGGAAGGTGACAATCAGCAAGTCCCATTTAAAGTCTAATGTGGGAAACAATGGCTGTCAAACATAAGGACCAATTTACTCTTAAAGTCATTGCTACCTTTAGAAGAAACAAAAACAAAACATTTTGGACAGAGATTTGCATCTTACTGTAGCATGATGATCTCAACTGATTGAAGTGAAGGCTCTGCACAGGGGGACATAAAGTGGTGAGAGCTCGTCATCAGATGACTCATCTTGTAGTTCAGCGGAGATTCTATGGTTATGCTGCAAGTTGCTTCCCTGTAATGAGCAGCTCCCAGCGCTTCTCCTAGGGAGGGGGAAAGTGTGGAGTGCTCTTTGTGGTTGGTCATCATGAAGGCAATATAAGAGGCACAAGTGTTGTACACAGCTAAACAGTCTGAATTCATTTAGCTCAGAGTGTTTAAGAATAACATTACGCCAGTTTTTACATCCATCAGACTAGAAGAAGTGAAGTGTAGTTTTGAACAGATGCCCCAGAGCCAAATCAACTTTCAGAGTGGATGGCTTTCTAATCAACACATGTCAACGTCAAATAATTATCTCTGAAAAATCAAAGCTTATTAACACGGATGAAATGTGGGAAAGTCAGTCAGTCAATACACATTCAGAAACAAATTCTGTGCACAACTCATTTATTTTACTGAATATGTTGTATAGTTTACAAGTGTCCAGTGAATGAATGGTCCATTGGAGGTTTGTCCTGATAAATTAGTCATGGGGGAGGAGGATTAACACTGTCCGAAGCAATTTTTCACAACCTGATTCAAAAGTTGTCCTTATTAATTATTACAATCCATAAAGCATTGGAAAATGTTTTTTAAGAAACAATTATCATAAAGCTGTTAGTTACAACGTAGTATGTCTTAAATAGAAGTGGTACCAAAGTCTTAATTTTGTTATGTTCACAAAAACATCAAAGATTAACTTCATGAAAGATCACTACATGTGCAGTGCCATTAGATAGATTAGAACATTTCTAAATGTGAAGGTTCTCAGTCATCCAGGTCATGGTACTCAAGTGCAAGTTGAATCAAAGGCAACTGGACTTGGTGTAGGTTCTTGAACATGAATGAAAATTCAATATGGCATATTTGTTTTGAGTACTGACTGATTTTTCAGCTCGTTGATAGATGACTGTCTTTTCAGAATCAGTTTTTCTGGTCAAAATAAGGCCACAGTCAGATGCCATGCATGTTTATTTTGTATCTGGTGCAGAATGCATCATAGGTTACAGGTGCAAAATATTCATTATTAATAAGCTGTCTTGAATGGCATGGCCTATGTAGACTACTTTGAGAAGGCCTTAGGAAAGATTTATGGCGACTGTCTGCAACACACACACACGTGACATTGCTGGCCCAGGTGTCATGTACCAACTGACACACCAGCAGTGTTTTTAAGTGTCATAAAGGAAAATGGAAGATGAGAAGAGTTAAAATTGCTGGTTGATGACATGATAACATTTTCAGTTAGGTTACTTGTTCCGGTAACATAATCCAGATACAAAAGTATACATACATGTTTGTGTAGGGCTTGTTGGATATGCAGTTTTAGATATAAAAGAAAGTAGTTGGCACAATTCATCCATGAAGCAGTTAGAAACAATAGCAGGAATGAAGTAGAGAATAAAAGGCATTGTTGGATGTGATAATAATGTTCTCAGCCTTTATTGAGCCATGAAGAATCCCTGAGCAAGGAGAAACACAGGGGCTGCTGTACCCTTGATACATTTTTAATGAGCTTGTCTTTGTTCCGCTCCCTGCTATTTCAGGAGGATTTTCACAGTCAACACACATTTCATCATGCAGACGCCTTTTTTTCTTGTATTTGCTGCAAGAAAAGACTCAGCGTTGATGTTTCCACTGACCAGTTAACATACATCACTTTGAGACTGATATTAGATCAGGCACGTACAGATCCGTGTCTAGTAGTAAAAAGTGACATGGTTTTCTCTGTTTTTACGCACATGTGAACTGCAATGAAACTGTGGCAGTGAGGTTAATGTGCTGACTCGCCGCTTTAAAGAGGCTGCTTGCATGTACATGAGATGGACAGTGTAAGGCCTATGGGCTCTTCTGTGCACATATGCAACCTGTTCTATAGAAGCAGTCAAATGGTTAGAAATCTGGTTACACAATTCAGAAAAAAACAATGTAAAGCTGAGTTCTTCGACGAATAAAGGTATATCTTATCTTATTATTTGAAGTCCAGTTGCAGCAAACATTGCATTAGTCTCTGAGCAGACACTCTATCTCACCCTGGTGACGTTCTTCCTGCTCTGTACTGCAGCCAGATTCACTTCTTGACTCTTTCAGAGGCTATATGCCTTTAACATGGTCATCACCAAGTAGAACACACGTTCAGTTGGGCTGAAGTCAATCTGTATACAGTGTTCTAAAATGCAAAACTATGTATATAAAAAATAAGATTATCTCAGTGTTACAGATATGAACACTCTCTGCCTCTAACCTCATTCTTCCTTTCAAAATCAGTGTGCTGAGCTGGACACAAAACAATAAAACACTTTTCAAATACCTCCAGTCTGCAGTGTATGTTAGATCACAGCCTCTCTTTTTATCTCCATTAGAAGAAAGTCTGCATTTGCTCAAGCTCTTATTTGCTATTTGCATCAGTCTCACCAGCAATTAGTTAGAATTTGGTGCACAGCACTCTGTATCTGTTTAACTTGCAACCACAAATCTGATTTCTTTTCCATAATGTTGTCAGCAACAAATGAGTATGACACGTAACCTTGTTTGCATGCTAGATTGTATGCATTAATTACACCATCTGTTCTAACAGTGAGGGTAAAATGGTGAATGCTGTTTCTGATTATTCTTGTGGGCCCTTTGAGAATATGCCCGAGGTTATACTTCAATCATTTTCTGGCTGATTCTGTTACATCAATAATATGGTTACCATTGTTACCACTGATGACTTTTAGGATTACATATAGTTGTGAGGGTATTCCTGAAGAATTTGAAGATTATAAATTAATAATATTAACCTTCTTGCATCCTGTAAGTTCACATAAATCACAGTCGACAGAAAACTACCGCTGCACTCCTTTCTTTGAGTTCAATAATGCTGTACTTCACTAACACTGATGATAACACAGCAGGACTTCAATAAGTTGTCAAAGACAAAACACCTGCTGTGGCACTGATTAGGATGTGCCCTTTGGGATTCATTGTTGATTTAGCTTTTAATGACAGAGTCAATCATTGTCAGCATGTAAATCACATTGGATATATTTTCGTGTTCTCCCTGATTGCTCTCAATCCGATCTGTGTGAAATCCTGTCCCTCTGTCTTTCACACAAAGACTGCCCTCTCGAGAAGGACAGGTTCAGCATGTGCCCCAAAACGACATCTGCTTATACTCAAGTCATCGGCTGTAGCAGTTATGACAGGGCAAAGGAGGAAGTCACATGCTGCTGTTGTAAAGACAACAAAACATCAGAGTTTAACTCAGGAGAACGCCGTTGTTTTCCTGTTTCCAGCAGACAGTCGACAGTGACCATGATCATTTCCATATCTGCCTGTTTATTACTATAACCATGACAATGATTATTCACTAATCTTATCTAAGTATGTATTTTAACCCAAACCATCTTTTCATAAAAGTAATCATTAAAAAGATTTATTTTTTCTACAGTGATAAAAGTCACAGTTTTGTGGAGCGCAGACAAATGTGTTGATATGCTGCTGATAGCAGTGTCATATCAGAGAGCACACGTGTCGTTCTGGAGGGCATGGACAAACAAAGTCAATTAAATTAGAAGGCTTGTCTGACAATCATGTAGGAGAATGGAGTTGCCTCTTGTCACAGACATGCAATTAACTTTTGCTTTTTTATTAATCCTAGCCATGATCCTTAACCATACTGCACTTGTTATGTGCAAATGTTGCAAAGTGTGGGACTTTAAAATATGTTTTATGTTTTTAACTGCCAACTTACATGTAAGTGTGCGACAACTACTAAATCAGCCTGGTCATATTGGACCAATGGGTGCCCAATGCTGTGATTATTGTTTCTCATTGATCATTATATATGATAGCCTATGCTCTTAATTCATATGCAATTCCTCCATCACCTTGACTGTGCAGAAAATCCATATAAAAGATTTACATCTAATATTCCAGTAGGGACTTACTCTGTGGTATTTCTTTTATTTAATTTTCACTTCAAATCTGTTACCATTGCTTTAGCTCACATAAGATAAGATAAGACATTCCTTTATTTGTCCCACAATAGGGAAATTTCCAGTGTACTGAGGATAGCAGAATAGAAAGGAGCATCAGTAAAGTAACAATAAATAAATAGTAAATAAGCAGTTTAACTAGAAGAAATATAAAATATTATAATATATGGGAACAATAAATACATTATAGACAGGACAGTTGAATTAGAGATGAGATGAAATATTGCATGGTGAATGAATGTATTTCTACTTGGACATATAAAGTGATGATACTGACAATGTGTTAATTGAAGCTATGGTGTTTTTCTATATGTAGCCTTCTGTAATAAGCTGATAACTGCAGATACCTCTGGTGGATTCTTTCATAGTTGTAGTTTGTGGAATGCAGTAAGTGAGGACACATTATAGGCTATAGTGATTTTATGTTCTATGAAAGATAATGGAGGGATTCCTTTTTGACCTGTATGTATGTAATAAATGCATTAAATGCATCATACTACAGGAGCTTAAGAGACAGAGAGGCGGAACAAGCCATGTTTGCAGGAGGATGCCTGTGTCAGGACACACTGTATCATGCATTCTAGGTATACGCCCATATCACCTGTAGAGGTCCCCCTTTCACCGGCTGCTCCTCGCACACCTTTGTTGCGCCTCCTCCTCTGATTTCCATGCAGTGGAGCTCGGGGCAGGACGGACGGGGAGAGGATGCATGTGTAGGAGAGGGAAACACCCCGCACAGGAGCAGAGGCTGAGCTGGAGGAGATGTCGATGAGCTGCTGATCAGGCTGGTGAAGCAGGAGCTGCTGCTGAGGATGCTGAGGAGGCTGAGGAGGCTGTAGCTGCTCGCTGGGCTGGAGACATGCGGCTCTCTGCGCTCCTCCCTTAGGTCACACTGTAGTTACTGTAAAGTCGATCCGGTCAGTTACACACACACACACACACATAGACACACACACACACACAGACACACACTCGATCCTCTCTCCTGTCCTGCTGGGATTTGCCCTTGCCGGCTGCCGTGATGCCTGCCTCTCCTGTCATCACACTGTTCCTGGGTAAGTTCAGTGCTCGTTCCCGTCTGCAGCTGTGATCGCCGATTTTATGCTGAATAAGACTGTTAGGAGATGTGTCGTGTGTGTGTGTGTGTGTGTGTGTGTGTGTGTGTGTGTGTGTGTGTGTGTTGGGTTGGTAAATGCGATAAGATCATTGTAAACTCACTATTAAGGACCACGTGTCAATATGGCAGTGCAATATGAACACAGCCTGACCATCAGCATTAAAAAAGGTCACTATGAATTGACTATGATTCCATTGAAATATTATCTTGGTAATGTTATAGAAATGTTTTAGTGATGTCATTGTTGACCTTAGGGTGTTGAAAAAGTAGGACCTTTTCAATAGTTACTATACAAATCACTCTAGAAAATATAATAACTGTAATAATAACTGTAGTAATAGTAATATATATATAATATGATAACGTGAGTGGTGTATTTTTTTTATTCTAAATTCTAAAGTGTTTGAGTATTGAAATTGATATGTATTACAAAAAATGTGCTGTTATCCAGGCACTTTAAGGTCCAAAGCTAGATGTGGAACATAATGAGTATTTTTATTGTGAAAGTGCTGTTATCGCTGGAGTCACTGCTGAAGTTCAGCTTTGTGCCTTCTGAGTGAACACATGAAGCATTATGTTCAGTTTTCCTCTTCAGTTCTTCAAGTCAAAGGCATGTAAAAAAACCAAACTTCGACCTTTTAGAATTGTGTTTGATTTGCCCTATGAGCATTGGTCAGAAGGCATCCTATCTGAAATGTGACACCCATAGAGCCAGTGCTCCTGCAGTGTTCCTCATCTGATTAGTGCACACTAGTAGCTGGAAACCACAGAACCAAGACTCATGTCTGTCATGTTACATTGATGCTCGGCCTGGAGCTGCACCATTAGCTCATCATTCCATCCTGGATTTGTTGCATGTCTGACTGAACTTCTACAACCGACTGAGGCATAATGTTGCAGTGCTGTTGACTCTGAACCAGAAAATGCACTTTTATTTCCAAGGAAATAATTCTGGCTGTCAGAGATACCTTTTCTATGTTTAACAATTCACTTTTCTCGATTTATACATCTGATATGGGAAACACAATATCTCGTCTTCCTCACTCAACTTGTGTTTCTCTCCCCCCCTTCTTCTGCCTTTTCTTTCTCCAAAAAACAAACAAAAAAAAGAATTTGAATCCTGAATTCCTTCAAAACTTGGATGAATAGTTTACAATGTCCTGGTTGTACAACTTTTTTTTTTGCTACAGTGAAAGTTCTATTTTGCAGTTCCTGGGAAATGATCATATACATGTTTTCAGTTTGGTGCAAAGGAAATAGAAATGTGTTATATGTGTAATATGCACGGAAATATATATGTATAAGTAAACAGGCCTCTCCTTGGTTTCTGCTTCCTGCATGTTGGCTAGTAAGCATACATCAGACACATATGAGCACATGCCAGCCACGTGCTCAGCCATTGCAATAGCACAGTGCCATGACATCACAATTAGTCCAGTTGTCCATGGGGTGATGGGGGCTTTCATTAGTTGCATTATGGGAGTGAGTTCGACAGGCCATGGCAAAAACAGCATGTTCTACCTCATGGCACTGCCTCCTTCACTCTGCAGAAAACTTGTCCTTGATTTTGCTACAAATTAAATACAGCTGAATAAATCTCATGGAGCCACAATTAGATTTTAGTTCTCGATGAAAAACATTGCATTTTGTAGCCGCTGCACTTGACATGTTCATTAAGTGGCAACATATTTGAAGGTTGTCTGCATTTTGGCCAGGTCTGACTTTGTGGTAATTCACCTCAGGATTGATGCATTGCTCACACTCTAGGTATGAAGATTTCCAAGGCATGCTGTGCTGAAAGCTATTATCACCCAACCACTGCCGGTACTTCATTTGGTAATCGTGTCCTAGGCCAGTATCACACAATTAAAAGGATTTTTTCCAGGCTAATTTCTGTATTCATGCTGAATACAGAAAAACTAGCTTGATTAAAATTACTTGATTTCCCAATTGTCAAAGACTGATTGAATAACCATTGCAGGATTTACGTACCATGGGGATGATGAGGAAATGAGACTCCCCATGCTCTCAGCTCTTCTCTTGGATTTGTCTCCTTCTGCTTTTCGGTTCACGTTATATTTTTAGCACACTCACTATGTGACCTTTATGGTGCTCATTTTTTTTGTTTTGTTCCGACTGTCCCATGCATTACTGAAAAATATCACAGAGATCCTCAAAGATCAGCTGGAGCAAGTACCTCCTACCTCACCTGACACGCACTGTATGTCAGATGCCTTTGCCAAGCTGATCGCACAAACACTGAGTTAAGCCATAACTGTCCCCTTGTCTCTATATATAGAGAGGAGATCACCAGCGGCAGGCCAAAGGATCTGTCAAGTGTGCAGATGACAGAAGTCTCCACTGCTAGAGGTTACGATGTGACATCTTGCAGCACTATGACCTCAAATCTCTGGCAGCTGCCCTCCCTCACCTCCCCTTCATTGCTCTCTCTTTCCTTTGTCTCTCCTCGTTCTGCCTCTGCACTGTGTCTCATAGGTGATTTTGACAGTCAAGAGACTCAAGTAGGTAGCTAGCTTTGGAGTTGTTCTTTGAGATGAGGGACTAGGGTGTCTATGAACTTCACTCCTCCCACCTCTCTCTCTGACGCTCATGCCATCTCTTCTTTGTATCAGTCTTGGTTCACCTTGGGCCTAACAGTGCGCTTGCTAGTATCTTGCTCAGGTGCCCATCACGTCAGACACTTTAAATTAATCAGAACTTAAAGTGTCTGACACACATAAATATTCAAGTGTTGTTTCTCCCAAATTACAAAAAGCATATTTTCTCACTTAGCTTGTGTGGTATTTAGCCATGCAGCACATTTTGTGTTCCATGTACTCAGCCTTCATCCCACTAGCCGTTTACCCAAGGAGACACACCATTGCTGCCACTTGCTCTCGCCTGGTGGTCAGCATCACTCGGGTCCTCCGCCTCGCTCCTTCACCTTGCTCCTCCATTGGTGTGCACCCTGGGGCAACCACCAAAGCATTTGTTGAGGACAGTCATACCAACTATCCCCCTGTCACAGATGATTGGTTAGGCGTCCACACTAATTTGAAGGATCCTTAAAAATCAACATTGATAGATTTGATTCTCTTCAATAGAAGGGACATAATTACTGCCTGAGATTTGCACATCCTCCTTGAGCAAAGCAAAATGTAAATAAAAACTCATCTTATGTTACATTTAATGCATGCTTATTAAATATCACATATTTGCCTTTCAACATACATTTTGCTGCTCCTGGGAATCCGTTTGATATGGCTTACCCAGGATTAATAGTCAGTCGTTGTCCTCCTGGAACCTTACCTCAAAGTTCACCTTACAGGCCATCACTTCCTCTGCTGTTAGGGAGGCACACAAACAACAGTCAATGTTAATACAGCATTTCACAGCAATCACAGTATACAGTGGTCCATTCTTCATGACAATAGCAATACAATTTACAAGCAGCAAAACTTACAATACACACTAAACTAAAGTCTCTGCCCAGACACAAGCCTTTTATGTTTAGTTGCTTCTTAAAGCTGTCAAGTATGTGCAGATCCACCCGGTGTGGCTTCACTGTGGTCCTTCACTGAACACTGGCAGGGTAGTGTGTCTAGCTCCTCAGATGAGCTGGGAAATGATCGTTCTGTATCACTGTCAGGGGGTTCCACATGGTTCAGTATTGGGTCCGGTCTCGTTCACAATTTATATATAAAATCCGTTTACAAATTGTGGCACCTACCTTTATGCAGATGATACAGTTCTGTATTTCTTTACTAATACTGCACACCAAACTTTTTAGAACAGTAAGACATGTCAGCCATTGGTTTCTGTTTATTTTTAAAGCCCTTATGGCAACATGCCACAACATTACATCACTCCCTTATCAAACTGGTCCCATAGTCACTGTTTGGCCTATGATGATGATTCGGTAATGCTCAAAATCCCATGTGCAATATATATCTGGTATGACTTAACTGAGAGTATTCTTTACTACCATACCTTACAATACCTTGTTATAACTGATAGTAAACTGGAATCATCCTTTAAAAAGCAAAAGAAGCTTTTGCCATGGCATGTTTCAATTTTTACTTACATGAGTGGTTCTTAATAATATAAAAGAAAGTCAAAGTTAGTCTACCAATCAACAGACATGAAGTTGTAACATCATAGCAACATAGCAGCATAGCAAGAGGCTATATATCTTATCTCTTTACATAGGTAAGAGACAGTAAATGTACTGGGTGGACTGCATAAGAAATATGATAAGTGTGTTTACAGTTTTTTTTTTTCACTACAAAATCGGAATATGACAAGACTTACATAGCTTCATGCATCATATAAAATCAGTCTGAGGTCCTTACAGTCTGTGCAGTATAAATACCCAAACAGAATCATTTGATTAAGATCATCTTTAACCCAAATATCCATAAAGCTGTTAACAATTTCTGAAATGTGTTGCGCTCCTAATTTAGTATGAATTTTTATTTTGGTACTATAGAGGTCTTACTACAGTATTATCTCAAGAGCTATAACAAATATATATAGTATAGATTCCTGTGGCAGCAAATGCATGACTCGATCCTGTGGAAGTGACTGGGACTGCAGTGTGTGTATGTGTGGGCAGGCATGTGTACAGGGTGAGTTTTAATTAGCTGAGCGCAGCAGCAGGGGGGAACTTCCCTTCCCCAGCGCCCCTTCAGCCAGCTGACAAAAATCACTGTGACAATGTTGTCTCCCTCTCTCCCCTCATCCCCTGCATATATTCCCCCACCACTCACCCCTTCTTGCCCTCCCTCCCTCCCCACACTCTTTCCATTCAGACAACCAAAACCATCTCTTTTTCTCTCTCAGAGCATAACTTGAGACTTTGCTGAGCAACTATGCAATGCATACATGCCGGCGGCTATTTATAAAATCACCTGTGTTGCAGCCAAAGAGCTTCAGGCGTTGTATTTATTGCACATAGATTAAACACTTCTACTCTATGCTTACTTACATGACAGGTTTTAGAGGAGTTTGTACTAATTGCTCAATTTAATGAAGATATTTTATTTTTGTTTTTTTTTTTTAGTTCAAACAGGTCTCAGAGGACACCTGCTGATAACAACAAGCAGAGAATGTGATATGATATTTGTCTGATTTTGATTTATTTCAATCAAAAGCACCCTTTACTGTTTTAATTGCTTTGAGGGCTTTAAAACAAAGAGAAGGTTCTGTAGGCTGAAATTCATGAGCCAATTCCCAGGATCCAGAGGACTTTATTATTCTACAAAATTGCCGTGTTTTGTTGGAAGCACTCTCAAAATGGTTATAATTTTTTAAAATGTCTTTTCTTCTAAATGTCAGAATCCATTATGTTTTGGAACAAATCTGTTTAAAGCTAACACCTTGAATTACTCTTTAGATTTTAAATGTCTGACTGGATTGAGGCCAGAAAGCGTCCTCTCCACCTGGCTGTTGAGAGAAGCTTTTGCATGACTCCAGATTCCTGTAATGGAGACCATATGTTCTCCATGTTTTCACTGTGAGAAATGAGGTTGGTATTAATTTCCAAAATACTTGTCTTACAATATTAACTAGTTTGCTCAGTCATGCATGTGGGTGCCACAGTGACTTAGTGCTGTAGTTACTTGTCAATGAGATGGAGTTGTTTGTGAGACATAAACACTCATGAAAGACAGTGATCATGCTGGTGGCTCCCGGTGATTCACTGTCTTGCTCATTAATGCTCATCTGGATCACTGTGGAGCAGTCAGGAACATCTGAGGATTGTAGATGGTGTGTGTGTCCATGCTCAGTTTTGACAGCTATGTGTCTCTGGATGAGATGCTGCATTCATGTCAATGCCAATCTGGCCTTTTGTAAATGACAGGCAGCAAAACTGCAGTAAATGTAATTTATTCCTGTTTTGTGTGGAGGCTTGACTGATGCGGAGTTTTTGAATCTGACACTTGGAAATAAACAATATCTGATCAATCTGACAACACTGCTGCAGGGCACGTCTGCTGTCTAAAAATTTCCTCTCAAAGGTCTTCAAGGCAGTGATCATGCAAGGAATGAAGAAACAGAAGGTGTAGCTCGACCAAGCTGTATCATGACATATACTTTGCATGCCTACTCTTTGCTTCTGCAAAAGTTAATGCTGACTGATGTTAACATGAATCCATGTTCTATTGAATCCACTCTAAAAGACTGATGGAGCTGTTAAAACAAGGACTGGGAATGTGTGACGGCTAATTGGTCTGTTTGTGTTTTCTCCGTCAATATAAAAATTGAAGTCAAACAGACCGCCACAGTGGGTGATGAATGCAGCAAAAACATTTGACTTTACACTTCAAGGACCTGCGAGAGACACTGTAAGAAACAATTTGAGTGTAACAGGCTAACTCTTACATAACCAAATAAATTCTGTATTGAGGCATTTACGTAAATTGGTTGGTGTTGCAGATATAATTAATAGGCTTAGTCATGTCTGCATGAACTGCAGCGGCACTGAATGATTTGTGAGGGCTGTGAAGGCAGGGATGTGCCATTAACAACCACTGGCTGGAAAGTATCTGGAATGAAGCACATATTTTCTCTGGAAATGAAAAGCAAATAGAGTGAATTGATCCCTGTTTGCTGAGGATATCAAGTCACCCATTAAGCTGAGGTCAGGGAACTGCTATGCTTATGAAGCAATTCTGCTGAAGTGGGCTTTCTTCTCTGTCCCACACTCACACTGTCTGACTCTCTTGCTCCTGCATTACCTGTTTCTCTTCCTCTTTCTGTTCATTTGGCTCACAGTTGGCACCCACTGTCCTCTGTGAATCATTAGACTGAAATAAAGCCCTCCCACAGCCTGACCTATAGGATGCATATCTTTGATATTATCTTTGTTTTATCTGAAACAGATATCAAGTTCTCATCCCGAAATATAGGTAAACATTTTCAATCCCAGATTAATGCCTGCCTCCTTTCAAGTTTGCATTTTAAGACTCAATATGTCAGAATGGGTCGACAAGGCCTGTCCCCATTTCCAAAGGCTCAGAGAAATGCTGCCAAGATATGCCGCCTTCTTTTTTTCTGTGAACTGAAGAACACAACCCATTTATGCTTTGCAGCCCTCAGTATCGCATAAGCCATTACGTGTTGGCCAGTGGTGTAATGCTGTGATCAGGCATGCCTAAAAATCTATTGTTCGTCATGTAAGGTATTAAGCACTGACTAGTGACCACCTAAACAAAAAAGCCTTGTTAGTTGCCCATCATGCTGACCAACCAGGTTAAGTACCTAAGAACCTTTCTCATTTCATAAAAATCAGCTCATCAACGTCAGTTTTCTTCTAGGAGGTGGCAGCTTGGAACTATTTGATGCACTGACACAATATTACTGCAACGTTACCATGGACTGTTTGAGGCAGAAGTTAAAGCTAAGTTAGTGTGTTAACATTCATTGTTTCTGTTGTTTGTGCCTCATAAATTCATTGCCCGAAACAGTCCCTCTCTAATATGTTCTGTGGCTGAATAGGAGCCCAGTCAGCCTAGTTTAATGAATTGCAATGACATTTGATGTTGTAGTTCATCATTGGTCTACCATTGTATCTAAGCAGTCAAGACTAACTAAGTCCACCCAGACTAACTAACTGGAGGACAGGAGAGGCAGTTAGGCCAAACTTTAGTAAATCCAGCAAGCAGCAAGGTATGATGGAGTCTAGTTTGCAAGAGTATATATATATATCTATATGTTGTAGGAAATGCAGCCATTACTAAAAAAGTACAAAGTAGTGATACTGAATGAATCAGCAAGCACAACAAAAGTGATTTGGTTGCATATTACTTACTAGAAGCAGAACTCAGGATGTGAACCTCGGTGTCTGGTGTCGAAGTCCTGCACTTTCTATGCACATGATTCTCCCAAAGCATCTTCCCTTGACTTCTTTGCAGTACATAAATGTAGCACCCTACTACCCTGAATTTTTTTTTTACCTCAGACCATAATGCAGGTAACAATTATGTTGCTCATCACAATGTAATTGGGAAAACAAATTAGTGATATATAAACATCTTTTCTTGGACACAGGGTTGCTCAGGGTGCCTGAAATATTAGAATATATATTTTTTTAAAAACAGGAACAGGCCAGGACTTCCTCTTTCATTATATCCCATCTTGATCTCAGCAGCCACTGAGGTAACAGAGAAGAGACTGCCGTTAGCCTATTAATGCTATAGTGGACATAATGACAAAAAGTGTTCTTAATATTCCACTAGACTAGCTCAGGTGAGGCTCATGGGCACTATGGGATTTTGTGCCAGTCAACATACAAACTGTGGGAAAAAACATTATTTGTCAGGAAGAAAAGTTTAAGGTTCGTAACTAGTTAAAAGCTACTTGAAGCAGCATCTCCTCCCACTTCTCTTTGCTATTTCTAATGTTCAAGTAATATTAGTTTAAAACTATCCCTCTATTTAATATTTTATAGTTCGTGTCCCACTCACAATATTGAAAATGCTGTGTAATAATTGCAAAAATGATTTAGATTTAATGCAGTTGGCTCTTTCTTTACACCAGAGACAAAGTGAACATTTCCATGAAGATTTTGCAGAAGTATTTGGTCTTTGGTGTTATTTCCCTTCCTGTTTGCCAGTGTTATTGTCGCCAGTTGTCTCTCTTATGTCTATTCTCGGCCTTTCTGCCTTGTTGCTCATGCAGGCTGACAGCCTAACTGCAGTGTGCAAGGCTTCCAGAACAACAAAATGCTACCAGTCCTGCTCTGATACCTACCTTGCCTTTATCTGAGCTAAAAATGTGGCTGGAGGACAAAAGGGATCCATTGTTACCTGATTTTCCAGGTTCAGGATTTGATATGTCAAATTGAAATGAGATATCAAGGCGACTGTGTGAGGGGATGTAACTCCACATTAAGCATATTTAGGCCAGTTAGTTAGTTTGACTGAAGCAGACTAAATGAGACAGAAGGCTGTAGAGCTACAGAAAGGAAGAGCTCATGATTATAGTAACTATCTGGCCGCCATGACGTTTCTTGTTTTTGTCAGATTGTGTAAAATGATAGGAGATAGCAAGGTGCTTTGTCATCACAGCAGTAACAAGCACAAACATCTCAAAATGTTAATGTTATCTGACAGGCAGAGCTATTGTATTCCATTCATGCCATGAACCCTCTCCACGTGCACTCCTGACACTGCGTCGTATGCAAACATGGATACTGTCTCTGCTCTCTCATTAACTCTTTGTCAATTAGACCTCAGTTCTGTTGGTTTGAGTGGCATGCTGTGGTTTGTTTTTTTACGGATTATTTCACACATTTGGGTCAGACTGTTAAAAATAGGCACTGAAAAACTCCAGGCAGTATGCCATGACCACTGTCTCCAAGCTGTCCACACAATAAGTTAGTTCATTAGTTTAGCTGTGGCTGCAGCAAGTGTGTACTATGGAAAAAATGTTCCATGCACTTACAGGGTATTTATCATTATTAGCTATTATTATTGTGACCATCATTCGTACTGTTATGTAATGTAGCATGGTTATTTGGTATAATAATAAGGTACAGTGGTTTAGTAATCTGGATAAAATGCTCTCGTCCCCAGGTCTCAGTTACTGTGTACAACGTTATAACATAACTGATAGGGACGACAAATAATAAATGACACTGTTCAGTTGTTAATGACGATTTATTCTTTATAATGAATCCATCTTCCTTGCTGAATATTTTCAAGTAAAATGTTCATGGTTAAGTCACACTTAAGAAAACATCAAAATGCACAAAGGTTCAGAGGTTCTCAAATGCAGGTTTTCCCAGCAGATAATCTGTATTGTCCTAATATAAAAATTGCAGTAAGATTCAGAGACATGGAGAGAAACACGTACAAGGATTAAATCTCAATAACAAATAACAAATACGGGAAGTGACACAGTGACACGCTACAGTCCTATTTTTAACTGACATGCATTTACAGAGTAGATTAACAACACAATATAACAACATACTATCCAAAAAGACACACACATAAACATGGTGGAATAGCAGCCTTGTGTAGCACTGCAGCAGTATGAGGTGCTTGTACAAATTATTACAAACATGCTTTCAGGTATTTACTGTAAAAAGCAGAAAGGCTTTTGGAATAAGCTTTAATTTTCTGATAGTTTGATCAGTTGACATCTTGTATTGTAGTTGACTGTTTCTCATGGGTGTCATAGACATCTACACACAATAGCTCATTCCAAAGTACATTGGAAAGATTCCTTTTGCCTTATCTCAAATTGCATTCGCATTTTTTAATAATTCAACTCCAGGTAATCTTGCCCCACCAGATATGTTTTATCCTTAGAAGCTAAGGAGAATGAAAGATGTCCTTTTGTGCTTTCTTTGTTCCAGTTGTCTTAGTCATGGAGAAGAATGTGTGGATTCAGAAGGCAACAAATATGTTGAGATGAATTACTGCCCCCCTTAACACCCCAGGGTTTACCCATCAGTGGTGCTAGATAAAGCATGTGCTCTCGAACATGTCAACAGTAACACCGGCCGCAGTGATAGAACTGACATGCCAGTGGCTGGAAATTAATTGAGTAGCTGTCCTGAAATTTCACAGCACAGTGGAGTGAAAACAGTTTTAGAGTTTAAAGAAAGATGCCAGAAAAGAGAGCAGCTTACAAGCACACAAAAAGGATTTAATTTTCTGCCTTTGCCCTTGGAGCTCAATAATTAGATTTCTCTGGTTGCGAATGTGCTAAAGTGGGGACTGATTTGTCCAAGACTGGGTATCTGTCATCGGGAATGGCCTAAGGTCATGCAGCCTGTCTCAACACAGAGGGAGGATGGTATTCCCGGGAGTTTTAGTGACCTTTTCTGTTATCATTAACAAGAGGTAAGAGAGCTGCAGGTCAGACTCACAGCATCTCTGAATGAAGCCAGGACAACACATAGGTTTTGAGGCTTTGGAACAGGACACCTGAATTGTCCAAATCTTTTTTGTGGAAGAGATTTAAATCAGAATTACTATTACTTAGATAAACTGGCTTGTTTCCAACCTGTCTGATCGTCTCACTGCTTATATTTCTTGACCTGTGTGACTACATAGCAGCGAGGTCACTGGGTTGCCAAGTCACAGCAATTTTAGTGAGTACAATTATAACTCAGATGTAAAGATGTCAGTTGTAATGAACCATAATTTTCAGCTCAAACAAATGACACTCCACTGCATACTGGGAGTGACTTCAGTCCATGTGACCTTGAATTGAAACAAGCATGAGTGGAAAATGAACACTTGAAATATTCTCTCAAAGACCTTCATGTCAGTGGGCGCTGCATGTTCTAACATTGACGTTTACACCCTTTGAGCTGTACCACATTCAACAATATTAAGTGTAATACTGACCTCCAATTGGTGTTGCAGCAGAAATGTTAGCTCCTCCTATCCCAAAAAAAACCTTCCACAGTTGCTACACAAAACAAAGAGTCTGGATTTGTGGGAAGATCAGCACTTCATCTTGAGTCAATGAGAATGAATGGATCCAGCTATGCTTTATTTCAATCAGAGTGTAAATTGTGTTCCCATGAAGCAGTGCAGGAATTAAACACACATATACTCACTAGCAAAAACTCCCTTTATTTCTGAATTTGGGGCATGGACAGGTTAAGGACATGAATATATTGGCTGAATAATGTCTGTCACAAACATATTTCAACCATGCTAGTTGAATCACAGTGACTCTGCCCCATGATGCACGTATACAGTTTACACATACAGTGTGTTGACACTAAAGAACACAACACATATATGCACTTACAATACACACTTCCCTTGCTAGGAATTGCACAAATGATGCCACCCAGATCAATTGGGTTCTTCAAGTTTGTGTCTAGGCTTATATAATCAACTGTGAGCCGTCTGCACGGCCAAGAGTGTGTGTGTGTGTGTGTGTGTGTGAGCTCATCTGGTCTTGGCATGCTGCTGGCCAGTTGGGTCCCTCTGTGTAACGTGGAGCTGTCAATGTGACATTGTTTTGAACTCTACCTAAGATTAGAAGAGGAGAGGAGTAACAGACAGCTCCTGCAGCGCTGACACACCCACTTCTACATTACAACATTTTTGCAGTTTCCTTTCTGTCTTTACTCTCTCAATATTACACAGCTACTTTACAGAAATTTTTCCGGTTTATTTTTGTTTAAAAACTGAAATCAGGACATAACTAAAAAAAAAAAAAAATCAGGACATAGCTGAGAATATGAAGAAAATCCAACATCTTAAAAATATACAAGCTTTGCATTTGAAACATTTCCATGTTGTTCAGGTGTTGTCCAACTCTGAAACAAATGCTGTAAGCAGCGTTTGTTCATTGACATGGTGTCAGATGATTGATCCTATAATGAACTCTGTAGGTTCTCCATCTGATTGTTGAGCATCTCATAACCAATGATACTGTGTTAACATAATATCAGATTCCAGTCTACGTATCTGAATATTACTGTAAAACATAGGTGGTTAAGATAAGATAAACGCTTATTCGTCCCACAGTGGGGGAATTCATAGGTGGTTAGTGACATTAATATGGACATTGTCTGCCCTTTTAAAAAACAGATGGTAGTTAGTTATCTAACCAAAGTCCAATACAAGTTATGTTGTGTCCTTATTGCTAAATCCCTTTTAAGCAAGAAATACTGTTATGTGGAGACAAGTGATTAGGATGTCTCATCCTAATCACTTGTCTCCACTTGTCTCCGGTGTAGAAGTAGGATGTTTTGTTGACCCATCCATCTACCCTAACCTCGCCTCTGTGTGGACTTGGTCGCTCCATAACATCACCTGACTTCCTCCTTTGGTCCCATCATAATTGATATGGCTGCTGGAGGGCTTTACTGCTTGCTGCATGAGCAAACATATGTCATTTTGGGGCACTAGCTCAAATGATGTGGGGAGGACAGTCAAAATAATTGTGATTAGAGAACCTGTTTGCAAAAAATTGCGCATGCAAATTTGTTGGACAGGATTTTCTCCAGACCTCTGTGAGCTTGATGAGATGGAGGTGTGCCTCTGCAAGGTTACAGTAACTGAATAAATACATCTTCATCGGACAACTTGCGATGCTTATGTATGAACCTACAGCTTTTCCAAGTCGAGACAGTGCAGTACACATTCCCCAAATGCTATTCTCTGGGTGGCAGTGCAACAACAACTCCTCCGCCATTTTATTTCTCATCTAGACTGACTTGTTTTAAACCTCACCATCCCTCGCCTGCTTATTCATTCACTTCACTCTCAATCTCTCTCTCTCACTCCCTCTCTCACACACACAACATTACACACAATTAATGTCACTAACTTACAGAAATTATATTATTTCTACAGCAGTGACTTTATCTGACTACCATCCAGCACTGATACATGTAAGTGCATGTGATACATGCAACTTCTATGCTCAGTTTGAAATACAGAATAACATGGTGGCAAGGAAGACCGTCCCTCCTTCCAGCCACCAGGTGCTCTGTCTAACCAAGGCTGATGTGAGGAAAACTCTGTGCAGTCAACCCACAGAAGGCTGCTGGGCCAGACAATCTTTCTGGCAGAGTCATCAAAAAGTTTGCAGACCAGCTGACATCTTCAACATCTCCCAGAGCAGCGCTGTTGTTCCGATGTGCTTCAAGGCCGCCACCCTTTTCCCCGTCTTCAGTGTCCTTCCTCAATGACTGCCGTCCTGTTGCACTCCCTCCTATCATCATGAAGTGCTCATCACAAGGCGCATGGAGACCCCGCAGCCCCCCCTCACTAGTCATCCTGCAGTTTCACTTATCATCCGAACTGCTCAACAGATGAACCCATCACCCCGACCCTCCATCTGGCCATCACCAACCTGGACATGGAGGACACATACATTCGAATGCTGTGCATAGACTTCAGCTCAGCATTGAACACAATCATCCCTCAGCACCTGATTGGAAAGCTGAGCCTGCTAGGCCTGAACGCTGCTTTCTGCAATTGGATCCTGGACTTCCTGACTGGAAGACCTCAGTCAGTCCAGATCCCCAACACCAGCGCACTGAGCACTGGGGTTCCCAGAGCTGTGTGCTCAGTCCACTGTTGATGACTCTGCTCACTCATGACTGCACAACAATGCACAGCTCGAATCATATCATCAAGTTTGCCGATGACGCAACTGTGATGGGTCTCATCAGCAAGAATGACAGGTCAGCATACAGAGAGGAGGTGCAGAGTGCAGACTCAACAACCTGTCTCTGAACATGGACAAAACAATGATGACGACTTCATGAGAGTACAGAGCAACCACTCTCCATTGAACATGCTCATGCGTGGTGATAATAAAGAGCACCAAATTTCTTGGTGTTCATCTGGTGGAGAGCCTCACCTGGACCCTCAACACCAGCTTCAAGCATCCTTACTTTCTGCAAAAGCTGAGACATCTCCCATTCCACATCCTCACCTATTGTAGAGAGACACTTTTGAGAGCATCCTGAATCTGATTACGAGACACTGCAGCAGACAGTGAGGACAGCTGAGAGGATCATCTCAGTCACTCTGCCCTCTGTCACAGACATTTATATCACCATTTATATTACAGCCGTATTTTATGTTTACATTTACAGATATATTTACATTCACAGTAGCTTTTGTTTACATTTGCAGTATTTTTTAGCAATTATATTGATTTATCTTGTAATCTTGTAATTATTCATGGCATTGCACTGTTTGCACAGCACTTATGTTTACACTTCGAGCAGCTCATGTTTACATCTACAGCATTTTTAAATGATTTAAACAGTTCTTAACTGTTCTCAAATATTTTGTAACTTTCTACTGTCTTAGTGATTCTGCAGTCTTGCCCTGTTTTGTACATAGTTGCACATGTGGCACTCTATGTCGTCTTATGTAGATTTGTGTATGTTTATGTAGGCTTGTGTTTATGTTTTGTCTAGTCTTAGTTGGTTCTGTGTAGTCTCTTGTGTTGTTCTACGTAGCACCATGGTCCTGGAGGAACATAGTCTATTTTTTGGAGAGTCTAAATCCTGTCCAGACCTAGTGGTAACAGATGCACACTGACAGAATGGATGTAACATGGATAAAATACTATAGAAAACTAAATAAAATGTCATAGGAAACAACTATTCTGCAATCGAAATGCACAGCTATTCACCACCTTTCTTAGAGCACTACAGAATGTGTGTTACAACAAAGGAAATGTGCTTCTGTCCAAACATTTTATGAGCTCATTATGAGTTCATTAGTTCAATGAAAGCAGGTCATGTTTGCAGAGTGAGCTAATTCTGCCCCATCTTAATTTCTTCTTTCCTATAATTTCATCACTATAATAAAATAAAATACAGCCAAATTCTAACAGTACTGTTGTTTCTAAGTGCAAGGTATATATACTGTATATTTTTATGCATTCCAGAGCCAAAGGCAAGAACAAACATTAGCAATAGGCTGCTTTAAGACTTTACAGCACAATGCAGTATTTCCATTTTCACAGCAGTAATGGACCAAAGCCAACATCCAACCATCTGCATCATATAATCACTCTTCATCTTCTCTCATGGAATCAAGCAAAAAGGTAAATAGGCATAATATATGGAGAAAATAAAACTACATTTATGCATCTGGTTACATAATGTTACATAAATGTATTTTCTGTTGTTTGAAAAGAAAAGAGAATAACTTATCTGCTAGTCAGACATATTTTGTTCACCTTTGCTCTCTTATTGCTTAGATGATGGTGTGAAAGTCCTGGAGGGTCAGTTCAACACTATGAGAGGAAAATAAAATGAATAAAAATGACAGCAATGAACTGTGAAGGTAAATCAGAGTGGTGAAACTAGAAATAATGGATTAATTCTGGCAAACACAGCTGCCAGTAGTTCAAAGGAATTTTACAGGGAAACTTGCCACATTGTAGATATGTGTGAGAGAGTATGTGCTTGTGTCTGTGTGTAGACTGTTTTGCTTTGTACACACAGGAAAGACCTGTGACTTTAAGCTGCCACAACTTAATGTGGGCAGATCTGGCCCATAGTCCCATAGCACAAAGAAATTTGGATATATCAATATTTTAATTTTATTTCAAAAATTCTGTTGGGCTGAATTTTGTGAGATACTGATGTGCATGTTGCAATATGATCTCTATGCAAGATTGCTGGAACACCAATTTATGCATGTGCATTTGTGATTTAGTATAAAGTATAAGTATAAGTGCCTCAAAGTTGTACTTAAGTACTACTTAAGTACTGTACCTAAGTAAATGTACTTAGTTACATTCCAGTTTCCACGGAGCTCTATTCTTTATCACTTTACCTCCATGTGCATGTAATACAGCACAGAGATGGGAGGGGAGAGAGCAGCAAAATGAAGGAATAAGAAAACAAAGAGAATAAAGACATTAAAGGATTAAAGCTTAGTTGAAAATAGACCGAATGCCGTCCTGCCTTCTGCTTCAGAGTGCAGTGCTTCCCACTTCCTTGTCTGACTGATCCCCTCCCTGCTTGCATTTAATCCACCTCTGCAGTGCTGGCACACTCCCACCTGTTCTGCACTGTCAGTAGGGAGGACCTCTAATACACACACACACACACACACACACACAGACACATTGACTTAGGTTACTTTTGGAGACATTACGTAAACTTTCATTTTCTGGAGACTTACCATCGAACTCTTATCCTAACCTTGACCTTAACTGTAACCTTAACAAAAATATCAGCTTTTTGGGGACACAAGTTTCACCCTCAATTGGACAAGTCGTCCTGAAATGTGTCCCTGAAAAGAGCCTATGTGAAAAACACACACACACACACACACAAACATACGACAGCAGAAGAGCAGATTCTGGTGCTCTGCAGGTAACCCAACAGTTTATTCAAGCCCTGCACACTTCAAGTCCACAGTGGCTCCATGGGAGCCCTCTCTGCCAGCACTCCAACCAACAGCCCGTGCACACAACACAAACCTTGTGTATGTATGTGCACTAGGTGGGCTGGAGAGCACATGCCTGTGTGTTATCTTAAGGGAACTGTAGCAGTAATGGGCCTCATTTATCATTCAGTATACCAATGAATCTATATTGAAAGCATTTATTTGCATAGGCGGTGGAAAACGCTTAAGCAGCAAAATAGGCACACCTACCTGTTTTTAAACCCGAGCATATTTTGATGACTGTGTTTTTGTTTGTTTTGTTTTTTTTAATTAAATATGCATTGTTAAATGTTTCATGCATTGTGAACAACAAAAGCAAGCAGTGCCCACCAGGATTTCATTGAACATTAAGACCCTTTTTACCCTTTATGTGCTTCTTCATGGCCACATGGGCATCACTTCCAACACACACATGCACACACATACACACACACACGCACAGTCATCATGGCCCATCAACAACTATTTAAATTAATTTCCTTCTGCTCACTTGGCAAGAGGTTTGGTGTTTCATGTTAACTGAATAAATATGAAAGCATTTTTTTAAACCTTTTTCTATTCAGAGAAGTTTCCAGGTCTCTTTTTGCAGGATCGCCCTGACCACACACACACACACACACACACACGCACAGGTACACACATTCACCTCGAACCTGCCCAGTGCAACCAGTCTGACCTGCAGGTGGATTAAGTTTAGTTTCTTTATACATGAGCGTGTCCATGCCCAAAGATTCTAAGCATTTCGTTTATAACAGCACTGAGACGACAGACTCCATTCAGGAAATCAAAACCTATGTTCATATTTGTGAGAAATCTGATGAATGTGCCACATTAGAATTAAATGAGGTTACTGGATTCTAGTGCACAACCAGAATTGATTCATTCCACAAATGTAATAATGCAAGTCAAACTGCATCATATTCATTATATTAGGGCATCGGGGACAGGAGCAAATCTATTAACACACATACCCATTAGAAGATATGGCTCCACAAACACATCAACATAAAAAATGGAATACTATACACTCTCTCTCACACATACACACACACAAGCACACACACTAATGTAGTGGTGTAAGGTAAAATCTAAAATAAGAAAACACAGCCTCACAGTAAACAACTGTCTTCCAGCTCCAACCTGATATGAAATAATGACTTACAGGTTTCCTTACTTTGAATGAATCAGTGATGATCGGTGACAGAATAGTACATCAAAAGAGTAGTCCACTGAAAAGTGTTTTATGTGAACTTACCACTTGTAGACTTGAAAGGTGGTTCTGAGAGGTTGAGGTCAGCTTCTATTACCTAACAATTGATTTCATCAGTGATCATAGTGGGAAAAAAATATTCAAATGTCCACAGAAACCTATATCTCTGTAGCCTGAGTCTGAGCCAGGCTGGTTAACTGCTCATGTAATTCCTGGTGGCTGAGGCAAGAGAACGTAGTAGCATGCACTGAAATAAACAGTTAATGGTGGTGGTTTCAAAAAAGGATCATTTCAACAACAAACTTCCTGATTTGGATTAAAAAAAACCTCCTTTACGAAGCTGACATGTTCCAATTAGAAACATGGTTAGAGTTTAGGAATGATCATAGTCTGGCTTAAAAAAACAATGTTGACATGCAGTTGGAAGCAGGAAATGAAAAGCGATCTCCAAATCCGATTTCTTTTGTTTATCCATTCATCCACTTCTACCTCCTCCCTGCGCAGACTTTGTCTCTCTCTATTCGTCCTAGTGATCACTCGCAGTATTGCAAGAACGTAATCAAACCCAAAAAAGCATTTTCCTCATCATTTTTGAGCACCATCATAAAAGAGATGTCTGTATAACTTTGAAAGGACACTTGGAACTGCAAACAAAGTAAATTATTACACTTATTGTGAATGTATTGTGAATTTTAACAGCAATTTTTATGTGTGTGATGTCATCCTAATGTAAAATCTATTGCCTGAACACATGCACGTAGGTGGGGCCATGCCAGAAACGTTGCTTTGCATGTGGTGGGTTGCACAGCAACACAGAAGCAAACCTAGAACTGGAAAACTTACTGTTCATGAGCAATTTTCATTCAAGTGATTAGGTGCCATCTGGGGTTGCAGTATTCAGTTCTTACATTGGATAGTTATCCACTGATAGTCTCATGTAGTTGTGTATAATGAACATGCGTGAACACAGTGCTAGGCCACATTAGGTGTTCTTTACACTTGAGTTGTGGATGCACATGGAGTTGATCATTCGTTACTCTCCTCCTCCAGCATGGGAGCAGTTCAATTAGACAGTCATCAAGTGAGCTGTTTAGTTGTACTGTGCATTCATTTGAAGTACTGTTGTTGCTTGAGCTATTCATAACCACAATTTGTTTCTCCTCATCCTTATTCATTCATGTTGCCCACGTGTATTGTTTCTCCTGCTGAGACAGAGTGGAGAGTGCTCTTTAGCTGTTTTTGAATCAGTTGACCTGCAGGTGAACTGCAGACAAGGAGAAACCACACTGAAACAAGTATGTGCACATATTCAGTCTTGTGTCGGGATCATTGCTGACATTGCAAGCCAAGGCACACTATAGGATTTGTCCCAAATTAAAATGCCTTTTTTCACATGGAAATATTTAAAATGACCAGTGGGTTGCAACAAACAAGCCAGGTTCGAAATTGTGGTATATAAGTGTTAAAAAGTGTTAGTTAAAAAGCCATTTCATTAAGGGTTAAAAACATTCAATGCAATAAATAAGTGGTAAGAAGTACAGATGTTTGGTTATAGATAATTTATTATATAAATATATTGTGACTTCATGGTCCTAAGAAGAGGTGGTATCTGAGCATAACAGTAATAGTACTGGTTTCTAATTGGTTGAGTGAGATGATTGACACACTGTGTACTGGTAAAGAAGGATGTGTACAGATAACCTGAAGTTGCTTGACGTTTCTTTTAATGCCGCTGATTGAACCAGTCACGACCACAGACTGTATAAAACATGGACACAGTCTCCGTGACGTCACCTGTAGATTCCTGAAGAGCAACTGTGAAGCTGATCATAGCCATCTTGGCAGTGGGGACGTCGCCTAACTGGCAATAGAAACAACTAGAAAAAGTAGAACCAGTATTTACACTAAATGAGGTAAAGTATTTACACTATGTTATATGTTTTTTCCTTGTTAATTGACATCCAGAAGTATTTGACATACTATATCCATATGAGAATGAAGGTGCTATAAATGCTATTGCACAGAAATTGCTGTGGTATTGCACAGACAGTGGGGATAATTCTGCAGTCATCAGTTACCTATAGTGAAGTGTTAAAGATTCTGATTGCAGTGGGTATGAAGGACCTGTGGTGGCGCTCCTTCTTTCAGGGTGGGGGTCTTAGTCTGTTGCTAAAGGAGCTGCTTAAAGCTCACAGAGTTTCATGCAGGGGGTGAGAGGGGTTGTCCATGATAGATGTCAGCTTGGCTAACATCCTCCTCTCACCCACCTCCTCGATGGAGTCCAGAGAACAGTCCAGGACAGAAGCAGCCCTCCTGACCAGTTTGTTCAGTCTCTTCCTCTCTCTGTGCCCCTCCTCCCCAGCAGACCACTGCATAAAAGATTGCAGACGCTAAAGGCATTGTAATTTTGCAGAAAAGTCCTACGGTGTGCCTTGGATTGTTTTTTAAGGAGACAAGTATCCGGTATTGGTTGATGCATTCAGGGATCAGTCTATCTTCTTCATCTTCATCTATATGTTTTTATTTGATTTGATCATGTGTCCAAAGTGACAGGAGCGGACTACTAACACTACAAACTCAACTGATCATTACTTACAGTGTCAAATACACAAATAAGTAAAATAGTTTAAAAATAGTTTTTGTTCCATTTCCAAACAATCCAAGACTCAGCATTACCCTGTAAAATTTACCATGAGTGAACACTGTATGATAGGGCAAATCGCTGTTGAAAAACAAATCTGTTTTATGATGTGACAGTGCTATGGTTTAGGTATGGTTAGGTTTAGGCACAAAAAAACTTAGGTTTAGGTGAAAGGATTGAAATAAGTACTTAGGGAGTTATGGAAGCATTGTCTTTTGGGTTAATTACCAGCCTGTTAAGGTTAAGGGAGTTTACAATAAAAATGTGGTTGAGGTTCGGGAGCCATCGTGAATTTGAAAAAACAAACAAACAAACAAAAAAACAATGTTGACTTGCAGCTGGAAGCAGGAAATGAACCGTGATCACGTGCGGTACAATTGTTATTTAGAAAATACAATTTACCATTAGTGAACATGTGACGTGGAGTGTGGAGGGCCTCAAATGCAACACACAGGAATTGATGGTTGGTAAGGCCTTTAATAAAGGCAAGAGAAATCTTTACTAACAAAAACTCACAGAAGGGTCGTGTTCAGGATAGTCTAAAAACCACAAACATGAACATCAGACAAAGAGCAGATCCAAACAATTACAAGAGCACAGACAAGCATGAGTGGAAGAAGAAGAAACAATCCGGCAAAGGCTGAGTGGAGTGAAGTGGCTTATATAGAGTCCTGATGGTGATTAGCTGCAGCTGGGAACACAGGTGAGACGATGAGGTGGGAGAGGCTGACAGGTGAGGTGAGGCAGAGGAGGGGTGAGAGGAAAAACACTGAATACAGAATTATGGCAGACAGAACAGAGACCAGAACTAAAACAGACAGAACTATACATGACAGGAATGAGGCTGACAGGACTACGGCATAACACACTATAACAGAACAAAGACTGAGAACTAAGACAGATCTTAACTGAGACTAAAGGCTGAACAGAAACTAAGATGGAACTATGACATAGAACACAGACAGAGAACTAAGACATAGAACTAAGACAGAAAACTAAGACATAGAACTAAGACAGAAAACTACAACACAGAACTAAGACACAGAACTAGGACACGACATGAAGACTACAACATGACAAGACTACGACTAGACCGACAGAACTGAAAGAACTACGACATGAACATGACCACAGACAGAGACTGGACAGACTCAGCAGGGAATGGAGACAGAACAAAGAACTATACAGAACAGAACTAAAACAGAGACAGACTGGAACTAAGACAGAGACGGACTGGAACTAGGACAGAACTGTGGCAGGCAGGAAAGTGACTAGACAAAAACTAAGGCTGATCAAAAACTAAAGCTGAACAGAGGCCTGGCTGGCAGAACTGTGACAGAACATTATGCCTGTAAAAATATGCAAAAAATACCAACGATGGTAAAATGTATTTAAAAAAAACATCATCCCTTAAAAAGTATCTCTCACAATGCGTACATGTTGCAAGTTGTATGAGAGTTTTTACTACAATCTCAATAGACCTTTACAACAAATTTCTGCTACACTGCCCGTAGGAAATGGGACTATGCCAACTGTTAATGTAGTCTGGGTGAATCTAGCAACTGCTCAACACATTATCACATGAATTCAACAATTAAAGGAAAGAAAGGGAGAAAACACAATGTTTTTCAGTACATATCAGGCTGAGGGAGCTTTGTTCTGCCAAAAGCTGTCTGTAACACTAAACATCGGCAGCACTAAACACAGTGATGCAGAACATCACTGCTCTCACATCTCCCCCTGTACTGTCACAATCGCCTGCTCCCTCTGTCTGTTTAGCTCATTAGCTAATTTGGTGAAATTTAAATGTTTATCCAGGCCGCTCTATGCTGCAAAGGATGCTGTTCCCTCATTATCATCAAATATGCCAACAAGGATCAAAGGAGACTCACTAGGCTGAATCCATACACAGGGCTGTGTTTCAGCGAGGTTTGAATTTTTGAACCTCTTCCAAGGAATTTATCTCTTATTTTTAGTGTAATCATTTAAATAATTTACATGTATAGAGGTTCTGCTAGATTTAATAAAGCAGTGCTCCTGTCTCTGAGTCTCTGAGTGTTTCTGAGTCAGTGGATATACTGTTTCCTCTCTCTCCAGTGACTCGCCTTTGAAGATCCCCTTTTTTCTGTTTTCACTTAACATGATGTTGTTTGTCTTGAAATAGTGATGTTAATTTACTGCTCTGCTGCTAATGACTATATAAATTTTTATGGAGATGCAGAATTTGCATAACTTCTGAAAGCCGCTTTTTGTCATATTTAAATCCAGTGTTCTGACAGAATTTATGGATGGGATTGGATTTATCGTAATTATTGCAGGACTCAGCTATGACTGATCCTTTTCATATATATATATATTTCATGCCTACATTTTTACCATTTACCCTAATTTTTTAAATAACTAGTATTGCTAACATTATCAAATATGAATTTTTATAGGTTTAAAGTTATCATCGAGTTGTGCACCTTAAATGCTACTCCTCTTCTGCCACTTGAAAATGAGATAATTCATGGTAAGCTACTGATGCTATAAATTTTTCACAACCCCCCATTCAATGTATGTACTGTGTGATCTTGATGAAAAGATACAGTTGCACTAACCTTTGTCTTTGCCAGGCATTGGCTGCAGAAAGGACGTCCTCACTACACTACACCAACCAATAACAGTTTTTACAAAATGGCCTAAATACTATTAGTGAAATACAATAAAATACTTAAGTATCATAAAAGTAATTATGTGATTAGTCTTGCTGTGTTCATTATTAAATAGCAGGATTAGGGTGTGGGTAAGACTGTCTTACATTGCTTTGTCTGGATTATGAGGACTTTGACATGAGAGACTGCTGTTCTGCTCACTTCCTGACCACGGTGCTTCCCTAACCTTAACCAAGTTGTTTTTGTGCCTAAACCTAAACGAAACAGACAGTAACCCCCAGTGTGCTGTCAGAAAACAATAAAGCCGTGTATGCTTTTAATTTGGAGGTTTTGTTTGTCAGCTTCTATTATTTCACATCCTATGTCTGCCTCTCTATTTTGGCATTGTGACCATGATAACACAGCAATATTTTATGTGAAAACCTTGTTCAGCTGTACCAACTATGCCGTGACCCCCAGAGGCCCCAGAAGTCCCAGGGTCACTGTGTGGCAATTGATTTTGGAATAATGGACTTTTGTTGTTATTTGTGGACTGATACCTTTGGTTTTATTCCTACTGAGATTACAATATTTGATAAGTACATGATTTTAAGTTGTGTAGAAAACACTTCTTTCTATGAGAAAGTAGTCTATGTGGCTGTAGGTCAGATGAATAAGAAAGAAAAAGGAGTACTCTCTACCTGTCGGTGTATGTCACTATTTTTAATGTTGTTTGACCTTGAAACATTTGATCTTATAAATGGCAAAGAGGTGTGTTCATCAGCGCAGACACAGTTTCTGTATGATGATTGGTGCTCCGTGTTTTTCACTTTGATAATGTCAGGATATGAAGAGTTTAAAGAAACAGAGTGAGGGAGGCTTGTTGACTGCAGACACAGTAAATTCATTAGTTCAGTGTTCTTGTCTCTATTTGTCTTACGGACTCTTCTATTTGTAATATGATTGAGATGTAAGGACACGTAAAATAGTCTAAATCTAAATAATGTGAATATGTGAAACCAATGAGGAAAATTCAGTTCCAGCCTCCACATGGCTCCATCTGTGAAACTGAGCCGTTCCTCTGTGTTAATGAATGAGGATCTGCTCCTAAAGCTCCTCGGCTGTAGACCGACCTGAATGAATGTAAAGCTGCTGTTAACAATAACTTCATTCTAACAGTCGTTTCAGCTGCAACAAGTCAGGATGAAATATACAAATATTCTATCAAGGTGTGTATTAATCGTCCTGATCATTAACACTGAGGACAGATGTGTTGTGTAGCCTACACTTCTACACTGTGTGTCCAACAGTGAGGCTTTACTCCGGCCACTGGCTGCAGAGACGTCTGGACCCAGAAGCCAGCAGAGATACTGAAATCCATATCTTTCATAGAGAACATCATCGGGGTGAACTCCGGTCTCTGAACACCGTCGCCCTGTGGACTGAGCCGCTCATAATCCCCACGCCGATATCAACTGGCTCTTCCAAATGTCAAATGTCATTTTTCTCGACCAATTGTGGGGGAGGGGCGGGGCTTACACAGGGCTCAGAGCTCAGAGCAGTTTAGAGAAGCAGCGTAAATTGCCATGACAACACACCTCGAGTAAAATCTATCCACCTTCGTAGTACGGGTTAATCAGGAAGTTACCCTCGACGTCACAAAGTTACTCCTGAACGATAAACCAGTTACCTCGCTTCGTAGTACAGCCCTCTGTTCTACTCTTCTGGTTTCCGCCTCACCTTTTCTTCTCCTCCCCACTGTCCCTGGTATATTCCAGCCATTCAAGGCATCATATGAAATTTTAATATTTACATTCACTGACCAAAATGCATTCCTTCCTTGTGAGATGAAATTTTAAAATCTATATTATCTACATTCATATTATCAGGCTGGCAGTCCCAGCAATCCAGAGTGTGCAACACCAGCAAGATTGTGTCCTTGTGTCTGCTGCTTATGCGTTCTAGTGCACGTGTCTGGTCGTCTGTAACATAAGATATTCCTTTATTCGTCCCACAATGGGGGAATTTCCAAAAGACCTGTACCATGTTTACATGCAAAACACACAAACACAAAAGAGAATCTGTTCAAAAAACTTTGCTCCATATGCTACTCGGGGTCAAATGTTTGCAAATGCACAGCTTTTTTTAACCTACAGAAACTGAGATGAGATTTCAGTGGAATCTCATTTTTTATTCTGCTCACATTATCTGAATTTCAATCCATCCCACACCAAAATAGCAAAAGTGATATTTGAGTGGGCAATCCTGAAAACTTGCAGAAAGAAAAAGAAAACATTAGGGTCTTTTTCTGTAGTTGCAACTGTTGGCAAACCTTCTGTCGGCTGCTTTAAGTGTCATTTTCCCATCCCATTTGGCTTGATGAGCTTGGTTTTGAACTGGTTTAAAATTTTCTTTTTGAACTGGTTCCTGAATGTTATATCAGTTTGTGTCTCCTATAAATTCTCTCTGTGTTTCATGAAATCAAAGTCCAATTAAAATGTCTTATGATGATACCGTTGTGAGTAGAATTGTAGGCTGCAAATTTCCCCACTGTTTATCTTATCTTTATCTTAGGCTATGAGATGTTATGGTGCAGCCCTGAAAAGTTAGTAAGCGGGTTAGACTGAATGTTAAAGCAGAGAGGAGCTGTAAGAGTTGGCTGGACTAACAATTCTTCAATTCTACAATTTCATTTAGCAGATGCTTTTATCCAAAGCGACGTACATCTGAGAGTAGAGTGCCATAAAACCATAGACTGTATAAAACATGGACGTAGTCTCAGTGACATTACCTGTAGATTTCTGAACAGCAAAAATGAAGCTAATCATAGCGCACAGCCATCTTGGCAGTGGTGACGTCGCCTAACTCTGGTTAATCCAAATATGGACAAAGAGGTGGAGCGAGGGCAGAGCTGAACGAAGCCTGTTTGATGAAACATGCTCACCGAGCTAGCCAGCTAACCCTGTGGGACCAGCCGGCTTCGGCACCGGTTATGGCACTTTCATAATCCGGCATGACGTTACATGTCAACATTTCAGCCTCCGGCCAATCACAATAGTCAGTTTCTGGATTAAAATAAACTTTAAAATTTCTGTTTTAGCAATAATATAAATATAAATAATAATGTTTGAGTTTGTGGACCGTCAAATTTTATGTAATTTTATGTTTAGCTTCAATAACCAACTCCAGCGTAACCAATAACAAACATCTGGGTTAAAGTTATTTCTGGAAATATTCAGAAATGAGACGTTAATATTTTGAAATTACAAAAACTTTATTGTATTTACACATAGTTCAGTTAAAGATTACATAACGTTAATCAAAGTTAACAAACGTGGAGGGTTTTTATTTTCCAACCTCACACTTTATTCAAAAGTATTAACACCATAAACTATAACACTTGTTAATACGTTTTGACTTCAGTGCAGCTAGATTAATAACTGAAGCTACCAGACGCTCCCGTTAACATCGTTAGCTCAACCTCCACATTCTCCCCCCCGGAGAAACTCGTCCTGGACACCTGAGAGAAACACAGTCAACACGGCAGCTCAGTCAAACTCCAACAAACAGCTCCACAATTAACCGCTCAGCAAGCTGAGTTATTTATCCAGTATTTACAGGAAAAAATATCCGAAAGGCAAAAACAGCACAAACACAGATGAAGTTCAGTGACTGAATGAACTCTGTGTTTGGAGCCAGCAGGCAGCTGTCAATCAAAGTGACATCACTCTTCATTATGCACAATTTCACATTTTAAACGAGTGTGTTATAAAAAAAATTCACCCCCCGTACAGTTGTCATGAAGTAGAAAATCAGCTAAAGAGACTAAAGCCATTTTTTGTACCAGGCTGTAAACATGGGTTTTTCTGCTGTAAGGTTGACATTTTAACATGGGGGTCAAATGTAATTGAATCCCTTTTGGAGCCTGCCCCTAGTGTTTACTCGAGGAACTGCAGCTTTTTGCACTTCCGTGTTGGCTTCATTTTTCAGTGTCGCAGGTTGCCGCTTGCATAAAACAAAGTTCATGTTCGATAGGGCCTATGTCTTCTGGCGGGTAGAAATACATTTTTTTTTGTGCTTTTTGCAGTCTGTCAAGTGCCAAGGTTTTCAGTGAAGAGCTGAGTCTTTCATCTTTTCTTAAAGACTGAGACTGACACTGCAGATTGAACAGAGTTTGGTAACTCGTTCCACCAGCAGGGAGCCACAGAGGAGAAGAGTCTGGCTATCGACCTCGGGCCCTTTTGAGGTGGTTGTATCAGGCGCCTTTTGTTGGCCAGATCCAAATGAGGGAGCTCAAGTAGGAGGGAGCCATTTTTGTTTTTGTTTTGTAAGCAAGTGTAAGAGTTTTGAATTTGATGCAAGCAGCAACTGGAAGCCAGTGGAGCGATCTGAACAGTGGTGACATGTGCTGTTTTTGGCTGGTTGAAAACCAGACTTGCTGCTGCATTCTGGATCATCTGCAGAGGTTTGACCGTGCATGCAGGGAGGCCTGCCAGTAAGGAGTTGCAGTAGTTGATGCGTGATATTACGAGAGCCTGTGCCAGGAGATGTGCTACATGTTCAGACAGGAAGGGTCTGATCTTCCTGATGTTGCACAGAGCGAATCGACACGATCGAGCAACAGAGGCCAGATGAGCCTTGAAGGTTAGTTGAAACTGGTCTGTAGTTTTCAACCTGGGCTGGGTCGAGTGTAGGTTTTTTGAGTGGTGGAGTGACTCGAGCTTGCTTAAATGCAGCGGGGAACACACCCATAGCAAGTGAGGAGTTGATAATGTGCATTACTGCAGAGTTAAGTGATAGGGAAATGGTTTATAAGAGATTGGATGGTATCAGGTCCACTAGACTGGTAGTGGGACGAGAGTCCAGCAATAGTTTAGAGACTTCCTCCTCAGTCAGAGGGGAGAATGAGCATAGTGTGACCCTATTAGCTGGTGGGTGCACAGTGAGTTGGTCTGGCTCAGAGAACTGGTTACTGATTGCAGAGACTTTGTCCGTGAAAAATGAAGCAAACATGTCTGCAGTGAGCAGAGTGGAGGGTGGAGGAGGAGGTGGGTGGAGGAGTGAGTTTAAAGCAGAGAATATTTTTTCTGATGTGCCACAGATCTTGTTCTGATAGTACTTGGTCTTGGCGGTTTTTAAACTGGAGGAGAAAAATGCTAGAGGACTTTGATAGTCACTGAGGTCAGCGGGCTCTCTGGATTCACGCCATTTTCTCTCTGCCGCTCTGAGCCCCACCCTCTGCTTTCCAGTGACTTCACTGAGCCATGGACTAAGGGGGGAGACCTGAGCAGGTTTGGATGTTAGAGGGCAGAGATTGTTCAGAGAGGAGGCTAGTGAGGAACAGGGAATGTCTGTTGCTGCGTCAACCGGGAATGAGGAGAATTTGTTATGAGGAGGCGTGGAAGCCAAGACCTCATTAGAGAGCTGGGTCGGTGTGAGGGACCGAAGATTGTGGCAAAAGGAGATCATTTGCGGAAGAATAGGAGAGTCTTCTGGTAAGGAGACAATGAATCCTGCTTTGTGTGTGGGAGGGGTGGAGACCTACTTGAGGTCAAATGATGCCATAAGTGACAGAAAGTCAGTTGCTCAGGCTTTGTCTGTGTGGATGTTCATATCTCCCATGACAACAAGCGGTGTGTCATAGCCCTGAATGGCAGAGAGTAACATGTCCAGTTCGACTGCAAAGTTACATTTAACATAACATTTAGCTTAACTGGTGCAGTGACACTGATTGCATGGTCAAATGAGGAGTTGTTATTTGGCAGAGAGAGCTTAGTGAACTTCCATTTTTTGGAAGTGAAGTCACCTGTACCACCTCCCCGTCCAACAGTACAGGGTGTTTGGGAGAAAATGGAGTCAGCAGAGAGTGCAGCTGGTGTGGCAGTGTTTTCTGGATGGTTCCAGGTTTCAGTCAGGGCTAGAACCTGAATATCTGAAGAATTAATTCCATAGACCAAGGTTGAAGGAGGCATCAGTAATGGAGGCTTTGAGGGGGTGGAGGTTTACAGAATTACATTTTCTGTAGCAGATGCGGGGTTTTTTTTCAAAAGCCTTGGATAACAGGGATGGTATTGTAGCACATGGTGGGTGAGGTGAATATGTTTGACATATATGTGGGAGACAAAAAATATGCATGTAAACATTATTGAAGGGATAATGGCACATCATTTAACCTTAGACCTTGATTAGAACAAATATATCATATTTTTTAATGTTAGTTAAAATAGTATTCTGCAATAGTTGCTTAATAGTATGAAGACTGGTGAACAGGTAAGTCACACTAATAATGATCATAACATAATAGTTAACATATCATCACCTTACTGAAGTAGCAATTTCTGCAGTAGTTCACTTTTCTCTGCAACATCATCTATGACGTTGTCACTATCCAGCATCTGAAGAACATCTTGCTGAGTGGCCATGAGCAGAAATGCCTCCAGATGCTGCTGAGAGAGAGTGCTCCTGAGCCTGTCCTTGATGAATTTTAGTGTTGAAAAGCTGCACTTGCATGCTACCTGTGTGACTGACAGAGTAAGCAGGAACTTGTATGCAAGGCTGATTATGTGGTATGCATTCATCAGGAGGTTGTACTTCTTCAGCATACAGTAGCAACACAATGGGCAGTCCGTGCAAGATGAGCACTTTGTGTTCACCATCTCCACCTCATGTTCAGCATCCTCTGACCCAACCTCTTTTCCTGTCTCGGTTGTGTATTCATCAAATATTGAGGCCTTCAACGTATCCCACTGTCCTGCCAGACTGAGGAGTTTGATCTGTAAATTGGTGACTGTTGCCCTGTCATCAAATGGTAGCAAACATTTGCTCAGATCTTTCAGTGCTGTCTCTGGGAAACCACTTGTATATGATGTTACCTGGATGAAGTTTTTTGGTTCCAGAAGAGCAAAATCAGCATACAAGGTGCCATGTTTGAGGAATCGCTGGTGCATGCTCTCAATGACTGTATCCATGATTCGATTGTGGACATCAATTCTGTGCAATGCCTCTGTGTCAGACACAGTCTCATTTTGGCACATCTCTCCAGGCACACAAAAAGAATAAAACTGACATTCATTTTAATGTTTATGAATTAGAAGTAATTAAGACAGCAGAGCAGCATTTAGCTCACCAGCTTTAAGGGAAATACACAAGAGATAATGTTAGATCAGATGCTCAGCTATTTTATGAGTTACTTAGCCATGGTGATGTTGGCTAATGCCACTGAGCTCCGTCTGGCCCTCGTCCATACACAATATGACGTTTTTTTCAGCCAAACTAGCCGACATGCGTTGTGCAGAAAGTTAGCAAGCTAACCAAATAATGTTAACTAACCAGCTAACCAAATAAATACCAGCCCCTTCCAGATTTTCAGCCAGATAACAATAGAGGGAATGACCCACCTATTGAAACTCAGAGAGTGAAAGTCTGACAACTACCTGACAACAAGTCCTAATCAAACTCAACACCAAATTTTGAAAAACACTAACTAACTGCTCTCTCCTATGCTCTAGATCTCAGCTTGCTCTAACAGTGTATTTTGATAAGTGTGACATTACTGAGCATATTGCACAGATACATAGACACAAGGACAGATTTGTCCACTGCTGTTGCTCATAGTGGCGAACAAATGGCTGGTGCATAGCTTCACACCTGGCACTGCAGATAGCAGCCTGCTGTCCTTGCTGTCTCTGCTCTTGCCACTGATGTCAGGACAGTCTGTTGGCTTATTACATCTTCCCAGTCTTATAATAGTAGATGTAATAGTCCTAAACCTTCAGATAAACACTCAAGCTCTTCTGTTACATTCAAAGTCTTCAACCACAAAGGATCTTTATTGGCATCTGCTGTGTCCTCTTAGATTCTTACTGCTGATATTTTCACCACTTGTCTCTTTTTGACCTTAATCATCCCTTGAAATATTGTCTTTCATTTCTTGACTGAATCTCGACTGCTGCTGAACAGCATACTCTGTAGTACGACTCCAGGCTCTTTGTGCTTGATGAGTGCTCATTATATTGACATGTCCTTGGCACAAATTGCAGTGAAGTATAGGCTCGTATAGTCACATTGAGCTGACTGCCTTGTGTATGATGACTATTATTTGAGCCACTTATGAATCAGTGCAGTGTTAAGATAAGATAAGATAAACTTTTATTTGTCCCACAGTGGAGAAATTCACATTGTAGTTAACAACTGGGATTCAAAATCAGTTCTTTGCTTCATGTGATTCTCTCATGTTCCATTCCAAATTAGAAAGTTCAATGCAATCACTGATGAAGCATAACTGTATTCTCTCAAAAACCAAAAATGAACACATGAAATTTATTACAATATGGCCTTAGTATAAGATGCAGACTTGTAGTCCTTCAGGGTTCTCTGTGTTTTCCTCCTTGACTAAACAGTAAATTGCTTCAGCTCTGGACAAAATATGCAACGGAAGGTGCTTGTGATTACATTAGTGGACTCACTCTCGATCCCCCCCTTGCTCACTTCACACACTATTTTGCTTTGTCTCTCTGCCTTGTCTTTTACTGCTTTTGTTTAATTTAGATGTTGTGGCTGATGAGATCTTGCAAGTTTTATAGCATTAGTATTCCTCATATTTTAGTCATTGCAGCTCAATGTAAAATAATAAGAAAATGCCCTTTAAAGCCTTACTTAAATTTCTTGTTCTTTTCTTAGTGGTAAAAAATAATCCTCACATCGAATCCTTTTGATATATTAATCCTTATTATTTAATTATTTAAGATTGCAGGAAAATTCCCTTTAGATATAAGTGTCCTTAAGTGATCAATGAGCCACAGCATCGAACTGGGTGACAGGTTCCTTCATCACCGTCACACAGACATGGTAAAAATGAAACTATACATTTGTGAGCTCTAGGCTCCAGTGGGCTTGGAGGCAAGAACAGCAGACTGGTTAGGAAAGTCAGAAAGTACTGAGGGACGGCCTAACAAATTTCCTGTTTAGGTCTTTTCATGGGATTTTTGATTATATCAAAAATATGAAATATCTTCAGCCCATCTTTTGATAAGAAACACTTTTGGATTAGCTGCAAGTTAATAAGTCACCTGCAATTATTAATGTTGATAAAAGGGTCTTCCTGGTGAACTAAAGAGCTAAAAAGACAAAGCAGAGGATATATGTAGAGGATGAAATACTAGCTGAAGGGATTTTCTCAACACGGCAACCCAAATGTTGTCCTTAGTACTGGGTCATTACAGACTAAAGCATTTATCAAATGATTTATGAAGATTAATAAAGTCATGAGTTACAACTTATAAACCCATGAGTGCCTTAGCAGAGAGTGGCACCAATCTCAGTGCACCATTCCCTCTTTGGAACAGGCGCAGTGTGTGCTGGGGCATCAAACATAGGCATTCCATGCATTCTGTATATTCTGTAAGTGTGTGTGAGCGTCTATCTGTGTCATCCTCCATCTCATTTGTTTGCTCAGTTATAAACAAGGTTTGTGGTTTAACTGTGGCTGTATCTGTGTGTCATTTTAAAGTATTAACTCTTATCTGTGAAGGGAGGGTTTCACTCCTAGGGTTTTGTTTTCCGAGAATTCAAATACTTCTCCCTACTTCATGCATGATGATATACTGTTCTCTGTGAATGAACCCCCATTTGTCCTCCATGTATTGTACCTAGGAAAAACCATTAAGAGATCACTTTCTAATGAGTAGGGCACACAGTCCTCTTTCTGTGCAAATGTATTATATTCAAAATTCTAAGTTAATATAAGGCTTCAGCATTCTGAGGCAGTCAAATCAAAGATGTGTCTTCCAAACTTACAGTCTTTCCAGAATAAAATTACTTCTTTGTGTTTCCTCAGACAGTGTTGTTTTTTACTCTGCTGTAGTGGAGGGATAGAATCACAGGGATGGAATTTTCTACTGAATACCCACCCACTTTATTTATCTAATTTAGACTACTGAAGCCTCATATTTGCTTCAGGTAATCTTTGAAATCTTTTTTTTGCCCCAGAACTACAACTGTGGATTTTACCACTTACTTTGAAACTTCATTATGAAGGAATATTTTTATGGCCAGTATGAACAAGAGGAATGATTACAGCAAAAAGAGGTACTCAATGTAGAAAATTGTCCCCTGTTACTGTTTTATAATATACTATATTATTTGATTATTATTACTCATGTATTAATGTAAAAGCAAGATTTTGCTGTTATAGTTGGTTGAGGTGGAGTTAAGTTTGTCCTTGTATAGGACATCAACTAATTTTATTATATATTAGTCTGCTGATTATTTATTGCCAATAAATTGATCGATTGTTTGGTTTGTAAAAAATCCTTAAATAGTGTGAAATGAAGTCATTTAACATGAGCTCAAATTGATGTTTTCACAATGTTAGTTTGGTCCAACAAGCAGCCCAAACCTCAAGTTTTTAAAATAGATTAAAATGACTAAATGAATGCAGCAAATCTTCACATTTGTGAAGCCAGAATCATGAAATGTTCTAAATATGCATCAGTGTATCAATTCACTAATCAATTAATGGATTCAGCTTCACTCGCATTAACTGTTGAGTAGTTTATAACAAAAAAGCTCTTTTCATGTTTTGCTTGTAAAACTAAATTTGTAAAGTACCTGTGAAGTTAGAAGTACACTTTTGTATTCAGTAATTCATAGATTACACATGCTAATACCATTTATGTTTTACAAACAGTTTACATTCTTTTCATTTTGTGTACCTAAAAGTGCCTTCTCCAAGTATATTTCACTCCTGAATCTGAACTGGCTGACACTGTGGTCCTACAGGCCAGAGAATGTGGCCTTAAAAGAAGCTGTGGTTCAGGACAAATTAGTGCAGCTAACACTCCTGTGACCACGTCTTCTTCCGCTCACATGCATTATTAACATTAATCACCATGTGGATATTTAGGAGCATTAGCAGCTGAGATCACTGTTACATCCTCAGCATATGCAGCCAACATCCATCTGCATGCTCAGACAGGTGTTTTAACCAACCAGGCTTTTTGAGCCCGGGCTTAATGGATTAAATGGAAAGCTAACTAGCAAGGTAGTTACAAGTAGCTTTCATCTCATATTTCAAAGTAATGAACTCCCTCTTGGGTATTTCTGCAATAATAATAAATCATTTTTGTGTTTATATCCTCAACAAAACTAAACAGGAAATGAAACAAACCCCAGCTTTATTGATTGCAATAATGCATGCGTTAAAACTGGAAAAAATGAAAAAATCAATAAATAAATATTCCGTTATCAGGATTAAAAGCCCTCAATATTTTCTTTTCATCAGCATCGTAATGCAGCTGCTGTTGTGGGTTTATGAAATTTTTCATACACTCATGTGACTGAACCCACTTTCTTGTCAGCTCTGATCATTCTCTGTATGCTTTAAGAGCTCTCTCTCCTGGGATAGCCTACCAGCACGGCCTGGGATGGCTCTGATCTATGATCAAGTCTATAAAAAGAGTGCGTGTGTGCGTGCGTGCATGCGTGCGTCATTGCCTCTGTATGTCCATTTCCCAACAGCACGCATGTGTGTGAGACACCGAGTGCTGACAGGAGCAAAATGCCATGGCCTTTTTGATGGATGCCCACCGTTAACATGACGGGCTGCAGCATTCAATCTTCAGCAGCCTGATTAAAATACACAGTGATCCACAATATTTATGCATCCAGGGGACAGAGGACCTCGAGGAAGCCTCTTAACTGGCACTATAGCAAAAGCAAGCATCACCAAAAGCCTGTGAAAGACTTTAAAATATATGACATATGATTCTATTCTTTGATAGTCCACATTCCATCTGTTGGAGATTTATAGTCTTTGGTGGTTTTAAAACAGTGCTTTCTGGGGACTGTAGTGATTCGGATATGTATTATAAACTGCAATGAGAATTCAATGTAACTTTATTCAAAAATGACTGAAGCTGCTGCAAAGCTTCGAATGATGAGCTAAACTTTAAAGTTTACAAGAGTTTTTAACAAGACAGCAATATGGAGACTGGAGGTGCAGGAGGCAGAAGCCAGAAATGAATTTAACAATCTAACAAGATGCCCTGTATAGTTCGCTGCTTTCCAAAATCTGTTTATGCTAGCAGCCTTGTGATTTGTTTCTCTGAGGTAATTGCAGTAAAACAGTGAGCCATGAGCACGAACAATATGTTCATCCTGTCATTTGCAACTGTCTGATCAACATTTGGTAATATGACACTAAAGAATTCTGTGGCTTCTGGCTTTTGGCAGTAGTTTGTTGTCCCAAATAAATGCTGAATATCATATATGCTGCCTTGAATTGAAAATGATTCTCATTTTATCTTGTGCAGTGTGCAGACAGCGGCATATAGCTGACTCAGCAAAGAGTCAGATCGCTTTTAGAGTCAAACACTATCGGCTGTCACTGGGTGGCACTGCAGGGGCTTCCACCTCTGGGACGCACACACATGCACGCACATACACACATGCACGCACATACACACATGCACGCACATACACACACACACAGTGGTGTTTCCATCACTTCAGAGGACATTACATTGACTTCCATTAATTTCTTTGAGACTTACCCTAACCTTAACCTAACCCTAACCTAACCCACCATCACCCTAAAATCGAATGATTTACGTTATGGGTTGCTTGCTAACTTTCCCCATAATGAAGGCGAATCCCCACAATGTGACTGTGTAAACAGATTTTTTTCTCCCACAACAAGCAATACACAGACCACACACACACATACACACACCTCTCCTCTCCATGTCCCTACCTCCCAGACTGCATTGCAGCATCAAGTGTGACTGCTGGTTCAGTTTCCACTTTGGGCTTTTGCCAGGAAATATGCAAGAGAGAGAATGAATGTGTGTGTGTGTGGAGAGAGAGAGAGAGAGAGAGAGAGAGAGAGAGAGAGAGAGAGAGAGAGAGAGAGAGAGAACAAAACATCTGCAGTTTTCAAATATATTCAAAAAATTTTGCTTCTTTTTATTAACACCAATACGCCTTTTTATTGAATTATTGAAAGTCTTTAGATTGATCTTTGCTAGAGGTAAGAAATGAATCATGCATCGATCGGGATGTAGCTGACCAAATTTACTGATGGTGGTTCACGGTCGGGGGCCAAGCAAGAAATGCTGAGACTTGGAAATAGAGCGATTCATAGGCCTGTAACTCACCACAATGCCAGATTGAAGGGGGAGAAAGGGGAAGAAGGACTGCAACAGGGACAAGGAGATGAGGGGTGGAGGGATGACGGGGTCAAGCTGGAGTGAGGAGGAAGATGTGGGGGAGGGGAGTAAAGATAGGGAAGATTCCATTATGCAGTCACTAGTGAAAAAACGAAGCCTCCGAGCTAGCATGAGGTGTCCTGCTGAGTCCAAACAATACATGAGAAAAGGTCAGACCTTGACTGTGTGTTACAGGCACAATATTCTACACCATTATACACAAGTATGTTCCATATACAAAAGTAGAGACATTTCAATGGCTGCTAACTACCATTATTCCTACTGTCTTTGAAGCTTTGGACCAGCCATTTCCTAACAGAGTGATTTTAATTTGAACTGACCTTGGCATATGAATTATAGCGACTTAAATTAAATGAAAGCTTACAAATAAAGGATAGGTTTGGTCATATTCTATATTTAAAAGAAATTTAAAACCCACCTCTTTTTGAAGGCATATGCTTGAGCCAATCTGTGTTTTTCTGCTTTTTTTTTTAATCTATTGTGTGTTTGTTTTCTTTGGTATGTCTTGAATCTGTAGCACTTTGAGATTTTGTTTTGAAATGTAAAGAGCTTTACAAATTAAATTTATTATTATTATTATTATTATATTTTTCTTATTCTCTACAAATCCTACAAAACCACAGCATTTGTGAGACACTTTTTAAAATGTGGGTCTTCAGAAGGAACCAATGGGCTCCACAGGGTTGTTTTTTCTCTGTAGTGCTGTTCTCCTGACCTCGAATCATTTTTCATCAACTGCAAACCTTTGTACTCCCCTTCATTTCATTGATACTGGATACAGTGTTAACATTCCGCCACAGACCAGTGTGCTGGACTGGATACTGTGCGTGAAGCATACAGACACAGGCTCCTTATTTTCTTTGGCAACTTTAACAAAGATAATCTCAGTCATGAACTCCTTAAATTCAGACAGTTTATGAAATGCACAAACAAGGAACAGAATGTTTTGGACCATTATATTTCAATCAGTAGTGCTTATCACACACCCCCCCACACTGCTCATCTGATTCCTGCGTAAAGGCAGAAATTTGATCTGTAAACCTGTTGTGGACGTCAAAGCAGTGGTCTCAGAACTGCTCCCAATACTCTGGATGAGTACACAGAGGATGTGATGTCATACATCAACTTCTGTGAGTACTGCTGTGTACCATTATGCACCAGGGTGGGTTATAACAAGGACAAACCCTGGTTCACAGCTGAGTTCAGATAGCTGTGGTTGCAAAAGGAAGAGATGTTTGGGTGTGGGGACAGGTTCAGGGAGTCAAAACTTGGACACCAGTTCCCTCCCCACACCACAAGTACAACTTCTTCCCGACTGCAGCTGGCCTCATCAACAAGGCCATGGGTTCCCACTGACTCTGACTTCCCCTGCATAGAAACTACATGTTGCATTAACATAAAGTCTATGCCACCTTTGTCTATGCATTACTTTTGGATTATTATCGTGCTGACTTTCCTGAAACTTCATACTGTAATCTTTTGCACATTTCCTGGTCGGTACGTTGCACATTCCTGCACAGCTCTTTCATTTAAATAACATATTGTCATATTGTACTTACTGTATTTGTTAGATATTGATTCATGCAAAATTCCATTTTCTATTCTGTGTTGATTGTTATGCAACAAAACACCAAGGCAAATTCCTTATTTGTGAAAACCTCTTTGGTAACAAACCTGATTCTGATTCTGATTCATTCTGTTGCTCGCTGCCAAACAAAGCAACTATGTGACATCAGAAACTTATTCTGTGGTAAACTTTTAATCAGCTACAGGCGTCATATTCGCAGCTGAAAGATAAACAGCAAGGAGAGTGGAAAGATATGTAGGAGCCATTTAGTATTCATTACATTTTGTCTCATTTTTGCTTAGAAGGTACATGTCATAGATATGTTATAGCTCATTATGGTAAATGGCAGAGGGGGGACTTGCTGTCTTGATGCCAGCAAGAGGCAGAAGGCAGAGCAGGGACACCTCGCAGCCACATCATTAAGAAGCTTTGGAGATAAGAGTCTCTTCACGTTTGTTCCCCTTCATGTCAGACTGCTCATGAACACACCACCCACTGCGCCAATGTCAAATGGCTCCCTTAGCACCAGTAGATTTACCCCACATTAACATTATTCATGCTGACAGAGTCATGACTCCTGCGAGAGAAAACTCCCTCCTCCTCTCCAGGTGAACTAAAATCAGATTGAATACTCGTTTTTACTCCAGGCCAGGCTGCAAATCTACAAATTGGGGAAAAAAACTATGTATGTGTGTAATTTGTAAAATATTTACAACTGCAGTTTGCTCTCAGAAGTAGTTTGCAGACATTAGACAGGGATGTCGGTATACTGTAGGTCAGTTGTAATTTACAGGTAATGTAGATGATCTTGTTGTGTGTGTAGGTTAAAGTAGATAATCTATTACAGTGGGAGCCATTGGTTTAAATGTTTGAACTTTAAGTCCAATCAGATGGCAGGCCAATAGCTTGGTTGTTGTCCTGTGTATTCCTCTTGAGTAGAGAGAGAAATCAATTTAAATAACAGGAAGTCACGTCTTTTCTCATCAGACTGATATTTTGGTAATTACTTAATCTGGTTGACAAATGTGATAAGTTCTTTAGTGCTTTAGTTGATAAATGAGCTTCGTTATGTTCACCAGCTAGTCTCTAACTGTGCTTTTTGTGCTGAGCGGGTAGTGGACAGTGGCTTACAGCTGCCTTCTGCAACTGAAAATGATGCTCTGAGAGCAATGAGAGTCAATCAAAATAGTAAGTTGCAGCTAAAGAATGAGTTGAAACTCTCTCTGTAAAACTGATGGGAGCTGCAGATTCAGCTGATCATTCTCTGTTGGTTCATCACTACAAGTGACCCCTTTCACATTGTTTCCACATTGTCATTTTATAAATTGTTATTAGAAACATATCAACGATAGCCATTGTGTCATATACTCACAAGACAAATATATTTGAGTGAGATAGACATAAATTTCATTTGGCTGTAATGAAAAAAAAAAATTCAGCAATATCAGACATTAACATTAACCACTACACCTGATTGGACAATCACATCATACGCTCGGCTGTGACTGGCATTTGCCTATAAATGTCAGCCTGGATATTCCCAATGACTGAGAACAGCATATTCATCCTAAACTATCCTCAAAGTCTGTTATATGTACTACATTGAACATTGGAGTGGATGCTTTCCAACTTTAACTTGTTAACCTGGAGCTGATCGCTGGCCCTCCGTGGCGGCGACGTCTCATTCGAATGTCTGCCCTATCAACTTTCGATGGTACTTTCTGTGCCTACCATGGTGACCACGGGTAACGGGGAATCAGGGTTCGATTCCGGAGAGGGAGCCTGAGAAACGGCTACCACATCCAAGGAAGGCAGCAGGCGCGCAAATTACCCACTCCCGACTCGGGGAGGTAGTGACGAAAAATAACAATACAGGACTCTTTCGAGGCCCTGTAATTGGAATGAGTACACTTTGTACAAGGCTTTTTCATGTCTTGCATGAAAACTGGGGTATGCACAGAATAGTGTGTGTTATTTTTACTGTAAAACACTTAGAACTGGCAAAAGTAGATGGCAGATACATACATGTATGCTGAAGGCACTGTTTGGTATTTTTGTTAATATCCAAGGACCAGCCTACAGTGCAGATATAACTGCTTGTGACGTAGACAGAGAAGGCAGTCAAATGCTTGATCAGAGAAAAACTCAGTTTCATCTCGGCTGTGATTGGTCATCTTTCAATGAAACTAAGCAGCACTGTAATCATGTGAGCTCCGCTTTAAAGTCTGATTTTAGTCTTCTATAGTAACTGCTCTGTTCTGCCTGAATATAGGCCGGGCACATTTTCTCAGCATACACTGCTGTTCATTACTCTACAGTATATACAAGTGCAGAACTTTCCTTACAGAGCATTTTGGTATGAAGACAACCTCATTATGAATCTGTGAACATCTTTACCAGGTGATGAAAATGTTTTTTTCTTTTTTTTAGAAGTAATTATAACATTATTATCATTACACCTGATTGCAGGCTTATCATGTCATTGAAAAGTGCCCTCACCCCCCACCACCATCGTTGTGACCTCTGACCAAGGGCAAATTCCTGTTGAGTTGCGTGACAAGACAGTGACAAGGCTGTGACTAAGTCCGCTGCACCGATGGGGAAACAGCAGTGGTGATGATGGTGATGTCAGTGTGGCGCTGACATGTCACGGCTGTCCTCATTAAAAGCCTCTGAATTCTAAGCAGACCTTACAGCTGGTTCTGCTGCCAGATCACATAATTACCAAAGGAATAGATCAATTAAATACAATCAGAAGTCACAGAAACATAGTGAAGTCCTTGAGAGAGGTTTTGTTTTGTTAAAGTTTCAAAAAGGCCCTGAATGTGGGGCTGTTTTTTCAACAAAGCAAAATGAATGACAGATTTTGTTGGATATTGTGATTCATGTTTTAAATGGAATATTTTCCATTCATCTCAGTAGCTTGTGTGTGTATGTGAGAGACAAAAGGGCCCTGTTTGAAATGCTGTATAGATCAGTCATGATCAAAAGGCATTTCAAGGCTGCCAGCTTTCTATAATCTCTACTTCTGTTTCCTGCTACTTTTTTGTCACGTTGTAATACCTGACTTTTAGTAACAGATACAGGACTTTTCTTGTGACATTCTCAGAGAGGTGAGTTTCTTATGTTCAACAAAACATTTATTTGTTGCCAGTATGCAAATGTATCAATAATGAGAATTTAACTAGCCCTGAAACTAAAGAGACTAAAGAGATGTTTGTTACAGGAATTTAATTCTTTCTTTTACCATAGAATAAGCATGCTGTCTTAAGCTCAAGAGAACAATGTTAACAACACATTAAAAAAAAAGAAGATAGCAGCAAAGGCCAAATCAAATAGGTCCACATCTGATCAGCGCCATGAAGAGATTATTTTTGCAAATAAGAACCAGTTAGGTCAAAAAGGGCAAAGATTGAGCTGGAGGATTACGGCTGGAGAAGAAAAGGACTGGAGGTGGAGGGGTGAGAAGATAAGGGCACTTTGAAGTGGATATGTGTTATCCACAGGGGTCACGGCAGACTTTGAGACATCTCTGCCTGTCTCTGGGTTTCATCTGTTTTCCCCTACAGTTTTACATGTCACACTATCGTTGCAGTATTACAAAATGATTACAAGCGATTGAAAGCCTGCAATATGTGTCACCAACAATTCATACAGCTGCTGCTGATTCTTGACAAAAACAGTCCTGTATGAACAAACAGACACGACTCTTCTCTCTTCTTCGTCTGTTGATTCCTGTGCTTATTTTACTGCGATGCTTAACCTCCCATGCAAGCTTGGATACATTTAACACACCTTTGTGTTAAATGTCAGAGATATGCAGTATCAGTTCAGGGCTGTACATGCTGGACATGTCCTCTGTAAATTCTAATTTCAGTGATCCAACTACTGATCAGCATGTAGTGTTGGATTTACACAACTTTTACAAGCCTAGTCTTGTCCCAAAAAAGTTACAAACTTAATATGGATTTTAAGGTTGATGGAGTATTTTTTCCACTTTTTGGGGTTTTTCTGAGTTAGGTGGAGCCCCAACTACCACACACACACACACACACACACACACACACACACCTGTGTTGTCTTACTTTTCATGAGTAAAATATCTCATGTGTATTGGCATTTTGACATGTGATAAACTGAAAAGTTTTTAACTCCCTTAAAATGTTATCAAATCCCAAAACCTGGTAGAAACATGGAAATGTGTTAAATGTTTTGTACAGATAGAGAAGGAAGGGCAGTCGATGAAACAATAAAATACAGGACTCCTACTCAGGCTATAAGTCTCACATCTCTGGTCGGCATGCTTACTGTCAAAATGATGACCTTTGAACCAGGTGGTTGTATCTCCACCTTATCAGACTGACAAATGGCTGACCCCCAGCCCTGTTTATCCTGTTGGTACTAATTCAAGTTGACACTGCAGAGACTTTCACAAACACATGACTACAAAAGATTTGGCACAGCTTGCAAGATAGGCAGTCCCCACATCTCAGGTGTTGTTATTTATGCAGCTGAATACGTAATTTGTGATAGAATAAAATGAGCAACAGTGCCTTTACAGCTATTGTGTGGCTGATCGTGTGCTGGCTCCTCATTTCTCTTCTCTCTCCCCACGAGTTTGATGGATCACTTCTACTGGGATACTAGTTTGTTTTGTACTCTCCTCACTTTCTCCCCACCCACTGATCTCCTTATTTAAAGTCCTTATTCACCCCCACCATTTAATTTATTTAACATTTATGGATGAGTCTAGTCTTTTTTTTTGTTCTTTATCTTTTGCATATGCTAATAGTCTGCACCTTTAGTGCTTGCATTCCATGGGCGTCCTGTTCCAAAGAAAATACCAGAAAGGCACATCATTTCAAGATCTAACTGGTCTGCATCTTTAGTTTGTTTCATTTGGTTTGACCGCAGATTTTTTTAGTCATGTTGACACTGCACAGTTAAAACTGAAGTTTTCTCAACGAAAGTGATTGACATGTAGTTGATTTCTGCTCACCTGTCAAAACACAAGGTGAATTTTTAAAATAGAAATTCCACTGTGTTTGACTTCTCATCCCATGTGCTTATCTCACCTCATTTTTTAAAAAATGTAATCCTTTATTTAAACAGGCAGTCTCATTGAGATTGGGATCTCTTTTTCATGAGATACCTGTGTACAAAACAGTAACGTATACAGCTTTGCATAGACACAGATAATTCACAAACACTTATTATACATTTTCATAATGAAGAAAAGCATTTACAAGCATGATAGTAAATACGTAAGTACAGCGTTTTACAATGTTCAATTGTAATATGTAAATGTAACTTACAGCCCATTTTTATGCAGCATAGTATTTGAACCCACTTTTGCCAAGTTCAGTGCGAACAAGAGGTACAGTTAAAAAGTAGTTTGACCTGACATTGTAAGTCCAATGTATTTTATATAAGTATTTAAATGCAACCAGAGTGCAGAGGTAACTAGGTCATTTTTGCAGGAGAGCCTTATAAATAAACAACACACAATGCTGCTCCCTTCTGTTTTTCAAAGAGGGCCATCCTACCTTTTCATGTAAGATTCAATGGTGGGTGAGGAATGTGATATATGGAGTCAAGAGGCTTTAAGGTGGAGGGAGAAACATGCATATATACAATATCACCATAATAAATTGCAGACAAAACTGTATATTGTACAATGGTCGACTGGTAGAGAAGAAACATGATTGTTTCAATACAGAAATCAAATTGTGGTCTTTAGTTTGATTTATAGGTGTTCCACAAGTGTCCCAAGTATTTATAACATTCAAAAGTTTCAATTTCAGATATCTGAAGGTTTTGGATATGGGTAGTAGGCCTCATACTCTTAGGTGACTAAGAGAGTGTCATACATTTACTTTTGTCAGAGTTTAAAACAAGCTTATGCTTGATGAGAGACATCTGAAATGTGTCAAAATGGGACTGTAGATTTGAAATGTCTCAATTAAGAGAGGAGCCACCAGAGACATAAAATGGTGTCATCATAAAAATATAGATTACAATTTGGGGTGGCAGAGATGATATTGTTTATATGAATGGTGAATAAAAGAGGAGGAAGAATGGATCTCTGTGGTACACCTATACTAACATTAAGGGGACTTTGTTTTAAAACACACCTTCTGGTACAACCTAGACACATCATCAGTGATGTAACCTGGGGTTATCAGGTGTTTCAGGTCTTTCAACATCAGACACCCTCGTCCAGGGGTGATCAATCCCCAACTTGTGCTTAGGTAGCTTGCGTGGGAAAAACAAGATGGCGGCGCCCTTGCCGGCTGCGGCTGCTTTGGCTCCCGACTACTCAGCTGATATACAGTCAACTTCGCCATCTAGAACAGTGTATTGTGTACCAAGAGCTCAGTTAAACAGCGCTAGTACAGCACTCGATCGTTGTGTGATGTTACGTCTGCGAAAGTACAGCGGTTTCGGTGTCGTAAGTTCGGACACAAAGACCACCCTACGTAGCCTCGGTCTGCTTTGCCGGTTAGACCCAGCGGCCTACCAGGCGGCGGAGCCTCCCATCAGCACAGGCCGCCCACGGAGACATCGGAGGCGGTGCGACAGGAAACAGAAGCGTGGCTGTCGCAGGGGACTTACAGCTAAGCTAAAAGCTAACCCTTTCAGATCGCCGCTTCCATCCATCCTGCTCGCCAACGTACGCTCCCTGGAGAATAAATTGGACTACCTGAAGCTGGACTTAACAACCAAACGGGAGACAAGAAACTGCTGCATCCTCATTCTCACCGAGACGTGGCTAAACTCATCGGTCCCGGACAGCGCCATTAGCCTGGACGGGCTAACAACATTCAGAGCCGACAGGAGCCACGCTCTCACTGGTAAATCCCGAGGGGGTGGTGTGTGTATCTACACTAATAACAACTGGTGTAACAACGCTACCATGGTCTCTAGTTATTGCTCTATGGACATTGAGTTTATAACTATAAGATGCAGACCCTTCTACCTTCCCCGTGAATTTACCTCCGTCATCATCATTGCTGTTTACATCCCACCCAGTGCTAACACTAAGCAAGCCCTAAGTGTTCTCTACCGTGCCATCAGTGACTTGCAATCCACACACCCAGAGGGTATTTTCATTGTTGCCGGGGACTTCAACCAAGCCAACATGAAGACTGTTCTCCCTAATTTTCACCAGCACGTGGATTTTGCAACTAGGGGGAAGAATACACTAGACCTGGTTTACACCAACATCAAGAAGGCCTTCAGAGCAGCCCCCCGCCCCCACCTTGGCTCCTCAGACCACCTCTCTGTTATGCTAATTCCAGCCTACCAGCCCCTGCTCACCAGAGAAAAACCAAATGTGAGGCAGGTGAGAGTGTGGCCTGAGGGAGCTATGTCTGCACTGCAGGACTGCTTTGAGTGCACCGACTGGGACATGTTCAGAGAAGCTGCAACAGACAATCATCACACCAACGTGGAGGAGTATGCTGCATCTGTGTCGTCATACATCCAGTGGTGCATGGAAGAGGTCACAAACACCAAGACGATCGTTACACGGGCCAACCAGAAACCTTGGATGACCAAGGAGGTGCGTGTACGGCTGAGGGAACGCAATGCTGCATTCAAATCTGGTGACGCAGCAGCACTCAGATCAGCGAGGGCCAATCTGAACCGTGCCATCAGGGCAGCAAAGCGCGCTCACAGCCAGAAGATCCAAGGCTTCTTCCATGACCCCAGCAACACCAGACAACTGTGGAAAGGTATACAGACTGTCGCTGACTTCAAAGCCACACCCTCACCCTGTCAAGACGACATCAGCTTCCTCAATGAGCTCAACAATTTCTTCGGAAGGTTTGAAGAGCACAATAACACCCCTGCGAGGAAAGCCACCCCGCTCCCTGATGAGCAGGCACTCAGGCTTGAGACCACCACGGTATGGACAACCCTGAAAAAGGTGAATGTGCGGAAAGCGGCAGGCCCTGACAACATTCCAGGACGGGTGGTCAAGGAATGCGCTGATCAGCTGGCGCACGTGCTTACTGACATCTTCAACACCTCACTGCATCAGGCTGTTGTTCCCCAGTGTTTCAAGACTGCCACAATCATCCCAGTGCCCAAGACACCAACCATCACATGCCTGAACGATTTTCGCCCTGTTGCACTCACACCCATCATCATGAAGTGCTTCGAAAGGGTGATAAAGGACTTCATCATCTCCATACTCCCCCCATCATTCGACCCGTTCCAGTTTGCCTACCAGCCTAACCGCTCCACTGAGGACGCCATCTCCTCTGCTCTTCACCTGAGCCTGGAGCACCTGGAGGAGAAGAACACCCACGTGCGAATGCTGTTCCTGGATTTCAGCTCAGCATTCAATACGATCATCCCTCAGCACCTGGTAGATAAACTGGGACCCCTGGGCTTCAACACCCCCCTGTGTAACTGGCTACTGGACTTCCTCTCCAACAGAACACAGTCTGTACGGGTGGGCAACAACACCTCCAGTGTCATCTCCCTGAACACCGGCTCCCCCCAAGGCTGCGTCCTGAGCCCCTGCTGTTCACCCTGATGACCCACGACTGTCGTCCCAGATTCTGCACCAATCACATCCTGAAGTATGCGGATGACACGACAGTAGTGGGCCTCATTCAAGATGACGACGAGCGGGCCTACAGGGAGGAGGTGGGTCATCTGGTGCACTGGTGTAGGGATAACAACCTTTTCCTGAATGTCGACAAGACAAAGGAGATTATCATTGACTTCAGGAGAACCCGACCCAGTCACACACCACTACTCATCAATGACACAGCGGTGGAGGTTGTCACTAGCACCAAATTCCTGGGGGTGCATATTACAGACAACCTCAGCTGGTCACTGCATACCTCTTCCCTGGTGAAGAAAGCACAGCAGCGCCTGCACTTCCTGCGCCGGATGAGAAGAGCCTCCCTCCCACCTCCCATCCTCTCCACCTTCTACAGAGGGACCATCGAGACCCTGCTGACCAGCTGCATCTCTGTCTGGTCTGGGAGCTGCAAGGCCACAGACTGGAAACATCTGCAGAGAGTGGTGAGGACGGCGGAGAAGATCATTGGGACCCCGCCCCCCTCCATCCAGGACATCGCACATAGGCGCTGCTTAGCCAAAGCCCACCAGATCCTCTCGGACCACACCCACCCCCACAATGGACTGTTCTCCCTGCTGGCGTCTGGCAGAAGGTTCCGCAGCATCCGCTGCAGAACTGCTAGACTGAGGAACAGTTTCTTCCCCCTGGCTATCAGACTGCTGAATGCCACATAACCCCCATCGGACAACACCCCATTTAAACTTTTGAGCACATGACACATGACCAGCACACATGCACATAGACTGTTGAGAACTGCTGACAATGGACAATATATTTTTTCTGGGTGTTAAGATTTTAGACCTGAAGATTAAAGTTACATTTCAATTTTAAAATTTTTTTTTTAAGGGAAACATGTGACCATCTTTTCAATTGTTTTGCTGTTTTACTGTGCAATATTTTCCCTGTGCAATATGTCCCATGTAGATGTTTAGTCTTATATTCCACCATTGAAGTGCAATTACTCAACTCACTGCTACTCTGGTACTATTTCTGTGCAATATTTCACTGTGCAATATTCCATGTAAATACTCAAAGTATAGAACCAGTCTTTATACTGAGCACTATTGCCCATCTGCATTTGTATATACATAGCTCTCTGCACTGTATTTATACTATATATTTATATCTATATACCCACTGCTACCTCACTGTATTTATATTATATATTTATATCTATATACCCACTGCTACCTCACTGTATGATACTGCTGACACAACTTGGAAGCCATTGCATCGTAATTTCGTTACCCAAATGCACTGCTGTGTAATTTGAGAAATGACAATAAAGGAAGTCTAAAGTCTAAAGTGTTTCACGGATCACCCCTCTTGATCCACAGCCACCGTGATGCCTTCTCAGCAGCATCAGTGATGTCCTTGATGGCTCACTTGCTGTGCAGTCCCCTGATTCCCAGCAGCTTGAGGACCGTACATAGTGACTGGCCAGCGAAGACTCTGCAGCCGACCTCGATGGGGTTGCATCTGGCCTTCCATCCCCTGCTTCGGCATTCGCCCACCAGCTCCTCATACTTGGCCCTCTTCCGCTCTAAGGCCTCCTCCATGCGGCCCTCCCAGTGAACAGTCAATTCCAGCAGCACCACCTGCCTTGATAGCTCAGACATCAGACACCCTTGCCCAGGGGTGATCAATCCCCAACTTGTGCCTAGGTAGGCACATGTCTGGCCGCAGTGTGGTTGCTGTGATGGTATCACAGTGATGGAATTTGAACTGTCTCCCAAGGTCCACCTTCAGCTGCCAGTCCCATGCAGTTGCCAGCAGTCCCCCTGATGTACTTGGGTGGTGGTGTGACTTCTCTCTAGCTCTGATGAATGTGATGGTATGCCTCGCTGGTTGTTGCTGCCTGCTTAGAGAGATCCCTGTGCTGATGGTCTCTATGATCACCTTCAGCACCTGATCGTGGCGCCAACCATAACGGCCCTCTCCCAGGGCTTTCAGGCAACAGGAGGTAGGAGGTAGAAGGTACAATGGTAAAAGATATACCAATAATGGCCCTACTAGCAGACAGTAATCTACAGGACAAACTAATGGTTTCAGATGAACCCATGTCAGAAATTCTTCTGAAATCCTGGCAGGAAATTATCAAAATTTGTAAATTAGGAGACTTGTCCAAAACTCTGAGATGGTGTGCTTACAACACAGAGTTTGCACCTAATAAATATGATAACAGATTTGGAAAATGGATCTCAAAAGGAATACCTAACTATTATTCATTGTCCGTAAGGCGGCATTCCAGAGCTTTGAAGCGCTACGGAAAAAATACAAATTATGTTCAGATGACTTTTACACTTTAGCCAAAATCTAAAAGAGGCACTGGGAAGGGGAATCAGTCCGGATCATGCAACAAAATAGTATCCAAACTTTACAATTGTATACTACAATCGAAAAAAGACAACACAGAATATATAAAGAGGAAATTTGAAAGAGAAGGAAATGCTTGGATATCCGTTGAGAGTTGGGTGAAAATATGTCAGCTGCAATGGGCTTCAACAGGTTCAAACACATGGCATGAGTTCTGCTGGAAAAACATTGTGAGGTTTTTTGTTACACCTATTCAGAAGGGCCATCAGGGTCATGGGGACGCCTGTTGGAGACTTTGTGGGACTAACGATGCTAATCACTTTCATGTCTTCTGGGACTGCCAGGTCATTCATTAGACCTTATTGGAAATGGGTCCATGAACACATAAATAATACATTTGGTGTAAACATTGCTTTCAAATGTGAAGTTATGTATTTGGGTGACATAATGTTTGAAAACTGGAATGTTAATGACAAGATGCTACTTGGTATATTATTGGCAACAAGCAAAAAAACCATCACAAGAAAATGGTTAAAAGTAGAACCACCCACTATTGAGGAATGGATTGACATTGTAAATTAGGTTTACATTATGGAAAAGTTGACATCTTCCCTGAAAATGCAAAAAGAGAAGTTCTATCAGATCTGGTCTAAATGGAGATTTTACTTGAACTCACCTGTAACTAGATTCAACCTGCTCTCTCATCTACTTTTCTTTCTATTATTTTTTTTTTATCTATGGCTATGAAAATGACCACAAATGGTGAGCTCCCCTGTTCTGTTGTTTTTTCTTTCTCTCTTTTTCTTTTTTCTCTTTAGTGATGTAAAATGAAAATATTGGAAAGGCAGAAAAGTTTTTGATGATATAAACCAAAATATACTTTGGAATTGTAATAATTTGCTTTTCAATTTAAATAAAAAGAAAAAGAAAAAAAAATGTTTCAAGTATTTCTAACATATGCTATTGTGCAATGGTCGCTAATGTCTCAAGTTAGTGTTGAGTAAGTGTCAAAGTGTCCTTTGCTTTATAGCAGCCTTATATAAATGCAGTCTGTTTAAATTCCAGTCCCTGTAAAATGGTCACGACTTCCAGTACAGATGACCAGAGCAATAAATTCGAAGTGTTTAGTAGTGTGCCAGCAGTAACATGACAGGCCGGTAAACAGTCTATGATATAGATCAATACCTACCCTACCTCCTCTTGATTTCTGTGAATGGGAAACATTTTGTAACCATCTTAAGTTATTTGCAAATCTGAAAAATGGCCTCTTCATTTTCATTCATCTTTTTTGGCACTGTACTCTTCTCGAAAGTGCAATGGAAAGATGGTCACCATAAAGCCAAGTGATGAGATTTTGTTTCCTGGTGCTGAAGGAAAATCCATTTACTCTGGACTCCAAAGTGTTGTCTCCAGCTAAAAGAGCTGATGCATTGATTACATTCCAAGTACTGTAATACCCTAAGTGCTTGGATAGCATGGGGATGTCCATCCTCTCACCAGAGTTTAATGAAAATAGATCAGGTATGCATTTTAATCACAGGAGGAAGGGAGGAAGCGAAAGAGGACGGGGAGAGATTAAGTTGAAATGAAATAGGTGGAACTAATTTAGATATTCGTTCTTTTACTATAAACATGGACTGTTCATGAAAAATGTAGGTATCTTTTCCTACAATCCTTCACTATTCATCAACAGTCTTCTTTCTTTTTTTGACAGATGTGTCACGGTTCCTTTAATGGCATAGTTTCAGCTCATCTGTTTCTAGTTCCATTTGTTACAATATGGCTGGAGAAAGTCCTCTCGGTTTCTCTTATGATAGGTAGGTCTCCTGTTTCAAGATTCCTTTATTGTTACATCTCAATATACAAGTATAAAAGTATAATTCTCAGATTGCAGTTCCTGAACAATGCAGCAACAATGGCCTTAAAAAACAATAGAAAAGCAGTCCAATGTTATTAAAAGAAATACAATGCAAAATTAGTAAATAACAGGAATAAGGAGCAGTGTGTGTAAGGTGTCTGTGTGTAAATGTGCAAGTGGAAATATGTGTATGTAGTTATTTGCATGCTTGTGTGTTGTTGTGTATGCATAGCTACAACTGTGTGTGTGTGTGTGTGTGTGTGTGTCACAGGCTGCAGGTCGTTAGTGTTCTTGTTGATAAGCCTGGTGGGAAACCTGTCCCAGCGCCTGTTGGTCCAGGCCTTGAGCCACTTGCCAGACGGCGGCAGCTGAAACAGTCCGTGTTTTACTGACACCCCGTCTGTTGTTAAAATCCTGGATGAAGAGAATCTAACATCCACTGATGATCTGGGCTGTCTGTGTGACCCACTGTAGCACCTTATGGCCCAAATGTATAGATGTATAGCTTTTAGCATATTGGTGCTCATGTATACACACAGATTGACAGCCCATTTCTTCCATCTTTCTTCTTCTCTCACACACACGCAGCCTATTTGATGATAAGGTTTTTCTCACAACATCACCTACATTGTTATAATCTGCTGCAGGGCTTTGGGAGGTGAGATGTGAAAAGAGTGGCAGTGTGAAGAAGTAAAGGAAGTAATGGGAGAAACGAGAGAGATGATTGGGTTGGGAAGCTTTGGTCTGACCATTGATTGGAACCATCTGTTTCCAATCTCTCCACCTGCCTCCTGCTGTCAGACCTGCCTGAATGCAGCACTGTGTGTGTGTGTGTGTGTGTGTTCAGCTCAGTTGGATGTGTTGCCAAGGGATGTGTGTTCACATGGTGGGAAGTCGTCCTGTGTGCCAGCTTACAGTATGTGTTATGTCTGCAGGAGAGGGGGTTTCCAAATGCTAGTGTTGCCTGTATGCCACTAATATTGACAGTGCAGGAGTCTTTGTAATAAAACAATGGAAAAAAGTCAGGTTTAGGATCAACTGGAACTTGTCATAAGTAACTGTACAGCTACTGCAATGATACATATTCCAATGATCATGACTTTGGGGACTCATGGGGAAAAATAGGTATCGGCATGAAAGTTCATTCTTGACTTGGGGAACTGTAGTATTTTTTTAAAGATATTTGTAGATGTTTGTATTCATTGTTTCTCAACACATTGTGTATTCAGATGTGTTGAATGTGTTCCCTTTCTCAAAAACATTTGCAAAGCAGATTTTTTCAGCATTCTGCTAGCAGTGGTGGAAGAAGATCCTTAACCTAAGTGAGCACTGGTACTAATACTAGCACTTATGCAAAATGACCCCTCTGTGTGAGTTTTTTTTTTTTATATTACTTGATCAGTATGTGGTAGTTGGTCAAAGTGCTACTATTTGTAATCTGCTTCACACAGCTGTTTGTAATGATGCATCATACTTACTGATCATAGGTTTTGTATGTTAATTCTTAATTTTAAAAGGAAGTAAACTTCATTTAGTATACCACCTTTCACAGTGCAAGGTCACCGAGTGCTTCAGAAGTTAAAAAAAAAATATTAAAAAAACATAAGAAGAACAGTTGAAAGAAACAAATAATTAAATATAAGTAACAACAGACCCTCTGTTGGGCTGCCAGGCTCTGTATGTGGAAAACAAAGACCTTAAAATGAATCTTGAGCTTGATGGGAAGCCAGTGTAAAGAATATAAGATGGGTGTGACGTGAGTCGCCCTGCTGGACACCAGTTGTAGATGGTCCAGACAGAACTCGTTGCTGGTGAAAAGGGAATTACAGCAGTTGATATCAGAGCATGAATGATCTCCTGCTCAGGTCGTGATGCAACAGATGTGAGTCTGGAAATGTTTCTTAAATGGAAGAAACATGTATGTTTCAACGGTTTGATATGTTGGTCAAAATACACAGCCTGAGCAAATATAACAGCAAGATTGTGCAAAACAGTCAGTTTATCAGTCTTGTAGTAGAACTTACTACTTTTGCTTCAAACTTACACTTGTTAGGGGCACCACCTCCAGACGTGAATTTACAACATGACTTTATTTCAGTACAAAGGAATACCCAGGACAACGACTTGGTCTAAATGAAAATACTTATTGATCTGACATACACCGACACAGGATAAATGAAATGACTGTTAACTCCAGGATAATAGTTAGGATGGATCAAATGGGCAATACAGAGCCCAATAAAGTGAGAAGACAATAAAGTGTGTAATATATTGGACATGTGATAGAGAGGATATAACTACAGCTGCAGGTTATGGATGTACTAAAATTAGATGCTAGGATATTTACAAAGAAATTTAAGGCTTCAAGTTTAGGATGTAGCACTGGAGCCAGTGATCTACCAGGGACCTGGGATCATTACAGTGTCTCTGTTTATGTTCTTAAAAAGTTAACCAACCGGACAAGCTCCTAAAATCTCAAGTCGTCCAATTTCTCTGCTTCAAACATGTTTGACTCTGTGTACAGCCACAGGGTGTCTTGTTATTTTGTTTCTTACATTAACACTGACACATGGCTGGTATATTCCTCTGTCTGTGTCAGGGCCCGGGGAAGACCTTTACGCACCCTGCTGGGTCTAGTTCCTGTCCTGCTGTCTTTCTCTGTGTGAGGAGGACGAGGTCCAGACCACTGGGGCTTTCATCCATCTGCTAAGATAAAGAGGCCAGAAGGAGCGTGTTGGTGTGTGTGTGTGTGTATGTATGTATGGACTGCTGAAAACTGAATTTAATAAGCACATAGATTGAATGTTGTCAGTTTAATGCAACCACATGTCACTGATTCTCAAATTCAAAGGAAATAGTTTTTCTGCTGTCTGTCTGGTTGGGTCAGTAAACAGAAGTACAGGTGTAGTTAGCAGTTTGAGCCTTTCAGCAGACTAGAATTGTTTTCTTTTTCATGGTTCTCTGAGAGGAATAAGTCATCAAAGTTTTTGAGTTTTGCTGTGTACCTCTGTTTTATAACCATATGTGGGCTAGTTCATGCTTGGTTGGTGTGGTTGGTTTGGCTCCAGCCGTGGTTTGTCAGCCAGACAGCTTCTCCCAGTTAGTCATATTTTTATATCTGCAGTCTGTCTGTAGTGTTTTTGTCTGTTCTTACAGCCTCTCTGCAAGTGCTCAAACAATGTCTCTGTGTCAAGCCGCCCCGGGCCCATTGCACCAGACTTAATGAAAACCAAACCTACTTTGTGGCATTTGAAACTTTTAGAAAAGGTAAAGAGCCAATAGAAGGAGGGTTCAATTGGAGTATAGAGTGGGTTCTACCAAGAGCATAGATTTGGTCTTAACATTGGTGGGGACACAACAACCCAATTTCATTCATGTTTTATGACATTTTAGTTTGTTTTACTCTCTTTCTGATTTATAAAATGTTTAGTTTTTATGGATGTTAGTTAGTTAGTTTTTTTCTCTTTATGTTTTAAATGTGTTCTGTTCTTATTATAAAGCACTGTGTTATGAAATCTACTATATAAGTAGAGCTTATTATTACAATTATAAGAGGCAGGGCGCTGGAGAGCACCGGGATGATGCACTGTATGGACTCAAGCCCTAAGGCTACTGTTTCAAAGTCAAAGAATAGATTTATTAATCACAGCACTCACATAAGAATGTAGCACCAGCAGAGCATTAATATTTTTTGAATTAATGAACAATTCTCTGACATTTACTGTTTGCATCTCTCTCTCTCTCTCTCTCTCTCTCTCTCTCGCTATCCATAGCTGACCATCTTGAAAATGTAGCCTCTGAGAAGGCACATCAGAATTATCATTACCTAATATCACTACTCCCCGAAGATAATGCGAGCAAGTTTGCCTAAATATTGTTAGGGACAATTCTGTCCTCTCAAAATATAGGCAGGGACAAACATTTGGACTAACTGTAGTGCTTTGACAGGTGACTGTGGAGGAAAGTCCATGACTGTCAGGACTCCTTGGTCTTCTTTGGTCTTCAGACAGTTCTTGCAAAGCTTTGAGGTGTGTTTGGGGTCATCATCCTGCTGCAGTATGAATCCTTCTCCACAAAGATGCAAACCAGAGCTATGTCAAGGCTCTGAAGAAGAAAGTGGTACTGCTACTTGATCAGACTGTCATCAGTTTGGTGCAGGTGTCCAACTCCAGAGTAGACAAAACACGCCCATGTTTATCTGTCATTTTAATACACTGCAGTATCATTCTCTCTTCCATTCATCTCCTTACATATACTCTCCTGTTACTGCCATAAATCTCAAACTTGAATTCACCAGTAAATATGTGGTATTTCTCAGTCCACTGCAAGTGTTTGCTGAGTGGAGTCTTTATTTAGCACGTTCCTTTTCTATCAGGGAACAAGCTTGACGTATTGATCCTCTGATTGTGTGGTCACCTTTGGTCTGCCTGATCATACTTTGGATACCAGTGATCCAGTTTCTGGCATTTTATTGTTCCATCCACTGCTCCCTTAAAAACTTTAGTTTAGCCATGATTTAGTGCTGAAATCTCTTCTTTGCTCAGAATAAAATTTGTTGAGTTGTTATTTTATTATGGCATATTGACAAACCACAAGACTGTTGCTGTTGTTATGTGTGTGTGTGTGTGTGTGTGTGTGTGTGTGTGTGTGTGTGTGTGACAGATGTGAATACAGTCTGATCAGACTGTTAGTCGGGGACAACAGTCTCACCTTCTGCACCCCCATACATTTTTGATGTTTTTTGGATTGCATTAAATTGCACAGGTGTATCAAACAAAATGTTAAATCTGTATATGGTCATCAACAATGGCAGTGAAACTCTGTAAATGTAACAGGTTAGGAAACAAAGGTGTCCCTAAACTATATCACTATTCTCAGCATGTAGTGCATTCTAGATGTTAAATTGAATCAAACTGCGTGCCATAAAGGATATCCCCTAGTTTGCAACACTTGAATTCTCATTTTGACAGTAAAGCAAACGATTCTCTGCCTGTAGCAGCTTTGTATTACATGGAGTGTGACACCTAAAAAAATCAGCAAACTTCAGGGAGTGAGTCTCCCCTGTAGCCACTGTCCAGTATAATGTTGTTTTATCTCCAATCTCTTCCACAATAAAAAGAACTCTAATTGGTGATTTTTGTTGCAGTGTGTGTCAGGACAGCACACACACTTTCTTACACACACAGGCAGCACCATTTTCCACCAGAGAGGTATGAAAGTTGCACATTGCAGCAAAAAGACTTCAGAAGTTCAAAAGTGCATTACACATATTGACAGGATGCACAGTCAGCAAAACCGATATGAAACTTGGCACCTGGACTTACTTTGGTGCTGTAGAAAAATGAAATATATAATGACATTAAGGCATACAATCTAATGATCCTTTGGTCCAAGAATCCCAATGCTTCACATTTTGACAACATCTTATTGGCTATGGATTCATGTGTCAAAGGTGAAGTGAGGTGCTTTTATCCATTAGCATCAAGGGACAGAATCTGTTAGTGAGATAAATGGGTGAGTTTATGAATTAAAATGATAACAGATTGAGTTTACAGCTAATGGGGTATCGGGGCTTTAAGTAAAAGTAGTTTGTTTTTTCCACCCCAATGAAATTTACATCTAACTCTATAAGTACATCTGGTCTGTCCAGCTTTGGTTTACTAAACTTGACATTAATGGAATAATCCATTCATTCAAACTTTATTGTTTTGTAGTTATTGTAATAAATGTTGGGACCACCTTAAAAATGAGATGTTACATCTCAAGGAGATTATCTTAAAAAATAAATCCTAACAAAATTTACAACACACCCTTGTTTCCAATGATGTTGAGAGTACAGTTAAAACTGAATAATGACAGGAGAAAACTAACATCCAACTGATTACAGCAGTGTAATGAACTTAAAATGCTCGTTTTATTATTAATATTCACAAAATAACACTCTTTCATCCAGGCTGTTGCAGTTCAAAGGTGGATGAAGCAGACACCTGCACCCCAGACCTGTGGATGCAAAATACATAGTGTTTCACTCATGTGTGCAGAGGTTAATGAAAACAGTATTCAAGTATTTTGGCAGAACAGTACAGGTCATAATTAAATAGTACTACAGAAAACAGGCAATGTCATCTAGATGAAACACTGTCTCAAGAACTGTTATATACTGGGATATATGCCCTTCATAATCTTAAAATGTCAATAAAGTTTACATGTTGATGTATAATGATATTTCTGATAAAGAAGAGAAATTCTCTTGGTAGTGCTTCACATAAATGTGTAAATTGGGATAGAGGCTAAATTGTGTAAAATGCAACATAAATTAGAGGTCCTCTGACATTCAATAAGTGACAGACCGTATGCTTCTTTACAACCAACTGGTATAAAATAGGATTTATGTCTTTAAAAAAGCTGAGCACAAGTTCAATCAGAAAGAGTATCTTTGCTTACTTATTCATTCACATTTTCTCTCTCTCTTTCTCTCTCTCCTGCCTTCTTTCCCGCTTCCAGCTCAATCAGCTAAGGGTGTTGACTCTTTCAGTTAAACCAACCAGATTTTGCCACAATCTCATGAGCCAATCATATCATTGATGTCAAACTTTAAAACCGTTCCTTTCTTTGCTGCCGTCAGCTGTCATTGCAGTACGAAATTGATGTGACCACCCTCCACCCCATTCACCTCCAGTTTTCATCACATCCAGCACTCAGGGCTCCTTCCACTTAGCTCATCAGAAGCCCACTCCACATCTCATCCACCCACATCTTCAGCCATTTCTTTTGATGCCCTCACTGCCACCACCATTCTCTATACTCAGTGGGGAACTTATCAATGTTGAAATCGCAATCTAATTAAAAAAAAAAAAAAAAAGTTTATTACTTTCATAAAACCATCTTTAAATTATTTGATCATGTTTTCTTTTACATTGCAATACTGAAGAGAAAAATTCAATAGGCATTCAACTTAAGGTTGAACGCTTCACAACATTTAGCTGCAGCTCGACATTATTTCTTATACCACCTTCCCTAAACCTGCCTCCTCTTCTCCTTCAGTCAGAAATCTCTTATATTTCCCACAATGACTTTCAAACAGCCCTCTAGAAAAGGACACAGAGACTTTTTGATCATAGATTTGCTTATGGGCATATACAAAAGTATGAAACTTGAAAGTGAAATGATTCAGCTGTGGGTTTAGTGGCTGAATTTGTTTAGTGGCTGAAAACATCACACTGAGCTCCTGTAGGTGTAAATCCTCTCTGATGGGGTTCTCCCTGTGTGATTGGAGAGTCTGTGTAAAATAGCGTCTCAAGAAAGACAAGTTTGCTTCTGAGGCCAAAATTCAATGTTTACTGGTGATTTTTAAAATATGAAATTTATGAAAACATTTGTGTTTGCTGTACTGTATATATATTGTACATAATATACTGTACTAATAGGTGCCATACTTCATTCTTAGCCACTCATATAAAAAATGTTTGGCTTTTACATACAGTCATAGTACTTTCACATATATATTTCAGTCACGTATATAAACACTCTGCTTTCAAACTCATACTTGCTTATATTTTCACTTCCACACATATATGTACTCTTTTCTCACGCATATATTGCAACTCTCACATATACGCATTCTTCTGCCACATACATGCATTGTATGTCTTGCATATATAATCGCTTTACTCTCATGCATATATATTGTCACTGTCACATACTCAGCACTCACACTTTCACATATTTCTTCATATACTTGACTTTTGTTGGCACAAGAAGTTTCTCCTCCTCCAGCCAAACCAAGAAATACAAATAGGTATTCATAGGTAGGTTGAAGAAAGATTTTAACGTGTCCTAAAACAGTCATAGCCTTGTCCTTGTCCCTTGAGAGACTGAGGACAGCAACAATGGCACCTACTTACAGCAGAGAGTGCATTTTAGACCCTGTAACTCCACACACTGTAAATAAAGATAGCTGTGACATCAGCCATTGGTTCGGATTGGAGCCAGTTTTAAGCCCATAACTGTTCATCTGGAATAACCACTACATAAGTTTTAATAATAGATCTTTTTTTTCATGATAGTTGGTTTGGTAATAATATGATCCACGTTAAACAGACTGTAAAGAAAAACGGTCTGTTGGTGATGTATTCTGAATTTTTTATGGCTGTTTTGTTACAGCCATGGAATTTGCAGCTGTTCTCTTCTCTTTCCTTAAACCTGCAGAAGAAAACAGCCTGTCCAGTATGTGATCATAGACAAACTCCAGTGGGTAGTGGAAATCTGTATGGACTGTGCCATATAAATATTTTTTGACCAGGGAAATATGGGACGTTTCTTTCAAAATTATACACTGGTTTTATCCTGCATCATATCTTACACAGTGCATGAATGACATCTGTGTTGACTGAGAAATCAAACACATTCTATTTTAATAAACTGGGATTCATTTATGATTCCTGATAGAGGTGAGGTTTGGTCAAACATTTGAATATTAACATAATGCAAAGTATCCAGAGACACAAGGCAGATTTTTTTCCTTCCTGTATCTGAATGTACTATGTCTTGTAAATATGAAGAGACAGGAATCAGGGCAGGAGGCAGGTAGAGACACAGGATCTCACAATTTCTAGTGGCTAAATGATAAAGTTGATACCCTGTGTAGATTATTTATAATTTCATCAGTTATAGGGAAGCCTGCAAACATGCCGATACATACAAAAGTTGTTCAGTCTACAACCAGTCTGTGTAACACAAACAAGCTTAATTCAGACAGACTAATATACTATAGGACCTCCACCACCCAGATTAACGTTAGATGTTTTGTCTTGTGGAATAAATTGAATCTTAATGATGAGGTCATGTCGAGTTTTAGAAAATGCCTCAAAGAAACTGGATACAGACTCTGCATCTGTGTAGCTTTCAGGGATTCTGTGATTTATGGTGAAAGATGTAGAGATCAGCACAGGTTAAACACCCAGATACTGCATAAACCTTTTGAGATAGTGGATCAAACCCTTATGCCTCATTTTTATTCTTTACAATTTACACTAGAGGATGGCTATGAATGACATTCTGCTGTTCCCATAAGAACTCCATACATTTTTATGTTTTATTTTTCTACATCTTACAAACCCTAAATTACTTGGAATGATCAGCATAGTTTTCTTTTGCATTAAGTGTTTCACTCTCACAGGCCAAGGCGATGGCAGTTGTAGCAAAAGACATAAAAGATGATTCATTGTGAGTGCCGGTTCCCCTGCTCCTCCTCAAGTGTTCAAGGCTGCAGTGAAATGATTGCATGCTTCAGAGAGCGACTAATGCGCAGAGAAACAGGTACAGTGGCAGGGCGGAGAGACGTCAGATAACATAACACAGACATACATTATTCACCGAGTGTCAGACTAACTCTCTGTAAGTTGGCAAGCATTCACATCTACAACAAATTATTTTTCTTTCACTTTAACTTGCAATCATTCTTCAGCGTTTCTTTGAGCAAATGTCAGAAATGAAAACTTAAATTGAAAATGCATTTCACAACTTGTGCAGTAATTCTCTTTACTTTTCAGAGAAATCTGTTGAAAAGCTATTAGAACAATAGTGCAGTTCATTGCGATACTATGGTACAGCTCTTGGCTAAAAGAAGTTTAATAAGTTAAATGTGGTTAAAAATAGACACCCCTGTAATTTTTTAAAATTTATTGTGTCTTAGGTACTGATTAAAATGCTTGCAAGGGACCCTAAAACCCCAAAGAGGCATGCTGCAGAATAAATCCTGCAGTCGAGCTGAACGCAAGCTAAAGTTTTCCGCCTCTTTGTTACACATACAGACGATGGCAGCAGGGTTTACAACCACACCCCTCCCTGACACCCCTAGGCCGGCATGACATTTACTTTCTGCCCCTCATAGTCCTTTGCAATGTGGTGCAATGTAGCAGTGCAGGGTTTGGCTAGGTTCAATAATTCAGTTCAGTAATTTTCAACATCACTTCCTTTGGCCTTTGACCTGGAAATATTGCACCCAAACAAACTGCCATGCAACCCCATCATAAAAGATGTGTGGGGAAATACTGAATGTAACACACAAATATGATTTTTTTCCAGAACTATATACTTGAAATAGCACTTACTGATTAGCACTACTGATTTAGCATTGTGCTTGTATAAAATTGTTGGACTCCGGATGGACGTCAAAAAAAAATATTAAAATGGATACAGCAGAACCAGAGACATTGTATCTCTATTCCACACACTTTCTTCCTTGTTAAAACTTGGAGCTCACAATACAGCTCAGCAGCATGGTAGCAGAGATGAGGAGTGGGCCATAGAGGTTTGATGAACTCATTCCTTTCTCACTCCACTGACTCAGATTTTTTCATTTGCAAACATGTAGTCTTCAGCCCCAACTGACGCTGACTCAAGTGACATCACTTTAGGACATTTGTCAGACTTCACACAGCTCTCCATGGAGGCACAAAAGGCTTTATGCAACTGTTTTTCACATACACAGTATTATTCCCCAAGTCCTGTAAACAGACTGTGATGTGGAAAAATCAGTAGAGCTCCCTTTAAAACAAGAAAATGAACTTTTGTAGCCTGTCTAATTGGATGCATCATAATTCACACAATAGTATTTGGAAGAAAACCCAGCTAATACTGTACCATCTGTAATCTGAAGATGTATTTCAAGGTTACCAGCTATCAAGATCCATTTTTCAGCCTAGAGTTGCTGTAATATTGTATTTATGCTTTATCAAATTGCAGCCAGCTGGGAGTGGCAGGAAACATGGGCGGAGATGACAGGTGACTAAGGTCATCAGCTGCATTTAAAGCTCTGACGTCATGAACACACAGCACAAGCCAACTGAATCACCTTAACTCTTCTGACGGACTTAAACACTCAAGATTTGAATGATTGTGTGTATATGTGTTATATCCTGCTGCAAATGCATGAGTATGAATGCTGTACAGTCTGAGCAGGCTGTGTCTAATGAGTCCTTAAATAGAAAGCATCATGTAGACTGCAAGAAATAAATAAATATTTGGCCTCTGTTTTGCATAAAGTTGTTTGCTGCGCAGAGATACACCTTATTTATTATGTTTCTCCTTTCATCATCAAACAGGTTCTTACAAAGGAAACTCACATTTCTGATCTGAACAGTGTGACATTGATTCATGTAGGATCTGTGCTTGATGGACACCTGATGTATTTATCAGACATGTGAAAGATATTATAACAAGTTCAGGAATAAGACCACGCCACACTCAAATTCAACGTCCTCTGCCCACACAGGTAGGCCTGTCCAGCCATCCTGATGTCCGCAGGCTGCAAATTCTGCCCTCATATATGCAACCCATCATCCCAGCTTTCTGTTCTGTTTCTGTCTTTTCTTTTCCTGGAGCTGCTGCTCATGCAGCTCTTTTGGTTTGCTTGACTTCAACACTGTACACAACTTTGGCTATGACGTCTCAACAGCAGCAAGCCATGTAGCATCCTCCTTCTAACCTATTCCATTTCTATTATTTATCAGTCTCACTTGCCATTATTTAGCCAGACCCTGAAGAGCATGAGGACCACAGTAAATATAGAGGCAAAAATCAAAACTGAAATATAATACATGCACGAAAGAGAGGAAGATACTTAATTTAATTGAACCTTCTTTTAATAACAATATGCACCACCTCCTAACAATGGGAAGAAGAAAGAAATCTAGGAGAAATGAGCTTGGAGGAGGGAGTTTGCCCTCCTTTCCGTTTTTATTTTTTCTAACTGGATCCTTGCTGCATCTCACTGGCTCCCACTGCCACTGTAATTGGTCCAGTCAGAAGTCTACTGGGAGGAGCAGGAGGGAGTTTACTAGAGCACAACACAGCCCAGGGCTTCTTCACAGAAACAAAGCTCTCCATGTCACTTTTCAGTGAGTCCCCTGACTAGCCAGCAGATGCCGGACCTTTTGTGGCGATAAACACTCACAAACACACGCACACACATGCACACACACAGCGCACTCAGACACGTTGTGTACATAATCATACACACATACATATTCTACAGCAAATGGATGTATTAAGAGATGCCACGCATGCACGTGCTCACACACCACCACACACACACATACTCTGAAACATACTAGCATTTACTTTGGCTAACAATCACACAGTCACCAATTCTGAAGGTAAAATACATTTCTCAACTCACAGTGTACACACCTGCAGAGGACACACAAGATGTCATCTGCTAATAATACACACACATTAAAACTGGTATGCACACACAATAGCAGTTTAAAATTAACCACATGCACACACTCTGCGGCTGTCCACACACACACACACACACACACACACACACACACACACACACACACACACACATTTTCCTGTTCTATTTTTGATCTCCCACACCAGGCACAAATGTGTCCAGCCAGCAGGACATCACAGTTTCACAGTCCATACAGTTTGATCAGCGTCCAAGGAAGGATAAATAAACAAAGGGAAACAATTGGAAGCTCAGCCTTTCATCCTCAGCCTCTTGGTAATTTCACCCCAGTCAACATTGCCAGCATCACTCTGTGTCCTGCTGCGGTGGTGGTTGGTAAGCTGATATCCCCTCTGGATCTTACCCATTGTACCATCTCTCCTCTTTGTTTCAGGCTTATTATTAGTGTAACCTGCGTCACACTGCGGGGGTTTAACTGTTTCTGTAGTTGCTCTTTGTCCTTGAAGGAAGTGTTAGTATGCAAAATGTCCTCTAGTCACATTCACTTTGGTTTAATCTCCTGAACTGTTCATTTATTGTGTCCCCCTTTGGTTGATCTTCAGCATATGGCATCTTCACTGGTTTGATCATTTATTTCAAGATCTTGCTGTTGATTGAAAAATCGAATGCCTAATTTTCAATTGTAGATGACTTCAAGCCAATCCGTTGCAACAGACAATCTTTTCTGGCGTAGAGGGCTCGTATATCATGTTCTGGTGCATATTACACTTGTAGTGATTAGGGAGATGTTTCTCTTTATGAAAAAAATCAACAGAACATGGCACAAATTGCCATTGACAATACGTAAATGTCATGTCTGTCAAAAAGAGCTGCTTTGCTGCAAAATGAAATTGCTACGAAGAAATCTTCAGCTGAAATGGTGCTTTCAAGTGCTCCTCATGAGCTCTGACATTCTAATCCCACAATCTTGCAGCTGACCTGACCCATATCTGGTGCTTTTAGTCAGAAATATTCAGTTGGTTATGTGACTGGAGTGTGATTTTAGAAACCAACCAAGTTACGCAGATCCGCTTTGTGCTGTTTGTTGTCTGATTTGTATGTGTACTCTATTAATAAATGAACAGTAATCTTGAACTGATCTGTCCCTCTGCAGTTCTGCTGGGTGTGCTGATGACATGCGGCCAAACTGAGATGAAAAAGGTTGTTGGAGACAATGCCACGCTGCCCTGCCACCATCAGTTCTGGGTGGGTGATGACCCCACTTTGGACATTGAGTGGCTGCTTCTCAAGCCAACCAACAGGCAGCGAGTGGTGAGTCATGGAAGTAGTTCAATCTTTATTAAGTATAGAACATGCAAGATTACAACTGAGCTGATACTCAGTCAAGCTTTATGAGCATAACTGGGACCGGTAAATCAACACTACATTAATGTTAAGCCGGGCGTATAAGTACCATGAGCTAATTGCCAAAAAGGCTGCCAGACTTGGGTTTACATTGCATTATAATTTAGAGGCACCAGATCAGATTCGTAGGAAAGTGTAAAAGTAATTAGTCAAGTATATTAAGGGCATTAGAATCAACACGGCCAGGCAAAGCACATAGTACTGCGTATTTGTTCAAAATTGAAAGAACAGAATCTCACCTTTTGACGTTTATTCAATTTTAAAAAACATTGTGCCATAATGATTTCCTTAAAAACAGCCTGTAAAATTTGCAGATAAAATTGAGCCAAAAATCAAACCAACCTATAGTAAGTGCACTCTGACTTGGTACAACCCTCTGTCAGACTACATTGTGCTACAGAGACAGCCAACAGCTAAAGCAAGAGAGCTACATCAAGCCAAGTTTAGCAGATAAGAAAGCCAAAACTAGCCTCAACTAAAGCTAAACTTAAATACTTTAAACTGTTTCTTTCCTAGCTGTCATCTTTAATGAAAAAAAATATGAATGAACCAACATCTTTATCAAGATTAATAATATTATTAAGACAGACATGTTTTTCTTTTATTCTTATTATTCCTATGAAAATTATGAAGAAGATTTTTTACATTTAATCAAAAAAAAAGCAGAAAGAACAAATTTTGCTAATACCTAGATATTGCATTTCGCCCTCACACTGAAGATTATCTAAAGGCAGTATCTCTATATTTCAGGAATCACGTAGTGATGTTTTAATTCAATTCAATTTAGTCTAATTTATATAGCACCAGATCACAACAGAAGTTACCTCAGGGCACTTTTCATATAGAGCAGGTCTAGACTGTGCCTCGATCGGTTGGATTGAGAGAGAGAGTGAGACAACAAACAGTAGCACAATGCAAGTTCCACATGTCACATAGAGCTACAAAGCATTCATAATAATAATTAAAAGAAGAATAGTTGCAGCAGGTGTTGTGCAGGAACATGGGGGCAGTAGGTGGCTTGCAGTGACAGGAGGAGAGAGAAGATGAGAAAGCACAAAACTATGGGAGAGAGAAGATATCGACTCAGTAAAATGCACTCATTGGATAAGAATGCATACAGAGGGGGGAGGGGGGAGAGGTGGACAGAGGAATCCCCCTGCCGTCTCGGCCTATAGCAGCACGACCAAGGGATGGTTCAAGGCTCATCTGAGCCAGCCCTAACTATAAGTTTTAAGCCTACTCTTAAATGCAGAGAGGGTGTCTGCTGCCTAACCCAAACTGGTATCTGGTTCCACAAGAGAGGAGCTTGATGGCTGAGGGCTCTAGGGGACTCTAGGAACCACAGCTAACCCAGCATTCTGGGAACACAGTGTTCTAGTCAACTAACCTGTTAATAAAGACAAATTGATCATATCTAGTAACAAAGTGCTAACAAAAGTAAAACTTATTTCAGCAGCCTGAAAGGGGTGTAAGAGACATGTGGATGGTTTAGATAAAGAAATCACCTAAGTTAGTTGGTGAAAGTCAATGGGAGCAAAGCAGTCTAAATATCTATCAAGTTTTACAGCTGTTTCTAAGGTTCCTGTGTTTGGAGAAGCTGGTTCTGGTTGATGGCAGGAGGCGATTAATGTTTCTAATATTTAGAATTTTAACATCAAAGAAGCTCATGGAGTCATTACTACTGAGGTCTATAGGAATGCATGGCTCAACAGAGTTTAGGCTCTCTATCAGCCTGGCTACACTGCTGAAAATAAACCTGGGGTTGATCTTATATCACTCTGTTAATGATGAATAATAGGCTGCTCTGGCCTCTGGTCCTATATATAATCTAAGGTAACTAGCCGATCAGAATAGTGTGTAAACAACCATGGGATAAGGAAAAAAGTCACTAAAAGAGAGCAGCTATGAGTGCCTGACCACAAGTAATGTAAGTTCAAATAACCATCAAGAATTAGTTATAGGACTTTATGAACTATATACATATATGCATATTTATGTATGTCATCTGTGCCCTTCTGTACAAATAAACTTGCTAGTTGTCATAGAGAAGTTGCACATTTATGCACCTACTGTATGTAATCTTATGTTGTTTATCTCATTACAAACCCACCAACCAATTTTACTTCTCCCACCAGGTGATCACCTACTTCGCCGGACGGGTTTTTGACCCCAATGAAGCAGAGCATGGCCGTGTAGCCTTCGCTGGAGAGTACTTAAAAGGCGACGCCTCTCTGCTGATCAGTGACTTGTCTCTGACAGACTCAGGAGAGTACAGCTGCAAAGTCAAGACTGGTGCGCAATACCACTGGAGCACCATCAGCCTCGTAGTGCTGGGTAAATGACAGACAGCACTTATGTTCAATAAGAAAAACCACAGACAGGGAGAGGTTTCACGAGAACACTGTACAACTGGGGGTGTCATGAAACCCCAAAGCACTTTAGAGCCGTCATTAAATGTAACACTGCAGCGAGCCGTGGTGCTGTGAAAGTCAAGTGTTTGAAATTTCAAACCAATGCTTTCCCGTCTAATCACTGTTTACTTGCACAATATGAAAGTGTAAATTGGAATGAAATGTATTTCTCATCCTTTTGATTTTTCCTTGAGATTGTTATATAATAGATAAAATAGGATAATCGTGCATACACTGAGGGACGAATAAAGGAATCTCTTATCTTACTTCATTGAGGACCTCTATACATCCCTGGACAAAGCTCTTTGCTCTTTAGGCATATGATATGCTCACTATGCAGTTCTTTAGAAAGGTCAGAGTGCAGAGATGGTGCAGCAACATGTTTGAAATTCAGTTGGAGACCCTCTCCTCAATCCCCTGACTCTTTTTGCTTGCACAGTCTGTTGTTACTAAATCAGTATAGGATAGCAGCACATCTATAATGTATATAGTTCCATAAGAAATGTAAACATCTCTTTACTATCAATACATCACTGGCATAAACAAACCTCAGCAGATGGTAGAAGCCCTTTTTAAATTATTTATTGCTTCCTCTTCCAGTCTACTGAAGCCAGTCCATTTCCCAGAGGAAGCTGGACGTTCACACATTAAACATGAAGTCTGTTCTTGCAATTCCACTCCCTGCTCCTCTACAGTGATCCTCGGGACATACGTAATGGCTGTACACCAGTTTTCTCAAGATTTCTGGCTTTGTATCAAATATCAAGCACGCTTGTGGCATACAAGTTTTACTCTCCTCTCTCTCCTGTCTCAGTACACCTACCCTGTTGACCAAAGGTAATACTATAGATTAAGAAATCAGCCAAGCTCACAACCCATGCGCAATCTACCACTTCTTCTTTGGAAATTACAAAAGTACAACAGGCAACTCTAATTAAGTTCAGCAGTCTCCGCAGTCCTTTACATAAAATCTATTGCTTGTTTATTAGGCCTGATTCAGACATTTATGGCAGCAGTAAACGCTGTCAGTCAAATCGCCATCAGGCTATTCTAAGCTGTGACGCAGGTGACAGCCAGTGAAATCACTATGCTGATTGAATGCTGAAAATGTCAGACGGGGTTTTCATTTGTAAGAGCAAAAGCATTGTTGTGTATTGCATTGAAGGCAAGACAAGGTGTCAAAGAAAGCTATATGTGCCTGCAAAACTGGAAGGAGGGTGATGGTCTCCCATCAAAAAAATGTCACAAAAGCTTAAGAATCAAATTGCAGATCATACAAGGTCACAATGTTCCCACAATGAAGTTGCCCACTCTAAATTTACATGAAAGCCTGTGAAGCTCTCCTTTAGCTTGTGCTTACTGTATTTCATCCATAAGTGACCATTAGCTTGCTGGGTAATGCATAGCCGAACAAACTCAAACATGATCTATCTGTGCTGAGGAAATTTGTTGTTTGCAAACTTCAAACTTAATAAAGATTGATCTATCTGTTGGTGGCTGAGAAGCAGCCACAATGTTTCTACCCACCCAGAATTGAGACACTTTTTATGAACAGGTGGACAAGTCTGGACTGAAATCTAGTGTCATATACTGTATACATGGATGTAGTGCAAAAATCGTTTAAAGACAAATCAACGTTTCTACAGTAGGAAAGTCCTCTCTTGTTCAGCTTCAGCCCCTAATGTTAGCCTGTGGAGAGGATCAATATTCTGTGGAAAAAGTGGGTGAGGAAACAAACATGTAAGGATATCTGTGTTTGTATCTCCGCAGTGAAGCCATCCAAGCCACGGTGCTGGATGGAAGGCAAACTGTTGGAGGGCCGTGATGTTAAGATGAGCTGCAAATCCGCCGATGGCTCTGATCCCATCCACTACAAATGGGAGAGGATACTGGACAAGGGCAAGTATGCTGGCAAACTGCCTCCTCTGGCCCTGATAGGTAAGTCCACTCACACCCTGGAACATGTCTGCTTGTCAATTATACCAAGATTTCTGTTTTGACACCAATACAAAGTCGGTAATACAAACAAGATGCTACAGCAATAAATAAATAAAGTATACTCAACACACCACACAGACGTGTAGCAGTGATGGGGTGGTGATTTACCAGCTGACTGTTTCCCTTTATCAGCTCTGTAAGCAAAATACTCAGGTTTGTTATTCAGCCAAGGTGGACAGGCATTCAGTTCCCCACATGCTGGACTGTGTGATCATATTTTAGCTCTATGACTCTTTTGTGCTGACTCTGATCAGTCTGATTACATAAGGTAGACAGAGGTTTTGTCTATTCCAATTCCTCTTCTATTTACGCTTCTTGTAACTACTCTTATAGATGTATATAGCCCCAGATAATATGATAAAATCTGTTTCAACTCACATAAAGCATTTGGGAAAAGAATGCATCATTCACAAAATCAATGCAATCTGTCTATTTGAAACCACAATATAAGACAAGAAGAATAGTGTGTCATGTTTTCTCTTTCTCGGTACTACCAGATTTGAAGAACCCAGAGATTGTCACGTTGAGAAACTTGACCAAAGACAGCACCGGAGTCTACAAATGCACAGCCAGCAACGATGTGGGAGAAGAGAGCTGCACAGTGGAGGTCAAGATGCACTGTGAGTGAAAAACTCTTGCTGAACACAGAACACCTCGCTGAATGGACACAACGTTTGCAACTTTTGATTTAGAACAGAAAGCGGCTTCCTTGTGTTTTCATCCTGTGGTGAAAGAGGCAGTATTAAAAATCAGTTCATTGAAATACGGTGGTGTGAGGGGTGACTGTGGCTGAGGAGGTGAGTCATTTACTCAGAGCCAGATCTGACATCCATTGGCCCCTTAGTAACATTTTGTTAAGGGGCCCCCCTACATGACCCATGAGCCTTGTAAACCATTTGCCAGAAATGGAAATTGTTCAAAATAACACTGAGCGGTGGCAATATTATCCAATTAGCTTTGGCTATACAACACAAACATAAGCTTATAGGCTATGGTTGCAGCTTTAATAGTAAAATAAAACCTATACAGTTGTGTGATTAGCTATGACTGTAGATAATATATAACATACTACTATAGTATTAAATTTATCGGCTACATCAGGCCCATTCAAATTGACTCCCTCAGATTTCCTATCATGCATTTTCAAATGGACATAGTATTTATACGATGGCTTGACTAAAGACTTGCAGTTAATCAATATTTGAATAAGTCAATGTGAATCCATTGCTTTCCATCTTGCATTAGTCCAGAGTCATAACTGAACCTTGACTGAGAGACTAAATTATCATTGTCTCGTTATAAAATTATGTGTTCCTGTTTTTTTCCTCTGATCGTGACCAGAAAGATAGTTATAACTTCAGTGAAGTTATAAACACTGACTCCCACTCTGACACAAGAGGAAAGCAGGGCCCTCATATAATTTGCAGGCCTCAAAAAATGGAGCCCATGCTCACATACCTTTATCTTCCTGTCTCTTCTCATCTTCGAGACTCTTTGATGTGTGACACACACTGGCAGTGACACACCCACACACACACTCGGGTGATTTACCATAATAACCAGCTCAATTAATTCCCACTATGCTTATCATAATGCTTGATATAGAGAGCTGAATTTCAAATTACCCCATTTAAATTACCCCGAATTACCCCAATCTCCCTAAAGGAGTCTTCAGCTGGCCACAAGGCCCTATGCCAAAGGTCACTTATGTGCTCGGCCAGCACAGCATCTACTGATTGATCCCTCGCCTCTTCCTGTCCACATGTCAAAGTGTCCTTTGACATAAACAACTATATGTCACCCAGTGCAACACTGGTCTGTTGTTAACAGTTTTGGACAGCATTGGAGTTCTATGGCACAGAGGAGTAAGACATATCAGGATTTGATACACACACAATACTTGTTAGTAGGGCACATTCATTGTTTTCATGGGATTTGTTGATAATTTGACAAAAATCACTAGACCTGTCCTGTCTTTTTACGTATGAACCTTTGATAATAGAAGTTAAACCAAAACAAGGCTACAGTGTACACTCGTGAAATCTACTGCACTGAATGTAACATTCAGTTGTTTCTGGATGGATCACATGGGATTTAATCAGTACAATTACAGATACATATCTTAAGTATGTTGTTAGCTATATTTAGAGACAATCTTATTAGGAGGTTTTTGAATTCAGCTCTTTTAAGTAGCTGAGAGCTTACATGGCAGTCTTACATCATATACCGCTGACTACCCTCACCATAAACAACAGCTGTGTTATAAACTGCTGCTGCGACCTGCGCGCCCTCATTATTGATCAGATCACCAGTTCAATCGCCAGTCAAGCACAAGCAATGCAACACTAAGCCCCGAGCTGGATGTTAGAAAATAAAGCACCAGATATGAAAAGTAATACATGCAGGCTTTGAACATGAGGTACAACTTGTGAAAATGTAGATGAGTGAAAGCAATATTTGTAATCATTCTACTCTCTCCTGTCATTAAAAGAAAACAATAAAAATGTGTGTTGACTGTGAATATTACTTTCAAGCTTATCAGTATGCTCTTTCTTACACAACTGTTAATATGTGTTTTGTCATTTTTGTGTGTAGATGTGAGAGGAATGGGTGTGGTGGCAGGGGCAGTGGTCGGTGTGTCATTTGGAGTCCTCCTCATCATACTCATCATCTGGTTGGTGTTCCGCAAAAAGGAGATGAAGAAATATGAAGAAGAAGAGACCCCAAATGAAATCAGGTATCAGTGGAGAGAAACTTTCATACGCATGTGATCATAACCCCAAATGTCTGTATACAGTACCATTTTCAGAAAAGAATCCTTTTCTCAGACTCCCAACTCACTTAGCACTATTATCAAGTACATATGAAGCAGTGAACTGTGGCTTGATCCCAACGATGCTCCAGAAGAAGGAAATATCAATAATTCATATCGATATTTCCTTTGCAAGCTGGAAATGCTGGCACGATTTTAATTTGTCTTTCCACTTATTTATTTGTTTTTACACAAAAGTTAAGCAATCATACTGTTAGCAATTTGTAAGTGTCAAGAAGAATAATACAGGCTGGTGGGGATCATCTCTATCCTATCCAGTGACAGAGCAAGAAAAAGGGTTGAAAGTAAAACATACTTTTGTTGTCTCCAGCTCCAAGGAGTAAAAACATAACTTAAGATGTATGTGTTTACTGGATATGACTGAGGACTTCCACTTTACTCAATTTGTCCAGGCCAATTTTATTTTCTCTGTACTCTTAAATGTCATTTGATCTGTTGAGAGCACTCATTACAATCATGCATTCATGTACTCAGGGAGGACGCAGAAGCTCCCAAAGCCAAACTGGTGAAGCCCAACTCTCTCTCCTCATCCCGCTCTGGCAGCTCTCGCTCCGGCACCTCCTCCACCCAGTCCATAGTTCACAACATGGGGCCCCGAGGCCAACGGGCCTGTGTCCCAGCTGTGGCGGCCCTCAAGGAAAACATCCAAGCAACCACCTTCACTCAGTCTCCACCTGGCTACATTCGGACAGTTCCCAAGACTCCTGAACCCCGTTCGACACCCACCTCGACATCTACCTCCAACTCCAAGCCCAGCCCTCCCCCCAAACTGAGTCCTGGGAACCTGACCCGCATGGGGGCCACTCCTGTTATGATCCCTGCCCAAACCAAGGCCTTCCAGACTGTGTAGGAGAGATGTCAAACAGAGGACAAGACCAAGGCACCCTCAGGACATGGCAACCAGCTGAACCCAAGAGTTTGATTTAGTTATATTATCAAGATACAATATATTCTCAACATTCAAAATCTGATGAATACTTTCAGCAGTTTAACTCTTGGAAAATCTCTGCTTTACACTAACAATACAACAAGCTTCTTTTGGTGCTGTTTATTGACACACTGTCACCTGAGCAACATCTCTGATGAAGGAAGTGTTTTATGGACCATGATTTTGAAAGATGAGGAGGTGTTGATACTGAAGCAGTAGTTGGTTGCTTCTGGAAGGAGAGGATTGCATGAACCTGGGAGTGAATTGGATGAAGTGAAGTCGAAAGCCGTTCGATAAAATGGAGACATTACATGGCAACTTCATTCTCTTTACAGAAGACAACAGACTCACAGAGACAGCTGAAGAGGTTAGTTAATAAGGGAATGGAAAAAAGGAACACTGCTGTCTATGACCTTATGTTTTGGTTATTTTTTAGAATCGATCAATCTGGAACACCTTCCTACATACAGTACGCCACTTTACACATGTTGCAAGTCAAAATACCCTGCACTTATGACTGAACTGATGAAAGTAGTTGAACTGAATGGCTTTGATTGTATAAATGGGCTTCATGTGGACATGATTTTATCAATACCTGTGTCATACGCTGTAACATGGACATATATGATACTAAATTCCTTTGTCTCTTCCTGTGTACCGACTGAAAAACAGCCTACATCTGCACCACTTGCTATTTTCAGTAGCCTAAGAGTAGATTCCTTCTGGACACTTCACTGTTCATACTGTTCATGTCATGTCAAGGTTTGAAGAGAATTCAGAGAAGTGTGTGAGATTTAATTTACAGGATCATGGAGCAGTGACATTTTTGAAGATTGTTATGTAGTTAAGCAGAGGCCCATTTGAGAAAGTGCCACATTGTGATGGTTTACATTTTATTTGTTTCTTTTATCCTGTTCTGCGTGTGGTATCCCGTCTTTTTTAAATCAAAGAATGAAAGACTGTATGAATGTGATGCTAAATGAGAAGTATTTTGTCTCAGCAATCTGTCACCTATGTTAAAATATTTGAATTTAAATGAGTATTATATGACTCATTGAATCATTTATACAGCATAAGAGAGAAAGTCACCTTATGCACTCTTAATACATTCGAACTATAATTCATAATAATCCATAAAGAGTGCCTTTGGTCATATACATATACATGGGCAGCGAAATGATCACACATATACCGTACTATTGACAGTACAACACACTGCAAATTAGTTCTCTTTCACAAGGAGCATGACAGTAATTAGTTAATGTAGGTTTCAGGGGGGCTCCATTTATATCTGACCTGCTGCATACCAGCCATAGCCAAAAGATAGACAGACTCACAGGACAGAGTGAAGCCTGTCCTTGGGTTTCATCTCCCATTCAGCAGAGAGGAAAACCCTGATCTGTCTCTATTCCTTCTTCTTCAATCACATTCCTCCCCTTCAATACATAATCTGTCTCTTATCCCTTTTTCTCTTTCAACTTGTCTTGTGAGTCTCACCACCACCTCCCTCTTCTCCCATGACACTGTACTTGATTCCAGTTCTATGCATGGTGGGGGGAGTTATACATAGCCTGTCCAAGGACAGAGCTTTCTCATTGCTGCATTAAAGAGCCAAAGTTACTGTACAATGACTTAAGCATCGCAGCACTGAGTGGCCCAGTTATTGAAAATTGACACTTTTTAAATAAAGACCAGGAGAAAACAGTTGAATATAACCACTTTATATTGAATTTTGAACCACCTTACTTTGAATTTCACCACTTTTTTTCTTTAAATATTTCAGTTTTATGATTAAAAATTACAGTTATTCTTATTTCAGAAATTAAGAGTGCAATTTTGTAAATTTGTTGTGTCTATTTGTCCTAATTGTGCTTTCCTAATTGATTTAGAAAATTTTTGTGTTCATATTGCTACTAATACAACCCTGTGGATAATTATGAAATACTAAATGCCAACACTACAAACCAATAGCTGAATTCAAGCAGTGGCCAAAAACATTAAAGCTGAGTCCAGTTGTTAATTGCAGTGGCTTTTACTATATTCATCCTGAACCAAAAATCTCCACATTTCGTTTTGGCGCTGTGCCAACCTTTTTTATTACAACTGCCTCACCGTCTGTGCTCATTTTCTCACTCCACACTGTTTCTGTTGTTCATGTCGACGGTGCAACTGAACAACACACTTGTTAGATGTTTGGTGTGTCACTCGTAGCATTGGTGTCCATTGTCAAGCCATATGACCCATGTATTCATTATGTGCAGTTTGCATTCAATGCATTTAACTGAAACTAACAAACTTTCAGTCTTCTTATTGCTATTGATGAGGTGTCTGTCACAATTGTTTTATCCTCCAGGCCTACATTCATCACTAAAGGTGACAATCTCCTAAACACTTCATATGTTCAATTAAATGGTTGGTTCACTTAAATTGCAAAAAGGTCACATCCATTGTATTAGGAAATCTCAAAGACAGATGTCTCAAAACCTGGACAAATAAAACCTAAACTATGTGCATAGCTAGATACCACCAGAGGAAAGTAAATAAAAACATCTATATTCATGTTACCTGGAATCTGTATTCCACTTTCTATAAATACGCAGTATTTTCATCCAATAATCAGTAGTACTTTGACTATATTTTCCATAAACCTTCAGAAATAGCAGATATTTCCTCTTTTCCCATCACCTCACATTTAGTCAAGATATGGTGGGAGCTCCAAATTGGATGAAAGCGAAAACAATGTGTCATCAAAACTTGACAAAATCTAACTCATCACTCCCAAACCTTTTTACAGAAACAGGTTTAGACAGCAGATTTTTTGATTATACCAGCTAAATACTGCTATTATCGCTTGAGTCATGGGCCATTACCAGGCCAGCTAATTTGTGTCTCGATCTCGAGTGTATTCAGATTGCCACCAACTGGTCTTAACAGCTCTGTTAAGTGGCCAGTATACATCATTAAAACAGCTTGTAAGATGGTGAAATAGTTTCAGGAACTCCCTGTCCTGACACCGTTCTGATGTCAGCTGTGTCCCACTGTTTCTGCAACTTTCCAAAATTTAACAGTTATCATTCACTTCCACTTCAAGCCCTGATTGGTCAGCTGTGCAGAGGTGAAAAAGTGTGGATTTGAATTTCTCTGTCAGCTTTTTTTTCATTCTTGACACAACTATTCTTAGACCTGGGAGCTGAACGTTGACAAGACCTAAGGGAGCGCATGACTACCCAAAATAACCTCTGAATTTCCTATAATGCCAATAAAAACCAACAGAGGTAGATGCCGTTCTTGCAGCCATTCAGTGTAGTAGGTGGCTCAGTTAAATTCACAAGTAAACCAGCCAAATTCACTGCCCAGCTTGTTCACCCATAGCACATTCATTCCGATCAAAATGTCACACCAATCCACTGGAACATGGTTGGTATGAACATATCAAAGCAAACAGGAATTATCACTGAAGCAGACCAGCTCACATTTTTAGTGATTTTCTTTCTTTCTGTTTCAAAAAGATGGTTCATATCTCCAATCATGTCCTTGTCCATCCATTTCAACTGGAAATAACCCCCCTGAGTTTCTCCCGTGCATATAGTGTAGAGTTAAAAGAAATCTGTGGAGTAAAATCCCCCAAATAAAAGCCGAGGAATGACGGTTATATGCATGTTACAGATACTAAACTATAGGAGGAATTTTGTTCTTTTTTGCCTCAAAGATGATATGATATAGAAATGATATATAATTAAAATATTGTATAATGGTCATATAAATCAAACTGTAAATTCTTAAACGTTCTATATTTTCTTTTGTTCCAATTTGATTCTGGATTTGTTTATTGTATGCATTCAATACAAAGTACTATGTACTCTCTTGAAACTTCTTTATGAAAATTATGAAAAGTCCTTCTACGGTAACTCACTGTACAGTACGGCAACAAGACAGTGCCAAAAAAGGACTGTTTGCCTGTATGATCAATGTCAGGCTTTTTTTATGTGTGTTTAACTAAAAAGGCCATGTATATAAGTCCTCTGCTTGACTGATAAATGTATATTTGTATAGGAACTCGGTACTGTTTTTTTCTTTTGTTCTTTTTTTTAAAAATAAAACTTCAAATGGAGATACTAAGAGAGCTATCATCTTTATTCCCGTCAGATTTCTTTTTTACAGTCTGCCCAGTGAGTGTGTTTAAACAGGTACTTTTAAATAAGTGAACCTGCTTTGCACATCTGACCAGAATTCTGCATAAAAAATAAAATAAATAATAATAATCAATTACATTAAACCTGCCTTTTGGTGTTCTGGTAATAATACATATAGAGTAGTATGATCTAGCAGCATCATTTGAAAGGGACTGGGCTTCTCAGCACGGCAGGATACTGTGTCAAACAGCCATGTAGCTCTGCACTCTGTTAAGGGTTGCCTAAGTATATCACTATCTATCTATATGCATGCTTGCTGCATGTTTCTGCAAAATGAAAGACAGCTGGGAAAGTGCCAGAATTGCCATGTGGAATTCAAATTTCTGTGCATGTAATTTGTGAATCTTAAAGCTTTAGGATTGATAGCTTAGTCATATGAAAGTTCAATCTTAACCTTGGAAAGTAGTAGTAGTAGTAGCTTTCCAACCCAATGTGTTCACTGCATCTCACGAAACCTGAAGATTTCTTGGCCAAACTAATTCATATGTTTGTATCTTTTCACTTAACCCAGCAACATAAACCACACTGCTCTTCAAAGACACTGAAAAGGGATTACTTGCAACTTATCTGACAAAGTTGTTAAGAACCTTCCCGTGACAAAAACAAAATTTAAATTTACTACGAGGATGCTGAATGACCTTGTATGTAATATAATGTATGTGTTTCCCCATTGTCAATGGTTCACATTTATCACTTCCTACAGATAAAATAATAATTTGCAATTTTTTTTAATTTAATTGTATTTTTAAAGTTCCCAGTCACACGCATACACTGTTCAACTTTCTACTGTGTATTCCCATGCCTTAAAAGGGAACTCCATCCATTTTACATGCAGTAAGATAATATATTACTTTATTCGTCCCTCAGAGTCTGTTTACAGGTCTTGGGGAGGCCAAAGAATATATGTGAAAAAGTTTATAAAGCTTTACAGCTGTGCAAAGTCTGCCTCAAAGTGATGTCACTTGTAATCTTAAGGCTTCATTACCACCAGCATCAGCACGTCACACCCAGATGCACAGACTGTGTCTAACAATGCATCTAAAGTAAATACGTATGACATACAACTGAAGCAGTGACAGACCTGTTCAAACTGATCGCATATGAAATTCACAGTAGATCAGTGCAGATGAAATATGTAATTAGTATGAAACTATGTGCATGAGGTACAGCAACAGCATGACTGTATATGTTGAACTCTGTCTGATAGTTGACCTGATTGAACACTGATTAGTAAGGGGGCAGGTGATTCAGTGCATAATGTCAGCACTGGCTGTGCAGAGGCCAACAGAGAAAATATTCACAGAGCTTCTATAAACACTGTCCAACTTGTTGATATTTCAGCCATCTGCTTGTCTCTTGGCTATGGCTTGTTAAAATGAATCATATTTCTTGGCCACAGCACGAGTTATAAAATCCAATGTGCAGCCAATGTTGCTCTCTAGTGGTGAAGGGCTGCTATTTCACTATGCAATGGAAAAGAATGGGGTAAAAAAAAAAATTAGAAAGCAGCACTTTAAGAGTGATGTTATTACGCAGAGGAAAACAAGTGTTGACATGTTGAAAGGAGTTAATCATTATAATGTAAATTGACTGATAGTGGGTGATATAGGTACAATTTAAATTGGCGTATTTAAAATGGTTCAGGTTCAGTTCTGTTTTTTCCAGTTGCCTCTCTCTTATTCAGCTGGTAAAATGTAAAAGAGAATGTGCAGATGCAGCGGGACAGTGCTCATGAATCACAGCCTCGGGACAGACCCTTACCACAGAAATGATCATTAAAACAAAGAAATCATTGGTGAATAGCTTATTGCTGCAGTCAAGGAGTTATTAAATTGCCAAACTTTATTGAGAAGCATCTGATTACATAAACATCATTGTCAAAAACAGACAGACATAATGAAGATATGAGATTTGTCTTTGACACAGTGACATTTTTTACTGAGATACTGTTGCAGCTAACAGATGAACATATTCTGTTAACTAAGAGATTAAGGTAATTTCTTATTTCCTAAGATGTAAATGTTTATTGTGTGGTTAAAATAAGCAGTTCTAAACAATATTGAAGGTTAAAAAAAAACACAGTTTGTACCTTTAGTTTTCTTTCTATTGTTTTATTGGTTGCTTGATGTGTCAATCAGAGTTACCTGTGGCAATTGGCCAGAATAAGAGAAGAGACCGGGAGAGGGCGGTGTGAAAAAAAAAATACGGGGATGCGGAGAAACGAAGGTGTATGGAGAGAGAAGGGTGTGAGAAACTGAACATATAACATGGACTATTGTGGTGTTGAGGCAGTATAAACGCACAGTGAGTCCTTTTTGCTGCTACGCTAAGTTAGGTGCCGTAGTTTATTTCAGTTTGATGAAGTTGGTGTGGTTTTTTTGGCCGAGCTGATAGCCGCTAAGCTATAGCTGCTAAGTGATAGCGTTAGTTGTTAGCCGCCAAGCTAGCACCGTGGACATTGAACTTAATTAGTTTGGCGCTAAAGCCAGCTAGCACCCTGGTCTGTAACCTACTGCCTGCACCGGAGGAGAGGAGACGGACGAGAGGATTCCAGATAGCACACATGGCGACCAGGTAAAGCCTAGCTGCACCTCTGGCTACGTGGGAAGAGAGACTTTGTGCATCAGCACGGAGGCCCTGCTGTACAGAGCCGCTCTCTCGGTTCAGAGGACTGCAGTGAGCGGGATTTTGGGGACGTGGTGGAGCTTCTGGTAGGTCTACGTCTGACTGTTTCTCCATCTTGGAGCCTCTCGACTCGAATCCACTTCAGGAAAAGAGGATTTGACGGCCGCACCGCACTCGAGCAACACTCAGGCCTGCAACGTTTGTTATTTTGGTGTGTGTGTGTGTGTGTGTGTGGGCCCACTGAAAGTTATGAATAAGTGTGTTATTTGATCTGAGTTCATTATAGGTGTATCGTAATAAGCAGAGAGAAAGAGGGCTTTTGACATAAATCTGAGAATATATACAGGTTTTTGAGTAACATTGTGGGCTCTTATAAGCCCATTAATTTGTGCATTATCTGAGGAAAGAAATGGATTGATTTGCTAATTTTTGCAGGAGTTATTTTTGTTTATTCTTGAGAGTTTATTATTTGTATATTTTAAAGGATCTAAGTAATATTTTTTTAAAATTTCATTTTAAAGTGAGAGTATATTTTATTTGTGTTATTTGAAAAAACAAACAAACCGTAAACTGTTCTCTTTCATTTAAAACCGTTGTCTGGGGTTAGTTATTTATAACAGTGGTTAAAGTACATATCTACTGTTAAGTGTTATTTTTTCCAGTAATTAGAGTGCAGTCAGAGTACTTGTGCTTCACTCAACATAGGTAAACCTTCGTGGTATCTACCTGACAACGAACCCAAACACCCCATCATTCTTGTTAAAGGTGAGTTAAAGTAACTGATAAATACTATAGGGTGCTGGGGTGCTACATAAAATGGAGGCACCGCTGGGATAGTTTTTAATTTCATCTTAGTTTCTGACCCCGACAACAGTAGTTAAGTCAAATAACAGAACAGTTAAAAGAGAATAAATCAAATCTGTAATATTTTAGTTCATAGGTTTATTAATTTAAGCCAAAAAAACAACACTTTATTTCAGTCATTATCTCAACTTAAATAACGCGTGATTTTCCTAAACTCAGATTACCTTGTGCTATGGAAACTCAGAGCATTACAGGCTCAGTCAAACAGTAAAGTGCAGTTAATAGGCAAAAAACTCAATGGCACAACTGGTGCACTGGTGCAAAGGAGAAGACATTAAACCCTTGCATGCCAAAGATATCCCAGAAGACACAGAGATTGACTTCATTGAAAAAACCTTGCAGTCCATAAAAGCTTTAGGACGTGTTAAGGTCAGAGGAAGGATGTATGATCCTCAGTGTCAAGGCCTAACTGTACTGTGCGAATGCAGAGAGGACGTCAACACAAAAGCCATTCCACTGGATGTTTTAGCAGAGGGGAATAATTCCCAATGGAGGATTTTTGGATCCTCTGAAGAGGAAAATTTGTCCACTGATGGACAAGTAAGGGATGCTGACACAGGAGACTGCGAACTGTCTCTGGTGTTGTCCCCACACCTCCTGGAGAAGAGCAGCTGGATAACTGGATAGAGCAAACTCGACTCATGATAGAGGAGTGTGATCGACCAGACAGAGAAAAAAGGATGAAATTAATGGAAAGTGTGAAGGGTCCTGCACTAGAGATCCTGCAAGCCAATCGATTCAACAACCCAGACGCAACTCCTAAAGAGTACAATGAAGGATTTTGGAGTTCTTGGCAGAGTAGAGGTTGGCATTATTCACTCTTGTACAACATGAAAGACACAGCATGTATATTCACAAGCATTTATTAAAGATAACAAAAGCAAAATACACTAGTCTAACATGTACTTTATACAAGTGTGCGTGCGTGAGTGAGTAAAGCAAGATGGCTGGTTCAGAAGGTGTCAGGCCGCATTGGCTAGACAAAAGGCAGGCTACACACAAGATAGCCGACCCCAAGGATTGTTGCCGAGGTCAGAGGAAGCTGGTTGCTCTTTGGTTAGCAGCTCTGTGCTAACTGGTTGTGTTGCTCCTTTGTTGGAATCAGCAAGCAGGCTTGTGTTGCAGCTGCTGGTGGGAGAACCTCCCTTGTAGGTTCTTTCTTGATTCTTGGTTAGGTGTGACTGCCGTGAGCAGGCCACACTGAGAGCTGGTTTCTGCTCCCTTGTTGGAGCTGAGAGGAGAAGCTGCTGCCTCCTTGGCAGAGCTGGACAAAAGAGGTCTTGCCTCTTCGGCAGACTGGAGAGAAGAGAGGGTAGCTCCTGCCTCCTTGCAGGGCTGAAGAGAAGAGAGTGTGTTGAGGAAGGGGCTTGGAGATAGGTCTTGGCTCTAGTTGTTAACAGGAAGACTGTGGGGGCTGGGCTCCTTTGCCCTCCACATGAGACATGAGACAGACCCTGACTGAAAGTCTTTTACGTCACACAATGAACAAACTCATCCGTGGACTTCCAATGGTCCCAACAACATTGATGTGATTGAGAACACTTTCGGTACAGCTGAAACAACATTTCTGAGAAGAATGGAGAGAGCTCTGAACAAAGTGGTTCAGAAAGGAGGCTTGCCACCCACTTCAACAGATAACGCACGCCTTGACCAACTTATTAAAGGCGCCACCAGATCGGACATGATGCTCCTAAACCTCAGGCTTAGAGAGTGCAGAGATAAGCCGTCTACATTTCTGCAACTGTTAAATGAGATCCACATCGAGGAGGAATATGAAGCCTCCCGCCGCAAGTTGAACCCAACCAAGTCAGTACATGTCAAGACTGTTGCGATACCAGCAGAGACAGAAATAAAAGACGTCAGAGCAGCGATACAAGAACTGAAATCACAAGTGTCTCTGAGTCAGACTCAGTCTGTTCCCCCACCTGCCCCAGAACCAGCTTTCACTACTGAGGCGGATGTCTCAGGGGAAGTTAAAGACTTTCCAAGCCTTAAAGAAAGAGGTGAGAAAGCTGAGGAAACAGGTCACAGTCATGTCAATTAAACCCACCTCGGTTTCCAAAGAAGAACAACCCAGTCAAGGTCCTCCACCTAGCCACAGTAGGCCGCAAGCCTCATCGCAAAGAGACTCATGTGACTTCTGCTACCGTTGTGGTGAAGATGGGCATTATGCTAACAAATGTAGTGCTCCAGAAAACTACCAAAAAGTGATACAAAAACTCATACGTGCTCAAAGACAGCTGGGGACAAGTCAGAGAGACCCAAGTGCTGCCAGTACTGCAGAGAACACTCATAACGTCAGTGTAAAGAGGAGTGCTGTGGATGTTCAAACTAGCACTCTGCCAGAAGGACTAATAGGGCCACCCTCCACCGCCAGTGTGAAAGTTGATGGCCAATCATGCACTGCTCTCTTTGATAGTGGATCACAAGTGACAATAATCTTCGAGAGCTGGTATGTCAAGTGTGTCAACCTTAGTGAGTCAGACTGCAGCTACCCCTACAGAGGCTACATCCATATTGAGTTGGAGCTTCCTGAGAAAAAACCAGGCAAAGCCAAGTCAGTCCCTGCTCTGGCCTTGGTGTGCCCGGATCCCCGTTGTTCAGACAACATTCCTGTGCTGGTTGGGACTAATGTTCGTAAAGTCAGGACATACACCTCCAGAGAGAAAACAGTTGACCCAGATAATATCCGGTCAGCAAGAGTATATGTGCCTGAGCACATAACCCTAACCCTTACCTGCAACAAAGCCCCCCAAAGTCACTCTTGAAGACGTCACTGTAGCTGAAGTGAAGCGGTTTGGCCCCGGTCCCCTCGTGATTCTGGCTGGACATGAGTACATAGCTACCTGCAAAGTCAAAGAGAAACACATTTTGGAAGACAGCATCCTCATCACAGAGCGAGCTCCCTCACCTGCTCTCCCTTCAAGTGTGTTCGTGCAGCCAACTGTCCTATTCTCAAAAGACATGAACAAGAACAAGTTCCTGGTGCTGCTACGCAATGAGTTATTAATGGTAACCTCCATTCCCATCAGCACAGTGATTTCACACCTGCATGTAGCTGATATGGTGACCGAGGCCCCAAGTCCAAACTCTGTTTGATTTCGGAGACTCCCTCCCTCCCTATGAGTGGAAAGAACGACTAAGGCAAAAACTCTCTAAGAGGTCCAACATGTTCTCAACAGAAGAGTGGGATGTTGGATTAGCCAAAGGAGTGGAACATCACATATGGCTAAATGACCCATTCAGTGCCCCATTCAGAGAAAGGTCTTGCCACGTATCGCCTGCTGACCTAGAAGATCTTTGACGCCACCTTCACGGACTTCTGGTGGCAGTGATAATAAAGGAATCGAGAAGTCCCTATGCATTGCCCATTGTCCTGGCACGTAAAAAAAAATGGACAACTGCACATGTGTGTGGACTGTCGGACATTGAACCGAAGAACAATCCCTGATCAGTACACAGTACCACGCATTGATGACGTGTTGGACTGTCTGTCTGGAAGCAGGTGGTTTTCAGTGTTGGACTTGCGCAGCGGTTACTACCAGATCCCAATGGCAGAAGAAGGTAAAGAGAAAACTGCCTTCATATGTCCACTGGGATTTTATGAGTTCGAGAGGATGCCACAGGGGATCACAGGGGCCCCGGCAACCTTTCAAAGACTTATGGAGAGGGTGGTTGGAGACATGCGCATGCTTGAGGTCATAGTGTATTTGGACGATCTGATTGTGTTTGGCAAAACCCTGGAAGAGCACGAACAAAGACTCCTCAAGGTGATTGATAGACTGGAAGAGACTGGTCTGAAGCTGTCAATTGACAGATGTCAGTTCTGTAGGCCCCAAGTGCCCTACATAGGACACATTGTGTCAGAGAATGGAATCGCCACAGACCCTGCCAAAGTTGAAGCAGTAGCCCACTGGAAACAGTCCACTGATTTGCCCTCCTTGCAGTCCTTTTTAGGATTCTGTGGGTACTACCATTGCATCATAAAGAACTATTCCATCATAGTCAGACCTCTTACAGAACTCTGCAAGGGTTATCCACCGACTCAAAAGATAAAAACAGCCAAAGTACCAGATAAGACATACTACAAAGTGAGTGAGCCCTTCGGGGACAGGTGGGATAAGTCATGCACAGAGGCCTTCAAGAAGATCATTCATTGTCTCACCTACGCGCCTGTCCTAGCATTCGCTGACCCAGCAAAGCCCTATGTGTTACACATAGATGCCAGCTTTAAAGGCTGAGGGGCGGTGCTCAACCGAGAACATCCAGAGGGGTTGAGGCCAGTTGCCTTTGCAAGCAGGAAAATGAGTGCCTCAGAGAAGAACTATCCAGTGCATCAACTCGAGTTCTTGGCACTCAAATGGGCTGTGGTTGATAAATTTCATGATTATCTGTCTGGAGCAAGCTTTACAGTGAGGACCGATAACAACCCCCTAACATATATCCTCACGACTGCCAAGTTAAATGCAACTGGTCATCGGTGGCTTGCCGCCCTCTCAACATACAACTTCACACTCCAATATCGACCAGGAAACAGCAACATTGCTGCCGACTCACTGTCACGCAACCCCCTTCCAAACAGTGACGAGTGGCAAAACATTCCACCAGAAAATGTCAAAGCTCTCTTTAAACAGATCAGATGTAGGAAGCCAGCTGGACAGTCCCTCAACTGTGCAGAGCCGTTAGGGGTTTCCCCAGATGCTATCCCTGAGTGTTATGCGTTTCCTACATGCTTGGACTATGGTTGTCTGACCCAGGTCAGTCATAAAGACCTTATCAGCATCCAAGATTCCCAACCAGTAATCCCTCCAGTGAAGAAAGCAGTCAAGGACGGACATGCATTCCACTCAGTTCAGGGTGAGGATCCTGGAGTCACATTGCTGAAGCGAGAGGCAAATAAGTTGCTGGTATCTGATGAACTTCTTTACAGAGTCACAGAGAGACCACCTGGTACTGAAACTGAAGGGTTGCAAGTCAAGATACCATCGTGTGATCCTAGCATTGCGATCCTTCATTGTGTTGATCCAAGATAGAGCATTCCGAATGGCTTTGACCGTGTCCACAAGAGGGCAGATGTGACCCCCTCCAAGCTGGAACCCCAGATATTGGACTTCACCCTTGACCCACTCACACTTCTGAGCATTGAGGGTCAGGCCAGCCCTTTAAATGCAGGTCAGGATCTGTCTCAGATGTTGGAGATGGTCCTCCCAGGAATGGCTGAAGATGACGATGTCATCAGGGTAGGCAGCACTGAAGGATTCGAACCCTGTGAGAACAGCATCCATCAACCTCTGGAACATCGCAGGCGCTCCATGCAATCAAATGGCACTACTGTAAACTGGTACAGTCCTGATGGTGTACGAAAAGCGGTGTACTGTTTTGAGGTCTCCTCCAGTGGGCTCTGCCAATACCCTTTGCAAAGGTCCAGTGTGGTTTTGTACTTGGCAGTCCCAACACGCTCCACCAGGTCATCTATGCGAGGCATGGAGTAAGCGTCAAAGCAGGAGACAGCATTAACCTTCCTAAAGTCAGCACAGGGCCGTTGAGAGCCATACTTCTTCGGAACCATTACCATGGGACTGGAGCACTCACTCTTAGATGGCTCTATCACCCTGAGATCAAGCATCTGCTGGACCTCATCCTTCAGGGGCCCCACCAACCGCTCTGGGATGCGGTACGGCCTCTAACGAATGGGAGGAGTGTCCTCTTTTTGGAGACGAATGGTGTGCTGGATCAGTGTCGTTCGCCCTGGACCATCTCGGAACAGCCCAGGAATCTCCCAAAACAGCATTTTCAACTTCTGTTCCGGTCTGGAGATGGTAGGGAGTCGTCCGTATGTCTTTGATGCCCAGTTCCTTCTGCAGCTGTTTCATCGTGCCAGAAGTGAAGTTGGTAGCTTGGTCCATGATGATCTCATCTGGCACCCCTACGTGTGAGAAAAGCTGGACAAGGGCACCGATTATCTTTGATGTCTTTATGCTTCGGAGAGGAAAAGCCTCTGGGAACTGTGTGGCAGAGTCACAGATCACAAGTATGTATTGGTAACCAGCGCTACTCTTCTCCAGTGGACGAACGACATCCATGGCTATGTGCCGGAAAGGCGTACTGATGACAGGTAATGGGTGTAATGGAACCTGCTTGGCTTTGATGTGTGTGGTGACCTGACAGTCTGGGCACGTGGTACAAAAATGTTTGTTTGAGTCTTGTTTCTCCTCCCCATCCTCAACCCGCTTATACAAGAAAGACAGAGTAGGATCAGACATTTGCAACTAGCTTATGTCATTAGGAATGTCCCAATTGACACAGACTCGGGATAGCTTTCTACCGTAGTAGGAGTGCGTTGAATTTTCTCAATGCGATGACATTGCCGTGATTTTCTTGGGCCTTTGGAACCACCCTCACACAGGTCACCATCAAGATCTGGGAGGGGCTCCAGGCCAGCTTTAACCTGAGACCTTGTTACCATTGTACACATTTCAGCTTTCTGTCGTTTTCCTGCAATTAGGTCTCACAGAATTTGCAAATATCTCAGCTGTGGGGTAGGATTTCTGGTCCCCATGAACACATTTAATGTCTGCTTTGTTCCCGTAGTCAATACCACTGTCTGTCAGGTAGCATTTCTTAATCAGTGACATGGTACTTCCATTGTCTAACAAAGCCAAAACCTGTACCCCATTGACAGTAACTGGATGAAATGAGTCCTCTTCCGAGCACAGGGTACCTGGTTCTCTATGGGGGACATAACAGTAACCAGACAGTTTGGGCTTTTTGAGAGGGCAGTCTGAGGCCTTGTGGCCAGGCTGCTGGCAGTAGTAAAAGATGATTTCCCCACGACAGGTACTAGCCTGCTTCCCATATCTACTAGCCCCCCTGGTCCCCTGACTGGCACTAGCTTGCTGTCCACCTCTGCTGACCCCCACATTCCCCTTAGTCTCATAATTATACTTCTGACCTTCTTGCCGGCTGGCCCCTTGTTGTCTGTTGGGCTGGCGCTGGTGGAATCTAGTCATTACTGGCCTCTGGCCTCTTGATATACTGGGTTGCAAGCTTCGCTGCCTCTAAGCCGGTGGTGGGTTCTCGCTCCTTGACCCATGTGCGGATGTTGAGGTTGTGGTGTGGGGAGTCCTATCAGGGAGACATCGCCCCCGACACTGGAACTAGAGCCGGCTGCTGGTGTAGGCGGTTGAATGCCAGCTTGGATCGCTGACCGTAGGCCTCTGAGTTCCCCCCAAGAGTGCTTCTTCCCTGTCCCTCTGAGCACCCATAAACTGGCGTAGCAACATGACCATCTCCTGGTGTGGTGGTGTTGCATGAAAAAGCTGGGATGAGGGCCCCTCCTCATCCTCATCCTCATCAGTCTCCCATTCCTCACCCTCTGCAACTGGTTCGGAGATCGATGCCTTTTATTGTTGTGGTTGGAAAAATGCCAAACCTTCCAGTCTACCAAGTGAAACCGGGAAGGGGAATTGGAGTTGTAAAAACAGTGCACCACAATCATCTGTTACCAATCGGCTATCTAGTGAGACTGCCATCAGAGAGTGATGAGCCAGAGCTACCACAAAGGCCTGGGACCAGGACACAACAAAGACTGGCTCAAAGCTCAACACAGCTTGTTAATCATGAAGATGAGCCACTATCCTCAGAGTCTGATTATGAGGATGTGGATCCACCAAGACAAATATCAATTGAGTGGAAAGATCTGCCCAAGACAACTAAGCCAAGTCGCAGATGAAGTCCAAGTTGCTTGGAGCTGGAGTCGACCAAAGTCTAGAGACTGATGATGTTCCAGATGCTGATCTGCCTCCCACCACTGATCCAGATGCAGACAGAGATCTAGCAGTGGTGGTTCTAGACCAATTTTACTGAGGGGGCGTGGCTGGGGCCAGGGGTTTTGTCAGAGGGGCACATTCAACCCAGGGCAAAAAAGACAAAGATTCAAATTCTTATATGATTTATATTTATTTTCATAAAACTAGTGATTAACCACTGTAACCCCCATCAAGGTCCTTGGAAATGACTTTAGGTCCGGCTGCATCGGTGGGTCTTCTTTACATTTGTTGATGTCTGTGGAGAAAGACAAACCGAATATATGTAAATAAACATATATTCTGCATGGACACAGCATATAGACTGCAATTATACTGACACTGCTTAAGCACACACACACTATTTTCTAAATTGCTTCACTGTATTTATTTATTTATGCTATTTATTAATTGTATTTTTATTGTACTCAGTACATTCTTTCATTGCATACCAAAGCCTGACCAGGGACTAAGATTGCAAATTAGCTGAAGCTAGACTTCTTATATGCATCTAATTGTCCCATTTTTTAAAGGCAATGTTGTATGTATCATCCCTGTTAAATAAACATTAAAATAAAAAGTAACACACACACACACATATTAAGCAGGCAATTGTTCTTTTCAACATCACAAACCTGATGGCCCAGTGCTTGTGGATGCACATGTATTCTCTGTCTGTGTCTCACACTCTTCCTCACTCTCAGGATATTCATCTGTCTGTCTTTCCTGCTCTCTGCCCTCTCTCTGAAAACCAGTGTCTCCCAAGTCCTCTGGCTCTCTCAACTTGCTTCTCTTCAGCTCTCTCAGCACCATCATCTGGCTCTGTCTCAATGTCTGCCTCATTGTTATTCGTCTTTTTGGAGCAGAAATAGGAAGTAATGTCCTCTTTTCTCTTCATTTTGAAATATAGACAAAAAGCAGTGCAGGGGAATACACAACACTTCAGCAACCCAGTATATAAATAACATTTATTATAATAGGCTTCTGTTGCGGGCTTGCTTGGTTTGGTGTTGTGGTCAGGTTAACTAATGTTAGCTAGAAGCATGCAATCAACTCCAGCTGACATTAACGCCTGGTCCGGCAACTTCATAAAGTTAGCCAACAGCATTTCTGGACCAGAAGTCTTACCTTGTAACAATACAATGTTGTTCGTCATGGTAATTGTTTCTTGCTTCTGACTGCCTCTCGTCAGGTGGATGGTAACTTCGCGCTCGTCTTTTTCACCGTATATCTACAAAACTGACCGCCGTTTTCAGTGGTGCAATGCACTAAAGGATCCGACTAGAATGTTGAGCCACGCACATTAGTTCCGCCTTTTGCGTCGGCGCAATATCACAATTTTAATAATTGCTGTATAATCTTCGTTCGGAGAGGGGGGCCACAGGGGGCCAGACTCAGTGTTACAGGGGTACTGGCCCCTGTTGGCCCCCCTAGAACTGCCACAGAAATCTAGAGGGGGGAGCAGATGGAAATGAGGAGGAAGTAGCTGAAGAAGATGAGCTTCCAGCTGAGCGTTCAAAGAGAGTGAAGAAACCAGTGCTTAGACTGAGTTATGATGAGCTGGGAAAACCCTCCGACCAGCCATTGACTGTCCTCAGTGACGGTGTGTTTGTTGGAAGTGGCACCTACAGAGTCTTAAGATGCCACCCATGCCAAACAGCTTGGTGTCACCCCATGGCCTTGTGTCCTGATTGTGCTAGGTTAAGTCCTTTCAGTCAGTGTAAACAGATTCAGGTCATTTAAACCTTAAATTTGATGAGGACATCAAATACTTTAGAAGGGGGAGGATGTAGCCCGGATGAAAGTTAGTTAGTTCCTAATAACTCTACATGGAGAATATTCATTAAGGAAATTAAACTGAAAATACTTTAGTTTAACAACAAAAGGAAAAAATGGTTAACTAAAGAGATTAAGGTAATTTCTTATTTCCCAAGATGTAAAAGTTTATTGTGTGGTTAAAATAAGGAGTTCTAAACAATATTGAAGGTTTAAAAAACAAAAACAGATTGTACCTTTTCTTTCTATTGTTTTATTGGTTGCTTGATGTGTCTGTCGTGGACCAAGCAGTCAAGCACAAAAACACAGGTTTAAAGTTCCATAAAAAGATGGATTTATTTTCCAAAAAACAAAGTAGCTTTTACAAAACAAATGAAATCAAAGTTATATGGCCCTTAAAAGAGGTCAACAAAATATAACTCTGCTGAAAATAAGGCTAACAAAAAGTAGACACCATCTCAATTGACAGATCTCCCAAAATAAGACACTGGGCCATCATATATAGTGGTTGATAAGACCACATTTAACACACAAGGGGAAAACTATATACACAATAACTAGAACTGACACAATGAAACCCTGATCCCCCCATGATGCAAGAGCTCTTGGTCTGGTCTGTGGGAGGGACATCAGCATAAAACCATGCTCCGGCCTCAGCCCCATCTTTTGTCTGTCTACCAGCAGGAAATGCCACACAGCAGCCAGGTAACTCAAAGAGAAATTAATACAAACAAATAGTAAAATGACATACATTTTAAACTAAATGTGCGTGCGCCATCCAGAAAACAGTGTGTTGTTGAAGTGCTAATAAACCAATTTTAGACAAAACAAACTATATGTAGGTCATGTAATTTAAGTGACTGCAACTGAAAGTAACCGAACATGTGGTAATGGAGTCTGAGAGTGTGTAAATGGTACAACCTTTTGTGTGGCTGTGGGCACGGCCATCACAGTATCAATCAGAGTTGCAGAGGATGCAGAGAAACGAAGATGTACGGAGAGAGAAGGGTGTGAGAAACTGAACATATAACATGGACTATTGTGGTGTTGAGGGCATTTGGATAAAAGTATCCCTGCAGTATAAACTCACAGTGCGTCATTATTGCTGCTGCACAAAGTTTAGTGCCGTAGTTTATTTCAGTTTGCTAAAGTTTGTTGTGTGTTTTTTTTTTTTTTTTGGCCGAGCTGATAGCCGCTAAGCTATAGCTGCTAAGTGATAGCGTTAGTTGTTAGCCGCCAAGCTAGCACCGTGGACATTGAACTTAATTAGTTTGGCACTAAAGCCAGCTAGCACCCTGGTCTGTAACCTACTGCCTGCACCGGAGGAGAGGAGACGGATGAGAGGATATCAGATAGCACACTTGGCGACCAGGTAAAGCCTAGCTGCACCTCTGGCTACGTGGGAAGAGAGACTTTGTGCATCAGCACGGAGGCCCTGCTGTACAGAGCCGCTCTCTCGGTTCAGAGGACGTGGTGGAGCTTCTGGTAGGTCTACGTCTGACTGTTTCTCCATCTTGGAGCCTCTCGACTCGAATCCACTTCAGGAAAAGAGGATTTGACGGCCGCACCGCACTCGAGCAACACTCAGGCCTGCAACGTTTGTTATTTTGGTGTGTGTGTGTGTGTGTGTGTGTGTGTGTGTGTGTGTGTGTGGGCCCACTGAAAGTTATGAATAAGTGTGTTATTTGATCTGAGTTCATTATAGGTGTATCGTAATAAGCAGAGAGAAAGAGGGCTTTTGACATAAATCTGAGAATATATACAGGTTTTTGAGTAACATTGTGGGCTCTTATAAGCCCATTAATTTGTGCATTATCTGAGGAAAGAAATGGATTGATTTGCTAATTTTTACAGAAGGTATTTTTGTTTACTCTTGAGAGTTTATTTGTATATTTTAAAGGATCTAAGTAATATTTTTTTAATTTCATTTTAAGGTGAGAGCATATTTTATTTGTGTTATTTGAAAAAAACAAACAAACCGTAAACTGTTCTTTCATTTAAAACCGTTGTCTGGGGTTAGTTATTTATAAAGGTGGTTAAAGTACATATCTACTGTTAAGTGTTATTTTTTCCAGTAATTAGAGTGCAGTCAGAGTACTTGTGCTTCACTCAACATAGGTAAACCTTCGTGGTATCTACCTGACAATGAACCCAAACACCCCATCGTTCTTGTTAAAGGTGAGTTAAAGTAATTGATATATACCATCGGGTGCTGGGGTGCTACATGTGAGTCTTTACATACAGGCCTGTCTGATTTAGTAAGTACCTCAACTAAACCACAACATAGTTTGGCACATGAACAAAAAGCAGAAATTTCATGTGAACACATTTGTTTAAAAATAACCAATTCATTAATTAAACAAAATGTACCACCTTTCAAGCATACAGCACTGTTGTGTCTCTTCTTTAGTCTGTCATAGTTTTGACTATGATACAGAAGTCCATCTACCAAAAAGAGTAAGACCAGAGGCAGTTGCTTAGATTTCCAAACAACACAAAAACCTCTGACACTTTCATTTAGTATTTTACAATTTTCTGTTTTTCTTTTACTAAAGTGAAGTTCTTCAACAAAAGATTGAACCTTTTCATGTTCTGGGTGGATAGTGTTCTTGGCCCTTTCTGGCGATCTGACTATTTGTGAGGGGACATACTGTGTTCCATGAAAATACTTCATGAGAGTGCCCATATTGGATTCAAATGAAAAGGCTGATGTAGCCCATAATGGCCCCCATTGTTTGACACTTTGAGCAATGTGTGTTAGCAAGTGTATATTAAAAGTCGTGTTGTTTTTCCCATACAGTCTTTGGAACACAATGACAAATTTTTTTAGAGCTAGCTCTGCTATCAAGATGTTTTCGGTCTTTATAGTATCCTGCAATAATGTATATATGCCAAACACCAGTAGGAACAAATGTTTCCAAAATCTTGCAGGGAGTATGCCTTTCAATACAGGTAGAGAATAGAAAAGGAGAAATGCTTGCCACTCTGAAGCTTTCCAGAACTTCCTTTCAGTCAGTGACCTTGGTGTCCTAGTAATCTCAACAGGTGGTTTGATTTTTACAAATCACCTATCAACTACATCAATCTCTTTACCCATGTACCATGGGGAATCACTGTTTGTTGTATCAAACCACGGTGTAGAGAGTTGCCGAGTGACTCCAAGGCACATATTGTGTTGATATTCAGGAATGAAGCCATTTATCATTTGGAAGTGTTGAAGTTGCATTAAAGGAGATAGCCCTTTGACTCCATACACTGACTCATCAGTTGTACCTGACATTGCATGACTGAAATGATCCCTCTCCTCTCATTTCTAAGTGGGGGTTCAGGTTGTTCGTATGGATACGATTTATCACCTCTGTGCAAGCAAAAATCACAGCCGTAAAAAACATTGAACTGTTTAGTGTTGCGAAGCAATGGACGAGCCACAGAATCAGAGCTACAAATCAGCACAAACACTTTGGAAACATGACCATGTCCTTGTCTGTCTTGTCAGTAATACCGTCAGTCTCTAATAATGAAGCTTCTTTAACTAATGGTGTCAGCAATGTAAACATGGATGGTTTAGTTCGCCCAAACCATAATGCTGACATCAAAATTTGCCCATTAAATTGTTCCACAGCACATAGGACATCAGCATCAATAAACTTTCTCCCTTTAAACAGGTGCACCAGGATACAGGGTCTTGTCACCATTTTTCACCATTTTTCCTCTCTATTGGTCAAAGTGTTACTCGTGACCATCTGTGTTGATGTCATCATCATGATTGGCATTCTACAGATTAACAAGAGAAGGACAATGAACAATTGAATGAATTAACTCCCTTTATGTCAAGTCCAATCACCAAATCATAAACAGAGTAGGTGTCCACTTTCATTTTCAGGCAACTTAAAAGTGCTTTAGACCTCAGCCGCTTGTAGCGTTATGGGAGAAAAATAAATCAGTGACGTGGCATATGGCATGCGCTAATGATTATACCTACTTGGGGAGCTGACGGCACAGTTTAGGGAAGATTCTTAAAATTGAATCAAGCAGGATAAGAAAGTTACCCAGATACATGAGGGAATGTGTCCTGGCAACAGAAGATGTCCTGGCATATTTCAAGATTTGATGCCTGTAATAACTTGGACATAAAACAATTCCACTTAGACTCAAACTGTGTCATTGCGTATTTACCTGTTGAAAGGCAGTGTCCAAAAGCCTAAGTATGGAGGAGCTCCTACTGTTGACATCATCTCTAACTTCTCTGTGAGAAGCAATAGGCCGACTCGTGATCTTGTGTGTTGTCCTGTAGTTCTGCCCTGTCCTGGAAAGATGGGGTGTTCAAATATAAATGGCAATTATTACTCAAGTCATTTCATTCCCCATGGGTATACTGAGTGCATTTATAACAGAATCATCCCAACATTTTTTGGGAAGATGCCTACAAATGAGACTGTGCATAGTAGGTCGTAAGGTGAAAGCGGTATCGTTCCGACATATAGGGCTCTACAATCTTTTTACTCAGTTACAAAGATATATTGGTCCTGAGCTAGATGTCAAAAGTTCTCCGTTTGTAATCCTGCAGATTTTATAAAATCGGTGTTTGAAGTCGGTACTACTTACTTTGCTCCATCCATCCATCCATCCATTTTCTTCTGCTTTTCCGGGGCTGGGTTGCGGAGGCAGCAGTCTAAGCAAGGATGCCCAGACTTCCCTCACCCCAGACACCTCCTCCAGCTCTTCCGGTGGGACCCCGAGGCGTTCCCAGGCCAGCCGAGAGACATAGTCCCTCCAGCATGTCCAGCGTGTCCTAGGTCTACCCCGAGGCCTCCTCCCCAGGGAGGTGTCCCGAAGGCATCTGGAACAGATGTCCAAGCCACCTCAACTGACTCCTCTCGATGTGGAGGAGTAGCGGCTCTACTCCGAGCTCCTCCCTGGTGACTGAGCTCCTCACCCTATCTCTAAGGGTACCAGCCACCCTGCGGAGGAAACTCATTTCGGCCGCTTGTATCCAGGATCTCATTCTTTCGGTCATGACCCAAAGCTCATGACCATAGGTGAGGGTCAGACCAAAAGCAGTTCAAAACCCCCTATGGAAGTAGCAAAATCAAGGGCAGTTACGTCGCCCGGTATGGCAGAGCCGGGGCCCCACCCTGGAGCCAGGCCTGGGGTTGGGGCTCGTATGCGAGCGACTGGTGGCCGGGCCTTTGCCCACGGGGCTCAGCCGGGCTCAGCCCGAACGGACGATGTGGGCCCGACCTCCTGCAGACCCACCACCCACAGAGGGAACCGTAGGGGCCGGGTGCAATGTGGATTGGGTGGCAGTCGACGGCGGGGGCCTCGGCAACCCGATCCCTGGACACAGCTTCTAGCTGTTGGGACTTGGAACTTGCTTTACTCGCATAATGATATTGTTGTCATACGTGCTGTGGTTTGAGTCATGTGTAACCTGCTGGTCCAATAGGAGAGTGCAAAACATCCAAGATTGCTGCAACCAGGATACAATCTTCCAGCAGTTCGGAGGAGGTAAATATGCTATATCAGTGATCCTCAAATACAAATCCGAAAGGTCCACAAGAACAATTTTCAAAGAGTCAAAGGTCCGTTTATTGTCGTCAGCCAAGACACAAACCATAATAGTATCATTTTTTTTTCAAAAAAACAGAAATAAAATGCCATTTCTATTTCGACATATATAATAGTGGGGACCAGAAGATAAATAACCATAAGAAAAGGAAGAAAAAATGTATTGCTGGTGTAAGGAGACTAAAGTGTAACGGGAATTTTAAAAAATGGTAGAATAAAACAAATGTCACTTTCACTTCAACAATAAATCAAACCCCCAATTTAAATAACTATCCAAAGGATAGGAATCATAACTATTTTACAATGTGCCAAAAACCACTGCCTAATGCAAAAAATGGCATCTCGTGTCTTGTGCCAAGAATTTGAAGTCTGGCACAAATGGTGTAACAGCCAAGCGTAGACACTGATGCAAATGTGGATCTTACCAGAATCTTGCTGGTTGTTTCATAAGATGATTTCAGTCCATTAATTTTTAGTTTTCTTTGGTCTGAATTTTGAGGAAAGCTCTCCTCAAATCTTTGGTGCTTGGTCTCATAATGGCGTTTTATATTTGACATCTTTATCAGAGCTACGGTCTCTTGGCATATGAGACACATTGGTCTTGTGCTGGTTGGAGGGAGAATGAATGCATATTGCTCGGTCCATTCGTCTTTGAATTGGCGATTTTCGCTATCCACTTTTCTTTTGCCGGCAAACTTGGAACAGGCCATGTCATCATCGAGGCTCCGACTTCTCGTAAAGCACCGGTAAGCGCACAGCGGTGAAAACGAAACTTAAAAAAGTGCCTGTCTCGCTGCAGCAGAGCACTTTCAGTGACCCAGCAACAGCCTATCAGCGCATCGTTTGCATAAAGATTATGTCACACGAACAGTACATGTGCCGACCAAACCAAAACACGCTCAGTGAAGGAATCACCCATTCAGCTCGCGGTCCGCAAATCGATGGCAGCAGGCCGCCATTTGAGGGCCACGGTGCTATATGCACCTGATGTCTGTAAAAAAAAGCAAATACAGGATTTTTCAGCAAAACGATGGGAAACGTTTAGAAACTGCATCAAATGATGGCTTTGTTTGAATGGTGAGACAAGACCATAGCTGAAACTTACAAACACTGTATCAGTATTGACTTTGACAATGTTCCAGAAGATGCTGGGTTTCATGCAACATGCTACAGACGATTCATTGATAGAAAGTGCTTGGATTCCGCGGAGAAACATAAAAGAGAGCATTCAGATGTTAATGAAACACAGGGAGGCGAGTCTGTGCTTACGGATGATGCCGACAGCACCGCAGAATCAACAAGTGAAACTCAGAGAAAGAAACTACGGTCCAGGATGGGTCTACCTATTGTTTCCTCTGGTCCTGTTCTGCCTGCCTTGTGCATCATATGTAAGAAAGTAGATAAATACATCACTGTGTCTGGCAAACGCACAAAGGATCATCTTTCACTGGCACAGACGTTATCAGCAGGTGTATAAAAAAATATGTCTCTCACTCTCTCTTACACTCACACACAAACACTATATATAAGTAAGTAAGTATATATAAGTTTATTCTATTTTGTTTAGAGTTGTGATGATTTTGAATTTAATTCTGTAGGCTAGGTTGTACTTGTTTTCATATAGGGTACTTGTATATTGTGTTTTTATAGGATTGTAATTTTGTATGTTGTATTTGTTTTAAAGCCCAACTAGGGACGGGAGTTGAAAATTAGCTGTAGCTATAACTCTATATGCAGCACATCAGATTCATGCTTGAATTGAAACTATGTTAACTACATTATCCCTATAAAAAAAGAAAAAAATTATATATATATATAATTTTTTTCTTGCGTGTGTGTGTGCATATTGTATATACACACAAATACAGACAGACAGGCACCATGTAATTATCTTCATTCATTAAAAGTCTGTTGCTGAAAGCTGCTGAGATGAAGGAAGACACGGATTCTTTTGCATATTAAAGACTGCGTGGCCATGGAAGTTCGATATCACAAGTCCTGTTACCGTCAGTACACCAGGTTCTTGACCAAGTCCACTGCAATAGTTACTGGGACCACAGAAGAAGAAACGTGAGACATGACGTTATGTGGTCAATGTAATAATTTGCTCAGACTGCACATATCTTGATATATTTTCTATGGATACGATGTTTGTTGCACAACTTTCTGCATTATTTAAGTGTGTGTGTGTGTGTGTGTTTCAGAAATGAGCCGGCCTTCTATGTCAGCTACAAGATCTTCTGTGAGTGGATCCTCAGGCAAAGAATTATTGTGAACCAAGAGGTGCTGAGGATGAATCAGCTAAGAAGAAAGTTCATCAATATAGTGAAAGAGCATGAGGACATTGATGCTTCAAACTACAGGTAATGTACCTGAAATACTAACATTGTCTTTGTCAGCCTTGGAGAAAAAACAATGCAGCAATTCTAAATGATAGATAAATCATTCTAGATAATTTTGAACCAATCTCCAAGCTCATAGTGTTTTTGCCTCTTTGTTATGATTATAAGAACTGCTTAAATCGGGATGTCAATGTGGTAACTATTTCCCCCCAAAAAGTCTGATGGTAAATTGTTTTGTACTGGTGGATATATATTTATTCATACTCTAATCAAATATCATTGTATTGATATGTTGCAGGATGGATAGATTGAAGAGGAGGCTGACCCTTGATTTCCCTCAGCTAGTGTTTCACTCCCCGAGCAAGCACAATATATGTTAGCCGTTTTTTTGTTGAGACACTTGCTAAGCTCATACACAGGCTACCTCAGCCATCAGGTACAGAATCCACAGAGTCAACAACAGAGGTAAGCCAAGCAGAAAGTGACACAGAAAACAGACACAGTATAAAAGCTGCTTGGCAAACTAATGAGGACACAAAGACACTTTATTGTGCAGCACTGATGTTCCTATGTGACTCCCCTGGCATGACATGCCCGTGGCCACCCACATCTCATGACTTAAATGTGACTGAAGCAAAATCTGTTGTGCCACTTGAACTGTATAATCTGATTGCTTGGATTATAGGTGCTTCAGAGGAACCCACACTAGCGTGTTATGTCAATATACCACATGAGTTGAGTCTTAAAGTGTTATCCATTTGTCAAGATGTAGCATATCTTGCTTCTAAGGGCCGTAGGCAGACACCCAAGTCTCTGTGTCTTGGTCTAACTGTTCGCCATCTAACAGGTTCATCACAAGTTGTGTCACTACTAAGTAGACTAGGACATTGTGCTTCATGGGACACAGTTCTGAGTCTAGACACTAACCTTGCACAACTTCAGCTAGTAGAGGGCAGAGACAATATACCGAAAGGATTCTGTAAGAACACACCAACAATTCTGGTATGGGACAATATAGACTTTGGAGAGGAGACATGCATCACAGGCATCAGGTCGTGGGACTACCACCACACTAACGGAATTATGCTGCAAAGTTCTGCCATTGAACAACAGTCAAACCGAAACAGACAGCCACTACGGAAGGGAGTTTCCACATTCAAACCACCCCCTAGCATCCAATTAGAACTGTGCCAGCAGTCAAAAGACAGGGACCCCAGAATCTGTCTCATCATGACAGTATTTCATTGCAGACAGAACCGTACAGATTGAAGACTGTGCCTGCTGTGCAAACTGAACTGGCATACATATCTGTTAAGTTCATTGATGCTGAAAGATGCACTATCCCAAGCTGGGCAGGTTTCCATACATTGCTTCAAGGTGATGTCATTCTCCAAAAGTCAGCACTAACCCTAACCCTAACCCTATCTTACAGTCATTGAGGTTTCACCAACACAGATGTCAACCGTAAAAACAATTCTGTAGTGAAGTGTTCAAATTGCTGACCAGCTAGAACTGGACCATGTAGTTCTAGTTTTTGCTCAAGCTATATATGCTAAAGCTCAGCAAATCCGATGGATGAGTTGACAAAGCATACAGTGATTAAGACTAGGCGAGTTTCACACCTGCATGTCCTACCTTAGTATTTTAGGAAAAAGGTTTGGAGATGCAGAACTGCAAGACGTACTCATCGAGTCTCAAGTTGTTGCTCCTGGATCCATCAGTGGTGTCATTAGTGGTCATCACTACAACCACAGCATGAGGGCACACAAACTGATGTGTGAGAGTCTACAACGCATTAGATTTAAAACATTCTTAGACTCTTTGCCACCAGAGGAGAGAGATGAGTATGTGGATGTCATAAATGAGATCAAAGGTGTATTCCCAGAGAGAGCAATGGATACTTTGTGTGCCAATGAGAAATTTGCCAACAAAACACACAGACTTTGTTGAAAGAAGAAGTGCTGAAAACCCAACGTTTGCCTTCTGGAGTTCATACATTAACATGGTGCAAATACTCCTTCTGTTTGTGAGAGCAACACGAGAGTCCGACTGGCAGCTTCACCTGTCAACATTGCAGTTGATGATGGCATGGTTTTTTGCTTATGATCGTGTTAATTATGCCAGGTATCTTCCTTCATACTGGCTGTAAATGGTCAATCTGCCCCTCACACATCCTTTGTGCCACACTGAGTTCATTGTTAAAGGCCAGTGGACTGTCCAACATCAAAGTGGCCATGGAGTGGCCTCCTATTGAGCAAACCTGCAACAGAGATTCCAAGACCAAAGGTGGTTGGACAGGGATAACACAGAATCTAGCTGCAGTTTATCACTGAATATTGTGAACATGAATGGGTTGCAATAACAAGACAATGTGAGTCTATGGCAGGTAAATCTCCAGAAACACGGAAACGAGAAGACTTTGACAGCACATGGATTCAGGCTGATGAAAAGGCTGTGACTAGAATCATTTCCACCATTAATTCTATGCTGAACCCTTTTGACACACACCATGATGGCATTGTGTGTCTTAGCTCAGGAACAGTCGCATCTGAAGAAAAAAAAGGATTTGCTTACAGCTTCAGAAAAGGGGAAAAAAGCTGTCAAAAAGTTTATGGATCAAAGACTGTTATCACAATCAGTTGACATATTTTCCCCCATCAAGGCACAAAAACTGAAGACCAAACAAAGCAGCACTGGCAGAATTCCTCTGTGCTGCATGGCGAGATGGTGATCTTACTGTTGTGGGCAAGAACTTGAGCTTATACATTGCTCATGGAGAAAAGTGTCACTGTGTGACTGTAAGAGAGGGTTTACAGACTGTTAATGCTGTTGAAGATCTGACATGTGATCATGAGGAATGTGACACCAGGGTGTTTTTACATGCACAACATGCTGCACAGGAACATTACACTGTGGTCATTAAGAGCCCTGATACTGGTGTGGCAGTCATTGATTTAAGTCTGGAGAAAGATCTACCATGTAGGTTGTACTTTCACACAGGAGTTGCCAACAGAACGAGGATCATTGACCTAGCCAAGGTGACCTCAGCTCTTGGCACCAGTGTGTGTTCAACACTTATTGGGATTCATACCTTCTCAGGTTGTGACTCTACAAGTGCCTTTCATGACAAGGAGAAAAAAAAGACATTTTCTGTTGCTTGTGAGAAAGAGGAATATCTCACTGCATTTACAAATCTGGGTAGAAGTTTTTACTTGGACCAGTCCGCCTTTGAAGTACTTTGCAAATATGTGTGCCACCTGTATGGCCAGTCATCTGCTGAAAATGTGAACGATGCAAGATACAAAGCATTCTGCATGGCATCTTCAGCTTTGCCAGAACTATCCATGCCTCCAACATGTGACGCTCTACACCAACACTGCAAAAGGGCAAACTACCAAGCAGCAATAATGAGACATTGTCTGAAAGGTATTATGTGTGCACCCTCACTCACTGGTAGTGGATGGCACATTGAGGATGGGGAGTTAACAGTGACCTGGACGACTAAAAATCCTGCTCCTCAAAGTGTGTTGCAGTTAGTCCACTGCACTTGCAAGCAAAGCAAATATGATACAGACAGATGTTCCTGTAGGTCAGCAAGACTGTCTTGCACTGATTTGTGTAGGTGCCAGCACTGTGTGAATGTTCAGAAGGATGACGTTTCTGACAGTGATGGGGATGATTAGACAAGTTATAGAACCATAAAACATCCTCTAAAAAAAAGCATCCATTGAACAAAAATAAAAGCTTACAGTGTACTGTGTAAAAAAGCCAGATCGAGATCTATTAATAAACATGTACTGTAAAATGACAAAAACATCTATTGTTAAAAGAAGAAAAGAAACTCTGCAACTGTAAACACTGTAAACGACAAGCAATGCTATTACATTGATGTGTGTGTGTGGCAAAATTCACCATGTGTAACATATGAAATTAGTTGAAGAAGCGTTTTTCCACAAATTTGCAAGATTTCATGGTCTAAATTCACATTTCATGGTAATAATTCATCAAGACTTGTCTAAAATGTTATCATACATATATAAATGTCAATTTGTGAGAGATTTTGTGTTGAATGTTGATAAATAAAACAAGTGAATCTAGCACCATAAAATTTCGCTTTTTAAATTTATATTTATATAGATTTATGGCTTGTGACAAAAAAACTGCAGGACATATTGCAGAGAACTTTTATGCCAAAGTCCATAAGGGTATAGTCTAAACAAAAATGCATTTAAAAAGTAGTGCCCAGACATGGGAATGAAAATCATTTTCTAGCCACTTTTTCATGGTTCACCTTATGGCCTATAGTGCATGAGTAGCAATTGCCTTTGAAAACAAAACCAAATTCAACATTTCTCCTTAAATTGGTGGCACATTGCAAAATTTTGCTATAAATATTTGTAAAAGCAAATTACAGACAATATATATGTATTTAAAAGTAGGCTACAACTTGATGAATTAAGCCAAAGTTGCTCAACTAAATGTATTATAAATTAATGCCACTAATAATTTATATAGTTCCCAAATAAACTAAAAATAAAACATTGCATTTTAGTCTGACATTTTCAACCGATGACATTTTTTCTTAACCAGTGTTTTTGTAACGATATCAAACCAGTCCACAACCTAAATATGCAACTGGAAACGGCCATTTAATGTAAAGCTAGACACTTGAAAATCTTGCCAGCAGCCTGTGGAAAGTAATGTAATGGAATATTCTTCCAACTGCATTGAAAATAAAGCTCTCCTGCACAGGAGGAAAAGACACACCTGAAACATAATTTTCAGCATTAAGATACCACAATGGCATTTGCCATTTATTATTTCAAGGACAAGACTGTGGAAGTTGGGAAGATTTCATGGATGAGTACTGACTACCAGCAACAATGTCCAAAATTAATCACCCAGTGTCCTAATCTGGAATCTGAAGATAGATGGATGGAGGTAAAGTTGGACATTAAAGGTAGAAAAAAGTCAGACAGTCCAGCCTTTTTCCCAGCAAAGGTTTTAATGTTTGGTGCTAAGTTGTTGAATTTTATTGCTTCCCAGTTACACTGATAGCATTGATTTAATCTGTCACTTTGTCATAGCCCAGTTGTTCTCAAAGTGGGGCATCTATGCATCTATACCCTATATACACCGCTCAAAAAAATAGAGGGAACACTTAAACAACACAATGTAACTCCAAGTCAATCACACTTCTGTGATTCAATCAACCTGTCCAGTTGGGAAGCAACACTGTTTGTGAATCAATTTCACCTGCTGTTGTGCAAATGGAACAGACAACAGGTGGAAATGAGAGGCAATTAGCAAGACAACCCCTATAAAGGAGTGGTTCTGCAGGTGGTGACCACAGACTATTTCTCCGTTCTCAACCTTTCTGGCAGATTTTTTGGTCACTTTTGCATTTTGTCAGTGCTCTCACCCCTAGAGGTAGCATGAGGCGGTGTCTACAACCCACAGAGGTTGCTCAGGTAGTGCAGCTCATCAAGGATGGCACATTAATGTGAGCTGTGGCAAGAAGGTTTGCTGTGTCTGTCAGCACAGTGTCCAGAGCATGGAGGAGATACCAGGACACAGGCCAGTACACCAAGAGACATGGACTTGTCTTGAGGAATTTCCATTGAAGTTGGATCAGCCTGTGATGTGATTTTCCACTTTTATTTTGAGTATGATTCCAAATCCAGACCTCCATGGGATAATAATTTTGATTTACATTGATCATTGAAAGAGCTTCAGAGAGAAATCAAGAATCTGAAAGATGACCATGTGAAAGAGATACTAGATGCCATGAGAGGTATTTTCTGTTTATTAATTCAAGTAAAGCAAATTATAAAACACCGGCTTTTAAGGACTGTGCTGTGTGCCTATACCGATTCCTGAAGTCGGACAAACACTGGGTGTGCGGTCAGGCACGATGAACTGCACGAGATCCAGAAATCCAGAACATTAATTTGTTTTATTGTCTTTGTCAATGTGAGAAGGTTGTAGGCTGACAACAATCAAAACTGGTTTCGTCTAAATAGAAACAGATAAATATAATTACTGAAAAGCCTTCCCAAATACAAAGAAATGACCATTTAACTGAGAATTAGATTAGTATACTGTGCAGCCTTGAACCAACATAATTTAACATGAATACTCCAATACTGAAGCATTGACATCTGAAAAATGAACACAAAGAGATTCACAAATCACACAGACAAACAATTGCTGCCAGGGAGAGCTGGGATCTGCTGCCAAGTGAGGAAAAGGACCCACACCTGGCTTCAATCTTCTATTAATAGGTTATGGCTGATTCAGTCTCCTCCTACTTCCTGTTCCTCCTTAATCAGCTCCACCTCCAGCCATGCACTTCACAACACAAATGACTAATGTAATGTTTTAAAATGAAAAACACAGCAATGACACAAAACTATTGTTCCATTGTTTTCCCCCTTGTTTTCACAGCTTCAATAAACTGAAATGTGGACTAGAAGTATATACCTAGTACACTAGTAGTATATAGATGAGTGTACTTGTTGTATACTTGAAAGTGTACTTTTGTAAACTTAAAATGACCTTATAAAGTATACTTAAAGTATACTTTTATAAACTTAAAAATGTTCCAATTTAGTTTGAAAAATATTAAATTAGTATACTTTCTAGTACACTACAAGTACATGGTCCGTAGTATACTTGCTATACTTATACTCAAGCATACTTAATAAAATGAACTTCAAGTGTACTACTTTTTGCTAAGGGACAGGTTGTTTGGGTAAATTAATAATAATTACCAGATTGGGATAAGGAAATATGTTACATAATGGTCTTTGATTGGTAGTGTGAGTAGCTTTTAGATTATATTGTATAGTGTAATGACCACACAGCCAGGCTACAGGAATTTGTTTCCAGTCCATGACTGCATGAGCAGGTACCAACATCAAACATCAGTGCACATACATGTGATACAGGACCAACATCATCATAGAAAAATGTAACACACATTGCACATTTCCTGTAATGATAGCTAAATGGTTATGGTTAAATATCTTTTAGTGTTTCAAAGAGAGCATGCACACCAGCTTAAAAGATGCGGAGAGCTGACATCATTAAAGAGGAAGAGGACTGAGTCTCCTTCTACAGCAGACAGACTACATTGGTGAACAATGTAGTCATGGGAGGTTGCTCTCTGAGAGAAACATGAAGGCCAGACTGAAGTTTGCCAAAGTGAATGCAGACAAAGACCAGGACTTCTGGAATAATGTTCTTGGGACAGATGAGTCTAAAATTGAATTATTTGGACACTAGAACAGAGGACATGTTTGGCGTAAACCCAATACAGCAGTCCAGGAAAAGAACCTCATACCAACTGTGAAGCATGGAGGTGGAAGTGTCATGGTTTGGGGATGCTTTACTACAGCAGGACCTGGCCAGGTCACCATCATAGAATCCACCATGAATTCTACCGTGTATCAGAGAGTGCTTGAGGAACATGTGAGACCATCTGTAAAAAAAAATTAAAGCTTAAGCGAAACTGGACCCTGCAACATGACAGTGACCCAAAACATACCAGTGAATCCACCAAGGACTGGCTGAAAACTAAGAAATGGAGAGTCCTGGAATGGCCGAGTCAAAGCCCAGATCTTAATCCCATTGAGATGCTGTGGGGTGACTTGAAACGGGCTGTACATGCAAGAAACCCCTCAAACATCTCACAGCTGAAAGAATTCTGTGTTGAGGAGTGGGGTAAACTTTCCTCAGACTGATGTCAGAGACTGGTAGATGGCTACGAGAAGCGTCTCACTGAAGTTATTTCAGCCAAAGGGTGTAACACTAGCTATTAGGGGGCACGGTGTCCTAACTATTTCCTCAGTTAGAATGCACATTTTTGTTGATATCTTTTGTTTAATGAGTAAAACAATGTTCATTTTTGTTGTTTACCTGCAATTAAATCACTTTCTTTTCCAGAGATAAAGAAAAACAAGATCAGACATTGATATGTGAACATTTCTTAAGAAAGAACTGAATATTTAATGGGGTGTCCTAATTTTTTCACATGACTGTATGCCCAGTGTAGTTACCAGTCCTTTGAGGAAGAGGAAGCTTGTTAGCTTGGGATCCTGTGGTTGAAGAAGATCTGAGCTGAGAAGGTTGTAGTTGTTGGTTGTCCAGGTCAGAGGAAGCTGGTTGCTCTTTGGTTAACAGCAATTCTGTGCTAACTGGTTGTGTTGCTCCTTTGTTGAAATCAGCAAGCAGGCTTGTGTTGTAGCTGCTGGTGGGAGAACCTTCCTTGTAGGTTCTTTCTTAGTTCTTGGTTAGGTGTGACTGCCGTGAGCAGGCCACACTGAGAGCTGGTTTCTGCTCCCTTGTTGGAGCTGAGAGGAGAAGCTGCTGCCTCCTTGGCAGAGCTGGAGAAGCGAGGTCTCGCCTCCTCATCAGACTGAAGAGAAGAGACAATGGGTTGAGCAGAGGGCTTAAGGATGGGTCACCTAGGTGTTAACAGGAAGACTGTGGGGCAGGGCTCCTTTGTCCCCAGCATGGCCCTTTGTTATCAGCCTGAGACATGAGACACTCCCTTAACTGGAATGTCTTATCTTATCTTGTCTTTTAAATCACACAATGAACAAATTCATCTGTGAACTTCCAGTGGTCCCAACACAGTGAAGACATCTTTGCATTAGTGTGTATGTGTCTGCAGCTGATTACTACAAGTCAGACAGGATCTAAAACATACTGCAAGTGTGTGCATCTTATCAGCTGCATGCCCCATGCACAAACTTGAATATCATTGAAGTGGTGCCACATTCAGTCCCATTATATTGAATTCCATGTTTATATGTCTCTATGCTGTTATGGTAATCTTCTCTCTTGTAGAAGTTCATGGGAGAAAAATAGCACAATATCTGAGAAAAAGAGCAACACAGTGAAAACAAAGACCAGCACTACATCTCTTATTTTTATTCAATGATTTGTTTGTTCTGTTGGCTCAAATCTAAGTGGTTCAATTGATTTTCTTTGTTTTTTTCTCTCTCAGTTTTGCTCTTGAGTCAGAGTCTCTCTCTCTTTTTCTCTGTGGGACAACAGCACCGGGGTAAATTTCACTGTCACCTTCTTCTCATTACCTACAGATCATTGATTTTGTGTGCAGAATGAAATCGGTTTGTGAAATGTCAAGAAGTCAGTGAGGCCTTCAAATATGTGCAATGTGAGAAGGAGACATGGTATTAATTTTAATGTATGGTTTGAGTGTCACAGGAGCAAATCCTGTATTATAAGACTTAAAAAATACCATACCATTGTAAATCGAAGCTTCTGTTGGTTTTAAGTTTAAATATTTTTCCTTGGTTTCATTCTACAAGTCCAGTTCTACCAGTCACCTTGCAAAACAGGATGCTCCTGCCATTCTGTTTCCAGCTCAAACAGACTTGTATGAGACTGATGTGTAATCTCTCAAACCGCTCCACTGATTTCAGGGGTGGGGTTGGTATCATAAAGGCACTATATGCAGTGATACACAGTGGGGGTTTTTTAGTGTCAGTGAGTTAGCAAGTACAGTGGTGTGAAAAAGTGTTTGCCCCTTCCTGATTTCTTTTTTTTTTTTGCATGTTTGTCACACTTAAATGCTCGTGAAGCTCGTGAAGAAAGTGAAGCATTTAACAGCCAGAGAGACTTTTTAAAAAAATTTTTTAGCAAGGAGAACTTGGACACCTGGGCATTGAAGCACCTTACCTTTGTATCCCTGGAGAGGGTCAGTGCAGACTCATATTACATATGACATGACCATTCCAAACAAGTGATATCAAGTATCCACAAAATGTCTGTGTCAATTTTGGTAGAATTTGATTTTGCAAAGCTGATTTTGCATATTTTGAAAAATACAGCTCTGCTTTGATGGTTGGAATGAGAAATGTCTAAAAAATTAGGTTTCTTGTAATAAGCCATGCATACTTTTATCAATCATTACCAAATTATATTATTTAAATTTTATGCACTGACTGAGTCATGACTCTAGATTGCACAAACCAGATTTCAAACTAGAATATTTGCATTTCCTGAAGACAATGCATGTGATTGCTGCATTTGCCGCTGTCACTTGTGGTGACTGATGAGTACAACAATCAAGTTTTGTAAATGGTGAATTTGTCACAAAATTCATTGCTGGTAGAGTTTTGCTAGCATAGTCAGTTGAGTCAAAACAGTCAAAGTTGTACTCTACTTTACTGTAGCACCACCTAGAGGTGAATGACCATCATGTTTCACAGCAATATTGGTGACTTATGATTGAAGATACCACCTAGAATTGGGGGTAATTGAATCATATAATTATGGTGGTGTTTTATTAGATGCCACAAGGAGGGGCTTTTGGTACCACTGTGTACTAAGTTTAATTCAGTTCAACATTTAGAAGCATATATCTTGAGAAAAAAAATCTGAACTTAAAAATCCCATACAAAACTTATACTTCCAAAAGTTTTCTGTGTGATGGTTTGATCCCTCCCCCCTCAGGAGGTACAGTGGTTGTCCACCAATTGGAAGGTTGATGGTTTGATCCCTTGCACCTGCAGGCTATGTGTCCAAGCATCCTTGGGTGAGATACCCCAAATTGCCCCTGATGACTGTTCCATCAGCATGTGAATGTATGCTGCTTTGGATAAAAGCATCTGCTAAATGAAATTGTAGAATGTAGATACCTGTATTCTGTAGTTTAGTTTTAAGAAATAATTTGGTAAATTTACAAAATTGATTAAATTTTTTTCAACCAATTACTGTTGTCCCATGATATTTTGGATGCATACTTTTGGAAGTATAAGTTTTTTATGGGATTTTTAAGTTAAGATTTTTTTATCAAGATATATGCTTGTAAATGTTGAACTGTGAATCAGTCCTTTGATATCTCTTCTCTTAATTATTTGAATATGCTCTTATGGAAAAGGCAGCTGCATTAGTCAGCAAAGAAAGATCTCTAAAGATAATTCTTTATTGATCCCCATAGGGGAAATTCGTGAATAAAACATCATAAAATCACAGGTGGCGTGCAGACCTGGGATAGCACCAGCTACCTTTGCCAGGCAAACTCAACCTCCTGAATCCCTCCACCTACACATCTTTTTCTGCCTACTCCCCCCTACTGCTGTGCTACTGCTCTTCACCTGCATACACACTCATACCCACACACACTTGAAATCCCTGGCTGCCCTGCACACTTTTGAGTATATACACCCCACATCGAAAGGGCTACAGTACCTTGGTCATATCAGTTTCAGTTCATGTTCAATTTAAAAATTTTGCCATTGTACTAGATGCATGTTATGCCCTGTTGAAGCTACTTTGTCAAGTCATTGTGTTCTTGAGTCTTTCACTAAACAAATGAAAAAAAAAGCTCCTTCCAACACTCAGGTTCTATAGAGACTCTGATTTGTTCTATAATTCAGTTTACCAGAGTGACACACTCAATGTGTTTGATACAGTTGCGTGGCTCAGAAATACTGAGGGTTGACCTTTTCACAGCAGTGTAGCGACAAGGTCCCACTTTTTTGAAACTCAATCTGAAGGACTGGTGAACCTAATTACATCAACCATATTTTCTACTATTTATATTTTCTCCTACATAGGTAAGGACAGTGCTTAGATTTCAGTCAGAAAACTTTTCAAGAAAATCACACACTGACTTGAGGGCTGACTACACCACAATGTGTCCTGCAGAGACAAAATCATTGGCAGAACTTGTCTATAGCTTTACTTCTGTTTTGCTTATACACCTTCCTCCACTCAATGCTGCATCACTAAGTTTTGGGTTTTTTGTCATATATAAACAAAAATCAGACTGACAGAAAGCATGTAGTGTCTTTTGACTCACTATATTTTTCCAAATGAAAATCTATTATTGGTGTTTTAGGTTTGACCAAACAAAGGGGGGCTGGAGTTAAGGGACATCACATATGGGATATGAAACACCAAAAAAGGAAGGGCAGTGAGACGGCAAACCAGTTTAAGGGTTTTATTTTGCCAGATTTCACCCTTCTTTCACCATGTGTTGTTTATTAGAAGCACTTGAAGAAACAAAGGGATACAGGTCTTGGCAATTGGAGGCAAACAGGGCATGTGGCTGCCAAACTCTTTATAGAAGGCTTGATTAGAGGAGAAATGGCTCCACCTGTTGATGATTGCATCAAGCCTGAGCAGGTGTGCATGCTGCTGCTTTCAGAGCTCAGGGGGGGTCAGAGCTGATATGGAGGATTTCAACAATTGGAATTTTATAGGCATTCACTTTCAGAGGTACAATACACATAGTACATACACATCTTCTTCCCCCTGGAGGAGCTCCAACAGCTGCTGTATTGCTTTGTTTTTTGTTTGTTTGTTTTGACAAAATGAAGTGTGTGTGTGTGTGTGTGTGTGTGTGTGTGTGTGTGTGTGTTATAGCCGGGTTCAGTGTGATAGCATGTCTTGCAGAAATCCTGTAATGCCACATTCTGTTTTGTTTTTACAAAATTGGTCCAACCTGTGAAAATATGAGGATGAAAGCTAAACTATTAAATGTGTGACAAATCTTGAAATTTTAAAGAAATCAATTGGAATACATATTGAAATATTGACTTTTTGGTGTTTTGGTTTCTATGCTACACTGGTTCTGGTTCGATGTTACATTGCCGATTCTGTTTGTAATAGATTTATCATTAAGTGACAAGTTTTGTTGCTGTTTACCATGAGTAAGCCTGTTGTTACCCTTTTGAGAAAAGATGTTTAGCATTCCACCCAGAATCTTGTGCATGGTGTAAAACAAACAACAACAACAAAAACAAACAACACTTGCAGTGTTTTTTATGGGCATTCGCAGTATGAGTTGTGTCTAAAAAACAAAAAACTCCTTGCTGTTGCTGTTAAAAACTGAAAAGGCAGAGATTTTATTTGTATTTGTTTATTTGGCATTCACACATTGCAGAAACGCGAAAAGGTGTCACTGTTACTGTTGTCCAAAAGATGTTTTTGGCTGGAGTACTGGGTTGACAGCACAAATAATGTTTAAATTTGCTCTTCATTAGCTGTAAACATTATCTGAATCCACATATACAAAGAGGAAAAGTTGCTTTAATTCCAAACACAAACACCCCTGTTAAATTCAGTTTGACTTTGTGCATTGTTAAAGTGACCAATGAAGAGAAAATAGCCCATTTTATGTTGTATAATATTTAAACATGTTTTATACAATTTAGAATAATACATAAGGCTTTTTGAAATGGAAAAAATACATACTTGTATCTGAATTTGTGCAGCAAACTAAATTCATATTTCTGTGCACTAATTAACCCTGGTGTTGTGAGAACACATCTTCATTTGTGCATTTGATGATGTATACCATGGATATCTGTTCAGTGGATATGATATTAATTGATATAATTGGTCAAAGGTGAAAGTGATGTGATTGGTGGATGCAGGCGTAGATTTTTGGCTTCTTCCAATAAAAAATACTGTAGTGCAAAAATTATCTGTTTGTTTATGTGGGTTTCTATCTACAGCGTTACATACAGATACATTACATTGAGACCATCAAATGCATAAATGAAGATCATTTGAAAATCTCAAGTACCAGTTTTGAGAGATCCAGTAGTACACACAGAAATGTACAAATGTGAATTCAGTGCATTTTGCACGAATATTGAGATGCACATGTACAAAATTCTTTTTTTCACATCACAAAACCTTTTGTGAATCTTATAAAGCACATGTAAATGACATTTAGACTATTTAACCTATCTATAATACCTTGTGTATTTTAATGCATGAGTGTAAAAACACTGTAGGTGACCCAAAAAAGTAGACACTGAAGTTAAGTGCAATGCTGTTTGGATTTTACCAAGTGACGGTCATTGTGTGGCTTTTATGTGATAATACAAAGAGACAAATCTGTGTTTGGTAAAGTCAGGTTTCCACAACAATCACTCTTTCTACACATATGATAGAGTGATAGCACAGATTATAAATGCTCAAAATGAAAATATTGTTCTAAGATGACTGTGAGTCAGGACAGAAATGAATAAAAGTGTGAATGAATGAAGTGAACATGTATGGAGTATGTGTGACTGTGTGTCATTTGTTGATCACTCTTTGCTGGTTATCAGTGGGATAAAAGAGGCTTGGTCACTTGTAGCTGGTTAAGTTCAACCCTCGAGCAGTGTCCCTTACGTTGCTCTAATGCTACAAGCTCTTATTCATTCTCATTTTTTCTAGTGACTGAGACTCTTCATTTTGCATTAGTTTTGCATTTACAGATGTTCCTCCACATTAAGTCAGTAATCAAACATCATACAGAGTAGGTTACAAATGCACAGGACAAAATGCATTTAACATATATATCAATCTATATACATATATATATTTAGACTTTGAGTTGCCAGAAAATATTTTGAATCCATTTTACATATTTATGTTTTCAATTGGACCAAGAAAAATATTTCAAATAGATGTTATCCACACGTCTTGGTAAACTTTCGCATTCAGAAATTATATTTACATATGTACAAATGCCAATTTACTTGACTAAGGTGGCAGAGCTTAGCTCACTTTAACCCCTGGCTGTGTATACATGTAGGAATAGTGCACTTTAGTCCTGTTAAATATAAGCTCCTTGAGCTGTTCACACTCACCAACACTGGGTGGCGTGCTTTACTGTAAATCCCTGCTAAGGATGACTTCTCCAAAATTTTGGAAAGAGTTGCATTCATTGTTTATTGTTCATATCCGTGAAGGTTTATCATCATTCCCTGGTCAGTGCAGATCACACAGGGTAAAAGAATGATCTGCCACAGGTCAGTGGGATGTGTCTGTATATGAATATGTAGAGTATCTACAGCATGTTCTGTTTGCACAATATGCATCACATACATCCTACAGATTATACAGTAGATCTGGGTCTCTACATGTTACTCTATAGATAGATAGATAGAAATAAACTGTAATCATCAAGTACTACAGGAAAGAGAACTTAAAAAAATCACTGCCTCTATGAGTAAAAGTAGTGGCTGTGCAAAATTAGTGCAACGTGTATGTGCAAAAAAAGCAACAAAAAAAGCAGTGCAAACAAACTACATGTAAACTACAACATTGTGAGTCCTGTGTGTCCTCTGAAACCTTCCTATGAAGTTTAGCCTGAGCCTGGAGTGTCCTCGGTGTCTGTGGGTGTGAGCCAACAGAAGGCTGCCTCCCTCCACAGGCTCCACCAGCAGCTGTCCGGGTGAGGCTGCACAGCGCACCGCAGGCTGCAGAGGAGGGGATGGGTCTGCCAGCTCAGACCTCCGGCCGCTGTGGCTCCGCTGTGGGCGTCCAGAGAGCAAGAAGAGGGACTCAGCAGTGAAGGAGAGAAGCCAGGATGTCTTTGCAGGAGCTACCGGGCTCTTTCGGAGTCATGTTCCCAGCCTTCTCGCTGCCCATGAAAGCGGAGCGCAGTCGGAACAAGGAGCGTCTGGAGGCCAGCCTGGCCGGCCTGTGCGAGCTGGAGCTGCTCAAACAGAGGCAGGAGAGCCGCGTGCTGAGCGCGCTCTGCCTCGGGGACTCCCCGGCTCCCGGCCGCCCGCTCTGGGGAGCTCTGCGGGCGGCACGCTGCGCCCTGGACGCACCGAGAGGCACCGCGACGGACGATCATAGCGATCATAGCGACAGACTCCAGACTGTGAGTTATGTTTGTCTGATGGGGCTTCTTTTGTAATATTTATGTCTTGCTAGTTTGCTTATGTAAAAGACAGTTTGTTGAGCTGAGGCGTGTGTTTAGAAAAGTTTGCAGACCCCCTACTTGATCAGGTTTAGAAAGGGTTTTGTTGTCAGATGTGCCTTGGCCCACAGGTCTGCTGGAGGCTGGGGCTGCCATACATTTACTTTCTATACTGACTTTTAGGCTGGAAAACATTTTCCTGTTTTGGAGCGTGTTCTTGGAAGCCTGGAGGTCCCTGGACCTTCCTGTGGTAACCTCTGGATTAGATTACCAAACACTGAATGAAAGCACACAGATCCCCTGTCATTGACCCCAGTGTGCAGTTATGAAAATGCAAAGTCAGGAGGGCCTCAAAAGCCCCACGTTACCATTTAAGGGCAAATTTTTGGGGGCGCTTCATTACCGTGTCCATTTCACGCTGAACACAGTGGAGCATCCAGGCCTCTATATCCTTTGAGTTTGGAAAGACTATCACTTCAATGGGGTAAATAATTACATAAAAACTGAGGTCATTGTTTTTCATGAAGACCGCCTCGCTCTTGCAGATTCGGTCAAGATTCCATCCAACCATTTGGGACTCTTTGAAACAGATTCCAAAATCAACATCAGCATTGTTACATTGACTTTCTTTTCTACATTCAGTAGGGGGGAAAAAAGCAAAACCTATTCCATGATAGTGACACTACCTACAGGGTCTGCTTAATGACCTCAGCAGATGATGTTTCCGAACATAGAAGACAGGCCTCAGGATGCAACAGTATGGATTTTGTGGCAAATGCCTAATATTTAGCATTAGGAAAATTGTTGAAATTGCAAGATAATATTACACTGCATAATTCACACTGTAACACCGAATGACCATTTGCATTTTAAGACATCAAAACAAATTTCAGACCTACAAGCATGGATGCAAAAAATGAAAACAAACGTGTGTTATTCGCTTGGTTTTCTGTAACAAACACGATCATTTTGCTCAAGGAAATAATGCAAATTATTGCTAATTGAAACGATTGTTACAAGCAAAATGAAAGTGTGTTGCAAATATACTATACAGGCACAGAGAAAAGAGGAAAGTATAAGAGTTTGTGTTTTAAATGGGGAAATGCTTTTGAAGACAGGAAATTTCACAGTCTCAGCATTTATTTTACATTTTAGAAAGCAGTTTTGATCCAGTGTGAACTTTTCAGCTGTTTCTGAAATGAGCTAACTTGTGTGAAGGACAAGCAGCTGCCATTGGCTAGATGGCTAACACAAGTTCTTCCAAAGCAGTGAGCCAGCAGTACATCAGCTTTGTGCAGTAGTAGGCACATTTCTTCCTGAACAAGGCATGCAGTGGAAAGATGAACTGACCCCTCCCCAGTGACTTTTATATGAACCATTGTTTAATTGGTAAACCATGACACAAGGTCTCAATTCAGCGGCATTAAGTCTGTCCGTACGGCTGCAGGGTTATGAACTGTGGACTGACAGCTACTTGAAATGACAGGAATTCCTTCTGAGGAGGCCTGAGAAAACCACCAGGGGTTGGAAACAGCCACATTCTGATGGAGATTTCAATTGCAACGTAATTCATTGATGTAAAGTCTGAAAACCTAAAAACAAACCTAAAAGGCCTGAGCACAAGACACCTGAACTTCACTATTGGCTTGTAATCATCATCAACTAAATATTTGTTAAGAGAAAATTTATAACAAAAGTAAATTAACGGAAGGCTGTCACCCTCCATGTGCTTAATTGCTTTAAATATACATTTTCACCTCTCCAAGCTTTTTAGTATTATCGTCATTGATTTCATCCTGCATCCTATTTTGTTCAGTCATGTGGTTATAAAAGGGAATTGAGAATGAAGGAAACATTCACAGTCAGTCCTTAGATTTCCTGTCCTGGCATTGATTAAACCCCTAAAACTCAATTTTAGGGGTTCTGATTCAATTCAATTCAATTCGAAGAACTTTATTTATCCCTGAGGGGCAATTTAAGGCACGAAGAGCAGTGAACAAGAGCAACAAAAGTAAAGCCAAAAAAAAAAGTAACAAAAGCAAAGCAAAAGTAAGATGATGGCAGCTTTTAAAAAAAGTGGCAGTGCAATGCAATAAATATTGTGACCAATTTAAAACAGTAAACAAATACTGAATATTAAGCATTGAGGATGGGATTGGTGCTTTCGATGTGAGACCCCTGTCTGTCTGAATCCATGTTTTTGAGACTGTCATTGGTACACTGCAGTTCCAAAGTGGAAATGCTCAGCCGTGGCACTGACTGCTGATCTGACTCCTGATATGTCTTGTAGCATATATAAACCATCCCATGGACATTTCAACAAGGTTACAAATGTAATTTTCATTGGAGCAGGGCTTTAAATAGACCCAGAGAACCATCAAGAAACAGTGACAAAACAGGCAGAAGGCCAACTGTCAAGTGACGACAAGAATTCATTGAAACAAATAAGAGTCGTGATAATACTTAGTATTAAAGTGCAGCACTTGCATTTAAAGGACAAGAATGCTGTGGGAATTATACTGAGTTAGTTATATTAGGCTTTTTTTTTTGCAAAGACTTAGGATTGGTTTGGTCACTCCTTTTATTTTGGCAAATGAAATAAATCAGCTATTGTAGCCCAAATGGGTGAATTTGTGACTTCCATGTCTTGCCTTTAACGCTCTTCAACTTGTTAAGTTTCACATAAAGCTCTATGAACACAAGTGAAAAAATAGATAAAGAAAATGTAACTTTTTGTTACAACGTCTGTTAAGGATTAGCAGTGTTTGGTCCAGGTCCCGATGAACATTTTCAGATGCTGAACAGTTACTGCCTGACTAGTTTATATACTGAACCTGACAAATTTCACCTTTTACTAGACAATGATTATGTTTTATGTATACACCTACTTTAAAGCTCACTGATGAACAGAGGTGACAGTGAGTCAAACATGCACAAGTCTCAAGAAAGTCTCAAGTCAAGCCCTCAAGTCCCAAGCGAGTCCCAAGTTACTGTGGTGCGAATCAAGCAAGACAAGTCAAGTCATTTCTCAGTTTGTATTTTTAAATCAGGTAAAATCCAGTGGTGATGAAAAGTTCCGAATTAATTTCAACATTGGCTAAAATTGTTTCACACTGCTTACACCTTATAAATCATACTGATATTTGACATTTTGTGGCAATCAATAACAATCTCCCAAATGAACAAGAATGGAGAGTGGGGCCTTATAGCTCTGAAGGGCTTTAAAGGGACTGTTTTTAATAGGACATGGACCACAGTGCATCATAAGCATATGCTTGGTCTGCACAGCTGTAACAACACCGACAGCAAAGTGATTGTAACAGTGCAGACATACAATTCAAATTATTGGTGTAATCAAAAGGTGCCTTTTTCAGAGAAAGGGCTAAAATGGCATGTTAAGACAAGACGAACATTTCACATGTAACAATTTAGTCATGAGAACTTAATTGGTTCTATGGCCCCAAATCAGTGCCCCGATTGTCTTTCATCAACAGTATGTCTTCTGATCAATTTGAAGCCAGGTCTAACATAGTTTAAAGTTAATGTTAGCTTTCTAGTTCATGTTTGACAGGTCAATAAGTGAGCTTAATAAACACATCCACATACAGTAGCTTTCTTTGTGGTTTTTGTAGTGACGGATGAAGTTGGATGTTGTTGTGGTGTTTTGAGCTGCAGACCTTGTTTACCGCTGTCGTCTTCTTACTACGTATTTAACACATTTTATAATGCATTGTACCAAACAATTTTGTCATTGATGTTGATAAAGTACCTATCTTTGGTACATATTGCTGTTATTTTATGACCCAGGCCTAGCTGGAACTATTTCTTGGTGACAAGTAGCCAGAGACAAACACTTTCTGGAGTCTTATTGTCACCAGGAGCTGAGACTTCAGGAAGTCACTGCAGTCTGATAAAATCATTCAGACTTTTAAAAACTTGACGCTGTCAGAAAATCATCTACTTCTAGTTAAAAGGTTATAATAAGGTGGTCACGGACAGACTGTCTGGAATGGAATCTGACTGGTCATCAGAGTGTTATGCTCCCTATGAGACTTCTGTGGTTTCCAAGGCACTGGAAGGCCAGCTACAAATTCTCAGTCACAACTGCAGATTCTTAATCATTTCATTTCTAAAACCAGATGCTGCTTTCGACCTATTGAAGGATGTATGTTTTTACCGTGATGCTCTGTATTTTTCAGATTCAACTTTAAGGTCTTGCTGTGCCTCTAACAGCATCATTACAGTTTTCTCCCTCTGCGATTGCTGCTAGTCATCAACAGAAAATATGCCTCAGGCAAAGACTTTTCCTTCCAGTAATTCTAATGACCACAATTAGTTTTGTTTAACTCTTATTCTTAGAGTATGTGCGAAAGTATGTGACTTGTGACTTGAAGTTTCCGTCATCATAGAATTAGGCCCAAGCGTAAATAATCTGATTTATTGTATAACATTTTTGGCACATATGTCGGCACACGCTGTACTCATGACCATTTTATCCCCATGTTGATATTGCTGCAGATGGCATGTGCATCGTACAGTTTGTCAGAGGGTTTGATGTGACACATGACCTTTCAAATCACTTGTAGTTTCTGAAGGTTCATATACGCTAACTTAGATATTTTTAATTCAGCACTAGTTCCTCTGAGCCTGTGTACGTGTATGAGGATGAGATGAAAAAAGAAGTGAAGGGATAAGGAGAAAAGGCTTCTGTGTGATCCAGGGAAAAGGCAGTGAAAGAATGCATGTTTGTGTGTGTATGAGGTATGAGAGAGACCATGTGTATTTATTCCCCAGCAGGAGCTGCTGACAGCCATGTGACAGCTGACAGCAGCTGGGGAAGCAGCACAACCTCCACTGTGTCCTCCTGTATGTCCAGGGACTAATGAGAGGCACGCTGATATGTGGATTCAAAACCGTGTGTGTATGAGTGTGTGTGTGTGTGTCAAATAACGGTAATGGGTATATTGATGTTGAAATAATGATAATGGAATAAATAATGATCTGGAGGTTTATACTTATAATGTTAAACGGTAAAATAAAAATAGGAATTCCAATGAATGGTATGTTGATTAATAGCAAATAATGAAGGCAGAATCAGTGTAACAGGATTATGTGAGTGTCAAGTTGCATCTTGTAACAGCAGAGTGGCTAACAAAACAGAAAGTGAGCAAAAACAGTCCCCTTTCTCAACAGCTGCTGTTGAATTGTCCTTGAGCAAGGCACCAATCCATCAACTGCTCAGCCTGTGGCTTTCCTGGAGTGCATGTATGGTGGTGTATATGTTTACAGTGTGTGTGTTTGTGCTGTCATCCAATACACTTTAAGTCACCAGTGGAGACCCTTGCAGCTGTGTGGCCAAATTGTCACTGAAGCCAAACACAAACATTCTCAACTGCGATGGGTGTATTTTCCTTACGTTTCACACCTCGCTGTGTTACACAAACACAGCAGCATGTCTCGCTGCTGTTTGGGCTCTTGGTGGGGTAGAGAGATTGGACTCATTGAGTTACCTGGTCACTTGTGAGGTCTCCAAAACAAAAACTACCACCTGGTTACTTTAAGTCACAGCTGTGCAGCTTCAGGGGCTTTAAGAGAAAAAAATGCACTCATTACTACAAGTCAGGACACAACAGCCACACACATCCTGTGTGTCACAATTTCCACCAAAATGGAGAGGCCTCTTCAGTAAAATAGAAGCTTTTATGACGACCCATTATCAGATTGCTGTGAGAGGTGGAAATGTTCAAGAGAAAATGGAGACTGAAATCAAGCTGTCCCAACACACAATTCAAACTGTTGAGTGTAAATACACAATAAAGCCAAAAACAAGCCTATTTTACAGTGCTCCTCATCCGAAATGACAGATTGTCAAGTCAGATGGGTCAGATTGAATTATCTGGAGAAAAATTATTCTCATAGCAACAACACTTGGCTACGTTTTGTAGGTGCCGCGAAGACGAATGTAAAGAGAACCCATTCAACTTATTCAAACAGAAACTGGGCTTACAGACTTGACAAATGGGACAGTGCACAACATTGCCAGGCTTTAAGCAGACCTCTCAATGTTATTGCTCAGACACATTATTTAATGAGTACGGTTTGCCCTGAATCTGATTGATAGTGTTAACTTCTTCACTATCCACTGTCCGAGGATTAACCGCCTGATCCATAATGTAAGCAAAAACTGCTGCTCTGAAGACTAATCATAGAGCATCAAAAATAAATCCTGATCAGTCACAAATTAATAAATACAACACAGTATAGACTAGAATAGAATTGAATCCATGTTTAAAATAGTCAAAGTATTAATAAATCTGTATTGATACAACAGTATCAATACGACAGTAAGCCCCACTGTGTCTTCACTGTCTGACTTTAATCAACTGAAAGCAAATGACCATGATCCCTCCAGGACACTGAAGGAGATTTCCTGTGGTAATCAATTTATTTTTCCAAGAAGGGATCAACTCATTTCACTGGATACAGGAAGAAACGATCCCTTACAAAGCTCCATCTGGCTCTGATAAACTCTGAGCAGTCAGTTGAAAAACACACTGAATGGATCCTGGGCAGAGTTTGTCCATAGATTTACAGCTGGCAGCTTTCAGCAGATACCAGGCCTGCACACTCCGATGCCTGCTCACTTCAGCTGATCAGATTCCTCCAAACGTCCTCCGACTGTGCTGCAGTGGTTCCAGTTCGAATGCATTTGACTGTATAGGTCACAACAACAGCTGTCTACTTCCTCCTCAACCTTACTGTGAAACCTGAGCTGGGCCAGTGGATGTTTACTTTCATGGTTGTTCGTCATGTGAAAATATTATACCAAGAGCACAGTTTAATGTGGAGCACACTGCCCACAAAACAAGAAACCATATTTGGCCCAGTGTTAGGGTGCCTTCACATTTAGATTAAACAAAGCTTTACTGGCCAGCAGTCCAAACATGCCAAGTTGACACTGAACATGAGCCTTCAGCCATTTCATGTCCATTGATATGATGAAAAAGATCTATTAAATGACATTCACAACATTTCTTTTCATTTCAACAAGTGTCTAAGTCAACATTTTGCAGATATATTATTACTGTAACATAAAGCTGAATGGGGAGTTGCATTATGTTAGACTACTATGTAATCTTCCAATTATAACAAGGTTATTGCTACAGTCATGAGAACACGTTATGTGAGTCTATTATGGTTGTAATTGGAGAATAGCATAGAATTATTTTCTTAACAGAGAAAAGAAAAAACGTCCTCATTTTAAGTAGCATCACGTGTTTCTTTGCTGTAGTCCATCCATCTTGGTTCTAAGTTATAACTTACTGAGCTTCTTTCCAGACATAAACCATCAAACACCTCATATAATCTCAGGGCAATGGAGGAATCAGGCTTCTGTGAACCATTCAGACGCCTTAATCTAACTTTCACTTTAATCTTGACATTCACAGTAATCAAATACTTGTGTGCATGTAAACAGTGTGCATCTCTTTTGCTTGCGTGTCGTTTAGGAGGCAGATAGAGAACGTGAAGAGCTGGTGTTTTTACAGTGTAACAGAGTCAGATAATGGTTTAAATTATCGATCACAGGAAATAAGGACTGAAAGCTCTGAAGAGGACTGCAGGGGGACTCTTTGTTTTCGGTCTCTGTTTTTGCTCTTTTGAAACATTACTCCAGTTAATCCATGTTTCCTGTCTCTGCTCCCTCATATATTTTGCTCCTTCACTTCGTCTCTTTCTCTAAAGCCGTTACATGAGTAGAGAAAAACTTTTTCCTTTTTCAGCCCGATCTTTGCCTCTCCATCCTTTACCTCTTTGTTGTCATGGAGACAGCAGTTGCTTTTCCTTAATATTTTTAGTTTTTCAGTCTAATGTCCAAGGCATCTGCTTATCAGAACAAACGCAAATACATATGCTGCATAACTACAAGTCCACCACTGTGAAATGACCGTTCATCGAGACAGCCGGCTCGAAAAGCATTCCTACCCCCACACCCAACCTCCCACTAACATACACACACTCACACAGTTTATCTGTATCTGTGCTCATGTTTCCAAGGGGCGTATTTCTGGATTTACATTTCAAATTTAAGCCTGGGGAGAGTTCAGCACAGCACATCTCTGTGTCATGCCTTGATTCGTGCACATGTGAATTAAAAGTCGGGTTTCATGCTAAATAATAAAGTCACTATTGCAACACCATTACATTCTTACATGGCTAATTAATAATAACCTGCATGAATTCATTTTTAAAGGCTAGCTTAAATATGAAGGCACTTCTCATCTGTGCATAATCACATCTCACTGTGCAGAGAAAAGGACAAATCAAATGTGTTGCCAAGTACACTGCTGACAGATGTATACCTATGAAAATAGAGAGCTTGTGCTTGTGGAAAGCACATTATGTTCAGTCTTGTCTTTGTAATAGTTCCAGGTGTTATTAGTCAGCAACGTCATTGTCTTTCAGAGTGTTGTTCATTTCAGGCCAGGGCTGCATATTATCACAGGAGCATCGAGCCAGAATGAATATTATTCTTGTCAACCTATCAAACTAACCCTAAAAGAATTCTATAAGAAAAACACGTATTGAAAGCAGGAGAGAAAACATCGCAAACTCCACACACAAATTTGCTTCCTTGCCAAGCATGACTTTGTCAAAGTCGCATAGCCAATGAGCTGAAGTCAACTAGACTATACACAGTGTTAATTGCCTGGGTTGCAGTCACACCAGTGCTTTAGAGTTCAATCCCTGTAGAACCACTGAAGATGTGACTGTCGGCTTTACAGCTCAAGGCTGCAATAGAACTAAAGGTGTGTGCGTGTGTACCTGCACGAGTGTGTGCATTCACGCATGACCGTGTGTCTGTCTATGCAAAGACGTGACTGTGTGTGAGTGTGTGAGCGTGCACTCACATGAGAGAAACAAGCAGCCATTGAGCCAGTGTGGTCTCACATAAGTAGCTGCTTAAACCCACACACAGCCCCTTTTATACAGTGCATGCCTGACATAAGCCTAGCTTAATTTTGCACACACACACACACACACTGAATCCTATGCCTGCATGTATTGAAGAGTCTTGTGACGCACATAGTAAGTTAGTTTACGGTTTGAATTTTCGAGTGAAGTCTGCAGAAACAGACAGCTTTATCAGACTCATGAGATTCCTATAGCTGAAGGCTGCTTATGGTGAAAAGTTGGTGAAATTATTTTCAAACACAGATGATTTTTGATTTGATTTTGGCAGCGTGATGAGCTTGTTTGTTCCAAAATAAGATGCTCCTGGAGAAATGGCTGTGTTGTTTCACTCCTTGCTGGAGGTCTTATGCTCTCTGATATCTGATGTATATTCCGGTCACCATTTTTCAGCTCTGATGCTGATGTGACTGTTAGTTATGCCATAAATATAAGCTCTCCAACTCTTAATTGTGTGTGGGACATGACGGAACATAAATACTAAAATCACACAACCCTATGTCCTTGGCTAACATGGCACCATATGATATGGTCATCTACAGAAAGATTTTAACGTTGTATGTATTCTTACATTTTAAAACTAAAAGCAACCAGGGCTATTTAAAAAAAAAAAAACTGCAAGGAATTATATGCAGCTGAGCTTTGGCACTGAAACGTGAAACTTGAGACATGGACTCCAGTCAGACTAGATTCACTGAAATGAGGATTTGAGCCTTGACTCGGACTTGACTGCTGTGAGACGATGACATCGAACTCCAAAGCAAATATATTCAAGGCTCAAGTTGTGAGATGGTAAGATCCTGTAGTGGGAGTAGTTTGTTTGTTTTATACAACTTAGATTCATTTTAATCATGATAATACAATTTAGTTAATTGTTCATCCTCTTCTTCTCCTGTTTGTTGTGATGTACCCTAAGGTTCAATTAAATTAGCACTATGCTTCCACTGAGGTCTGTTGTTTAAAAAATTGAACATCACTTATCCCTCATTACGTTTCCCATTTGAAAGCTCGTAACCTTCAAGTTACTGTCTCGAGGATGTCAAATGTTGAATGGCCAAACAGTTTCTTTAGCTTAGTGAGAGCAAGCTCTTCATTGTTCCCACAAATTCCCCCAGTGGTGTAACCAGTTTTCTTGGCCCTTTAAACGTTCACACAGAAATCTGGGTGTCAGTTTGATTCTGCTTTGAATTTCCCTCAGATCTTCTGACAGTCAGAGTCCAAATCTTACAATTCAAGTTATTATTTTCTCATTCTTAAGATACTGCTGATGGCTTATTGTAACACCAGCCTCACTGGACAAATGATGTTCCCCAAACACAAATACTGGCTTACTGACTAAATACTGGATAGAGGACCTGAATGAGGTTTTGTACTTCGGGATGAACTAGATCTAAAGTTTTCAGTTTCAGTTCAGTGTTTTGACAACACTTTTCCTTTAAGGTGAAAACACTACAGGATCAAGTTATCACGAACAACTAACAACTACTTGCAGCTGGTTTTACCTCTCATGTCTTGACATACAGCTGTTGTCCTTTAAGTGCGTGTCATCTGTGGGGGAAAGAGGAAAGAACTTTTATTGAATTCAGACACTGAAAAGTATTAGGAATGGGAGCAGTCTTTTAGCACCAGCATGTCTCTTCAGTGATGTTGATTCTTTTCCTTGTTCCCTTCTAAGTCTCTGTTGTCTGTTGTTTAGACAGCTTCAACTCCTGTGGGTGGGTGGGAACATTGTTCCAGTGTTTTGATAGTGTTTGTGGTCATAGCTGTCTGTGAATGTGAAGGTTGTTGCTCTGTGTGGCTCTACTTCCCATCCTGGCAGATGAACAGGGAGTTGATATGTGCATTCCAAATTAGTGTGTATTAGTGTGCTGACATAATGTTCCATTACAGTTTGGGGTGTGGATGGGTAGCCGTTCTTGTAACTTTGTCCAAATTAAAGGATAAGGACAAAAAGTGAAAGAAAGTCTTCCCACATTTTACTGTTCTTCGCTGTAATTTACTGTGTAGGGCAATTGGGGTGAGTTTAGTTTTATGGTAATGTTAAGAGTTAAAGGAATGCACAGATATTTGGAAACTTTTCCAGCTTCCAAAAGTCTGCTGAAGTTATTTGTTGCATGATAACACGACTGCCAAAATCAACATCACATTTAGCATACACACATGTACATACACCAACATGACAAGCAGGCTACATGCCCAAACTTCAGTCTATTGTAATTTACTTAGCTGCAGATGGTAGAAGAGAGACGACTTTGTACAGATGAATAAATGACTATTCTCCTTTGGTTGAAATGTTGCTCTTCACACTGTGCTTTGGATAATGACAATGGTGTGATACCACTGAACAGAGTGTATGATTAAGTGTTGAAGCATGGAGCACTGGAACAAATCTAGTAAATGAAGGGTCCTCAGACCAGTTCGTATTTTGTGTGCATGTTCAGTACAGTAGTATTCCCATCCAAGTACAATCTGTTGACTCTCACTCTGTCCCTCTCTATTTCAGAGCAGTCTTCAGTGTACGCCCTGGGATATAAAGGCATCTTTAGAACAGCAGGTGGCAGAGCTGAAGGTGAACACTGAGGTCAAATCAGCAGATTCTCCTACTGATCTAAAGGACAGCCAACTCAGTGCAGGTAAAATCATCAATTCTGCTTATCACAAACAGAAAAATTCCATGCAAAGCATAAACAATTTATAAATTGGACACTGCATATGCTTATTTTATGACTCAAAAAACCGTGGTTTCACTACTTTGTAACTGTTACATATCTCAATTTTGGGTATAGCTTAGTCTGTTTTGTCTGTGTGCAAATACTGAACAAATCTCCCCAAGTGCTTTAATGAATTAATCACCATTATTATTTTTTATGATACTGACTTCATTTAGGATAAGCTCTGTGCTGCATGAAGGTTATTGTGTGTTCTAGTTGCACCAAAACATAGTGCACAGTGACTCATAGTCATTATCAAGACCAATGATTCTTTCTCCCTGCTGTAGACACTGAGGTCATTAAGAATGCAGTTTGGTGTCTGACAAACAAACATCAGGCAGAGAAATCTATTACATGTCCTTGGTGGCTAAGCACAAAGACACAAATCTGAGTACACTGAGGTTTAAAAGGACAAACAGTCCTGTCTGTCTGCACCACAGATGCAGTGGTCTCATGGTGCTGGTTATACATGACCATAATTAAATTACACTTCTGTCTGGTAAGACCACAAATGGCTTGAAATGTTTGGTATATTGAAAGAAGATTCATTTCTCCTATCTAAAATAGTATTCACAAAAATGGTATATTTTCAACTGTACTGTTTTGCCATTTAGCTCAGAGTTGTGTAAAAAAACTGTGTGTAAAAATGTTGCATGTTTTTGTATGCTAAGCTTAGAATCTATATACAATTTCTAAATGCTAATGATTCTTAAAATAGGCCAGAGAGTTTCCTTCTCTAGCTTGTTGATGGGAATCAATATTTGTCAGCACCAGCGCCTTTCTCATTAAGCTAAAGATAGCTTAAGATATGTGACTGTTGTTCATGCATACACACACACCATACTTCATAATATACAGTGGTCACAATGATGCACAGTCTTTGCCTTTCCCAGGATGTCTCAGCAAAGACAGTGTGTGTTTTACATCAATAGGAGAATAATTTTACTGAAGTGATAACAGCAAGAATAATTGTGATCATTTTCTTTGTCTTTGCTCTGTATGTCAGGACAAGTCCTTGTAGTCAAGCACAATAGAGTTCCTGAATCCATGTACCACCCTGGGGTCCCGCGCTCCCTCTCAGCCCCTGAGGGGACTGGAGAGACAGAGACAGGAGAAACATGGCTGTCCGACCCAGTGAGACGGGCCACGGTTACTGATGCTTTAGGGGAGATGAGGGATGTTGAGCCCAGCCAGGAAGAATATCAACAAACCCAAAAGGTAGAGACTTATATATTTGGATTGATCCAACGCAGAGCCCTACCCATACGCCCCTCAAAGCCCCGCACCAGCCTGGCACATGATGCCCGAGCTGTCAGTGTGGTGAGGCAAAGCAGTTTATGTTGCAAGGAGGAGCAACATTCACCAAAACAGGTGTCTGTTCAAGAGATCTCTAGTCCGTCCCAGTGTTCAGAGGGAACTGCTCCACAGGCTTGCCATAACCTTGATCAGGAGCTTTACCTAGCTACAGTTTTTACTGAAGATGTGTCACCCCCATATCACCACCATCTACAGCAAAATGTCGAGCATCAACCAGGGCTTTATCAGAGGTCCAGACAGGCCTCTGTAATTAACACCTCCCGCTCAACCTTGCTGGACTGTCCATCTTTCAGAATGCTGCAGACCCAACCAGATTCCAGCAATAGCGAGCCTGATTCACCCCGACATTTTAACAACTACCCTTCTCCTCCAGCTCTGTCAAAGCCTCGCCAACCACCTTCAATTGATGAGCAGCTGGTCAATGCAGAGTATATTCCAGCCCAGCCCTGCCGAGCCTCTACCAGAGCTTATGCTCATCACCACTCCAACCCCAACAAGGGATCTGGGGTGCCCAAACCCAACCGAAGCACATACTCTCCAGAAAGAGGCCATCATCATCAAGAACAGCAGCCCACAGCATCTCAGATCCAACCCTCCAGATCTCGAGGGGGCCCAAAGAAGTGTCGTTCGAATGAAGACAGAAGTGGTGCCAACAGGAAACCGGGAAAGAAGGCATGTAGGTCTCAGTCAGAGAACAGTCTGCAAAGGGTTCCAGAACGCAAGTACAATACAGTAGAGAGAGATGGTGGAGGAAGTGGAAGTGGTGGACGGGGAAGCCGCAGTAGTCAATCCAGGAGCAAGAAACAACAGCAAGGAGGTGGTAGCTATAGGCGCTGGCAGTCCACCCTGGACCTCAGCCAAGACGAGGCTGACCAGTCACCCATGCAGGCACCCGCAGCAGGCTCCTCGGCTTCCAACCAAAAGGACCACTTTGGAAGGCGCACACGCAAATCTCGCCTTACACATGCATCATATGCCTACCCACACCACCACTCCCACCAACATCAGCACATGGAGTACCATTTAGAGAGTGACCAAGTGCCACTGTGTCAGCCTAGCGAAGACTACTCTCTCCCAGGTCATGGTGAGTCTGAGTCTAGTATGAGCGAGGCTGACTCTCCAGATTCCAGCTCTTTGTCCAGTGACTCAGATGAGAGCGGTGGTCTGGTTTGGCCCCAGCAACTACCCCCTCAGCTTTCCCTCCCATCACCTCCTGCCCCACCTGGAGCACCTCTGCAACCCAAGGCTTTTGTTAAGATTAAGGCCTCACATGCCCTTAAGAAGAAAATCCTACGCTTCCGCACTGGTTCACTGAAAGTAATGACCACGGTGTAAAGTGGAATACTGGCCAAACTGAAAGAGCTTGAACAACAGAGCTTTGGACTATGTGAAATAATGGACCACAAACTAAAGTGAAAATCATTGTGTGCATGACAGCACTATGATCTTGGCTGACTGAATTTATTGGATTGGTTTTAGATGAGCATTAACAAGCAATGAAGGAAATGGCTGTCACCATATCAGTATTTTTGTTTGAAAAATGCGTGTTACATTTTACTTTGCTTACTTTAGTCTTATATGGATGACTCATGTTTTGTCAAAGAGTACTCAAATTTGGCCCCTAAATGTCCCCATTTATCCACATGCTTAAACCTGCTGATAGCATAGCCCATGCTGACATTGCATTACATTATATTTCATGATTTTAATTTCTAACCAGGCGCAGATTAATCCCTAATATACTCACCATTGTAGAGTACACAGAGCCTCATGCAAGAACATTTTCGTATTATTATCCTAAACCTTTGTTACTTTTTTGTGTGACTTGTTTGTACAAGTGTTCCAAGTCAGATTCAGTAAACTGTCTTAACTGCACAATACGTATGCAGTTCATCATTTTGGAGATCTAATCTGATCATCTGCATAACTAACAATTTGCTATATACAGATACCTGTTAGGGTTAGGGTTAGTGTTGCACATTTGAAAGTTAATGTTGAAAATATAGAAGTCTACAATGCTGAGACAGGCCACATTTTATATTTGAACCACAAAATTCTTTTTTGTCACTGAAATGATGCATACCTGTAAATAGGAGGCTAACTTAAGACAAGCAACCAAAGGTTAGTGCTTTCTAGTAAGTTTTTTTTTTCATACAGCTATTATCTATATTGTGGGTGGAAGTAATTGTATCTGTCAGACAGGGGAAATGTGGCAACAGTATATGAATCAAGTAGTTATGAAGGAGTCGACTGTTAGTATTGTACAAAGTGATTGGAAATCATTTTGTCTGGTTGAAATAAACAAAACAAGTTTTATGAATCTTTGACATTTTACTGTAGCAGCAGTAACAAACATCTTTAAAAAGTTGTAATATCTCACTCACAAAGCAAATAAGTATTTTTGAAGGACCTTGTTTAAAATGTTAAGTAGCAACAATTTTAATGTTAATAGTAGGCTCATTGCAGATGAATACAAATTTACCTGCCCAAATAATGTATTTACTGTGTCACTTTGAGTATTTGACAGTATTATCATTTAAAGTGCACTAGTCAGCTCACTATTAGCTTCTTTTTGTATGACATTTGTGCAGTGTATGAAATTAAAATGTTTAAAATACCAAATCAGTACTTGTGTTTTGTTTTGGGGTTTAAAAAAAAAAAAAAAGCATTACTAAATCAAGCAGTATTTTTGTCAGTGGAGATTTTTGTTCAATGCATCGTGCCTGGTGTTACCAAATGGCCAGCCCATGTAAACATCCCCAGGCAGACCACACAGTGTGACAACACAGGTAAAACACACATCTACACACACACACACACACACACCAGTCAGCAGCCCTGGTGTTAGTGACAGAAGTGTTAAGTGATTGAAAAGAATGGGTAAACGGGAGTGGAGGAGGTGACAGAGAGAGGAGGGATTAAAGTAGAAAGTTAAGGGCTTGAGGGGAACATTGACTTGTTTAAGAGTAATTATGCCAATATTCCTCTCTTAGCTGTCACCAACAATACAGAAGAAGAAGAAGTGTGAATTGAGCTGCAGTGAAAATTCATGCTCCTCTGTATGTCTTGATCCATGAGACACTTTTGTAATTCAGTGTTTTTGCATGGTTATGGCAGTTTTTATTAATACAGTTACTGCTACTACCACTGCTGCTACGACTACCACGACCATTTTCAGTCCTTACTCAGCACAAACAGACCACTCATCCTCATCCATCACACTCAAGCCCACTCTATAGAAGGTTCCTTGCCTAAAAACAGGTCTACTGAATGGGTAAGGAGGGTGTGTGTGTGTGTGTGTGTGTGTGTTTGCTTATATCCAAATTGGGGATATACACTAACTCAAGACCAGTTGATTCAGGACAGCGGTGCAACTGGGGACAAAAAGTGGTGTCCTCAATTTGGAAAACTGTGACTTTTAGGTAAACAGTTACGGTTAGGGTTAGGTTAAAGTTATTGTTAAGTTAAGGTTAGGGTTAGGTTAAGGTTATTGTTAAGTTAAGGTTAAGGTTAGGTTAAGGTTAGCGTTAGGTTAAGGTCAGGTAGTCCTTCAGGTTAGTCTCCAGGAAATGAATGTAAGTCTATGTAAATTCCCCAAAAGTGACATAAGTAAAGACTGTATGTGTGTGTGTGTGTGTATGTGTGCAGTAGAGAGAAGGAGAGCACACAGGGATTTCTATTGGCAGGGCTGTTTTATGACAGTAAGATTCAGCTTCTACTTCCTCAGTTCATTAAAGTGGAAACGAGGTATAGAGAAAAAAAGAAAAGAAGTAATGGCTCATCTACGCCATCGATGCCCGATGGAAAAGAACAATACTTCTCATTTCTGCAACATTTGAAAGTCTTTTAATCTTACAATCTGTCTCAGCATTACTAACATTTTCCCAGACACAATCCTTTCACTCTCATAGCCATCCCTTCCCTCCTTCATCCCTCCATCTGTTAGTGGTTATAAGAAATGTGCTCCCTTCAGGGCCAGGAACCTGTAGTATTTCCTGCTTCGCCAGAGAGAAGGGGAAAAGAGGCGAGAGGGGAGGAGGAGGAGGAGACGAAGGGGAGAACAGAGAGGCACTGAGCCTGAGCCAGAGGAGGAAACCCACACAGAAAAAGAGAAACAGAGAGATGGTGAGAGAGGGAGGGAGGGAGGGGGGAAAGGAGGAGGAGGTTGAAGGAAGGCCTCGTGTGCATACATCTGGCTTTGATTAGCCAGACAGAGAGGGTGATGGTGAGAGAGGAGACAGAGGGGCTTTTATTTTTGGCACTTTGGGGAATACAGAGTGATTGACCTAATTTCTCCTCCATCCTCTTTGATTTTTCCTTACTTCTACCCAGTTCACTCACATTTCAAGCCTCTGGAACAAACTTTTCTTAAACAGCTGTATGTGTGTATGTAGACAAAGCAACAGGAAGCCAATTTAAGGTGCAGTCCATTTTCTGTTTTCTTTCTCCCTGCCCCAATCATCTCTGTTTCATTAGCACAAACAGTCTGACAGTAACAAAGGTCTCTTTACTGATGCCTTCGCTTTACCCAGTGTTAACATTATTAGCCTGAAATCAGTGCTTTGTAATCAACCCATAGTCATATTACTGGACCTAATTTTTAGGTTAATTAAAAGATAATAGGAATTTATTTAGAAAACAATATGAAACCATCATCTTCCTCTAACATTGTAGTCTCCAGAGAAAAAACACAGTTTCAGCTCGCCAACATCCGTCTGTTTCCTAGCAACGGAAAGTGAACAAACTGATTTGGTTCAAGAAATTATATATCAGCCGTTAACCAGTTAGCTTGAGAATGTATGACACACCGTGATCATAAAACTCGATTCACTTGATGAATCCGAGGCTCAGCCTGTTGGTTGAGGTATTTTAGAGCCACAACAACTACAAAATATCTTTCTTGATACGTAATTTCATGATATTTAGCTTCAGAGATCAAGTCAAATGTAATTGTGGTAGAGTTTGTAGTTTGTGTGATCAAAGTCAAGACAATTTACCAGCATATTTATTGTTGACTTTTTCACATGGGTTTGAGCAGCAGTCTCTGGATTGCCTTGCTTTGTATAGACCACAGAACTTGAGCCTAATGTTTAGTCTAGGATTAATATTAAAACAGCCAAAGTCCTGAGGGGATGATCATCAGAGTAGACAAAGAGAGAAAGTTTGAAAAGCTCAGTGTCAGCGTAATTTTTCCAAACCCTGGGAAATGTCCACTGACTTCTGACAGCCTCTCCCCAGGGCCCCCGTTCTATGAGAGCTTTAAATCCAACTCAGATAAATGTGAGAGAGGGTGAGAGAAGTTACTGTATATCACACATAACAACTGCCTTGCATTCATGACAAATGGGCACATTTCAGGCTTGAAACTGGCTACACTAGCTACAGCATTACTGCTTCATACTGTAGTCAGATGTGAGACATCTGTGTCTGTGAGAAAAGAGTCTCATCTGTATCTCTCAGTATTTCTCTTTTCACTTTGACACAGCCTCTCACTCTGTTTCTTTATGTGTGTAGGGAGTGTTTGTAATTTCTGCTGACCGTGCAGATATCAGCATGTAATTCTGAAGAGAAAAGAATGAAATATCAAGCCAAGTTTAAAACAGGCCGACTGTGTTGGAAACATATACATGGCCCCTAATAAATTCTCTAAGCATTTTAAAAATTTAATTTAAACTCCTAAGTTACATTTTTAAAGGCGGTTATTCTGGTGTCTTGTTCATCTCACAGTGCAATTTAAATGTGCTATTTTCAGTTTTCTGATTACTGGTGACATTTGTAGTTTTTTTTCCCCCATGTGAGGCAGTCTTAAAAATAGTCCTGCTCTGAGCAAACATTTCAGTTTGTTATAAAAGTCTGTGTTTTTCCTGATGGACACTTTCACCATGATAAAAACTGCACTTGGTCAGCATGACTTTGTGGCAGCTTGTCATCAGTTATGTGATGGGTTGGCTAGAGAATTGGACTCATTTGCGGGTTTTGGATTTTGCACCAATACACAATACTGTCAGTGATTAACTTAGATAAGATTTAAATGTACAGGCCTGCTTAGTTGACTAATAAAAGCAATAAAAAATCTGAAGTTGGGCTATTAGAAAATGCATGGAATCCCACATTCAGCTTTTATTCTACAGTTTATCTGCAAACTGTGATATTCAAGAAAAGTGGTTGTCACTGTTGTTTCAGATCTACTTCTGTTCTTTTAAGAATGCTCTCAGTAGAATAGAGAACAGATTAATTTCACTGTTCTTTTATTATAAGTAAATAAATATAAAACATAGGTTTGCCACGTAGACATTTGTATATCAAGTCACTAAATAACAAATCTTTTCCTGCATTTAATAGGAAAGTGTGGAAATGGTGGTCTGTGGTTAATACTTAGTGGGAAGTGTACATACACAATCATTTCTTTTGTAATGTAATGTAAGTTAAGAATTGTTTTTATTATACATGTTTCCTTTGTGTTTATATATGTTTATGGGAAGAAAGTGTTCATCCTTAGTTAGACTTCAGGGTACAATGTTATTCATCACCAGTGTCATTGTTAGGCAGGAGCACCAGTAAATCATCACAGGTAGAGAACACTAGGGCTGCAGTAGTAGTGCCACCACACTGCCGACCACACTACCAGAAGTGACTCTGTGGCAATGTGAAATAGTATTGTGGAAATCTGGTAACGAGGATAAAGGTTTGTTCCAGAGCGTTTTCAGAGAAAGGACTGTTGAGTGATGTTAAGTTCCAACCTAAACCTTACCTTAGTAGTCCTACTGCAGCAGATGTGTTGGTGTTAACTGAATAAGTAGGCTGAGCAAAGTTGTCATGAGCAGGCCTCCAAGACCCAGTGAAGTGCAGGCAGAGGTGTATCTGTGTGACTTTCAACCACCTCTTAGAAAAGAAACTCAGATTAATGATTACACAATGGAAGAAGTGGAAAAGGGTAGAAAAACTGGGTGAAACACAGAGGAGGGGAAATATAAATAACTGTAGACTGCAGACTGCTGGCAGACAGAGCAGGCTGTTCTCCCTGAGGAGCCTCAGATCATTCAGAGTCTGCAGCAGGCTACTGAAGTCCTTCTACCAGTCTGTAGTGGCCAGCGCACTGTTCTTCGCTGTGGTGTGCTGGGGGGGCGGCCTCAAAGCTGGTGAGGCCAGCAGACTCAACAAACTGGTGAGGAAGGCCCGCTCTGTGGTGGGGCTTGAACTGGACAGTCTGGAGTCAGTGGCTGAGAGGAGGATGAAGGACAAAATCAAAGCCATCCTGGACAACCCCTCTCTGCCTCTCCACGATGAGCTGTGGCAGATGGGCAGCTCTTTCAGCCAGCACATCATTCCACCAAGGTGCAGAACTGAGTGCTTCAGGCGCTCCTTTGTGCCCACTGCCATCAGACTGCACAACGGCAGAGGACTGTCCTCACTCTCAACAGCCCCCTACACATAATGACAGTGACACACACACATGCACACACACACACGTATATATATACTTTCATACTTTTATCTATTTGTATTCTTTTGTGCGCCACTGTCTTGTGCTGCTGCAACGCCCGAAGTTCCCCTCTGGGAGATCAATAAAGACTTATCTTATTTTATCTAAATCATATACAGTGACACAGTGAAAACAAACAATGGTCCTCCAGGACCATGATGCTACATAAAAGAACACAAGAGACTACAGAGAACCAACTCAGACGACACCGAACCACACAAGAATACATAATCATATGTAAATCTACACAAGACTATTTCAATTGCCCAGTCTAGTCATTGGGTACTGAGTAGTCTGATGGCTTAGGGGAAGAAGCTGCTATTTGTTGGGATGCTGATGCTAAATAAACCAGAATGTGCTAATCTGCTAATCCTTTTTGACCTATAATCAATTGAAAAGACAATATAGAGTACAAAGATAATATATTTAATGTTTTATCTTCAACTTCATTGACTTTTGTAAATGAATGCTTATTCTGAATTAGACGCCAGCAGCATGTTTTAAACAAGTGGGGGCAGGGGAAAGATGGGGTGAGGTTTAGCAGTTTGTGAAAAAGATTATTATAAAAAGGACATTACTGCATGGGGTCGAGGACACTCTAGATGGCACTGTCCTGGCCTCCAGCACCACCATAAGGAATCTTGGCATTGTCTTTGATCAGTATATGTCCTTTAACTCCCATGTCTCAAAAAGATGCAGAAAAACTAGTCCATGCATTTGTTACTTCTAGGCTGGACTATTGTAATTCCTTATTATCAGGCTGCCCCAATAAGTCTTTAAAGACCCTCCAGCTGATCCACAATGCTGCTGCATATACTGACAAGAACTAGGAAAAGAGATTATCATCATCATCATTTCTCCCATATGAGAGTCTCTGTAAAATTCAGAGTAGAAAATTAAAATCTTTCCCTTCACCTACAAAGCCCTTAATGGTCAGGCACCATCATACCTTAAGAGCTCATAGTACCCTGTTATCCATATATAACACTGTGCTCCCGGTATGCAGGGAGCCAGAGCCTTCAGCCATCAAGCTCCTCTCCTGTGGAACCAGATCCCAGTTTGAGTTCGGGAGGCAGACACACCTGTCACTTTCTGCGGATATTTCTGGATCTGTGATTGTAAGCTACCTACAGGTTCTCCTCAACACCCACTGCCACAGTTATTATTGGCATTATTATTATTATTATTATTATTATTATTATTTACTTTACACCTCTATGAGGATTTGCAGAATTTGCATTGTGCTCCTGTATGTGCTCTCTTCTCCTGCCCCCATGATTTCAGTAAGAAAAGTCAAGAAGCAAAGGGGAAGTACTCTTTGGTAACTAAATTTCGAGAGACACTTAAAATTAAGGGGAGTGTGGCACAGTAAGTCGTGTGTGGGTTATTAAACAGAATCAATTCTTGGATTTAATGTTAGGTAAGACAGATTTTTCTATATGTTTCCTTTGTATATGTGGTTATGGGGGAAAAAGCGTTGTTTGAATTGTTGTTAGAATTTAATTTAATGTAATTCATTGGCAGTGTCATTGTTAGGAAGTAGCACCAGTAAATCAGCAGTGTCGCTACACAAGCAATGTATGCAAAGGGAGAGCCACAGGTCTTGTCTTGCCTGAGCAAATCAGATACTGAGAATCTCTACATACAAGACCGAAGAAAGCGCTGTGTGGCAAGTGTTAATCTAAAGTGATATTTTTTGCTGGTGATGTCATTGAGGTTTTCCTCAGGACAAAGGACAAAGTTTAAACTCAACTTCTGTGGTGCTGTGTTCTGTACGTGTTTATTAGCAACTGTATTAACTGTTTAAGTTTATCCTGTTAGTCATATTAGCAGAAAATGCTGTGCAGCTATTGTTAACCTGAAGTGCCAATTGTTGCAGGAAATCTTAATTAAATATTAAGAATTGAGAATATTTGGACCATGTGGACTTGTGTCACCAGTGGTATGTGATGCTCTGCTCCCCTCTAGAGGCCAGGTCCTGTAATGGTCACATGGTCACTGCCATAACGCCATAGGGTTTCTAATTTTGAAGGGTTAACACTGAGGTGAAAAGAATAGCTACAGAACAGTTCAGCTTGTTAAATTTTCACTGCAAAACAAGAGAGTTGTAAAAGGAACAAATATTATATTATATATAAGGATATTTCTAAATTGTTTTTGTATTGTTGCTCATCTGAAGGTCTTCACATCTGTAAACAACAACAGATTCAATTCAACTTCAGTAAGAGTTTAAATTAAAAAAAACAATAAAATAAAATAAATTGGAATTAGACGTCCTTGATTTCATATAATGGTGTTGTATTACTCTGTAGTGTGAGGGCATCTGCATGTGCAGGATGTGTCTCTGGGACCATTATTATTTGCATCCAGTGACCCCCTGTCTGCTCGCTGTTTAGTCTGTCAGGGTTCAATTATCTGCTTCGAGTGTCATCTTTGTGCTGGTTTCTTCTCTTTAGGGTTCTCATTTCAGTAGCAAAGGACTTCTGGATTCGACTTTCACACAGCTTTGTCTGTCATAGCAGAATGTATTATGTAATAGCATGTCATCATATTCAGGAATCCTTACCAAAGTCACTCAACATTGCAGGTGTGATAAGGACATGATGCAAATTTGTGCCACTGCCACAATCATTATGGATATTACTATTACTTTATGCCTCTATGTGGATTTGTGGAACTTGCATTGTGCTACTCTATGTTCTGTTATCTCCCAGCCTAACCACAGTAAATGTCCAGAGACACTTAAAATTAAGGGGGAGTGTGGCGCACGAGGGTCAAAGTCCGATTATAAAGCTCAAGCGAATCGTCTTTGGGTCTATGACTGAACAGTAACAGTTACTGTAACACTGTTTAAGTGGGGTAAATGGGACCCAAAATACAGACACAAGAGGCAGGAGTGGAGCAGCTCAATATTTATTTTTAACAAAATCCAAAAGACTTACTGATGGTCAAGGGTCAAAACCAAATGAGGCAGTCAGAGAATCAAGAATCAAAAATCAAGAGTCCAAAAGCAAACAAGGTCTGGGGAAACACAATGCAAACTCCAAAACACAGGAAACAAGGAAGAGTTGGAACAATATACATGAAGCGCAAAGACAGATGGTAACGCACAGACTTAAATACACAGGAAGGAGAGGAACACAGGTGAATCTAATTACCAATGCCATGGGCAGGAAAGAGACAGACAGGAAGTTAAAACAACTGAACACACCAGAACAAAGACTTTATCAAAGTAAAACAGGAAAAAATTAAATAGACAACCCCAAATCACTACAGTTTGTTCATGGAGTCGACCCATTCACACACACACACACACACACACACACACACACACACACACACAAACAGATCCGCGCGCAACATTGAAGTGGTTTATTGGATGAAGTGGGTCAGTATTGATTTGGTCTCAGTAGACTTCTGTTGTGGACTGATCCAAAAACACCTGTTTGGATCATTCCACAGGTAAACAGGTTCATTGGTAACAGGTGATAGTATCATGATTGGGTATGAAAGGTTCATCCTGGAAAGACTCAGTCATTCACAAGCGAGGATGGAGAGAGGTTCAACACTTTGTCAAACACATGATTGCATGAAGGAGATGACTCTATGAGCTTGGGAACACTTCGTAAAAACACAGTACACAAAGGTAAACAGTTCATTTCAAATGATTGCATTCAGTTTTCATTTAGCCTTATGCAGCTCTCAGCTTTTGGAATCAAGGTTATATCTTTTGCACTGTGCACCAATGTAGTTATTATACATTTTGATGTGGGACAGGGTTGATTAAACAACTTAGGTTATAAAAACAGTTAACAGTGAAGTTCTCCACAGTCACATAGATATTATAATCTTTTCCTTTTTAAAAACAAGGGATGGACTTATATATAGCATTGTTGATATATTCAGCAGCATTTCAATAAGAATTGATAGCAACTGATCTCTGTTTGTGTACAGTGATCAATTTTACACTGGTTGACAATAATGTGACTTCTTTTATTGAGGGTCTGCAACCATGTTTGTCTAAAAGTAAAAAAATCAATTATTTGATGGTGTAATTTAGCAATATTTAATGCTGGCACAAAACGTGATCTATCAAAACCTCACAAACCATAATGCTTTCGTATATAATACCATAATCCTTTACTTCAAACACGTTTCATGAGGAGCCATGCAAATGGCCATTGGGACAATCTTCCTGAACTCCATCTTTTAAACACCCACATAGACCGCGATAATTATTCCCTTTAGAAACATGACTGAGTTATTCCATGACACAGTTTCAGCTCTTATGACTACAGTAACAGCCATAACAGACATGTTGGGCCTGGGCCAGGCTTTCATGCTAGTGTTTAGTACACTGGCCGTGATTCACCACAGGCTTATTTGCGTTGCTTGTGTAACAAGGGAAAAAATCACTGTGAGAAGTCCTGGAGGTTGTTGCTGAAGTAGCTGTTTACCTTCTGGTTGACTAGCAGCAAGTGCAGTAGTTAACCACTGATTATTACAGGTAAATTACAGGTATCAATCCAAAAATAGCAATGCTAGAATCAGCTTAGTATTAGCTATTTTTAAAATGGACCTCCAAATATTTTTACATGTGTAAGCATCTCAATCTTCCCAAAGGGTTTGTCTTTTATTGGGACAGTCAGACATGCAGAGACTACACATTATAAAGGTTACGCATAGTTCAGGTGAACTGCAGTGTTATCAGTCTATACGGGTTGTACTGTTTCAACTTCTCAGGCAGGGTGGGGCAGCCTCAGGGGGGGTGGGGGAGGCAGGCGGGGTCAGCCGAGAGAGGGACAGTTGACTGTGGGATGGTCCGATTGAAGACTTTCTGGCAACTGAGCTGCAACAGTGACAACAGAAAGACACAGTCAGGTGGTACATGGAATACAGAGAATACTTAACACCTACAAACACTTTTGAATTGTAATTCCTTTGCACTGAAATTTTCCTGATGGTAAAAATTGATAATTGGTCAAATGATGACTAAAAGGCAGGATCATAATATAATTTGATTTTCTGTCGCAGCCACATAAAATATTGCCATCATCACTTAAAATCAAAAAACAAAAATCAAGACTTCTCAGTATCAGTCTTCATTTCAAGGCTGACAAACAGAGATTATAACCCTCTGGTCCTTACGTGTCTTCCATCCCCACATCCTCCTGCTGCTCTCCATCCACAGAGCTCTCTGTGTGATCAACACTGCTGTCCTCCTCTTCCTCCTCCTGCACATTGTCGTTCATCAGGCATCGTGGGGGCCAGTGCAGCTCTCCACTGTCCAGCTCACTGTGCTCCGTAGGCTCAACAACTATAGAGGGGAGACGCTCCCTCTTGTAGAGAAAGTCTTCAGGGTAGGAGTTGGAGTCTGACTCGTCATTCATGTTGGCCTCAGGGAAGATCTGGACCAGGGAGGAGATTTATAATGATTTATATTGGTCAAAAATAAACTTGATGTTCATGGAATAATACTAACTTGAGGTTATTAAAAAAAATACACACAATATCTTCACATTTGAGATGTGCGGTCATGTAGGATCACTTTGCATCCTTGCTAAAGGAGCAACCCACACAAAAACCTTAGAAAATGATGGAAATTTGCCATTGTACTGAGATAGTATCATTAAAACAATCACATCCTTTAGATTTGATGGCAAGTGATGCTGTTTAAACAAGGCAAAATAAGGCAGAGTTCTGTACTACAGTGACACTCGAGTAAAGATGTCAATACCTGGTAGGCTTTGCTCCCTCTTCTCTGAACTGGACTCTCCTCCAATTGAGATTCCACTTGACTGAGAACAGTGCTCATACTGCAAGCACGCACACACACACACACACACACACACACACACACACACACACACAACACAGCTTGGGTTAATTTGGGGAAATATTGTTTGTGGCGTGTATATAATCCAATTTCATCACTAATCACTGCATATCAGCAATACTGAATCCAAAGATGCATTCTTTGCCCTGTGTCTACACTGAACTGAAACAACTGCTTCTACTGAGCCTTATTATATAAACTAGAACCAGAACAAGTTTACAATCACAAAATAGACTAGCAGTGAGACTGGAGTTGTCGTTGATGTTGTCAGAGCAATGTGAGATATACAAACTATTACACGTTTACATAGAAGAAACTAAAGTACAGATTGTTTATGAAGAATGTATATTCAATGTATAAAAGCTAGAACAAATGTAGTCCACACATTTAATTTCATGGCAGATTTTTAGAGCTTTTGTCATGAAGAGTGACCACAACAACACATTTTTTTATCTCCTGCACACTGAATCAATAGCATATTTATATATGGGGTCACTAGGGCAGAGTTTGATCAAATGGAGCTTTGTGGTCTGATGTGAGGGGTGTTGGCCACACACAAGGGGAGACAGTAAAATGTGTCTCTATCACTCTGCAGCTTACATGAGTTTTTACAGTTTTTTCCCAACAAGGTCCAAATGTGTAGCTTCCATCTGACCCCGAGTCCAAGCACTATTCACACAGTTAAAAAAACAACTTTGTAGCTGTACAGATGTGAAAGTCTGATGTGACCTCAGATCAAACAGGATTATCTCAGGGATTTCCAACTTAGCTCCAAAGTGAGGATGGAAGACTGTGTTACCATATGTTTCCTTGAGACATGTTCCAATACAAAAAAGTGGGAAGTGTTGACAGTGAAGTGAAGGGATGAGCAGGGAGGGGGAAGAGTTCCTCCTGCTGTGTTAATCTGCAGGTAAGCACTTAATGACATAACAGGCTTAAACAACAAGGGACGGATGAGAGAAGGTGGAAAAGAAAAAGAAGGCCTGAGGTGATACAGAGAACATTTGGTTTGGTCTGGCCATTACATTTTTATGACTTCCAATTTGGCATAAATACATATTGATGATTGTACAGTGTGTTTATATTGTATGTGCACATTGACACGGATCATCTGGATAAAAATATGCACGGAAGGGACACATGGGTAAAATTAGTTGTCTATTCTTAAATTACCTTATAAGCACTTAAATAGCATCAATGGGTACTTTAACACCACTACTTTGCACAGAGCATTACAATACTAATACCTACTGCATATGAGCTGTTGAAATTGGAGCACTGATTGACAGGCTGTTGGTGTGTAATCCCATTTCCACTTCAAGGTTTCAGTAAATTTCAGGTGGAAGAAACCTCTTGAATCACTTAACTTGTTACTTTGTTAAATCGACAACATGGCCTCATTTTACCATTGTGCTCTGAGAATATGATACGATTAGTTTATCACAGCTATGGAAGCTTGAGTAGGTAATTACACTGTGTAAAATTTCACTTGAGTGATTTAGTGTGTAGTCTTGCAGCTTACCTGTGTGAGGCAGGAATACAGCTCATCTTTCCTGGGACTTAAAGGACCCAAAGACCCTGAGGATCAAAACAAGAAGGGATTTCCAAATGTCTTCTTTTACAAAAATGGAACTTGTCTATTCCTTTTGAAAGTCGGCCACGCTGTGCTGTCAGTCACTTTCCTTTCCTTCTTCCTACCAGTCCCAGGTTTAGTTTCTTTTCACCCCTCCCCTCCTCCTCGGTTTTTTCTCCTCCCCTCCCTTCATTTTCCCACAGTGTCCAGTTCAGTGACGCAGACAACACTGCACATTAGACTGACGCGCAAACCTGCTTTCCAAACTGACAAGCTTACTGTCACCTTCAATTGCAAACAAAGCCTTGATGTAACATGTGAGTGTGCTGCAACAAGGGGCCCCAGACAAACAAATGAGCAAATGAGCTGTCCTGGCATCACACGTTCATCACATCTTGGAGATTATTTTAAGTCATGATTAATGCTGGAGGCTTTCCCCCAAATAACTCCATCTGTTCATTATTCAGCAGAGTTGCTGATGCCCTGGCAGATTACGAAACTCACAGATAAGGCTACCTAATAGGGAATCAAAGAGGATTGTGAGTGGTACATTTCCAATCAACAACATTTTAAAGTAACCACATGACTTTCTGAGATATTCTGCCATCAGAGCTCAGCTTACATTTCCAGGAGTGTGTGGTGCATGTCTTTAGCACTAAGTGGTAACTCAGTCAAGATGAAAGTTATTTTTATACACCTACACTGACACTTTAATTGATCAGTCTGTCTAATTATATCTGCAGTGTTTCCCTGTTGATGCTGCAGGCAAATGAGTCATTTTGTAGTATAACCAGCAGGAGGTGCTAGATCATTTGGGGTTGTGATGTACTGTAAACTGCCATTGAATGCTGTGTGGAATACATGGACAGGCAGCAACAGGAGTGTATTCAGCATGTGCATGTTGAATATGTTCGTTTAGTTGTCCTGCTAACTAGCTAGCTCGGCTAGCCTCGGATAAATGTTAGTTAGCTGGTGAGAATTTGTTCGTCATCAACCCAGCTTTAGTGTTTGCTTCATGAAAGTTGTCTAAAATAAAATGAACATGCCAAATGTGAATGGACTGTGCTGTCCTGCCATGGGACCAGGAAGCAGACATTTTGAGGACAATACTGTGACTGTTTCTGTGATATTAGATATCTTAAGTGTGATGTTGATAAGTGTGACTGTGATGTTATATAAGTATTATTTTTAGTGTTGGTTTGTTTTCATTGTTGCACTTTAAAAGAGATGTTGCTTTATTGTTTTGTTTTAACATTTATTTAAAACACTCAATATCTGTTTTATTTATTGACGTATAGAGGACTGTTGTTTTCCATGTATTATCGTTTTTTATCAGTTTAACTCGCCTAAGTGGCTCAACTTAAGATGTTTAATTTTAATATAAGAGGCTATTATGACTGTAGCTTGTTTTGCTCTTGAAGTGTAATAGATTGTGGCATCTTAGTGGACCATCTAAAGGGCTAGGAATCTCTCCATCATAGTTTGACAAACTAGGGGCCCCCAAACAGCATCTTGCATAGGGGCCCACATGAAGCAAGAAACAGCCCTGGGGTTCAAGATCAGGATTTCTAAATTCAAAGCCCCCCTGCTGACCAAGTATCCCCACTAAAGCATCCATGAAAAAAAAAAAAATTAAGAGATATGAAGGACAAGACTTCAAGAAATACAAAAAAGTTTATAAGAACTGTTCATTCCACTGTGGTGGTCTACATCAACATGACAGTGTTCCCTTCCAACTCTGTCACAAGGCAACAGAGACCTTGTGACACTGGTACTCAGAGAATCTCCCTCAGAGCATGTTACACCAGTCATCTTCTCACTGTGCTGTCTGGTAACCAGATGGTGTTGCTGGTTAACCCCTGCCTGAACACAGGCAGGCTCAGGTCTTTGGGAGCATTTGCTACAGAAGCAAGCTCTGGAGAAATTTTCGTAAAACTTTCGAAAATCATACACTAAATCTCTAAATCGAAATAACTGGCTTGTGGTGTTACTGGCATTACATCCTGAAAGCATCCTTGCTCTTTCTTTACAAAGTACTGCAATGAAAACAGAACACATTTAAAACACAAAGAGAATAAAGCAAAGAGCTCTAAAAATGAAACACATTATAAAACACAAAGAGTAAAATGAACTAAGATGTCATAAAAACCAATGAAATCACAGAAAGGCAATTTTACAATTTTAAAAGTGATTTTGCAGCCCTGATTTCTGCAGGCAGGTCATTTCAAAGTCTAGGAGCCTTGACTGCAAAGACCCTATCACCTTTGTGTAACAGTCTGGACCTTGGAAAAAGGAACAGAGCATCTGTTAGGGGGCTAGAAAGGACAAAGGACAACAAAAGATCTTATTAAAAAAACTTTGGTTGGAGGCTTCTCAGGGCTTTGTAAGTAATTAATAACAGCTTGAAATCAATTCTAAAACCAACAGGGAGGCAGTGTAAGGAAGCAAGGATCGGTGAGGTCATGCTTCCTAGCCTGAGTCAAAATCCTGGCAGCAGAGTTATGGATGAGCTGGAGCTGGGAGTGGGACTTTTTTTTTTTTACTGATGCCAGAGAATAAGGAATTACAGTAGTCCAGTCAACTGGTTATTGGCATGAATAACATTTTCCAGATTTTTGGTTGAAATGTTTCTAAGATGGTGAAAGCAGGATTCAACCATTGATTTAACTTGTTTGTCATTGAGTGGGACCAAGGTTGTTTGATGTTTGGGCGATGGTATCCTGACCTATAATCGTTATTTCTGTTTATCAGCATCTAACTGTAGAAAATCATGTAGCCTACACTTGTGGATGTTGATGATGCTGTTGTATAGTGTTGTTATTTTGAGTAGAACGGGTACACTGTGTCAAGACATGGGCTCCAGTGATCATGGATCAACTCTAGCTCTATGGTTCTTCTAATGATCATAGAACTGGAGTTATTAATAACAACTATCTTTCTCCCTTTTTGGAATCTAAATAAAAAAATACTGGCCATATTAAAGAATTTTGTCAAAATTATGGGCCTCACACTTAAAATGGGATATCACTGTATTAGGGCTGTGGCCAAATGGATTTCAGACTTGAATTATCTATTATTGAAACCAAACAAAATACTAGAATGACAAAGCATGCAGCAATAATAAAAAAGACAACACCATAACTGTGTTTGACATTCAATAATCTTGAGGGTTTGTATGCAAATATTCATATATTTACAACAGACATATATATATTTTCTCTTTATCTATTTTCTCTAGTAACACAAAGCTCAGTCAGAAATACAAAAATTATATTTACTCATGTGAATTTTCCATGCAATGCTCATGCACTAGTTTGAAAAAAAACCCACAATCACAATTGGATGTGGATGCATGGAGCATTACTTTGATGCAGAAAATGCAGTTTAACCAGCTATAAAATTGAGAGATTAATAGTTGAAGGCTGTGATTTGTGGCAGTTGTGGTGTATTCATAAAGAGAGAAGAGGAAGGAGGCAGTTCTCTTAAAAAGTCAAAATATAAAAGCTTGGGAGGAGAAAGAGTAGAGAAAGAAAGAAAGTGACACAGTGAGCTACAGATACTGTGGTCAAGGAGGAAAGGAGGACAGAGATAAACAGAATGAAGGATTTTCAAAACCAGTGAGCTGGGCAAGAGCAAACGATCTCTGCTGCAATCCTTTAAAAAGAATGAGTGAGAGAGACAGAGGAAAACACGACATGAGAAGGACTGAGAGGGGTAACAGAAAGGAGGGAAGAGTGAAGCAGCAGGGATACACAAAAATCAAGGGAACTTAAAAAAGATCCTTGGACGGTTGACAAAATAAGAGATTTGCACTCTTCAAAACATGACTGAGTGTAACAGCACCAGCTACACTGATTCAGGTCAGTGGTTCCTGTTTGCTCTGTCCCAGGGGGAAGAAAAGGGAAGAAAAGCAAACAAGGACAGGTAATAAAAAAAGAATGAAATGACAGATGGAAAAGGAAAAGAGGAATTGTTTCAAAGCCTGTGCATGCATCTCTATTAGGCTTCATTGTAGTAGAAAGTTTGGAGTACTTTGAATCGAGGGAGTGGGGAGAGAGGGAGAGGGAGACTCAAACACCAAAAAAGGTCTGGAGTCAGAGCTGGAGAAATTGCAGGCTTGACAGATGCCGCACACCCATGGGGAGAGAAGAATAAGGAGAGAGACAGAGACAGACATAGAGAGAGAGGAGGGGACTGACATATCATGACAAACAGGACAGAGGAAAAAAGTTAATGACTATAAACTAGAAGCTGGGAAGAAGAGGGAACATGAACTGTTAAAAGAGGATGTTTTCATAGAAAACTTACACGCCTTTACCGTGATCAAGCAGAGTAGGTAGAAAGAAAAGGCCGGTCAGAAGGGGCAGGGGGTGGGGTTAGGTGGTGATCCAGAAAGAGATCCAGTGAGTGAGTGTGTGTTTGGGGAGTCTAAAAAAGATAGTGAGGGCGGGCTGTTACTGTAAATGTGATTCTCCAGAGACCAACTGTAAACGGTAAACCCAGAGGTAGAAGAAGATCCTGCTTGTCTCCAACACACAACACAGTCCACCACGCCATGGATACCAGGGTTCTCTAAACCAAAAGGACTCCTCAGCCACCGGGCGTCATGTCGACGGGCCCCGGCCTTGGTGCACCTGACCTGGCTGAGGGCCCCCAGACCACTGGACCCGTTGGGCTTCAGACCCTGTTGGACCTTCTAGTCGGTGTTTACCAGGAGTTTTACTCCTCGCCCTTCGCAAGGGAGAAATATGTCTCTGGTTTCCTGCAATGGGGTGAGTGTTTTCCTCTCTTTATTTTATATTGGTTCATCACTTTCTGCTTGACTGACACAGGAAGCCACTGGGGAATGTCTGACGACTACACCTTTATTATTTATTTTAAACTAGAACACGCTGACCTAAATGATTCATCCTGCCACTGACAGTACATGTTCGTAGGCAAGCACATGGTTTGGCTCCTGATCAAGAACAATCAACTGATGCATCACAAGCACATCACACAGAACACCATTTGTGACTAAGCAAACAAGTTACAATGTCAGTTCTGTTTTAAAGATATAGTAGCTACTGGAGGCTATTTATTTTGAATGGTCTAGTATCATACAAATGATTCTGCAGCTCACAATTTGCATCCATTGCCAATGTACAGTGTCACTGCAGGAAGTAGTGTGTGCTTTTAATGATCTGACGGCTTTAGTGGCAGGACAGCATCACTTGTCTTTACTTTATTTCTAAAACTTTTACCAATCATTGTTATAAAAGCAAAACAGATTTCTGATTGGACGGCTTGGTTAGAGTTGGGCAAAGATCATGGTTTGCGTCAAAATAACTAGTTAGTTTAAGATCATGGTTGAAAGAAACAGATGTTAACTGTTGGTAGGAAACGGGAAACAAACAGCAGTCTCCTGTGTACAGTCTGCTGTTTTGCTGAGCTATCCATCCACCCCAGCTTCCTCTTTCTGTGGACTTTTGGCTTTATAACAACATCACACTACTTCCTCTGTTGCTCTTGACAGTAAGAGTCATTATTCCTATGACCACTAGAGAGCTACATCAGTTGAACAAATGTCATTTTGGGGGATTTGTTGAAATGACTGATGCTTTTGTTCTTTTGGGCGCCGGCATTTAACAGTAGTCTTTTTTATTAACTATAATCCCTATCTTCCTCTGTTCTTAACCAAGTGTTTTTGTTGCCTTATCCTGAGGTATCTGTTGCCTAGACATACCATATGTACAGTATAGTTTATTAGTCATAACCAAGATTTTTCCCTAAACTTAACCATACCATGTAGCCATGTAGAGATCGTAGAGGGCAAGAATTTTAGAGTTGTTTTGAAGGTACATCATCTGTATTAATCTCTCTCACTTGCATGCATGGCACTAAAATGAGTGAAAAAGAAGAATCTCTTCCATGTGCAGGGTTACGATTCATAGCTGCCTTAGGTTACGCCAGACCTGGAATTGGGCTCACCACAAGGACACATACCAGCATTTGGGTCACCCAGAAGGTTCTTTGATTGATCAGAGCCAGGCCAGTTCTCTAAAATCACTGTAAACCTCATGTTACTTATTATTGCTCATTATCGCTAAAAACTGTCACCTGAGGTTCATACCAGGCAGAATGAAAGTAATTCTTAATACAATAATGTTAGATTTGTTTCATCCTTTCCGACTGCAGCTTACCAAAAAGATTTGTGATGATTAAATATTGTGATTGTTGACTGTTGATTGACTCTTTCCCAATCTCTTGAGAGTCTGCTGTGTTTTACCTATAAATGGCCAGTGAAGTGTTCAGTTTTATGATTCCAAGGCAGTATTGATAACATTTCCACCTTGATTTATGCGATATGCATTAATACTAATTTTATTATCTTCAGTAACTTCTAATTATGCATAATAGATTGTTTGTTCTAGTTTGTGCGTTTAGTTCCTGAACCAAAATGACAAAACTGTTCCCCTGGATTCAAACCTGTCGGCTGGCTTGGGTCTGCGTGAGGAATGCTTTAGGTGCTGCATGTACAATAATCTGTGATCACTTCCTGGGTTTACATTTATGATGTAGTATTTGAGTGATGCCTTTACTGAATTTATATTTTTCATGACAGAGACCTCAGGGTCAGGTGCAAATTAGCAGAAGCTAATTTATTTTGAATCTTTACAGTTGAAGCATAATCTATCCATCCACCAGCTCCCCTGCTGGTGCCTCGATGATCCTCTATTTTAAGAATATTCTATTTTTTCATTCCTTCGTTCCTAAAATAATCCCAGCAACAAGTCTTCAATGGTATTATACACATTGTAGAGTGGATATCACAGTACTTGGAAACAGTGTGGCATATGTGTCCTCCTAATGAATAATCCTGAAGTACAGTTCTGAGATATAAATGGTGCATTTATATTTCCAGGTTTCCAAGATTTCTTTGCTGTAAAAATCATTTTCATTTTTTGGTCAGGCAAAACAAGCTATTTCAATACGTTATCTTGAACATTGGAAAATTGTGATCCACTGTTTGCTGACATTAATAGACTACGTGATTTGGCAATTTATCAATTAAAAATAATGACTTCAGTCTAAACCAACAATCAAAACCTTGAACCTTGAAAAGTCAGACTAAAATAAGTATTACATTTTAGAGAGATTATAAGAGTGTTACAAATGTTTGACATACAGCGTATTCACTACTGAGTATGTGTGCCCCATTGAAACAATACTGCATGGGATTGTAATAATAATAATAATAAATATGCAGTATCAAATTAAATATGAATACAATATACATAACCACTGACAAGGTCAACACTGTTCAGGGATTATAGTGCCATGAAAGCACTGGGCACCACAACTCTAAAACAAGTCTCACGATTTCATGTACAAGATGTGAAGAGAAATTCAGAGCTGAGCTTAGCGACCACACAGACCTACCCCAGTAACCTCTGTGTTATAGCCCAGAATACATGGTGCTTAGACCACTACAAGGTCATGAAAGACAACACTATTCTGCTGACTTTCTGCCATCACTCATGAACCTCCCGGAGACGTTTCAACTGGTGTTGTGTCACAAAGAATACCATGACTCAATGACAGACACATTTTATCGAAAATAAAATACATGCATTTTGTGATGGTTATTTCAGCTGGTGTCTACCTGTCATGACTGATATTTTTTATCAATTATAGACAATCACACACACATATACACTGAATGGCTCATAAATGCTGCCCATTGTAATTTTACTGCCTGTTAGCCACCGCTCTGTGTGTAAATCGGTTGACATTACATCAGCTTTCACCCCATCCTTCCTCACTCCTCCCTCTTTTTATATTATTGACAGAATCCATTCATGCACGTGACAGCGGCTGTGTGTGCCACATATTGTATTGTCCAGTAGCTAAGGAGAACTATCATGTGTCCCCAGTGATGGAACATTCCAAATTTAACCACGCCATGTGTCCATGAAAGAGGATCGAGTGTCAGAGTTGGCCGGCCTTCATCAGTGATGAAGCAGATTTGTGGGTTTAGTCGTAGACTGTCTTCATTGTCATTTCAACCATATAAAGACATTAAACAGTGAAAACAAAACAACATTCCTCCAGAACCATGGTGCTACATAGAACAACACAAGAGACAACAAAAATCTATATAGGACTACATAAAGTGCACACGTCCAATCATGTATAGAATTGCTAAAGCGATGCAAAACAGCCACTAAAACACTAAAGTTAAAAACAAAGTTGAACAAGCAGAGTTGAAAACTGCTTAAGAGTAGTTAAGAACTGTTTACATGATTAAAAACTGCTGTAAATGTAAACACAAGCTGCTGTAGGTATAAACATAACTGTTCTGCAAACAGCACAATGCAAAAGTATGGTGAAGATGGGGGATGGATTTTCTCAGCCTTCAAAGAAGTAGAGATGCTGTTGGGCTTTCTTGGCTACGAAGCTGGTTTTGAGGGTCCAGGTGAGGTTCTCCGTCAGATGAGGACGGAATTTGGTGCCCTTGACTATTAAAGTTCAGCAGAGAGTGGTTGCTCCGTGCTCTCCTGAACAACCATCTCTTTTGTCCACGTTTAGAGACAGGTTGTTGGCTCTGCTCTCCTCTCTGCATGCTGACCCAATTCAAGATGAGCATTGTTGCACAGTCATGAGTCAGCAGTGGACTGACCACAGCCCCGTGGGGCCCACGGCTCAGTATGGTGGTGTTGGAGATGCTGTTCCCAATCTTTACTGACTGAGGTCTTCCAGTCAGTAAGTCCAGGATCCAAATACAGAGGGAGGTGTTTACATTTCCATTTTTGTCCAGGTAGGTGTGGGCCAGGTGGAGGGTGGTGCCAATGGCATCGTCTATTGAGGTGCTGGGGCTATATGTGAACTGCAAGGTGTCCCATCTAGGACTTCATGATGATAAGTGTGAATGCAGTGGGATGGTAGTCATTGGCACACAGGCACGTCCTCAACAGTGCATACACCTTCGCAGTCTTCCACAGATTCTGGTTGGAGTGTCTGGTAAGAGGTCTTGAGGCCTGGGCTTATGGGTAAATCTGCTTCAAGTATTGAAGAAGCATTACAGGCAGGAGGAAATAATGAATTAATCAGAATAAAAATTTTGACCTGATGATGGTGCTGGATGAAAATGGATCAACTAAGTGATTGCAATTTACCCTGAGAGGAACATGAATGTCCAAATCAAATTTCTTGACAATCCATCCAATAGCTGTTGAAATGTTTCAATCTGTACCGATAGACCAATAGATAGGCTGATAGACCGACATCTCCAGAACCATGCCGCTAGTGAGGCTATTGCAAAGCACATTTCACAGGAATATGACATCTTCACGTTGCTAGATTTGGTTGACCAGTGGTCCAAATCTCGGGTATTCAGTTTTCAACGATTCAAGAGAGAAGAGAAAAGCACTTATTATCAAAATTGTTGTTGATTAATGTTCTGTCATTACACTAACAGCTTTGGCACGAGTTTGGACTTGAACATAAGCTAGCACTGCTGGCTTTTGTAGTAGGTCAACTAACTGGAAGGCATTTCACAGTCAAGCACAAGTTATATATATTTTAGAGAACAAGTGTGGAAACAAACAGGCTAACGAAGGACACTATTTTAATATCATTAATTTTATCACTTAGTGATATCACACCATGCAGATAGTTTTGGTACTTGTTTTAAACTATCTGTCTCTAAGATTTCGGCCTCCACCCCCTACCCAACAGAGGTAAATGGAATCTTGCTTGTGCTGTTCACAGCATTGAAGATTTCAACAGCAACAACCCTGGGCTAGCCCTTGAGCAAGATGCCCAGCTATGTGGCATCTTGTTGCGGGATGTCTGTGCTGTGTTCTCGGTGTGTTTGTTCTGGTGTTCGTGGAGCTGCTTGTTGGCTGGAGTTTGATTGTGCTGAAACGTCAGCTGTGTTTCTCTCAGGTGTTCAGGATAGGTTTCTCATGGGGGAGACAGTGGAGGTTGATGTAATGATGCTAACAGGAATGTATGCTAGCAACAGATTTTAAAGCGGCTGCACCAAAGTCAAAACATAAAAGAGAAGTCTTATAATTTAGGGTGATAATGCTTTTGAACAAAAGGCATCTGTGTGAGGTTGGAACATAATGTTATTCTAGACTTGTCAAGGTTTGTGAAAAAGTGGCAAACTGTGTGCAGATACAATAAAGTGTGTGTAACAACAAAATATAAATATCACTTTTTAGCATGGTTCCAGAAATAATGTTATCTTAGATGTTGCAGTATGTTATTGATTCAGCTGGAATTGGTTATTGAGGCTGCATGGTAATGTAAAATTTGACATTATTTTTTTTTTTTTTATTAATATTATCGCTAAAAGCTATTTTTGCTAAGTTCATTACATTCCAGAAACTGAGTGATTGTGATCGGCTGGGGCTAAAATGTCGACATATAACCATACGCCTTCAGGAGGAAATGTTCAAAGCAATGTAACCAGTGCCGAAGTGGAGCGGTACCACAGGGTTAGCTGGCTAGCAACACAGAGTGGCATACAGCCTAGCTTGTTAGCCTTAGCTAGCTTAGTGGTCTTGAGCTAGGTGGGTCAATTTCAGCAGGCTTCATTCAGCCCTCTGCTCCACAAATGCTCCACCTCTTTTCCCATTTTTGGATTTTTATCCACTCTGAGGTTTTTCCAGAATCAGGATGCCCACTACTGTGGGCAGTCCACAGACACTACTGTCAGTAGTTTTCATCAGAACTACCTTCTACTGAAGAAATAGTCTATATGAAAGCTACATATGACAAGAGGCAAGTGAGAAAAAGTGTTTATTTGCAATTTAGGTGCATCTCTTTCATCACATTTCATAATGCAGCTTTAACACTGATTACATATGTTGTGCCTTCTGTGAAGCTTAGTGTAGGCTTTGATTAATCCATTTTTGCTATGACAAGAACTGGTGGATTAAGTAGGAGACTTGGGGTGAGTCAGACTGTCAGAGGAGCATTTCACCCAACTCAGCTCAGCAAACTGGAGATTAGAGACAAATAAAAATACCTTAAACTTCTCATTTTGCACCTCTGTTTTTATGTAGCTTTCCCTCCAACCCCTCTGTGTCTGGTTTGCTTATGGTCTAGTCACTCCCTACATGGCTTTGCTAACAAGGGAGGTCAGTGATGGTACAGAGCCAGCATCAACATTCACAGGAACTAGTAATGACTCCATCACTGTTTGTCTTCTTTTCCGTGCTATGGAAATTATTAGTTATCTATGTAAGTGTGCTGATATGAAACCAGCATGCAGGCAAATGCCTTTAGTGACATTGAAGTAATACTACTACTATATATAATAATAATAATAATAATAATAATAAATCCACAGCACAGTTCCTGGATAAAATATCAGCAACAAACCCTGTGTAGGGACATTTCATCTTCTCAGCTAACAGTTCACCAACAGATTATGCTTAATTTCTTATTGATCCATTTGGTAGTACCCTAGTGTCCATCTGTTTGCTCTGTCCTTCTTCATGGAGGGGAGTAGTTTCCGTTCATCAGGACAGGAAGCTGGCAGAGGGGTTGGAAGCGCACTTACGGTGGTAGTCTTGAATAAACACAAGCAGGCACAGGATATATACACATAATGTATACACACACACATGCACATGTACTGACTGTTCCACACACTTTGCTTTTTTTGAAGGATACAGCTGCAAGAAGCACAGCGAACAGGATAGGCAGCGATGTCCATTTCCTGCATAGATACGAACAGAATGATTTACTCCCAGTGTTGGAATTTCTACTAAAGGGGTGAAACCATGAATAATGAGGAACTAAGGAATGAGCACACTAGATAGTTCAAACTATGCCCAAAAGTGAAAACTATCAAGGCAATAGACACTAACTGATGGGAATGCTTTCCATGAATGAACATCATGAAATTAACCACTAGACTACCATAGTGCTAAGGGAATCAGAGTGACCATGCATTTGGCTGTGTATTGTATGTATTTGTGTGATCTTGTGAATGCCTGTTTTGAGTATAATCTTTAACACTTAGCATGGAATTGTGAGATAGCAATATCTCGGTTCTAGAGATCATAGAACCCAGAACACACTGCAATAACGTATCCAATCTGGCTGATCATTTCCAGAAGCCCTACCTTGCCTAGTCTGCTGTCACCACAACCCAGACCTGTATAGAAATACAACAACCTGTCATATGAGACTAAATGGTTTATATAGTCACGTACTTTAATCTTACAAAGCTTAGTGATCTGTGTGACATCAAAATGAATGCTGTCTATTGATCAATCTGTTTCTATGCAAAAGACTGTGATGCAAGTCACATGGCTGGCCCAGTCTACTTACTCAGGGCTAGTTCGCAGTGAATAAAGGATCCTTTACACAGGATTGTCCTGTTGCTTCAGGAAACCTTGTAGCTTTGAGGCAACAGTATGTGTGTTGCTCTTTCTCCTCATCTAAAAGCAATTTAGACTGTGCTTCTGTCTCACTTACATTCCTCTCAGTGTGTGAGGAGATGGGAATGAAAATAAAAATAAAGGACTGGAAAACTTGTCTCAATTCATAAATGATAGCTGCTATTTTTAGCAGTACAGAGGTACTTCAGTGGAGTTACTCCGCTGAAGAGGAACTCCCTTTATGGTAAATAGAATCTAAAAGTACACAGAGCCGAAAACTGTATGCATACACAGAGTTTATAGGAGGCTGCTATTACTTGAGAGCCAAAATGAAATGACCACATCTGAAAAAGGAAGAGCAGCAAGGCATGTCACAGTTAGGGAATCCAGAGGAACAAATAATTTGTGCACACCTGACCTCATTAGCCTATTCAGCTTGAAAACACTTAATCAGAGTCATTAGGAATGCTCATGTTCAATTATAGGAATGTTCTGGGTCAGTCCCTGAGTCTCCACTCATAGTCCCCTCATAATGTCCATAACCACAGGTTAAGAACATATAAACAAATAAAGTGCTACACGCTTGAATTGAATTTGGGGAAAATTAATATGGAGCTAAATATGGAGCTTAGCCAGCAAAGGACTAGCAAAACTTATCATGCAGTGGAAGGCTGTGTCCAAAACTTAAAAAATATCTGCCCACCTGTACTTCGAAAGCTTACTACTTAACATTGTATCTCGTTTGTTGAATTAATAGGAGAGAAGCTGTACAGTTGAGTTGTGTGCTGGAACTATTTCTGTCCAGGTGAGCAGTTTCCCCAGTTTCCAGTCTTTATGCTAAGCTAATTGGCTGGCTTTAGCTTAATGTTTAGTGTACAGTCATGATGGTGATCATCTCTGTCTTACCACAAGGAAATGAGCACATGCCCCAAAATGGCAAACTATTTATTTCATGTTGAAATGTAAATGTAAGTTTTACAGCATTTATCTTTGTAAATGACTTGCCATTGGTAGCCCAATGTCAAAACTGGAATTTTATTTGAACTTTGGTGTTTTAAGTTGTTGAATCTGAAACTGACCAAGACCACAGACCTTCTATGAGTTTGCCTGTGGGTTTATTAGTTAGGAAAAGATGAAACTGGAAATGAATACAGACAGTACAATTATTAAGCTGCCTTATACTCAACAGATTCTAGCTAATTAGTCAAAACAATATCCTTTAAATGTACAAATGAATATTGCACACATGAACAACAATGGAAGTGAAGCACTTTAACCTCCTTATTATTTAACAAAAAACAAGCTAATGAATTTAGATGAAACATTAACTAAGCTTTGGTATTAGTATTAGTAAGTACTTAAGCATTAAGGACGCAGATTGTACCGAGCAGTAGTGAGCACTAACTTCCTGACTAAAATCACATGACATGAACACATCATAAAATCATCAGGAACAGCCCATGGCTGTTTCAGCAGGTGCTGAAATGACTCTTACCTATCAACTAAACATATAACTGTAACAGAACACTATTGATCAGTTTATTCATTGATTTATGGAATAATGGACACTTCATTTTCCACTTAAATTTGTGGATTTGGAAAAAAGGGGAGAGGGAAACTCAAACCACAAATTCAAATTGATTTCAGACAAAAAATATCTCAGTACAATACATTTTGTATTAATTTCCACTTCAAGAGGTAGGCGGTGGTTTTACTACTTTGTTATTGATTTGCTTATAAGGTTCTAGTCTTTCCATCTTAAAAGTACCACTGCATTACCGCCTCTCATGTTGCTGGTCCAGAAATTGATATCAGCAAGCCTTCATTACAATGTCCTCTCTAATATAAGGCATGGAACACAAATGATACTTTATGATTGTGACAACTTTCTCCTCTAATCCCAGCTGAGCCCCTGGTGAGGCAGGTGAAGAGGACTCGCATCAAAAGAGAAGACTTCCACATCCTGAAAGTGATCGGCCGAGGCACATTCAGTGAGGTGAGCTGATCTGAAGCAGGAATTATATATATATATATATATATTAGTATTTTAAATGAATGAATGAATGAGTTTTAATTATTTATTATTTATTAATATTTAGCTTCTTTTACAGATATTCTTTTTGTTCCACAAGCAATGTGAGAGTGTATTTTTGCTAATAATTTGTAACTGGACCAGACTGTATTGGTGCCACACTTTAAACCATATTTTTAAATTTTCTTCTTAATCATCCTCACCATCACCATCTTGACATCAACAAGAAAAGTTATTTTTTGTGGTTTTGGATGTTTGTGGTATCTATTTATTTACATTTGGATTAGTCATCCTAAATATGACCAGACTCCATTTTGCCAGAATTTATTTTTACATTCAAACTTTTCTGGACACAAATGCAGATGTGATTTGTGATCATGATCATGCTTCCTATTTTATTTCTTTACTCCTCTCTCGCTACATGAATTGCCAGTTTATTAGGTACACCTGTACAATTTAATGCCATCAAACACAATGGCCCTGCAACAAATCCTACCTTTTAAAGCTTATATTCAGTTGTTGTTGACACTGTGCCCCAGACCTGTTGATTCAGTTCTATGGTATTTCAGAGACTGTTTGAAGGAGTACACACACTCTTTTGACTAATGAACTGGTAGCTCAGTCTTAACACAAAACATTGAAATACCCCAATGAAATATTGAAGGAAAGAACATGCAGAATATTTATCTTTGAATTTTTATATACAATACAGTCTTTAACACCACCACCTCACTCTCTCAAACAGACTCAGTACATAATTTCTTATTACTGACTTTTAATGCATGGATATATGAGTAATGCATGCAACCATTTTGTGCATGCATGCTTCATGGTGGTTATTGTGTGTTGTCACTGTTGCAGGTTGCTGTGGCAAGGATACGAAGCACACAACAAGTGTATGCTCTGAAGATTATGAACAAGTGGGACATGCTGAGGCAAGGAGAGGTATACACGTAAACACAAACCTGCACTCACATTCACAGGGCAATCAATACAGCCAGTTTTCTATCTGTGTATGCTGTGCTGACATAGAAGAAAATGAGACGCATGCTCTATGATTTAAGCCGCATGTCCTTGAGTTGTTTGCAGCTGACTGTGACATTTACCTGGTCATCCATCTTTCTTACTTTTCTGCTTTTTATCCAGCTGTCTTTGTGTTTGTGTCTTACACAGACAGTATGTTACCAGGAGGAGAGGGAGGTTTTGCTGAGAGGTGACAGACGCTGGATCACAGAGTTGCACTATGCTTTTCAGGATGACAACTATCTGGTACGTATGAACATGGGTCATCAATTATATCAAGTAAATGTTTTGCACAAATATGTCCAACTAGTCTATTGCATATGCTTTATTTAACTTAAATCCCACTGCTATTACCTCACTCATCAACCTCCTTCTCCCTCAGTACCTGGTGATGGATTACTATGTAGGGGGGGACCTGCTGACTCTGCTCAGTAAGTTTGGAGACCGGATCCCCGAGGACATGGCTCAGTTCTACCTGGCTGAGATGGTCATGGCCATTGACTCTGTCCACAGACTGGGTTATGTACACAGGTAGTGTTCTCTTTAAAATGGCGCTCATATTGTTTTAATTTACTTTAATTTAAACTGTCAAATTATTTCTTTTCTGAGTATTAAACTTGACATAACTCCCCAAACATGTATGCACTCTCTCCTGGCCTTATGACATGAGGTAGATAAAAAATATTGCAAGCAACTTATGGCATGTTGTTTTTGATGAATGACATCTGAAATCGTCTTGAGAAGACAATGGAAGGGCTCTTCCCCCTTTTTCTTACACAGAGACATCAAACCTGACAACATTCTGCTTACAGCTGAAGGACACATCAGACTAGGGGATTTTGGTTCCTGTCTGAGGCTCCTAGAGGATGGGACGGTGAGATTTGACACTTACCCTTCAAGGGGAAAAACATCTGGCAAATCCTGATTTAAACATTTTTATATATCAATGACAGGTTCACACAACAGATCCAATTATGGAGATACTGGTCGTGACCTTTAGGTTTGCTTTTTAATTCCATCAACCTACTGATTTCATTGCAGGTTCACTCGTCTGTAGCAGTGGGGACACCTGACTATTTGGCTCCAGAGATTTTAAGGGCAGTAGAAGGAGGTGGAGGTTATGGTCCTGAATGTGACTGGTGGGCTCTGGGTATCTGTGCCTATGAGATGCTACTGGGGACCACACCCTTCTATGCAGAGTCTGTCTCTGAAACATATGCCAAGATCATCCACTTTCAGGTACATAAATAGACCCATGAAAACTTCCATGTTTAAATATAACATCATACACACAACTAGGAGATGAGACCTGTCTTTTATGTTTGTGTGGTGGTGGTTTGAGCAGTATGAAACACTAACACACAATGTGATATAGTACTAGTGGTATCAGTAGCAGTACTGTAAACACAGGGCATTTTTTTTTATCTCCAGGACTATTTTGAGTTCCCCTCTTCTGGCCCAGAGATTTCAGACAAGGCTCGCTCTTTTATCACTGGGCTCATCTGTGAGAGGGAAGTTCGTGTGGGAAGAAAAGGCTTCAGTGACTTCAGAAGTCACCCGTTCTTCAGCGGACTAGACTGGGGTTCCCTGCATAAACTCCCTGCCCCCTTCCTGCCTGAAGTATCTAATCCAGCTGACACCACCAACTTTGACATTTTGGATGACTGTCTCAGTGAAATGGTATTCTCTTCTGAGAATGTTACTCTCAATGTGATGTACTTTGGCTGGAATTTAAGTTGTGCCTGGAGGTACGTCTAAACAAATGTCTTACAAAATAATGCTACCTGGTGGTTGTTGGTATCTGTTGTGTTCTGCAGGAGACGCTGTCTGATGTAATGGACAGAGCTCCAATAGGAGTACACTTGGCTTTTGTTGGATACTCCTACACTGCTACCAGGTGAAATTCACGATTAACATGTTATGTGCTCCAACGGGCCTTTACATGGAATCCTCCTGTCAATTGTTTAATTTGTGTGACTTTTATAGTCAGACGGGTGCCATTGACCGCAGTCAAGACATCATGATGCAGATTGACCACACAAGGCTCAGGGACTGTGAGAGTCTTTACACACAAGAAAAAATGGTAAGACATCATCACCCAGACCAGACAAACGTCAGAACTTCCATTTATCTGTTTGTTAGGTTGCATCAGTTACCATATAACCTCATATGCAGCATTCCATTTTCAGATAGCTATGTATTTTAATTAATGTTGCCAAATACTGTTCAGTGTGTTTTACATGTTATGCTGGGTCTGATCTACCCATGGTTTGAATTCAGAGCCAGTTGTGGCAGCTCACAGACACTCTATCAAGCAACCTGCCTGCACTGCTGGAACTACCACTCACTCTGGAGCAAGGTCCTACTGCATCCACCCACACTACCACCAAGGAGGAGGAGGAGACTGGCCAAATATCAGGACTCAATGAAGACTTGCAGAGGTATCAACTGATGCTAAATCACTCTTTACCTAATCCATGTAGATCATTAGGCGGAGTGGTCTATGCTGACTACCAATTCTGTTTAATCACTATCTCTCATATTAGAGTAGGCTTGATTCATTATGTTTCTTGGAATGACAAGCCTTACGATGCTCACATTTTGTATGGACCCCCCCCCCCCCAGGAGAAACTAGAATTTTGCACAAGTGGCACTGTGTTTTTTGTCATTTCCTTCATAGAGTCTGAAGAATCTCCACGCCAAAGACATTTTCTTTCTCACAGCAAGGGATGTTTATTGCTCCACAGTATAAGGGCTATTGGTTACAGGTATCCCACACAAGAAGTAATTTTTATTTTCAGGGAAAAACTCTGGAATCACACATCACAAGAAAATTTTCATGTCATTTTCAGACAATTATTAATTTAACTGACCTGAAATCTTCAGGTAAGTTTTGCAAAGCCTCTGGGCTCTTGACTGCTGAGGCATAATCACCTCTAGGAAACAATAAAATGTTAGAATCAAGTTTAGAATTGGATACTGGAGGGCAACTAAAATTGAAAGGGTATGTTCTCATTTCCTGAATCTCTTTAAAAGCCTTGGCATGATGTGAGAAGTTGTGGAACCAGGAGTACAATACACTACAGTAGACAAAAGACGAAACTGGGATATTTATCCCATTGACTTGATTGGTGTGTATGAGAAAATACGTACTGTTGAAAAAGTAAAGGTATAAATTAATTATAATTTGGACTGAATTTACTGTTCAAATAAAAACAAGCCTCCATTGCAGTAACTTTACATCATCCCAGCTTCACTGAACTTAGTTGAAGAAATAATAAAGCAACAGTAAGAAGATGTGATGAAACTCACATTCTTTTCTTCATTATCCACCAGACGGCTACAAGAAGCAGAGAGGAGATATTGTGAGCTGAAGAAAGAAATGGAACAATTGAAGGGGGAGATGCAGGACTGGAGAGCTCCCAAGGAGACAGGCAAGGGATCAACACCCCTGATTCCTCATCTCGTCATCATCTTCATCATCATCATCATCCTCATCATCATTATCCATCCATACAGTTCTTCTCTGTTTCACTTTATGCTGTATGCAGTCATGCCGTGACACCATAGGAGCCATCATTTAGACACAGTGAAGACCGCATTGATGGAATTTCATTTTAATGTTGTAGTATAGCTAAACATAAACAACCACATTTCAATCAACCGTTGATGAAAAGCAATGAAATGCACAGGAGAACATTAAAGGCCATGTATAGATAGAGATGTGGCTGTTGTTTTCATTTCAAATGTAACCCAGTTGGTTTCAAAAAGTCTTTGGTTGTTTTGTAATGCCAGGTACTTTAGTAACATTATCTAATCAGACAGACATCCACATAGAGCAAAAATACTACTTTGCAATCCTCAGTCTTTTAAGAACAACATGAATGTGAGGTGGAATGAGTTCCAGACAATAACAGCCATTTGAATAAGCACAGTGTTGCACAGTCCCAGTAGCATCTGCTTATATTGGAGGCCTCAGTCAGAGCATGGTGGTAAATACCCACTCTAAGAATAGCCTTGGTATGCAGGAACTTGGATGCCCAAATCAATACAGAGTCATGAGCTTTTAAAAGAGGCAGTGTTGCAGGTTGTTCTGTTGCTGGACTGTTGGATGAAGGTGTTAGGAGTAATTACCACAACTCCTGTTGTTGCAAAAGCATGTGGACAAAAATCTATGCGTGGTGACAAAAACACAACAACCAATGGCTTACTCTAGACACTGCATTCTTCATCACTTCTTCTTTCTCTCTTTCATCACCACAAATATGTACTGTTTTTGGTTCTGTTTCTTTGTGTTATTACAAATCTGGCTGGCCAGCAGTGCACCCCAAGGCTGAATGCCTGCAACAGCGCCGCTGCACACCATGGGCTCTGATCTTCCTCTCTCCTCCAATCACAGAGCTGAGTATCTGCCCAGCATCTCTTGCTCTGCCTGCCCACTGTGTGGATGCGCCAGGGGATGTAAGCCTGTCTTTAATCCACTTTCATATTGTCTTTTTCTGTCTGACGTGAAAAGAAAAACACCTTTAAAACAGCATGTAACCTGTTTGATTCTCTAATTAATTTTGCAGAAGCTTTGCAGTTGTTGCGTGAGTAACAAAGACTTGCTAATGGGCAAACAGAGAGTTTCTCTGTGTGACACAAAATGTGTACAGCTGGTCAAGCTCTTATTTAATAGGCCAACCTCAGTTTATGTTTCTACAAAGCTGCTGTTGACTTGCGTGTGTTACAGAGAGAGAGAGCATCCCCAGCCTGCCATTACCCACTGGTGATACCTCTCCACCGCCACCTGCTCCTGTTCCACAGGGTACAGTAATTCATTTAGGATTTGACTGATACCATGTTTTGTAGTTGTATGCCTGAGATTATTTCATTATCTGTGGTAGAATTATTCAATTCCTATACTTTCTTAAGTAAAAGCTGCAATACCACAATGTAGAATTACTCTATGCTGTATTCAAGATCCTTCTCAAAGTAAAGTGCAGATGTCTAATGAGCAAAATATATCAAAAGTAAAAGTATTCATTATGAAGTGCAACACCTCCTGTCTTTATTTATACACCATTTGACTCTTTTCAGTCATACATTACTGTATAAGCAGCATTTTAATACTCTGGTCAGGAGCTAATCTTGACTACTTTATATACTGTTGGGCAGTTTAATATAACAATGCATCATATTTTATAAACTGATTATGTGTTATAATATCTTAGTCAGCAAAGCAGCAGGTAAACAAAGCTGTCCAAAAAATGTAATATGCAAAAAGTGCAATATTTGTTCAAATTTGACCCGGTACTTAACTAAGTTAATGTACCTAGTTACATTATACCACTGGTCATAATAATTTGAGAATTCAAAAACAATAATCTACATGTAAAAACATAGGCTGACCTTATTTTTTAACTCCAGGACTCCTCCATTATTTCAGCACCATCGACACCTTGAATGCAGCATTTTCACTGCTGGGTACTTACAAAGGTGGGAGTAAGCCTCCTGGAGCTCTTCTGAGGGCAGAGACTTTCTCTTTGGCATGACAGCCAAACATTAGAATACTGAGTTTTTGTCAGAAAAAGCTGCAAGCATCATTGCCTATGACACACATTGAGAAATCAGTTTTACTGACTGTAAAACTGATTGACTGACTGTTTTACTGACATTTGTCAGGAATCGGGACACTCAGCTTGAAACCGGGACAAAACATCTCACCTCCACCAGAAAGTAGATGTGTAAAAATGAATGGAAGACATTCACATACTAGAGTTTCTCTTTGGCTGATTAGGCCTCCTCTCAGGAGGGTATGTGGGCATGCACATTAACTTATACTTTTATCATAAGCTGTATTTGATTAGTAGTTCACTTCCCCTCAGGCCTTGGTAATTATGTAACAGTGTGTGTGGCATGGGAGATTTAAATGGAATGCACTTGCTCTTGTAGTCAGTAGTCACGATGGATCGTCGGCCAGTTATGTGTGTAGCACTCTATTGCTTCATGCAGGTACTTAAATAACCTTTTTATGCATTGTTTTTTGTTTGTCCTCCAGGTTCGCCTGCCACAGGTGAGAAGTGAGTCGTATCTGCTGGTGTGTGCAGAAGGGGGGGAGCTCCAAGCCTGGGAGAGACACTGTTATACTGAGCTCTCCTAAATGTGCCTTCAGGTGGCACATGCTGATTTCTCCCACTAGAACAGGACAAAGGACTGAGCCCCTGCTCTGTGCTCACTCCCTTCCCCACTTCCGAGCCTCCAAAACTTCCCGTCGAAAGCAGGACCGAAACACTTCTAATGAGAGCTGCTCAGGGTGACATTACTGTATGAGACTTTCAAAATGATAGATAGGCAGGTCAGACTTCTGGGAGCTAATGAGGAAGAAATGATGAGAATATCTTCTGACCTACCTTGCCTGCTTACCAGACTGAAATTCACAATAGAGACGCACCGAGTTCAGAGCCCGCACTGTGTGATAATGACAATGATCTTTGAGTGACATAGAAAAGGGCTGGGAAATTTAAGATCATATAGGTGCAATTGTTACAGTGAATGTGATTTCTCTTTTGTACTATGTATCTGCACCTAGGGGTGGTTTGCACTTGTGTTGCACTAATATAGGTATGTTTTTGCTGTGCCTGTATTGTAGTATTCAAAAGGTTACTGACTATGGTATATGTATATTAACTTATCATAGGCCATACCACCACATGCTTTTACAGTGTGAAAGGTGTCAAGTACTAAGCATCTTTCAGGCAGAACACTAAAGTCACACTTTCATCTTTCATGCAGGTGTGTAGCCCCCTCCCCAATGAAATGTGTGACTACCTGCCAATAATGTGTTTTTTCCCCCACATTTATTTAAACTATTATATCTGAACTTTTTTTTTCTCCATTCACAATTCTCCAAAAATGTTTTTCAAAGCATTTTGCACATTACCAGGGATGTCATTGTGATGGATGAAATATCTTTATTATGATTTGTGTTTTTGGCATAAAATAGTCACATTGATGAATTTGACTGTTTTGAATTTACCAGGCTACTGGTGTAAAAGCTTTATTGTAGAATGTAATCTCTTCCTCAGGTTGTTTATAAACCCCTTATTCTCTTAATTAATACTGAGGATGTGTTTGTTTCCTCAATGTTAATGAATATGGAATATGGAATATGGTGTACATTTCTCACTGTTACTCTGCAGATACTCTCATGCCAATGCCTTTGGAAGCATCTCCCTTTTGCAACCCCAACCTTGGCCTTACATTAGGTTTTTTTGGTCCTAAAAGTGTCTCTGACTGATATACCTGTACATGGAACTGGAGTGTAAATCAGAAAGACAAGAGGAGGAGTGTGGTTTCATTACATGACAATTCACAAAATTGTGGCTTTTTGATTTAGATAAAACATTTGGTGGAAAACCAATATAAGACCCAATAAAGCTCTATTATCATTGTCAGAAATGTAAAATGTCACTTCCAGTACAATGGACAATTTGCCTATAGGGGACTCATCACAGGTGGTCAGAACAGCAACCCAAAAAGTGCTTGTGGACTGGGAGAGGTTCAGCCGCTTTCAGTCAATTTATTGCTTTGTTTTTTTGCTGAGTGCTCAAAAATATTTAAGGGAAATCAAACAAATGTGTTTAGAAGATGCTTGAATGATCAGATCACAAAGTGCTTTATGGATGAAAATTAGCTGCACAGTTGATATGACCCCAGTACAGATGGAAAGAAAGACTATATGGAGAGAAATAAAAGGAAAGAGAATGGTTGATATTGTGGAACCTAATGTTGATCGTAATGTGCTAAATAATGTTTTGTAATTGTGGACTGTGTTTAATTCCTTGACACCAGCAAGAAGACAAATGGCCTGCATGAGTAAATTAGTGTGGCACAAATCCCTCTATTTACAGGTGAGAGGCAAACATAACCCGAATCATTAAGTGAAATCAATAAATGTTTTATGATTCAAATTACTCATAAATTACTTTCTTCGCCTTCATTCTCAGCTACGTCTTCTACAGACAGACTGACAGTCATCTCACCCTCCACCTGACTTGCACTGACCTAAAGATAGTTTAACCCCTCACTTGGTGCAGCAACTCACTCCAAAAGGGACTGTGGTAGAAAAATGACTTATTGTAAAGGATAGCTGACCCTGACCTTTTACCTGCACTGCCAAGCATGAGAGTGTTGTTCCACGCTGTCCAGATGGAGAGATTAGAAGTCCTTGAGGATGAGATCTTGGCTCAGCTGGGTATGCTGGATGGAGAATACATTCTTTTGTTTAGACTTGGTAGCAAAGAGAAGCCATGCACGCCCCTCTCTGTCACCCTGTTTTCTTGGGTAGAACCAGACTGATGGAAAGATTAACTCCCACTGTTGGGTCTGTTTAGACGTACCTGTATTGTAAATAAATGTGTTCTTTTTTCAGACAACAGAGATTAATGTGTGTTTTTTATTCATCAAAATAGAGACTGACCTGAACAATATTTATCATGGAGCAATCTTAGACTTGAACTCTGCCAGTGAAGGACGGTAGCCAGACGTTGTGGTGGCGTTCATAAACAGTAACTGTCACGGTCCCAGCCTAGGCTCCAGGCTTTTCCCCATGTTTCTCCTGCTTTCCCTTTTCTTGTGTCTTGGTCATAGACTCTATTGATTGTTTGTCTCTGGGCATGGCGTTCCACTCTGGGCTTCACCTCATCCACTCAGCACCTCCCTCGCTGCATCAGCCAGCACACCTGCTCCTCATCAAGCCGTTAACCTGTGGTATTTAAACCCTGGTTCTCCAGTCACTCTTTGCCAGATGGTTCAGTCTACCTGTGTGATACAGGCAGTATGGCTATAACTTTTGTCTCCCGTGCTTCAGGATCATATTACAACCTGCCTGCCTGTTCTCGACACAGCAGCCCAGCTTCATTTTCATCTGTTCAGCCACTCCATGCCTGCCTGCCTTCACTCATCTCCTCATTCTTCTCCTGAAAACTCACATTTATTTAAAGATCTCCTCCACTAAAGGTATGCTTTTCTTATGTTTACTAATAATTACAATAAAGGATATATGTCACATATACACACACACATATACACCCTGTACACATGCACACAGCATAAAATTCACTCATTCCCAGATACAGTTAGCTGTTGGCCTGACTTAAGTGTTATCAGTTTGGTCAACATTATACAGAAGACCACAGACAAATAGCAAGGCAAAGATGGTATTTTATATCCCTGTAATCGTCTCCCATACATTTTACAATCAGCAAACAGGCCCCTGTGAGCCTAAGGTCAGAAGTTTAAGGGGTCAGTCCTTACCCAATGGTTCAGTGAAGTTTCTGTTGAAGTAAGGGTTAGTAAAGTATGAACTTTTTTATGGGACCTGGAAATGCTGGACCTTAGCGATAGTGAAACAGTGACCCTCGCTAATGTTATACATGTGCTGCTTAAGCCTCGTCAGCAGCATCTTCCTGGTTTCTCCCACATACGCAGGACTGGCTACACTACAGTAAACTCTGTTCTGGCTTTGAGGAGTGAAGCCTGTAATCAGAGCACCTGGTCCCCCGTGTGGATTAAATAGGAATTTCATGGGCTTAATGGTGCGGTGGCTGTCCCTGTTCCTTCTAACTCCCTGCCTACCAAATGTTGCTCTGACCAGTATATCTTTTAGATTTTTGTTGTTCTTAATCCTATAGACACATAGAGAGAGGAAATAGAGAGAGAGAGGGGAAGAATGGAAATTGAGCTATGTCTCTTTCATATAATGCAATTCCATGAAATCTGATGATTTTGGAACTATGCCTTTGAATGCCTGTTGGGGATGGTAGCTATCTTTATGAAGCAAAGAATGACAGGGTTGGAAATGAAGTTGACTGTAGTGTCATTTCTGTATTAATATTGGTATAATCTGTCAATACCAATTGTACATGAAGTGCTGGGAGGCAATAACATGGGGCAAATTGTTTCCAAAAAATGGAAATTGTCCTTAAGATAATTGGGATACCTGCAGGAGGGATGGCCCAAAAACGAATCTATGCATAGAGAGATGTTACATGTGATGCTGCTACAATCTGAAGCTGTTTCTGAACTGAATTTTACAAAGGAGATAGAATTGTGTATTATGCAGGTCATCTGGTCCAAAATTAGAAATTTCATCAACCATAGTAGCAATTCTATGTTTATTATTGTTTGCTAATATAAAGATATATAAGTAATAAAAATGAAAATAATTATTAAGGACTGAAGCAGGCCATTACTCTAACAGAGTAGAGAAGATTCTTGGAATGATACAATCCAGAGACAAAACACTGATTACCTGCATTTTAAAGAACAAAACAGCATTGATGACCTCCTTTGAGACAAAAGCTGACTGATTGATAATGCTGATAAGATGATGAAGTGAAGTGAAGTGAAGCTGTAAAACAGAAACAATACAAATGTTTAAGTGAAGTCAATCTTTGTGTATAACAATAATTCTCAATTTCAGACTGCGCTCACTGGCTGATAAACCAATGAGACAACACAAAAATTTTAATCATTCAAAAAATGTAGTGACAGCCATAAATTGCGTACATGCTGATCTTTTATCTAATCTTTTCAACAGTGCAAAACGGCTACAGACAACCTAACAGGCATTCCAATAAGTGACTTCCCTGAGAAGGCATAACAACATGTAGAGTGAGAGATCCACTGGTTGTTTTGTAGATAAGTAATGAAACCTCATGGTGAAGCAAAAAAAAAAATCATTTTAATGGGTACGTGTAATCATTGTGTCTTACTGTGCAAAGTGGCTTAAAATGAACAAAGATGCAAGAATGCACTGTACAAAGGGTCACTCCGGTGTAGGCACAGAAAGTCAAGGTGCATTGGTACAACTTGTGGGGGTAAAATACAAAAGCAATAGGTCTAAAGCTGTGGTAATGGAGCACAGACCCAATCTACATAACAATCCCAGGTAAAAGGTTGCTGTGTTGTGATGTACGCAATGTGCCAAAATACCAAATGGGTAATTAGTGTTTCCATACCTTTTGGTAACCTCTTTAAAAGTTCAACATGCTCTGCTGTTGTTCAGTTGAATTACTGCTGGCTTCTTGATTCTATGTATTCATATTTGCTGGCCTCTTGATGTCTCTTGCCTTGCTTCCCTCTCCCCGTGCCCATCCTTCAGGGACAGTCTAAAATTGTTACGGTTACTGGCTGCTGTCACTGGTATCCCTTGGAGTTGAGGTCTACTCCAGGATCCTTCTGTCAAAAGTGTTTTTTGTTGCCACTGTCACCTTGTGCTTGCTCTAGGGGGTTCAGGCTGTTGGCTCTGTAAGTATTTATTGTTAATGGTACAATGTAACTCAGTGGAAATGAATTGAATTAAAAAGTAACAATCATTACCCACTTGATGGAAGGATCCCTGCAAAGATGTTGCAGGCTCAAGGGCAGCATTGAAAGGGTTGTAGGGTAATTTTCTGGACCCAAGTCTCAGGTCAATGGATCAAAATCAGATTTTAAAGGTGCTCAATTGATCAAAAATTTCTTCAAAATCTTCAATAATTAGGTTAAAAATCTTGCTGGAAAGTTGCTCCAAAATGCCTTCAAACAGGTCTCAAAAATCTTCAAACAGGAGTCCAAGATGTTGTGACAACTCTTTATTATTAATAATAAAGTGAGAGAACAAGTAGCATGTACACAAGGCACAGTCCAAGAGCTCTCTGAGCTAAAATGAAACTTACATTCGTGTATATAGTTTTTGGTGGGGGTTTTCCACGCCTATTGTCCAACCCACATGAATATCGAATTGTGAACTTTACACCAATAAAATTTGATAATTCTTAGTTTCGCCCCCTAGAGGCCGGTCCAAACGTGCTTTTATTTGACACTATTTTGTTGAGTTCGTATCCGCCCCTAGGGGCTGGTAAAATTACTTCATCTTTGCTTTGTGACACCAATATGTTTGGGCTCCTAGCTATTTTCCTAGGGTTTTACCTTTTATTTTATATCTGCATGGTACTTTCTGCCACCATTATCTCCAGCAGAACACACTTGTCATTTTTTAAAAAAAGAAATACATACATTTTCTTAATTAGGTACAAGTGAACAAAAACTTCCATAACTCACTAGAGATCATGCTGTCAGATAGCCCATATGTCATGCTGGCCTGTTCTTGCTATCAGGTCTTACTGACAGGCTGTTTTGACTTGCTCTGTTCTCGGTTTTTTTCTCTAATTAACACATACTTTCATGTTACACACATCCTTGATTATATGCTTCTTTAGATACACACACAGCATTATGCAGGTTATCATGTTCATATATTCAGTTCCACCTGTTATACACCTAGCTACATAGTTCCCGAGAGTTTTATCATCAAATCCCATTACATTCAGAGTCCACTTATGTAGTGCTTTTACACTACAGGGTCACACTTTTTTTTTAAATTATACATTCAGTGACAAAGTGAAAGCATCCTCTTTTGCCATCATATTCGAAATTGGCTCACATGTTCTGTAGACTTCTACAGGGGAGTGCAAATCTCAGCATCTTCTTTCTCCTTTTTTCTTCAGCACACTCAAGACGTCTCTGCTCTGTTACAGGACAGATCTCAGCCCAGGCATCTTCCATGGGATCAGTCATTTCAAAGTGTTTTTCTTTGGCAATCTGCAAACTGTCATCTTCCTGTTCAAACACACTCCTGTTAGTGTCAACCATAACTTTAAGAGCAACTACCTCATTATCCAACAGTTTAAGAATGCCAGTGATGTAGAAATCCTCAGATCAGGGGTAAATAGATGGTTTCAAGTCAGTGTCCAAATAATATGGTAAAAAGAATTGGGAAACCTTTGGCTTCATTCATTTCATTCAACGTGCTGTTGTCAGTCAAAGAGATTCATCAACGTTGTCATCTGTTAACATCTCACTATCACTAAATCATCCACAATCCTGATGGAAGGATCCATGCAGAGAAGATGTTGCTGGTTCAAGGACAGTATTGAGAGGGTCACATTTTGAAGTGCAGACAAAAGAGTGACAGGGGGGCATTTTGAATCAGTAAACTTTATGTTTGAGAAACTCTTTGAGAAGTTGGAGCATGGTTTTTGAGTATGGTTGAGCATGGCACATACAACGACACTCATTGACCAGAGGAGCTGTGACTATCACGTCCATGTTTTTGCATTTATCTTGGCAAAAGTTGAATTGCTGTGATTGTTTTGTGACATCCCTCTCTCTGCCTTATGCTTGTGAGGACGGCTTCTCCTACACTGAAAATGACGACAATGAAAGACTCCAGAAATATACTGAACATCACAGAACGATAATATGCAACAGTGTGAGAGTATCCTAAAAATTACAAGTTGAGTTTGATGTTAGGTAGAGAGTGACAAGAATAGTTTATCACAAAGAAGTCAACTAGTTAACAAGGAATAGGAACTAAGAACATATAAAATGTATCATACACAAAATGATATATTCATCTGTGAAAGGTGACTTGAAAAGATCTGGATACTGGTCATACAGGGGCATGTTTGCAAATACTGACCACTAGATGTCATCAAAGTTATACCAAATGTCGTGGTGGAGACAGGACAGCATGTTCCAAGTGCTGCTGGAAATATGAGAACTAAATCTTGAAAATAGCTTTTGAACCACCTGACATGCAAAACAGGCCAATGCAGCCCCCAGAGCAAGGCTGCTTCTGTCATAGGATCCTTATGGTTACTTTGTATGAGGTCAGGACGGAAAGCTCTCACAAAGCAGGCAATTTTTTGAGGCAAGTTGTGTTATCGTTTCCCTTTTTTGTTCAAGGGTTCATCAAATGGGCAGAAAAACTTCTGTGACTGGGAATCAAACCGGCAACCAGGAATGAGAATGCCAAATCCAACCAGGCACTGTTGGGTTCATTTGGAATAGTCGATATGTGATATATAGGTCCTTTAATAACTTAATGATAGTTTATTAAATTTCAAGTGATTGTGACAAACAGAAATTGACCACACTGGAATATCATTGAAATCAACAATGATATGGATAATAAAGCATATATGTCACAGCAAAACAGATGGAGAATTAAATCATCAAAGTTAATCAACAATCAAGTGTCACTTAAGTCAATATCTCTCTGTATATTTAATATTTTGGTAAAGGCCCACATTACCCATGTGTATGACTCTCAGACAGGCTAGGGCCCAAACAAACCTCACAGCAGGAGGCTATCGTCGTATGGTCTGAGAGGTCAAGGCTGGCCAGGAAATACACCCGCCATTTTCCTTAACTCTGTCCATTTAAACGATGATTTAAAGCCAGCAGGGGGAGGCGCTGTAAAAAAAAAAAAAAAAAAAAAAACTGGACGGAGTTCAGCGTGGGAACGGGAACGAGCCGTATCAAGTTAGACATAGTAAATCGCGATAATACCGGCTGTGACGTATATATGGACTCCAAAATAATGGCGAGAACTCCGTTATCCCACAGTTATTGGTTTTAAGTGATGGGTGGTAAACTCAATTAGACTTGTTTATTTTTATTTTGTTGTTTTGAACCGCATATGAAGTTTTGGACATCTAGTCCATAATTCCCTTTGCATCAGTAAAGTAGCAGTAGAGAAATAGTAAATATATATAAGTAAGTATATATAAGTAAGTATATATAAATAAGAAAAGTATAACAAGTATTGACAATTTTACTAGAATATAACGTATCACTTAATTATAAATTATAATAACTACAATTATAATTATAGTTATTTTTATTATTATATAAATATTCTGCTTTTCTGTCTGCCGTTAAAAGATGTGTTTAAGTGTGTTTCCTTCGTTGTCATTTCTTGCTTTTCTTACAAAATTCCTCGACGTAGCTTTTATTATGAAAAATTGCGTCCGGAAGTAGCATCTATTTTTGTTCTGTCTGTGTAGCAGCCAGGCTATGTGAGAAAGACTTGTACGGGAAGAGGAGAGGAGACCGTAGACGCGAGGGATCCATTAAAAGACTGGGTTCGTATGTTACAGTCGTGAAATATTAATGGTTCTTATTACAGGTTCAAGTCTTGATAAAGTTGTGAATTTGTCCTCCATTAGTCAGAAGCCAGTTATTCTATAAGAGGAATGTAAAAGCCTGCCGTCGTCTCGTTATTTCTTCTTCTCTCTCTCTCTTGTCTCCAGTATTGTCAGGTGGCACAGAGCCTTGGTGGCAGACCGACACCGTCCACTACACCCAGGCTGTTCCGTTGGATTTGGAGACGTTTGTGTACCGGTGAACCGTACATTAGACCCGAACGAGGATGTCTGGACAGAGCATTACAGACCGGATAACGGCCGCTCAGCACAGTGTCACCGGCTCGGCCATCTCCAAAACGGTGTGCAAGGCGACCACGCACGAAATAATGGGGCCAAAAAAGAAACACTTGGATTGTGAGTATCACGTTTCTTGGTTCATGATATAGCTTCAGTTGGGCTCGGCTGTTTTAAGCTAACATCTGAATGCTGTATGTGTGGCTGTGAGGCCTGCACATACATGCAACATTAACGGCATGTTAACTTGCTCATACTGTGGTAGTCCACTATTAAAACCAATTTTTACAGCCATTCAATAGATAGAAAACGTCCATTTTTATCCCTGATAGTGACGAGGCTAGCCCATTTGATAGCTGACAAGTAGTTTGCCAGTGGCAGGGACTCAGTTCAGGCAGCTTGGATAATTAATGACAATGCTAATACGTCGAAACATGGAGGCTTTAACGTTGGTCTTTTAAATGATTTACTACATTCTGTAGACAGCCACAGTGTTTACTGAGGAATTATACATAGCTCAATAGTTTAATCCCAGAAGGAAAGTGTCAAAACAGTAATGTAGCATTTAGCTTCAGTTTTTCTGTATCACACTTCATTTCACATTTAGGTTACACTTAAGTAATATTCCAGCTTTTAGTGGAGTAAATCCTGCTGTCCTAACATATACAGCAGGGAGCCAGCAGAGTGGATTTTAAGACTAGGCATTTCATTTGAAATAGTCGTAAGTGTAACTTCAGCCTTCTCCACCTGACTCCTTAATATGTTTTAATTGTTTCTCAGACTGATGCATACTGGGGCTACAAATCTGTGAACTTTGTTTGTATGAGGACTCTGTTTTTCCAAGTGCATGCTACAATAGTACAAACACTCAAAGCTCAGTAGATATTATGTAGGCCAACAATTCAAATGCCTGTTCTTATTTCGGGAAGTGGCCATGGGGTGTGGACTTTGAAATACACTTTTATCAAGAACACACTAACAAATTAATATTCAGCAAGGTCACAACCAGATTGCCACCTTACAGAATGAAGTTATTTCAGTGTTGAGCTGTGATTGATCTAGGGAGCTATCCAGTGGCCTGAAGAGTCATTCTCTTTCACTGCATTTGGAGAGGTTTGACTGCCTTGTTGGCACAGCCTTGCACTTCCTGACCTTTGTGTCATGTTTGAGTTTCTATCTGTCCCAGACTTTCATGGTGCTGTCCAGAGTCAAGTCAAGTCAAGCAGATCATATGTAGATGTTTCCCTGTTTCACATCTACAGGTGGAACATTACTGGCATAGTAGTCAGTATATGCCAGTAAAGAATCACCATGAGGAGCAGTATGTGGCAAAGGAAGAGAAGTGACATATGCTGGCTGAATAGGAGCAACATACCACTAATTAAATGTGCATATTACTAAGAATTACCATAGATAGTAAGTGGCACACCACCATGCAGTGAAAAGTGGCATCTGCCAGTGAAATGGGAGTGATAAGTTATTTTTAAGTTGTATACAGCATTGGCATAATAATTATCATTGGCATATGTCAGTAAGTATCAAATGTGCTGGTGAGAAGTTGTGGCATGAGAATATGAGCAACTTAGCATTCCTAAGTGCCATAAGACAGTAGAGTGGCAGCAGCATACCATAACTCACAGTATAGTAGTAGATGCCTGTTTTGCCTTTCTAGTACTTGGAAGGAGAAAGGTACAGGTGTAACACCAAGAAGATATTGGCAAACACACATGCAAAAGTATAACAGTAGTTCTGAGAAAAAATATATAAATTTTCTTTTTTACTGTGATAAGAAAATATTTTTCTTAAGACTAGCGTTCTGACCATCTCCTTTCGCTAATCACGTTTGAGTTATTTAAAATTATTCATTTAGAAAATTGAATTCACTGACTAGCTGTATCTGTATGCAGCTTCACAATTATGATAGGTTAAGTAGGTTAACTGTATTTTAGATTAGTTTCTGTAACCTTTATCTGGTCTTTGTTCTTTTGACTTCCTGCCTCAGTGTTTTGTTTATTATATTTAGTTTATACTCAGCTTGGAGCTTATCAGTCCTCAGTGCTTCCCCTAGGATGCAGTTACAAAGCGCGAATGCGGAAAAAAAATTCACATGAGCACTTCATGCGCTCGCAGGGCGTAACCTGCTTGGAGGTTTCTCTGTGTCTGCGGGCACCAGGAAGGCTCTTGAGGCCACAGTGCATACGATCGTCCCAACCTTTCTGTTGTCTCCCCTCCATCTCAGTCCCCTTCATTCCCTTTCTCCCACTTCTGTAAGCTTCCTACTTGAGCTTGAGCTCATCTCCAACCCCTCAAGGTTCAAGGTGGGTCTAAAACAAAGCCTTAGTGGTGGTACAGTTAACGTTCTGCCTGAGAGCATTTGATCTTTTGAGGGCTCTGAAAGAATACCTCTAAGACTCTCTCAAAAGGAAACTCTTATGTTGGGGGGCATTGATGCTCAAGCACATACAAGCAGCAGGGTGTTCCCCCTGTAAATGATTTCTCAGGTCAGTCTTCACCTGAAAATACAAAAATGATAATCAGCAGACAAGTAAATGTGGGACCCATGGGGTGAGATTTGAATAAAGTCAAATAATTATATTACTATTCTACCATGTTCATTGTAGAGAAATCCCTTTTTACAGTCCCTTTTTTACGCTGGAAACTGAGATTGTCAGACCGATGGCAGCCAGCTTGGTCGGTGATGGGTAGAGCTGCCCCCATTCACCCACCTCTGACACCAGGCAGATCATCAGGTGCTGCTGATCCATGTCCTGAATCACATTTAACACAACATCAGTCTTGGCTAGATAAGGACACTGTAATTCATTTCGTGATACCTTGAGTTCCAACCAGCATCTGAGATCAAGCCCCAAACTGCTCCATATGTTAGATGTGGTGCTCAGCATGGTCAGCTGTAGTACAGCCAAGGCTTGAATATTTGCGTCATCCATCGACCCTGGATCAAAACCAGATTGCCTATGAGTGCTCAGGCATGCTCTATTAGCTGCCGGTCTTGCTCTCATTGGTCCTGCTCATTCTAATCCTCCTGCCTCTGTTCCTTCTGGTACAGAAGCAGCAGCTGCATTTTGTTCCTGTCCTGCTTCTCCTTCATTTCCTCTGCTCTGGCCTCCACTCACATCTGAGCTTCTCTGCCTCACTGCTTGTCCTGTTTAGTAGGAGATAACGTCAATAAAACTATATTTGGCAACATGTAAGAAAAAAATTGGTATCTCCAAAAAAATGTTGATCCATTTGATCTCCTTTCAAAACATTGCTGCCTGACAGAGGTGGGTCACCTCCCCTTCCCCCTAAATTTGTCTTTCTATGTTTACTGTTAAAGAACTGTGAATACAAACACTGCTATTTTAGTCTTGATTTCCTGATTTGATATGTTTTTTTCGGGATCAGCAGTAAAACCCTGAAGGGGGAAAAAAGACTGTTTAGCAGGTAGTTTGAACTCTGAGACTACGGGAAACACACACTCACAAACACATCAATATTGCTTTCCTTGCTTTATGTTATACACCTGTTGAAACTGAATTGAGTTGTGGTCCATTTTGTTTTTGCCGTGCTGGTTTTTGGTGATGTGTATATCATTGTTACTTGCTTTTTTGTTTTGTGTAGTTTGACACTTGATACCACATAGTTAGCTCAGCTGATGAATTCTCAGGTGTGCATTCTCTATGGGTGTTTTCAAGCCGGTGGGGGATTCACCAAACTCTGGGTGACTGATTTGGTTGTTCAAGTGACTTGAAAATGCACCTCTCCATATTTAGTGACTCACAAAAACTTGAGTCAGTAAAAAGAGTTCAACCTCCCATCTTTAATTTCTAGCCCTGTTGGTATTTGCTAGCTGTTTATATAGCACATCTTTCCAAAAAGAGCCTTTTTCCTTTTTCAATTCAGTTGTTTTTCCTGAAGGGATGGACTTCTTATATTTCATCTTAGATTTTGGTCTGCCTCTATCAGCCTTGCAAATGAAATGAAACATGATGGCCATCAGGACTTGGCAGGACTTTGGTCCAACAGCAAACAGGCAGTGCACCTACTATGCAAATTAGACATCACAGTTTAATTTGAATAGCAGCCGTCAGTCAGCCTGTTGGATACATGGTATAAGGTTCTCAATGACTTGCCTGTCCTCCACAGAGATATTTACATTCAGGTATTCTTATGTCAGTTGATTGTGGTTTAACTCGTGGCATAATCTATAAGCAAAGATCCTATTGAGACTATTATTGTAAGAAATTGCTGAATAGATGAAGTGTGTGGTCCATCACACTGCTCTGTTCTGTTGTATTAACTGATACAGCAAACCGTATATTGCTTATTACAGGCAGCTCCTTGATACCATGCGGAATCCACATCCATTTACATTGTAGTTATTATAGGCCTAGCTTGAGCAAGGAGCATCTTGTTTGATGTATTAACATGTGGCTTTTTGAACAAGCACAGGCTCCAGCTGATGGAATATGCACTAATGAGGCCATGTTCCAGGGACCCCTGCTGATTTCAGACAAGCAGGTGATACGTGGCTCCTCTGTGGAGCTGCTGAACTGAAGCCTCTCCTTGAGATAATCTAGAGACCCACTGCCTAGCAGGAATCTCACTAAGGTTTGAAGTATTTAAAGTGTGTTTGGATTTCCTGACCAGCCAGATATAGCCACAGTGTGTCTAGCTGACATCCCTGTGTTCCTCCTGTCTGGATTGCAGGTGAGATATGGCCCTCTGCCCTCTCCGTTGAGTTTTTGCTGAACTACAGCTCACATTCTTTAACACTGGCATGCTAGATTACCTCCATCATATAAGTTTAAAGAGGCTCTGCAATTACCAGACAAGGATAAGAAAAGTGTGAGCAAATCGACCTCTGCTGCCATCGTCAGCTTATTTACTTGTGTGTTTGTTAAAAGTAAGTGTAAAATGACTTGTGGGAAAATTTGCACCAAGTGGGTATAGTGCAGTTTACTCCCCAGTACTAAACTGTATCAGCAGTAAACTACAGTTTTTTGAACAACTGGTCCCTGTTATGTAATGTGTGGTGTTTCCTCCACTGAGAGTTGCTGGTGACTTGTGGGGAACCCAAGTGCATGGCAGCAACCTTTTTTTTTTGTCCAGTTTATTTGCCATTATGTAAAGTTCATTACACACTGCTCTTAAACTGCTCAAAGGTCTCTCATGAGTTGACAAATATATGACTTAAGCAGTGGCTGTTGACCTTTGGTACTGGCATAAACATCTTGACTCGAGGATTCTCGTAGAATTTGTAGGTATATGAATGGGCCCTATGATGTGCTTTGGTACATGGTGCATTATTTTGAAATTACATGCGTGTGTCAATCTGGTCTGTCCTTCCCATGTGTTCATTGATATCGAAGCCACATGTTCTTCTATCTGACATTAAGTAAATAATGTTTACCTGTGGAATGTTCCAAACAGGTGTTTTTGGAGCATTCCTCAACTTTCCCAGTCTTTTGTTGCTCCTGTCCCAACTTGTTTCAAATGTGTTGCTGCCATCAAATGCAGAATAAGCATATCTTTGTACTGTTTTCAATTGAGTATATGTCAAAAATGATTAGCAAATTATCACATTCAGTTTTATTTATGTTTTAGATGGTATCCCAACTTTTTTGAAATCTGGTTATATGTCATTTTTAGTGTTATTTTATCATTTGTGCAACAGAAAAGTGAGTGAGAGAATGTTAAGCACTACTGCAGGCAGATGTGAAATAAAAGTGCAATATACCACTTCCCTTTGAATATTGTGCTTAGTTCACACATTAGCAATACGGAACTGGAGTGTTCTAAAACTGTTTGCCCATTTTGATGATGTGGTGACTTTTTCTCACTCAAGAGAGAAACAGCCTTACAGTAATGACACTTGCCTACCAGTTTTTTATACCTGGATTTTAGTCAAAGGTTACATGTGCGAAATGGGTTTTGTGACTGGAGGTTTATTACAGGTTATAAACCTCCAACAAGGCATTTCCACCACTCGCTATCAATGCACTCTTCTAATATGTGTATATTTGTCATGGATATTGTTTATTATTGCTATATTGCCATTGAATATGTTGTATATTGTATGTTTGTATTTCTGAATATATAAAGGGCACATTAATGATTTAAACTGTTTTTATCAATCAAACAGAGGGTAAGGTTTAAAATCTAAACAGGTCTGTTTTTGTAAAAACTTGATACATTGACTGGCTGAACTTATTTTAGGAAATAGAATGTATTAAAAGCAAGCTATGTTGAGAAAGCCTTCCCTCTTTCACCTTTGGTCATTCTGTCTGTTTGCTGTTTTCCACAGTTTGTAGTCTGAAGTTATTAAGTGAGGCCCTGTGCCTGTGTTCCACTGACAGTTTCACCCACACCCTGGCATGCATGCAAATCTGTATGGAATGAAATTGTAAATTGTGAAAGATCTCAGCAATGTCTCACCTGCTTTGAGTTTGATGACTGGATTGTGTGGTTTAAGTTTCATCTGATCTGTTGGCACCAAGTAACTCCTGCTCACTGGAATTGTATGGCCTTTGAGGCAGTTTTACATGGCTGGCTGTGGTCATTGTTCTTCTGTAAAGCAACTTAATATAGGGATCTGAATTAGCTGCTTTGCAGAAATTGCTGATATAGACTACGTTTCTAAAACATTTAGGCAAAAGTAAAATGTTTAGAGCATATATTTAACTTACCAGCTTCATTGTTTTTTGTAAATATTAGGGATGTGTGCAATTAGTGGACCAGTTGATTAAACACTGCTACCCTCACCAGTCAGCACGAGAAATACTATTTGGTTTAACTTACTGTTATAGTGGAAAGTGCTTATAGTGATCATGGATGCAGTGATCAAACACTTAAATAGGTCAAAGTGCTTGGGACAGAATCATCCATACACATATGCTATTTAAACATTTCCTTCACAGTAATCAAATAATCCGCTTACTATGTTCATTTTGGGTTTTTCATACAAGACTGTATAAGAAAGAAAATTTAGAAAACTACAGTATTTCAGTTTACTTAACTCCCATGATACTGTACCTTGCCTCAATCCGTCTACTTCTCGCTGGTGCAGCGTGCACACTGAAATCATGACAGGAGAAACAAAATCTTCGAGGCAGAAATTGTTATAAATTCAATGTGCAGATCCTTTTAGGAAGGAAAGGAGCATTTTGCTTAATCTTGACTTACACATTGGCTCTGATGTTTGACAGTTTCTGGTCACAGTAAGCAGCGGGCTATGTAAATCAAACTGGCAAGTAAATGTTGTTTTTTTTTTTTTTTTTTTTTTAGTTTGTTCACTTGTAGTGTGCTATCCATAGTTCAGAGCAGGGGAGCTTTTCAAAGAGAGTTCAGCTATATTGTTTCAAGTTTTACCACAACCTACTTTGGGAGCAGAACAATAGACTGTGTATATAATGTAAAGAAAGAGAAAAAGAAATTTGGCTCTAATAAACATTCACTTATTGTGATCAATTACTATAAGCAGTTTCCACTATATTTGTATATTTGTATTACGCAGCATCCAAATATTTTTGGAATTGGAGTTGTAGGTAAACACGATGGTGATAACACTGCTTTACGATTAAATGGTTTCATCTCCTCATATCTCCTTTTTTGCACTTCCTGGAACCTCAGCTATGTCTATCTGTACATGGTTCATGCACTTAATGTAAGGCATTCTAATATACCTTTGGACCCTCCCAGAGGCCCTCCTCCATAGATTCACTCTGCCCACACTAAAAACAGTGCCGCACAAGGAGCATGTGACTGAAGTTGCATCGAGTGACAGCCCTTAAAAAGAGTGCTGACACCCTGTCCACCAGCTGAGCTGAATGGAGCGCTCTGTGACTTTGAAAGGCCTGTGATATTCAATAGCACAACTCAAACTACCTACCATGATGTGCTCGCTCCTGTAGCTCAGCGGAGACCACAGTTATGTAGTGGAGAAGTCTCTGTCAACAAGTGATTCTTCTGGGCAATGTGTGTTAAACTTAAGTTTGCCCATTTTGTACAGTATGTCTCTTAAAACGAAATGTTTCATCACAAAAACATTACCAGAAAGTACTCTACAGCTGCCCGTTTATAAAGTGGACCATAACCCATGCCCTATCGCACACACCTCTATCCTGTCTCCTGCTAGCTCTCCAATGAAACGTCACAAAGTATTTAAATTGTGCACTGATGAGGGTTGACATTTCCTGAAGCAGGAAGTCTTCCTCTAGTTCCTAAAGCAAGTCTTGGATTGCCAAGTATAAACAGTCAGCAGGAAGTCATTGCATAACCCAACCCCTTCCCACAGTACAGAGGAGCTGAACTGATCAAATGCAAGATTGGCTGAGATACTTTTGATGTATTTCCTGGCAATTATGTTGCTGATTGCAAGCATACATGACTTCACTAAAACACTTGGCCCAGACATGTTATTGTAATGTTATCTTAAAATCCCCCATGATTTCCAAACTGAGATGCATCTAATTGAGAGTTGCTTGATTGAGTTATCCAGAAAGGATAAGTAGCAGCAGAAGCATTACGCACATTAGTACAAAGCTGTGCAAGTACAAGTTTAAATTAAATTGTTGACTATTGTGTCATAAAGCAGCTGTTTGTACCACAGAGCACTAATTAAAGTGCCAGTGGGTCCTTGTATAGTCTCTTTTTTTTCCAACCAACTTTATTTTATATTTTTTGATGTGTCTAATTTACAGCAGAGCCAAATCTTAAACACGTTGCAAACACACAAAAACAGGCAGTGTTGTTAAAGTAACAGTCCTGTCATAAGAGGAAGATTTAGGCTATGCCTCAGCTTCTCACTATAGTTTTAAGGTTTAAAATGTCCTAGAATGTTTTTGTATTTTTAACAATTGACCAATTATGCAAATGAATGCCAGATGCCCCAAATGTTTTAAAAAGCAAAATATGGTGTAATAGAACTTACTACAGTAATATATATGGTCAGGTATTGTCCTATATGTTTTTACACATCATATATTTTATTTTGAGTCTATATGATGGAGTAATAGCGATAGGTTTGCACCAGAAGCCACCACATTTGGGCTTTCACAGCCAAAATCTTTCTCGGGGGGAACATCTAAACATTCAAAATCTAAACTGAATCCCATCTCTGTCAGTAAACACAACTCACAAGACCTGTTTGGATTTTCAAACATACTGTCTTTTTCATCAGTCCTTGTATCACTGTTTTATATTTAGTAGTAATATACTTGATATGTTTACTATATAATTGCGCATTGTTTCACTGTGGTCAGAGAGAGAAAAGCCTGTGCCACTGTGTAGTGCATTTTCCATTATCATTTCAAGCTGTATCATAGTTCATCATGGTGCTTTATACAAATTCAGTTGCTGCACCTGAAATACTCTAGTCCGCTGCCCTGAGACCTGAGGGGAATCCAATACAGCATGTCAAATGCAATAAGGCATCCAGTGCACAGTAGCACTTACCTTCTACAGTATATTGCGAATTTCCCCATTGATGGACAAATAAAAGTATGTCTTATCTTTTATCCTACTTGTGAAAGAGTGTACTCGTCACGACTTCTTCTCATGTTCTGAATATATTATCAGTCAGTTCAATCTGATAATACAGCCATCACCAGCTCTTGTCTGACTTCTACCAGCTACCTCATTTCACTTTGACTTTGTGTTGTATGTCACATTTTCTAGACCTTCTAATGTGTTGGCAGAGCTCAAATGGATTAAATGTGCTGCCATCTTCTCTGTTCTGGACTTTATCATCATGGTCAAACAAATGTTTTCACCATTTAAGTCTACTCTGATCACTCTACCTTGTAGTGACTGTAAATTCAAGAAGTACATGAATCTCCAATAATGAATAAAATCTATGCAGGCCATTCCAGCCCACAGATTGTGTGTGGGTTCTATAAGCTTCTTGTTACCGTGCATTTAGTGACATTTCAACATTTCAAGTTTATAGTGGCCAAGCCAACATATAAAAAGACAGCAGGAAATAATGTCCTTTTGTCTTACCCAGCACACTGTGTCTCAGGAATTTTGATGACAGAAGACTTTAAATGCAGTGTTTGCCCAGAGCTGTGTTACTGTCTTTGGAAATTTTGCTTAGGCTTTTAATAACTTCCGTTCTGTTTCCTTAACAATCAGATAAATTCCACACAATGGCCATTTCACAAACGGGGAGGAGAAACCGTTACTTTGACACATTCTCAGAACACCACACAGTAGCTCAACCCAGTCATTGACATTTAGCTTCAGAGACAATTATGAGAGGCAGGAACAGAGGTAGAAGATCAAGTCACTGGTCTCAGCGCTACAATCACTGCTGCAAAGGAGCTCTTCTTTTAGGGAGTTGATTCTTGCTGAAGTTGTTCAGGAGAACAAACAGATCTTTTTCATCTTTTCATTTTCACTGACTTCAATCATCAGATTTCTGATGAATTGGAGTTATGAGTAGGTTGTTGTGGTTGCAGTGTTTTAACTCTAGCAATGCTCTAGTAATGGCTTGTGTCACGGCCTTTTCTTTGTAGCGCTGAACAAGATTAACTATTCATGATTTCTTTCCGTTAAATCTATCTCTTTCTTTGGATGTGAATTTTTACCTCATGTCCTTCTTCACTACTTCTTAAACTTTTTAAGGAAGATGTGAGCTTTGATCTGTGCCTTGTACACACATAGATACTGTAAACTGATTTATTCTTCATGTTACCAGAGACCATTGTTTTCTTAATAACTCACTTACTATACAGTGTTTTAAAGTTACTTTATAAGCTACTTGTATCAATCACTTTATTTTTCATGCATAAAATTCTTCTTTTAATCCATTTTAAAATGTGCTGCAGCCTGTCTGTTTACTAATTTTGTTTCAGTATTACACACTTTGCATGATATCCGTTAACTGACTTCCGTAGATGAACAAAGGACGTACTTTTGCTATTCTTCACCACAAATATTGTAAAATTTTGCCTGTGGGAGGGTAGCACCAGAGGACAGGATTGATCGGTCTGAGCTGTAGTTTGTCAGCCTCAGCTGTGCTTTCAGATGAAGGCTAACATTAGAATGCAGACATACTATACAAGCCCTGATATATGCAACCATGGAATGAAAATCTGCATATGTGAGACAGAACACACAAGGTCACTTGCATACAGGAATAGGAGAATTAACTGGAGGAATTTAATTTCAGATAGATTACATATGTTGCTTTGACCTGGCCGTCTGTAAATACGACTTTTCATGTTGCAGCACTAATTTGACCTGTTCGTGATGAGTCTGTTGTTGAGTATTATAACTTGTCTGTCTGATGAGCAAGTGCCACAGGTTGTTATAATTTGTCATACAAACAAAACTTCAGGAACACCAGTGGAGAAAGTTGGTGGAGAGTTTGTACTCCCCGCAGCCATTTCAGTTGCATCTGAAAAGGCTTTTGTTGTCACATGGGTGGCCTATTGTGGATGTAAAAAGCAAAAGCCTTTTGTGTGGCTTTCAACAAACACTGAGGAGGATTCATAGACCACCCATGTAAACAGGCCTCAATGGGTAGCATAGTTGCCTCCTACACAACAGTTAATGTTAACTATTAACTTAAGCAAAATATTTCCACCATTTCATTGATGTGGCTGTTTAGAGTGAAGACGGTTGGAAAGATCTTTGCCAGTTATTATAGAGAGTATATTACTTAAAAACCTTACTATATACATTTTTGGATCCTCTTTTAAATTGAACTTCCCCAATTTAATTTTAATCCAAACTAATACCACAGTCTTTATAACACAATTCAGAAAGGCAATGGGGATATGAAAATAGAACATGTCAGTGTTGCTCTTTATTTCACATATTGAGGAATCAGTAGGGTCTAGAGAGCATCATTCATCCCCCCTCAAATCTAAAATTCACTTAAATATTTATTTATATTGTCTGCCAAGCCTCTTTTTGGCATCTGATTGGTATAAATATTGGATAACTGGTATCATCCCCAACAGTTACTCTGTCACATGATTTCTGAAAGAGGACAGAATGGAGACAGTCTTTTGGCACATCATCAAAATTTGATAATATCTGATTACATGTCCGACATTACATGTCAGAATTTTTTTGACTCTTGTTTTTGTTTGCCATATGAATACAGCAGTCAGTTGAGCTCCTTATCCTGTCCCTTTCCACTGTGTGTATCCATCCTCACCTAACTCAGTCATTCTCAGCTTAGTGTGATCTCTTGGAATGTCAGTTTAAAAAACCCAATTGGGTTGATTGTCCCAATCTAAAATGTCAAACAGTGTATAAAACTGCCAGGTATCCCACAGTAGATACCTGGCTTGTTTATTCAAAAATTGTGGCACTATAGTTTGCTATCAAGTGCAAATGCGAGATGTGCAGTTAAGAATGAGCACACAGCACTGAGAGAGGGCTCTGTGTGTGTGAAGATATATGGGGAATCTGATGAGGTCTGGCATCATTGATCAGTCCCATAGCCTTTATGGAAGAGGAACCAGGAAGCATTTGCTTTCACTTCAGGCCAGATGGTTGTGGCGCACTGCCATGGCAGCCATGTTAGGGATGTATGCCCTGTCAGTCCACAAATCAGAGGCATGCCCACTTTTTTGGGTATCTGTGTGAATAGTAAGAAAATGTCATGGGTAACATGACTTTTGTTTTCAAGATAACACAGCATGTTTTCTTAGTAACAGTGTTAAATACACAGTCTCACATTCTGAAATAAAGCTACATTTCCTACTGCCCAGTGTCACTTCTGTTATCATGTCATAGTTGAAGTGGAATTTTATCTCACTTGTATTTTCTAATTTGTTGAATTTGAAATGTTTTTTAAATAACAAGCAACTGATCACGGGTCATGATTATGAGACTTTGGGTAAGTTTCAGATAATCCTTTCCCATCGCTTTCTAGAACTGTTTGTCCTGAAAGTCTCTTATTTACGTGAAATCTGGCTCACCATCATTCCATTGCTCTTCATTATTTTATCCATTGTGGTCAGCATAATATTATGAAAAGCAACAGAAAACAAAATGTGGAAACTACATGGAGAAAATCTCTGCTTTTACTAAACTGCAAACCTGTGTGATTGCCCCACCTTAATGTATTCTCTTTCTTATCTCTCAGACTTGATTCAGTGCACAAATGAGATGAATGTGAACATCCCTCAGCTGGCTGACACACTGTTTGAGAGGACCACCAACACCAGCTGGGTGGTTGTCTTCAAGTCCCTCACCACCACACACCATCTGATGGTCTACGGCAATGAGGTCAGGACTTAAGTGATAACTGCTCTCCTTCTGCTGAATTGAGTGGAAATTTTTATTTCTAGTAAATAATCTATTAAAGGTTTCACTCCCGTACATTTACAACTAATAGTATGTTGACATGGGATATGAGATCGTAGTGCAATAAATGGAGCATTCCCACAAGTAAAGCTGTTTGTTGCACAACTGTGAGTGGTTTCAATAGCCCCACTTGTGGTAAATGCCCCTTGTGCAAGTATACAAAGTTCCTCATATGTTTTGTTCTTGCAGAGGTTTATACAGTATCTGGCTTCAAGGAACACGCTATTCAACCTCAGCAATTTTTTGGACAAAAGTGGCCTACAAGGTATAATACCAACAGCAATACTCCTTTGAATACTTTGCCAATATTCATCTGTCTCATGACATTTATCGTGACCCCTTTATTTCTTTTGTTTGTAATGTAGGCTATGATATGTCAACGTTCATAAGGAGGTATAGCCGCTACCTGAATGAGAAGGCTGTGTCCTACAGACAAGTGGCTTTTGACTTCACTAAAGTGAAAAGAGGGTAAGGAGATTTCACTTTCACTTTTTAGCTTTTATTTTAACTGACTGAGATGTTAGTGTTGACTTGTACCTGATCTACAAAGCTTGATGTTGTTGTTCCAGAAAGTAGGTCTTGTTTGACACACTATGGAAGGGCATCCTAACATTAAATAACGTAACGTTTTTTTCAAAGCAAAATTCTCCCAAATATCTGATGTTTGTTTGTTTTTCTCCAAAACTTATTTTGATTTTTTTTTTCATACTTTGTGATAAGTCTGGGCACAATAGGCTTAATTTGACTAGTTATTTTGCATCTATTGCAGTGTCACTATAGTTATTAGTCTATGTGGCACTGTTGCACATACAAAAATTGCAGTGTCAAATATGACATTGAAACACTGCACTGCAACGAGAGATATATTCACTGATGCATGTGTCCAATTACAGTACAACACCCTCAAATAATGAACAGGCAACACTAGAAAGCCCATTTCCATCTGTGTCATCAGGCTCAAAGATATCAGTAATAGATTAGCTTCCTTAAAGCATTCCTTTTCCTTTTCCCAGGTCTGATGGAGTGATGAGAACCATGAACACAGAGAAACTTCTCAAGACCATCCCTATCATCCAAAATCAGATGGATGTGTTACTTGATTTTAATGTGAGTACTCAGTATAGGCTACACTGGTTGGCATTAAATCAATTGCTGACATTTGTTCCATATATTATGTGCGTTTTGCATTTTTGTGACCCAGTGGGTTTTCAAAATGGTTGTTTCCGACGAACTTAAACCTGATCACTCTCAATACTTCCACCTCTGTTTCAGGTCAATGCCAATGAACTGACAAATGGTGTGATCAATGCAGCCTTCATGCTTCTGTTCAAAGATGCGATTCGACTGTTTGCCGCCTACAATGAGGGCATAATCAACCTCCTGGGTAAAAACAAGCTTTTGTGTTGGCAAAGCCTTGCAAACTCACTATTAAGACTGTCGGCTTTTTCCTTTACTGCCCCTGTACATTATGATTGAAGGGGTCAGATAATGAGGGACAGTGGCCATGGGATGAAAGGCTAAATGTAATACTGCAGACATCCTTGCAATCATTTAACACTTTGCATTCAGCTTTCAAAGCCAGGATGTGCTTCAGAAATGTTTGTTAGCTTTTCAGCACAAGTGTTTAATTACCAGAAAATTGGAGTACTGGAGAGTAAGTACTGGCTTAGTATAACTACAGACTTCTAACAAGTGTATTTTAAAGAAAGTTTATAGGGGACTTTTGTAAACTTTCCCTGCTGACCTCATGAGTTCTTTTCTGACCCAAGCTTAAAATTAATATGCAGCAAGCTTTCTGCTCTTGTTTTAGCATGATGAGCATGCACTGCTCAGCTTCTACTGGGTAAGGCTGCCCACCTTGGTGTCACCTTCTTGTGGACAAAAAATGGTTCACAGTAGGCCTTGTTTGCACACCGTTAAACAGGAAAGATTGCTAAGATGGGGCAGATTACTTCGTAGTTCGAATAAAATCTTTAGTTGTACAAGGGCCCCCAACACTAATAGTCATTTGATTGGGCTTTAATATCTACTATGAAAATCTCACAGCTTATTCATATGATAAGTGATTTGCTCACATTGTTCTCATTTACCTTTGTCCTGAGTCCTAAGATTTCAAAGGAAGCTACAGGCTTTGAATTTTACCATCATATATCAATGACTCATGATTGGATGTATATGCCCTGTGGATATGAAAATACGTACTTAAAAACTTCAAAGTAACAGACAAAACAGAAATAAGTATAAGAGAAATGATGACAGTGGTTGTCATAATCTTCATGTTGTGCTTCTTTTTTCATTCTGTTAACAGAGAAATACTTTGACATGAAGAAAGTCCAGTGCAAAGAAGGACTTGACATCTACAAGAAATTCCTTACACGAATGACAAGAATCTCAGAGTTCCTCAAAGTTGCAGAGGTAAGTCAGGCCCCCAGGTTTACCAATTACAAAAGGGCCTGGGATCATTCGGATGGGTTGGCTAATATTTTGCCATCAAAATTCTAATGGTCTTTGTTTTCTTCCTACAGCAAGTGGGAATTGATCGAGGGGACATCCCAGATCTGTCTCAGGTAATCCCAGATGTAAATTCTAAAGATAATCATTTGAAATCTTTGCAATTGCTTTATTCATCACCTTTGAAGGCTTTGCATGCATAAATAGTGGAGAATGGCCAAAGCAGCACACAAATGTGGTTTTAGGTGGAAGATCATGGAATAATGGTTAATTTGTGCCTGCTTTAAACAACACTGATTGTCATCAGAGTGAGCTGGAAATATATCTGCTGCCTACCTCCTGTGTAATGTGTTAGTATTAGTGAATTACTGTAGGTATCACCACTGTTGCAAGTGTGTTAACGAGTCTGTTCACGAAATCACAAGAACAACATTTAACCCAACTGTTATCCAGCCAGTAGTAGTAGTAGCCAGCCTGTAGTTTCTCTTTTATGTGCTGAGGTTTTAAGATATTCACCGCTGAGAAATCAGTCACAACCCCAATACAATCAAGGTGAGTGGAATTTTATTTTCAGAATAGAAAAAAAATTTGCAGTTGAGTTGCCCACATTTTCAGTGCTTTGTGCACCACAAACAAAATGCCACTCACGTTTATTGTGTTTGGGTGCCAGCTTGAAGAGGTTAACGTTTCACAACCTCAAGAAATAAAACCAAAACTCTCCACATGCAAATCTCAGATTTGTGTGAACTGACCCTTTAAATATATGAGGATTTCAGCAACATGTTTTTTGTCGCATAACACAAATCTATTTATTTATTACTTACTGAAAGCAGTTAACTACAGTGGTAGTGAAATGTGTGGTTATTTTATTTCAGTGTTTTAGTTTATTTAGTAGCATGGGGAACACTACACTGTTAGACACTAGTGTGCATCAAATGGGTGTCAATTCGAGAACGCTGTCACAGAAGCTATAGCAACAGAACCGGACAACCTCTTGGTAACTTGGTAAGATGTAAACTGCAGTACTTTTGAAGAATATACTGTCATGCAGCATTTGATTTACAGTCTTAAATATGTTGACACAGTGTAATTATAGATCATTATGTGTTAAAAATAGGTTTAGTGACCTCCATAATATGAACTTCCAAAATGTGGCTATTATTGTCTTTTCACAGGCTGTTAACCCACTGCAGCTCCAGGCCTAACAAGTTTTAACACCAAGTGCTGTGCTAGGCAGGCAAAGCATGTGCCCACTATCGCATTTATGAACACCTTCCAACTCACACTCACTCCTAAGAATGCACGTAATACAGCAAATAAAGGTGTGAATCAAGGGTTTTAGTGTGGGATATGGTAGGTCCATCTTATAAAGACCAATGACCTGCTGAAGTGGTGCATTATGTACAAAATAGATTATTTGGAGGCCTTTTTGTTCATTATGTACTTAGAACATTGCAACTGTAGCAAGTAAACCAGAATTAGTCAGCTTTCTCCCAAAGGCTTTCTTAATATCTTAACTGTTACCACCTTTATTTTCTGTATTTTTCCCTTTCTTCTATCTCTCCATTTTCAGTTTACAGTTTGTGTAAGTATCTGAATCCTTCTCTCTCTGTCTCTGTATTTGAGAGTAGCTCTTTTTGTGGACTCTTGGCAATAACCTGGCATGCCTCAGTGTTTTTTGTCTTCAGAGGACATCTTGTGTTATGCTTCACTTAGTCTTACTTAGTCTTAGAAACTTAACGTGTCAATGACATTCATGCTAGGCCCCCAGCAGCCTGCTGGATGCCCTGGAGCAACACTTGGCCTCTTTAGAGGGAAAGAAAGTCAAAGACTCAACAGCAGCCAGCAGGTAGGTCTGCTTCATCTCTGTTCACTTGATCTGGCTCCCTGCCATCCAGACTCAAAGCAGAGGCTCATGTTTGCTTTAGCAACTTGATAGTATTGGGCAGATTTTTTTGCAGCCTGGAAGATGGTTAAAAATGCACTTGATTTATGTTAAACAATTGAGAACACAGCAGAAACTAGTGAACTTTGACACCACAGAGAGGTAAAGCAATGAGTGTGCATACTAAGTCAGGTGGTAAATATGTAGTATAAATGTGAAAATCTCACTGAAATTTAAACTGAGTTTTTCGATAACCCTGAAATGATTCTTGGTTAGTCACTGTTTTCTGTGTCTGTCCCCTGATTCAGGGCTAGCACCCTCTCCAGTGCAGTCTCCTCCCTGGCCAACACCGGTATATCTTTCACCAAAGTGGACGAGAGGGAAAAACAGGCAGCCCTTGAAGAAGAGCAGGCTCGCTTAAAAGCACTAAAAGTACAGTTTCTTCACTCACCTACATAACTTTCAGCTCAAACTCTCGAGCTTGGTGCACATCAGGCCTGCAGACTTGAGCCTACCTTGAAGTATAATTAAGTCATGATCACATGTCTTTAGGACTCCCTTCTAGTGATTATATGAAATGCATAGCCATAACAATTGTTACAGATTTAGTAGGTTTAGTAGTCTGACATGTATACAATGTAAATCCAACCTCCCAGCTTTGATTCAGGCTGAAGACCTTTGCTTTATGTTACCCCCTTTGCTCTTTCCCCATATTTCTATGCCTGTCTCTACTTTGAACTGGAAAATTAAAGCACGATGCTTAAAGAAACGATTTTTAGCAAAGTCACGTTGTTGAATACAAGATCCATGTTGCTTACTGTGTCCTCCTAATTATTATAGGAGCAGCGCCTGAAAGAGCTCCAGAAGAATCCTGCCACAGCAACCACAGACTCCTCCCCGGTGTCCACAGCGGGCGTGACCATCAACTCAGCCCCTGCTATTGACCTCTTCTCTACCCCCAGCTCCACCAATAGGTAAGGCCGCAGGACACCCTAGCCCTCTTCTTAAAGTGACCACCATTCAGTTTCGTGGCTTCTCCAAATGTTTTGAAGGAGATACCACTGCATACTAATGCTCTCCATTCAGATGCAGATGAACATATATTTACATAAAACTTTTTTTTGTAGTTCTTTAATTCATTAAACTTGAAGATGTTTCAGAGTTGGAGCTGAAAGGAGATCAGATCATTTCATTTATTAAACAAGCATTATTTAAATGGATAGAACAGACAAAAATCCATTCTGTTTTGTGCCACCTGATGTGTTTAAGCTTTTTGTGCTTTTACACCGAAAAGACTGATGTTGAATGATGAAGTTGGAAAGATCACTCAACTGTAAGTAGATGGTTACTACAAAACATTTCAAAATGGTTTCACAGGTTCTTGGTTCTCAAAGATTAGATCAAGCGTTGATCCCTGTATAGAAACTAGGACTCTGCAGCTGGAGTACTAATGACACAAGATGCAGCACAAGAAAATGCAATGGAAGTTAAAATATATATTCAAATAGGGATAATATAACACATTAACACAACACTGTCAACAGCTTTAACACCAAAATGTACACAGAAATAGTAAATAATTTTGGATTCACTTGCATTGCTGAAGACAAAACTGCAGTCATATTCTTTTTCTTCTAATAGCTACTTTGGAACTAAGGAGAGAGCCTAATGTTTTCTCAATGAGTGACTGATTTATCCTCCATGCCCTTGTTTTTCCTGCTCATTCCCTCTAGCAACTCCAAGGCAGCCAACGACCTGCTGGACCTGCAGCCGGCTTTCCAGCAGCCACTGCCTGTCTCCAATACCAACACATGGGGAGGTGAGAGCTCCACTCTTCTCGGCAACTCTTCAGTCCACACCACTGCCACTTTACAAACACATATACACATCTCTCAAACATTCCCCACAATACACACATTCATTCCGATCGCTTAGAATTTATGTACCTTTTGTAAAGTAGGTAGGACTGAGGAGTATGAATACAGAAGAACAGAAGCTGAAAATATAAAATGCCTGTATTAATAGTGGCCACTATTTAAAACCCATTACTGGAACCTACTTGTATTAATTGATGTCTTTTTAGTGAGTTGTTGGTGTTTTATGTTTTCTGTTAAACATCAACTAGCCCTACTGGCCGGAACAGAATGTTCCCCTTACTCATGCAAATGATAGCAGGTCGTCATGGTCATACCGGATTTATATTCTGAAGTCATGTATATGTGAATGGGTTTTGCTTAATCCATTCTATTTGCTAACATCTGCTGAAACAACAGTTTGCATGCATGCATTTGCATGTCAGATTTTTATTTAAATGTGATAAAACTGTTGTCACACTTTTAATTCAAGGACATTTCAGTGCCTGCAGAGCTTTGCTTGTCAGTGTCATATTACTATACCTTAAATATATGATGAAACTTGTTGCTTGTACATTATTTGTATGGAAAATTGATTTGTATATGACATGGACTTTGCATTTTTTCCTGTAAAAACATTTGGAGTATGATACTGACTCGATTAGTGCCTATTTTTAGTTGCAGCCTTCTTATATCTCTTTATGTCGTGTCCTTTTCAATTCAGTTTCATATCAAGAGATATGTAAATAATGCGATTTACACAAATGGCAGCAGTGTTTGTGTGTAATTTGAGATATTCATGAGCAGACTAAAAGTATAGTTTTAGATTAGGCCACATCGTCCATCCAAAATAACACTTAAAGTGCATTGGATTTTTACTAATACAGGTCTGACAAACTAGCCTGGGAACCAGAAGAATCTGCGAGCTCATGTTTAATATGCATTTGTGAGTTGGTCTGGTGATGTCAGGCTACTTACAAACGTTAACATCTTGAATGTAGGCAATGGTAATAAGTATAAGTTTAAGAGCTTTTTAGTATATGGGCCTGAAAGTGTTTTATCATTACAATATCTGTTATGTGTTACCATATGTGGTTGCTTTGTTCCTGTTTGCACTTGCTGTATTTGGTTGAAAACAGCCGGTAAGGCCAAATTCTACAAACTGACACACATTCTGAACACAAACATCATACACAGCTGTTTTATTGTTAGCATAAATGTCTTTGGCAATCAGCTCCTGTGTTGGACTCTGACTAATGTGATAATGAAGATCCTTAACCCGATAAATTGGTCCTCAGGCCTGAAATCAGGGCCAATAAGAGCAGAGACAGTGCCATCGAGCGTACGATAACAGCTGCATCTCAACCATTGTTTAAATCCTTCTTGCCTGCATCACTGACATTTTCCCCTGCACGTCATCTTGCATGCACTTATTTAACTACTCTCAAACTTTTTCCACCCTCCTCTCCACCATAATCTTTCTATTCCTTCTTTGTTCTTGTCCTCCTTTTCTCCCCCTCTGCCCACTCAGATCCTTTCACCTCTGCTGCAGAAGCTGTGGAGGAATCCATTCCAAACTCAAACCCTTTCCTCACACTACCTGTTGTTGATGCTGTCCACCTGTCCTCGGCGTCCTCGGACACTGGCAGCCTGTCCTCTAGGACACCTAGCCATGAAGTGTTCGGTGGGGTTGTTTTGCTGCATCTTCTCTTTTCTTTTACAGCCTAGATTTCATTGCGTGTCCACACAGCCTGTTACAGTAATGTCTTGTGCTGATGTAACGAGTCTCATAGCATAATCCCAGCTGATGATTGTCATTCATCATTTCACTGTGTAGTTTAACGTGGTTATGTAGTGAATACATAGAAGAATATTTCAGGATATTAGGGAAAGAAATGGAGGAAATGCCTAAAATGGTTGAGGGGCAGTGGTCAGGACATTCTGTTTCTTGACACTTTTCTCACATCCATCAAAGACCTGGCATGCTGCCCTACTCCAAATATTTGTTTCCTTCCACAATCAGGGCAAGTTCATAATGTTTGTTTTCTCAGCTCTTAAGATTCTTTGATTTAAGCTATTTAATCTTGTATATGCTTTCTGTCCTTCTGTTTGTATTTCAAAGGCCAAAACTCTTTGATGCATGAATGTCCATCAGCCGCATTTTTGTTTTTCTCTAGATCATTACAATCCCTTTTTTGACTCAAGCTCTTCCCTGGCATCTGATCTTGATACTGCTGCACAGATAGAGACATTTATCACAGGTACTATGGTGGCAACTGTCTTGCTGCTAGATTGTTGACATGAGAGTAGAGACATGTAACATTTAATGAATTGTCATGACGAATACTGGATTGACGTGGTGTTTCACATTATTCTTAGAGTATTGAACAGAGCATTCCTGCTGAACGTGTCACCTTCCCTGCTTCCAACAAGCCAATGTTTGTGAGCCTAAATTGTTTTGTGGTTAGCCACCAGTTGTATGCTTCCCTGTATTTAGTCTAGCCATGCGATGAGTGCCGGCTTCCTCTGCTTTTGTCCTGCAAATCCTGATATTTGTTTTTCCTCTGTTTAAAAGCCATTCCCACAGTTGCTTGGCTTCCTTGCTGCTATTTCACTGCTCTATTTTTTTCTGGTCTCATATCTTGTTAATCTTCTCCCCTCTTCCTCTCTCTTCTCTTTCCGTCTGGGTCTTTGCCTGTCTGTTGTTGCTGTGTGTCAGACTCCTTCTGTGGGCCAAGCCCTTACAACACCACTCCCCTCTTCCAATCTGAACCCCCTGCTGTAGCTGGTCTATTCAGAGGTAGGTACACTGAGGTTAGCATATATAGCATCTAGCTGATCTATCTAATACTTTTTAGACTGAAAAATGAGTGGCTTTTAAGTATGTGACTGTCTCTAAAAGGAAGAATCAGCCAAATATTTGGTGCTCTACCTGTGTTGTGAGGAACAGAGTCATTGTCCTGATAGTTTTCTCTTTGCCTCAACAGGGTTTAAAGCCTCCTCAGTGCCCCAGCAGCCACAGAACTCTCGAGGCCTTAACGTTGACTTTGACTCAGTATTTGGCAACAGCACCAATGCCAACAACCTGGATTCTACAGGTCAGTGTTGTATTCCTACACACATTTTCCCTTCTCATTGCTGTTTGGGAGCCATCAGCCCTCATGTACTGCTGCCAGAAGGTCTGGGGCACAGATTGCACATTCATTGATTAATGTCAAGGCTATGGACAATCAAAATCCTGGACTTTGATTTGTTTGTCAGTGTGTGTGGTTTATGTGGACAATGAATGTTCTGACCATATCCCAAACCAAACATTAATACCTCATCAGGCAATGAAAGTGGCTTTTCTTAATATGACAAAAGGCCAATCTTTCAAGGGAGCCAGCACCGCTTGTTGGTGCCAGTGGCTCTTTTTTAATGTGGACAAATTAATGAGGAAACATTCTTAACAACCAACACAAAGTGGTAGATCCTGAAATGCATGGTTATACGTTCTAATTAGTCCACTTTTTCAATATTTTTTTAGTATCCCTCCAAAAAGATGGAAGTGTGTGTTGTGGTTGAAGAAAACCTTCCATCTCTGTGAGAGTACTTGTATGCAATGGTGCATTTACCAGCCAATCATAGTTGCTTTATATTACATCTTTTTGTTATGTTTGCTTGCCTTTTTGTTTTTGTAACTTGTCAAATATATTCTCAAAATGTGCATTGACCATCCCACACTAATTCAGCTTTTCAGGTAACCTTGCATTTCAGTATTTTTCAGTTTTAGGTACTTTCACTGATTTCACAGACTGTTTAGAGCATGTTAGCAAAGGATAAATATTTAAAGTGGAATCTTCATCAGCACCTTCTAACCATCCAAATGATAAAATTTTATTTCAAAAACAAAGTGCAATGGCAATGGTTAGGGAAGACATTTGATTTAAAAGTCTTCGCTTTTACCTCCATTGAGTAAAATCCCTTAGGCTATGACTTCAGCTATTTTCAGTGGTAGAACTGGGAAACTGGGCATGCTTGTCATCACAGAAATAGATCATAAGAATGGGAAGTTATATTGCAACTTCGGCAATATCTGCTGCCTTCCCTTCGACACACAGCTGTGCTGGCTCACCGGAACAGCTCCAGTCTCTGCCTGTTTGTGACACAGTAGCTGTGTTGATAGGCTATTACTTGTGCTGCGTAGTCAACTAGAGCTGTGAGTGAGACATTGAGGAAGACTACAGAGTGATGACTACAGACACAGAGAGCAGTTGTTTTGTTTATGTACATTTTTTTTTTTTTGTATTTATGTCACACTTGCTTTGGCATTGTAAACGACCATCCAAAAATGTGTCCGATCCATAACTCAAAACCATAATACCGTCTGAGCCATGAGTTTTGTGATCTGTTGCACCCCTGTTGGATATCTATTAATGTGTTATCTCATCAGAATGTTTATAGCATGCTCAGGTAAAGAAATTATGCTGTTTCATTGTGTGTCAAGTGTGTTTTTTGTGGCAATATAGGACTACTGAAAAGACCCACATTTGATAAATCTGATTAAACTAAACTAGAGCTTTAGATTTTAGAGATACTCATCTATTGGTGTAGTATTTTAAAATCTAAAGACCTCTTTAAATAGACATAGGTGTAATTACTAACAAATGAACCCATTACTGGAAACACTGACCATCTGTAATGGCCTCTATACTGTATTTAACATTGTGTGCCACTGAGACAGATTTAGCAGGATGTCACATATTGTGATTAATTAGACATTTGTCTTAATTTTGATAATTACTGTTCCTAACGATACCACTACAGTGTGATTGAGGCTAACCACTATTTCACCCTTTACCTCAACAGTGTACAATAATTATACCAGTGTATCATTAATTTGGCACAAATAAATTGATGTTTCTAAATGCTCCACTTAGCGCCTTGAATCTCTTACACCCTCACTGAGTTCTTTGCTGCTCACAATCTCACAACATTTTTTTTTTCCCTTTTCCCTTGTCCTGGGGTTAAACACACTCCCTGGGGCCTTGGCTTTTTGCATGACATATGCATGACTGGGTGAGTTGACTTGACACACACTCCTCTCACACTGTCTTGGCTTAATGAGTTTTTTCTGTGAGCCCTGCTTCCTGCCTCTTCCACGCTCAACATTCTCTCTCTGTCCATGTGTCTGCATGTTGTGTACTGTTGTGTGTTACTGTCTGTTGTATTGTCTTCATTTGTTTTGGGCCCACCCGACCTCTCCCCCTCCCCTCCCCTCTCCTCCCCTCCCTTCCCTTCCCTTCCCTTCCTTTCCTTCCCCTTTGTACTGCCCCCTTTTGATTAAGATGTTTTAGGTGGCATCCTCAAACCCACAGTGGCGTCCTCACCCAATCAGGTCATGACCCCAAATGGCCAACAGCTCCACAAACTGGTGTCAAATGACCTGGATTCGTCACTGGCCAATCTTGTTGGAAGTAAGTAATTTTTTTGTTCGTTTGATTGTAAAGGGCAATAGTATAAAAAACAAAATTATAGCATGGAAATTAACAGCATACTTAGCTAAAAGCATTCATGTGTAGAATTAGAATAAAATGTAGGGGATAAAGGGAAAATTACATATTTTTTTCTACATTTTATGTCTTGTGTAAATTGTGTGGGTTTTTTTGTGGCTGTGCATTTATTACTTTCCTTCTGTCCTCTTTAGATCTGGGTATTGGCAACGGCACAGCAAAGAAGTTAGTGCACTCAAGTAATATTTAACTTAATGTCTCTGTTACCGCACTAAACATGACTAACATTTTTACTTGATCTCTGAAGTGATCTTCACTGGAGTCAGCCTGGTGAAAAGAAGCTGACAGGTGGAACCAACTGGCAACCCAAGACAGCTCCTTCTACCACCTGGAACCCTGCAACCATGGTGAGGCTATCGCCTAACTGCACCTATCTGTTTTTTCCCTTCAACCAGTAAACACCCAAAAAGCAGATTCGTTGGACATGAATAAACTTTTCATAGCAGTGGCTCTCCTCTGTAGTCCTGTGAGGCCTAAGAATATGAGGGCTACACTTAGGGCTGGACTGAGGAAGTGAAATGAATCACATTACCACCATTTTCAGTCTACTGCTGACCTAAAGGGCCTTTTTCCTACATTGACTTTACAGCCTGTCATTTGGAGCTTCCCATAATTTGAACTTTTAAGAAACAATAGACTGGTGTTAGATTCTGCCTTGTGCTTTTACTGTGTTTTACAAAATGGAACATTGTGGATGGACAACATTTTTACGTACTATTTGGCAGGCGAGTGCAGTTCAGTCGTGGGACATACGGTATTTTGTCCCACAACTTTGACAATTGCACATAATTACTTTAAACATCATTGTCAATGAATTAATATAAAAGTCCCATCCAGGACTGTAGCACAATTACATTTGAGCTTTTTTTCTTCAAGAGCAGATAAAATACAGTGATCTATCTTTTGGCAGCACTATTAAAAATAGTGGCAGAAAATTGCTTACTGCTGGAAACTGAAATTGATTTGTACTGGCGACCGAACATTACTGGGAAATGTAGTTAAACAAACTAGTTACATCCTACAACAGTGTGAATAAATAATCTATCAATCAATTTGGAACCACTTAATTACAGCTTTTAACCAATATTAGGTTACTGTTATTTAAAATCTATTCACTGTTTTCTGTCTGCCAAGAAATGCCCCAGTTATGCTGCCAATTCTCTTCTTGCTGACTTGCTAGTGTAAGGTGTTGAGTAATTGTGGAAGGAAGGCTTTCCTGGATAGCCTTCAGTCTTTCTTGAATTGTGCATTTACTGTGCTGTCTTGGCTCCCAAGTGTCCTTTGTTCTGTTAAACTGGTGCCATATTAGCCACAACCTTTGATTCTGCCTGTGGTGTCCTATTGATTGGTTGTTGAAATGGCAGTTCCACTGTATCTGGAGCCTTGGCCCATTTCCCTCTTTCCCTTACTAAGACTGTAGATTGATTACAGACTGCTTACTTTCATTACCTGATATGTTTGCTGTTTTCCAAGGTCTTTTTCAACATTAGTTAGTTCAATATTTTGAATTATTGGAGAAGATGCCTGTCAGAGTGATGAAACGAGTTCAAGTATACTCAGATGGCTTCTTTTTTGCAAACCACCACAACATAACTTCTGATGAGATCCAAAATCCAACATGTAAAGATTCAACCTGGACAGTTTTGTGCCCGCCCCAGTGTGGTTGTAGCCTCTTGTAAATTGTTAATGAAGGAGAATGAAAAGGACGTTTCTTACTGTGACTGCCCTAATATAACCCACTGTCAACATTGTGAAACTAGATAGTATGTAAACAGTCAGTGTTAACATTAATAAGACTGTGAACCTTCAGTCTCACTTGAACTGTCTTACTAACAACTCTTTGGACCTCATGTGTAGCCGTGGTTTGTCATGTCACAATTTCGTATGATCATGAAGCTTCTGGTTCGGCTTGCCATACTGGGTTTTAGTATTGCTATGCTAGTTATTATAATTAGTCAGTTAGAGAACAAGAAAATAAGTGACTGTCGTAAGTGGTTTGGATTAGTTAGTCATAATGAAAAAATCTGTGAAATGTAAGAATAAATGTCATGCCATTTATGAAAAGGCTCAGGAGAAATGAAATAGCTCAGGAATTAGTTATACAGCTGAATGTCTTAATCAGGGAACATGTTTCCCATGTCATTCTCTCTACCTCCCATCTGTACTCTCTCACCTGTGTTTTGGACTTTCTTGTTTTCATGCACTTTGGTAAAATGCTCAAAAGGAGCTTCTGACAATAATCCCCCAGTAGTCTACCTTGCTACTGTCATCTCAGTACTTGTCATGCCAAAAGGTTGTTGATGATGTGGCAAAATGTCAGCTGATTATCCAAAGCTGATGTGTGTTCTCTGATGAAGGCAGAGGAGAGTTGGTCACTTGAAGGACACTAATATACTTAAAGGCAGATGCACACAACATCAAAAACAATTATTCATTTAAGAATATTCTCTAACATGTCCTATAATGTCACCTATCTGAGGAACTCTAAGTGAGATGTCCTTGAAACAGACCACTGTCAGTGAAGAGGAATTGTGAAGGAGAGCTGTGAAACAAGCACAGTCTGTGATGAAAGCACCAATTTTGGCACCAGCATCACATCTGACTCACTTGTGCCTCCCTCGCCAATGACTGAATAGTTAATGAAACGTATCCTTCATGAGAGGGCTGGGCGTTAGACAAATCTGGGTTTGTTATCACTGCAGGGGCTGTTGGAGAAGCCAGGAGTGCTCAGAGAAAGGGTCTGTACCTTTTTCTTTGTGATCTCTTTCTACTCAGAGCTCTGCATCTGCCCTCTGACCAACTTCTAACCTCAGGAATCAACACACTTTTTATTTCCCTTTACCTTTGTCTGTCATTTCCATGTTTTAATGTAGTCTATGGTAACATTTGCCACATTTTCAGTGGACACTTTCAGTGGCATAAATGCTGTTTTTTAGCCACTGTCCACCTTCAAAGCTTGGAGCACTGAACATGAAATGTGTCTGGAACCTTTTGGCATTAATCATCATCTGGGTCAACTTCAATCAAAAAAAACGACGGCTTGCTTCAAGCTCCTATTCCAGCTACATTCTTGATTGACAGTACAAACTATGTAGGCATATACCATGCATTGAGTTTTAAATGAGGCAGCGAAAAGCATCTCCCAGTTTAGCATGTCTGAACAAGGTGAGTGCTCTGTTAAGAGAAACTCCTCCTATTGAGCACCTTTTTCACTGTTAACAGGTTGAATATGAAATGATTTAAAATTGGTATTGAACAACTTCTTTCTCAAGCCTTCATCATGACATATTCGTGAATAGATTTTTAAAGGTTCATTTTAGCTACTGTAATTAAACATATGCTGAAGCCTTACTTACAATTGATGAGCTAATAATAAACTGTAAAATGTGAGCTGTCCTGATTCTGCAGAAGGAATCATCTTGTTTTATGTGTCACCTCAGGCACCATCTGTCATGGCCTTCCCCGCAACCACACCGACAGGCATGATGGCATATGCAATGGTAAGTCAGCTGGGACTGTATGTTCAGTGGGATTTCACTTGTACGCAAGCGCACATGCAAGGGCTTTCTTATATTTTAATTAGTCAATAGCATAGTGTGCGCTAGGTTTTTATTCTGAAAGCAGAACAGATGTATCCATCAATGTGTGTAGTATTTATTTTATCATGATCATTTATGATCATCACGTCACTGTGTCTGAGATATGACAAGATATTCTTTTATTCGTCCCACAACAGGGAAATTTACGAAGCGATGGGGAAATTTACAAAGTGCCTCAGTCATGTCACCATCGCTGAACAGGCTAGTTTCCCTCACTGCTGTGGAGTTGTTTTCGAGCAGATGGAAATGGCAGCAACTACCCTCAGAACCTTATTTTGGGATGCTTTTGTTGTTTTGTTTTGTTTTTTGTTTAGGCAATGTAATTCATCCATGCTGTGTTTTGTCTTCCATCAGCCTCCTCACATGGGCTCCATGATGATGACACAGCCAACTATGATGTACACCCAGCCTGTGATGAGGCCAGCCAACCCCTTTGGCACCAATCCAGGTGCACAGGTAATTGATCTCTACATCCCACTCCTTCCACATCTGAGCTTAGTGACCCAGCCTGTCTGTCATGACCTACAAAATGCATGTAACCTATTGGTCAGTCAGGCTTCCACTGAACAGACGAAAACATCTTAACTGTGTGGAGCGATGAGGAGACTGTAATCTTGTGTGACTGTGTGTGCTTAATTGCAACTCCAGATCCAGAGTGTGTCAACAAAGTGAATGTACCTTGTTCAAGTGGAACTGGCCAATAAATGGCGATTTTGGCGCCAGTCACACCACTTATCTCTCAGATGCTATCACACTCATCTACCCGGCTGGCTGCTTTGCACGGTCTGCACACATGTCTTGTCTACTGAATAACGATTGGATGTGGGAGTTTGAGAGTTACACTTGTAGTTTCACGTAGGCATGCGTTCGGCCGTATGTAAGTTAAGTAGTTGTGACCTGCTTTGTCGATAGAAATGCATGAGAGGACAAAAGAATGTCTCATTCATTGTCTGAAACCAAAAATGACTACTGTATGATTCACCAGATGATATCACACACAAATTTTCCTCTTCCAAGGACTAACAAAATAATTCTCACTGGGGATCTGAGAAATGAATGACTAAAATGAGCAGCGATACCAGTCTTATTAACTTAGCTCTTATTTTGCAACATTACATTACATGCGTCTTTATTTTGTCCTATAGATGTAATTTAGCTGTATTTGTGTACATGGAGTGTTTGGTGTTTTGAGATTGGGCACACATTAGGAGTCTGGATACTGGTCTTGTGTTATTGGGTCTACAACTATCTGTGTTCCCAAAACAAGAGATGACGGTTTGTGGTTGTTTTTTTTGTTGTTTTTTTTATCCTACCAGATGCAGTTTATGTAACCTGGGGGGGGGAGTCTTTCCCGTTGGAAGATGATTCATGACAAAGTCAACTATCCAAGCAAACCTGCAGTTTGCTTCCAATGAACTCACCTGTCTCTGAGAATGAAAGGCCCAAACAAGACTTCTTGAATGAAATCACAGTGACTGGAAGCCGCTCTGGCCATCTCAGAGAGGCATCACAGTGGACATTGTGCCAGTCTAGTCATGTCCAAGTCATGGAAGGAGAGTGCGTGCTGCCATTCAAAACCACGTGGACAGAGATCGGCCCCTAGTGTATCCTGGACTAAGAGAAACACAACACCCAAAGGGAGAGCCTTCTGACATCACTCTTTATGTATCTGGGAACAAAAAGCAAAGTTGGGTTGTTGGCACACAGTTTGAGTGCCTTTTATTGTTCCTCTTTCTCCAGGTGAGGCTGGGAGAGTCACTTATTATCAATCATGATTACCTTCTTAAAGCATCGCCACATTAGGAAAACAATTGCAGAACTCTTCATACCACACATTTGTTTTCTTTCTTTCATGTATTGTTTGCAGTAGACATTCCTTGTGTATTGTTTGTATTTATTTATGATTACCTGCAGAAAGGATGACATGAAAAAAATATATAAATGTAACTTGTCACTGACCTCCTCCTTGTGGAAGGTCTTTCTTCTGGTTTATACATAGGTGTGATTGAATATAGAATCTGGTTTTGAGTGATTGAGTTTTTTTTTTTTTTTTAAAGTTAATATAAAGTTTAAAGAAATGACATGGTTTGCTGTTGGGGCACTAAATATTCTCTGTACTCAGATGATGCCTTGTACAGTTATCTGTGGCTCAAGGGGTCACACATCACACTGAGGATGTGTATGAACAGAGTAATTCATTAACACTATCAAATTGGTGGGGTCAATTTCTATGAATTTAGCGTGGGAGCGTTTTTCACATCAGCAAAAGCACTATATTTTGTGATTGAGGCAGCATTGCATTGGAAAGGAATCTGCATTTATGCTTATGACGCTTTTGGCATGCCATTTATTCTTACATTTAACAAAGCTGCTGGCTGCCCTTTTTCAACTTGAATGTGCAGGGTCCCTTTCATGCTCAGATCATGTTTCTGGAGGCAAGCACTAGGGCGTTCAGACATTGTGGAGGCAAGTGCAGGCATCGGGTGTAGGTTCAGGTCAGACTGGTACCACGGGAGTGGGGGCAGTCTAGTTGTGCAGGAGTATAGAGCACTGTTGATCGGTGTTTTGTGTATATAAAACTTATCCTGCCAATCATAGGAATGGGCGGGTGCAGGTATGAAAGATAGTCTGAACATAAAAGTGGCCCTTAATTCATTAACTGAGCATATTTTCTGCATTGTTCCTGCAGATTATATTTTTGTTTGTTTGATTTTTCCAATAAAGTGCAAGCTTCCACATTTCTTTGGCTCCATATTTAATTTATCAATAGAAAAAATGTTTTGGAAACTGATTGGTAATCAGAGTATTGACACAGAGAGATCCATTAGAAGTGTATAACAATATTGATTGAGGTTAGCAACAGAGAAGGATTTATGTAATTAGACTTCATAAATACGAACCATTTTCATGAAGCATAAGCCCATGGACCAAAAATATCGGACAGGATCCCAAGGGGCCCAACAGTGGTAAAACCAGTGGGTGATTAATGGAAAAGCTTCTCTGAATCTCCCTGGAGGAGAGGGAGTAGTGCTGGATAAAAATCTTTCCATCAATTGTTTCATCATGTAATAGGTTCATTTGCCTCTCAGTTGTGTCTATATACAATAACAGGAATGCAGACTGCCACCTTCGACCAAAACTTCATTTCCCACAAGTTAAACTGACTTATACCTGCCACTATGCAACTATGCCCACAGAGTTGTGAGGCAGATTGTAAAATTTTAAAGAAAATCAAAGAAGTAGAGCATAATATATCCTGATTATTGATAATTGTAAGTTGTCTTTTCCCAAGCTGAAATAGTCCGAATGATGTTACTATCACATCCTCCAGGGGGGTTCTCAGACTTGACAAAGGTCCTGCAGAGCCACAGAAGACATTAAATAACTGTTTTCTGCTGAGTAAACTGACCTTTGTGTGTAAAATTTGTTTCCCCTTAATGCCAATATTCAGACGGTATTGGAGTTGAATTTGTGGAAAGTGAGCAACGAGTGATCCAAGTGGTGAGGGGTCCATGGTCCTTGGGGTGCCAGAGTCCCACCCTCCATCATTATGGAGGCTTCTGCTGCTGAAGCCACAGGTGCAGTAGCTCATCCATGTGCAACACACACATACACAGAAGGACCTTGATATAAAAGCTACATCCTGCTTGGCAAAGCCACTCCACCAGCAATAAGAAGATTCTTTGTTGTGCTGCCACTTCCCCTTATTTTGGATGCAGCAGTAGAAAGATGCAAGTGTGTTTTTTGTGTGAGACACTGACTTTCATGATAGAATTAATTGGCGAGTTAATAAAAGCCTTACTGTTGAACTGAGGCCGTCCTTTTCACAGCCAGGAAACTGAAAACGTATTTACAATACAAAATACAGAAGTATGCAGATATTTCAGCAGGCATTTAACAGTGAATGATGCTGACAGCTACTGTCAGTAACATGTTTGTGAACAGGATTATTAGAAAATGAAATTCCATTTTTAATGAAATGAAGAAAATGTCTTTCCTTCTCCTTCTGCTAATCCCCCTCATCCATCCCTGTCACTGTGAACCACTGTGAAAATGACATGGACAATCATTCCCAATGATGTAGGTGGTAGGTTTGTTTCGGTGTCCATGATAAAAAGAAGAATATACTGAACATTATTATGATGCTGACTTTTTTCCAACTCTTCTGGCTTTCATCAAGGGGCAATTAGGCACTGGATGAAGTAATGCAGAGAAAGTGACAACTGTCAAAGGAAAATGTGACCAAGTGTGTGAGGGTGGCTCAACACCAAACCAGTTGGCACACAGGGAACTTGCAAAAGAGTCAGTTGCAAAATTATATGTAAACTCACCATCACAAACAAATGTATCCTTGAAATATCTGTTAATGTACCTCCTGAAGTGTAAAATATCTTGACAATCTATTAACAGTCTTCCATCTTCTCCCTGGTAGTAAAGCTACATGTTTGTCTAATGTGTGATTTATATCATTCATTATTTTACTGTAATAGACTGACAGATGGTAATAATAATAGACTTTTTTTCAGAATCAAAAAAAGTCATGTAATATGACTATCAATCAGTATGTAAAGGTTAGATGGGCAGACATTGGATTAGTAAAGAATGGAGCTTCTGCCACCTTGTGGTTTACAGGTGCAGCTGCCAGAAGAGCTGTGATTGGGGGCTTTATAATGTGTGCTACTGGCTTTATGTCTTGCATGCTTGTATTGCTTGTGTTAATTGATTGATTTTATTGAGAAACAAGCAATTGTGAACACAACATTAATATATCATCACATTTAACATGTTAAACGGTTGGACAGTCTGTCTTTTGCAGAAACATGAAACATCCTATCTATTTAATCACAAAGACTCTTTCACAGAGCTGCATTCTTAAGGCACTGGAAAACAGCCTAAGTCCATCAAAACAAGACTTCACACACAAGGTACAACAATGTAGAAGAATGTATTAAAAATGTCTCAATGTGAGAGAAAAGTCAGGGACTATACATGTTTCCAGTGAAAGATTGAGCGTGTAATGTTGAGCAGAGCAGGCTGTAACAGGCAGCACTGGGGCTTGGTAAAGCAACCTGGAGGCAGAGCTTCCAGCTGCTCCCTCCTGCTGTGTGTCTGCAGTTCCTCCCACCTGCTGCAGCTCGGGATCCAGTCACACTTCACTTTTCACTCAGCAAGGAAGAACAGCGAGAGGTGAGCTGACTGCTTTCTAACTTTACACTTGGAAAAAACTGTCTTTTCTGTAAATGATGTTATTGATATATGATATATGTTGTTGTTGTTCTGACACTGTTAAGATTAAGAACTGGAATGCCACCGTAGTTTGGAAGGAATGCAAAGTGAAAGCCACAGTAAAGGGAGCAGCCATTATTTTCTGATCCAAATGAGTAGTGATGTTGATCAGAGCAGCCAAAAGTTTCAGTTGTTTACATCACTGCAAAACTATACATTCCTGCTCTTGTCAGCTGGTAACATAGCAGAGTGCAAATGTCACAACCTATTATGAGGTCATTATAGAAATTCACTTTACCAAAGTCACATTAATACTCCCAATTGGATTACAATATAAATTTTTAATTACCAAACTCCATCTGTAAAAAACTGGAAAAGCCTTTTAATAATAATAATAGTTAATAATTGTCAGTTTTTATTTATTCAGTCTTCTATTTTCTGCAGAAAAATAGATATGGTTGCTTAACAACTAATTATGAAATTCAAATGATCTATTTTAACCCAGTATAACAGATTCCCAGCCAGCCTTGTTGGGCTGCAATAGACCGTTTGTAGAGAACCATGCAGTTTGATGTGACTCCTACAGTATCTTAATATGCAGTCATATTTTAAGTCATATGAACTGAATATAATATGAACTGCAGCATGACGTTCGATTGCATTGTTCGATGCACTCTCAAACCTACAAACTGCACAGTCTTCTACCAGAGACCACAGAGCTACTGAAGGTGCAGAAGATTAACTGGGTTGAGTGGAGTGTTTTTCAAACTGGTGGTCAAACCTTGTGGTCCCCATTTTTAGATCACTGGTATTCTATGCTTTGCTTCATTTGAATACTCAGTCAGTGTAAATGACAGCATGCAAGAATTTGTGTCATTGAATCTTTGAAATCTTGTCCTATAGAGACGGGGGTTAAAAAGGGCAGTACCAGGTTCAAGTTAGTTCATTAGTTTTGTTTGATGTCAATAGTCTCTTAAAAGCCAAATTGTCATCTTTGTATATTCTCAAAACAGAGTAATGTAGGTCGTCAAATCATCAGTTTGGTCAAGGAAGTCTGACAGTGACGAGGAAATAAGTCAAGTCACAGCTACGACAACAGGGAAATAAGTCTTCCAGAGAAGCAGGACATGCAACATTCTTCCCTGGAAAGAAAAAAAAAAGAACTATTTCTCCCACATCACCTTACGCAGGAAAAACCAAGTTATTCAGGACTTCTCACAGCTCGGTTTTCATGCAGCCTTGTACTTGGGAATAAGACGTGATTACAACTTTCCTAACTTGAGTAATGAGTAAACAATGGGAGCCTGTGCAACTGCAACCAAGTGACATTATCTGAAGCTGTAATCTTTATAAAAATATGCATTGTTGTTTCGCTGTTGGCTTAACTACAGCTCACAAACACGAATACATGCAATTCTTAATCCTTCTTTATCAGATAAACATGTTAACCTGGCCATCTTTGTCACACACATTACTTATCCTGATAGTGGGAGGAAGGAATGAGAAAGTGTTGTCAGTGAGAATAGTCAGCAGTGTGTGAGCATTACATGTCAAGGCAAAGGAACTTGTCTTATCAAGCTGTTGTGGTGGCCTGAATATCAAGTCATAGACCATTGTTCTGTACCCTCACAGGATGTGTCTATACATGTTCTACCATGGCTTGCTTGCATACACAGAATGATTAAAACAAGTTTTACTGTGTCAGGTTTCATGAGGTGATTTTAAACTGAGAGCTGATCTGCTACATGTATTACAAGGCATCATCTGATACACTTTCAGTTTTCCACTCCTGAGCAAGCCACAGCCCTCTGTGTGATACGTGCGGCACAATCTCATTTTAAAATGTCTAGCATTGCATGATTTAATATCCTCATATATATAAGAACTACTGAGTGTGTGAAAGTTGTCAGTATTGCTTCATCATGTAATGTGATTGTAAGTTATGGCCAAGTTTTTTACAAGGCACTGAGGCTTATTGAACTGCTTCCAACTAGGGATTTTAATTGCTGGTTAATCTGCTGATTATTTTCTCAATAAATCATTTGGTCTGTGAAATGTAAGAAAATAGGGAAAATGCCCATTACAATTTTCCAAAGCTATTTAATTCTTTCTCTCATGAGAAAACCTGCAAATATTCACATTGGAGAAACTGAAACTAGTGAACTTTCAACATTCTTACTGAAAAATAGACTTAAATGATTAATTGATTATCATATTTGTTGCTGATTAATTCAGTGTTGATTTACTGCTGTTAATCAATCAATCCATTAATCATTTAGGCTCTCCATCAACTATTGCACAGCCTGCTGCTAAAAGAGAAACCAACATCTCAGATAGAATTCCCCCTTGATTTTTGCTGTTTTCTTTCAGATACAAACTGGTCTAGAAGCGAAACATAACCAAAACCAGCAAAGCTCCAGGAGAGTAAAAGCATTGATCACTGTCTCAATATGATCATTTTATACGATGGATACAGCATAGATCACCCAGTTTGTCGAAACAACTGACACTGACTTGTGAGAACAGAACAAGGTCTGTGGGAGATCGTGTTCAGCCACTAGACACAAAATCAAAACAGTGGAAAGCCTAGGACACGGCGAGCAACAGCAGTCACCATGATCGATCTGAGTTTCCTGACGGAGGAGGAGCAGGAGAGCATCCTGGCTGTGTTGAGAAGAGATGCTGAGCTGAAGAAGGCCGAGGAGCAGCGTGTCCAGTGAGTTCCTTGTGTCAGTTGCTCCGTCTTTCAACAACTCTGGGTAGAGGCATTGGGTTTGACCTATCTCAGACAAGATTTTGTAGAAAGTGTAGGATACAAATGTCTGTCCTGCATATTACAGAACTGTAGACAATACATTAATCTGCTGCCTACAGGTTCCTGGTCAGGTGGGTTTTTTGCAGAAGAATTTAAATGAAAATGAATTATATTTAATGAAATTGTTAATTTTTGTAAATGAACATTTAGAATTGAATGCTTGGAATAATTAACTAATGACTAGACCCTTTTATTTGTCTGCACTCAGGAACCTCCAGAGGACTGTGAGTGACAGGGGCCAGCTGAGGTATATGACCGGAGAATGGTTCTATGAGGCCAAGCAGATTCGTCATCAGGATCGCATCCATGGCTCCGACATCATCAGGGCCTCCATGAGACATAAACCACTGACTATATGTGAGTCTGCTATGTCTTGCATTTCTTTTTTCTCTTTGTAAAATGAGTGTTATGCCTTAAATGCAAGTTCTCTGTGTGTGAAGTGAGAGAAACTGTTTGCCTCCATAAACAGAATTACATGAAGTTTTCAAAACCAGAGACCATATCTTAATATCTTTGTCATCATGCACTCGAAACATGTCATGTTATGTCATGAGGATCTAAGAATACCAATCATTCTGGTGGCATACTTCTAGTCTTGTTTAGCCATTACAAAACCCTTGCACTTACCTGAGCCTAGTTTTATACCTACAGGAGGTAAACTCAGCTGAAACATCAGCTGATTCAATTCCCACTCAAGTTTCACATAATTTGTCTCTCAACTGACTTGGTGTTTTGGTGCATAAGAAGGAGATAAATATAACAACGTAGTCGGAATCATGCATAGAAAATTGAAAATTAGAATAAAATAGAATAGAAAAATCATCCCCACCAGAGATGAGCCCAATGAACTTCAGGAGTTTGACACACTAATGAATGGAGGTGCAGCTGTTGGTGTTCAGGGAGAAAAGCAGGGGAGAAAGTACACAGCCTTGGGGGGATCCAGTGCTGATGATCTGTGAGTCAGAGGCAATGTTTCCCCAACTTCACATGCTGCCTTTTATCAGACAGGAAGTCAGTGGTCCACCTGCAGGTGGAGTCAGGCACACTCTGGGAGAGCTAGTCCTGCAGCAGAGCCCACATGATGGTATTAAAGGTCAAGCCAAAACCCTGGCCTAGATCCATGGCAAAAGTTCCTGAGGTGTCTAGCTGGAGTCCAGGAGTCCATGTTGACAGCATCTGTCTCTTAAAAAGTTTGTTAACATCCCTCTCCAGGAGAGAGCCATCACTGTGATGGGGGTGTCTCTGAGGTGGGCAGTTGTGGAGAGGTCCTGCTAAGCTGGGGAAGGTGGAGCTGATGTGCTGGAGCTGGTGCTGGGAGTCACAAAGGATAGAACTGCCCCCTCATCTTTCAAGAGGATTGGAAAGCATTCAGCACATTGGCAAGGCACAAGTTGTTAATGGAGTGGGGGACTTTAGGTTTGTAGTTGGTTATCTGTCAGATCCCCTTCCTGCGTCATTGGCTGACAACTGGTGTTGGAGCTTGTCAGAATACAGTTCAGCTTCTCTTGTCTGTGAACCATGACATCACAGCCTCTGTGTGCTCATCCAGACCATTGGTAGTAGTCCTGAAAACATCCAGTCTAGTCCAAGCCCACTGGAAGATCCTCTATGGCTTCACTGTTCTACTGCTTTGATGTCCTCACAACAGGTTTACACAACTGCTTCTATGGAGGTGTGCCGTGCTCAGAGTGACCCAGTGCAGGGTGGGGAACGGCATGATGGACATTGTTGATTGTAGTGTAATAATAGTCCAAAATTTTCTCCTTCCTGGTCGGGCATTTAATGAACTATCTGTATTTAGGGTTTTCGTGGCTGAGATTACCTTTGTTAAAATTTCCAAGGACCATAACTAATGAGGTTGTTTTTAGGAAGGAAGGAAAGCAGGAAGGAAGCTCACAGTTAGATTCTGCTGCTCACAGGTGGCACTTGGCTCTCTACATCCAGCTTTTTAAAAATTCATACTGCAGTTCTTGTGTCATGCAACTCCAAAAGAACTTGTTCTCTTGAACTCAACAAAATGTGTTAAAAGTGATCAGAATCCTTTAAATCTCTTTTTTTCTCAAGTCATTATGTTTAATGAGGCTGTGATAATCCTCAAGATCAACAAGGGCATTCTAGACAAAAAGGTCAGCACAAGGAAAAGAACGGGGTTACAAAGACTTCTTCGATTGAATAAATGCAGGCTCCACAAGGGTTCAGCACACACATACACTTTGCAAGCACTATAGTATTTTTAAAAACATATGTTTTAGCCCTATTCATACTGGCACACCATCAAATATTACAGTAACAGCGATAAGTAAACACCTATAGAAATGTGGTCCAGTGATGTGAAGATAAGGTGAAGAACGTCATTTCCTCACATTACGAAAAAAAGAAAACTTTTTAAAATCTTTTAGTACTTCTCCCTTGGAGGAGCCTACAGCAAAAGATTAGACTGTACACTTGATAAGCTCAATGTGTTTATAGGCCTCTGAAACTTGTACATTTCTTCTGGTCAGGATGGAGACATTTCATCCCTGTTGTTTTTATATTAAATCTGTATGGTAATTATTGGGTTACTGTGTTGAGATGAATACAAACAGCATGTGTTACAAATGTATGGTTCTTTAACCGTAGCTGTGTGTTGTGTGCTGCAGTGGAGCTCTCCCAGATATTGCCTGAGAAGCCCAGTTTTGTCAGCAGTGAAAATAAAGAAGTGTTTGTCCCAGCTGTACTATGTGGAGTCCTTCAGGAGCCTCAAATGCACCTCAGCAATGAAAGGTGAGTATAGAGAGCCGAGGAAGGAAGTAGTCTGTTAGCGGAAGTCACCCATTTATCACATTTGTTAGGAGTAACTAAGTATTAACTAAGAAGTCATTTGAATTTTGCCCCAAACTACAGCCTCTGCTGAAGTCAGGCCTCGCTGGCTTGCCTTTGCTATTAAGCATCACCCAACTGACTGATGTATTTTACATAGTCAATATTATTATATTAACAAAGTATGAATGACTTAATGTATGTGAAAGGTGCCGCTTGTATAGGAACCTACTGAAAAGTATCATCTGACTCTGCAGTTCCCCTCAGCTCTACTAAGCTTTTTGTCATCTTCCAGTCCATTGTTTTGGTTTTCTGGCCAAGAGCTTTACTGCTCTGGATTTTGAAGCCAATTGTAGCACACTGCCATCTTGGCAGTGGTGATGTCACCTAACTCCGGTTAATCCAAATATGTACAAAGAATTGGAGGGAATGTGGAGCTGAATGAAGCCTGTTTGATGAAACAAAATATGACATTAATATTTTAAGTTACAAAAACTTTATTGTATTTGCACAGAGTTTAACGCTTTTTGATTTACCTTGACGAGTCTTACGTAACATTATGTTAACGTTCCGTTGTCCGTATGACAAGTTTAAGATTACATAGTGTTACCTAACCTTTATTTTCCAACCTCACACAGATGCCTTTTGTTCTAAAGTATTAACACCATCAATTCTAACACTTCTTTGTCACCTTTTGACTTTGGTGCATCTTTAGTAACTGTGGTGACCATGCACTCCCATTATGCATAATTTTAGACTTGGTATATTTTAAACGAGTAGTGGAGCATTTAGCAGCTACAGAGACAGATATTTGAGACAGATTTTTATATTTTGTCAAGACCTAAAAGGAGAGTGAATACTGAACTCACATACATGACCAGAAACATGACTCCAAATGTTATTGTTGATTGTGTCTGTTGGATATGTACATATTATAACTGATTGCTAAAAAGTTCAGGAGTGTTGTGTTTCCAGCTTCTTTCTGCTGCAGATTAAAGGGATAGTTTGGTTTTTTTTGAAGTGGAGTTGTATGAGGTACTTATCCATAGTCAGTGTATTACTTACAGTAAATGGCAGTCGGAACACCCCCAGTCTGGAGAAGCAGACAGGAGTACTCGCACGGAAGCTAAGCAATGTACTGCTGTGGACAGGGGCAGCAACAAAGCACTTTTAGCCACCTAAAAAAAGGCCCACCCAAAACATTTATATCAGTTTGAGTGTACCGTCCCATCCACAGCAATATGTTGCTTGGCTAAATACACCAGTGTTGTGTCGAGGTCTGCTTCCCCATCAATATGTGTTTCCCCTTACCTTGACCTGCATCCTACCTTCTCACCTCAACCTCAAGCAAGTTGTCCTCTGAGAGGCTGAATCTGAACCAAACCTTATCCTTACCCTAGCCACTTATCTCTGCTACACGTACCATAACTATAACCTACAATCATAACCCTCCCTACCCCAAGTGCAAAGACTGCTTCTCCAAACAGCAGCCAGCTGCCACCTACTCTAAGTCACTTCAAAAAACCCAAACTATCCCTTTAAATGCAGTATACAGTACTGACTATTCATCTTTTAAGGGTTTTTTTTGTTAATGACAAAGATTTACATAGGATTTTTGAATGCATCTTTACATGCATGTTTTTTTTCCAATCACTCATCATGTTGTTTTTAAGGATAAGGGTAATGTTATTCTATATTTTTTATTGTCAACAATTCCCATAAAAGACCAAAACCAGACATAAATCTCACAAATATATTGTTTTATTTTGTCAGGGACTGTTTTCAACTGCTTGTTAGTGGGTTACATTCGTTGTTGGTTTGGCTCTGCAAATGACATTTATTGACATTAAGTGGCATATAGAATATCACCAGGCTAATCCTTTAAACAAAACACCGGAATAAGAGAGAGATTATAAATGAAAAGGAGATTTTACTCAATATAAGTTATTCACACAGTGCCTTCTGTTGTGACGCTACAGTCTTAGTAAATTCAAAATTCTGGCTGGTTCCGATAAAATAAGTGTGTATTTAAAGAATGGTTACTTACTGCAGTTCTAAATGTCCAAAGGATTTCAAGCCCTGTGCACATTTAGAAAACAGTAACTTCACGCAGTATGAATGAACATGTGGTCTGTGTTGTCTGTTTTCAGTGCCATCACATGCTGCACTAGTAGATTATTTGGATGTGATTGCTAGTGAGTGGGGTTGTGCACACAGTAAACGGGTACTTAGTAATTGGCCCCATAGCTTTCAGTAATCTTCTTATAAGGTCACGTCTCACATGTTCATGTTTTCCACTGCTCCTGAGGAGTGATTACACTTATAAATATCATGCACATTCTGCCCGGCCTTTAGCTGTGAGGACGTTCCTGTCTTACTATATATAACCGTAATTATCTGTGCCAATGATTGATTGATTGATGAAAAGTAGCAGCTGGCACCCATACTTGCTGTGACAAAAACAAAAGAAGAGGCATTGTTTAGATAATGAGATTAGTATTTCATTGACCATTGACCAAAACATGTCTGTTGTATAGAAGGGAGTGTAATGCACTTTTTCAACAAACCTTTTTTGAAAGGCAGAGTTTGAAGTTGCACATCCTATCTTCAGAAATTGTAAACACATTTTGTAATCTGTTTATTCTCATAGGTATCAAAACCAGAACCCTTATGAAACACCACACGATACACCTAAACTGGTTTCACCGTTACCCACAAAGGTAGGATTCTCTCTGGAGAAACAAAATCATTTCAAATGTTGAGTGTGTGAGTCCATGATTCAGTGTGTTGCTGATGTGATATCCATCTTACTGTGTTGAAGCAAAGAAAAAATCCATTCAACAGTGAAGTCAACGCAAGTGACAGTCGGTTATTGGATGCAGCAGTGGATCAAACCCAGACACTAAATGAGGGTGAGTCTATAAACATAGTTTCTGCCCTTTTAAATACATATTGTGAGTGGAGATGGATTACTTAATCCATTGTGATCTAATGAATATCATGTGTTATGTTTTGAATTGAGTGGACGGCTTGATGGAGAAACTGTGAAAGCAGTTACATTACAAACCAATGTAAGTCTGGTTCTAGTAATCCGTTTGACATCCAGGTGTGTGGGTCCTTAACAGTTCTGCTGTTTCAACCTTTCCTATGAACAGCATGATTGCATGGTTGCATGGTAATGGAAAGCATGTACTGGCATGTCATTTCGAGCAATTATATCATCTGATTTCCTTCCATCTTGTTTTTGTTTCAATCTCAGAGAAAGGATTTTTCCAAAGTGGTACAGGAAAGCGTGATAAATTACAACTCAACACAGGTCCTTGGTAGTTTGAAAATATTTAATAGCCCTAAGAACCGCACCTACCCAATGTATACAACAAATAGAATCTACAGCTCAAGTCTTTGCATTTCTGGCCTATTTCAGTGTCTTTTAGCAGTCACTGTGAAATGAGCCAGTGAGCTGGGACTGCAGATTTTCCCAGGGGTTGTTAAAGTGAAGGAAGGTCCAAATACATGAGGCTGCCAGACTAGCCAGAGGATTACACAGACATACATTCCAAAGCCTTAATCTGTACTGCATGACTTGTGCTTGCTGGAAATTTCACTGGAGCTATGAAAACAATGTTTTTGAGGGAGAAATTAAATGGCAGGAAGGAAGGACTAACGCAAATAGTGACGAGACACGATAGGTCATTTGGTTACACAATACCTATCCATACTAAAACTGTAGCAGTAGTATGTATGTACATTAGCCAATGGGAATGTTCTACACGTCAAGCTCTTAAAACATGTAGATATTGAAATGGTCGTAATGATAAACAATATTCTGAAAACTGGGAACAGATTGTGCTTCTCAGTCACTGGTGCAAGACCTAACAATTAACCTTACTTATGTGCAAGGCACAATATTTCTCAAAATGGTGAATTAGTTGTTTGAGAATTTTCAAATAAATAGTAACGCATTTAATATGTAAAGCTGTAAAGCTTGGGTGCACAGCTGTCTTCTTCCAGTGTGAGGATAAGCAAAGCTTCACTCAGTGTCTCTTTAGCCTTCAGGCATGTTTATTTAGGCAGATACAGCAGGTTTGTCATCATCATTTCTTCAGCTGACACAGACGGACCTCTGCCACAGACTCACAACAGACTGGCACGATGACGTCACATGAGAACGACCTGTAAAACATCAAACAAAACAATAATACGGCTGGTGCCCTAACACACTGAGTAAGGGTGTCATCAGGTAGCAACATTTAACACCCTCGCTTGCTCTTAGCTCAATGGATTACCTGGAAAACCAAACAACAAAATAAGGCTTCTTCTGTACCAGTATGAACACACTCTTTGCACTTGTCTTGAGCACACCCCTTTAGCTTTAGCTTGGTGGCTGGCTTTGTTATCACATCAGCGATCATTTGCTCAGTAGGACAATATTCCAAGAGTACCTTTCCAGTATTTACAGCTTCCCTTATGAAATGGTACTTAATATCAATGTGCTTGCACCTTTGCCTGTTTACTGGGTGTCTGGCTATTGATATAGCACCTTGGTTGTCTTCATACACCTTTGTTTGTGTATACTGGTGTTTGTCTATACCTCTGAGTAGCTGCAAGTATGTACATTCCTGTATGGCTGATGCTAAGGACATGTACTCTGTCTCACACGTAGATTATGCCCAGTCAGAATCATTGTGCACTCTTAGACCGAGTCTCTCTGTGTCACTTCTCTTGAAGCATAACTCCTGTTCTGCTGTACCTTTGAGGTATCTGAACATGTGTTTTACTGTGTTCCAGTGTTCTTCTGTTGGTTCAGCAAAGTGCTGAGATAGTTTACTGACCACAAAACTTGAGTGCATGTGGACAAGTAAATTCATCTGCCCACTGCCTCTCTGTACGTTCCTGGGTCTTTCATTTTTTCAGCATCTTCTGTGTTCTCAAGTTTTGGCTCACATGGAGTCTCTCTGGACCTGCAATCCTACATTCCAAATACCTCCAGTATTTTGTTCATGTATCTGTTCCGTGACATTTTAACTCGACCTTCTGTTTGGTCAAAATCAGTCACTCTTACACTTGTCATGAGTGTCCCTCCCCCCCCCCGTTTACCTGGTGGTAACTGGATGAGGCTGATGGTCTGGTTTTCCTCCAGTGATCACATTTCCTCGTTCATGGCATTTTTCCACTGCTTTGACTTGGTTGAGGCTATGGTGTCCTGGTAGGTTTGAGGAATGTTGCATACTGCTCTACAACAAGAGTCCACGGATGTCTGCAATTTGTCCTGTAACGTTATCTTTGTTTTATGTCATGTGGACGGCTAGCAGCTTGAAGGAGTCTGGTAGCCCGCCTAGTATTGTGGCTATGGTCAGCCCATCCCTCATGGTCTTGCCTGCATCTCTCAGAGCCGTAATGGTGTTCTCTGTCCCTATAGGTAGTCTGTAACACTCTCACTATCTGCCATGCGTAGCTTGGCCAACAACGTGTAGAAATGTATTGCTAGCTCTTCCTGGAATAATGTTCTTTCAACATTTTCAGAGGCTTCTTGCCATCATCAGCGGCCTGTCAATGATAGGCTTTTATCATCTATCAATCAGCATTAGCTTAGCTCAGCATAACAATCTGCATTCTTCCTTCTATCTTTGGCTAGCTGTTCTAAGCTATCACCGGTGGGCTCATGTAAAATAGTCTTTGCCCTTTTGCTAACGCGCCAATTTTTCTGTGACTTCTAGCTCGCTGTACTTTTTCCTCACTAAGCTAGGTCATTAGCATATTTGGCTTCAGCGTAATATATCACATAAAACTTCTTCCGGGAATATAAACTCTCACTTATCTCAAAGCTGGTCCACATAGCCTGCAAGAAGTTCCGTGTAATACGTCATGTTGAACTTCTTCCGGAAAGCTAGCTTGTGTCCAACACAGCTGTCTTCTTCCAGTGTGTATGGAGGATAAGCAAAGCTTCAGTCAGTGTCTCTTTAGCCTTCAGGCATGTTTATTTAGGCAGATACAGCAGGTTTGTCATCATCATTTGTCTGGCTGACACAGAAAAATTTAGTTAGAAACACACTGTAAAACATTAAACAAAACAATAGGGCTAGTGCCGTAACACACTGAGTAAGATCATCATCAGATAGCACTTAACAAAAGCACTTCCCAAGACACCTTAAAGACACTTTGTGCAAACTCATACCCAGAAAAAATGTACTCACCCAAAAAGTGTCTGATGTTCCACAGTTTAGTGGACTTCCCCACTAAAAAGCCAGCCTGACAGTGGTGGAAGAATTCAGATTCTTTACTTAAGTAAAAGTACCAATACCCCAATGCAAAAATACTCCATTACAGTTAAAAGTCCTGCAGTCAAAATGTTACTGAAGAAGAGTATTATCAGCAAAATATACTTTCACTATCACTATCAGACTATCAAAGTAACACCACTAGTTATGCGGTAAAATGGCCCTTGACTGATATTTTTTTCTATATGTAACGGGGAGTCGGGTAGGACTCACTTGCATCGCACAATGACACAGATTGTCGGTAATGTCCTTTATTGAAGGCAAAGAAATCTTCAGATACAAAACATCAAACTCACAGAAGGGGTCGTGTCAGGGGATTGCCAAAAAGTCACAGGGACAGGCAGCCAGAAATTATGAATGTGAACTTTGAACAGAAGAATCCCAGAATGCCTCAATGCAGACTGATCCAAAAAAAAAAAGCAGGCAACAGAGAGTAGATCAAAAAAGGTTAAAACTGAGAGGCAGACATGAACATGAGTGAGCATGAGGGAAAGAACAATCTGGCAAAATAAGAGTGAAGTGGAGTGGCATATATAAAATGCTGATTGGAAACTGAAAACAGCTGGGAACACAGGTGAGATGATGAGGTGGGAGTGGCCGGCAGGTGAGGTGAGACAGAGGCGGGGACGGTGGAAAAATGCTGGGACCTGGGGTGTAAATCTATGGCAGGTGAACAGTGACAAACTATGACAGACAGAACTTAGACATGACAGGACTGTGGCTGAATGGACCATGTCATGACTGGACTACGACAGAACAGAGATGGCATGAACTGAGAAAGAAACAAAGACAGGCAGGACAGGACTGACAGGGCAGAACTAGTGGCAGGCAGGAACTGACATAACTAAGAGAACTGAGACAAGGCTGAACTAAGATAAGGCAGAATTAAGACAAGGTTGAACAGAAACTAAGGCTGAACAGAAACGTGGCTGACAGAACCGTGACACTATATGACATTATTAGGTTAATACTTATGTAATAATGTGTAAGCAGCATTTTACTGTTGTAGCTGGTCAAGGTGAAGCTTGCTTGAACTACTTTATATATAGTTAAGTATTAGTACTTATATAGTATAGTAAGGTCTTTCATTGCAGTGGTTTGAAACCTATGGGTCAGGCCCCTTTAAACTGTCACCAGATAAATCTTAATGGTTGTGTGATGATTATTGTCAGAGGAAAGAAGAACATCGTTGTTGGCATAAAACCATGTGAGATGTTTAGAATGGAAATACTGTAGTCTTACAATATTGGAAGTGAGACTTACTTCCAGAGTTACCTTCATGACAAAAACACACAGCTGATGTGTTGTTGGTTAAAATGGTGTTCGTTTGTTTTTGTTTCTTTCAGAGCCTTTACCATCATCAGACAGCTGCATTTCTTTTTCTAGTGACCTTAAGCAAGACTGTAATTATAGCCCTATCACCCAGAATGCATCTGTTTCCATACCAGTGCCCAAAAACAGAGCAGTCAGCACCAGTTCTCAGGATTTTGCTGAGGTAGACAGGCCAGGACGTACGCAGACTAACTCTGCTGCTCCACATGGCATCCTCAAGCACTTGTCCACTTCTAGCTCCACAGACTCCCTGTTCTCTTGCCCGGACCCGCAGTGTCCTGTTAGCCTAGATTCTCCTGCTGAGACCTGGATAGACAGGAAGCAGGTGAGGTTCAGCTCCATGGTCAGTTGGAGCAGAGTGGAGTGGCAGGATGGGAAGGAGCTGGGAGAGCACAGTTTGCTGGACATTGACTCCATCACTCCCTTTGAGGCAGAAAATAATAGTGACCTTGAGAATACTGTCGGTGCCAGTGTTGCCACATGTAGGCCTTTACTCAGTCAGAGTCAAGTGGATTCTCAGGAAGGTGAACTCAGTCTCAAAAATGAGGCATACCTCCAAGAGCACCAAGCTGGACAACACCAGGTCCTTGGTGGTAAGAGTTTTATTTAAAACAAATAAGTCAACTAAACAGCAAATCAGTAAGTCAAACTAACTAACAATGATTCCAATATCTATACACTTATAGACATTTAAGCATATTGGAAAATAATGTTCACATCTGTCTTGCTTATGCATGCAATAAAATATGTGCATTTATGTATGACTGCTTATAGAGACTTGTGAGAACATCAAAAAATATTGTTGGGTTTTACTGCACCTTGCTTTGGCATTATGGGTAATCTGTCACAAAATTCTGAAATATTTTCATTCATGCTAACATTTGTCTGCAATTTTTCCATTAATGTCTCATGCCATGTGTTGAACTTCTTTAATTTTTTTTTAATTTCTGTGAAAAGATGTGTGATATATAAGTGGGGTTAAAATGCAGCTTGAATAATCTTCTAAATTTCTGTGGTCCTCAGTTGGACTTGGACCATGGCTATTTAAGTATTACAATGCACCTTCAGGTAGATTATTAAATTGTGCAATGAGTGCAGAAGGAAAATTGGGTCAAAAGCCACTATGTGTAGATTTTTTGTGTTTTATAGCATATTTAAAATTATTCTGATGCCTTATGTGTTTGTATAAAAAGGAGACAATATATGCACTCAAAGTGTTTCACAGTGTTTCATTTCACTGTCCCTGGATTAAATTCATACTACCACTCAGTGGCACCAAATTAGCACATTTTCAGATATTATACATAGTGGCTTTTAAAGTGAGGTGCCCTGCTTCATTTAACAGTGATTTAGTGGTGGTTTATCAGATACAATGTACACGATTGATCCAATAGGTGGTTGCTGTCTTTGCAGATATCTCTGAGCACTGTCATTTGGAGTTCCTAAACCCATCAGTGTCGGGACTCTTTTCTGCTGAGCAGGAGTCAGGTAAGCCTGTTCACCTGGAGATAGAGCCTGAAGAGGACAGCCACTCCCAGGCTAAGACCATAGACTGGCCAATGGGATACATCGTTCATCACCAAAAATTGCCTGAACAGAGCGCTGACATTTCTGTTGAGGCCGCATCAGATACCAAGCCAGCAGCTAACGACAGCTCAGAGGGTTCATCTCATGATGTTTCACCAAAGCCTAGACCAAGACTGCTTGGATTTTTTAGAAGAGAGAAACACAAACCTGTTGAAGAAGAGAGTACACAGAAAGAAGATGTGACACTATCTAAGCAGAACGAACCAGGCAACACCCAGAATTTCTCCCAAGGTGCAATGAATATGACCATGGACAAACCTGCAAGTCTCAAACAGGAAGCTAAACCCCCAGAGATGATACAGGTCAGAACACTACATCTTACAGCACTGCAGAACACTCCATTTAAAGAAACAGTGACCTCAGTGGACACTCAACAAGAGAGACTATCCAATCTGAAAGCTCTCTGGGAGAGAGAAAACAGTGGTCCCAAAATAATCTTCACCAGAGAAATGGCAAGGCACAAAGACATTGCCAAAACAGGAATAGAAGTTTCGCATGGCCCTCAGACTAGCTCTGATGTGGATAGTATAAACAGCAATGTCTCACCTCCTACAGAAATGACAGTTGGCAATACACCTGGCATGTCCCAAGAAAAAAGTTTGTCATCAGAGACTGACTGTAGCCTCTTAGTGGATTTATCTAAAGAAGATGGCACATATAGAGCAAATCCAGTCCTCATCTATGAAGATGCAGATGACTCTTTAACAGGTTCAGCAACAGAGTTACAGACTCGTGAGCCAATGCAAAACATAATCAACTTTGTACCATCCTCTGTAGTCTTCAACACCCAAAAGCAAGAGGAGGATTTACCATTTCCCTTCCCAGGCAGTCCAGCTCCAGTCCTCAAGAGGACAGGCCAGCCAAGATCAGTGAGCTTAAGCATTTCTGGGAGAAGGAATATACAGGACCCAGGGTAATTGCTGCCAGAGTCAAGGAAACCTCAAGCAGTTCAATACCCATTGACAAAGTGGGTTCCCCTCAGTGTGATCTGAGAGCATCATTAGATAGCAGAGGGAAGTCTGAGGGAGAGGCACCAACATCTCCATACAAAACCAAGTGTAATGTTGTCCAGAATATATGTAAAGCGACAGACAAGAGTTTTGTCAGTCAGAGTGCAGACAGGTCACAGCTGAGGAGTTCTGGTGGTACTGGGGATGTACCGTCAACATGTCACCAAAACCAAGTCAATACAGAAGCTCAAGAAAGACCTCTCAGTTTGAGTAAATCCCAAACTCCAAGATCAAAAGACCAGGATGATGACATCAGGAGGAGTCCATCTAAGACCTGCCATCCAAGGGTCCTACCTAGAGAATCCTCCAGTCCTAAGAGATCCAGACTGGAAGGCTCTCCCTTGAAAACCTTTCCCATAAACATCGACCCCCAAACTAAGGTCACTGAAGAGCATCAAGGGAAGCCGACACCAATGCCAAGACAGATGAAGAGTCCCTCTTATGAAGCAAAGCAGACATTGCTGACAGACACTACACCTGGCACAGACATCACTTCTCATTCTCTCCCTTTACATCTAGAGGGCAGAGGGATTCATTCTGGTAATATGGATAGTAATATGAATATAAACTCTAGTTCACCACAATCCAAAAAAGCCTCAGAGAAGTTGGGGACCTCTACACAGCTTGCCAGATCTTTCATCCCTCAGGATTATCAGTACTACCTTGGACCACGGGAGAAGGCCCATGTTCCTTCTTTTCACCAAGAGAAAGGTGCTGCTGCAGAGAGTCCCACTGAGGGAAATCCTCCCAGAATCAGTTCTTGGATGGTGCAAGATGGAAACTCCAGCCATGACACAACGACCAGGGCCTCGTCTCTGTCTTGGGCAAGTTCAGGCAGTGAGCTTTGAATTCTCTGTCCATTTTTTTTTTCAAGATAATGATTGAGAAATGGAAAACACAGTGATGTTTTCTTTAACCAAATCACAAGTTAACCTAATAATATTACAGTTTTGATTGAGAACTAGTATACTTGCCCAGACAAATTCCTCATTTTCAAAATTGTTTGTAATTTTTTGTATAATCTGCTTTGTTCCTTGACCCTATTTTTTCTTTTGTATTTCCTCTTCAAGTTTATCTGTACAAAACTGTAGAACAAATGTTTTTGCATTTAGCCACACTTTAATCAGTAGAAAACTATTCAGTTTAGTTTTTAATACAATTTTGTTTTTTAGTCGACCAGCTTTTTGTGATTAAAGAGCTGCTGATACAGTAGATATATGGTTTGTGGTTTGATAAAAAGCAGCTAATCACTACTATAATGATTCAGTTGTTGGTAACAGGTTTAACAGGTGTTACCAACAACAATATTCCTATAAATTTGTAAAAAAAAAATGAAAACACTATAGGGCCATGTTCCTAATGTTTAATGTGATGATAGCATATTTTTTAAATCCTAAAATTATTTACTAAGCATTGCACTTGCTTGCTTTCTATTCATTCAAACAGAAGCATTATTGTTTCAAATGATTACTTAGTATAAATCAGAAACTGTATCAGCACTGAGTCTATTTTCCAGAGCTGATTTTGTTCAATTTGTGGCAGGTTATGATGATGCTTCTACTCCCATCATGGCAGCTCTGAAACGATTATCTTCAAGGAGCATGTCCTCATCCAAGAGTATGGAAACCCTCACCTCACAAACAAGTAAAATAACCCTTTGTTCTTCAGATATGAATATAATGGTATAGTATACAATAATATAAATAATTTGACATGCTAGTGTGTAAATACTACTGTGCTCTGGCCTTATTTCTTCTCAGGAGAAGAGATTCAAGCCAACTCAAGAGAACAAATAAATCAAAGTGTGGATGATGGTAAACATATGATCCTCTCTTTAAATAGGCATACTATTGAAATTTAGAATCATTCATTAGATCATGATCGTAAATGATTCAAAGTCATATCTTTCATCCAGTTTCTTCACTTCCAGCATCGAACTTTACTCCCTCCAGCTCAGAAGCAAAGCAAATGAAAAGCAGTGTGTCTGTGCCTGCTCTTCAGCAGGATGAGGTAAATCACTCTTAACTAACTCTTGTACATCGAACTCACAAAAAAAGCATGTTATCCAGTGTTGAACATCTGCACTGCATCTTCCAACTTACTCTCACTTTATCTCACATAACAGACAAATGATGATCTGATTTTGGTGGGGGTTTTTTTTAATTCTTCTGTGACTTATTTTTCATGTATATGTTTTAACTATCATCCATGCTTTTCTGTTATTACCAGACAGACAGTGACAGCCCTTTTGAGACCAACTTGAGCTGGAGAAGAAACACAGGCAGCTCCACATCTAACTTAAGTCTCTCCTCTGGAATGGCCTCCATGTCATCTGTATGTCCACACGCTCATTAGATAAAAATACGCAGTTTAAGCTAATGAGTTGGATTTTTTTCATTATTTTTTAAGTGAGTCATGTCATGCTTAAAAAGGTGCAGTATCCTAAAACACCAATGAAATTTCTTGAACATAAAACATAATATAATATATATATAATAGTACTGTAACATTTAGCATAGTCACTGTAATTGTTCACAGCTGTCATACATTCTGTTTAAGCAAAAGAAAGACAATCAAGTTTTTGTTCCTGCAAACAAATGTAATCCTCTTCCCTTTACACAAACAATGGGTTAAAACCAGAGAGGGTGGTGTTTTCTCTCTGCTGTGTTACTTATGAATGAGCAGGTCAGCGGCAGCATCAGCAGCATTTATCCTGGAGACTTTGGTGACATTGAAGTTCGGGGAAGTATCCAGTTTGCAGTGAACTACATCCAGAAGCTTGGAGAGTTTCACATCTTTGTGGTGCACTGCAGGGATCTGGCTGTGGCTGACACCAAGAAGAACCGCTCTGACCCGTAAGCAGTGTTGGGGGTAATGTGTTTTAGTAACATTACTTTACTTTTTAACAGAAACAATTTAACACATTACTAACAGGATTTCAGCAGCATTATTACATTTGCTGTATCGAGTAAAGCATTACCACCTGAACTGGAGCATTCAACAGCTCTCAGCAATGTCAACCCATTAATGATATTCAACACACATGACGAGTACTTAAATACACAGTTGCAAAATACAGCTGGGCTCAAGAAGTTTAACAGCCACCTCACTAGCAGTTAAAACTATAAACTAGAACAAAAATGACAATTACCAACATAAACCACTATGTTCTGAACAGACACATTACAAACACTAACAAACATAACATTTCCATTTTGGGACAAAAAACAGCAAACTTAATGAACCACTCAGCCGAGCACAGCAAGAAGTTGTGAAATGTGGATCATCCCTATAGTTCAAGCTTTTAGAAAACTTAGTCCAAAAGAGGTGTGTGTGAGTGTGAAGCACACTCTGCTCTGCTTAGGTTGCAAAATGTAGGTAAATATATTTATTCAATATCATTTTTTATTGAGCATCAACCTTGTGTTTACCAACAGATTATCAAAATTAGATGAACTGACACAGAGTGAAAGGAATACCCACATTTTATACACAAAGAGGGGAGGATCACAGGTGAAACCAGTCAAGCAATCAGAAATCCCAAAGGCGGAAACACACAATGGGAGGAAGTAAAGTAAACCAAAACATACCTGAGGGCATTCTTTTTCAAAATAAAACAGCTAAACTAAAACCCAAAACCATTACATATAGATTAATACTAGAAGGGTGCACACAATTCCAAAACACCAGCAAGGTAAATACACAGGTTATGTGCAGGCTCATGTCTCAGCTGCATCTCACTGAACCACATAACCACAACCTGAAGTGTTTATTTACACTTCAAGTCTATATTTTCGACAATCTCCGTGTAAATGCAAGATTGATGTGCAATAAAGTCGACATTTTTCAGCCAAGAAAGCAGCACACTCTGCTCTGGTTTGTAATCCCACAGACTCTTGGCATCACAGTAGCATTCATCTACAGTATTTGAAAACTGAAGTTATGTAATGAAGGTTAAAATATGAAAAAATACAAATTATAATACATCCATATTTGAAATGTGCAGACAAGATGGAACCTTTATAGACAGTCGCTACGCTATCGCTACAGCTCACATTTGTCACATTTTGTCAAACAGTTGCTTCTTGCTGTTATTTGAAGACTTTCTAATATTTCACTCTACATCTTCTAGTTTGGAATAAGAATGTAATTCTACTGTCGTTTTACAGATATGTGAAATGTTACCTTCTCCCTGACAAAACAAAGTTGGGTAAGAGAAAAACCACTGTAAAAAAGAAGACTTTAAGCCCAACCTACAATGAAATCCTCAGGGTATGAATTCCATATTTAGTCTTTTATGGATATGTCATTATATGTATTCCTTACTTTACAAACAACTTTGCTGCCTTCTTCTGCTTTTATAGTTTAAAATCCTAATGGAGGCGTTGAAGACTCAGAATTTAAACGTCTCGGTGTGGCACAATGACACTTTTGGGCGGAACAGTTTCCTGGGCGAGGTGAACCTGGATTTGCCTGAATGGGACTTCAGCAACACACAGATAAATGAATATACATTAAAAGCCCGGGTAAAGGCTTTATTTCTGTACACAATTTGTGTGTATTGTAGAAGTGAATTGATTAAACATGTACTCACCTCAGCTCAATCCTTCAGGTCTCAGCGCAAACTTCGACACCGTCTCCCTCACGTCTGATGGACAGCAGAGGACAGATGAGAGTCGCACTGAGATTCCTGCCACAGACCTCCCACAGTGAGCTGATGACTGTAGTTTTTATCAATTCTTACCTTTCAGTTTTATCACTTATTGTGTTCTGACTGCATCCACAGGTAAGAGAACATCTAAGATGGAGACTGGTGAGGTGCAGATTTGGGTGAAAGACTGCAAGAATCTCCCTTCAGTCAGAGGAGTTATTATCGACCCGTTTGTAAAATGGTAGGATGTCCTGCACACTGTCAGGCCACTGACTATGGAGACCAAAAGTATTCCAACTTAGATAAATTTAAACATTATAAAATAAATAATCCTTAAAAAATCCTGACAACATACACAATCAAAGTAAAATTGTGAAATAATCCAATACATTTTAAAACACAACTCATTATATTGGAATGTTATTTTATCATGCTCCTTTTCACACTAAGAGAAATTATTTTAGGTCAAATTGTTACCATGAAATAAAAACTGACTTTGGAAAAAGAACATTTACAAATGAAAACTGCTTGAATAAAATCTAAAACACATGCAATACATTTTGTTAGTGTGAGAAGAGGTAGAACGAAATAACATTTTATGATAATGAGTTGAGTTTTAAAAATGTAAAAATAAATGGATCATTTCACAATTTCGCTGTCACTGTACATGAAACATTTTGTCTATATTTATTCATGTGATTACTTTGTTTTCCATACATGTTTAAGCTTTGGTTGGCCCAAAATGAATAAATGCATTTTATCTCCTACCTGTCCTTCTGCTGCAGCACTGTACTTCCTGACACAAGCCGGAAAAGCCGACAGAAGACGCGGGTGGTGAAGAGAACGGCCAACCCAATGTTCAACCACACCATGGTGTATGATGGCTTCCGACCAGAGGACCTCAGAGAAGCCTGCGTGGAGATCACAGTGTGGGATCACGACCGACTGTACAGCCACTACATTGGCGGTCTGAGGCTGGGGCTAGGGACAGGTGAGGTTCCATTCCACTGGTTCAGATCTTTATTGTCCCACATGAAAAAATTCTCTTTTTTTAATGCCGCATAAAAAGACATAAACACAATAAAAACATAACCACACAACTAAGGACATCAGAAGTGCTGGTGCTACATATGCAATACAGAATACAATAAAATGTTAATGTGATACAAGCAAAGAAAAAATGCAAAAATAGGAATTAGTGCTCAGCTGTGCAGGGAACCAAGAGGCAGTTTATGGTGTACTTGAAGGAGAGTGCTTATTGCATGAAATGAAAACTTGCACATGCTGCACATATGTTCTAGAAACCTTTATCTGTGACCAGAGAGGAGGATTTAGCTTTGTGTGTGGTTTGTTTGCTATAAATGTCCATGCAGCTGCTGCTCACCAATGATTTTAATGTGAACCTTGACAATGAAGCCCTGCTGATTCCTGTTTATGTAAATTCCCAGACCTACGAATCAGTGAGAAGGTCAGAGCAGATTCCATGAGGGATCTGTAAAATAACATCAACTTTCTGTCAACATGAAAAACATCTAAATATAGAAAATACAGTCTCTGTTGCATTTCTTGCATATTGGTTTCACACCAATGCTTCTTGTCAGCATAAAAACCAAGATACAGACAGCTGTCCACAGTTCCACTTCTTACCCTTTAATAATCTCTGAGAAGGTTGAAATGCTGTTTGTCTGAAGTCAATAACCATAGCTTTGGTGATCATCACACCACTGAACAAGGCCCATGTGATGACTGATTTCCATGAAGTGGACTGACAACGACTGTGAATTTTAGAATGCGCCTGTCCTTGTACTGACCCCTACAGTCACTGGTGTAGAGAAGAACCAGTAGGGACAAAATATACTCTTTGGTTCGGCAGAACAAATGACCATCTAAGGTCTAGAGTTGTGGGTATCCGAGTTTGGATATATTGTCTGGATAATGAACAAACCTAACCTGTTATTACACTTACACCTTTGTTTACAGATTTGTGTTCTCTGGACACCCTTCACAGCAAGGGTCATTCTAACATGACCTTTAATTATTACCTTCATCTTTCAATGCAAACTGTTAAACATTCATTCATTTCTGTGCTTTTCTGTGCAGGGAAGAGTTATGGGGTGGAAGTGGTCTGGATGGATTCAACGACAGATGAGGCAAATTTGTGGCAGAGGATGCTACAGTCTGATGGTGAATGGGTGGAGGATGTTTTACCTCTGAGAATGTGGGGGGTGGCAAAAAGCATGTCAAAGTGAGATGATCTGAAATGTGTTGATAAATGTGTGGAAACTTTATGGGAGCACACTACATGTAATCTACAAATTATCCACTATGAGTGGAAGCAGCAGCCTTAATGAGAAATGTGTATGTATCTGTAAAACCAATGATCATGTATGATAAATGGATACACAAGGTACTTATAGTCTGTTTAACCACGTTAATTATTTCAGCTGAAAAAGTTAATTATTTATAAAAAAAAATGACACAAAACAGGGCAGAGGATACAATCTAAGTAATAAAAAATCTAAACTGTTTTGATCTGAAAATATATTTGATCTGAGAAATAATGATTCTTATATAGTTCTGTTGTTCTATAATGTGATTACTGCATCAAGCAATTCCATCTTCAATAAACAGGATATTAATATGACTTGTAATCTGATGTTAATATAATATTTCAATTTAGGTGCTTCATTCATATCAGAACAGTCAATACTTAGAAAAAAGACATTATAGTTGAGTTATTGGGAAAAAATATCAGACGTCATCGTCATAAATATTCACCTCAGAAGCAGCAATGAACAACAACAATCAGATCCCCTTTCCACAACATTCAGCCTTCTGTAGTGCAGCTACAGTATCATATCAGGTACCTCAGTATAAAACCTAGTACCTGGTAATATTAATTTTTAAGTCTTTTACAGCTACCCTCTCCTGATTTAGGCCCACCTGGACATGTTCTTGTTCAATTGTGCTCATTGAATCCAGAATCCAAGACTGGCTCAGCATGTTATCATAAGTTTTTTCTTATTATTTCTTTTAAGCGATATTTATCTAGATGCAGTTATATTCACTTTTTTCAGTCCTCTCCAGCAGCAACTGCACTAACGTTAGATGTTTTATTTTCTTTATTGACCACCAGAGTCCGCTGTTGGGCCACAAATGACAGCAACTCTTGAAAGGAGTATTCCCAAGCCCTACTGCAACTCATTGTCAAGTCAAGTCAGTTTTATTTATATAGCCCAATATCACAAATCACAAATTTGCCTCAAGGGGCCTTTCTTATCTGTACAGCATACTCTTCATCCTTAGAGCCTCGATTCAGATAAGGAAAAACTCCTCCTACAAAATACAGCAAAAAAAGAGAAGAAAGTACAGGAAGAGCAACAAAGGAGGTATCCCTCAAACACACATGTAATACATGTAGATAGACTGTAAATATATATGAAGAAAACATATATGAAGAATTTGCCATTTACATGATACCATGGGATTAAGAATATTTTCAAAGAAAACATTCTTCTATATTTTAATATTTTAATACTACTACTACAACAACTACTAACATATATATAAAGTAGAATATTCAGATTTCCTACAGTAAATCAATGCAGCAATACTTCAACTCCCACCTTCGCAAAAGGTCTAAAGCTTTCTCATTGGTTGATCCGCCCTGATGCGACAAGAAATCCCCAAAATCATTGGTTGCCCCGTCCTGTCAATCCAGACGAGAACCAGCTAACCAGCGACCAGCCTCTGCGTTGCTAAGGTAAGTTAAACAGCTACGTCAAGCTCGACGTATTGGACTGTGGAGTCAGGAAGCTCGGTCTGGAAGTATGGAGCAAGTCACTTTGGGAAAATAAAACGATACGTATGCCTGAGGTGTTTAGATGAGCCAAAAGCATATCGTATATGTCGTGTAGTGTCTGAGATCATCAGTAGGTGAAATTGAGTTTGTAGATGCAAGCATTGATGTGACGCTTGTTCCATGAGTTAGTGGTCTTCCATTAGACTCGAGCTCTGTCTCCCAGGCTTTCAGGCACATGTGGGTTTCCTCGGAGCTAAAGTTGTTTTTTTTTTAAAGAGTTAATCGAGTAGTGCTATGTGAGTTTTTTCATCCCTACACACATAGGAAAGTGGGAGTGGGATATTGGAACACTATATCATTACAATAATATTCCCATAGTGTTCACATGTGACTTTTTCCCTACATTGTTTGGACCTACCTCTGTTTAATAATTGATGGTATTAAAGATGAGTGGCTCAGAAAGCAGAACCAGTCTTGCTCTTGAAGTAAATAAATAACAATATAATAGGTAATAATAAAGATATAATGATAAAACATAAAAACTGTTGCCTACCGTTCCATGTTGATATTGCTTTAAAAGCCGCACCTGTATGGAAAGCCAGTGAGGTCATTATTGATCTCCTTTCCCTGCTGTTCCCTCCTATATCACCAACTGACGTTCATACAGTCATGATATTAGCCAAAAATCAAAAGGAGTTTCTCTAAATTTTTAGCTCAGGGCTGTGCACCTCTGCCCAAAGCTGAAGGAATATCTTGCCTTACCTATGTTTCCTCTTCAGTTTATTTAGTTTTAAGCACTGATCAAAGTGTAAATCAGCTGTCATTCATACTATTGAAAAAAACACATTATGTTAAAATTTCCTGAAAAAGGGTGGTTTGGATTTTTAAAAAAAAGATTTTTATACATTGAAATTACACATTTATGATAAATTGAAGAAAACAATTTTGAGAAATGATATATTGGTAGGGAACTTGATTTCTCGTTTCGTTTGTTTTGGATCAACTTTGGTGGGTCGTAAGTTTGCCAACAAAACCCCCCTCTCTTTTCAGTTTTTCATAAAAAAAATGTGAGCTGTTCTTAATACTAAATACTTACAATTAAATTAAGTGCTAATAAGAAGGCTGTAAAACCTGTTAATGAGTGTAAGATGTAACAGAAGACACAAACAACAGTTAGGTTATGATTTGAATATTATACAGACGTTGTTTTGTTAGTGGCAATATTGTATGTGTTTGTGTACATGTATGGAAGTATGCCATTTGCAATGACATTTAAAAATGCGAGCTGGCAATATAAAACTACAACAGACGTATAAAACAGAAAGAGAAACGCAACACACAAACACATTAAAAAAAAAATCAGCTTATCCTTACCTGATCAGCTTTCCATATGATTTTGGGTTTTTTCATATTGTTACATATTCTTGCATTGACTGACTTTAACAATTCAAATATTACTATTGATTACATATAATTAAACATATAAATATACAATAAATGTAAAACTATATTATACTCATTTTCGTAAAAGCTGCAAGTTTGTTTGAAAGTCATAAAAATGTATCGATAAGGATGCTATTGTTTTGAAAGCTACAGACGGAAGTCCCGATTGTCATTGCAGCTAGCTTGTTCCTCGTACTCAAAACTGTTGGTGATGCTGTCAGTTCTTATGGCTGATGCTACTGTGTAGTACCTGCTTAAAGAATAAAGAGATGTGGCAGCTCGAGGACAGTGCTGCTTTTTATCAGGACACATTTGCGGCGAATCCACAGTCACCATTTTACGGAAAATGAAAATACATGGAGTCATTTGAGAGCCATGCCTTTTCTCCCACAGTTGGCAGGCAGGTATTTTCCTACAGCCAGGCGTCGCACTGGGAGAGCATCGTTTCATTTGGTACCGCCGCTGGCTGCTGAGTTAGCATGAATGCTAGCTAACTAATGTACAACACGCATGTTTATATTTATCCGGAGAAGCAGCGTTATGTGGCAGCGTTAGAGGCTTTTTTAATGTCATGAATTGTCGTTAGCAGCCTCATGGGGAGAACACACACGTCCCCCCATGAGTGAAAACCTGCAGACATAACTCTGGAGTGACTGTTCCGTGTTAGCTCACTCAGTCGTTAAAAGAAAACGGGGACATTTCTTTTAAATCCGACATTAATGTGGTATATGTGAAGACTGGCGCACCCTTTACCCTGCCTTTTGTCTTGTAGGCAGGTAAAAGAAACTTCAGGTATGGACTGTCAGGTGGGATAAATGATATGGACCAGCTCTTCAGACAGAGGACCGAGCCAGGACTGTCTCACCACCCGGGCTGTGTGTCACTGTGGACGGAGCAGAGGATGCTAACCCAGGCCAACCCTCAGACCTGACAGCTCCTCCTCGCCATGGGACACTGAAGCAGCTTTTCTGCACTCTCTCCATCCCACTGTGAGGACTTCACGAACTGGTGTCCAACTGTGTGTTGTACCTGGTCTTTCTGCGAGAGGCTGTGTTGTGTGTGGACCAGCAGTGGATTAGTCATGACAGTCTGTGGTCTGCCACTTCTTCAGCTTAAGGATGTGTTTTTGAGATGGACCCAGACAGAAGTGATACACAGCCTCATGTGCAGAATGTATTAAAACCAGGGCTTCTCAAGAGTTCTCACATCAAGGACCCTCCTAAAGCTGATGAGGCATTGCTACAGAGGTCATTAGTTTCTTGAGAATTACTATTGGTACTGTCATCTCGGACACAGACACATGTGATTCCATCATTGAACTGTGCTGAACTCTAGTCACTGGAATTTTCCTCATTTTGCTGGAAACAGACCCCGTGGATACCTCCTCAGGGGCCGCCTGGTGGTCCCTGGACTCCACTTTGAGAGCCACTGGTTTAGGTTCTCTTCTCTGGGCTCTTGGAGTAGAGCTAAGTTTACTACAACCCCTCCTGTTTTCTGTCACCCCACTAAGAAAGAATTTTTGATCATGCACTGAAGACTGTACTGCAAGAGTCAAGTTTACAGAGTCAGCCATGCCTATCAGAAAAAAAGGTGAGTTACTGTGTGTGTCACAAGTATTGTGAGCTTCAGCACCTCCAGCTTCAGACACTGTAAATACCAGATGTGAAAGTTATAGATGCTGTTTGGACCTCACTCATGATCTATTAGCGGATGGGAGAACATCCTGCAGCCAGGTTGCAAAATCTGGTGGAGAGATTGAAATCAGAAGAGTGGCGGCTGTTATAGCAGCACATTAACGCCCATGGTTTTGTAATTACATGTTCAACTATCATATAAAATAGGATAAGATATTCCTTCATTAGTCCCACAATGGGAAAATTTCCAAATATGGCTGGAATGCTTGGGTGTCCACATACATTTGGCCATATTGTGTATATCTTTGCAGCATGGCTTAGCATGGTGGGACTACAGCTGTAGCCAACTTCTCTCTCTAACTACTTTAATCCATAGTTTTATACAATATTGTCCCATGTTGTCAAATTTACATATGATAAACAACTAACAATTTAAGGAAAACAAACCAAGGAAACGCCAAAGCCTTTCTTATCTGCCCCTCCTCTGCAGACACAGCTCGAGCCTTGGGACTTTTGGAGGAGTACTGCACTAAACTAAGGAAGCCAGAGGAGCAGCAGCTCAAAACTGCCATTCAGAGAGTAATGGGCATTTTCCAAAGCAACCTCTTTGAAGCTCTTCTTGGTAAGTCATTGAAGCACAACCAATCTATCAAACAACTGTCATTTGGTATTTTCAGTCCACCTCATATTGCAGTTATTTTCAGAAAAACTAAAGAATTTCAATTTCAAAACAGTGTCAAGTTTTTTGAAGTACTAAAGGTATACATAACTGCGTGCCAGGCTCTGTCCTAGGTGACCAATACCAGTGTTTATAGAATGTTTTACACAACAGTAGAACAGAAAGAAAACATTCACATTACATATAAACCTATTTAAGTCTCAGCAACACAGAACAATATGGCTTCAACAGGAGGAGAGGGACAGAGAGCTTTATATGTGTGTCTCCTGTATGAAATGTGTACATGACTGTATCCTCATTGGACTGCACTCTTATTAACTATGATAACATGCAGGCCTGTTTTGCCATTTGTAGGTCTGCTGAATGTGTGGTCAACCCGAACTGGACTGTTAAAATGAGTCAGCATATGAGTTAAACTGTAGTTGTCATTGTAAGAAGAGGCTCCAGTGTGCAGTGTAGTTTATACGCTTCACAGATAAACACTAAATTATGTTACGTGTGTTATGTTCATTTCCACATAAAGTGAGCTACCTCTGTCTTTCTGTCCATACACATGCTCACCACTCCTCTCACCCTTATCTGCATTCTCGCTGTCTCTTTTCATTATGAAAGAATCAGTTAAATCGATCACAATCAATCAGTTTCTGGAGTGTAATAAACTGAAATGACTGTTTTAGCAACAACATGTGAGTTCGTGGGCCTTCAAATTTTACATTCCTGTACAGCCACTGCTGTCCTCCAACTCAACTAATAACAACATCTATGTTGTCTTATTTTTGGAACTATGTTGAAATGTGGCACTAATATAAAGTTACACATGCCTTGTTTTAATTGCACACAGTTCACCACTTTCTGATGTACCTTGACAAGTCTAGCATAACATTATGTTAACATTACATTGCATATGACAAGTTTAAGATTGTGTAACATTAGTTAACTAACGTGGTGGACCTTTGTTTTCCAACCTCACACAGATGCCTTTTATTCTAATTATTTTTACTAGTACTATTACTATTATTACCATAAATTATAACACTTCTCTATTACATTTTGACTTCAGTACAGCTGGTTTAATAACTGTGGTGACCATATGCTTGCGTTAGCATCGTTAGATTAGATCAGCTTTCACTGTCTCCCCCTGGAGAAACTCATCCTGGGCACTGGAGAGCAACACAGTTGACTCCAGCCAACAAGCAGCTCCAGAAATACCAGAACATACACACTGAGAACACTGCACAGACGTCCCACACCAAGATACCACTCATTAGCTGGCTATAGGCTAGTTAACAAAAAATTGGAGCGTAGATTTTTTGAACTGGTCTTAGTACAATTAACTGCACAGCCAGTCATGTTATTTATCTGGTATTTGCATAAAAATGATCCAAAAGGCAAAAACACCACAAACATACCTGAGAGATCAAGTTACATGACTTGAATAAGCTACGTCTTTGCGAGTCATTGCTACAGAAGTAACATCTAGCTGACAGCCAAGCAGTGAGCTGTCATTCAAAATAACCAACTTTAAGGCTTGATATAATTTGAACCAGTGAGTTATATAAAAATTCACCCCGTAGAGTTGTTATTAAGGGGAAGATATACAGACCAAAACAGTTTTTGTAGCTTTGTTAGTGGAGTATGGTAGTCAGTTATTGCTTTCTAACAACTTATTACAACACAATATGAGCAAAATGCTTGACCATTGAGTACAGTTTCATAACAAAGAAGTGCAAAGTCTGCTAAGTCAAAAACTCAGAATTCTTTGAAAAGTCATTAATCTTGTCATTATGATTATATAGAGGCTATACTGTAAATGTAATAATGGGATTGTTGCAAAAAAGCATCCTGGATGTTAGTCCACACAACATGAATCCTCCACCCATCTGAAGCCCTGTTGTGTTTCATCCTGTTCATAATGCGCTCTTACAATAGGCCTAATTTTAGAGTGCACTTGCCGAGACTGGTCCAGCTATCGGCTTCTGTTCAGGCACTGTGGGTTAACCTTATGATCCATGCCACTTAAAGGTTCTTACCACATTCCACTTTGAGGGTTTGGAATTGCCATTTTGAAAACCTAAACCAACTGGTGGGCACATGTGGGCAAACCACATGCATTTACACCTCTGACTATGGATCTGTGTAAAACTATTGGAGTTTGGCACAGATTCAAATTGTCAAGTTGAAATATATCTGTTATACAGTGAAGCTTAGATTCTTTGTTCTTATTCCAAAAAAGAAATTCATAATGCATTATCTGGAATTTCTTTGTCTGACGTACAACATCTAAGTATATTCTATTCTGTATATTCTAGTATAATCTGTCTATCCTTCGATTTTCTCAACAATTTTCAAACATCAGCACTTTTCTGCAACAAGTGAAATTTTAGACCCAAGTTACTGCATATTCCATTGTCCAGTGTTTTTCACTGAATCATCTCTCTTGTACACAGTCAGCAGTACTATCAGTCTAATAGCAGTTGTATGGACCTCTGTCATCTGAGGCAAACTTTGTTGCCTTTTGTCAGTGTATCAGTGAAGAGTTGGAGGCTGACTTATCAGCCTAACAGTCACTCGAGGATTGACACATTGCAGCAAAAATTGCAGCTGGGATTGATGTAGCAGCTGAGATAGACTGAGACAGATACAGTGGGACTGTGGTCTCGTTGTGTAACTCAAGATGCAGACTCTGTCACAGTTGTGAGGTAGTCTTTGTGTTCTCTGCTGAGCTGTGTGCTGTGGTCAAGATGAGTACGACAGGAGCTGATGAGGGGGCAACATGTGAGGTCAGTGAAGTTGTGAATAACAAATGAGCCACACAGGCCTCACTAGCTGCCACATGTGTTGTCTGGGTACCTGGCGATCTCCTGCTTCTTCTTTTGGCTGTTCCCCTTTGGGGGTTGCTACAGTGGATCATGTGCTCGCTGGCTGACTGGGCCCCACCCAACCAGGATGCTGGAGATTCTGACGTTTGATTTTGTATGACTGCATGAGCCTAATGCCTCTTCACTACTCATCCTCACATAGGCCGGAGCTTTTGGTGTCCATTACCTATTATACTATATATTATATACTATATGATTGCATTTGTGTTCTCATTATAATAGTCATGTATTTAATCTGTCAGACTTTATAGCCCCTTAATATGAACATGGTATTACTGCTGGCTCTAATAAAGGATAAAACATGCAATAATCTTTATTTTGTTATTGTTAACAAAGAAAAAGACCAAAACCAACAATTTGTCAGTCCATGGCTCAATACTTTCTGACTGACTGAATGACTTCCCTACTCTGTCTGTCGCTCACAGTCCCAAGCCCATTGGTCCCTACTGAAGACCTAAATCTTAAAAAATGAATGAATTGAATGAATGAATGTTTACATACTTTCATTAAACAAAATGAAAGCCCAAAAAAGCTGGCCACTGTAGTTTTTAGCAAAGTTACTGAAACAGGATAAGTTTAGTTGCCATTTCTTTGGGACTATTTTCAGCACTGGATTGATCCACATTTGGTGCTCTAGTGAGTATTTCCGGCAGCAGGATGGTGTATGTGGGGTGGAGTCAAAATATACAGTGTGCATTGTGTGTTCATGGTGAAATGAAAGAACGTGTCATCCAGTGTAACTGTGTGGCTCATTGATAATACGAGGATCCATTCATTGTAGGTTTGGATCTTGGAGACTTATCCTTTAAGGGGTAATTCATAGTGCAGAAAAACATGGATGAAGTCCATAAGAGTTGTCTTCCATTGTTCTTGATGCTCCAACATGATGTACTACAAGACAGTACATTTTATTTTGATTTTCTGTAATCAAATCACAGATCATTATACTTTACAAAGAATGACTTCCTGTCATTCTGTGTCAGATCATTAAACTGTACGAAGAATGACTTCTTGTCATTCTGTGTGACGTCAAGCTGACGTATTATGGTATACTGTGTGTGAGATGAAGCAGTGTGAGCCCCAAATTGACTAGAGATGAAATGCAGTGAGGCATCGTGTACTGACTATGCATATGCTAGAAAAGCTAACTGGATGTTTATTTCAGTTGCTGTATGTATGTACTGTTTTGCCCATCCTTGCTCCTATCCTCATGAAGTGATTCCTTTTTGAGGTTGTCATCTTGTTTTTTAGTCCACATGTGGAACGCAAGTGGAAAGACAAAAAAAAAAGGAAAAAAATCGGTGAATCAGAAAGCATTCATTCTCATTTTCTTTTGCTGATTTTCTCAAATTTGGTTAAAATTTGCAATACATTGGGATGGAAACCTAGCCAATGTCTTACAAGTGGCCATGCAGACTGAGCTGTACCTCTGTTCCCCTCCTTTCAGGCAAATACATATCTCTTACATCTGGCTCACATCTTCTGATAGATAGTCTCCTACCACACCAAGCTTTGTCTGGAAGAGACTGAGGCCTGTCTTGCTCGTGGTACTCTTCACTATATGATCTTTTATCAATACCAATTAAACCAAAGTAGTACTTCATCCACCAAAGTCCCTTGTGTAATCTGTGACATTAAACTAGCTGTCCTATTAAGGCCATGTTGAACCCTCGTCCTCATCCAAACCCATGACAGCTCAGTCAGAATGCAGCAACGTTTCCAGTCATTTTATGTGGCTGGTTGCATAGATTTGAAGGTCCCATATTGTAAAAGTGAGATTTCTATGCCTTTTTAAAATATAAAGTATAATATAAATTATGTGAAAGTATCAAAATGCTCAGTCCACGGAGAAATACACACAGTCCGCATTCAGATACTGTGCCGTTAATCCAGCCTTTAGGACTTCCATAAGGTTGTGATGTCACAAGTTATACAGTCACTGCCCTCAGCTATGCCCCCAGCACGCCCCACCCAGACCCATTGTCCAACTTTTTTTTGGTTGTTCTTGTTGTTTTAACCTTTCCTACAACTATTACTGTTACTATCAACTATTTACAGCAGCTCCGACCAGGACTGTGATGTGGATCACATTTTCTCCTTAAAATATGATCCATGATTTTCCTTTTTCTGATGTACTAAGATTGCTCTGCCTGAGCTTTGTGTGATGTTTCCTTATGGACAGATAGCGTTACTTGTTGCAAAAGTAACCACTGTCTGCTTATAACTGTAGCAGCAGATAGCTATTTAGTTCAGTTAGTCATGCAGTTAGTGAAAACCTCCTCCTTCCGGAGGTCCAAAGCCTCTCTGCTATAGGCACAGACACCAACATTCCCCTGGAGCTCCAAGCTCCCACTCTGAGCAGAGTCACCTGATAGGACCGGATAGTTGCACTGCTAACTGAGCCAACTAACCAATGGCAGCTACTTTAGCAACAAGTAAAGCTATCTGTCTATCAGGAAACTTTAAATCCTGTAAGTCATCAAGCTATTTTCTCCATTAAATAATTCAATTTAATTCAGTTTTATTTATATAGCACCCAGTCACAATGGAAGTTATCTTAGGGCACTTTTCATTTAGAGCAGGTCTTTATGATAATATCTACACAGACTGATTAATTTTCACCATGTGCAAGCATAATAATAATAATAATAATGATAATAATAATAATGATAGTTATAATAATAGTAATATAGCAGCGAGTGTTTAGGAACATGGGGCAGTAGGTAGCTTACAATTACAGATCCAGATTCTGCGGCAAAAATACCTGCAGATAAGAGAGACAAGAAAGCACAAAACTACAGGAGAGAGAAGATTCCAAGTTAGTAACAATGACGGGACAGCATTGATGGGATACGAATGCACACAGATGGAAAGGGGGAGGAGGAGAGAGGAGCTCAGTGCATCATGGGAAATCCCACGGCAGTCTAAGCCTATAGCAGCATAACCACTGCAGAACCCTAACTATAAACTTTTATCAAAGAGGAAAGTTTTAAGCCTACCGTAAGAGAGAGCTTGTGTTCCCCATAATAACAAGGCATACCACTTATCTCACCAGACATACTTCTGTGGTTGCACACATACAGAGGAGATTAATGTGGAAAAGACCACAAAAATACATTAAAAACACAGAAAGGAGGTCAGAGCTTCAGTAAGTAGCTGTCACTCGCATGCCATCATCTTTGCTTTTATTTTTATGATGGTTTGATAGATGGAGTAGATAGATAGATAAAATTGGGTATCTTCTGCATTACAACTGCATTTAATAAAAGTTTATGGAGTGTTTCCTAGTAATATAAGCATATCTGAGGTGAATGGAATTGGCCCAAGCATAGAACCTTGTGGAACACCACGACTAACTTTGGATTGAGGATTCATTGTTAACATGCACAACTTAAGATTGATGTGATAAATAGGACTTAAACCAGCTTAGTTTCATTCCTTTAACACCAATTAAATGTTGCCTATGCATCCCTGTTCTCTGTAATAGGATGTGATGGTCAATGGTAGTGAATGCAGTACTAAGAGCTAACAAGACAAGTACAGAGACATGTCCTCTGTCTGGGCCATTTTTCACTCTCACATTCTCTTAATGTTTTTCCGTTTCTTCACAAACATTTCTTAGGCTTCCTTTCCTGTTCCTTTGTTTGAAATTAGAGTGACTATCCAGAATAGCTATTTTCTAGATAACAAATATTAACCATGTGAACAAACTCCAATAGGACTTGTTTTTTTCATTTAACATGTGGATTACATTTTATAATCTTTCCCTGGGTTTGAATGCTTACATAATATCCTGCAACAGATGTTCTCCAGGAACACGCTCATATCTTGGACTCATAATGCTGTGCATAAAAAATTAACTTCCATTGGCCACAAGCTGTCATTACAAAGTAATATTGATTATTGTTCATCATTGACCAATATAAAGTGAGCCAATTTGTTGGCTAATGTCATTCATTCATCAGGATATATAAGGTTTTAGTGACAGTGTCACATGTGACACATGATTGCTGAATGCTTGAGTTATTGTTTTGTAAATGTATATAACTGGACACAGCTCCATTTTTATGGCTTCTTGTTTGTTTTTTAGTAACCATTGCAAGGTTTTATTAATGTACATGCAGAGTTGTTACACACACTTGTTACTACTTGGTCAATAAAGATAGACCCTAAGTGTCTTACCGATTCTTCTGGCAGTGATGAACAATAGGTCTATGAAATGCAGTCAAACACAGTAACAACCCTGCAACGGAATAAATGCCTCCTGAAATAGATGTAATCATCTTACAAAGCATTAGGTGCTGTCTAATCTGGCCAGTGGCGTGGGTGCCCCAGCTAAACCCCATCACTGCATAGTGGATCCGTGTGTGGATTAACCCCTTCATTTTCCACACTACTCCTCAGTCACTCATTTACACAGTTGAAGGACATACAATCTGTTTCCAGCACAAGGTTCATACTTGTACTGTGACTTGTAGTATGACAACTGTTACTACCACAGCTGTGCCGTACATTTTTTATAGACATGCATTTATTGAGTTTTGATTTTAACAATTCACAAAGATAAATTTTAACAAAACATAAAATAGTCACACTGATGTAAAACCACCCTCCCCCTCTCTAAGTAAAAAAAAACACAGAAACAAACACAAACAGGGTTACGACATTACACAAAAGAAATATTGGGCAACATAGCATAATAAAGTAGACATAGAGTTACATTGGCATTCCCTATATATCACCTTCAAATTTTCCAAAGCTTCCCTAAGTTCACAATTCTCCAAGAATGTAAGAAAGGGACTCCAAACTTTTCAAGGACAAGGCATGCAGACAGCTCTTTAAGCCAGCAACCAACAGATGGGCTTTTTACATCCTACCCACAAAGAGAGATCAGAAATCGTTAAATTTCTTATCTTTGCTGTTTAACGTATGAACCTGTGAGTACAAGTTTTGAATACAAAGTTGAGGGCAATCATGAACTGGGTTTAAGTTAATGTGAGAGATACGACATTTCCATAAGTAGTTCAGTGCTTCAATACTTCAAATGCTAATGATTTGTTCTCCTTGTATAGATCCATAATTCTTAGATGTCCTTTGTTTGCCCACGTTTTAAGGCCCCTCTTTTGCCAGGAGAGAAGCCACCATTCCCCCATGATGGTGAGCAGCAGGAAAGTAAAGTTGATTTACTTAGAAATCAAAGACAAAGTCAAAGTCAACTTAATTGTCAAATCTGCCATATGTACAGGACATGGACGGGATTGAAATGCTGTTTCTTTCAGACCACGGTGCAAACATGCAAGGCACAGTAGAAATCAAAAAAGGCAAAGACACTAAGAAACAAGCAATGCAGTGCAATGAATAGTGCAAAAGTGTAGTAAAATACTGCCTGGCTGGTGTGCAAGTAGTTATTTACAGATGAGACAGTACAGTATATTTACAGATGTAAAAAGCAATATAACATAATTGGTGCAAAATATTGTGATAGGTGCAAAGTATACAGTGATAAAACAGTGATTGTTTTCATCCATAGGATGAGTAGGAGAGCCAGCAGATGTGTTGGCCATTTGGTTCACCTCACTCTTGTAGCTGGATTTGTTGTTGTTGATGCTGTGAGTTGGTGTGAAGTCATGGGTCAGCAATGTGAAGAGCGATGAAGAGTATTGGAAGAGGATGATGAAATGATTGTACTTCTTGCCAAACACTAGTTGTGTTACTCATAAAGGGTTTATCAGTGCCCCTTTTTAGTTTTTTGACAGGAACCGATTATAAGTAAGTGTCAAGTCGCAAGCCATTGGTACAGATACTTTCAGTTTGTACAAATGGCAAGTAAACTAGTCTTTGCTGCCCCAAGTTGAGCAGTACAAGATTCCAATGTGAATTGGGTGATTGTAACCCTTTTCTCTCATATGCCAAATGAAGAAGTGATAATCGCAACCTTTCTGCTAGTCCGTAGTCTTTCTGTCAGCTTTTCTGATTACGTTCAACTTACAGTGCAGTGAGTGAACAAGAAAATATACATGTACAGCTGTCTGGTGTAGAGTTTTAAAACTGTGCCAATATAAAATGACGATCAAATACCACTTAACAGAAAACAGAGTCAAGGGGCAACCCATCATACCAAACTAAAGCACCAGCGATAGCTACAGGAAAGTAGCATTATAAAGTGCATGAAGTAGAAACAATACAGTTCGTTAGAAGGGGTTAGGAAATTCAAGTTAAATGTCTATTGCCACTAAAACATTTAGTCACTGACTAGTGCTACTAGTACTACTAGCTAGCTTTCCAGATTCCTGATAAACATTTCCACACTTGAATTGACGGAGAACATGCAGGGTTTCCCCCTGTGAAACAGCCTGAATTTAGCACGGTAGATGAATCTGCAGTCAATTTTCAGGGCCTGTGATGTTTTACATCATCAAAGAGCTTCCTTTTCTTGTGCAGTTCTGTTGATAGGTCTTGAAAAAACCTGACATGATGGCCTTCGAACATGATCCTGTCATTGTTCCTGGCTGTCTTCATGACTCTGATTTTGGCTTGAAACTGTAAGAACTTCATTATTGTGACTGGTGGAGCAGAGAATTGTGGCATGCCCGGTAGTGTGTGACCTCTTTCGATAATCAGCGGGGCAGGAAATATCTCTGGACCTAGAATGTTGCGTATCCACTTTTACAGAAAAACTACTGCATTGCCCTTTACGAATTTCTTCAGGAGATTCACCAGTTTCAGATTCGAGTGGCAATTCCTCTTTCCCGTTTGTCCATTTTGGTGGTGAGTTTTATGGACACATAGAAATTATTGTGAAAAAAAGCTATGTCTAGGTTTGGGACTAGCTGTGCTTGAGAATTGCCCAGTGGTGAGATTCAAATACAAACAAATTCATCATATCTGCTTTGATTGAATTTATACATTGGATTTATGTTGACTGTTGCAGATAGTCCTAGCAGTGCCAGTGTAAAATGTATCTTATGTAGACTGAATGTGTTGCATGCAGACTTTTAGTCTTCGTTAGAGGTACTGTATGCCTAAAACTATACATTACATTTATTTGGCTGATTGTTTTATCCATAGCAACCTACAGTAAATGCATTCAGCCATGTGGGTACAACCCAAACAGTTCAAGAATCATGTAAATACATCAACTTCATCTTGTATGCTGAACAGCCTGTGTGTTTTATTAAAAACAACAAAAGAAAGATTTTGATTTTTTGTTTATTCATTTTATCAGCCAAGATGCAGTCTGAATAGATGAGTTTTCAGTCTTAGATGGAAGATGGTTTGTCTTTTTGCTGTCTTGATGTCAATACGTAATTTGTAAGTAAGTTCCGGTGATGCGACTCGCACCAGGTGTACTTGGTTTGTGGCAGGGAATGTCTGCTGTCCTTATGGAGAGGAGCTAGACCAGAACTGGACCTGCTAGACAATGTGCCAGAGGAGTAGTTGCGATGGCATGAAGACAGCTGGCCATGGAAGTGAGTGGGGAGGGGCGGCATTCAACATTGACACAGCTGAAGGTGCAGCAAGCCTGCAAGAGTCTTAAGAAACCCACTCTATGATTTCTCTTTCTGTGAGATTCAGCATGAAATTGTGCATTATAGATACATTAATTTTGGCAAATTGAGCATGCTCTTTCCCAACTCATATTGATGTAGAAGCTGTAATTAAAGGTCAGAATCAAAAACTTTGAAGCTATAGGTAGATGTTCACCTGTGTTCACGAGTACTCCAAGTAATGCAATGACACAGTACTTTTGTTTGTAAAATTCTCATGACAACCAGTTGCTGTATATGCATGCATGATGACTATATGTTGTCCAAATGGCTCTAATGTCACCATCCCCCTGCACTAGAACTTAATATTTAGTCTGCATCACAGTCTTCCAGCTCCAATGGCATGTACTCACCTGAATGAATTGTAAGCTCAGGTGGGATTCATAGGGTCTTGATCTTATAAGTGTTGTCTGCTAATTTGCGCTACAAAGATTTTTAATGAACTCTATATGTCACTGTCTATGATCAAAGGTTGGTCAGTCCTTTCAATAGACTATGTATCTCTCTGCTCTGCTGTCTGAGGGAGATGTTTCCTGGGATGCTTCCTTTTCTCTAATCTACTCTCAGTGTTAATTGAATCTTTCCCAGGCAGACTGATAATACCAGTGGGAGTTAACATTGGGCCACAGTAATGATTTGGAAGAAATTACAGTCTGTGTTCAGTAGTGGTAGTTCAGTAGATGGATGCAGTCGTTTACGTTTGGTGTCTCCTTTTTGCATTGTATTGTACGTCATGTGTTTATTTAAACCATATGACATTTAAAAGCTCCCCGTCATTTTTTGACATTTCGTTTGTCCATTTACATCATTTTCATATCTAACCTTTTTGGTGTTTCTCAGTCCAGTTCCAAGCGCACTCTTAATACCATTAATTTGTAGTGTGAAAGCAAAGCACACCACTAACAGGTCTGTGTGATATTACAGATTTCATTTTAGCATAGATTCAAACGATGAACTTTTATCCATTGCTATTTATCACTGATTGTGAACTCTTAAGAAAGCGATCTGTAAAAGCAGTAGTTCTTTGCAAGATTATTTGGCAACATGGTAACATGTTTGTGTGCCAGCATATGAGTGCAAGGAATTTTCCTGATCAATCAGAATTTGAAAAGATGTGTTGTGCTTGTGTCCTAGTTTGTATTTTGGCAGTTCCTCAATTAAAAAGCGAGTGAAATGTAACGACCGCACAGTAATTATTTCCCATAATATTATGCTACAAGATACCTCTTTTTCCTCCTGTTTCTGTCTCTCCATCATTATTTATGACATATGATGTCTTACAGTTTGGACTAATGATACTCATTGTCAGCTTCTGTGACACCACAGAAAATAAATAAACACACCAGGTTCAATACACTGATGAATGACCTGCTGGCAGATTTTCTGATAATGCAGGATGACATCACCAAAACTGTCTAATTAAATGAATTACTTGTCAGTTTGTATGACTTCATGTTTGCAGCTATTAGTTTGTTTGTAATAAGCCCATGTGAACACAAACCAAAGAACTAAAAGGCAACAACGTATTATTTTTTGGTGGGTCAAAACAGAATGAACTGAATTGCTGGTGTAAAACTGACCTTATAATTCTTTGTTGTATCAGTATGGGTACGTTTGCTTAATGCTCAGTGACATTTTGCCAAACTAATAGCAAATATTGATTATATACCAAGATGAATAACACTACCCTTTACTACTTAGTACTTCTGTTGTAATGGTTCAGTACTTCTTTGTACTGCCTGTGCTAAATTGTTAACATAAACAACAGTGACGGACAGTAAAAAGCAACTTGACTCATAGAGGTTAAACTGTCTACAAATTCTAAAACACAACCAGTGCATAGGTCGTACAGTCTGATAATAATGAGGTGAACTGTGATTATTATAGATTATAAAGAAGTTTTAAATCACAGCTGTCTATCATTTAATATGCTGCAAATTTCACATGTGATACAGTATGACTCTTACTGTTCCAAGCCATGTTCAAGGTCAAAGGTTATGAGTGTCATTGGTAGGTTTTAAGGGTTTCATGTGTACTTAACAGATTACAGGACTTTGCCAGAACATTAGATCAGATAGATCATCTGTTGGAGTAGTTGTTGAGTGTACATTAAAATCATTTACTACTGTTTGTATACAGCATGTTCCCTTGTTCTGTCAACAGAGGCTTCACAACAGCGTATATGTTAGTCAGGCATAACATTATTGCATTTACACTGCCTGGACTACTGTCTGTAAATACAAAGTAATCATTCATTTTCATAAGGTTCATATGGTATTTGATTTTATGTGAGCATTTGTGTAATTTATTGAGTATTTCAAAACTGCTCTCTTTTCCTTTCCTTTTCAGTTACTCTGTAGCCCTGAAAGAAACAGTGGCTGTTGCTGATATTTAGAGTCAGACAATAATCACAACTCAGTAAGAATTGACGTAGAGAAGACTGCCATCTTTTGGAGAGAGAGAGATTTGTATTTAATCATGTTATGATCAGACAAATCCTGTCCCACCAACCATTATATACACTGACAATGGCTGTTGTTTTGCGTGTGCGTGCATGTACATCAATGAAGATAATGAAGAGGAGAATCTTTTAAACAGGGCAGCAGCAATTTAGCAATATAAATGGGAGCTATACCATGAAGTACTTTAAAGTTCTTAAAATTCTTAAACTGACTGGTAATGAATGAAGAAAGGCTTAAAGAGGGCTGATATGATCTTGTGTTCTAGTATTTATTAAAAGCCAAACAGTTGCATTTCGTACCAGCTGAAGGTGTGAGATTGTTTTGTGGCCTAATCTAACCTAATTATGATAATCAATCCCAGTTGAAATAAAAGCATGTATGTATGACCAGGCCAAGAGAGAAAGACCTGATATTTGAGATGCTTTTCAATAGAGAAGAACATGATTGAATTACTTTTGTACATTGTTTTTCAAATGAAAGATCACTGTCAATTATTACACCCAGGTTTCTGGCTGCAGGTTTGACATTTGTAGATGGGGAGGCAGTTGTTATAAAACTGGGATGGACTTTGGAGGACTGAAAAATAAATTAGAGAAATAATAATTTAATTGGCATTGAAGCTGCAAACAGAATTTTCTTTTCAGTGTATCTGGGGTGAACGCATCTCAGTTCCAAAACATGTGCATACTCTGTACCGTACATGCCCACAGCAGAAGAGGGAGTGCTACATTTATCAGAGTTGGAAATCTTACCCTCAATGTTAAAATCACTGAAGATTTGCCAATGTGAAACAATTAAAAATGAAAGCAAATGGAGGGCCACTCATTTTTCAGATTTTGATTTTGGATTCTGTCATCAAACCTTCATATATTATCTACATAATGTAATGTATGTGGATATTGGTATCTCAGCCCTAAAAAGCTTTGAGCCTCTATGTACAATAGAAATGTCATCCTAGCAGCAAAGAAATATCGGATCTGCTTTAGTGTTCAGTTAAGTATAGCAGGTGCAAAATTGCCATAGTGACAGCTGTGTGAGTGAATGTGTTGCTGCAAAAACCAGTAATATAGTAATGATGAAAAAGGTTGTTGAAATGTCAAGCATTCATACCTGTGCAACACAACACAATATCTCTCTCAGTAAAGTTTCAGGCTGCAAGGTGTTTTTATTTCACTTGTCTGCTATGCAACTTCACTTGATTTAAATTATAAGCCCCAAATTGAGATGGAGTATATGGGGTGCCAAATGTAAAAATCAATATTTAGTTCATTTTCTTCACATTTAGTTCATTTTAGACATATTTGAGACATAAATTATTTAAAAATTTGGTTATATGTGAACAAAAATCAAATGTTAAATCTAAATATTAAATCTAAATCTAAATGCTAAATCTAAATGTAAATGTTAAATCTAAATCTAAATATTAAATCTAAATCTAAATGTTAAATCTAAATCTAAATATTAAATCTAAATATAAATGTTCAATGCTAAATCTAAATGTTAAATCTAAATCTAAATGTTAAATGCTAAATCTAAATGTTAAATCTAAATCTAAATGTTAAATCTAAATCTAAATGTTAAATGTTAAATCTAAATCTAAATGTGTCGCCGAGTGTAAAGCTAAATATTTAGGAAATATGCAAATGTACCACGCCCCTTAAAGGCTTCTCAAACGCATAACCACGCCCACACCAGAGGGCTACGGGGATAGCGATTCAAACATGGCAGTTTCCCTGCCGGTAGAAGATACTGAACGGGCGGTTTTGGCCTTTGTCCGCTCTGCACTTTAAGGGGTAGTTCAACCGGTACCGTCCCCATCATTAACGGGAAGTGAAGTAGTTTTAATGTTAGCGTTAAGTCATTTATTCATCGCTAAGATACCTTGCTAACGTGACTCGGATGCTACCTAGCAAACAGTCCGCCAGTTTTTGAGAGTGTGCCAATTAAAGTTACACATTTTCACATTTGAGAAAGTGCATGATGATCATTACTGTTTGGTGTAAGACATCCCCGCAGCCCTCTTTCACCTACCGAGCCTGATCAGTGGCGTGGGCGTGGTTATGCGTTTGAGAAGACTTTAAAAACCGCTAATATTAAAACTACTTCACTTCCCGTTAATGATGGGGACGGTACCGGTTGAACTACCCCTTAAAGTGTAGAGCGGACAAAGGCCAAAACCGCCCGTTCAGTATCTTCTACCGGCAGGGAAACTGCCATGTTTGAATCGCTATCCCCGTAGCCCTCTGGTGTGGGCGTGGTTATGCGTTTGAGAAGACTTTAAGGGGCGTGGGACATTTGCATATTTCCTAAATATTTAGCTTTACACTCGGCGACACATTTAGATTTAGATTTAACATTTAACATTTAGATTTAGATTTAACATTTAGATTTAGATTTAACATTTAGATTTAGCATTTAACATTTAGATTTAGATTTAATATTTAGATTTAGATTTAACATTTAGATTTAGATTTAATATTTAGATTTAGATTTAACATTTACATTTAGATTTAGCATTTAGATTTAGATTTAATATTTAGATTTAGATTTAGCATTTAGATTTAGATTTAATATTTAGATTTAGATTTAATATTTAGATTTAACATTTGATTTATGTTCACATATAACCAAATTTTTAAATAATTTATGTCTCAAATATGTCTAAAATGAACTAAATGTGAAGAAAATGAACTAAATATTGAAAATATATCAGTTTGAAAACTGTAATCAAGTTTTTACATTTGGCACCCCATAGGAGTAATATGGATGTGTGGGATATATACAGACGTACAGTATTTTTAGGTGGAACTGGAGCTCCAGTAGAGGGAGCCAGAAGATTGGGTATACTGTTGTTAATCTCCAGCTTCACTTCTTACAGCCTGTTTTTTGTAAAAAGTGATCATAAAAGGCTCACACCTAATATTTCTGACTAAATCATTCAGAGTTGCCTGGATCTGCAACCTAAAGACTGTTTTTGTAACTTGTCTGTATCATCTTTGAGTGCTGTCCACGTTGCTTAAACCAACAGTGACCGGTGTAGCAGTTTAATAATGATAGTGTGAGGTAGACGTGGGGTTTACCTGTTTAGAGCTCTCCATTGTGCAATCTGAATACTCTTTATTATGTAATAGTAGATATTCCTGGTCTGATGTAGTGCATGATCATCATACCAAGAGCTAATGCAGATCTCAGTTCTTTATTATAGCACACTGTCAGTGCAGTTAGTCCTCCCACACTTGTGAGGTCATTGAGACACCCACACACTTAACTGACCCTGCTGCAAAAGTCCATTACCTCAGCCTTGGTTGACCTCACAGGAAAATGCAGCTACACACACATAAGAGCCATATGTTACTGTCTTCACACTCACATCATGCATGGGGCAGTGTGCAGGCATGAAATTAACATTAAGCTGTGTGTTATAATTCATCAATTACTTTATTCTCCTAATGCAGTTCAACTGTAAATCTCATTTGGTCAATATCTGCCACAATGTTCAGGGATGTAGATGTATGGAAGTGGCATAAAAGTCAGTGTGATTAATTAATAATATATTGGCTGATATTATCTTATTGTGGACACAGTGGATTGGTATCAGCCTATATTGTGTTGGCCAAAAAATACCAAGGAATTTAAGTGCAGACATGCCTATGATATGTTTTGAAACAGCGTTGCTGTTTGTTCACCAGAGTACTTTATTTTTAAACTATAAAAATGTTTCCCTCAGACCGTGTCTTGATCACAGTTGTCTCGTGACAACTCTGTATGAAAAAAGGAATATAACCTGAAAATTGACATCGATTTCAACTTTAAAAATCCAGTTTGGCAGGTGGGCTATAGCATGAATTGGTAACAAAGTTTTATAGTCCTGTAAATGCTCATGCAAAAGTGATACCTGTAATTGGTATATCTAGCTTGCAATCAACTCACACACTTCCTTAAAATCATGCACCTCACAGACTCTCAGCAACTTATCAAATGCAAAGTCCAAATAAGTCTGTCCGAGCTTGCTCTCTCTGTCCTGAACCACTGTGTGTATGCCTGTGGAACTAACGCATGCTTTAAGCACTGCCTGTTGAAACACATCACAGGCATCAATCTGACTCAGGTCTAGCACAACATAAGATTCCGGGGCCTTTGCTGTAAAGGAACCCTTTATGAGGGTCACTCACTCCTGTTTAGACCAGTCTTGTTGCACACTTATCTTCTTAAACATCCCAAAGAATAACTCAACCTTCTCTGGATCAATCATTTATTTATATCAAACATTTCTCGCTGTTACTGACAAGTGCGATCTAAAGCAAGTTTAGCTTTCTCAAAATCAAGTTTCATTTTCTCCTGTCTCCTCTCGTTCTCGCTTTCCTGTCGCTTGTGCTTACTCTCTTGACACTCACACTGTAACAGAGGTGCAGCAAACCAGTATGATTTGCATGAGTTCAGGTTACTTAGCATTCTCAGGGGCATCTAACTCCAAATACTGCATCAGTTCCCATAGTTTAGGTTTATCTGGCTTAGCTAACTGTACATGTGTGCAACACCAGTTTCAAAAAACTCCTCTGGCTCAAACTATGCCATTTTGAATTGTACCAGTGCTTGGAATAAAAAATGTGGGATGATGCAAACAGGTTAGAGGTGAACCAAACTTCCCAGTTGCAAAACACAAACTCATCCAAACTAGGATTTTCCACAGCATTCCAACAACCATGCCCATGCACCTGGAAGCTAATTTTCAAACCCCAATCACACAAAGCCATAACCAGCCAGATGCAGGCACACAGTATACCAATTTTGATTTCCTTTGTTCTCTGGGTCTTTAATGTGCTAGAATTGCTTTCTGGAAGGCTCTACTTGTGAGCAGGATGTTCGAGTGAGAGTAAAAGAAAGTCTAAGAAACCAGACACTGAAAACCTTGAGTCTTACATCAGTTGGTTTTAGAGGGTTCTGGAAAACATTTTTTTCTTGATGGTACTAATGACAAGCTTGCAGGAAAGCTGACAAGCTATTAAAGGAAGTTTCTGCTTTATCACAACATGGATCTTATTTTTGTAGTTTTGGCCATCATTACTATCAGTGGTAATGACATTGCTGACATCTGAGGACATGGCAACATCACTAAAATGTCCAATGGGACAAACACACTAGCAGACAGTCAGATAGGCTGGAAAGCAACCTTAGGTAACAAAAATATTTGGAATGAAATTGATGCTTTTGAGCCCACAGCTGTGAAACCTTTGAGTGACATATGATACTTGCCTGTGAGATGCTGATTGTGTTTTCCACATAATTTGTATGGTTCTGTTTTTTGGGTGCGTCATTTATTGTTGACTAATTATTAATTCATTGTTAGGTTTTATTAATATGCTGTTTTTATAATTTGGTTAGTCTTGGAAAATCTGTTATTTATGTATTTCGCATGTCTGCTGTGGGCTCCGATGAGTATTTTTTATATGTCACTGTACCAAACTAGTTTCACTCTGGGGGTCAATAAAGTTAAAAGTTTAAAAAGTTTAAAATCAGAGGACATGTTTTGGAGCTCATCAAGAGCCACCCTGTGAAACTCCAATTTCTGGAGTCCCTCAAATTGGAGTTAGCCTACATGGAGTTATCCACCCACTCTGCTAAATTCAGATACTCCTTTGTGTTCAACATTCACACTTTTGTCTCCAGTAGTGATGCTGCTGCTCAGAAAGTGAAGCAAAAAGGACATGCACTTGTGACTTGAGTGGTGAGAGGTGGAACCCAACCCCCACTTCTCTCGTGTCTCCAATACCATTCCTTTTTAAAAAAAATCTTTTTATTACAATTATTTGACAAAAAAACCTTAAAATGCTTTAACTCTGTCATGTTATGTATAAATGTTATTTGGTATGTTTTAAATGTTATAGACATGTTATAATGCTTGCTTACTACAAACAGTACATCACACTTCCTGTCTGGCTGTATATAACAGTGGAGAATATTCACCTTCAAAGCCAGACTTAAAATTCCTGTCGTTATTGATAAGGTCTGAGTCTAATGCTGCAGTAACCATTTATGTTGTCATTATCTACAATTAATCATTAAAAAAAACTTCATCAGTTAATCATTTCAGCAACAAAATGCCAAAAACAATAACAAATTGCAGTCATATTTTAGAGCGTTTACTGTACTGTCTTGTTCATATTGTCCAAAACCCCAATAATATTCAATGTACAATGATGTGAAATGGAGAAAATCTGCAAATCTAAGTAACCGTGATCAGGCAATATTTGGGATTTTTACCAGGTAAATGGTAACCATTATCAAAATACTGACTAATTTCCTGTCTAGTCACAAGATTCACAAAAATTGTGAGAGTAAGGTTCTTGTGGAAATCCTGGCCTTGAATATTACAAAACTGCCTTCCTGCATGAATTCTTTTCATTTTAACACCACCAAACTGACTATACAATGTTATTTCCTTGATGGAGGTGAGAGCAGGAGTGAGCAGCAATGTATTACCAGTAACTGGTTGCCTGTGTGTGTTGGGAGATAGAAGGATTAGCTGGCACTTTAGTCACTGTGGAGGAGGGCTCGCTGCAGGGAGGAGATGCAGCTGGAATAATCACTCCCCAAAGAAGCAGCTACACAGAGGCCCCAGCCCACTCCACCCACCTGTTACGTAAGCAGGAAGAAAGCAGATCAGCATTGTCACAGCGTGTATGTGCATTCTCTGTAAAAATACTTTGTGTCAGTGGAATTTAGTGCTTGTTAATGGAAGATACTGGTTAAGTTGCATGCGGAACATACGTGTCAAAGACAATGCAGATCTCACCAGATCCACTGCAGGGTTGCCTAGGAAACCCAAAAGGGGTGAGAGCTGCATGCAAACAGTCGCTGTCAAGTACTCAAAAGCCAAAAGAAGTGATGTGACCAGAGTACCTCAAATAATAATGGCAGCAATGAGGATTTGGTAAGCCCTGCAGTGTACGTCACTACCAGAGCATTCCTCACAAAATGCAGTATGTTAAACTACAATGAGCGCAATGTCTACACTCCTAAGACTCATTAGATAGATGTACTTTATTTGTCCCAGACTGGGAAATATCTTGAGATTTGTCGGTCAGAAGTGGGATTTGAACCCACGCCTCCAGGGGAGACTGCGACCTGATCACAACTTTCTCATTTTTCGTAAAACTTCAGACACTGGATAGTTTCTAACAGTTTCTGGTACAAGCCAAGCCCACTTCCAGTATAAAATGAATGCAGATGTTTTGGTGCCGTAAACAGACACAGATACAGATTGTAGCTTTATGTTACACTCCTAGTTCCTAGTCCCCTGTTTGACTTGATGCAGCTTCTGTTTTGTGCTTCTCAGCTTTCTTAATTTCCAGAATTTGTTGGAAGTCGGCCTTCAGTCCGTGCTGAAGAGTGCATGTCATCACAATACATGTGGCCATCATGACAAAAAATACTCACCAGATTGGGATTTTGTCATTGTATTTTCTGATAAAGCCTATGGATTAACAGTTAATGCTGAGGGCTTAACAGATACTTCCACTGTTGAAGTATAATTACATGGTTTAACATTTTAGTAAGCACAGTTTATCCCGTTATATAACTTGCTGAATTTCCGGTCTATACATCCAACTATCTCATTTGTACCTACATTAGAGTTTTACCTGCTGCGCAAAAATATGACTGTAAAATATTACTATAATATGAGTGTGACATTGGGCTGGGAAATGATCTCAATATAGGATCATGGTAAAATTTACATCAGCCATGTCAGTCTGCAGTTTTTGCCTTGCATCTCAAAGTACATGCTGATTTCCACAGCATTGTTTAAAATAATAAAAAATAAGTTCAACGGAGGGGCACAAAAGGCACTTTTGCCTCTGCCTCTGCTCTCTGTGTTGCTGCCTGTTTGCACCTGTGAAACAAGCAGAACACCAACTTGAAGAAATGTGACGTCTTTGGCCGCTCTGCCTGCAGTAACTTGCTGCCGCCTCTTAATCTACACCCAGTTACAAGCAAGCTAACTTGTATTGTTTTGTTAGGGCAGATAAAGCATGTCTGCAAAGTTAAATGTTGACATTTAGATGTTATTCAATATATTGTTTTATCAAAATGTATATTCTAAATCAAGCCATGTTTGCACTGTTAAATGCTTATGTTGTATTTTTCATGTTAAGAAACTGTATTCTAAAGTTTAACTAGTGAACCCCCTGGACTCAAACTGGCAGCATTATCAAATTATATATCATCCTAAACATCAATATTGATCAATATGGACATTTTTTTATATTGTTATTGTTTTTTTTTTTTTTTACATATTGCCCTCCTGTAGCATCAGTCAAGGCTTGAGACATAGAACAAAAGTTGGGAGGAACATATGTATATGCCAGTTGGTAACTGACAAAGTTTCAAACAGCACATGTTTACATTAAAAAAATGTGAAAAGTACAACAGCTCAGTTCACTTCACTTGATGCCTTATCCACACCTTATCCACAAAAGCTGAACACTAAAGACAAGGGAGAACACAGTGTCTCCTGCTGCCTTTGATAGGATATCACAATTCCCACCTTGATTTCTATAAATTAAATTATAGAAATCAAAACACTGTGAAAACTGCTGTTGTCTCACACAGTACAAAACAAATATTTGTTGTATCAAGATGCACAAAAAAATGAAATACTTCATATTAATCATTAGGCTGATGCAGCTGTTTTGTTGATGTTGATGGCTGGTGCCAAAATGATTAATTCATTGATAAGGCAATAGATTAGATCGATAGATAGAAAATCTTCAATCATTTTATTAACTAAGTCACTGTTTCCATCTTTCATCAAGGAAAAATTCCAATAATTTGCTTGTTTAAGCCTCTCAAAAGTTTTTGCTTCTCCTCTGTGTTTTATACCATTTTAAATAAAATATAATACTTTTGGTCAGACAAAACGAGAAATAACTTAATTTGAAAAAAAAAATTAACCGATTAGTCGATACTAAGCCTAACAGATAGTTGCTGTACTGAAGGAATGTACATACAGCTAGTACCATGGGGTTGGCTCTGAATGTTTGATGTGCAGTTGCGTAGCACCTATACACTGTCATGGCAATACGCTGTATGAGCTCAGTGTTGAGTCTATCAGAGTCATTGCCATAATAGTTTACTACATCTCAGCACTCACACCCTGCACTTAATATACAGGTAAAGTTTTTCTTTGCTTGGCTCATGTTTCCTTGCACGCAAACCATGTGCCTTGAATACCGTGCCAGCTGCCAGCTTTAAAGCAGCTCAGTGGTGAAGTGAATGGACTGTTCCAGAGCTGGTAGTCACTATCTTTGTATCAAGTTCTTAATGCCTAACACTAAACATATTTGTTGTACATTGTACATATTGTACATTGTACACAGCATGATGGAAACACTACACCAGTGTTAAAAAAAACAGTCTATGTAGCTAGACACAATAGGGCGGAGGATTAGATTCCTGCTTGTTGATGATTTGTGGAACCGCTTCATCTGTTGATGGGAGAAGTGGAGTTTTGTTCATTATGGGGAGTTGCTGGCTGCGTTAAGCACATTACCCAGAGGAGAGCTGAATTAGAAATCAGCTATGCTGGGTGTAAGGTCATTGTCTGTATTGAAGGGAACAGGCGGCCTCTATGTCTGAGGATTAGGCTCGCTGTTAGCTTGCCACCAGGCAGCTGGTCCTCTCACAGCACACCGTTTCACAGGATAGCAGTGCTGCAACATGACCGGAGAGAGCAGGGAGGTTTTACTGCACTGTGAGTTACACTTTCTGACAACTTTCTGCTTTTTTTTTTTTTAAACTTACTGAAACTGTGTTTATTCCCCCATAGAGCTCTGTTTATGAATGACTAGTAATGATCACAGTTGATAGTTTTGAAGGTCTAATGGTATATATAGAGGGGGGGCACTTCATACCAACTCAGTGCTTGTTAAATCGACATGGAGTTGAGTGCTGCTGATCTCCCATTACATCTTTTGTTTTGTAAAGCAATTTTTATTTTAATTCATTACAATGAATCAAGAACCTATTTACTTTTGTTAAGACATGCTATATTGGAAAACATTAGAAAATAAAGTTCACCTATCATTTTACTGCATATCTTTTTCTTTGTCATAATAATCAAATGAGTGACAACCATTGACTTATTTTGTAACACGAAGAGTCTTACACATATACTCACCCTACCGTACACCAACTATTCATTAGCTTTTGGGAATTTGCATACATTTTGCTGTATTCATTTGCATCCATAATTGCCTGGTTTCACTTGAAATTGAAAAAGCTAGATTTTTAGTTTGTTTTACAAAAACTACTGTCCATCAATATTTATTATTGATGTAGTTTAATTAATTTAATGTTTCAGGATGCATTGAATCATTTGTGTACAATTGGGACAGAAACATTACACTGTGTCTGGTTGTGAATGCTAATAGTTTGTTTTTATTCAGATCTATTTAAATGTAAATGTGTCTTTCATTTGCAAAGCCAATGCATTAGACTGGCATGGCAGATCCCTTGTTATGGGTCTAGTTCTTTGGTAAAATGTGGCAAGCCATTCAAAAAAGGTGTCTGCATTTTTAGCACAATGCCAAACAAGGAGCTCTCTTGAGCCACACAGTGCAGATGCTTTGTGGTAGATGTAGTAATGATGCACCAACAGATGCTGAGTCCTTTGCTCCAGAAGATTCTAATGCAGTGAGGCTGATAAAGCAGTGACTCACGTTGACATTCAGTCAAAGCAGACCATGTGGAAATATTTGCACCAATATGGTCACTAGTGCTGGCTGAATGAAAAATATACTATTTAATCTGCGGTGATGTTGCAAATGTTTGGATAAATAACATACATACAATACACAAGATAAATACATGCAGTTTGCAGTTGCTTTTGTATTTTTTTGATGACATATTTACTTACCCAGTCACACTGTTCTGGTAGTGTGTGTACTCTCTGTCTGTGTGCCTCTGTGTGCTTGTATGTATGTGTGTAGACATATAATTGTGAACACAATAGGACCAAAACATGATTCAGTAGGAATATCATTCTGACATTGTGTATAGAGTAAATGATTAACATTGCTGGTTTGCCATTTGTTCTGGGTAAACACACTGTTAATGTCTGCCTTCTGAAGTTTCTTCATATATTATCAACAAAGGTCACTTTAACCAATCTGTAAAACTGCAATGCAGTTGCTGTAAGTTGTCAGAATGTGCTGTCATTTTTGGTACAGTAACTAAAAATGATACTTTAACTAGCTTTTTAACATTAGGATCCAGTTTCCTCTATCAGGTGAGGCAGAGATCACTCAAAAATATCCCTCTTGCTCAAAGACATCTGTTATTGAGCAAATATGTACATTGGCTGCACTTCCAGGGACACTTAATTTATTTGCATAACCATGTCATATTTTTATGTTTTTCTGGGGATCGATGTATATTAACAGATTCTATATACATAATATGAAGCTATACGTCAGTGTAATATTGTGTTTGCTATTTTCAATTTAAATAGTTAGAAATAAAAAAATCTGTCCTTTACCCTTGGGTTCTTACTGACAGTTGGAACACAACCATCCCAAACTGTTATTTACAAAATGAATTTATTTAATTCGTAGATTTCTCATCTCATATGATCATGCTTTAACGCATGATTGCCCAAATGATGAGGAGAGAGCTTGAGCTTCAGTGCAGTAAGAACTTGTGCTGATGTGGGACTGTCAGTGCTTCTTGTTTTGATGTGGCTTTTTATGCACCCTAGATCAAGACCTTGCAACAATGTATTGTAATGGCTGTGGAAAGTTTTGGACTACAATAAAATGCATTTCAGTAAAAAGATCACAAAACTTTCGCTCTACCTAAAATACCCACAGAAAATCCTGTTGTATGCACTAGCTATTTGTGAAACTTGTGGCTTCTTAAAATGTGATGCTTGGAGTGTGATAAGAATGAGGTGAGCTGGAAAGAGATGGAGAAAATGTGTATATTTATATATGAGTGTATATTTATGAAACTGAGACATCTAACCTAAAATTGCTTCCCACATATTAATAGTATTTAACCCAAGTACAAAACTGTTGCCTCACAGCGAGAATGTCCTGAGTTCAGTCACTGGTGACTCCTTTCATACAGTTGGTGTTGGAAGGTCCATCTACCTAGAACTTTATCCTTTCTTATTTCTAGATTGATCAGGGTAGAGTCGTAAAGTAGTTAAAAAATGACGTGTACACATTGTGAGAAGAGGGCAGGTTTTGCCAGCTGAGAATTGAGAACAAAGCAGATGAACGCTGTCTGCTGGATGGGCACACATGAGCTTTTCTTGAAATTGAAGCTGAAGCCATGGATGGAGTCAGCAGTAGGCTTTATGTTTGGTGTGTGGTTCATGCTTATAGCTGGCAGCATCCTGCATATCCTGCAATTGCATATCAGCAATTGTTTGCATCAGCTATTCATAAATCCATTACTAAATGTGTCAGATTGTATCCTCTCCTATGTTCTTAGTAACTACTACCGTCTTCAAACTTGATTTACAAAGTGTTGCACCATTGAAGTTGAAGCAATGTTTTGGCAACTTAAAATCTTAGTAATGTCCAAATTGTTTTCTTTTTTCTTTTTTTAACTACTATAACAGCAGTTTATTTTATTTTTTAATGGTTTAAGTGTAATAGTTGTATATATATATATATATGTAAATACCTATTGTGTAAGATCCTCAGCTGCTTTCACAAACTTTGCTCTCAAGAGCAAACTTGAATATAAATGTTTTTTTTACGGTATGTGAATCTATTTACTGAATGTAACCTTAGGCAGAGATATTGCACCTGAGTCATGTAATACCTATATTTCCACAGATATCCAGGAGTTCTATGAAGTGACACTGCTGAACACACAGAAGAGCTGCAAGCAAAAGCTGGAGGAGGTCAACCACATGGCAGACAAGTGGGAGAAGAGTGTTTCTATACAAACCTCTGAGCTTGGACACTCTGTCTGCCCAGTGCAGGAGGTGAGTCTCTGACCCAGCAAAACTTAAGACATACTTGACTACCTGACTGATATGACTAGGTTGTCTGCTGAAGCCATTCAAATAGTACAGATGTAAAGCAGGTGGAGAGATTGCTTGCAGACAGCAGCAGCAGTGATAGCAGCAAAGCATCAATCAGCAGCCGCCAGGTCACTGTAGGGCAATGTGTTGGTTGTGGTGAGCAGCCAGCTGAACAGCATAATGTGATGCTGACAGTAGTGAGCAGCTGTTGAGCCAAAGTATATTTAGATTTTTTTATACCTAAAGTTTATTTAAATTAAGCATTTCAGCTTTCAGTCATGAAGATATACATGAAGATGTCTATTTGCGTATTAAAGTAAAACTAATTATTGTGAAAATACTGTAGTACTCAACAATTCCACACATTCCACACAAGTTCAGATTACTCATCAAGAAGAGAACTTCAGTTCGTGACAATAGTTGTACAATGTAATTTGGGGCTCTGTAGGAAGTTTCAGAAGTCCAAAGTTAAAAAAAAAAAAAAAAAAAAAAAAGATTTTTGACCCAAAGTCCTGAGTTGGAAGTGGGCATTTAAGAGGCAAGGATCTAATGAAATATGCTATTAATATGCAATAACAATAATTAATATGGTAAATTTGGGAAATCAATTTGAAATGATCTTAACTTGCCACATGTTTGATGTTGTTTGTGTGTTAATGAAACAGATATTACTACAATGATTTTACCATTTAGTTAAGAAATAGCCGAAATTTGCTTGTTCCTTTAACAGCTTGGTACAGTGAAGCCCTTCAATGTCTACTAGTTTTGCTTGAATGCATTTGTTTCAAAGGGTTCAGTTTTAGTTGAAAAGCAATAATTAGCTCCCCTTTTGGCTAAACCTTGTAAATAAACCAATCTCTTCTCTTCTGTTTTGATGAGAAACTCCTTTACTGTTCACTCTCTTCGCTCTCATAGCAGGCAGCTATTATTAGAGATAAACGATAGACACGTTGTACACTACCTGCTCAGCACTGAACAGGAGACACGGGTGACAACTACCTAATAGACATAGTAGACCAATTAGTAGCTAAAGAGCCAGATATTTCCTTCAGGAGTTGGTAGAGAGTAAAAACAGAGCTAAAAGGGAGTGAATAGTGGACATTCATCAGATGGACACAAACACACTCCAAATGAACTGCTGGAACTTGCTGGATGTGTAAATAAGCAACTTTACGCTAACAAATTTAACATTTCAACTTAAAGATGATGATATGTCAATGTTGTGTTTATAGCTTGTTTTCACAGCCTCCAATTGGCCAACAAATGAACAAACAAATGCAATGCAATGTCTACATTACTGGCTAATGTATGCTTTCAATGCAGTGGTTCCCAAACGTTTTCTGCAGGGGCCCCCTTTGGAAGATAAAAATTTTTTCCATCCCCCTACCTATATGCACCCACATAAACACACTCTCAGACACACGTCCTTTGCTTGTAAACTCCTACAGATTTTTTTTGAAACATTTTCTGTAATAATTAATACAGAACTGCAACTTTGGTTTCCGACATCTCCCTGAAAAAAGGAACACATCACTTTTAAGAGTGGAAGCATTAAAAGTGCCTCTGCAGCTGCATCCTCTAATTTTATATCTAACAGTTCATTGCTTTCAATAGATTTTCTCAGAATTGCCTCTCTGCACAGAAATGGCAAGTTACCAACTCTCTGGGAAGAAACAAAAACCTGCACATAGAGATATGCATATTTTTTTGTTTTGCCAGTTGTGAGGTTTGGTTTAGATTCATCATCTGCTTTACATTTACCTGGAGGTCCTGTCACAAACCTCTCCACATGCTTTGCTGGTGTGCACTGCAGCATGCATCATTTGTTTACATCTAGTCTCGCCCAGCAGGGTTGCCAGGTCCTCCTTTTTAAGTGTTGCTGCGGTATGATTTTCTTTTTGTCTGCCATATGGTTAAACCTATTTTGCATGCAAATTACATTAATAATATCTATAAATACACATCCATAATTGAAATTATTTATTACCACCTAAATAGCACATATTTACACATACACACAGACCTGGCAACTCCGTCGCTGCCCCCCCGGTATAAATCTGTGCACCTCCCAGTCTGGGAACCACTGCTTTCAGTGTTTTTTCACCTAAAGGAAATTGTTGCAAAGTTCTTTAAGCAACTGTAGTGAGGTATTTTTGACACCTGGAATACGGTCTACATTAAACAATGGACCGTAAATATACCAGGATCGGTGGTATAATGCAGACATGATGCCATAATCTGCATAGATAGTGGTTATTTGAACATCACAATTGATTAATGAAAGCTGAAACATGGTTTTCAATTCTGACATAGTCAAAATGTATTCTTTTCATACAACTCACAACAGTTTATAGAATTTGCAGCAGCAGCTGTGACATTAAACCTCTCAGGCCCTCATCAACTACATTTGAACATCAGAAATCCTAAATACACATGGCCTTCAGTTTATTGCAGGTGTAATTTAGGGTGACAGCTCATGGCACAACATCACACTGAACAGACTGTGACTAACTGTCCAGGTCTTGTCACCTACATCAGCATTTACAGTTTGAAAGAACAAATGTGCTCTTTGTTGTCAGCATAGAAGTGGCTAAATTAAGAGGGATGGCCTGTGTGCGTGCGTGCGTGCGTGCGTGCGTGTCAGAAAGAGAGAGAGAGAGAGAGTTGTACGCATTAAGGGGAATTAATTAAGGGGAATGAATAGTAAGTGTTGAGGGGTTGAGGACCATGTAGGACTGAAAAATTATGAAAGATTAATCAAAATGTATCATTGGCTCCAAGAATTACTAAAAATACATTAATGGCCTCTATAATGTTGTATATTATGCCTCTTATTTTGCCTCTTATCTTGTAGTGCTAGATTTACTGCATATTGATAGCAACTGATTTTTATTTCGTTCTTTAAATAAAAAAACAGTAATGCATCCAAGTGCTGTAACAACCACAAAAACAAAAAAGAAAAAGTAAATGTCAAAAACAGATCATAGTGACCGAAAAGATGTAGGCTGAAGCTAGAGCTATTAAGTCTACCCTTTTGACAATGCAAAATTTACACAATTTATGAACAAGCTACATTATGTCCAGACAGTAAGTTATTGCCATTTACTACAATACATGTTCTATCTATTGGTAGAGCCATTGGTATAAAGATAAACTTTAACTTGGAATAGGCTATGTTGATTCCTGGCATGATGCTGCTTTCTTTTTTCTTTTTTTTTGGTTGTTGGTTGAAGGAGACCTTTGGCCAGTGTGAAAATAGTGACACGTGGGTCTGTGCACACCAGGCGTGTCACTAATAGCATGTTTGACTTGGAATGGGACCAACCAGTTTGGTAATCCACTAGTAATCCTATTTGTCTATACAGTCAAACCTTGTGCGTCATACCTGTAGGTTTTCTGCAGTAACAGTAACAAATTGGCTATAAGGAACATGAATATACATTTCCAAATATATCATGTGTACACTTTCTTTATAGTTTTCCAAATATCCACACTGAAACAGCAGGAGCTGCTGAACCACTCTGCTAAGGTCATCCAGTAGTACCAGGATAGGGATAAGTGGAGGGGATTAGAAGAGTCCTCTGAGACTGATGACCCCACCATGAGGTCATCAGTACACTGCTGTTATATCCCTTTTCTGTTACCACAATCAGCCCTCTGGAGATTAGGCAAATGTCTTGTCAAATAATGACATGACAGATGGTCCCATCCAAATGAATTAACAGGGTCCACAGAGGTTTTTCAAACATATAAACAACTAATATATGGTTTGTACACAGTTTGTCAGGTGTTTGTCTGATTTGTATAGATGAAAGGTAAAAACAAAAGCACAGAAATAATCAAGAGTTTAGCTCAGTAAAGTAAAATTAAATCAATATTTTTAGGACTCTGTTTTGGATAACATAATGTCTCATTCTGTACTGTCTGCTGCTGAGTCTAAACACAGTTGCTGCATGGTGATTTAAAACACTGCAGTATTTCACTGTGCATTGTGGCACTGCATGATGTGGGCTGAATGTATTTGTGGACATTATTATGCCTACTAATGGCCACTTAGAGCCAGATACAGTAAGCTACCTATGAATTCATGTGGTTTTGGGGTTGGGGCCAATCATGACCACGACTCTCCACAAGGTCCCCAACACTAAATGTCCCAAAATAGAAAAAACAAAAAGATTGAATAAATGAATGCATTCTGAGCTGTTTTGCAGTTAAATGTTTCTTTATGTACTGTAATGGTGTTATGGTATATTTGCTTTTCTACCTGTTCTGTCAGTTTGGCTGGTTTATCTTACAAGCAGATCTTGTCAGTGTTTCAAATGTTTGCCAGCAATGTAACAGCACTGGGGATGCTAGAAGAGATTAATCTTTGTTTGTTAAATTGAATAAATCAACAAAAAAGTTAGTCAGAAAGACTTGCTGCTATAAACAGAGCGAGGGATAAAGTAAGCCTGCTTGTGCTAAGGGTTTGTAGTAGGTCTTAGTGTGCCAAGGATTTATTTTTGGTTGCCACAGGCACATATAGGCTTATGCTGTTTCAGCTTCTAATTAAAGACTTACCAAAGCAGCAGACAGACTGACCAGCTGATGATGACTATCTGTCAGTGCCAATTCTTACATAACCCTTACAAATGCATCTTGTTACTATTGTGCATTTAAAATAAGTACAACATTTTATTGGTTGGTTAACTGTCAACATTTCAGATTCCATTTCAAATTATATTAGATTTATTATGCCACATTTTTTAAGAATTACATTATTCACTGTCCCAACTCAAAATTCAGTGGTAAACCTCTACTGCATTAAATGAATGTATCTACAATGTGAATGTATCTATATTACCTGAAATACTTCATTTATTAGTTGTATCTACAGGTACCTTCAGGTCAGTGTGTTATAGTTTGTACGACTGTGAAGAGTTACTTATGTACCTATTTGTTGTTCCCAGCAGAGGGAGCAGAGCAGCTCAGAACCCACTGGGATAGAGCAGGGAGAGAGCAGTACCAAGACCTCTGTGGTGAGTTATCGCTGGAAGCCATAAAGCTTCTGTGTGTATGCAATATGTGAATGTCTTGCATTGGGTTTGTGCGATCTTTTATTAATCTTTATATAAATTAATTACTCACACCAAGTCTCCCACTGTGTTTTTGTTACCAGCACCCATTCTGGTCCATTTCATTCTATCATCTAATCTTTTTAGTGAGTCATCACTCATGGCATGGTTGAACACAGCAATGTAATAAGATAAGATTATTTCCTTTATTCGTCCCACAGTGGGGAAATTTACAATGTCTTTTCCCAGCAAAAAAAAAAGGATCCTCCAGTAACAATTTGTAGCTTCACAACCCCATCAATAATGAGCTCACAATAGTAAATGGGAGTATGTTCAAGTAAGGAGGGGTGTAGTTCAAGGGCTTGGGACCAGAATAAAGATTGTAGTGCCAATAATATCACCACCTTGTGGACAATATTGGTATTACACAAGCTATACTTTTTCCTCTGTTCCGTTTGAGAGCAGGGAGTGACCAGACTTGGTAAAGATGAATGAATTGAGTGCAGAGTAATATCAACCAGAATCTGTTTTTAGAGTGGAGTTTCTATTTATGCTTCTTCTAGATGTGAAAATTCTGTCTTTCTTTGGATTTAAAAAACGAGGCAGTTGTATCTTCGATACTTAACAGGCAGGATTAGGTGGTAAGTTAAATCAAGATAGCGTATTCAGTGAATACTATTAACAGAGTCCAGTCCACTCCATGGAGTGAAACTGGAGTGAACTAAACTAAATCTGAGAGCATGTCTGATGATTTTTAGTTGCCTAGTCAGAAACTGACTCAGACAAATGTGCTCTTCTGTACACACCTGGTCTGTACATATGAGCAGCAGCCCTACTAAAGGAAGTTAAAGCATTCCTTCTCTCTAATGCAATAAGTTGAAGCTGCCTGAGCCGCATCACCTGAAAAGATTAGCCCCGTTGCTCTGGCAGAGGGAGTCTGGGCTGGTGAATGCGTTCAGCAAGAACAACGAGAGATTGAGAGTGTAGGGGTGCTGCTTCGTCCTCAAATGAAAGCAGTAATCAAGCTTAAATTCTGCAAAACACCTCTTCACCAGGATGGCTCAAGCAAACAGGTACAAGGGCAGTTTAGGTTGAGGAAATGTGCTGTAGTTCGGAGGCTTATAGTGCCAAGAGGGGGAAAGTTTGAACATCGGAGTGGATAGATTTTATGTGGGAGATGGGAACTTACTGGCTGGTATAGCAGGTTATTGGCTCTTATTATACAGCACCAAGAGACAGAGCTAGAGCTTCAAAAGACACATATATTTATATATGTTTTCTTTTATTTTCTTCAGCACTGTAATAAAGTCTCATATTGTAGGACACTGTAAATGCAGGATGGGTACATGCATCTAAAGAGTATGGTAAAAAGTCTGTTAATTATTTCAGGAGAGCTGCATTTAATGCGTTTTTCATACAGTATGAGGCTCTCATTTGCTGAAGGGCAGACAGCACCTTCAAACTGTGGTGAATGTATCTGTCCATAGACTTTTCATTAATGACACTTCAAAGCTAAACAAAACAGTTACACGTTAGTTTCTTAAAAGTACTACTACTAATGAAGAATTAGTGAAACATTTAATTAATCCTTGATTTTATTAAGTGCTTTTATTAAGTAAAAGCGCTGGCACAATATTCTGTCAATTGTTATGTCAGAAAATGTCATGTCATTAATTTCATGTCTAATAATTGAAGCATAGCTTTGTTTCATGTTCAATCTGTGAATCCAATACTGTGATACTATTTGAGATGTATTTTTATTAATTCAAGAACACTGCAGATTTTTAAAATGCTTTTACATAACTGTTGCTGGACTGCTGTAACTTACTTCATGTGTCTGTGAGCACTGGTGAAAAGTGAGCTGATTTTTTGGGGAAAATTTTGACCCCAATTCTGTGTGGTATTTTGCTGTTATATTCGAGCATCTCATGAAATAATTGTAGATTAAAGTGTGCAGTTTGCAAGTCAGTTGAAAGTACAGTACAGTATGGCGAAATTGCTTTGGTTGTCTGTGAAGGTTCTCAGTCATCCAGGTCATGGTATACAAGTGCAAGTTGAATCAAAGGCAACTGGACTTGGTTGCTTTGGTTGATTTGCACTTTCAAATGTTGCACTTCTGGCCAAAAACTCATTGTGGTCAGAGTAAATGCTTTCACTCAGTTTTCAAATTGCACCATGCTTAAATGGCCATTAAATGATTATATACAGTATATGCACTTATACCTATGTGTCCAACCAGCTGTTTGATGTTTGATCGGCATCTTTATTCATTTTATGTACTGAAGCTTAGCTTTGCTGTCAATTCATTAGCAATAAATAAATAAATAATTCAAATTGAAAATACCAAAATGTCCCCTCACTCTTACATAACTAGTTGTTAAGTAAACAGTAAACCCATGGTTTATATTTCATTCCATTGTTACAGCGGTGCATCTTTGGTACATCCATTGTTGCAGTCTTTGTGCATCTTTGGTACATCAACACTATGATAACAGGGGTATAAAGATGCAGCAATGTTAAAAAGAGCCACTGATAGAGTTAGGGAGCTCAGGCAATAGTGGCTTTTTATTAAAATCAGACCTCTGCTAAAAGGTTGTCCAGCTTTGTTTTAGCATTATTTTTGGTAGAATTCCTAGTTTATTTGCTGGAAGACCTTAAGCTGAATTGTTATTTGTAGGCTAATTGTTATTATTGGCCCCAAATATTGGCAGTTGTTAATTGGGCTTAAATACCAATCGCAGCATCTGACATCCTTATACCACACTGGTCAAACCACATGCACACACACACACACACACACACACAGAGTAAAGAGTCAGTCAAATAGTCGGTGGAAGGCATGCTCCCACTGCTCTGCAGATGAAATTAAAGCCAGTGTGTTATTATTAAGTTCCAGCAGTCTGCCACAGCAGCGAATAGCCTGCGAGACAGAGAGCATGGGAATCTAATTCATTCCGCTGAGCTGACGCTCGTGTCCTTCACTCTCTTCCTTCGCGCTCGCTCTCATCCCATAACGCTGCGTAGTCGCTCAGCCCAGAGAGAGAGAGAGGAGTAGGAGGAACTGAAAACAAGACACAGAGGATGAATGAGAGGGAGAGAAGCTAAGGAATGATTTCGGGTTGTTGGAGGAGGCCAGGCCAGCTGCTAAGCGTTTTTGTGTGTATATGTGTGTGTATGTTTTGGCTGATGACGCATGCTCCGCTCTGAGATGGTGTTAGGAATCCTGATTGCCTTCAGCGCTATGGAGAAGGCATCCCGATCATCACAAGGGGCCCACATGCTGTAACGTCTGTCCACCGTGGCTTCTCTCCCTCGCTAGCGTGTGTGAGAGTGTATGTGTGTGTGTATGTGTGTGCGCGTGTCTGTGTTCTCTTCCTCTTCTCCTCCCCCTCTTCTTCTTCTACAACCCCTACCTGTTTTTATCTTCCCTCCTCGCTTCTTCATACTGGTATCTTTTTTCTCCATCTTCCTGCTTTTTTTCCTCCAGTGGTTATATTAGTGGTGATGAGTTTGAACATAGGTTGAGAGCTCCTTTTTTGTCTGGCCAGCATGGATTGTCTTTGCATTGTCACCACTAAGGTAAGGGATACGGCAAAAATGAACGATTCACTGGCGAGGGGATGAGAAGAGAGACATGGACTGAGACAGAGAGAATGAGCACTGTGGGAGAATGAGGCATGCAGTGAAACAGGAGGAAAGAAGCTCTGTCTATGTGTTGGTTATTTCTGAATGTTTGCATGTGCTCACATGTGTCTTCCCTCACCATTCTGATAGTCTGCAGCTCCTTGTCTGAAGTTAAAACTTGAATAAATTAGTTTTCATTGTTGCTTTTGGATGCTTTCAGCATATGTTTACTGTGGGTTATTGTCTGTTGACAGAGTGAGTTGTGATGTGTAGTCTGAGAGTGTACGTGTATGGGAGAATAATTCACCTCTAACCACAGTATGTGTACCAGTCAGCAAACTCGAGAGAGCACGGCTACCTGTCTGTTGAGATCAGCAGAAGTTGGGTTGAACTTCTGTCAGCCAGCTCGTGGCTTGGGGCTCTGCTGCAGCCCCCTTCTGAAAGCTGTGAAATCAACTTGGCTAAGGTTGCAAGCAAGATATAATTGCATCGTTATGATACACAAATTCTTATCCAAGCTACAGAACTACAATACTTTATGTACAAAAATGTCCTAAAAGTTGACTTTTTTCACTGAACTTTTATCCCTGAACTTTTGCTGTAGGCTCTCTGCTTTGTCAGTGACAATTGCATCACTGGAAAGGGGAATCCTTCTATCATAGCAATGTTTTACTCAAGGCAACAAGTATGTTCATGTGCTTGGACAACTTCTGCATAAGTATTTTCTCTTACATAATTATGGTTCCACTTATGTATATGTAGATAATACAGACTCCTTAAGGTTGTATGTCTGGCAGCTAAGTAAGCTACTATATATGCTATAAGCTTTGTGTTAGTTGTTTCGTACCTCATGCAGGTTTTTTTCCATATATATCACATGATGCGGGTTACTACTCCAGAAAGCAAATAACATAGGCATAGAGGCTTATTTGTTATTGAAGTAGAGTACAGGAAGTACAGTAGTGTCAAGTCAAAACTTTAATTTGTCCAACTCTTTGGTCTATGACCAAATACTTTCAAATAATGACTTTCCCACCAACCTCAGATGTACTTTGTGTTTAGTGTTAATTAGCAAATGATAGCATGCTAACTCATTCAGTTAAAGTTATGAACATGGTAAACATTATAGCTGCTAAGCATCAGCATGTTAACATTGTCATTGTGAGCATATTAGCATGTTGACTGTAGCATTTATCATAGGGCCACAGGTGAACCTGTAGACCCTCTGTCTTGAGTATGAATATCTGGAATGCATAAGCAATGGTCATAATTGCAAGTTATTTTTTATGGCATAACCTAACAATGCAATCTGTATTAAGTTAGCAACAGTGAACAGGTTATTCCTTTAGTAGTAAATTGCCAGTTATTTACATTATGCGATGGTCACATTGACTTCTTGCATGGACGATTCTAAGTGAAACTGACAGAGCTCTCTTCATCATTTATGCGGAAAATCTCCATTGAGTGGTTTGCAGCCTAAGTATAGGCACAGTGTACATCCTGTAAAAGAGTTATCCAGGCTGGAAATGTTAAAGATGGACACATACATCTTTCTCATCCTTGCATGTTGTAGAACACATGTATGGCAGAGACCCCTTTGGTCAGTTAGGATGTTGGTATCCTGAAAGCCATGGTGAAATATTCACGGTGTCTTTTGCATGAAAGCCATTAGCAAGCCAGCTTTAGTGTGCTGCCCTTCACTGAGTGCCTCATGCAAAGTGGTTGCCCTCTGTAAGGAGAAAGTGTTGTAACATTAGATGCAGGTTGTGGATGGAGGTTGTGATTTTCTTTTTCAAAAACCTTTCAGAAACTGTTGGTACTAACAAACATTTGGATGATCATTTCATTTACAGTCAGCATAGTGTGAAGGGAAAGATTGGAAAGGTGTCATGTCTGCATGTGTGTGGGTTTGTGACCATACCATAGCCACAATAATTGCAATGCAATCCAATGCATCAGCCAATTAACACTGCATTCATTCAATTCAGAGAATTTTTTTTAAGCTACTGCTGCTACTACTAATAACTAACTAAAATAAATTGTTTCATTCATTTAAACGTTACTAGTTACAGCTTCTCAAATATGAGATTTGAAATTACGTTATGTAATTACATTTGAGAGATGGATTTAACTTATCTGGACCTGGACTTATTTTTCAAAAAATGAGAACAAACCATGCCCCTCTTCCTGTTATGAAAACTTTGCTTACTCAGATAGACAGCATTGGGGTTGAATACATACACAAGCAGATTAGAAGGCGTTGCATTTCTTTTTGATGTACCACAGTTGCTATTACACGTCCAGAAACATTCACACTGTGAGTGACATGCTTGATGAGTGGCTCTGTGTTGACCCATTGTGACTGTAGGTAGCTAAAAATAAACATGTTATATATATATGACGGTCTGGTGGAACTAGTTCCATGAAAAAAAAGAAGAGTGTCCAAATTACTATAAATCATCAAACTAGTAATTAAATTTTATTCCAACATCTTTTCAACATTTACATTCCAGCATTTGCACATCAGCAGAGTTTTCCTGGATGCTGCCATCTGTAGGGTGCGAATAGAGTTGCAGAGGCCTGTTTGCATTTTGTGCCGCTTAGTTAGATGTTAAGAATAGAACTGGGAGTCTAAATGATAACTGTTAACTTATAATGCTAACTTAACTGTTAACTTAGCATGGCTACTGAAATCAGCTGAAACTGTTACCATCCCGAGTGTCAGTGTGTCCATCACCCCAGCATGGTGGTCACAGTTGTGTATTTAAAGTGAGACTATGTAACTGTTAAGAATAAAATCTTCCTCTTAAAAATTAAAAGTTAAATTCATAAACAACAAACTGTACTCTCAAATTGAATTTGCGATTACTCTGTAATTACCACTTGTTGCCACAATGGTCGCTATTCAGCATAAGTTACATAGGTTCTGACTGATTTCTTGTATGAGTCACCGGTTGGAAGAATTGTCTTCGAAGAACAGTCTTTTTACACATTTTATTGTCCCCCAGTGATTGTGGTATTCATAAAGCTGCTATCATCAATATTAATACATTAACAACAAATGAGGTACCTAAGTATAATGTGAAAGGTGTAATTTGTAGTGATGAATCCACAGAGAATCGTCAGCCTACTCTGCATTCCCTGCAGCTCAACTCAATGTCTTTTAGCTTATTGTTTTAGTTTTGGTTCAGTATTACTGCTCTCTAATCGTGTTGTTATCAGACACAAGTGTTTCCAGCCAAGGGGCTAAAGCCCCAGCATGCACTGAGAAAGTGGCAGAGTACAGGTTACCAGTCTACCACAGGGCTAACTCGAGAGAGCTCCTCACAGAGACCCAAACCTGATTCTGTATTTGGGCAGCCTTGGTCTAGTTCAGTGACATAGTGCATGTGACTGATGACCACAGTTTTGAGAATGACAATTTGTTTCCTTTAATAACTTAAAATTAATCTGACATTCTGATTTGTGTCAACTGTCCGATAAAATACATTTTTTACTTTAATCTCTAAGCTGTGATTTTAGCATACTGCGTTCTGTGGTGTGGAATGGACCTGGAGGAGTAAAGCACTGTAGCACTGTAGTGAATATTCATACGTCATGTGACGTCACACAATACCTTCTGGTAAACAAAACCGTCAGCTCTTCTGTATATACCATGTCCAGTTATTCCAGTCTCTGTAAGTGTCCTGATTCATAATGAATACATTATGCAATCATACTGAGCTCTTAAGAAGCACCCTCTCTTAGTGCTCATGTCATGAGATCTCATATGACACTGTGTGTCATATTATATTCAGCTCTTCTACCTTAAGTATTCAGTTCTCCATAATGAATGTGCGCAGCATAATGATATGCAGGTTTCATTCCATAGCCACGTTATGTAATGCGTCGCGGGCATGATGAGTACTGTGCCATAGTTCAGCGTGAGAGGAAAATAGTAGGGGAGGAAGAGAAAACACAGGAAGAATCCACTCCTACATGGGTGTGTTGATACTCTGCCATTGTTGCTGTTTTTAGATAATCATTCTCATCTGGATTCTGACACCCTTTTGTTTAAACCAGCAACCGTTGATTTCATTGACTAAAATGGCAACTGGAGATTTTATTTAGCTGTGTTTATTTACGCACAATTCTGTCAGTTGGCCAAACAGTAAAAGAAATCTCAGCTGTTAAAAGGCCTCTACGTATGCTGGTTTCTGTTCTGTTAATGCTCGCCAGAGATAATTTTGTGGAAGATGAAACACCACTCTGTAAAAGTGTGGGATGTGTCTGATCAGTTTCAGAGAGATAGCTGTCGTGTAAATGAGAGACAGGTAAAGAAAGACTGGCAGAATAACAAACTGGTGAGACAGTTGAATGTTTCATTCAAGGGGAGACTCAATGTGCTTCACATAAAAAGAGATATATGTTCCAGGACTGTGGATTGACTAAGAACCTAGTTCCACAATTTATTGTTATTAATTGCAATTAACATTCACTTGTTCACTTAAGACTGAAGATTGGAATAATGGATATTTAAATGGAAAATCACACGTGGATAACCCTTCCTTGATTTTCCATTCTTTTTTGACATTCAGAAAATGATCAGCACATGCCTCAGCCTTCCATTCTTAATCAGTGAAGTGGGCTGTAGTTGCCATTGCTCACAGAAGTCCAATAGTACCCTGTGAAAGTGACCTCATTTGCTTGCTCAAGTGTGTTTGTTCTCCATGCCCTATCCCCTTTATGCAAAGCGCATATTCTTGGCATGATGGTTCCTCTCAAAGGTAGATTATAAGAGGTGTCTCCTGATGCTGTTTGATTGACATCTCTCAGTTCATCATCTTGTAGTGTTCCTGTTGGATGGCAGTTTTTAGCTATCCAGTTAGTCAAAACATTAGTTAATTTCTCAGTTGTAGGTTTTATTATTTGATCACGAGTACCACAATCCTGTAATGAAGATTGGCAAAGTCTATAGTGTTTTTCTTTACTGTAATATGTCAAAGTCGTCAGGTTGTAGGTCAGCTACCGCAGGAAGTTAACAAAACAATGCATTAATGACATTTAAAAAAAAATGTTTTTAATGCGTTAAATATTTTAGATTAATCACAAAAACTAACAGCACTAATGTGGATCTGTATATGTATGTGTTCAGTGGGGGGAAAGTGTTCAACACTTCAACATTTTTATCCATAAAAAAGGTATGAGCATTAAAGTGGAATAACAGAGGAAAAAAGAATTAAATACAGTAAGAAAAAGCTCTAAACCAGCTGATTGCACTAATTTCTCCTCTTCTGGCCCTCCACCAATCGGAAGGTTGGTGGTTTGATCCCTGCTCCTGCAATCTCAAAGTGTCGTTGGCCAAGATACTGAGCCCCAAATTGCTCTTGATGGCTGTTCCATCAGTATGTGAATGTGTGTGCATGGTTAATGGTGGTGCTGCTACCATATTTGAATGTGTGTGTGCATTGGTGAATGCTGGCTTGCTTTTTAAGAGCTTTGGATAAAAGTGCCATATAAATGCAGTCCATTTACCGAATTTCTTTCAAATGTTTAATGAAAAAAATTGTTAAATATTTATTATTTCCCCCACTGTATGTGTATTTATATACACTATATATAGGCTACACATGTAAAACACAACAGTGTACACAAAGTCTCCCAGTTAAATGTTTAAGCACATCGTATCATAGTTTTAAACTTCTCACCTTTTGAATATATTGAGCAGTGTTAAGTAGCACTTAACTAGACAAGTTTACTTATTGACTTACTACGAATAAATCAACCTTAGGGGCTCCACACCAACAAGCAACAGATTCTATCAACGTCAAAACAAGAAATGGATTTGGATTGTGGCTCAAAAAATAAATAGCTCAAATACTGTCATATTGTGAATAAGTAAAATTAATGTCATTAATGCTCCATTGTAACACTCTGACTGTAGATAATTCCTGAACAACTGTGGCTTGCACTTGTTTATAGAGAGCAGGCACAAGGGGCTGACTAAAATGTACATGTGAGGGTACATTGTAAGGGGACTGAAGCACTTTGACCATGTGCTTAAATCCTGTATTCTCACAGAACGAGTATGGTCGTATATCTGCAGTGATAAACATTATAGTATCAGTTATTGCTTTGGCACAATCTGAATCTGCAGTGATAGGTTGCCTGAATGATGTGGAGAGAAGGGCTTGCCTACTAGTTTGTTGTTGTCTCATTCACTGAGGTGATGCCATTGTAAATTAAGTTTGAAGTGCATCCACAGACATGTCAGACAATGTTGGCATACAGCTCGACACTAATCTTTGCTTTTTTTTGCTATAACTTACCGGGGAAACCGTAATGCTTCCGTACAGTAAATCTAAATGTCAAGTGGAGATCATGAGCAATACACGTACTGTTACACCCCTAGTACATTCCCTCTAATTTTATCAGATCAGCACAAGTGCACTTTAGTTGTACTTATGTGAAATGGCCTTGACCTTAGCATAGTCGTTATAAAAACCACCATCTGCACTCAGTTTTAGCCTTCACCGCTTTAATCAGCAAGTAGCTTCCAGCCCTTTGAAACCTGATGAGTGGCTTTGTGGCCAGTCAATAACATTGATTCACCAATTACAACTTAAGAAACAGGCAGAATGAGTGAACTCAGGGTGGAACAAGAAATCATTTTGTTGTCATTAATGTATTCATGGATAAGAGGATAACAGGCATGTCCAGTATGCACATTATCTATTTATAGTTTTTAGCACTTCTAACAAGTTTGCCTTCACTCAAACATGTGTTAATGGCCACTAAAATGTCTGACCTTGACTATACTGAATTGTGTCTGTGGAAGGTTTGTCACTAGAGAGATGTTATTAGAATTGGTTACAGCTGTCTAATATTTAAATACTACCACTGAGCCAGTTCCCAGGCAATCTTGGTTGGTTATCAACATAAGCAGATATTACAAGTAAAATACAGATCTCAGCCAGAGATATATAATTGCATAATAGCAACATGACAATGTAAACACATTGTAACATTGTACAAGTTATTGTATGTTTCACAACCACTAACTCTCTGTCAGCCACTGCCAGTTATAAATTAACAAAGAAAAGTAAATATAGCTACACTTGCCATTCAGATATGTGTGCGCTAGTTACAGATTTTGGTGCACGACAGTCTCCTCATCTGATTCTATGTTTGACTGAGGTTCAAACTCTCTGATGTTTCCTCCGAAGCTATCTTGATGTGCACTGCTTTTTCTCAAGTCAACCTAGTGCAAGTAGCGGTGGTGAGTGGGGCACAAGGCCTGTGCTTCATAGATCCAGAATTTCTCAATGAGGGAGAAAAAGTAGATGTGCTTCCAGCCTGTAGTCAGAGTTTTTATTTTTTTTTACTTCTCACGTGGGAAAACCATGTCAAAAAAAATATTAATTATAGCAGAGTATTTTTACATAGTTTAAAACATGTCTGGAGGGGAACCTTTAATGTCAAGTTAAGTGGCATTACAGAAGTATTTTACATGAGGCTCAGCTGTCTGGGTAGTTGTCAGTCTCTACTTTTTGTCCCTTTTCTGTTTTGTTTCACTCTTTGGAAATTCCAAATGGTTAACTGTCAGAAAACCCCTCTGAGTGTGAATGACACATTTTATTTTCACCACACTCTCTCTTCTCTTTCTCGATTGGCTGTTTAAAAATATCCCAGTTTGGTTTTAATCCAAAAGACTTCAAGTTGTTTTGAGGTCGCATGCTGATCTAAACCTTTTCACAGAGCTATGCAGTCAGCGGTGTGACCTCTGTTAAAAACACTGACCTCTAGCTCCCTATAGAGACTGAACCATCCTGCTTGTGTCTGGCTATTGTCTCAAAATAGAGAATGTCCTCCAGGCAAGTTGCTTAAATTGTAGTCTTAATTTGAATGTTGATATATATTTTTTTTTACATTAATTTAATAATTTCACGGACATGGTTAGAATTTTTGTCAAGTAATCAACTATAGGTAGACTTGCCAATGAAAATAGGGACATATGCAGGAAACATTACATTGCACATGGAGAATGCATTCTAGCAAAGAAATACTGTATAGACATTTCTTCAAAGATAATGACATATTAATTAATATAAGTTTCCATTAATGGATTATATGTGATTGTATGTGTGTAAGTCTGTATATGTAGTATATATGCACATATGTATATGTAGATGTATAAATATTTTACTCTGTGTTAGTCGAATAGAAAATATACAATGCTAATTATGCAATGTAAGAATAGTATGCAGTGGTATAAGGATGATATTAGTAGAATTACATAATGATAAATATGTGTTACAGTATGACAAAATATGCGGTGTTGTCGTTCTCCTTTGCAACCTTTTAGGATTCTGTCATATATTAACAATAATACTTTGAGTCCTGTTATCATAAAGTATATGTGCATGTTGTTCGGAGAATTTCTGCACAGAGTGATCTAGGATGGGTATAGGTATGTAATAGAGATAGACTAGGGAAGGGGTGTGGGTACAGTGTCCACCCAGAACATGCTGAAACACCAGTGCTCTCCAGAGGACAGCCTCTGTGTGTAGCCACTTTTTGTAGCCAGGGTTCAGCACACTGAACACCTCGCATACACCTGATTGCAATACCTGATTGGCCCCAAGACCACATGCTTGTTCCTGGTGGGTCCTTTAAGACCTGCAGCTATGGTGAGGTTAGCTGTACATTCATGCACGTTTTTAAAGAATTATTATACAATCAGCCCCATTGGTTATGACAGTATAGGCTCTACAGTCAGTCCATGGTTGTGCACTGGTGAGCTACGTATCTTTCACAGGAGCATTGTGACACTTCATTCTGGAGCAGACTGAACAATAACAAATAAAAACATTCATGTAAAACAAACAACAAATACTGGAAATGTGGAAATGTGTCCTGAACAAAACAGTGGGGACACATTGTTATGGACCTCTAAGGTGCCATTGCTTATGCAGTCTGTAGTCTCATTGAGGTAAAGCAATTCAAGTCTGTTGGAGTAAATGACCCACAGGTGGAAACTGGTATACATCACTAATGCCTTTTCTCTTTTTGTCTATAGCCTTATTACCTTTGGATGGGTATAATTACACCATTTATGCCAAGTGGTTCATTATTTACAGTTATATGCTGCTTATATACTGCATTCCATTTGACCCAAAGGCTTTTCTAGTATCAGCAAACACTTTCGATGGATTGCAAAGCACCCAACCACAAGGAGGCACACCAAATAGAGACTTTCTCCACATCTTTCTGCATTCTGCCCCATACTACTACTCTTACTACCACTACTACCACTGCTACTACTACTACTAGTACTAATGATAATAATAAATCAGAAACAGGAACAGCAAGTGAAGCCTTGACAGATTGCACAACTCAACGCGTCTTTTCACCAACAGAGGAACACATCATGTTGAAACACAGCTGTTCCTCGGCACCTTCAGTGTGTCTGTTTTTGCCTCGCTTGACAGGCTGTGTCTGTGTTGTAGGGTCATTGCATTTCTCCCCTCAAAGATATGTTGAAGGCTGCTAGGGCTGATTCAAATTAATTATGAATTATGGAAATAATTGGGACAATATTTAAAATTATTAGCAAGTTAACATCTAGTTTTTATGAGAACTCATACCAGATTCATGTACTGATTTCCCATGATAACTCAGGAAATATGGAAATGAACTAATCGAGCTGTGTCATCTGTCTGCCAGTGAATTACACAGTTTTACAGCATTAAGCTAACTAGTCTTGTTAGAGCCTGGCCAGTGTAGAAACCACGTCCACTGCAACAATAATGAAACACTACCCCCACTATGGGGCAGCCTGCTGGTTTGATTTGTGATCCGTTGTGTTGCCTGGAAACAGCACTGCTTCTCTATAGGGGTGAAGAGGACAGACTTTCTGGAAAGGGCAAATAGTCAGATGTCTGATGATTTTGCTTGCACCCTTTTCATTGTGTTTTTGTTTAAGTCAGACATTTTTGTTATGAGTGAGTTCAGTGAAGTGGTTGTCAGATGGTTAATTTTTCAGACTTGTACGCACTAATCAGAAATGACAAAGTCACTGTGAAGCACAATTCTCCTGACATTAGACGGTATGTGCTGTCTTAGTATTGATTGTTGATCTCCCCCGATCAATTATGCTTGTGTTAGGGAAGATTTCGTTGGGAGCATATGTGGTGGGGGTTCGCCTCTATCCATCACTACCAGAAGTCAGTCCATTGCCAAGATCTTTAACCATCCCACCCTCCTGCATCACCAGAGAATAAGCAGGGTCGACCTCCTCTGCTTGTGGATCGAGCTTTTCATTATTGTAGCGCTGAGAGCGAAGACATGTCAGGTTAATAGGCAGAGTGAATTACTATCAGTGGAACTGGGAAAAAAAAAAATATATGTATATATATATACACACACATTAAAATTCTAATGTAATATAGATAGTAAAGGACAGAATTAATTTCAAGAATGCGATTAAGAAATATATAAATAGAGAAATACAAAGCAAGTACAACATACATAAACTATGCAATGTCACCCATAAGCAAAGGCACTAGGAAAGCCTTGAGACATCAAGATTCAGTGAGTGAAAAGTAAAAGATGTATTAAGTGAAAAGTAAATGCATAATTACATGCAGACGAATGACTGTAATCTGTTTAATCAAATGTCTGTGTGGTGTGACTTCGGAAAGGAAGACAAAAGGTTTTTGAGTGAGACATATTCTGTAGTTGGGAGGCTAAGGTGACACACAATGTGAACGTTTTTGTGATGTGTAAGGGTTGCAAACCTGTGTTGTATTGTATAGTGGACAAGCATCTAACTTCCCAGGACTATATTTTAGCAATTTATTGAAAGGCATCAGCGGGATCTCTCTTGCATAAATACCATGTCTGTGCAACAGACCATAAATAACTTCAAACAGATACTACTGACTACTCGTGCCTGGTCTCAACAGTACACTCTAGTGTTGCAAGCTACATGGCAGCCTTGTTAAACCCATCCTTCAACAAGCTTCTTAGCATTAGAATAAATAACACTGATGGTATAAATACATTAAGTTACTTTAAACAAGAGTAAAGTTAAAGTTACACCTCAAGGATATACACATTGTTTTTTGGGGAGTAATTCTGAATGGAAACATGAAAAGAGGGAGTAAAACTTGCAAAAGTGCAACTGCACAGTACAGGTCATAAAAGGCTTTACAGTTTACTCCCTGTTAAAACACAGATTGTTTCCCTTTAAAGTGGACAGATTCTACAGTAAAACATATGTACCCCCGTAAGAATAAGGTAGCAACACCTAAGAAAGCATACAAAAAATATGAAGTAGTACACTGAAATTGCACCTTACTTGATAATCGAGACAGAGAATTTTGCGGGAAATGATAACGTCCTGGTTCTAATTTAGCATCTACTGCTACAAAAGCACAAAGCCTAATTGTGTATATGACATCAAATACCAAGTGGCCAATGTCAGTGTTCTGTTTATGTCAGGAACAGTATGGGTTGGGGGTAAGGTGCTTGTGAAAGAAACACCACATGGATTTTTGGTGTGCCACGTCTTTGCTTCACCCTGTCATCTGAGGTCAGTGAAGTGACCCGACCCAGTGCTCAAACTGCTGCAATGCATTCACAAGCTGTGTGGTTTGAAAAACAAAGCATGAAGATAAAATATAAGGAAACAATGTGATACAGTTGAGCTCAACTAGAAATAGAATAAATAGAACAAATAGAATGAGCTTGCACTGAGAGGCTCTGTCAAGCAGTTTTCCACATCATCCAGCTTGTATGTTTTCCTGTGGAGTAGTTCCAAGATGATAGTTGCTGTTAACTCAATATCTAACCCAAGAGGTGTCTCTTCATGTCCCTCTTGCTGCCCTCTGCCAGTCCTTCTCTCTGCTCCTGCTTTTCCTTCTGTGGGCTGTTAAAGCACTCACATGATTCCTCTAAAGTTAAGTTATATTGTAAATAAACTAGGACATCTGATCTTTTTTGGAAGGAAGTGACACTTTTACTGCTGCATTGGTTTTTAATAGGATTTAAAGTGCTTAAAATGTAAGCATGTGAGCGTCATGGTGTAAAGTGAGCTACATCAGCGAGCTAGGACATCCAGAGACATATTTAGAAAAGATTTGTGGTCCGTTTTTAGTCACTAAACATCCTTATTTCCCTATTTTTATCACTGCTGAGTGACCACTGCAGCAGTGAAACAGCAAGAAACTCTTTAACGCCTGAAAAAAAACAGGTGTAACGTTAGTGGGCATTGTTTTATCAGACACACACAGAAGGAGAGAAGCAAATGAAAAGATTCATTGTGAAGTTACTTTACAGGCATTGGGGTTCAGGAAAATGCAGAGCAGCAATGCAAGACCCTGTTATTTTTCACAGTGTTACCTTTCTCTCAGTGTCCTCCTGCTCATTTTTAATGGCTCACAGCAGCTCCAGTTCTGTGTTTTTTGATTGAAGCAGCTAGTGACGCTTGGCCGTCTTGTCTTCAGAGTTCAGCAGCATAAATCACTTTTGCACTTTGTATGTGCACTTTACTTTCCACAGAAGTTTTTATTTCAGCTGGCCAAGAAAGTAGCATGGGTGAAATTCTATTAAACATCTTTAAACAACACAAAAGCCAGGCAAACTCTGGTAAAATGCATGCGAAAAAGTTTGAATGACTTTAGATATTTTTATGAGAATAGTCAAAACAAGCAGTGGTGCTACATGAAAAAAATTGAAAAAATATTTGCCTTCTGAATTGTCCCTCCATACATGTCTCATCTGACACACCATGTTTTTAGCTATCCTGTAGATTCAGCAGTGTCAAGTCAGTGGCCGTGTTCAGGATTACAACTTCAGTCATTTCTGAAGAGTTCTCTGTGAGGAAGAAATAAATAAGTAAGGAATGTGGGGTGCAGGAGATCTGTTTGGTTCTCCGTTCAGTAATGCTGTGGAATCGATGGACAGTTACCACGGTAACAGGAAAGCTGGAACCAAAAATATATTCTATACAACATCTTTAATACCTCCCCCTACATTCGGTTTGCCGACTGGTGCATCTTCCCACATACACCACTGAGAACTCTCTTCTAAAAGCAGGGTGCATGCTGCTGTCTGGTGTAAACATTGTAACTCCAAGAGAATTATTAAGGGAAGCACTACAGTAAATATAGAAGTGGAAAACCTGCAACAAGTAACCATCACCTGCTGACCCAAAAAGCTCTTTCCTTACAACTTTGACCTTTAAGATAAGATATTCGTTTATTAGTCCCACTGAACCTTTGTTGCACAGTTTGTTTGTAATAATCTGACATCTACATCTACCACTGGGTCACCAGGCTCTAGGGATGGCAATGAATCCTAATCACTTTCGTGATCCCCCCTGAGTTTTTGTGCAGGGCCACTAGTAGGTCACGATTTTCAATAATCCAGTTAAATCTACTTGATGGATTGGCACAAATGTTGGTATAGACACTCACCAGACTATAAATCCTGAAAACGTTGTGTTTTCTTCAGCCAGCAGGTTGTAGCCAGGCTGTATGTTAGGTGAGGAGGAGTGCCTCCTCTGTAACACGCTGTAGGAAATCCTGCTGATCGTACAGCTGTAGTACATGCTGCCATCACACCATACAGAGGAATAATTAAAAGTTAAAATTACATAAAGTTGTCGCCCATAATTAATACTTTGTGTATTTTTTTCAAAAGGGCAACAATATGTAGACGATACATCTCCTCTTTGATGCCCTGTTGTATTTTCCAGAGTTTTGAGTTTTACGTTTTCTTGTTGCCTGAAGAAACCCCCACTGTTGAAACCTGTGTTGGTAAAATAGTGAGGTGTTACTCTTCTGCTTGTGTTTTTCTTTGGAGAACTGTGGTAGTGACAGTGTGGAGTACTGCTTGTTATGTAATGCTGTGTGTGTCTGTGCATGTGTGCGTATGTGAGAGTGAGTAAGGGAGGGAGAGACAGTAAGTGTTTATATGGTGAGAGAGAAAATACTTCATCCAAGATGGTGTGTAACATGCTGGAAATAAAGATACACCTTCTACTACTTCTAAGTGAACATTATTCACATGTGTGTTTAAGCACACACACACATTCAGATACACACACACACACACATACAATATGCAAAATATTATTCACATTACATTTTAAAATCTTTGCGTGCACACACTACATGTTTGTCCTATTTTTCTCAACTCTTCCTTGAATTCCCAGTGATTCCTTGAATTCCCAGTGATTCCTTGAATTCCCAGTGATTCCTGTACATGCAAATCACAGTCAGCCAGCAGACCTTTCCTTTGCTTTCTCCTTCTGTCTCTGAGACACATATTTTCACTCCCCTCTCTTTACACACACATACAGTTCAGTCCCACCTGCTTGCCTGTGAGCTGCGATGGAGCTTTGCGTCAAGTGAAAGGTCTTTTTATTGGTGTTTTAAATTTCCCTACACAAAAGGTGGTCTTGCCACCTCAGCATTGTGCAATCAGAGAAGTATTTTTCTCACTCAGGGATGCTACCACCACTGCCTCATCTGATACTGCACCTCCTTTCTTTGCTTCTTGTTTCTAATCCTTGAAGAAGATTTAGCGGTTATCCCCACGACTTCCTTGATGCTACAACAAAACTGCAATGTTTCTTGCATGCTACTGTGCTCTGAGATCAGACATGCAGGTAAGGGACTTCCAGTGGTGTGTGTAAGTGTGTGTGAAAAAGGAAGTGGTGTGGAGAGGTTGTGCATGTGATTCCATGTGAAGCCCAGTGAGCAATTGGAGGCAAACATGTGGGTCTGTAGCACTGGTATACAGGTGGTGTTTTATCCATATTTGCATGTGTATTTAACATCTCTCTCTTGATATGTATTTTCTAAAACTGGAAGGCTGTGTGAGTGCAATTGCCTAACAGCAAAGCTTGTACAACAGTAAGTCATTTTTTAATCTTCTCTCCAAACTGCTGTGATTTTTAATGTTGATGTGATGATGCCGTTTGCTCATTTTTATTCAAGTTACAACAGTCATGTTTTAAACCCATCAGCACAAAGCTGTGCCCTGTAGTCACCTCCACCTTCAACCTAGGCTGATATGAGAGTTAATGCAGCCTGCTAAGTAGGCTCAGTGTAAGCTTTGATCACTCGCTACTGCAAAAGCTCAATGAAATTAGCTGTAGCCTCACAACTGCGAGTGCATTATATTATTCCGTGGCAGGGGTGCACAGTTGCTGACTCCTGCTTCAGAGTGTAACAAGTTGGATGTAGACAGAATTGCATGACATAAGGGTGTATACTGGTACACAGCGTGCGATGTGTATTTACATTTTTGGTGTGGTTTATATCAGAACTGGCAGGACTCATGTCATACCGGCACGACTGCTTATCCAGCCCTCAAGACACCATTGCAATTAATTACATTTTCATCCTCTAGCACTGTGTGCTGATTAATCAGGAACTGGTTTATGAAGATTGAATAAACAGACTTTGCTGTAAAAAATTATTAATATAATATTAATTATTAATGATTAACTGTACAGATGATATTTCCTGAATTTGGATTCTGAATCAAATGATCTCCACATGTTGAAGAGTGGAGGTGGAAGAAAAAGAGTTGCAAGCAGAAATTATGACATATTATTTCTGAAAGCTGTGGTTTGTTCAGTTTCACACAAAAGTTAAAGTCAAAATGCCAAAAATAGCACTGCAGTCCTTACTGAATGTTTATGGAGAGTATGGAGAGTACCATTTGCATAGTAGGCTGCAAGTAACATTAGCAAACACTTACATGGCTTGAAATAAATATATTAACAAATTACAAATCATTTGACTCTGTTGCATAATGTTATTCATATCAGGCCAGCTAATCACGTTGTTTTATAATACGTGCTATATTGCTACATCTTGTCATGTTGCACTTCTTAATGGACAACATGGGGTCTTCTCTTCCAAACTTCAATTCTCGTATCAACTATACCCCCTGTTTACTTATTTGCCCTTATGGGTGGGAGAAATAATTTCTGTAAATAATAAATAATAATAATAAAAAGAATCTCCAGCCATGGCTTTGCAGATATCCTTTATCACCATAAAGCCTGTGACATGAAGGGGCTGTAACTGTTACATGCCTGGCAGCCCAGCAAGACCCGACAAATACAAGTATCAGTGTAGACCTTCAACCTAATTTGGTTTAATTCTGCAGTGGTGGGTGATGAATCACCACATTTAACAAGTTCTCCATTCCTTTCGCTTTTCTGAGCCTAGTCCCTCTGCTGTGTAGGGAGGCAGACAACAATGTTCCCACTCCTATTCCCTGCCTGCCTCTTTCTAAACTCTCCCTATATGAGTGTTCTCTGTGATCAATAATTTGTGGTACTGATTCCTCAGACTTCGGCTGATTGGGATGAGCCTGACAACCAGTTCCCAACTGCATAAAAGTACAAAAATATACTGGGTGACACAAATCTCACAAGTGCATTCACACTGAAAAAATGCCTCTGTAATAATAATGAAAAAATGCCTCTTCATTAATAATGAACAAATACCACTTCAATGATAATGAACAAATGCCTCTTCTGAAATATCAGTTTTCCCTTTAGCTCATTTTTCAAGTTTCCCCAAATGAAATAGACTAAAGGACGTGTGTATGAAAGGGGTTGTGTATAAGGGGGTTTCAGAATAATGTACGTAAAGGATGGTTTGGACTGTTCATTGCAATTAGACATAGACTATTTGCACTGTACACTTTAACTACAGGCAACTTGACCCCAGCACAATCTGACCGTACAAAGCTTCTTGTTTCACCCATTATAGCTAGGATGAAGTCTTATGATGCAAGTGCTACTTAATGCTAAAATAGAATCAGGCTACTACTTAGTAAGGTAGAATTGAGTACATAGGTAAAATGAGAATGAATGCAGAGGCATTCCCCCATTCACAGATATGCTGCTAAATGTCTGTCAGCTTGTAAAGCCTGCCTGTTATAGTGATAGTAGTAGAAATGTTTTTTAGTGCACTTCAAAGTGCTAAAATGAAGCATAACAGAGGACGTAAACCCATGTCATAAAATATTTTTTTTTTTATCACAAATTAGTTGCATAAATGCATTTCATGCATGGAGTGATAATGTTTCCCACTAGGTGTACACTGAGACAAATATCATAGTACAATCATGCTATTATCATAGTACATAAACTCAAATGGTTAAAGCTGCTTCAAAAATATGTATAATTAATATATAATAATTGTTGTTTAATTGTGAGGACACCAGGACACCACTGTGTAATATAGCATTAACTGACAAGACGCCTATTTTTAAGCTTTTTTCACACCAGCTGGAACAACAGAAAACCTCTTATTACCATTTTTTTATTGACTATGATCTTTCTGCGTTGCAGGTATAAAGGTACTTCCCTATATGTGTGACTTCACTTATCATTCATTACATTTGTCTTAATATTTGTTTTGTTCTGTTTTTATTGTATATGTTCTTACTGTGTTTACTGTAGTATTATAGGGATGCAATTTCGTTCCCCTGTAAACTGAGGATTGCATTAGGAGAGAGTGAATTCTATGAATCTGGTGGTCCTAGACAGCAACATCCTCTCGACTGCCTGTTACTTTCAGAGGCCAAAATTCTTCTCTGTTCTATTGACAAAAGGCCATTATGAACGTTGTTTTACCTTTTTTCTTGTAATAAATCAATAGGTACAAGATGCATTCTACTGCTACTTCTTTCTGGCTGGATATTCCCACACACTCAGAAAGTTGGTTGAAACAGTACTCAGGGCACTCTGCTTAGCAACTGTTGCTACTTGATGGCTTTCACTGGCTTGGCTGCAGTTGGCTCTTGCAGCTTTGGTGTACGTAGCCCAGAAGTGTGAAAATGCCATTTTAATCTATGTTCGGGTTTAAGAATCACAATTTATGTGTGCAAAGAGGAACAGACACATCACATGTACTTTCATCAAACAGTTTCCCTCACCCTCATCTTGGTCTTAACTTGGTTATCAAAAGCAGGGAGGTAGTCTGATTACTCTGGCAGGACGATAACTCCATTTCTCTCTGAGGATCTGCCTAGTTGTTAAAAGAGACAGAGAGAAGAGAAACACAAGCTGATATCTTAGATAGCCTTATCATTGCAGGGTAATTCTCCCAATTTGGGCTCCATTAGGAGCTGACTAACAGTCAGAAAATATAGTTTACCAGGGATCACCATTTTTAAAAAATTCCACATAGTGTTAATTTTGTTAACAAAGTCCATGACTTGTGTGTGCTTGTCGACAACATTTTTTCATGGCTAAAATGGCACAGACGTCATTCAATACTAATTTTAACTCTATATCACCATGCACTATAAAAGACGAGACTTAAATATAGTTTAAAAAATGAAAACTTAACCAAAACTTCCCTTTATTTTTGTTGACAAAAAAAGAGTAGACAACATAATATAGACCCGTTTCCTGTTCTGCATGTCATTAACAATGACGACAGCAGGGCTTGGAGGAAGAAAAACAAGTTGATATTTTAATGACCATAGATAGCACTAAAGACATTGCTTTATGAGAAAGGAAGCAATATGGCTGTAAAATACCACAAACCTGAAGAGACACAGTAAAGCTCACGTTTTATTGTCTGTACAGCTCTCCTTGTTTCATAACGGTTTGAAAGTCTTATGCCCCTGGTCAGTTGCTGAATTGGTTCAGAATAAATATGCGAATGAGAATCCTTGTTTGGACGTATTCTTTAAACTGATACCATTAGACCGGACACTTTCTGCAAAGCTGCATTCTTAATCATTCAACCTGTGTTTTTCGTCAGATAATATAAGATAAAATCTTATGTAAAATTGTTTTTTTTTGACTAAGACTAATGCTGCTCACATACTGTAACACAATCTGATTTGACCAATACTGGTATTTCATAACCAAGGTGTAATCTTGTTTCCTTCTGTTGTGTTAATTTTGTCCCTTTATCACAGTTGCTACATTTCTTAGTGTTCCATTCTTGCCTTGTATTCAGTCTTGTATACAGTACACATTATTGAACACAATAGCAAATAAAAGCAATACATAAAGGAGCACCTACATTCATGATGTTCATGATGATTCATGTGAATTTCCCCACTGTGGGACAAGTAAAGGTTTATCTTATGATATTTTATCTTTATTGAGACTGAATATTTTTTTCGATGGCAGTTTGTGTAGGTGTAGTATTGGACTGCATTATAATGTAATTTGTGCATTATATTATATATTTCCACCCGTGTGATCCTGTATGTAAAGACAACAAAATATTGGGTGTGGCTATTATTGACTCTACCCTGGTGCAAACAATTAAATATGCATGTTTAGTAGCATGGACAGCAGCAGGAAACTGCAACAGTAGAAAACCTTTTTTAGGATTTTACAAATGTCAGGCTTATCTTTTGTTGTCATCCTTCTGTTGGATATGAATATATTTTACTCTCTTGTTATTTATTGTTAGACGTTATTTGAAGACATTACTGAATCTGAACATTGCCATATACGATGCTGCTAAAGACGGTACATTAGCTTGTTAATAAAGATAGCGAGCTGAAGTGAACATGTGCCTCACATCTTCAGTAGGTTTTCCATTCTGGTTTAAAGTTACCACATAGCTGTACAAATACTGCCCTGATCTTTACTCCAGCTTTGGAGACGCTGAACCAAGTACAGAGTGCACTGTGGGTAGCTCAGGGGGCCTGGAAGTCTGGAGCACGACAAATATGCATAGGCTCTTCAAGGTAAAAAGCTCCGTAAATGTTCAGCCATTGAGGTAAAGCAGCAGTGTGTAGTATGTACTCTTTTACCCTCATGGCCAAATATCATTTGAGAGGTATTGATGTGTGTGTATGTATATATGCACAACCAATATAGAACATTTGGAGGGTAAAACAGAATCTTTCCTTCAAAGTGTTGCCCTGTTTTGCAGATTTGGCTGTGTTTCTGCTTTCATCCAGTCTGAAATGTGCTCTGGCTGCTTGGAAGTTAAAAATTAAAATCCCTCTATGCTTATCGTGTTGTCAAACAGTGTATTTACTGAAGGCAACAAGCAAAAGACATTGAATGTTCACCGGCTGTGGTTTTCTGCATGGGCAATGTGCTATGATGCTAATAAGAACAGAGAAACTTTCTGGCCGCAGTTGGAATGAAATGGTCACTTGCTAAAATTTTCTGTTCCGTTTTGGTGTTGTGGATGCAAGGATTTTAACAGATGGCTTCCAATGCTCATTTGAGAGAGTCTTAAGACACACTCGATTATTGCATCATTCATATTTGCACTGGCCTTACTTGGATTTTTTGCAGCTGAGCAATGAGCTTGCTATGTAACACCAGTGTTTAATGTGCTGAGCTGTTTCCTTCTATTTTCATTGTTAATTCATTTTAATGTTCAGAGACTTTACAAATGAAAATACATCGAGGATCCAGGTAGCAAGTGTATCTCGACTTTTGCACAGGAATAAACAAACACAGACAGGCAAAAGTTAAGAAAATGCAACTTTTATTAGCAACTTTCATCTGCAAGTACAGCAGGTGGGATTTACATATGTGAGTGACTGTTCTCTACTGAAAACCATTAAGCGTTCAATGCAGCAGCTGTACTGGCATAACTTTGTCTAATATATACCTGAGCCAGTTCACAAGCTGTTTCTTCTGTATGTTCATTCAGAAACACAATGTATGCTAGCTCTGTTCCCAACTTTTTTGTGCTCTGGTGTGCGAGTGTCACCCTAGGAAGTATCCGTGCTACAGCAGAGTCTGTCCAGCCTGTGGTTCCCTCTTGGCTGAACTCCATACAGCGGGGCAGGGTGTGGGAGGGAACATGTTTGCCGCAGTTACTGATGCAGCGATGGGGAAGCAATTCATTGCTGTCCCACAACACTTGCGCGCACACTCACAGACACACATGCATACACACACGCGCGCGCACAGACACACACACACACACACACACACACACACATTGAGCTGCCAGTCTGAGTGCTGCCAGAGAGCAGGCAGTAGTTTGATGAGAGCACTTCCCAGCTAGGGAGATAGCAGGTTGTATTTCCACACACACACAGATACATACACACAGTACAGTTCATACACAGGCATGCAGGAGGAGAAGGAAAAGAGCGTGGAGGTAAGGAAAGACTTTAAGGCCATTCACAGTTTAGTATTTACAAGTGATACGTAAGTGAGAGGGAGAAAGTCTAGCTGTATATGTCGTGTGTTTGTGCATAGGCATGTGTGTGTACATTTGCTGCCAGCTCACCCTGCAGTCTGGGGTGGTAAGGAGCTGGAACTCTGTAGAAGAAAACTGCAGTCTATTTTTCTTCCAGTTCCTTCTTAGCCTCAACAGCCTCCCTCTGCTGTAGTTTCCTGCTCTCACTCTCACTGACGTCTTACCATGGTGAGATTCAGCTATAGTGGCTTACAGACCTCAGTCACTGAATCATTCATATATGTAAATCTCAGTGGTGAGATACTGTAGGTTATTTTGTGTGCTAGAATATGCTTTATTTGTGATACAGTTATATATATTACAGTATGTGTGTGTACTGTATGTACAAACAGTAATAGTTGAACACAAAACAAAACAACTGATGGTAACAGGACTGATGTTATGCTATTTCTTTTTACAATTTTGATAATCTATTAATTGCTTAAGTCATTTATGATGTAAAACTGTTGCTGGTTACAGCTTCTTGAATATGACTACTTGATTGCTTCACCTTCACTATTGTGAATCAAATACTTTTAGAGTTTTGGATTACAGTGGGGTCCAAAAGTCTGAGACCACATGAAGGAAAACTGACCTTTTTTTTTTTTTATAAAGATGTTAAGACCTAGAAATTGCACAGAATCTTAAATATGTCTTTTTCATTTTACATGTCATAATTTCTTATGTTTTTAAATGTTTCTGAGTCCTCAAATGTCCTGAGTATTCCCCGGTTTACATGAAGACACTGGAGATTTTCAGCGTGATCTCAGACTTATGGACCCCGCCATATGTCTGTGAAGATTCTCAGTCTTCCAGGTCATGGTTATCCAAGCAGCATTGACCTGGGTGACTCAGAATCTTCACAGACTTCTTAGCAAGCATTTGGGGATGAACACGTTCAGAATGGTATGAGTGTATGAAAGGACAGCAGGAGAATACAGAAACCAGCTACAGTTTAACCTGAGATACCGACAACACAGACTCATACCAAACCAATCCTCCTTGGACCCCGCTGTGTGCTTTTTAGGCATCACATACAATCTGCTCGTGTCATTTTAGATGACACTTTCTCTCTATTTTTGATGTGGGCAAGTGATCAATGAGCTAGTTGAAAAGAATATTGAGAAATAATCAAGATTGAAAATCCTGGTTAGATCTACCGGAATGTATTGTACTTACTGTATGTTTTAGGTGGTGAGCTGTGTCTCTGTTGGTTCAGGTAATAGTGCATCCAGTTACTTTGATGGAGAGAGATTTTCCATCTCACATACTGAAGCTACAACACATTATATTAGTAGTGTTAGTGTCTACCTGCCCAGGGACTGCAACAGAAAGGAGCTAGTAGCAAAATCTGGTATGAAGCATCTTTTCTCTCACTATGACTTTTTTTTGTACAAAGGTTCATGACAAATAAATGTAATAAAACTAAAGTCAAACCACATTTGGAACTGTATGGCTGGTCTGCACCTAAAAGTAAACCATGACAGGCCTGCTCAAATTTAAAGAAAAATATTGGTTTATTACATCTTGGATTGACTTATTTTATTATAATTTATTTGGAAGCGAAAACCAAGGTGAACAGTGAAATTATTACCTAAACTTTGTTGAAATCATCAGAGTTTACAGACTGAATTCCTCCTTCTTTTTGGCTTACTGTATTTACTGTAGTTGTCATTTTCAGCTTGCTCATTTTCAGTTTGACTGCCTACTAAAGTAGAGTAGATAATCTGAAACAACTGTTGGTTTGTTTAGAATCTGTCTGATCACCTGGCTGTTTGTGTTTCTTAGTGTACTGCCAGAGCTCTGCATTTTTTCATGTGTACTGTGATATCCGATAGACACGATGGCCAAAACTAAGATAAGTTACCTTGCAATTAACTTCAATGAAAGACCTGGTGGATTTTCTGGTGAACTTGGCTGCTCAAGATGTTATAGATGTTATAATTCATTGTTTCATGTGTATCTTTGCTTGTGTTTAAATTTCTAATGTGGAATTAAGTTATTATTATATACATGTAATATCTTATATCTGATTCAAAACATCCCAAAGGACTTGCACAATATAGCAATTCTTCCTTAAAAGGATTCTGTGTAGTAATCTTCTTTCTACCCTTCTACAATCATGTGTTTGACAAAGTGTTGAACCTCTCTCCATCCTCGCTTATGAGCGACTGAGCCTTTCCAGGATGAACCTTTCATACCCAATCATGATACTATCACCTGTTACTGTCACAGTCTTTTGTTGCTCCTGTCCCAACTTGTTTGAAATTCAAGTTCATTCAAATTCAGTACAAGCAGATCTTCACAAAAATCAAGTTGATGAGTTTAGTGTTTTCAATTGAATATATATCAAAAAGGATTAGCAAATGATCACGTTCTTTTTTTATGTTTATCACAGTTGCCCAACATCTTTGGAACCCTCCACTGAAGCCTGTGGTAGCCATAGTCTCATGAGCAGTCACTCATAGGAAGATCAGTATGTACTGTGTGGAGGTAGGCTCCACATGGACAGGTGTGTGTTTTATTCAGCTGGTAGTCTTGTTCTTTAGTCACGTTCTAGCTGAAGAGCAGTAGCAGTTTTTGTTGTTGTTGTTGGTCATCTGGCCATTATGAATGCTACCCTGCCTTTTACAGTGTAAGCACTCTTTTTATTGAAATACTAAGTAATAGCCCTGTTATATAACAAAACATCGACTTTCATCTTGACAAATCAGAATCATTTTGTCCTTTTAAAAGCCAGCTGGAGCGGTCTAATTTGTGCTGGGGAACTGTTTGTGATAACGAATAGGAGCACATGTTGACTCCACTTGTTTTTGTCCCAGCGCCTCCCTTTGTAAGAGCCAGTAAAGTGGCCTCTAGCCCATTCATGCTTTGTCTCTGTCTCCCTCTCTGGCTGCCTCTCTGTCCTCTCGCTCTCTCTCTCTCTCTCTCTCTCTCTCTCTCTCTCGCTCTCTCTCTCTGGCTCACCCTTTCTCTTGTCAGAATGCAGGTATTGTTCAGAGGGGAAAGCCCCCTTTGGTTTTCTGGACTGGATATGGGGGAATTCAAGAGGTAGAAATGTGGGAGAGAGAGAAAGGTAAGAAGGTGTCTAACTGAAAGGAAGGAGAAAGAAACCATTCCCCCAGCCTTTTAGCAGTCTTTGTCTTTCACCTAGTGAAGCATCAAATTGTGACCTCATATTGTCTGGATTAACTAATTAACTAATCTTCAGTTGGTATTTCGTGAGACACAGGCCTTATTTCTTTTTGTTACATGAAATATTGTATTGTGTGTGGTTATGTTACATCGTAAACGAATCCCTGCACCATATTTTCACACATCTTTCACCCAGTACAATAACTTTATTGGTTGCTAACATGAATGTTGTTTTTCGCTTCAAATGTTAAAGCACTTAACTGTGAAATTCACTTCTTTATATAGCCCTTAGTCACATGAACTGTGGTGGATCGTCTTGTCAGAAATTACCACAACATGAACCAATAACAAATGGCACAAACCAACGTCATCTAGTTCCGTTCCTGCAGTACGATGAATGCACACACTGTGATTTCGACTCAGTCACACATAATAACTAAGTCTATGGGGACAGGCTCAAATCAGGGTGTATTGGTGGATCTTAGCTAAAGTAAAACTGCCTGTATAGCAGCATCTGTCAGTACATCACAAATCCTGACATCCTTCTTTTAATGCTTTCAACTGTAACAACACAATAAAAAACCCACTGAGATATCTAGTTCTCTTTCTTTGCCTTTGTAAAATTAAAGCATTCATTCAGAGATTCCTTTTAAAAGTTGAAATGACAAGGTTCTGCATACCAACCATGAAAATCAGCTGAGGCAACAACTGATTAATAACTTCATTGTGCATTTGTAAAACTGTTTAATGTAATTTACATTTAGGATTCATGGCACAATACATGTATTTCATTAATGTGAGACGTGGTTTAAAAAAACATGGCTGCGTTCTGTTGATGCACAGCCACTTGTGAGACAGTGTTTATATTCCTCTCGAATGGACATATTTGTAATTGGATCATTAACCTTGTGTGGGGAAGTGTTGTGTGTAAACATCATCCATCAGCTAGTGAGTGGGTTCAGTTTACAGCTGGGATTCCACATGCTATTTGTCACTGAGTCACAGGCTCTGTGGTGGTGGAGGTTTCATCTGGAAATGTGCATCCAAGATTAATTCTGGTGTAAAAATGTAGACAGTGATGATGGTGGTGATACTTCCGGTGTTTAAAAATCAATAGAATATGCATATGCATTTGGGATGTAGACACCTAATGCTGGCTTTGGGCATTCTGTTGATGGTGTGTTCTTAATTTGTGTGTATGTTCTTAAGTAATCAATGTAAGAAGGAATGTGAGTCATTGCAGTGGAAGCATTCAGCCTAGTTCTCTAATTCACAGGACACAGAAGTGTAATATGAAAATGATTTCACATTTTGACATTGCTTGAGATAAAGCCAAGATATCCACCTGCCAACCGCCTCAGCAGCAGGATTTGCAGATTAAAATTCTTAGCTTCAGCAAAAAGAATCAACAGTCTCACTGTATTGAGGAAAATCAAGTCAAATCAATGTTCTTTATAAAGCCCAGTATCACAAATCACAAGGCTCAAGGCTTTATAATCTCTACAACACGTGACCCCTTTAATCTGAGATCCTTGTTTTGGATAAGGAAAAACTCCAGACGTGAAAGTCCAGACAGAAAAGCTTCAATTGCAATTGATAGCCTTGAGGATGAATGATGAGGATGGAGGATGATATTTGTTCTGGTTTTGTCCCTGTGAGGGGAGACATTCTCCCAAGAAGTATCCAGTTGTTGATTTTGTCCCTAAGGGTTTTACCAGGTCTTGTAACCTTACCCAAGAAATAGGTAAACTCTCATTGACTGCAGCCATGCAATTTGGCCCAGTTCCTCATGTGAACGTGTGTAAAAAGAACAAAGCAACGCTTCAGTTTATTTTACTGTGTGTCTTGTATTTTGCATGTGCATGTGTGCACATTAGTGTCTGAGATTTGCTTATATTTAATAAAATGTGATACAGAATTATTTCCCACAGGCTTCCTGATTAATTCATCTCCATTGACCTCAGTCACTGTTTATTAAAGTGGACTGTAATTGAGTTTTTAGTTACTGGCTCTGTCTGTTCCATATTTGAACAGTTTCAAATCCTCAGTGTTACAGTTCCATCTAGTGGTTTAGTTGAAATAACGCTGTACTGTACTGTATGCTGTAGATTTATACTGATGAGTCAGGATGCAGAGTTCACACAGTGCCTGCCAAGGTGTTTGGAAAAAGCCTGATAGTGCAGCTACTGCAGCTGTGTTACGTATTCCTCATCTACAGTTCTGCACAATTACAGAATGACTCGCCAAACTTTTAATGATCTCATCCTCTGCAGCTCTCCTGCAGGCTGAGGACTAATAATTTGTCATGTGAGAGAGATGATGGTGAAAGACAGCCAGAAGTTTGAAACAGCTTACGTCTTCGTAATTGAGGACTGTCCGTGCCTGTTAATTTTGAAAGAGCAATGGCCAATGGGGAAACTCCAACACTTGACTGACAAGTGGTGTAACTTCAGCACTTATTCACTCAGTAAATCAGGGACAGAGTCTCTATTTATGTTTATAGGGCTGGCACCGCTTTTCTGCAGTCCAGCCAACAACCGCTTGTAGTTACTAAGAATGCCATATGGTTAAACCACAAATGCAGACAAACTATAGTAGAATCTATGGTATGGTAGAAGTCACAGTTGTCCAACATGTAGTTGAACCCAGCATGGTGCAACTTTTGAAGATATTAACCTACTGTTGTTTTGTAATTTTCACCTGGTATGCACACATCAGCACTTCACCCAGGGCTGTCATCTCTTACCTGGGCGGAGTGCCAGATGAAGATGAGCCTGCAGTGTTCAGCCTCCACACACTTTGGGTCTGCCAGAGGCCTGCTTGGCCAATTTTGACTGTGATTTGTGCTTGTGAGGGGGTGGATATAATATTGATGAGTATTAGTTATGATAAAAGGGTTTAATTGGGCTGAGTGAATCAATGTGCTGCATGCAGCTCTATAACCAGATAAGAATTTACCAATTTTAAATAGTAAGAAAAACTGAAAAATCAATATGCAGTGATCACTGTTGATGTTGTGGTGGGTTGCCACAAATAAATCAATGTTTGATCACTTCCTTCTTAAGCATCAAGCCCTTTCCTGTGGGAACTGAGCATTGCTAGTGTTTTCTGCTGTTTGTGGATATTAGTTTGGAAGCTGCCAGTAAAGCTGTTGCTTCTCAGTTCCATCAGTTAAGCACTAAGTTCTCTACACAGCCTGTGTGCTATAACTGTAAGTTACATATAGTTTATCCATTTTGCAGACACTTAATGATGATGATGATGATGATTATTTTTCAAATGTGTAAGTTGTCAGACCTTTTTAGTATGGAAACATTGTATAGATGAAAGGGCTTCAGTATGAGGATTACATTTATTACATTTACAATTACATTTATTAATGTGAACGGCTCATTGACATTATAGATTTTAAGGTGGAATGATGAAGCCATCTCCATATTTTGGCTCACAAATATATAGATTATAGTAGAGAGGCTCAGAAATGTCCTAAGCCAGCTAGTTTTTAGCAAATTTTAGTCAAAAGGAAGAAAAAGGTCCATTTGTTGCAACTATTTTCAGCAGTTCATTCATACAATTTTGGTCCTCGGGTAAGTATTTCTGGCAGGGTGACGGTGTATGTGGGATTGATTCAAAATATACCATAGTGTGTGTGTTGATGGAAATATAGGAACATGTCATATATCACATATAGGTCAATATCCGCTCCCTTCCCTTCCACACAGAGCTCGGCATGAGAGCAGCCTGTCTGTGGCACAGTAGCCTTCAGTGTTGAAGGATTGCTGTGGGCGGGACATTGTGCAAAAACACAGAGTGGTGACAAGGGGAGGCAGCTACATCAAAGCCAGCAGTGCAACAAGTTCAAAAAAAACTATTGTACTTTTTTAAAATAATATTTTTTGTACTTAATTTAACCCTAACTTTTTTTTTATCAGCTCTCTTTTTTTGTTGTTTTTATCTACCAGTCCCTTTGGCTGGTGAGTCAAAAAGTTGATTACGAACACTTCATTGATGGTTTTGGTGTGTACATGAAATTTGACTTTATGAATGAATGTTTCTATTCACAACATGACTTGTGACTGACAAGCAATTTTTCACGTTTATACAATGGCACATGAATGAACAATTCTAGCAGACAATTAATTCCGACTATTTAGGTTGACCTTAATTTATTCTGTACATGTGTATATATGTAGGCTACATCTGTACATACTCAGTATGCAAATATTAGACAAACATAGTGGCAATAGTTTATTTCTAAATGCAAATCTGCACAAGGACAAGTGATATGGCAGATTATTCTGGTAATGAGTTAATCCTCCCACAGAAATGAGATTAACAGGAGGAGGTGGGAAATGAGGAAACAGAGAGATAGAGACGGTGGGCATTGCACAGAGAGAGAGAGAGAGAGGGAAAGAGAGTGAATAGTGGTGACATAGTGTGTGTGTGTGTGTGAGTGAGCAGAAGCCTGCATGTAAAACCTTGCTCTCATGAAGTGCGAACCCTCTTTCGAGCTTTCTTGTTCGGTCCGACTGTAGCGTCTCGTCTTTCTGCCTTGAAGCTCTGTGCTACAGCAGAGTCCGTCCAGCCGGTCGTTTTACAGGAATGTCTCCTATAGTCAAAAGCCCAGAGTGCACCCCAGTGGTGTGTCACTGCAAAGTTGCCTGCACCAACAGCACTTTGTCGTTGATGTTTGGATGCAAGGTAGGTTGCAGACCGCTCTGTTTGCTTCAGAAAAACCATGATATGGACAGTTGCTCATTCTGAGTAGTAGCATATCTGTTTATCAGTGGCTGACTGAGTATTATCCTGTGGTGCTCTCTGTATTATTGTATGTTATACCTGACTGAAGAGATAATCCTTTGGGATAAGGATTGCACTGGCTGTGTTCCTCTATAAGTAAGAAAACGGTTTTAATTTTTGTGTGAAAGGCAGTGCTCGCAGTTTTGTTTTTCTATCTTCAACCCTTGAAGCTGTGTTAATGCTTACTGGGGCTTAATGAGGCCATATTTACAGCTACTGTAATATTTCTGCATCCCTGTACTGTCACACTTCATTTATCATAGTGACAGGTCAGAATTACTCATCTGCTTTTAATACGTTATAATGCAAGGCAACCTCTCCTCCTCTCCTGCTCCTCTTCGCTGTCTCCTGTTTAGCTGGAATTTTGATTTTTAACAGTGCTTTAAGCTCAGTAGGTCTGATGATAGAGTTGTGTGGATCATCACCATGATAAAATGATTTAGATTAATCAGAAAGTTAAAGCTTTGTTTAGATTCTGAAATTTTCTGAAACTAAATTCTCAAGGTAAGAGGTAAGGTTATAGAAATCTACCAGAAAAGTTTTTTTTATTCTACTTTATTTATTGGGCTAATGTTAATTTATTTAAGTTTTAATCCCTTTATCAGTCTCACAATGGGAAAGTTTCCATTCAGGCTGCCACTACAAGGCGCCAACGCAGATGTGTGTGCATACTGGCTGGGAATCGAACCCAGGTCTCAGTGGTGAGAGCACCAAATCCTAACCACTGGACCACCACTGAAGCATGAAGCCACTGCTGGCTCCCTGCTATGTCACTGTCTGCATGTGCTTTACAATACTGCAGCAGTGGTGGGCCTCTGTTGTGAAAACCGAAGTGCTGACAATGACTTTCATGGTTACCTCATGTTACCAAAAATTGTAGCTGTTGGTAATCAGGTTTGGTTTCCTGGGAGAAAAAAGTCAGAACAGAGCATCTCTTTAGTTTAACAGTTTAACTTTTTAGTTTAAGTTTCCTTTTTTGCAACTTTGTGACTCATATTTGCAGTGATCATGCATGATCATGTGTGCAAAACAGTGATTTAGCTCAAGTGTTATTCATAATGTGTGTAATTCTCAGCTTCTGTGGTCGAACTGTGGTTTCTGATTACAACTTCATTTTTTACAATTACCACATTTTCCTTATAATCACTTCAAACGTGCATGCTTGTTTCTTTGACTATAATATGGCTTAAACAGTCAAATTGTCCTTTGAGGTCATTCAGACCTCAATTTTGTTCTCTCCCCTCATCCTTTCTGTCACTAGAGAATTCTTAACAGCGTCAGAATAAGAAATACAAGGCTAATGGTATTAATGTATCAATTGCAAAAGTGCTTTTCCCCCTCTGCTTTCTTCCTTTAGCTTTAAAATGAGTGAACATGTGTTTGACAGGCACATTAAAGCAAAGTGATTCAAAGGGAAAGGGAAGTTTTTGTTTTATCACTGCTTTCTGGCTTTGATTGTTCTAAGATCCGTTTGTAGGTCACTGGAGTTAAATATTGCTCTGATGTCTCTGTGATTACTTTTACTGTTCTTGCCGCTCTGATCAGATACATATATTAATGGAACTTACATGTATACACAAAATCGCAGTAGAAGCTTTTATTTTGCTTATTGTGCTTTTTTAGCTGTACATAACTGGATTAAAACAATTCAAGAATCAACAGACATCAACTGCAGTACGTCATATTTGCAGACTATCGATCTGTTTAAGACTATAGGATTATTCCATATAACCTTATAAATATCAGTGAGACATATTTAACAATGGCTGGAACACCAAGACAGTGTGTGGGTAAAAAAATCCATCGATACCTAGAAAGAACCTGAAACACTGAAGCTAAAAACAACTAGAGGACAACAGAAATGTGTATGTTTGACAGTAAAAGCAAGAAAAGCAGAGGGCAGGTGCTCTTTCTTTTTCCCACAGCTCAGCTCTCCCTCCTACTGTCTGTAAGAATTAGGCCTGTAGTAGAGAATGGGGGGAGAGAGTCTAACTGTAGGTAAATAAAGCCACAGAAAGAGGCCAGTGCACACAACCGCTAAGAGATTCCACGCTAAATCTACACACAGAGGCTTTGAATCTGCCTTCGGCCATGCCATCCCACATTTCCATCTCATCTTGATTCTGCTGGTTAGGGCTGTAGTGAACATCCGAGAGGAGGGATCCTCTCAGTGGAGCATGACAACACCACACGTGAGCGGTTACGCTTTGCACACAGCTCAGGCCGAGTAGCCCTTCAGCTACAGTGTATTATAAACCCTGGCATTGAGAGGCATCGCACTACAAGAGGAGAGTGTGCTGTGTTTATGGTGTGCTGACTTCATCAGTTTTAACCAAGGAAATGAATTTATTGGTGCTGTTGCTCACCCAGAAGTACAAGAATAGCTAAATGACACAGTGAATGAAACATGGGGAATCATTCCTGAATGTAAATAACCTTTCTTTTCCTGAAAAATTAAAAGCAAGCAATGTGATGGGTGACTAATGTGAGATTTCCTCCAGCAGTATTTTCAAGTGTTTCATTCAGCTTGACACAGAAAAATAGCTTGGTGGGATCCAGCTGTGTGAAATATGAATAATATATGGAACCACATGCTGCTGGAGTAAACCAACAGCACATTGTTTGGAGTGATGATCCTCGCCTGCACAACGAAACCAAACCACAATTTATTTAAAGAGACAATGTTTCAATTCCAATCAAATCTTTGCCATGTTAAAATGTTTCATGTATCTACCAATAGGCTGAGTGGCAGTGCAGTTAACCATCCATCTCGCTCAACATGATAAACATCTCAAAACCATTAAGAGTTAAAGAAGGACCCGATGAAAATACTGTCAGAGGTACATCGTTCCCAAAGGAGTACAGCGACAGTAATCAGTAGTCTCCCCTAGTTGTGGAAAAATATGGCTTTCATCAAATGTCCATCAACACAGTCATTAGGAAATGCTACAGAATCAGTTTGAAGGAAAACTAAAAGTAAGCTAATAATCCATATGGCTTCCTGTTTCTGTGTGTATGATGGTGAGCTGATGGTGCAGTGAGAGGAGGACAGACACTGAGAGAGCACAGCTTCTCCTCGCAGCGCAACACTTCCAGACACTAGGGTTAGGGCTTTGGATTTAACTTGCACTGTGGCTGTCAGGGTCTCTTCTCAGGCAATAGAGAGGGTCAGGTGGGGTTGGATTGAAAAACAGTTTTAAAAAGCATTTCAGGAAGTGTATTTTGAGAATCATATTTTTTGGGTGCCTGAATGCAATTGCATGTGTTTGGATAATGTACACTTGTGTTTCCACCTGCTCTGACCAACTCGTTGGTAGAGGCACACGCTGAGACCTCTGTGAAAATGTGTATATCATGCACAGCTGGCCTGATGTGGATACCTTTGATTTAAGCCCTCCTACGCTGCCTCTAACTGACTTTGGGGTAATTGTACTTTTAACTTTTTTATGTTGGATAAATAAGGACTGATGTTTTTTGGTCTTTTAATACATAATTGTGTCTTTTGAAACATGCAGAGGAGGAACAGGGCTGTAGAGTTTGAATATATTAATTAGTCTTTACACACAGTACATGTACGGCGTCTTACTGGCCAAGATAAGCTCTAGATGTTTGTGACGGTAAACATGCCAAAATTTGCATTTGCAGTACTGTACTCTTTTGTTGCTGTCTGGAGGACTTTAAGAAGAGTACTTGAGTGCTCAACTATTATGTATTTGTTTCTTGACAAAGATTCTCCAAGCTAACCTGGTCTTTTGTTGCCTCACTGATCAAAACATGTTCAAGTTAACCTTTAACTACTCTCTTCCTTTCCTGTATTCCAGACTGCCTGTTTAACCTCTATAGCCAAGAAAAGAACGCTTTGTAATTAGTGTTAGGCTGAACTGAAAAAAGGGCAAGTCTTTGTCACTGTTTTGATAGCCTTTTGACAGCTTTGGAATGAAAGCTTTCGAAGTTTAAAAAGAGCCCTTTGCGATGCTCTGATCCATCTCATTATTGCACTCTCCCTGTGTCTGCATAGTTTCACAAGCACATTTTCTCAGCCTTTATTCAGTGGTCACATGCCCTCCTCTCTCTCTATCTCCCTGCAGCATTAGTCACTCATTGTTAAAGTATACATCAGTTCTAGAGGTTGTGCTCTGCTGCATTCACATGGGGCTCATCATGCCTCAGTGCCATGACTTAGTTTTAATGTCCACGAGAAACTGCAACAAAAGTAGCTTGGGTTGAGGCAGTTTGATCCACTGCTGCTGATGCACTCTTGTTTTTCACCGATAAGAATGAAAATCACAAAGTTTGCTTTTGACTTGTGCTGCCAGCTTTGTTAACCGTATTGAACACGTGCTGTCGGGACACTTGCATCCAAACTTACATCCAGATGAGTAAATATATGTAGGAGGTTCAGTGCATTATGAAAATGAGGGAAATTTAAGAAAATGACCAACAAGAAAAAGAAAAATTGGATTTGAAACACATACTCTTCACTTCAGGCTCTAAATACTGCAAACAAACTAATGTTGTTAGGCTAACCCAGGAATTCTGCTTATTGTCTCATTCATTCTGCATTCATTAACTTGCTACTAGATTAAACAGTTATGCTGCCCACAGGAACTTCTTTATGCTCCATTTATTATGCTTTGTCAGTAGTTTTAATGACTTACTTTAGAACTCTTGACCCCCTGATCTCAACTCCATCAGCAAACCAAGTAAAGTCAACAATACAGTGGTTCACAGTGAGCTTAATGAACACCAATGAAAAGAAAATGAAAAGAAAATAATTCACTTCAGACTTCATGCACACTAAATAGCCCCTGTGGTGCTTCACAGTCCTCTAATATGGTTGAGTAACCAGAGCATGGGTGATTTTACCCAGTGCTATCGTGATTAGGTCACTGGGCTTCTCTCAAGCTTGAGGTCAAATGGCCTAGGATTGGTACAGTAGATGTGGTATTTAGCTCCAAGCCTTCCTTTATCTGCTTGCTTAGCAAAAACATTTCACCTCATTACAGCAATTCCACTGTAGCTTGATTATCAATGTGTTATAGCTCAATTTTTGCTGGTGACAGTAAAAACAGAAAAGCTTATATGTTCTCCTTAACTTTAAATAGATTTTGGTAAATGGAAAGTTCAATTTTGGAATAAAAAGTGTAATTCAATTTTCATGTTTTATGTAGGTATGTTGGTGTAGGCAAAAGGCTGAAGGTCAAGTTGTACACCCTTGGCAACATTACGCTGTAAAGCACAGCTGTAAAGCACAGATTCATCTTTATGATAACATTCAGAGACAACAAATTTGTGTTCATCTAGCTTCAGTTTCATCTGTGTTACGGGTATAAAAAGGCAAAGGTGTCCTCCTCCCATGTGGCCACAGTGCTGTACCAGAGGACAGTGGTACTCATTAGAATGCCACAGCCAATCACAGTGCATGGACTGGGCTAACTCAGCTGACTGTATATATATAAGTATGACATAATATATACAGCATTGTGTACTGATCTGATGAGATTTTTAAAATGAGTCATATTCCTTAACTGTTGGCTTCACACGCAAGAAAAGTATCATTTTAACTATGGTGAGTTTTAAGTTTCTATATTTAGACACTCTCTTCTCGCCCATTAATTTTGCTATGGTAAGCTAAACAGCAGTAGTTTCTGCAGACACCTGCCTCCTCGTCCCTGAAGCAGCACCCCAGCAGAAACATCTGTGTTTTGGAACTGCCTATACAGCCCGAAAGCAGAAAGACACTGCTTCTTGGCCTCCTTGTGTCCTCTTATCTTGAGAGGACAGCTGAGAAAATGCAAGTGTATGGTGTATTGTGTGTGTGTGTGTGTGTGTGTGTGTGTGTGTGTGTGTGTGTGTGTGTGTGTGTTGATGTGGTTATGCTTAGAAGAATCTGTTTGACTCATATGTGTTCCGACTTGGGACATTTCACTGACTGCAGGTAGTTTACTGGACAGGATATATAACATGGAAAATTACAAAATGACATTTACGTGAAGTTTAACAAGAAAATGTATATAATCAAGTATTAAAGTAAGTTACGAATAAGTTAAGTTAATGAAAAAGTTTTCATTTCTTGTTATTTCAGTGGGTTTCATGATAAATGTGTTAACAGCACCACTGCGGAGACAAAGAGACAGACAAAAAGAGAGAGACATAAAGGGCACATGTGGAGGCTAGTGAGAGAGGCAGGAAGGACATATATGACCAGGAGGAGATAAGTGAAACTACACCTTTACTTTATCTAGAAATCATCCGATGTAACTAAGTAAAGGATAATACCTGACAGCACATCTATGAAATCTATGAGCTGTCAGTTCCAGGGTTGTAATGAATGACACAGAGGCTTCTCGTTGGGTGTTTGTTGGCTTTGTTGTTCTGTCTTATCCACTGCTTTGGTCTGTTTGGTCTTATCAACTATTGGATTGGAACTATTGTATGGATCGCCATGAAATTCTGTTTGAATATATATGAATCCTAATGACTTTGGTTATGGTGATCCCCTGACTTTTCATCAAGCAGCGCAATGATGTTGACATTTTGGTTTTTAGTGAAATTTATCAGCAGCTATTGAGTTGACACAGTTTTGCATCTGTAAACAAATATAAGACACCTGGCATAGATACATACATGTAGTGATATAGCTGGTATATTTTAATAGTGGAAAGCAGGTGCAAGTGCCTATATGAGGCTTCTGTGTTTTTAACCAGCCATGCTGCCTGTTGATGGTTTGGGAAACTCACAGTTCATTTCTGACTAGCTGTGGAGCTAGCATTGTGTATTCTGGGTTACTGTTATTAATAGCTAGCTACTGCTGGCTACTAGTTGCCATTTCATGATTGTGATTGTGTGTAAAAGGGGAACTTGTTAATTATTATTTGTCTTCCACTGTACTTTCACATTCTGAAAGCATCTTTTTTTCTCTGTGTCAGCCCTCCATCCAGACTAAAACAGCATTTATGCCAGCCTCCAGAGAGTATAAGTCTTGAAACACCATCTTGGTGTTTTAGTGTGTATGGAGGAGCTTTTGCAAAATGATGACATGAGGGTTGGGAGCTGTGTGCCTGTAAGGTTAAGAAGACAGCCTTTAGTCTCCTCTAACTTTCTCTGTGATTGTTCATTTTAAATGCCAATATAGCCTAATACACAGTAGAGGTGATGTCTTTAATCTGATTTCATGTTGATTTTGATAGATGTTGTACACGGCTTGTTTAACATGCAGTATTCATTGGGTGTGAGTGAATAACTATTGGCATGGTGGTGCATTTAGGCTTTTAGGTTGAAGCTGTATAGAAACATGATTCAAGATTTTTAGTTTTACGTTTTGTAGGTTAGCTCGTCCATTGTTATTCTTATTGTTATAATATCTATTAATCCCCAAACATGTATCCTGTATGCCCACCCAGTCTACTGCTTACCATCATTGATAAAATTACCAGCAATGGTGAAATTTTCACCCTGGAGAACAGGAGAACCTATAATACCACATTTATTTTATTTATCTGGACTCACTTATTGACCACTGCTCATGCATCAACTACTGCAATTCCTTACTGGCAGGCCTCCCCACATGCACAGTCAAACCTCTGCAGACGATCCAGATTGCAGCAGCGTGTCAAAACTCTGACACTTGCCTACAAAACTACAACAAAGACAGCTCCCTCCTACCTGAACTCCCTCATTCAGGTCTACACTCCCTCCCGCTCACTATGCTCAGCCAAGGAAAGGCACCTGATAAAACCACCTCAAAAGGGCCCGAGGTCAACAGCTGGACTCTTCTCCTCTGTGGTTCCCCGGTGGTGGAACGAGTTACCAAACTCTGTTTGATCTGCAGAGTCCCTCTCAGTCTTTAAGACTAAAGACCGAGCTCTTTACTGAACACCTTGGCACTTGACAGACTGAACAATAAAATAAAATCATATTCCCTCCTCACTGCCTGTAGGCACAGGCCCTATCTAACTTGAACTTTGCTTTATGGCACTTATCCAGGTTGTTCTCTCCTGACTACATCCTTGCTTGTGTTGTATCTACTCTCAGATGTACGTCGCTTTGGACAAAAGTGTCTGCTAAATGAAATTGTAGAATTGTAGAATTGTAGACTTATCCAGTGCAGGGTCACATTTAATTTTGCCTCCTGTGTTAATGTGCTAAAATGAACAGAAAATAATAATAATTCTTAAGAAAAAGTTCCATTATCACTTTCTTGTTTCTCTTACAAGATTATACAGTAGAAATGCATGCATGAGAATAGAGCTCAGAAATGACAGAATGTGCTTCTAATTTTAGTAGCCCTAGTATCTGATATATCACTGGACTAGAATGCATTTCTTTACATTGCTGCCTTGAGGCGTCATCAAAAATAACCGTGATCACTGGTGCATTGCAGTTGGTTCGCATCTTAGCGATGCAGCTAGCCGTACTCTGCATGTAGATCGCTTCTGTATGTGAAGCCCCTTGTTCTCTTAGTCTCTTGTTTCTACTAATTATAGTTCTCAGTGAGTATAAATTGACTTTGAGAGTAATGCACTTTTAAGTTAAGGATCTCGCTTAAAATTATCCTTTATCTTGGTGAGTGCTGTAATAATCCTTTTATTTGGTTAACATTTTAAATGCCAGTATGGCTATTTCTCTGATTTCTTCCAAAAGAGAATGTAATTCTTCCTACTTCCCTACAATTCAGTTTTACTTGAGTGTGTAACTGTGCCATGGGATGATTGTTTCTCTGTGTCCATCTGTTACTACCATTGTGTTTGTGTGTGTTTCATTTTGGAATCACCCTAACCACATCTGTCTTGCATGTACTGACATCTATTGTGCTAGTACAGAAAAATGCTATACTTCTATAGTATTGTATGCACTAGTGCCTATGAATGAGCTTCTCAGCCTCCTCCTGGTGTTTTTGCTTCTGTATGGGTGTGCTGGTTGTATGCTTAGGATCTTTGACATGTCTGATCGTTTATAGACTTAATTTCTTAGCGACAACTGTTTTTTGCTCTTATCCGTCACATATGGTCCTGTTGCTTTCTCCAGAACAGGCCACCAGCAGTACAGGGGTCACCCCACAACGGCCAGCCCCCACCCTGCATGAACCCTGCCTTGATGAACGCTCCCTGGGTGAGAGAGGGGAGGAGGGAGGGGAGTTTTATTTACCCCATATCATCCTGGTGATCAACCCAAGTATTTCCTGATATAAGATGTGCCAAGTCATGATTCGGTTTTCATCACTCATGTGGTTAGAACTTAAAAGGAGATTTCAATGCGAATTTCAGTTCAATGCAATTTAAAGCCAATTCACACAATCATGGGTTCATTGGATTACAACACACTTTAGAATGATTATTAACGCTCATGACCCTCTATGTTATCGCTATATTAATATTGTTCATTTTGACATTATTAGTCTACAGTTGGGTATTAGCAGGTTTGTCAGTGTATTGTGCATAGCCAAGAAAACATTACAGTTTTATATACAGTTGCACAGTTTATGAAGATTAATTATTATTTGCCATTTCTGATGTCATTTCTGAGAACAGTAACACCAACCCTATACTTGCGTACTTTTTTTTTCAACCGGTTTGGATTTCATCACTTTTCTTTGTCCATGTCTTTCTTTCTCACTCAGTATCCACCCTTTTCTCATTCTCTCCCCTTTCCACTCTCAGCAGTACCACTACCAAGAAGATGACTCGCCGCCTCTTGACCAGGGATTCCCACGGCTCACCAATGAGGTGCGCGCCCCTGAGCTCGTGCACGTGTCCGAGAAGAACCTGTCTGAGATCGAGAATGTGCACGGCTACGTGTCCCATTCCCACATCTCTCCTCTCAAGGTTAGCACGCCAACCTCTTTCCTGTCATTCCGAGTATGGGCTTTTACATCTGCCGTAGAAACCATGACCCTCCAACCTTCATCCCAGTTCAACAGCACATGTCATGTCACAGCATACTCTAAGTTCATGCTACTTTTGTGTCCTGTTGGTCAAATTTAAAGGAAGGCCAATTTCGAGATTCTATTTATATTTTTTTGATGCAACAATATCTGAATTCTACTTCTGTTAGATTTGAATTATTCCAAAATGTTTCCTCTTTCTTTTTTGATTTTTGTTTTTCCTCCTCCTTTATTTCAATGTGCTTGCCTGATCCACAGAAGCACAACTTGGTGGCAGTAATCTACTTTTTCATTATTAGACCAGAAAATGATAAATTGGTGTCTTTGCATCGCTCCTTCGCTGTGCCCTTGCCATTCCTTGCATCCCCACCTCCACCTTTTTCCTCTGCATTGTCCTGATTCATGTGCCAGTGTGTGTCCTGGACTAACCAGCCTAACTAACATCTCAGTGTCTCTCTCTGCCCACAAAAGAGCACGCCTCCATGTAGATTTCAAAGAATACCATTTGTGTTAAGTGGTCTCAGGTACATAGTACAAGCTGTAAATGTTTTCTTGATCTTGGTCAATATCACAGTAAAAGTAGTGTTAAAGATCAGATGGTAGTTGGTAGATGGTAGATGGAGTGTGTTGTGAAATGGTTGGGTTTGAGCCAGCAGAGGGCAGTGTTGGAAATGAAGAGAAGTTTTATTATGTCAGCAGTTTATTTCAGGCAATATTTAAAATTCTTGGCAAAACAGTTCATTGTTTCAGTGAATTGAGAATGAGTTGCCTCCATATTTGCAATGTTTTGGTTCACAGACGCACGGGCAAAATGCTGAGTAGCACATGCATAGTGATTTCCGTATAAAGACTCTGATTTATAGTTATTGTAGAAATGTAATGACATGATGTTAATCTGCTAAATGCATGATTTATGTGTCTAACATTCCTAGCCTGTACAGTTTTATGTTATTTAATATGAACTTCTGTGATAGTTTTTGTGACAGTTCTTCTGAATGTAAGTTTTCAAAGCAATTGATTTTGTTGACGGAAGTGATTCTGTCCCGCACAGAAACATGCTCTACAGTTATCTGTAGACTACAGGATGTGAAGACATGATCTATCCTCTGGTGTAACTGACCTTAAAGACTTTAGGTTTGATTGTAATATATTAAAAATATGTTTTTGTGATGGATTGACTTCCATCTGCTGCCACTGTGCATCTGAAAATTGGTTTGGAATGCTTATTAGATGTGATGATAATTGATTGTGTATTAAATTATGTTGGTTAAAATGCATTTGATTTGCACTTGGCCTTAACTTAGCTGCAAAACAGTAAAACCTCATTATGATCAAATGTGATTGAACACAGCACTTGTCCTGTGGTTTTGTTGTTGATGATTCTACTGCTTAAGACCAGATCCCATAATCCCCATTGTTTCCATTTGACATGTGGGAAATTAAACACTGTGTCCATCTGCTGTCAGGGGCTCTGAGTGCTTTAGCTCTGTTTGCAACCTCTTCCTGTGATGTGTCATAAAGTGATATCTGCCGGTGCCATGATGTAATCCAGCAGACTCTCAATGACATCAGACCCATTGTCACATATAACAAAATGTAAGGGCATGCCAAATGTCTCAAAAAATCCTCATCGTATTGTCTCAACGTTTACAAGGTTATTGTTCATGTAAATGTGACACACAGCATTGATATGACACAGATAACCTTACACTAACCTTTGGTTTTCACAACCATTACGTTGCGCTTTATTTTTTAAGAGGGCTGTTTATAATTTTAGTTCGCAACAGTGAGAAATTGGCAGGTAGAGACAGATCTGCTGTCAGCACATTAATGGGTGCTTATTATCGCAGGAGTGATGTTTTCAAGTGTGATTGCAAAGTTTGTGTGAGTGTTGGTGTTGGCAGTCATTCAGACATTGTTGGTATATGTTTATTGACAAGCTGTGAACACCAAACTGTTCTGTTTTCTTCAACTCATTTTTGGCTTTAAAAAACAACATTGTGTCTCTCATTAGTGCGGTAGTGATCATCAGTGAAATTGATTTGCACATGTGCAGTCAGTCTGTGATGGGAATATCTTCTAATATCTTCTATCTAAGAGGCTCTTCCTCATTGACAGAAATAATGCAGGAAGCCAGAGTGATCCACACCTCCTTCATCCTCATCCAATCTTAACCCCTTTGAATATTTTTTTCCTTCTCCTCCTTTCAACATGTGACAGGGTAACCCATTACTAATGCCTTTTTATCCTGATTCAGTAGACTCTCTCTCTCTCTCTCTCTCTCTCTCTCTCTTTCTTACCCAAGTATATTGGCTAGTGATCTTGTCTTTCGTTTCTTACCTGCAGCCTGCACTGGTTACCCGTTTTGATCTTGCATACCCGGGTGTGACCACAGCAAACTACATGGCAAGTTTTATTTCATTTTATTTTTATTTTATCTCTGGGGAATCTCAATCCCTTGCATTTTTTTGGTATTACTTCCAAGCTCTTCCCTTAATCCTGGGTCCTTGTGTTCAGAAGATTGATATCCCCTCAGTGCTGCATGGTCTTTGTTTTGGTGTTGTCTTTAATCCATTGCCTGAAGAAGCAGTTGTTTCTTGTGGGTCACTGCCCCTTTCTTGTCATACCCACACTTTGTTAAAATAACCCATGCGTGTTTGTGACCCATTTGCTTGCCAGCAAATCCCATGTGCTTGCTGTGTTGTTACTGTGATCTAGACGTGCACCGATAAGTCGATTAATCGGTTTGTCAAAAGAAAATTAATTGCTAACTATTTTGATCGATTAATCTTTTCAGTCAATTTTCAGGCAAACAGTTCAGCTGATTCCAGCTTCTTCAATGTAAGCATTTGCTGCTTCTCTTTGTCAATTATGATAGTAGTTGAAATTAAAATACATGCAAATGCAATGCAATACAATTAAACACTCTTATAGTTTTAGTGTTTGTGCCTGATTCCTGTGATATCTTGCAAAAGTACGCAAGCCAAGGGAAAGTGCCCATCAGATCCTCATTGTGCAAAGTCAAATATCTTTGATGAATGAGTAATCCTTTTTCAAGGACATGCACAGGACATGCACACTTAGATACCATTAGATTTCTTGTTCAGTTTTACCAGAACTTTACAGGAAAAACTTTGAAGAAGAGCCTGTAGAGGACAAAACTCTGAGCCAGATAATGAAGGTTTGTGTTTCATAATTAAGACTAAGAATTTCCAAACAAACAACTAATATAATTGATCAGTTCAAGCAGATTTCTAAAGCTGTAATGTCCTCTCTCACATAAGTTGTTTGCTTGCTCACAGTTGCTTGCTTGCCTTAGTTTCATATCATTATAATTTTTATTATGGTGCAGACTTGTCATTATTCTTGACATTTTAGACATCTGCTTAGATAACCATGACTTTCTCTTTTTCTGGGTGTAATTTCCTGGTGAGTTGGTTCTCTTGTGGCATAGAGGTGGACCTTACTTGATCCTTAATGCGAGTATGGGAAAGGCAGAGCGAGAGAGGAGAGTGTGTAAGGGAGTCGTGAACATGCCCACGACACGAATTCGTTGCTCACCCTATTTGTTTCCTCTCAGCCTTGGGACTATTGAATGAAAAATTGCTTTAATACAGCCGGTGTAATTGTAAAGGCAGCAAGGAAACAAAAATTATGGTTTGTCTATGACCAGAGGACATGCAGCCCCTCCCTCGCTGGCCAAATCAAGCACCACTGATTGGAGAGTGTGACTCAGGGAAGACATTATTGATTGTAACTGCTGCAACGTTTTATCGATCACCAGCCTCATTCCATGGTAATATCAGCTTGTAAAAACACATGCTTTTTTTGTAGCAATTACTTCTCTGTCAGTCAGGCAGGGTGAAGTTTGTAAGTAATACATTTGAAACAGTTTAATGAAGGCTGCAGCGGCAGTCATTGGTTTACGCTCGGCGAGGGGTGTCAGGGGTCGAAACAGTACAAACTTTCATCCCACAGGGAAAAGATCACTTTTTTTCCATCCATTCCCTGGTCTTCTTCTTATCCACACAATGAGAGGCCCTGATTGCCTTGTGAAACCTCTGAGATTGCCTCAAATGAGCTTTTCAAGCCACTGTGGGTTAGTGGGGACATGGATTACAACAGTGAGTGCAACAATGAGGACAGGAGCATCATTTTCAGTCAAACACTGCACATACGCAATGCATGATGGTATTTTGTGGATAGCTGGTAAAGCCAAAGACTTGTTTGAGAATCACACCTTTTTTGGGCAGTTTTAAGGCAAGTCAAGTTTATTTTTATTGCACCTTTCCAACAAGGGTCAGTGTTTTTAACACTACACATTATGAATTAATTTTATGTCAGTCAACATTTTATTTAAACGTGACTTTATAAGACATCTAAAAGCAGACCTTTGGAATGATGTAAGGCTACATGTTGCATCTGTGCAGCCAACATTCTCTACTGTAGACTTACTACTGAAGTTCAGTAAACAAGTGTCCAGTTTAAAAGGATACTACTCTAACTCATTTTGACATGTTATTTCAGGAGTGAAGCACATAAAGTTCAGTGGATTTTGATGACAGTGAAATGTGTTTGTAATGTTTTTCCTTCTCGCTGGAAATCAAATCGGAGTGGAAAAGAAACCTTCTAGGTGGTGAATCTATTTGTCGAGCCGGGGCAAAATAAATTGATAAGTGACTGGTGTCCTTGAAACTGGATGAAAATTATAAGGACAGAATGTCGTGACGATAAAGCGTTAAAGCGATAAAACGGTTCCATCGCTCTGAATCTATTATATGTGACATATATGTAACATTTGTTTGGATGAGTGGGACAGTTGTGTTTCATTTTGCTGCTTATTTTATGGATTTATTTCTTGTTTATGCCATTGAAACACTGTCCGTGGCACAAAGTCATTAAGAAAAGCTACAGTGCATGTTGGGTTTTGGGAAATGCCTTTGTTTGTTTGTTGTGTTTTTTTATTCAAGTTTGTATAAAAACTGTTACCTCATGACAAAAGCACACATCCAGGCCTTAATTCAAATGTTCGCCCTGAGCACAATGCTGCCCTGAAAGTCAGGCCCATTGTGGCACACAGAGCAGTATAACAGCACTGTGGCAGCAAGGACTCTCCATGCAAGCTTTAGGTTCAGACGTGCTTGTGAGCAGAAAGAAAATGGCTTCTGGCTTCTTCAGCTTCTGTCAGATTCAATGTGGCCAGATTCTTTCTTAGTTTACGCATTGACTTACTGGTTGACTTATTTCTAGATGTGCAGAGGTAATTCTTTTGAAAGGCATTGTATGTTTTCTGTGTCGATATTGACCTTGAATTGTTTGTAGTGTGTGACCAACTGCGTCTCCAAAGGGATAGAAAATGTACATGACGTATTGGTGTAATGAAGTGATTCACAATTTCTGCCTGAAGATGATGCAATTTTCAGTGATAGACTACAGCATACAGAAGAACATGTGTGAATTCTGGATTCGGTCTTCTTGGATTTTAACATTTAACTGTGTGATGAGTCAATCAGGAAGATAATGAACAAAGAAGTACATTTCTTTTAATGCAAACTGTTTTTTAAGTGAAGGTGATTAAAGTGAAACAGAGTATGGGACCTTGCCCAGTTGTTGTAGGTTTGCTTAAAATGAAGATAATAAGTGACAAGCATGATGATGGGTTCAATTTAACCTTACAACAGAAGATCTTGTGGCCATGTAAATAATTACTATCTCCAAGTAGCAATGGCAAAAGGAAAATGGTAAAACCTCTTAGGCATTAGGTCTGGTTGTATAAACGGATGTACTGTACAAAGCATGTGACTTCCACACTGGACAACATAGTTTGCATCATTCCAACCGTCAACATTTTGCTTCTTAAAATCTAATCCTACAGAATTGTTTGAGCTTGTTGCAAAATGCAATCAACCATGGCAAGACTGAAGATCACTTAAACAGCATTGAGTCGTTTGGTTTCAAATGTAGGGCTGCAATACTACCATGCACGAGCTGAGGTTTGCAGACCTCATTACATCACATTTTTTAATGTCTCATAAATTGTAAATGAGCCATCTTCAGTTATAGTGCTGTAATGTTTAAGGGCGATGAAGTTTCCATTAAGACACTGGAAAACTGAAACAAAATCAAAACTTGGTCATAGAAGAGGATTTTTAGGGACCCAAATATTGGCTGAGATGGACCAGATTTTGGTGAAGAAGCTTCACTCAAAATAAATAATCATCTAAAGGTTACACAGAAAATTCCATTAATCGTAATAATAATAATCATTGCACAGCACTTTTCAGTCTCTTTAATAGGATCAGAGGAACTGTCTAGACTCTCAGTCGTCAAAGAGATTCTTTGTTCTGTAGATGGACTGTTATCAAAGTGCCCATCTGCCGTCACATTTGGGCAGTTGTTGAAAATCTGCCCAGGCTCGTTGTCTCACTACATTTTATTGGAATGGGATTGAAACTTGAGTCTCAGAATGGTAAATCTATTGCACTCGCTTTTCTAGTCTTACTGAGCACTCAGAACACTCTGCAGCTCAAACCAGCGTTCACCCATTCACACACACATTCATACACTGGTGGCACCACCAGGAGCCGTACGCATACTCAGCAATTTGAGTTTCAGTATCTTGGAAAAGGAAACTTTGATATATAGACAGTCACTTTACCTCCTGAGCCACAACTGACTCAGAAGATAATGTTGGAATTAAGTACTGTCAAAGGCCTCAAGAACCTTGACTCTGACATCAGATTTATCTCTGAGTGGTAACCAGAGATGAGCACTAACAGGCAACATTGTCAGTGATGCACCTGTTAAAGTGTCCTATTATCAGCAAGCTACTTGCAGCTGAAGCATGGTCTGTCCCAAAGGCTGAACCGTTGTGGAGTAGCTGTCTTCTGCTGGCATTGTGAAAGGACAAAGATGTATTTGTGATTGAACATAAGAAATGCTTGAATGTTACAGTCCAAACCTTGCTGAAAGCTCTGGACAGAAGAACTCTGCAGGAACACAGTTCAAATAACAGTCAGCTCCAAAAACACAAAACCTCTTTGGCTGTCTCATAGTAGTATTAGTAGCATTATAGCAGTATAGTGTAGTTGTAGGCAATAGAAATAATGATTTTTCTGTTGGATGGTCTTTGGTTAGTGTGCCTGGAAATGGTAAACACAGTTGATGAGATATCTTGGCTCCTTTAGCACACATTCACAGATGGCCTTTGTAATTGCACATTTGTGGTCCATGACCCTCTGTGGGTGTTCAGAATGTCTTTATCTTTGTGCTGGCATTGAGGAAAAGAAAGGGAGCAAGGAAACACAAGGAGTCGAAATGTCGCGCAAAGTGTGACTGACCTCTCCTGCTGATAGTCTGTTCACAACGAGTTCCCATCAAACCTAGATTGAACATAATGATGCACTGCAAATAACCCCACAGACCCATCTTGCCATCTGTGTGAAAGATTCAGTGCTTGCTGTCTACACTCAGACACACTATGGGATCCTCCAAAATTGATTTGCTCTTAGTGAGTTTCTGTAAGAGGTCAATTTTGTGCACTTTAGCCATTTTCCCTGAAAATAGTTTTGCTTCTTTGCTGATGGAAAAAAACACCTGTGAACATGAATTAAAGGTGGTGAAAACACTCAAAGAATAAAAACATAAGACAGATATTGAACAGTTCATTTAATATTGTCAAAAGAGGACATCTTAGAAAAAAATGGGACGGCATTCAAAAGAGGTCAGCTCTTAAACAGAGGAAAGTGAAATGGAAAGCCATTAAACAGAAACAGCCATTAGTACTTACAGAGTGCTGTTGTAGCTTCTCAAACCATGAGATGGAGCCTGACTGTAGCCGAAGGCTGGGACGAAGCATCATGTGGGACATGCTGGATGTGTGCTGACCCCTTTTATTCATTCAGAAAGACATTTTTTGTTTGAGCAGCTGCACTCATTTGCCAGTGAGGTATGGCCTCAAAATAATCATCAATGGCTATTTAATGCCCTGAAATGTTGCATTTTTTTCAAATGTATATTAGGAAGATGACAATGTACATGTATTTATTTTCACTAAAACAACAAATAACAGCTACTCATTTTAACTACAGCTCTTGAATATATGTTTTTCTAATTTTCATGTTGAACTGTCAAAATTCAGCCTATGTTTTCACTGGTTAAAGCATCTCATGCAAATTGCAGGAATACATTTTATTAAATCATCATAAGGCTAGTCATTAGATTTGAGGAGTGCTTGCCTCTGCTGAATCCTAAATTGGCCATCCTGTAAAGCAAAAAAAGCCTTTAATGGTAAATGATTGGCCTGTGCATCCAGTATGCTTTTACTTTTCCTACCAAGTTGAATAAGATGGTTTTAAATCATTATAAAGCCTGCATAAGTAATGTCAATAGAGTCAAAGCAAACGGGCCACTTTTTATGAGAAACTGTTCCCAAATGTCCCAAATGTTTAGGTGTTGAGTCAGCATACTGTAGCAAGTAACAACTTGCATGACATGTAGCCTGTCCCAAATTTATGCATGAAGTAAATTATCCATGATTCTTCATCGGTTTTCTGGTAATATGTGTTAAATCTTTAACTAACAATCATCCTAATTCAGGATGTAAAATAATGCAACTTACAGATCACATGTGATTTTGAATATCAGGTGATGAAAACTGTGCAGAGAGCCTGGCCAAATGTGCCATCCTACATGCCAAGAGGCACTTGTATGACCCATGTTGATAAAGGGCCACTCCACCAATTTACATGTCAAGGTAAATTTACTTGTTACTACAGTCTGTGAAAATGGTTTCGTAAGATCCTCTGTGGCTCAGTTAGTCAAGTGACAGCACCTCAGTGATCTCAGGTCAGTCTTGAAGACTACAGTTTTATAAGCGATAGACTTTATAACAAACTGGGATTGTGGAGTTTGAAAGACATGGGTGTTTACCAGGTAGGGAGGATCTAATGAAACACACTCTCTAGTTGCATGGGACATGTGACACAAGGTTTTTGGACCTTTGTCTCTGCTACATCAAATTAGTAGTAGTAATTGAATTAATTCAAAAACATTCTCTTTTCAAAACGTATATCTCCCAAGTTATGAAAGTAGAATTCATGATTAATTGGGCAGTATACAGGGCAGTGGCCAGGGCAGATGTTTCACTGCAACCCTGGGGGCTGTGCTGTGAGAATTAGAGGGACAATGTTAAATGGGCAGTAGCTTCAATCTAACCTTAAATGCCCATTTATTATAGATAAATGGATATGTCCTCTGGCTTTTATCTGTTCAAACTGACTTTCTGACACCAGTTTAAAACAGTAAAATGTGTTAAGTTTAACATATATTAAATTAGAAATTCTTCTACATTGATTTCATAATAATGACAATATAAACAGCAGTGCTACTACTTACTTATTGTGTGATGTGACAGTAATGGGGGATTATAATTGAGTATCTAGTAAAATGCTAAACAGCTTAATAATTGATTCATTGGCACAGCAGCACTCAGCCAGAGAGTGTATTCAGAATGATCAATCTAGATTTGCTCAGTCTCAAAAAAAGCAAGAAGCAAAGAAGCAAATTGTGGCATTTGCAGGAAAGCAGATCTCTTACAGATCCTGGCATGCTGCTTAGAGTGCTCATAGACGTAACCCCTGTGACTCTGTGAAATAAGTTTTCAGATCAACTTTAAAAGTCGTAAAAGCTGTTTTTATCAGTCATCATTATCACAGTTTACACTGTGGCAGATATGATTTGTTGCCCCACACACTTTGTGCGTGATCCATTTCATTGCAGTTGGTCACCATCACTACTAAACACATAAAATCTGTTATCTAGATCTTTATATATACTATATAGGCCTACACAAATTCTGTTTTTTATCACATTGAAGGGTATCAGACATTACTCACTCATATTGCTGTTATTATCTTTCCAACGTTCTGGTGGTACTGACAGTAATTCAAAGCAGGTGAGCAGTTTTACTGGGATATAAATCTAGAAAGATTCATCTAGATCTAGACTTGATATACACAAGGGCAATTACAAATAATGTGAAAGTTATTATCAATCACAACAGCAAACCAAAAAAAAAAAAAAGAGCAAAACTACAGAGCTCTGGGATCTCAGTGGGTCTCAGTGTGTCTTCATTTGCTTATTTCTATAGCAAGGCAGAATATACAGCATAGTGTAAACAAAGATTTGACCAGATTAAAGTGACTGTTCCAGCACTTTCTAGAAAGGCATCAGGTTTTTCAGAATAACTTGAAAGGCTGCATTGTTTGTGTACTTGCTTTACATTACATCTGAGATTGCTGCAAATCAAGCAGGAGACTTTTGAGCCAATCATGATCATCAGCCCTGTAATTAGCCTGCTCTTAAAACCCTTTGACCCTATACATCATCAACAGCTGCTTCAGACATGACCCCCTGAGGTTAGTACATCTCTAGATACAGACACGCTTAAGATTTAGAATCATATTAATAGCAAGTACACCACCTATGATCAACTAGTGACCTCATTAACAAGGCAATGAATTTACAAGAGAATCATACAGCAGATACACTCATTTTAGGGAAACATGTCACTAGCATAAACTTCACATTTAATGAATGACACATTGCGTGTCTTATCTACATGCAAAGGTAGTACTCTCAAGACATTTCATGATCCAGTGTCCAGCAGCCTCATTTATGATTTATGCCTGGCGGGAACAAGAGTATAGTGCTATGCATCTCAATTAAACACTTGAAATGAAATAAGTATCTAGAGACGCATGTAAACAAGGAATGTGATATGAAAATGTAACAATACAGTTATCATGACTAAAATTCTGTCATAGTATCTCAATAATTGCTGAAATATCTAATAGTTTTTAAATGTAGCTTAAAGACTAAGAAATCTTCTCTTAACAATGTGGTCATGATCAGAGAGATGTGATGTTATGCTTGCTGCTTTTTTGAAAGTATTTCAATATTTTCTGTTGGTTTTCTCAAGGTACCTTTTTGCAAACTAAAGCTCTCACATCACAATATACTATATATACTAATCACTATAAACTTTGCAACAATGACTGTAATGCAAACTAAATCTTTAGTGTAAAAGAATACAAATATAGTGTTATTGGCATTGACCTGTGCATCTATCTATGTTTCTGTGCGTTGGCATATGGCACATCATCCAACAAGTCAAGGTCAGTGGCCTGGTTCAATATGTCAATCTCGGTCAACGGGCAGCTCTGACAGTGTGTTTAAATATGCTCCACGTCTTTGTGGTGAACATGGGTGTAAAGCATGTACTTACTCACTTGTATGTTTTGCAGTTGGCTCATCAATTTCCCTGGACTATAGATGCAGCATACAGTATATCAGGTGTTTATGGATTAAGATGCTTCTTAATAATGATACTTAATAAAAATCTCTATTTGTATGATGCCCATAACCTGAACCAGAATATTACTTAAAATTGAGAGCATAATTTTGTGTCCCAGTTCTACTGTTAGTTCAATAACACTATTCGGTTTGGTGCTGCTATGTGACATTATCTGCTTCTAGGGTCATGAAACAAGGGAGGGAGACACAGGATGAAGGCAAATAAGAAACACAATAGTAAACACTCAATAAACAAAAATAAGACGAGATGTTCTAACCTGTATACTCAGTAATGAAGGGGTGTGTGTGTGTGTGGATAAGTGAGACGTGTGGTCTAAGGAGATGATGTTGAGTTGCATAAATCAAACAAATATGTGCAGGAGAGAGTCCACTCAGCTCCACTTGGATTTAAAGGTTTCCATTAAGGATGTTGTGTGGCTGGGCAGCATTTTGGTTTTGTCTGGCCTTGATAGCTCCAACATATTGTATTTTGTTTTGTGACATTTCAGGTTGGTTGTAGAAATTTGTGTTTTTACCCTGCAGTGCAGCAACCCGTACAAAACATTGCTTTCAAAGTATGTGGTTTTGACTTTCATTATCTTCTTGACACAACAGAACATGTTGTCTTTTTTTGTACAGGCATCATGTTTTTATCAAAACTGGCATAAGAGTAATTGAATTCCTCTTCTTCACCTTCAAAATTGAAGTTTCTTTAATTCTGTCTCATTTTTGCTCTTGTTTTTATTGTTCCTCAAAAGCTTTTTCTTCCACTGTTACTCTTTTGTCTGCATCTCTCACACTCAAAATCTCTCTTCTTGAGGCTGTCATGACACATGTTGATGCAACTCAGGAGAAATTTGGCACACTTGGTTTGATGTAACGGCTCTCCCTGCTTATGCAAATATGGAAGAATTCTTGACATGTAAGAATGAGATTGCATAGAGGTATGGATTTGATCCCCTCTGTATGAGCTACGTTTCTGTCTTATTCTTTACTGCTATCAATAACAACTTTTACTTTTACTCAGATACACACGTACACACTGTGTGTGTGTTATTCTGGCTTTGGGGAGGTTATGAATGACACTGCCATAGTGTGGCAAAGTGAAAATAAGCCAGTGTTATGGATACAGTATAAATGCACCGTCTCATACCTGTTTTGAAGACTTCTAAGTTATTTGAATAACTTAGAATTCCAAATGAGAAATAACTTATTTCTCACTTGGAATATTTCAGCTCTAACATTTCCAGAGGTTTTGCTTTACTTGAATTATAAATGATACATATTTGGTCATGTCCTTTGTTGAACAGAGCACTTAAATTCACCTTTGTCAAAATAACCTGTACAGATGCAGATACTTACTGATCCTGTAAGACTAAACACACTTTTAATAACAATTTGCAGAGTGAATATATAAAAATATCACATCACTTTTCTTAGTTTTAAACTAAAAATAAACAATCTCTTGCCATAATGTTTCTCAAAGTGTGATCCCTGTGAATATCAAGCTCTTGTTTTTGGAGAATAAGAGAATGCTAATGTAGGTTCTGACCTCCTTTACAAGGCCAAGCGTGGCTTGACGAGAATGACCTCATCCCTGCTGAGTTCTCCTCCCCACCCTACAGACCTTTCTATCATACACACAAACTCATTTACACACATACACACCAGGCAGAAAGTTGTATTCCTGCACACAAATATAACTTGAGTGTGACCCTGGGGACACCAGGACCCTCCACTCCAGATGGCCAAGGCTCCTCCAGCCCTGCCTGACAGCCTATCACAAGCCTTCGCACTTAGTAAGAATCCAGCCACCCTGGACTAACCAACCTTGACATGCCAAGCTCTCAGTAGCAGACACATAAAAGCACAGCACTGTGCCAAATGGTAGATAAAGGAATACAGAAGTTCCTTCTCTCATTCTGGGACCCCAGCATATTATATGTTCCCTTTACGGCCACACAGACTTGATATTTCCATTTGTGTCACAATAAGAATGTATTTATAGACTTGCGTCTTATTACATTTTTATTTAAAGCTGAGTTTACATGAAAGAAAAATCTGAATAAATATAAATAAAGTAAATGAAGAAATACACACCTTTGTACATGATAAAAACAAAGCGTCATTCATTCTTAAATGCTTGATATTCTTAATTAGTACTACTTAATTACTTAAGATTACCAAGAACAAATATAACTGGACATACATTCTGGAAAAAGGCCAATAAATATAATTTGGCAGAGAGGCTAAAATGTGGTGCCCTCCACTCCTTTACATTACTGAAATGTACTGAGAGTCATGTGTGAAGCAATGACAACATTTGCATGTGAATAGCTCCACTCAGTTCCACTTGGACTTAAAGGTTTCCATGAAAGAATGTTTGTGTGTTTGATAGCTTCAAAGTATTGTATTTTGTGGCAGCTTGTGCTGTGGCTGTAGCAACTCTAACAAAATGTCGCTTTCAAAGTGCCTGGTTTTGACTGTTATTATCCTCTATTATGGAAGCCTAAAGGGACCATATTGAAATGCATATGTAATTCTGCAGTAGCATTACAATTATAACATTTTCCACATGCTTGTATGTATATGTATGTTTATGTATCTGTATATATTTCAAGCATATACTTAAGTCACCATTAAGATAAGATAAACCTTTATTCGTCCCTCAGTGGGGAAAAATAAAAATGCCATTTTTTAACAGTTTGAAAATGAGATGGCATTTGACATTTCACCTGGGCTGATGAGGCCAGCCATTGCCATTTTGCTGATGACCCTCTGCCACGCCCACCCACAGGATCACCACAACACAAAATTACTGACCAGGAAGAAGGGAAAAAACCTAAACACTAAATATTACATGCCTTTTCCATATGAATGCAGATGAAGAGAGAATAACACAAACAAGATAAACAGATACACTTTTTTTATCCTTTACTTCTAGCCAACACTTTGGCATGAGCATACTCACACTTCACCAGATTTACTGTGAGCTTTGCTTCAGCCAACCGGTCAAGCAGTGATCTAATCTGCTGCATGTGAGGAAACCAAGAGCCACTGTAGACCACTCAAACTGCATCACTTGAAGGAATACAGCCCAGATGGACTGATTAACAGCTGCCACTTTCTGTGTGCTTTTGGACAAGGGCACTTGCCAGTAACTCTTCCACAGATCAAATTTCCTGACATGCTAGACAGCACCGACCTCGTCTATGCAATCCTCCATACGAGGCAATGATAAATAATCTGGCATTGTGACCGTGTTGACTTTTCGAAAATCTGAACAGAACCAGGACGTCTTGTCACTTTTAGGCATTAACAGACATGGAGAAGCCCAGCTTGTTGAGGAAGGCACAGTAAGATCATTGTCAACCATATACTATACCTAAGCATCTAAATATTTACATTTTGAGGACATAGGCTGCACATCACCCACATCAAAATATTGCTTGACCTATTTATTGCAGGAGAGCATGTCACCAAACAAGCACTTTAAATTCCATAACTTGTTCTTCTGGTAAATGGCAAAGCAACCCTTTTAAATTCTTGAGGGTCTCTGAATTTTTCAGCCCACTGGAAAACAACCCCACTTCAGGCTCAACAGCATCATCCATACACTTACCCAAAACCAGCCTCACTGTACCCACTACCAAGGCAGGGCACACTGCCATTGACCCCAGCTGGACAGCACCGGGCACACTAAAAGAGCCAGTATAGAGGAATATAAGCAAATAACCATTTCAAACTAACCTCAGAACTTGAACTTACTGTGCACAAAGCATAAACTGCTGGCTACCTAGTGACACATGACAGTTAACAAATACTGGCTACCAGGCCTCGCAGCAGCCCCACACAATCAGTAATTAGGTACTCAAATGGCTGACTGATAGCTGGAATCATCAAGTTTAATGACCTGATTGGGCTTACTAGTCAGCTGAGCACTGCAGTTTTTAATGTGCGGCGAAACATCCTTTTTCAGTTGTGGCCAGAAGAAGTGGCATAAAATCCCATCCAATCCGGACACCCAAGTGCCTTCACCCATCATCAGCAAACCTTAACACGTGACTATGAAATTTAGATGGCACTACAACTTAAAAAATGGGATCCACCAAAAAAAAAAAACAAAAACCACAGCCCAGAGGAGAGAGAGAGAGAGTGACTATCAGAGTTAGTGACATGTTCACCCAAACCTGGCTGCCAGCCAAGTCATTGCCCAAAACGACAGCAACCCCAAATACTGGTAACGCCAGTCTCACACCAACAGGCACCTCATCCTGCAGTCACAATCTGTGGTTCCTCCCATGCACTGGGACAGGCAACACGTTAAACCCCATTCCTCATACAAGGATTTCATCCTCAGGATCAGTCTGTACAAACTGGTCAGCAAAATGGACTCCAGAACATAAGAGTGGAAAGCACTTGTATCCCTCAAAATCTTAACAGGCACCTTAGTGACAATACCAATCTGTATTAGTGACAAAAGGCAGATAGGACTCATTCAGGACCTGGAACGCCTGCAGCCACTGCAGCAGGTTTTACACTCCCACCTCCAAATGCTGCTTCTTGGATCTAAGTGTTGGGCTGTCTGACTTCCAGTGGCCTGCCTCAAAGCACTGATTGCACACAAGCTTTCCCTTTTCAGGCTCTCCCCGGTAGGATTGGGCAAAAAATATGATGACAATCATTTTCAACATCAATATTTATCACAATATAAGTTGATAATGCTGCCAGTTTGAAGAGTATCCTGATATAACTGAACAGTACAAACATGGCTTGGTTTAGAGTATATTTTGTGATAAAAGAATATATTGACTATACCTAAATGTAAACAATTAACTTTGCAAGCATGCTTTATCTGTCTTAACAAAACAAGTTAGCCTTGTAACTTGTAGCTACACCTCCATCCTAAAATGCTGGCAATATGCTTCTGGGACTAACTCATGCATCTTTAGTTCAGCGGCCTTGACTGATTTATGAGTTAGGTTGTCATTGCTCAAAGATGCATACGCCTCCTGTGCTTCTCTCCTTTGTTTGCTCAGAGTCTGACTAATTTCTTGCCTGTGCATTCTGCTTGAACACAGAGAAAAAAACATCCGGATGCCTCATATTGAACTTAGGTAAGAGATGTAAATTTTACTCAAATCAGGAGACCCCGACGGCAAAGATGAACTTTCTTCCTCTTGCAAAACATCCCAGAAAGCTTACCATTTTTTCTGACTACAGCCTAGCAGTCTGCAACACTATCTGCCTCCTCCTGCTATCCTGCCTACCTCCTCTGTCTGATGCCACTACTACTTAGTAGCCACTTGCTTATCCACCTTTAGCTTATGCTTTTCCATCTCAATCGTCCCAACACCCTTTTCCAGTTCGAACTTCTGTTTCTCTTTCTCATGAGACAACAGTATTTTTTTTTATTCTCAAAGGTTAAGTTTCCAAAGTAAGCACACCTTTCTTAACCAACTGCAATTCAACCATAGCCTTTACATTGTCTTTATGCCGTCTATCAAGACCACTTAGATCACTTTAATACTCTTCTGCAATTTTCAGAAGCCAGAAACAAAATCCTCTATCCCTGCCTGCTCGGGGCCACACAGAGTTCCCTGACAGTAAGACCACTGGACCCCTGCTGTGCCTGGATCCTCATCACCTGTGCGTACAGAAGACAGCAAGAATTCTTAACATGGGTTGAAATGAAAATATGCAACACTACTGCTGGAGCAATAGAACTAGAAAATTAGCTGTTACACTAAGTGTGTGTCTGAAACGCACACAGCTGCTCTGGGACTCATCCCTTTGACACCCGAAGCCCCCTCCTTGAAGGAATCTTCTCTTCTCCTCTAACCAAAGGAACTCTTTTCTAGAACGCATGTCTTTCTAACATGCTATGCTGCTTCTTCTCATTACTTTTGTAATGTTGTATAACTGTCCTTGCTGTATGAAAAGACCGCCGCTGGAATGCAACTGGACGTCTTGTTTTACCAGTACCGGGGTCTCCCATTCTGTCTGTGTTAACTTTAATTTCAACCGTCAGATGTTCAGTTTCCACACCCCTGCTCTGCAACACCGTCTCTGCTGCACCTGACTCGGGCGACACACACTCAGCCATCACCGTTTGTCTGCTCACACAAGTAGCACCTTTGGGTCTGTTAACTGGGTGAATGCAGAAATGACTAACTGGATCTTAATTAAACGTGATCCTAAATCTACCATCACTTTTTACCAGCTGCTTTACTTCGACAGCCACTACTACCAGTATTCATTCATTCATTCATTCATTCATTCATTCATTCCCTCATTCAATTCAAACAATGGCCCCAAACAAATCAAATTTGGACAGATGAACTCCCACTTGTCACAAACCAGGCCACACAGCCATGACAAAAGAGGGAAACACACACAACCAAGTCAATTAACAAATTATTTATTAAAAAATAAAGAATAAATCTAAGCGGGGAACTTAACAGTGGCGTGTGTAATCAGTAAGACCAGCAGTAGAGGGGATGCATGAGTGGAAAAGTGTGTGAGTGCAGTGTTGTATGGTGCAGCAACACATGCCAAATGTAAAGCAAAAACAACCTCAAGCACCAAAAAAAACAGTGACTGAGCTCTCAAGAAACTTTTTAAAAGACTCTGGCACACAGGGCCCAGGTGCTGATGACACACAAAACAAGAAACAGGCAGCCAGGGTGGGGAGGGTCATCACACTGCTGTGGACAGTATTAAAATGCAATAAGTGAGACAACACGCCCAGTTTAGTGCATTTACATGTCACCATGCTCTTTTGGTGACAAAATGAAACAAAATGCTTTTTTTCTTTTAATTTCTCTTGTAAGTATAATTATAATTTAAGTATAATTTCACTGCTATAAAAAAACAGATCTAGAGATGAAGATATGCCTTCATATGAATACTAACAGAGGCTCTGGTGCTCAGCTGGAAGTTATTCTAGCTTTTGGGGGAGACACTGTTGTGCTATGGCCAGTATAAATAAGCCAAAGAGTTGAGCTGATAGACAGAGCAGGTAGAAGAAATTTAATTTGGCAGAGAGGCTAAAATACATGTTCTGCACCTCCACTCTCTGATCAAAAAGTCGAGCAGATTAATCAGCTCGCTGTTGTTGGACTCATCTGTGAAACAATGAAAACATTTGCATGTGTTTTTAAATGACCAATAAGAAGCATAAAAGTAGAAAATAAGCCTTCAGAACTGAAGCCATGAACCATGTCATAAATAATCAAAGAAACAGAGGAAATGTAATCACTAATGCTGCCTAAAATGTTTGGTTTTTTTATGGGTAAATGTCAAATATAACAACCTTTCCACAGCAGGTTCTAAAGGCATCAGCACCATTTTACATTTTAATAATCAGCACAATCTCCTGATTGAAAGCTGGCCTTAGATCAGCCAACATATACACTGAAATTACCATTCATCAAAAGATCCTTTGCATTATTTATTTTCTTTACCACCAGGTGTTGCCTGAATGCCATGTTTTTAGAGAAAATGTTGAATCTCATTAAATAGTCTGGAAGATGGTGACACAAACACTTATATATGCTGTGATATCCAGAAAGTCACAGTATTAGCTCAGGAGGTACACTGATAAATCTGATACTGTTTGTTCTCTTGATAACAAAATGTTTGAATTACTTACATCCACCACCAGTTAAATGTATTACAAACAAGTGAGAAGTGCGTTAGAATTGGTTTTGTAATATTATTGTCCTGGGAGCTCTCAGATAAACCCCACCCTGATTTGGGTTAACTTGGTTTTGTGTGTGCATCCTATTGCAGGTATAAAGAAGCCGAAATGTGCTGAGCTGCTAACACCGACCATCTTATTGTCCACTTGTCTTTCAAAAGAGTTTATCTTGCTTTTTTCAGTGAGAGGAGTGAAAGATAAGCAGAAGATGTGTGTAATGTAAAATGTTATCGATCGCAACCCTTTGCAGTAATTGCAAACAGAAAGCTCTGATATAGGACAAACCAGGACAGGGTGAGCCGGGCTCTTGGAAGAGAGACAAACACAGCCGTGCTATCCTCCCCATCCTGTAGTTTATCATTGTTCAGCTGTGTGGTGTCATCTTTCTTGGTAATTAGTCTGCAGCGCTCCAGCTCTTTAGAGATGGAAGGGCAGCCGTGTTATTATGGGAGGTTGGTCCGGAATACACTGTCAACACGCATGCTGTAATGTGGGAGGAATAGGCCTCTTTCTGGTCTTCCTCGGGGTTCTGTTGCAGGATTATCTGAATGCAAAACAAGTCAAGCAATTGATCAGAGAGGTTTGAATTAGAGCCCAGAAGTAAAATGCAGAATGTCTGGGTTAAGACGTAATAGATGGGAGAGAGCAAGAGGAAGATGATGCATAGGACAGGAGTGTTAATGTGGCTCATTATTAGGTGTGATGTCAGCGACTGGCACATTAATTAAACACATCTTTAACTCCTGATTTTTTGAACTGTCAGTGTACTTTCTCTCCAGCCCTGTTTCATCGTACTACTGAAAGACGCAGCCTGTTTCTGTCTAATCGTAATGCCTATTATAGTTGTATGTTAAGGAGTTGCAGCATAGCTTCAGTGACTGTGTGTGTCAACTCTGCAGTTACAGAGCTGTGCAGTGTAAATCCACGTGGGCTACAGTGGTGATGGAGGTACCACTTGAGGAACAAAAGAACTGTGACTGGTTTCTTGTGTTTTCTCCTACAAGCTTATGATGTTGGTGCAGATTTTTAACAGTGAAGACAACGTTGAAGAGTTCCTCAAGTACGGTATCGTCTCCATTTTAGTAACACACATCTCCTCACTATAACCACCACTCTCTGTCACAGTACAAACATGAACACACTAAGTGCTTAGCAGTAGTCTACTATTCAGTACTTAGACAAGGAGAAATGAATGTAACCCAAGTCACAGTGTATAAGTAACAATACATGCATAGCCCTCACTGCTGTGAGGAATATAATTAAAGCATATCAGGTCCATTCCAAATAACACATGTATGAATCACTGGGGGCAGCAAGCACACCTTGAGCAGCTACTCACTATGGGCTCAGAGGACTCATCACCTCACATTTTAATGTATTGTAAGTAGACTTTTAACAGTGTCACACTGAGCTCATGACCACATGTTGTTGTCTGCATTAGGTGAAATGCGTGCATGCACTAGGTTTGTCATTCCCATCACGCCCAGAATGTCCTATGAATCCACTGTGCTAAAAATTATGCAATTTGATCCCATTCAAGACTATGAAAACTGCTTAGAGACCATTGGGGAATGCAAATACATTGAATGGGTATTGCTGCCGAAATTTTGTCCATAAATAATCAAATGGGGTTTATTAAGAGGAAAATCTCAAGGATTATAGCTTCAAAATATAATATGTCTGTGAAACACATTCTTTGAGGTATTCATGTGACATTTCAGTAAGTTTTTTCTGCTTTGCTGTTTATGGTTGCCTTTAGGATGATGAGTGGCTGCTGGCGTAGGTAGTGAAAGCAGAGCATCACCCACTCCCTTCCGCCCCCACCTCTGGAAACTGGGAGCTGCCGACAACCTCTTAGGAGGTTTCAATTGGTGCTTAAGATGCTATTTCCACGTGGAATGCCCTGGTCCCTCCTCTCTTTCTCTTCCCTAACCTCTCCCTCCCTCCACCTCTCTTCCTCTCTCCCTCCCCTCGCTTTTGTGGCTGACAGAGACCTGACTTTGCTGTGCAGTCGCTTTGCCTCCCTCAGCATCATCCCGTCTTTCCTCCCTCTCTCTCTTTTTTGCTCTCGCCCGTACGCCACAGTCCGTTGATAAGGAGCACTCAGTCCAGATGGGCAGCAGCTAGAGCGGTTTGCGCTGTCACTGCAGATCAGAGAACATTATTATTTCACCTGTCGTTATGTTTGCCTCTATTTGGTATGCCAAGAAGCTAGGGAGACGACTTGTACAGAACAGCCGGAAAGCTAAAATGCTGAAAGACAAGGTATGTTCACCACTGTGCGTACTTTACTGATTTACTTGAGTTGACTAAACTGTTTGCGAATACAATTTCATGACAGATCTGTATGAAAGACACTTCTGCTGAGCTCGGATTCACTAACATATCCTTTGATAGCATAATTTTGTATCAATGGTTTTGCTATTTCTAGTCAAGATGCACGACTTAGGTAGTGCTGCTGCAGACTGTGCTACTTCAGTTCACCTGTTGATTAATAGTGTTGTTGATGTCTGTGTTAGTGTTTGACTTTGGGGATAAATTAGTTGACTTTGCTCAGTTGCGTCCTTTCTGCCTCATTTGAGAGGGAGAATGAGCAACGAGGGACACGGACCCTGCTGCCTGCAAAGCCAAATCTTAGATTTTGACCCTGCCTGCATTCAGGGGAACTCAGAAGCTCATGCTATCTCAACTCAATCAGCAACAGCACATCGCCTATCCCAGTCGTTCTGTCCCTGAGCACCGTTTTTTTTTCTAACTGACATCTTTTAAGTCATCTGCCTCCAGCAAAGCCAAGTTTTGACACTGCAGAGACTGCTCTCACAAGCAGTTCTCCTGCTGGAGTCATCTGATGGATGAACCTGACTACAAATGTACTATCCTGACAGGACAGAGAGGCTTTCTCTGTTGCCTATGGATACTCTTTTTTTCCATTCTCTTCACACCCATCTTGTAAAGTGTTGTCTGGGGGCTACAAATATGATGTGGCTGAATATAGGAATAAAATGTATACACTTAATGGGACTTTTGCTGTGGGGCTTAAGGCTGGTGATGATGGACAGTCCAGAATTCTCAACAACTACTGGACAAATTTTCCACTAATCATTACTACATTTCTACTTGTCGACAAGGAGTATTCAGATCTAATGAAATTCACTGAGCACATTCAGGCTTCCCAATGGATAGCACTTTTTTAAATTTTGGATGCTTCACATGCTTTTTTCTGGCACTACCCTCTGGGCAAAATATCAGCTTTGTGCAGGAGCTATCCCATAATCTAATGGGCACATTGCCATGAAATTTTCTGTGCACATTCATGTTTCCAGGTGGATAAACCCTGTGCTCTAGTGCTAGTCTAAGAACAAACTCTGTTCCCCGTTTGGCTCCAAGATGTCACTATGTAGCTTGTCTCTGGGGGCTGCTAGTGGGACTGTGACCCTGACCTCTGTGTGTTGGATCCCCAATACTGGCATAAGTATCAGGACATCCCTACCCCTAAATATAGCAACTTCAGTCACAAGGATCCAGAGGCATTCAGGTACTGACAGAAGATGTTATGATGGCACCAATTTCAGTGAAGGAAGGAGGAGGAGCAAACTTTGTAAGCCTTGGGTAAGACAATCTCTAGCATAGCTGAAGATATCAGCCAGGATGGGGACACCAGGTTAAAACAGTGTAGTCTGTAACACTATAGTTAGTCAGTTTGTAGAACAGATAATACTTTACACATCCTTTGTTCAAATGTACACAAACTTTGTGCTCTTGCCTTGGTTTGGTTTGGTTTGGTTTGGTTTGTTGTGAAAGACTTGCTTGGACATCTGACAATCATCTGCTGCTGGTTGCTGGAGGGTGCCTGGTTTGGCAGCCTTCTTCTGTTGTCTACCTCTGTCCTTGCTCAAAAGCACCTTGAAAGCAGTTGCTGTGTGTCTATGGAGAAAGATCATTCACTACCAAAAACCAATTCTCTCAGCTGCTGATTTTCAGCTGAGCAAGAAATGGTCCTGGCCACAAACCCATTTTCTTACCTTTACAGCACCTGAGGGCCTCAGGTTCCTTCGTCATGTCTTTTGTCACACTTTGACGCACTCAACCAGCTCTCGTCATCACAAGTGTTTTGTCACAACTTACACCGACTCAACAATAATTGCAGCATCAATCCGACTGATTATACTCTAGCTACGCACGTAATCTGTAACCCCCTGAAGTGTGTAAGCCAAGGCCACATTCACATGAACAAAAAGCAGCATGCTGCTTAGCAACGAATGTTTGTTGTGTGTGTGTGTGTGTGTGTGTGTGTGTGTGTGTGTGGTGTATGGAAGGGATGTGGTGGAGGCTGAGTGCTAAAGCAGAGTATTTGTATATTACCTAAAGGCCCAGGATGAGCGGTGGAGGGGGCCAGTAACAGACATAATGCATTGAGATGATGACACTGTTGTTCTAGAGTAGCCTGTTCATTTGAACTTTAACTTAACTGAAATAACTGCTGAGATATGATTGTATACATGCAGGAATATTCTGTTTTTGAGCAAAAATAATATTTGAGCTGTTTTATGTGTCTACAGGTTCATATTCATTGGAGAAAGATAGAGATTGGAGCTGTGAGAATGTTTGGGTGCACTTCTTGAAATACGGAGGTACAGAATGTGTAGCACTCTTACTCAGTCTGTCAGTCAGTCAGTCTTAAGTAAATGACCTGCTGGTTGGACTGTGGTGGCACACTGACAGTGGAACTGTCGGGGTGTGTGCATGCAGTGTATGTGTGTATAAGTAGTGATGCAAATAGCACTGTGAGAGGCACATGGGAGTGGACTTGCCTCAGCTCAGCTGGGAAGCACCTAATTGGAGCTTTGATATTTTAGGAATATAGGAATTGATATTTTAAACCAACAGATTTCTTCTTTTTTTTTAATGGGCAAGCTACAGGATTTCACATCAGAGTTTTGTCCTGAATTGACTGTGTATACAATATTTGATAGTTTTTAAGTTGTGAAGAATTTAATTTGGCTTGTCTTTTGTAAAGTGTTCCTCCCTTTGAAAAAGACATTAAGATTATTGTTCCATATTTCAGAGAAGTACCCTTTGTCAGAAAACAATATCAGTCTAAAGATCTGCTATTGAATCTCAATTTCAAACTATTGAATGAAACAAAAGATAAGACAAGCTTCTATTCAAGTCATTTCATGTATCAGTAGAGTCAGATGTTGCTGCTTGATCCTGTGTGTAGCATCACTAACATTTCCTTTATTTTCCTTTCCCAGGACAAATCATTTCTCCCACACTACTTATCATTCTGTTGCGATTAATACAGACACTTCACCTGTAGCAGAACAAGTCCATGCAGCAGTTCTTCATAATGGAAAAGAACTCTTTTCAATTACTGCGTCTGCACTATCTGTGCTGCATCTAAATTTACCCATGTTTCAACTCTTCACAGAAGAAGCCTATTTAATTTCCTCTTTTCTTTATAAAATGATTTATCGATCCCTATTTCCACTGTAGACTATTATTTTTGTATTCGATTTTCTACAAGAAGGACATCCACAGAAAGTTATTCATTTGAAAGTTTCTTTTTTTCTTTTAATTTGAGCACAACTTAAATTGTAGAGAAGCTTAAAAGGGTGGGTCATAAGTACAGTTACTGCAGTGATCGTCATCTTACCAAAGATTCCTACCTGGTCCACAGAATGTCAATGAATTTGGAAAATGCATGTATCTAATGTTACTCACCAGTGGAAGAGGCCAGTCCATCCTAAGAGTGATGGATGATTAGCTTGCCAACAGAATTCGATTATTCATTATTTGGATTATTACTCTCCAAATCCATCTTCGTTACTCCATGGACACAACGTGAAACCGCTGGTCTCCCAGGCTGGCCGTTCCCTGGAGCCAACAGCAGCACACTGGCCACACAACCTGAACTGGGGTTTTTTTATTGAGTGCTTATTGCCTCCTTGGCACAGGTCTGAGATCATTTTCTAGTTAAATTTCTAGTTATTGTTATGGATTTTCCATGTTATTTTTATATGGGTTCACAGTGATATAGGCTAATGAAAATAATACTAATTTTGTAAGAAAGTGAATATGAAACAATAATGGACTAATTAGGCCTAAATGTTATTATTATTATTATTATTATTATTATTATTATTATTTGAAAGTCCGACTCCCACACTGTCTGCTTGGAAAGATTCTCGCCCTTGGACAAATGTAGTTGAGGACCTCTGAGATACTGTATAGCAGGATGTCTGCACTGGCTTGCTGTGTTACTACCTACAGTATCTGTGTGCATGCTATCAGTCTCCCGTCTCCCACAGAGGCTCAGTTAAAAGCTGTTTCACAGCAATTCAGCGCACAGTTATTATGTAGTGCTAGTATTTTGCTAACAAAAGGGCAACGCCATGGGGAAAAAAAGAGAATTGAGGGGCTATATCTAAAATTGGACCACAGATCTCAGGTTATATTATGGTCAGTGAGAGCAGTGCTAGAGAGGTAGGGAATGAGTCATCGGCTGACATGAAGCAAAGGATGGGTTTTTGCCTGACACGGTCCGATTATACAGAATGATGCTAGCCATTTTTGTATCCAGTTTAAAATCATATTACAGGTACTGCCTGTGTTAAAAGCTTTTTCAGGATCATAACTGGAGAGGAGGTGAAGAGTGAAAAAACCAAAGACTAGCCAAATGATGGGACTCAGGGTAGTTTAATTTCTGCTGCTCCAAATGATGGGCTTCCTGCAATGAACTATTGTAACTGTCAGGTGTGGGACAGATATTTTTTTCTACTGTTTGTATTATTACGATGCTTTCTTGTTGTTAAAGAATCTCACCTCAGGAACAAATGTGGCATACAGTAGGCCAGGTTTGTTTGTTCAATCTGATTGTATGCTTTGAGTAAACTATGTTATCAATTACATCTAAAATCATCATCCAAAAATTGTTTGAAAAGTTTTTTTATAATAACCCCTCCAACTCCTTCAAATATTGTTCCGTATTCTGGAGTCAGTGGATGCATTTTCGCTCTTTATAGTGAGGTGTCCTTGTGGCCTTGTTTCCTGTTTGTGTCTTTACCAGTATCAACTGTCCAATAAAGACAAAAATACCCTAAAACAAACAACCTGAAACAAACTGTTCAGCTGAATAGTTGTGTGACACTTTAGTCCTTTAATTGTTGTGTATATCCATGTATGTGTTTGAGCACAACAGTTTTTCCCATCTTCTCTGTCATTGTGTCACAGGGCGAGTGAGAGCCGCTGAGGGCTACCTGGCTCTCCACTTCAGATGGTGGCTTGCTCTCCAAACAACCCCAATTAATCTGTCTCTACAGCTGTCCACAGCAAACTCTGCTTTATTTCAAAGGACTTAGCCAGGTTTACAGCAACCCCCACAGCTGTTGAATGGCTGTCTGCTGTGAGAGATATCGTAATTACAAACTGAGCCCAAATAAATAAGCCAGCAAAGTAGTACATTAATGGGACAGAGGAGGGGGTTGTAATACTGGAGTTGTAGAGATGCAACACTGGCAACAGTTTACAAATTAATTACATTTTTTTACAGCAGGAGATCCTTGAAAGTCCCACAATTCAAAATTGAGACTTTTGCAAGTCTTAATGTAAGATGAGCATCTGAAGCAGTGCATGCTGCATCATTAGCTGAGTGAGGAGATTTACAGACAGCAGAGACCTGCTGGGTCTATACACTCATGCAGTATGCCTATTCTCTGAGCAGGTAGTGTTGGTGATGTTGGTGATGCTGAGAAAGGCTCTTTGTGCCCACTGTTGACATTGCCTATTCACTGTGGCAATATCCAATCTATGAGCATAACTTGGATTACTCATAGTTTGAGTTTAACTGTTGTGGCAATGGGGGTTTGATTTGTAGCAAGTAAGTCTCAGCGTGAACAGTATGGGTCATTCTTACTTTAGTTTTTCTCAGCAGCGTGTCCAGCTGAACAGTGGTCACTGCCTCGGCCATTTCAAACAGGATTTCCCTTCCACTTAAATTCTCTCTCTCTTTATCTTTGTCTCTGTCTCTCTCTATCTTCCCCTCTCTCTGTCTATCTCTCTCTCTCTTTGTCTCTGTCTCTCTCTCTGTCTCTCTCTCTCTCTCTCTCTGTGTCTGTGTGTGTGTGTGTGTCTCTGTCTCTCTCTCTCTCTGTCTCTCTGTCTCTCTCTCTCTCTCTGTCTCTCTCTCTCTCTCTCTGTCTCTCTCTCTCTCTCTCTTTGTCTCTCTCTCTCTCTCTATCTTCCCCCTCTCTCTCTCTGTCTGTCTCTCTCTCTCTCTCTCTCTCTCTGTGTCTGTGTGTGTGTGTCTCTGTCTCTGTCTCTCTCTCTCGCTCTCTGTCTAACTCCCCTGTGGTTGTTACTCTCATGATATGCTGGTGGCAAAGCAGCCATTTGCTGCGTGGGAACCAGCTCATCTCAATAATGACTGTGCACTCCAGTAGCATGATAGCCAAGTGGGTTTTTGAGAGGGCAAATGACATAGAAACATGGCAGTTTGGGATTGGGTTTTCTGTTGGACTCTTTCTTTATACAGTTCTCTCATACAGTTTACACCATTTTTTTACCCTCTACTTTGTTTTCTGTGTACCTGCAAGTTGTTATCAGTGTCATGCCAGGCACGTCTAATCATGCAGTCATCAAACACTGAAGCAGAGAACGTTGCTGCTTCCAGGCAGCACGGGCCTGGGGCCCAAGTTGTTCCAACATCCACACATCCTCCTGTAGCCTGATCCACCAGAAGACAGGCAGGGAGAAAATGAGGAAGACAAATGAGAGGCCAATGTGTGTGGGAGGGGGGTGTGTGTGGTCGTGGTCTGCGAACAAGGGAAGACGTCATTGACAAATAAACAAATGAAAGAGACAGAGAACACACTGTAAGAGAAGGAAGAATAGGAAGAGACAGATAGGCAGATGAAACCACTCTTCTTTCTCTTTTCCTGCTGAACCTCTTCTCTCTGATTGCTCCAACCATAAAAGAGTGAGACAAAAGGTTAAAGCTGCTCTATTCTGTGAATTTTCAATTAGCCTCAAGCGTGCAGTATTGTATTTGATTTACCTCCCACTGCAGTGACTGTGGTGTTGTTTCCACTTGGTTTTTTGCTCATTATGGTGTGTTTGTGTTTAGATGGGTGTATGTTTGTTTGGCATGGGCCACTGTTGCTCCACCTCTTTTCCTGACGTGCTCCATTGATCTGTCTCTAATCTAGTTTTGGCTTCCTGACAGAGCTGTCTTCCCTCAGGCATTAATTATGCCTCCATGTGATTTATATCAGTGGGCTCCAGAACACAGCACTCTTCCCTGCCTAATCCAATCGGATCCACGTCTGTGGCCCAGCCACTGCAGCTCTCACCCAGTCAGATATATTGAGTATGTGTCGCAAGTGTTTCCCCTTGCTCACACCCCCCTAGAGCGATATCACCCATCTGTCCTCAACAGCTCCACTACATCCATTGTTCTAAAGCCATCCTGTGTGAAGAATGCACTGTGTCACACCAAAGCACAGCTGTAAAGAGGGCAGACATGTCCAGTGCAGAGCCTCTAGTCCACAAAACCTCTAGCTCATGGATGAGGAGTTGATTTTGAAAACAGGATAAGCTGATGTCTAGAGCCACAACTGATCCATGGATTATTTTACTTCTGAAGATGTGGGAAATTCTTGAACTTTTTTTTTCATCGGAATATCTTTGCTAACAGGATGGCCAGTTGTTTGTAGAAACTGTCTGACCTGCTTGGTGACCTCTGTCAGTCGGGATACATTTGGATGTACAAAACCAGGTTCGAGATGAGCTTTGTAGGCAAGCGACGGTGGGACAGCATGATCAACAACTCATCCCTGGGTTACACTCTCCATGGAGGAAGTGTCCCGAACCTCTTGTCCCCTCCACATTCCGAAGGCCTGGGGACCCTCAAGAAGAGACTGTCCATGGACATCCTGCGGGCCTGGGCCCCAGACCTGGGGAGCCTTAATATGGGGCTCAATCTCAATTTGAGCCCAGTGAAATGGTCCTCATTAGTTTCTGTCTGCAAGTGGAAGCAGACCCTGACAGAGAAGCTGAAGAAGAGACACTGTGACACTGAGGACGAATCACAGGTTAGAAAGCTTGCACGTGCCAGAAGCCTGGAGACTGATTGACATCCCTGTGTTAGAACATCTTAATTATATACTTTTAGAATGTTCACACGTTTATTTCACATTTCTTTCAAGCCATCTCGCCAATTAATGTGACTGGTTGATCGTGCCTTGTATACAACAGTGTATTTGTAAGATACTAGCACACCACTTATGTAGTTCTTGAATCTCTATTTTATTTGAATCCCTCTGAGATTCGGACTCCTCTTCAAAGGCAGCCTGGCCAAGACAGCAGCATCAAGATGCACAAGATGCAGACAGGCAAGAAGTACAACACAAGTCACATGAACAGAGCAAAAGGCGGCAGGCTCATATGGCAAAGCTATTTTAATCTTGACTAAACAAAGAAAACTCCTTAATGACTCTGCCACAAGATCCTTCATTGTTAGGTTTAAACACACTGACAGAGCAGCTACATATGCAACAATAATGAAACCATCCACCGCTCCTCTGACTTCACAGCCCCTTCCATTTCTTATACATATTCTAATTAGAAAAGTAGCTTTCCAACAGGTTCCTTGAATTTATGGAATTCATTAGATATTTTCTACTGCACTTGTATCATTTAATGGAGTAGCAGTCTGGTAGTCTGTCACATCATCTACCCTTGTTTTTAAGGAGTTTCACTGTTCCCTGGGTTGTGTCATTAATGTAAGAATAAAAACACTTCAAATGCTTAATGTTTTCAGTATCTTCCACCTTACACTGGAGATTGGAGTTTAAACTAGACTCTAAACTAGCTCTTCCAGTTGCATAGAGAGGTAGAGGAGCATAAAGAAATATGCTTCAAATGAATCTATTTTTTGACTTTATAATTGACGTTGTAGTGTCCCTGTGTGTGCCATACATGGTGGAGTACAGTTCTTTACAGATGGAGATGTTTTAGCTGGTGAAACTCTCGGGCTGTGAGGATGGGTAGCTCAGTCCCTTGGTTGCTCTGGCGGCTGAAACCATTATGTTGGATGTGAGGAAGGAGCACAGCCTCCAGCCGTTGATGGGTCAGTCTGGGTTTTTTTTCTCTGTGTGTAACTTTTCCTGGCCATTGTTATTTATTACAGCGCTCCTGAAAGCCGCTATTCTTAAGGGCAACATGATATGGTTGTTAATGTGACAGTTCTGTTTGAAAAAGTCGGACGACATCCATGATTTTATTTCAGTAACGCAGTTGGTCAGGGTGGAGTGAGGAAAAGATAATTCTTTATAAAACTGCGTATTGTTTAATCTAAAGTTAATGCACAAACTTTACATGTCAGTCATCCACCACGACCCATTAAAATACAAAAACATCAAAACAATATATGAAGCTAACACTACAAACAGTTAAAGAAGAGAAACAATACAGACGTGTTTTTTATGACAGTACAGTACATACAAATTATTATATATTATAGTAAATGGCAGTATAGTAACATGGCAGAGAGACACTATGCAGTAGTAATTTAATAACTCAGGCTAAGATTGTGCTAGAGAGATGGGAGTTTAATGAGATGTTTAGCTGTTATAAATGAATGGCTGTTAGGAACATGGTTGCAAAGAGGTACAATACTCACTTTATCCTAATCTAATTGTCTGATCAATTGTGAGTCCATGACTGTTAAAACTGAGTGGGATATTTTAAGCAGTCAAATTGGTCAGTTTCACTGATTGCATGGTTGAAACAGCATGAAACTGGGGTCCAAATTATTGCTATTTGCACACTATTAGCAGCAGTATTTATCAGGCCATCAAGCAAAGTTTTTACAGTTTTCTAGCCTTGTCTGATTAACTATACTGCTGATAATTCTAATTCAAGAGAAGGCTTTTTCTATGATTAAATCAAGGTGCAGAGAGCTGAATGATTTCAGACTCAGTTCCAAATCCATACTGTGCAACTGTGCTATAGCAACAGAGTTTGAAAGACAGAAATGAAACATGAGAAAACTAAATGCAATAAGTAACTGTGTATGAGAACCATCACCAGTACTACACTGGGGACTGTCTTATTCATCATTGTTTTATGAATTAAATGGGATTTAAAGGATTAAATGTCAGAAAATGGCAGTTTTGTAGCATTTTTGAGCTGCCAGATCAAAGCTTTTCAGTTTTTGCCTTTGGGATCCTCAGTTCCAAATTTTGATTTCCAAGACTCTGTGGTGTCAGTCCCTGTGTGTGTGTGTGTGTGTGTGTGTGTGTGTGTGTGTGTGTGTGTGTGTATAGACATGTATTACGCAAGTTGTAGGCACATAAATCTGTTTACACTATCACGTTGTTGGACTTGCTATCCTTTGGGGACAAAACACAAGTCCCCATAATGTAAATCATTAGATTTTAGGGTGAAGACTTGGTTTAAGATTAGGATAAGGTCAGGGTAAGGTTTAGGGTTAGGAAAGTAGAGCTTAGGGTTAATGTTAGGGTAAGTCTCAAGGAAAAGAATGTAAGTCAATGTAATGTCCTCTGAAGTGATGGAAACATGACTGACTGTGTTTGTGTGTGTGTGTGTGTATGTGTGGGTTCACTTATGTCCAAATTGGGGATATACATTAGACTCAAGACCAGTTGATTCGGGACAATCCAATGGTGCAATTGGGGACAAAAAGTGGTGTCCTCAATTTGGAAAACTGTGATTTTTAGGTCAACAGTTAAGGTTAGGGTTAGGTTAAGGTCAGGTAGTCCCTCAGGTTAGTCTCCAGGAAATGAATGTAAGTCTATGTAAATTCCCCAAAAGTGACATAAGTAAAGACTGTGTGTGTGTGTGTGTGTGTGTGTGTGTGTGTGTGTGTGTGTGTGCGCGCGCGCTTTAATAGATATGTGTATCAGATGATGCTGCATGACTCAGCTGATGTGTGTTGCAGTGATGTTACTTTGAACTACATCTCACAGTTTTGCACAGCCAACATATGGGCCCTCATTCATTAAACATTGTCCAATATTAATTATTATTTTGCTATTTTGGTCAAAAATAAGAGGTAAGAGAAACAGTTAAGAGCAACTTATGTACTGCATATAATAAAAGCACGTGGAAATACATATATACTATACATACATTGTATATTACAGTATATTTATATATTTTATATTATAGTATGGTCAATGCAGATGGGTGTGTGAATGCTCATCCATGTAAGGATCACCACTGAGCATATATTGTGCAAACCATAAAGAGAAAAAAATCTATATGCTGAGTGCAGCATAATGTCAGTTTGTTTAGTTGACTCATACACAGTTAAAGCCAAGTACAGTCAGTCTGTCATTTACAGTCAGCTTGCCAAACACAGGCAGAATCTGCCAAAGTAGGGATGGAGGGGGAGTCAATCCAGTTCATAACTCAGCCACATGCATACACACACACACACACACACACACACACACCTGCTTGGAGTGAGATAACCAGCCTGATGTGGGATAAAACTACGCTGGACAGTCTTCTGCCTTTTTGTATCAGTGTGGCTGCCCTGACAGACCACCCCACTGGGACAAGTTTCAGCTCTCCAGATGGCCCGTCCATCCTTGAGTCTGATTTGACTTTGCTAAAAGTTTTTTTTTTAGAATCTTTGAATCTTTGTTAAGATGCATCCCAGTCATCAGGCCATGACTGATCTGGAACGTGCCTGCTCTGAGATCAAATGAGTAAAAAACAACATTGACAAGTTTTAGAAGTTTGCATTGGGGTCAGTAAGAAAAAGCCCCTGCACTTCTCCAAGTATATTACCTTTCCTCCCCCCCTCCATGGAAAGACATTACTGTGTGACTTGTTTGTGAAGAGAGCTGCAGATTTTTCTGAAGCATACTCTTTAAGTGCTGCCAGTTAGTCGGGCCTACAGACTGAAGCCAAACTCTAAGTGCCCCCATGTGGCAAGCCAGATGTATTGCATAAGATGCAGTGTATATTACTGTAATAAAACAACGGTTTCTTAGACAAGGTTTCAATCCACCTTCAGTTCATACACAACTAAAACAGATTCTTGCCTTTATCTATTCCACATGGATTTTACACTTGTTGTTCTATGTATATTTCTATTTATATATTTTAATGTCCGGTTGAAAGATACCTCCTTAAAACCATTGTTTCTGGTGCTACTGCATGCACTTGCAATGTTGAGTTACACAGTGAAGCATATTCTTGCACATTTTAATTGGAACTTCATGTAAAAAATACTGTGGGCTCTAACTGGTTGCCTTTGTGTCCTGAAATCTTACTTTATGAATGTTAAACAGGCTACATGCCGATGGCACAGGAAGGAAAAATGGCCCATTAAAGCAATTCAAGCTCACCTCCTCGGTGCAGAGAGGAATGTGTTCCTTAGCGACAGCAGTCTGAGTTTCTGAGAGCTGTTCAATCAAGTGGCACCGGCAGACTAAATGACCTGTCAGAATGTGATTGGCTCATCCCAAGTTTGTGTCAAGGGTCAAATGGTATCTGAGTGGATGACAATGAAACTCAGACACACGCACACCAAACACACATGTTTGCTTGAGACTGCATGCCGCACACACACAACATAGTTGATTGAACTGTGTAGCATAACAACTTTGAAAAAGTATTACATGTTGAACAATGACTGAGAAACACTGAGTAGTATTATGTAAAAAAATAATACAACACATACAACCTCATTTAAGTCCATGAAGGCCATGACAGCATTCACCAAGGCTAAAATTTAATTCTCTACAGATTGTTCCTTGCAGGCTTTGATGCAAATGTGACAACAGCAAAATTGAGTTGAGTTGTGATGAAATGAGTTTGTGGCTCAGATATGAGTGATCAGGCTATGTTTAATGCTGATGAGTTTTAGAAACACCCCACACTTGTTGTCTGGGGGTAGATGCAATTACTCCACCATGTCTGATCTTAGATTTAAACTTAAGTATCCACATATACTGCTTACCACATTAACATGCTTACATAAAATCAGCCTTTTTAAGTGCTAAGCAATCTAATTGTAGTTGTCTTTCTTTACAAAAAGGCAACAGGTAAAATGGAATGAAAGCAGAACTGCTGAATAACTGCATGTTTCGTCTCATACAGAATACATTTCAAGGCACTCCCGCTCAAGGGGTGCAAAATATGGTAGGAGAGAAGAGAAATTCATACAAATAACAGCTGCATGTGATTTATTACTGCTTACTGACCACTGCAGCAGAGGAAATTGTCTGAAATTTAATGTGTGGCAAAAGCAGGTGTAAAATCTGCAGCACTATTTTATCAGACGGAGAGAGACTATAGCCAGGTCCAAACAGTGAGAGATGATTTCACCTTTCTGGTTTCCTCAGTGGCCTCCTGCTTATTTTCACCAACCTCTTTTGGCTCACAGTCGCTCCATTTCACTGCCATATGATTAAGCAGTCAGTAATACTTGTTAAGTAGGCCTGTTATATTGTTTTTTATCTGTTTACAGAAATGATCAACAGTAACCTACCATTGCAACATTTAAAATTTAGTTCAACTAGATTTATGTTATGTACCCCCAGAAGCACATAACAACAGCTGTGACACTAATGTGCCGACTGTGCATCTCTAATTAACACATAATAGTGGTGTATTATCTCAGATCTACTATTATTTAGCCTTGGTTTTATATTAGAAAAATGGAACTAGAAAACTGTCACTACAAGTGTTTTTCTTCAAGCACCACATCATATACAGTGTATGAGTTAAGAACTGGTGCTCTTGTGTATTGATATAATCTAGCACAGACTTAAAGGAATAAAATTTCCACATTAAAATATCTAAATATGATGAGCAGTAGACTTACATTATCCCAAGTATTTCCAACGGTGTTAAAGCCCAGAGAAATCCATTGTTTTATTGAAGGTAACAGCGCATTTCCTTTGGTCCATTGTCAGTTGCGTCATATCTCCTTTACCTCCCTCTAGTTGCTATACCTTCTGGGGAAACATGGGAAACACCAAATGATATATCAGAGAGTGAGGAAGGAATTTGGTAAACATAACTAAACGTAAAACAAAAAAAAAAAAAAAAAAGTTTAACACATCACCTCATCTTTCACATGATTTGTGCCTGAGTCACAGCAAATAGATTTTCATTGCCAAAGGTGGTTGTTTAGTAATGAAGACAACAACTCGGATGACACTGCATTACTTCATCATCAAATGACATCTTTTTGTTACTGTTTTGATTAATATATTAAGGTAATTCAGAGATTCTTCCTGTAAATTCAGCAGTGTTTGTCAAGCCAAGGCAAGGGGCTCAAATCCCATGGTCCCTGAACTAGCCCAAGCTCTCAGAGTAAAAACTCCATTTACAAAACTCAAGAACAGCTCATTTAAACAGAAGGGTAACTTCTCAGAGAGGTGAATTACTGTTTATTGACAAAGCTGGTAAACATGTCTGTACTGTCTTTTTAACTTGAAATGTAATAAGGAAGTTGTTTGTACAAGTAATATAGGTGTGGCAGGATTTATACAGGTAATACCAAGCGGCAACCTCCGGCACTGAAAAATGAAGCCAACGCGGAAGTGAAAAAAGCTGCAGTTCCTCGAGTAAACACTAGGGGCAGGCTCTGAAAGGGAGTCAATTACGTTTGACCTTCATGTTGAAATGTCAACTTTACAGCAGAAGAAAACATGTTTACAGCCTGGTACGAAAAATGATTTCAGTCTCTTCAGCTGATTTTCTATTACATGACAACTGTACGGGGGGTGAATTTTTTCACTAGTTTAAAATCTGAAATTGTGCATAATGAAGAGCAACGTCACTTTGATTGACAGCTGCCTGCTGGCTGTCGGCTCCAAACAGCTACAAACTGCACGCTATGATTAGCGTCATAATTGCTCTTCAGAAATCTACGAGTGACGTCACGGAGGCTACGTCCATGTTTAACACAGTCTGTGGGTAATACTTGCTCAAATATTCCTAACAGATACTATAAGGTTCCAGCAGCTTTGTTGCTTGGACCCCTAATTAGGTAAAAAACAGTGATCATCATGTACACTGTAGCTTTTGAAGAGGAGAGAGATTACACTGTGGCAGTGTTATTGAACTGAGTTTGTTGTAGTGTAGTTACTGTCTAACACAATATAACACACCTGATCGCATCAATCTGTGCAGAGGAGAGGATCAGAAGTGTAAAGAAGGCTAACAGATTTCTGCACGAGTCACTGAAAGCACGTCTGACTCTGCACGGGCATGTGAGTATATTGTAGACTTTAATGGAAGCAATGTAATGTAAGAGAGGAATCAGTGACTATATATCTGAATTTTTTCCACAGACTATTAAATAAGAGGAGACAGACAAAGAGGGGTGGAGTGTGGGGTTGCTTGGGTTTCTGGTTTGAATGTAGTTTCAGGATGTACATGTTCCTGATAAATGTTTTCCTTAATGTCCGATAATGTTGTAAACTTAAAACCTAAAAGTCATAATGTATTTTGACAGGTGGTTATGACTCTTGCCTCGAATGCCGACCATGTTCCATCTCCACATGGTGGTGTGATCGAGAACACATGCAGGAAAACTACAGCCCATCATAATGAAATTATGTGGGCAAACCTGTGAACACATAGAAGAGTAAAGGGGGATGTCAGAAATGGTAACTGAGCTGTGAGATGTGCGTTTGTTGATTTGTGCAACTGTCCAATCATCCATCCAACCATGCCCCCTGCTCCCTACACACACTCTTCATCTCTCATTACAGTAGCACATGCACAAACACACTCAGGCTACCCACTGACGTTCTCTCTCCTATGAGGGCGAGCTGTTTGCTGCCTCAGTCAGCTCTGATGAGGTATTATTCTTCATCACTGACTCTTCATCACTTTGTGGCTGTCGCCTCTGGTAGATGGAATGGATAACGATAACTCCCACACACATACTAAAGCCTCACATAACAGACCATGTGATAGCAGTACTGTGTGGTGTTCAAAAAAAAAAAGAAGGTATCTCTCCAAAGCTCAACATCTTTTTTCATATCACAGTGTGGAAAGCTGTCATGATGACATCATCTTCACATGAGAATTCAGAATATGCGCAGTATTTTTTGTTTGTGTGTTTTGGACACCATTAGGCACACAGCTTGTTTCCTGTTCTCACATTACAGATGATGTTGATGCTAAAGCAGCCGGATGTTTTAGCATCATTTGCTCGCAACTAAAAGCCCTGTGACCCTGTTTCCATCTGACTGAAGAAGTGGGGGAGGTGGGAGTCAAGAAGTGCAATTTATGATTAGATTGAATTAGCATGCTTTCAGCAACTCTAATGTCTAACAACACCGTTTCGTTTCACCGTGCTCTTCAGCTGTGAGATTGTGTTTAGTTTGGATAAATGGGAGGATCAGTGGCTTGTGGAAGTGGTTGCAATTTAACACTCTGGGAGAAACAGAAGCTCTTGAAAGAAAGGAAGGAAATCTGCTGTGGCATAAAGACTAAAGTCTTGTGGATTTAAAACTTTAAAAGCCTTTTGTCGGAGGTGGCTGATATTGTATTTCCCCATGTGTTACTTAGACTTAGCTAAGAGTGTAGCTCTTATGTAGCTAATTTGTGAGTCATTGTTTTCTTTGTTTTGTTTTTTGCATATGCATATATATAGTGAGGTCTAAAAGTCTGAGACCACATTATGAATCTGTACACACACACACACACACACATATATGTATTCTTGCTTTGTTATGGCAAGATGCATTAGGAACTACAATAGAGATGAAGGAGAACTGCAGACCTTGGTGATAATTGTCTGTGCGTTTGTTACTAGAAACAATACATTTTTGCATCATAATCGCATTACATATACTTTTTGATCCCTTGTTAGAATTGTTAAAATTATTGAAAATAATAATTTGTGCAGCATTAAGTACAGAGCTGGTGTCACCGACCTTTGCAAAAACACAGACATAGCCCTCAAAATAGGAGCATGAGTAAAAAATGTCTGCTATCATCTCTGAAAGCTGGACAAGAACTGTGGTTCCTTGTCAAAAAGAATATGCCACAGTTGTGCACAACCCTGCCAATATGCTGGATATTGTGTTTTCTGTCTGTAATGTGTGACTTAAAATGTAAATTAGCAAAATGTGAATATTTCACAAAAAATGTAATTAAAAACCAGTCAGAAATGTACTTAATCTGTTAACTTTAGTTTAATTATGTGTTTTTTTAGAAAAAAAAGGTATACTTGTTAAATAATTACCGAGGGTAAGTTCATCTTAAATATTATAAGTATTATAAATAAATATTGTAAAAATATTACTGTTACTATCTACAGAAGATAAAATTTAGTATAGCAGTTGACTTGAAAACCCACATTTTTCATTTAACCAAGTATCCTGAATCATAAATACATGTCAGGTAAGCTGCTTGAAAATTGGTCAAATATTCAGTGAGTTATGATGATTTTAATTGTGGATAGACCTCATTCCTCAATAGACTTTAATGCAGTAGGTACGGCTTCCTTGTACCAATATGGCGCCTGTTCCCTAAAAATTGTGGAAATTGGCATTGGGTGTATGGAAAGCCAGGGACCAAGTCGAAGCCATGCACCGTGAAGTCACCTCACACACAAGCAGCACTGTCTCACACGCAGTGCAAGGCTATCTACAGTATATATCGCACTGTACAGTCTTGCAACTTACTGTAATCTATCCCCCTGCTGCTAATTGTCCAAAAACTTAAAAGTCCCACATTCCACAAGCTGCAATGTGCCAATCACAGTCAAGTTTTCTGTAATTGTGCGCTATGTGTGTAGATATTGCTAAAAATGAAGCCTGTCAATTTTTATTTTGAGCAAAAAAAGGATTTATTTCAATCAAAACATTACTGCTTTCTGTGTGTACTTAAAAAAAATGTTTACTGATTGAAGACAGAAAAATTCTAATATTTTGAACATGTTTAGTATTTGGCTAATAATAATGATTTTAAACATATATACCAGCAGTCTATGGATTTGTAGTTTAAGCTCTCATTGCCTCCAGTTCCCAGCAGCACGACCATCAGTTGTTTCTGCCTGGAGGTGCGGATGCTGTAAAGCAGCACTGCCAGTTGAGTCATTTATTGACAGAGGGCTGGCAGCCAACACACAGACAACTCTTTCCTCCATCTCTCTCGATCCTGCTGTTCTTATCTGCCTCTCTCATTCCCATCATTCTCTCTTATTCCTCTTCCTCTTTCTCCCCCTCTCCCACCCCCATCCCTCTTTCACTCTGCTCTCCTCTCTCCCTCTTGCTCAGTTTCCCTCTCATCAAGCATCTCGCCCTATCCGTCTCCATCTCTCTCTTCCCCCTTCCTCCCTCCCCTTTCTCTCTCTCTCTCTCTCTTTTATCATTCTCCCACTCCAGAAGCTCTGACACACACACAGTGACACACACCCTGTGTAGCCTGTGCAGCTACAGTGGCCAGCCAGCCAGCCGGTCGGTTCATTCATCATTCATTTTGCCAGAGCGGCGACTCGTACGTCAGGCAGGACCGTGTCTTGTGTTTGATGACTGTACCAGTAACCTACAGAAGAGGAACAAAAAGGAGCAAAAGGCAAAGTGTTGAAGTAAGCAGAGGTTAGTGTTGCGTGGTAGCAGCATGACTGCTTACCTGAGCAAACAGCAGAGCTGCTTTGCCGACCTGAATGGAAAGGGGGACCGTGGGGAGGTGCCATGTTCCTTCAGCTGGCATCAGCAGCACCCCAACGATTACAACCACCATCAACACCATCACCCGGGCCAGCGGCACCATTATGGATCTGTCCCTGGCGGTGCCACCCTTCCCCGAAGGGGGGGGCGTATGGCAGCCTGGCATTTGGACAACACATCCAGGAGCACTAGCCAATTAGCCACTGTAAGAGCCAAAGGGGGGAGCTGTGACCTGTGGCCCTCTGAGTGTGGCTGCGTCCAGAGCTGGCAGGAGCCCTATCAGGTAAAACTCTGCTGTTATCAGAGTACATCAGCAGATGTATCCATGAGGACCAGTGAGCTGATTTGGCAGATTTGGACTCTTCTGTAGTGTTAATCTAGAATTAAGGTAAACTATGATGTAGGAGATTTTGTTGCTGCACTGTTTGATGAAGGAAGCAATTCTTGGACTAATACACCAGTTTGTCAATGACAGTGTTGACTCCGACCATTGGAATACAATGGTGAATTTTCTTTCCTTACTCAGCAGCTTTAGAGGGCTCTGTCTGTAAAACATTTTCCATTTCATTTCCAATACTTTTTCATCCTTCAGTTTTAGTGGAGACTGTGACAAACTGACGTTTCTGAGGTTTTTCCCATCCTGAAAAAAGTCAACGCTTGTCTTTTTATCTGGAAATGAAATAGACATCTATTACACATAATGTGCAAACTGTACTGTAGAAATGCCGTCAGTATGGTTTGATTTCCTGTTGAGGGGAGATCTGGAAGACGCCAGACCTTCCTGTTCAGGCTTGTTAAAGATAGACCTGTTTTACTTGATATGGTGATGGTCTTATTATTATATTGTTTTCCCCCTTTAGTATCCAAGATAAATTTCTATATAGTTGCCCCATATCATATCATGTCCAGAAATTAGTTATGAGAGCTTTTGCATGTAACTAACAAGTGCTGTTTGTGTTGTTGACTTTGGAAGTTGTCGGTGTTGGTTTCACTGTCAGGGACTGTAAAGCATTACTGCTTTGTTACTCACATCTGAGTCAAAGGTCAAAATTGCTTAATTTTATCAGTAACTAAACTTAGATTTGCTTTTATGAAAGACACATTATAGTGTGCCTCTTACTGTATCTTGAAGTGACATTTAGTTTCACATCATTTAGTGAAGATACACAAAAACACCACATGACCAAGAACTGAAGTGTAACTAAGTAGTTTTTACAAAGGAAGCAAAACAGACAACCGTTTCAAAAGTGATTAAGAATTCCAATTTACATATGTTAGCGTTAAAAGAGGTCAGGGAATCATGAGTCCATCAGTCACAAAACCTTGCCATGTGAACAATCTTGGCAATGCTACTATGCACTGTGTGCCAAAATGAGAAATGGCACTGCTAAAGAGAAAAGGCATCTACAAATCAAATCACAAGGACAAGCGGTGGACCTACTCCTTTGCCAATACTCGGCACTCATACTTTAGTTGTTTTTGTTTGTCATGCACATTATTTTCCAAACATGGGGAAAAAAATCTGGAATATTTGATCTTACTGATGAAATTGATTTCAAGGGTGACTTGGTTGTCCAGGTCTGAGGTTGACTTCATTTCATCAGAAATCAGAGCAGTTAACCAAGCTGATAAATCTGCATCTGATTGCCAGAGCAAAAGTATTTGTTGAGAAAACAGAGATTCTCAAGCGTGCTGAAAAACATGGATGTGGAAAGTGCTCAAAAGTCACTTTAGGTAGCCTTGATCTCTCGGACAAGCATTACAAAAAACACCATTGTTTATTACCAATGACTGCATAGAGACCAAGCAAACAGGTACATGTATATGAGTCGTTTTTTTTGCAAGATACATCTCAAACTCAAACTCCTTTTTTCATGCACAAATGTTGCCCATAGAATGTGATATTGGCCTTTACCATATATATTTTAATTTCTAAAGACTGGAGGGACTGTGCCGATCTAATGGCAGACATGATGACACAGTGTTCCTCGCTGTAATAACTGTGGATGTCTGGGTCTCAATATTCTCTCAGTTAAAGGCTTGATGAGCAGGACTCACCTCATTATAGACATGACAGTGTACATTATGGAAGACACTGTTTTACTCTTTATTATGTTTCAAAAACCTTCTGCGTGTGGTCGAGAGATGTTGGTTGTAAATGTGTAAAAATGTAAAACAGTAAAACATTTGTTTCTTTTTAGGCAGATTGTTATTAGCAGAGCAAAATGGAGCTCTATTTTCAGATGTCAGTAAGTGTTATCGTTTAGGAATTACACATGTTTTGTATATGGGTAACTGATGTACTATGGAGGGCTTTGAATTATGGGGAGATGGACAAAGAATATAAAACACAGGGACCCTATGAAAACAGGAGGAGATAGAGGGAAAATACATTCATACTAAAAGCAGACATAGTTTAGACAGCTAATGGTGGTTGTATGGATGATAAACTGTAAAGGCATGTTTTAATGGAAATTCCAAATTAGTTTAATGTCATAATCACTTTTTGACAGACACAACTGAACCTGTGTTCATTTGTCTTGTTAATACCTGTCAATGCCAAAATTGGTTGTCCTTCATTATTACTTTCCTCTGCTATTCCCTAAGAGATAAATGATGATTCATTGTTTCCAATTAGACCTAGAGGAATCCATCAATATTATCTCTGCTGGACAGAAATACGGCTCTAGCTGAGCTTACTGTATGTCTCCATTTCCATGACTTCTAAAGATCCACATTTCACATTGTGTTGTTGACTATTTTTACATGAGACACTGGTGAATTATTGATACACTCCCCAGTTTTCATGAGCCACTATACATAGAGGTGCAGTTGAATTATTGAGCAAAACTCAATAAGAGCTACAAGGCTCAGCTGTAGTAATACAAGCAGCTCACTCTGTAACTTCTCCTTTGGGCTCTGCAGCTTGATGACAGTTTTCACTATAGCAGTAAACGCTTTTCACTTTTCTCACCATCCAATTTATGTTTTAGCTGATAAATACTACTCCGTACTCCGAGGCTTCAGTTTGCATGTTTTAGTTTAGTGTTTGCTGAATGAAATACATGAGAAACTAGCCATGTGGGATGGCATCTGGCCTGACACCACCAGAGAGCTGACCTGATTAGTACAACCCTCTGCATTCAGCCTTTTAGTTAGACTATATAGCATTGAACTGTGAATGTATTTTTTCTGTGCTGGCAGAATTATAATTGTCAATAACATTTGACTATGATATTGTTACTGACACATCGAGCACAGGCTTACTGTGTTGTTGGAGGCAGTTGATCACATGGTGATGTTAATGCATGAACAGGAACAGAAATAAGCCTAAGTGCAGTTAAGCATGCCATTTATGTGCACAGTTGAGTGGCCATTACCTCTTGGGGATCTGTGTGTGCATACATGTGGATTCATAGTGGCAACCATGTTATGTGGTATTGGGTACTGGAGGGTAGAATGGGGCAAAGAAGTGAAAATGTATGAAGCAATTAAGCAAATATGTTTTTTTTTTTAGCATCTTGGTCTTTTTTAGAAAGCAGTGAAGGAATAAGATTCATGACAGATCCTCCTGACCTACAGTCGGATTATTTGAGCCTCTTGTGCTCCCAGCTTAATAGAAGGAGACTTGCTGTTTATGAACCTATTTGTTTCTTTCTCTGTGTCCGTCCTTCTGTATTTGTTGCATGAGACTGTTTCTGTCGGAGGAGGAAAATCAGTGTGCTTCCTAGACACTATCTGCATTACGGAGGAGTAGTGTACAGTATATGTAAATGATAAATGGACTGTATTTATATTGCTCTTACTCTCTCTCTCTTACTGACAACTCAAAGCGCCTTACAGCACAGGCCAGCATTCGCCCATTCACGCTCATATTTATGTATACGCTGGTGGCGGATTGCAAGGTGTCACCTGCTTATTAGGAGCCACACATAAATGGATGCGTATTTTCAATCTTTGCAAAAGTTAAAGGATTACCTCGTGGGCTTCACATGCCGTTACATTGTGTTGTTTGAATGTGCTGTCCGCTCTCTCTGAAAATGGCTGTGAATTCATTCATATGATTAGTGTCCATGCATGGCAAGCAGAAGCGTCTTAATCCCTCTCATCATTCCACTCACAAACACCATTTTCCTTCAATCAGTTTCTGGCTTCACAATCCTGCACAGCCGTATAACTTTAATCTTTCCCTTTTTGTTAAATTCACTGCGTCAGTCAGTCTCTCCGTCGCTGTCTGTCTCTGTGATGTTCACAGTTACACATGATTCAGACTCACTTATTTGAATGAGCCACAGTAATTCAATAATTCACATGAATGTTAAATGCTTCAGGACTAAACTGGGAGATACTGCATATTAATGTCCTGAAAAGCCAAACTCTGGGAACATAAGTGTAAAATGTAGAATCAATTGATCAAAAGTCTATTCTCAATGATCAAATCCATTATCAAAATTAAACATTGGGAACAATTACTGCATTAAATACATGCTGAACATTCAATAGAACATATTTTCCTAAGAGTAAAATGGATAAGCCAGCTGCAATTCAGTAATAGTATTTTCTATTTTAATCTTAGCATCATGAAGTTTTTTTTGTTTGCATGGGATAGAGAACAGAGCCGAAATTTAACTGTTACAGAAGACCTTAAACAAACAGGAAGAAAAGCTAACAGAAAAAAATTTAAAGACACATGATTTCACTCTGTCTTCTTTGACATCAACTGAAAAGTGATTACTCATGTAAAATATCCCAGAGCCTGGTTTGGATCTAATTTGTATTCACTAATTTGCAAAAAATACTGATTAATTGATTTGAGTTCGCTTGGATAGCCAAATCAGACCAAGCATGAAAACATGTTGATGGAAGTATTTTAGTGATAGACACGCTGCATTATTCATTTGACTTGAAAATGATGATAATTTGTCATAATTAATTTTGGACTGTGTGGAGACACTGGTAAAGTCTTCCTCAGTCTAAGTAATCCTTGTGACATTTTGCTTGTATAGTTATATATATATATATATAGCTTTACTTGCTTTACACAGTGGCCTGTGGGTTCTTTTTTGTTTGCTCGGTTATTTTTTCATTGTTCATTCAATTATTTTGGTTTGTCTTCATCTTTTGTAGTAGGTGCTTTTTATTGAGGTTTATCTTAGCTGCACTACTCACAGATCAGCTGTCTGTCAAAATGTGCTGTGTTTTTTCTTCGATTGTTATTAATGACAAAAATTAATAACCATGTTCCTCTCCCTTTTCAAAGCAAATCAAATTAAACTTCATTTTCTGAGTGATGAAATTAATTTGGTTTGAAGTACAGGGGGGAATAGACCACAAAAGGTAACATAAAAATGCAGTAAAAGATTAAAAAAATAAATACAGTCCATAAAAGGAACCTTACCAAACGAAGTTAGTCTAACTAAATTAAAATACACCTTGCTCATAAAAGCAATTTTGACAGGCAAAATAAATTCAAATACATTCATTAATTATTATTAATAATTGTAATTTAGTTCTTATACTTTGTTTGTTTTTAACAATTTCAGCATAACAAAAAAGTTCATTATTAATGCAGATTGATTACAATTGAATATCATAACAGTTTCTCTTGCATGGAGCCGCAGGTGCTCCGTAAGCAGCCAGCAGCTTGCTGTCTGACTTTAAGCCTTATATTTTAAACGAGTGAGTTATATACATATTTACCCCCGTACAGTTGTCATAAAGTGTGAAATAAGCTACAGAGATTAAAACCATTTTTTGTACCAGACTATAAATGTTTATTTCTGCTGTAAAGTTGGGCATTTTAATATGGGAGTCTATGGAGATTGACCCACTTTTGGAGCCAGCCTCAAGTGGCCATTCAAGGAACTGCAGTTTTGGCTTCATTTTTTTTCAGCCTGAGAGATTGCAGCTTGATAAAACCATAAATGCTGATCTACCAGTAATATAAAGAACCAGTCTATCCTGCAGAGTATAGTCAAGTCATGTAACCAGTAGTCTCAGCTGTAAAGTAGTTGTGATGAAGACATAAGTGGACAGGCTGAGTCTCTTGCTGATGACATGTGCTGTCACCAGACTGATGACTAAGCAAACCAGCTCTTCTTTCACAGCATCTTGTCTGTCAGATACACAGTGGGTGCAATGGATAGGGTGCCCTGAAAGTGACAGCAGTCACGGCAGTGACATAAATCTCTTTGTGTAGAAACTGTGATAATCCTTCTATTCATGATAATTGGAATATGTTTCCAGCCTAGAATTTGTGACAGGATTAGGTAACTGTTATGAAATTAAAAGATGTTCCGTTATAGCGGTGCTCTCACACAACATGATATACTACTTGATATGCATTACAGTCTTTTTTATTCTAATTATTCTTAGGAGAGTGATGATCCCTTTCCTTTGTTATTGCCCTTGATTTCTATTCATCTTGTGGGGGCAAAATCAAAGGACGAATTTCAAAGGAATCTCCGAATGCATCCTTGAGCATCGTCTTCCGTCCCATACGTCAGGCTCGATGTTTACGTCCTGTAAACTGAACTGCTGTTAATATGACGTTGGGTCACTGCTCTCATGTTGTGGCCAAAACACAGAGTGCCTCTCTCGGGAGTCCTGCCTTTAACCATCTGCTCCTTTTCTACAGACTCCATCAGGAGAAAGCATTTTGTGCGCACTGTGTGACACTGGTTTCATTTCATACTGCACAATTTATGGCTGCAATATGACTGGAGGTCAAATTTCCAATATGCAATACAGACTAGAGAGCAGGGGCCATAACAGGTAAAAGGGGAAGATGCCTTGGACTTGAAAGCTGTTGGATGAATAGGTTTTGACAGTTTTATTATTGGTCTCATTAAAATTTTAACATTTATGTTTACCAGGCATTCATGGCATATTTCAACACAAGCTGCTGTGCTGTACGAATCAAAGATTTCACAATCACAATGGCGTCTTTGCTATGAGTAAGGTATCAAAACTGCAGATTTGCATGATAGCATCTTACTCCATCCCCTGGTTTACGACCCGTGTTCTCATCCCTCTCTCTCGTTAAACCCATTCAGCTATAATAACTGAATCAGAGTACTGTTTATGAGAGGGGAATGTTTCTGGTCCCATGCAGCAAATGGAAGTCTGTTAAATTGTTGATGATACAGAGATCCACAAGCTTGTCCCCTGGATACATTTATGGAAAGTAGGACAGTGGTGAGCCTAGGCGTCTCTCACTAAAACCTAAGTCTCCCCCGTTTCTCCCCCTTCTCTCTCTGTCTCTCCTACAGGCCAGCCCTGCCCCAATAATCGTCAACACAGACACTTTGGAGTCAGTTCCTTATGTGAGTTTGAATTCTTGTCTTTTTTAGTGCACCTGTTAGTCTTTTTGAGAAGAAAATCAATTCTTCCAGCAGATTAAAGCACACTCCAGTAGGATCACATTACAAGAAAGAATCAGTTTCCCTTCCTGCTCTACTACTGAGTTTGAAGTGAGATAATATGTGTGGTGTATTAGTACATTTTGATTGTGCGATATATCTAAGTAAAACAAATGAGGTCGCAGTGCTGAATTATTGATGTTTTTCATGAATAAAAGACCAGCTCAAGACTTTCTAAAGACCTTCACCTCCAGCACTTTTCTCAGTATTTTACATCAAAGCAAATAAATGAAGCTGTGATGCAGACCAGAAGCTGTGGAAAATAAGAAATGCTACTCAAACACAAATTGGGCCCCAAGAGGTGGTGATGTGATAAACATGATAAAATTGTCACAGTTGGCAGTTATGTTAACAGTTAAGATGCTTTTATGGTTTGTGTAGAAATGAGGACAGGAGAGCGTCTGCCTCAGTGACTCACTGACTCTTTTTTGTATTTTGTTAATGTGATAGACTTTGACCGTAAACTCAAGAGTCAAAGCTGTATAATAACATCAGATAAACTCTGCCTCTTTCACTGCTGTTGCTTACTTAGCTTCTACAGTCATATGAAGTTCTGATAGTAATATCCGATGCCACTCAAAAATGATGCCCAACAGGGAATTTGATATGCAGCATCTCATATGCTTGTGTGCTATTCCTGTGTGAATACATAATGACGGATGCACTCACTGCTAATTAATCATCTCAGTGAGGTACAGGATGAGACTGCCTCCTCTGTAGCTAACCTCCATGTTTCAGAAAAAATGAAAGTTGATTAATCATCATCTTAAATTGTTTCCCTTGAGGTGGGCCCTGTTTAGCACAGAAAGTGCAAGTGGCCCCGGAAAACACGTGTCACCTCCAGTTTAAATATGTAGAGTCTGTCTTTGTGTAGAGCCAATTCTTATCACTATCCTTTATGAATATAGCTCAATATAATTATTGAACAGCACTGTGTTTTCATTTTAAAGTCATATTTGAGGGAACGAATGGAACGAATGTCTTGGCTCAATCTGTTTTCTTTTTCTTCAGGTCAACGGCACAGAAATTGAATATGAGTTTGAGGAAATCACTCTAGAGCGGGTGAGTATCACAAATCTCACGACTATGTTTAACCTCAGAGAATCTATGAGAACATGCCTCAGCACTGAGGTACAGTGAAATGGTCTCCTGGAGGTTTTAAAATAAGATGCAAGGCAGTGATAGAGGGATGTTAAAACATCCCTGCTGCCTTGCAAGAGGTAGTAATCTGTGGATATATCATAAGCTTCTATCTAAAATTGATGTAGATTGTACATTCACCTAGTATGAATTGTGTGGGACATTTATGTGCCCAGGCCCAGACCAGCTTTTAGCTTTAGCTTTTTGCTCTCATTGTATGGTTAAACATCATGAAAGAAGTTCCATGATCATGACATCCAAATTTAATATGCCTTGCACATAGTTCAGTGAAATCAAGTTTTACACCTCCCCTCTGACTCTGGTTGGAAGGTGATTTGACTTGAAAATGAATTCATGCAAACAGCATTAAACAGTTTTATCCCTCACAACCATATAAAATGATTTGTGTACTGAAGCAGATGCGGCACAGTTGGCATAAGCTCGTAAATGCATCTCCAAATCACTGAGATGGAAATATCAGCCAAGTGGATACTAACAGACACAGAGTCGAAGGAGTTTTGACAGCTCCAGTATGACCAGGAGCAGAGACAAACCCAGGCCAACAGCAGAGGCGAACACCAGCAACTCACCGACTAGGAGAGCACTGCACTGGGGCTTCAGAGATCAGGTTTAATACAGACAGTAGTCAGCCTCCATCCATACTCCAGGGGCTCCATAGTTATTATCAGCCATCAAATGAACGCTCTTGTGTAGTGTCTGAGCAAAGACAGGCCTGTGTCTGGTCCTCGCTGAATGTTTTTTGATTCAGCATTCCAGGCCCTGCAGGGATGCTCAGCGGGTTTTGAAATCAAGAGAAGCTGCTATTCCCATAAGCTAACAATTTAATCAAAGCCTGACTTTCATTTAGTGAATGGGCATCCAAGAGATTTGACAAAGTGCAGCTCCTGCTCTGAATGACATGGTGTGCCTTATAAATACAATATTTCATAGTAAAGTCATGATAAATAAAGTGCCAAGAGAAAGGATGTGACCTGGGCTTAGAGCAGGACACCAGAGCCATTTCATAATGGCAAACTGAATACTTTACACTTCTGACCACTTTATAATCATACTGAGAGCAGTGACATTATAAAGTCATACTCTTCCATCAGTATTTCATTGACTTTTAAAGAAATTGTTACTTGTTCTTTTCAACAGAATTAAAAGTCGACGTTTAGAAAAGGAATGTCTTTTAAATACATACTTAAAAGGCAATGAGAATGCATGCGAGGACATTTTAAGTTGTTTGCATAGTGTTGTCAGATAGTACATAAGGTTTATATTATATCCTGTGTGTAGGTGATTCCCAACCAGTGGTACTTTCATCCCAGGGGGTAAATGCTTGGTGATTCATTAAAAGATTGGAGTGCTCAGATGATATGAAAACTAGAGATTAATTATTTAAATAATACATTCAAGTATTTGTGTTTTAGGAGATGTGTTAGCATTTTGGAACACTACATAGAGAAGAAGTTCTGTCCACAGAGTCCTCGTTGTCACTGACTGCTTTCCATGACCACAGGGTAACTCAGGGTTGGGCTTCAGCATTGCTGGAGGGACCGATAACCCACACATCGGTGATGACCCTGGCATCTTCATCACCAAGATCATCCCTGGAGGAGCTGCAGCAGAGGATGGACGCCTAAGGTCAGTCAAACAGTTTGTTTATTAAAAGATAACTAGACGTTTTCAGACCCGACGGCAAAAAATGTTTTGAGAAACTTGCATGTCTCAAAAAACATCAGAAAATAAATCTCCTTTAAGAGCATCACTTAAAGATAATCACTCTCACTGGAGACTGGATATATCACCGTTTACTACTCCAATACTGAACTAGATAGTCTGGCCTCAAAAATCTATAATAGAAAACTATTTGAGATATTATGTCACACACTCACTCACACATTTTGAAGTATACTGATGATTAAAACCCCTGGACCCTGTATAAAATCTATGAATTATGCAATCTCACTTTATTTATAATAACAAATGATCATTTCTTTTTTAATTATTTTTGTCGAGTAGCATGTATATCAACTGTAATCCGATGTTACACAAATTGAACTTCTGCTTGAATCTAAAGAGTAGCAAACTACTCACAATGTCTTTAGGCAGTTGTACTTGAGTCTCTTTTCTTTTCAATTAAAAACCACAACAATAAACCTTCAGTACTCTGCAGCTTCAGCGCTTACTGAGTTCTGATGGTCTACACATTGAAGCAATTGTCTGTATGACTTAAGGGTGGCCCTATAATCTGTAACAGACTTATTAAATGAACAGAGGGGGTGTGGTCCATCAGTCCATCAGATCCTTTGCAATGTTGGTTTATCAAGAACACCAGGACACAACCCTGACTTAAGGGACTGCTTGGAACATTTTAGGTTTTTCTCATGGAGGTTGTTATTTTGGATAGGTGAAAGCATGGGTGTAGTCAGGGCTAAACCCACAATAACCCCACCATTATATCTCTGAAAGGTTTCTATAAACCTATCTGATACAAGTACTCAGTTTATTCTATCTCGTATGTGGAGCTTTTATTGGCTGAGGTCTTGAACTGAAAACTAAGCTAAAAACTAGCAACATACTGTAGGTATACTACCTTAATGTACTGGTACTGTCTGAATTACAAGAATTCAAATTGATCTGTATCTTAATTACTTTTGAAACAGAAGAAAAATAGCATTTCTATGTTCTGCTTCTCACCGTTAGAAATGGGTGTGCATATATACATGGCATTTTGTGTCTGTGTGTGCGTGTGCTGGGTCCCAGCTGGTCTCTATGAGCACCCTTAGGACACTTGTGTCCTTGAGTACCAGGGCATGGATATTTTGGTTGACACCTCAGGGGAATTCAAACTGAGCTGCTTGCTGATTCTGATTTTTACACACTTGTGTGGTTGCCCCACATGCATACTCATAGTCTCTCTCTCTCTCTCTCTCTCTCTCTCTCTCTCTCTCTCTCTCTCTGTCACACATCACAGACGTACATATACATAAAAAAGTGTATGATCTGCAATCTGAAACTCATGTACAAACACAGGGGTCACCACTGCAAGTAAACATGATCTGCTGCCAGCAACCATACACAGTCTGCTCTGCTGTCATCAAATGTGTACTTTAAAATACTGTTTTAAATTAATTCACAAATGTTTCCACTTATTCAATTCAACCTTGGTTGATTTGTGTGTCTAAGTGGCTGTTTTATAAGTAGCTCTCAATAAAAATAGTCAATATCATGTACTTTCATAAAAGCTGAAGTTTTGCAACTTTAGATACAGCTTTGAGATTTGGTCTCAGTTATTAACAATAACTTTTATTGCTGATCCACACTGTTACTCTTCCAGAGTAAACGACTGCATCCTGCGGGTCAATGATGCAGACGTGTCTGAAGTTTCTCACAGTAAGGCAGTTGAAGCCCTGAAGGTTGCAGGCTCAATTGTCCGACTGTATGTGCGGCGCCGCAGACCAATGCTGGAGACCATCATTGAGATCAAACTCATTAAAGGACCAAAAGGTGGGCTCACACACACACACACACACACACATACACATATACAGTCTTGTTAAGCCAGAAGTTTCAGGTTGATTTCACTTCATTGGTCACTGTTACTGCAGCATGTTCTGTGTATGGCAAGGTGAATAAAAGTAATTTATACTTAATTCATATTCTTTGACCACGTATCCCAATTTAGTTGAACATATTTCAAACAGGGTTTTCCCTGACTCACTTTTTTTTTAGATATCTATACTGTACTGTATATCATAATACACATCATCATATAGTGGTGGCATTGTCTGTCATACACACAACCCAGAAATTGACTAACCACTTTCATATATACAAACAACACACACAGGGCTTGGCTTCAGTATTGCAGGTGGAGTTGGAAACCAGCACATCCCTGGTGACAACAGCATATACGTCACCAAGATCATTGATGGCGGGGCAGCACAGAAGGATGGCCGGCTACAAGTTGGAGACAGGTTGCTGATGGTAAGTACAACAATGAGATTAATTTTAAAACCTTGCAGGAGTTGTTTGATAAAAAGTCTTTCATTAAATAGATGATATTCCAATAATTCAAGTATATTTTCACAGATTATTTCACATGAAAATGCAGTAATTAAGTTAAGCTTCAATGAGTTTCAGTTCAGTTCAGTGGATTCAGTGGAAACATTGGAACATTGAATGGCAAAAAAAAATGGCCAGCACATTAGAGTAACTAGAAAGATGGGGTATGTACTCTCATGATGGTGTAACCTTGACATCACACTGATCCTGCTGTTGAGTTTTATGAATAACCTGTTCATGATCTTTATCAGGTAGTACAATGGTCACTATTATATAGACAGATATCCAAGAGACTAATGGTGATTCCATGAATCAGGTTACATTGTGTACAGCACATTTACCAGCAGTGAATTAATCAGGCAATGTGCTTACACCTGACAACATTCTTCCTGCATCCTCAGTCTAGATGATGTGCAAGTTAGGAAATGAGTCTATGACACACATTTTGAAAGTAAGAAAGTGGCAACCAGTTGGCTCAGTAGTGTAACAGAAAGGTTTCTCTTGAGGAGGGCATCCCTCTTGCTTAACTAGAGCTTAATTTAATTACCTTCCTACTGTCGTGTTCTCGCCGGAGCACCATCTGTCATAATCCAGTCCCCTGGAGGCAGGGAGATGGCTGGACTAATCTAAACTGAGCAGTGAGAAAACACAAGGCAGCCTCTGAAACTCCTGATTGAACAAACAGGGATTGTATCTGTTTCTGGACAGGTGAACAACTACAGTCTGGAGGAAGTGTCTCATGAAGAAGCCGTGGCCATTTTGAAGAACACATCGGATGTGGTCTACCTAAAGGTGGGAAAGCCCACCAATGTCTACCTATCAGATCCCTATGGGCCTCCTGATATCACACACTGTAAGTCCTCACCTCTTGTATTTGAGTTGATTAGTCATCAGTTGACTAGTCATATGTTGTTTAGTTTAACCAGACTACAGATAGCATTATTCAGTAAATGTAAAAGATGGTTAAGTGTGTCATGTGGCGCCTACTGCTTATTACACATGAGTTTTATGTACACAGAATCCATATCTGAGAGCATGAGTGCGAATCACATATTAGCAAACCATTGCCTACTTACGTGTCCAGCAGAATCAGAGCAGTATTAGCAATACCTGCATTGCTAATTGCAATGCAGGTATTGCAGACGTTTTCAAAGTCTGAGACTGTGGGCCTCCCCTCGGACAAAGCTTGGAAAAAAGTTCCCCCTCTTCCCCCCTTAGTTTACTCATTTAGTTTCGCTTTAGTTTCCTGGATGTCTATAGGATCATGCTTCATTTGATCCTGAAATTTGATTTGAAAACAACAAGCTAAAAGAGCCAAGAAGTTCAAATGGACTGCAGATCGGATGATAATTTAAGTCAGTCAGTTTTTATTTACCCTCTGGACTGGTTACACATTTTGAACATACAACCTTCAACCAACATTTGTCAATGGAAAAGCATTTCAGAACACCCTTTCCTGTGAAGGTATACATGTGGAATTCCTTTGAAGGTGTGCACTGGGGCTGCTGCTTGCACACTGTAAATAGCCATAGAGAGATTCTTTGCTTTTAAAAGCATATTTGTATGTATGTATGGGGAACTTGTGAATTTGTTTTGAATTTACACTCCACTCCAGAAATACTGTATTTTGAAACTTAAGTGGATTACAAGATCTTCAGAATCAGAAATACAGTGTGCAGGAATACTTTCTTGGCAGCATAGAAATGTCTGTTTATGCAGCTTACGCTCTCTCACCCTTCCTCCACAGCTTTCTCTCCGGCCATGGAAAATCATATCTCTTCCCCCGTCAACAGTGGCACTATGGAGTACAAGTCTGGTCTCCCCCCCATCTCCCCCGGGAGTTATTCCCCCCTCCCTAAGCACTTACTGGGGGAAGAGGATATAAACAGGTTGGATGGTTTTTCCTTCTTACGGTAATTACCTCCCTTCCTACCAGACTACTAGAACCACAGGTAGAAGCTTTGTCCACCCCACTCCTCCTGTCTTCCCCTTGTCCCGACTGCTCTGTGTTGGTGCTTGGATCGCCTGTTTTCTTTTCAAAAACCTACTAATCCCAAAGTCTGTGTCCAGTTTTCCTGCAGTGTTTTTCAAAGATAACCCCAGAAAAAGAGATCTGGGAACAATGGGGATGGGTCGCTTGATCCCCTATCAGAATCATTACGTCAACATTACATTGTCATCACATTTACTAAAACAAATATTTAGAAAATTCAGGCTCCCCAGAAACAGCAATTTGAAAACCACTGGTGTGTTGTAGTCCTGTATTCCTGTTGTGCTGTGTTGTGTTTGCAGCATGATTTCTTTCTGGACACCGCGTTGTTTATTGCCATTGTGATACAGGCCTTTAAACCATTGGAGCATCAAGTAATTGCTTTATGATTAGACACAACAATACCACAGTGCTTATATTATGTTTTGGTGTTGGTGGTACAAGCTGCTGTTGAGACAGGCTTTGGTTGGTTATCAGGACACGATGTTGTTACAGGTGAGGTTGCCTCAGGTCCAGCAGCAGTCAAGTCAGTAATATGGAGTCAGTGGCAGAGACAGATGGTGTCTTGCAGTTTCAGTGTTATCAGTGTTTTGCTGTGTTGTTCCGCTGTTTTAGGTTGTTGAGAAAGCAACCATTAAAAATTGGATATATCATTTTACCTGACTCATGTCACATTCTTGGTGAGTCTGCTCACCAATGGCTTAAATCAGCTGTGAGGAAATCAAAACTATGTCAGAAAACTTTCCTGCATTTTCATGGTAAGTTATTCTACAGAAATATTGAATAAAAGTGAAAGGGTTTTAATGACAAGATTTCTTTCTTTCTGTTTTGTTGTTAATGAACAGTGGGAGTGGAAACAAAACCCAGTCTCAGAACTTATATGCTCTCTGAAAGTTTTTTACCTGTTGGCTTTTCAGTCGCTCCTCTCTAACAGCTTCTCCAAGTCCAAACACAAGAAAGCTTAAGATGTCTTACTGGAGTGAGTCACAGCCAAACATTAGCAGCTCCACACCTCAGTTGCCTGAACACCTAATCCCAAAGCAAGCTGCCATACGGCTCGGGACCAAATGGCCCAAATTCTCTATGAAGACAAATCTAAGAGTAAAGCTTTTGTCTTTCTGCTCAGCCAGTGTTGCCAGAGGTGGATGTTCCCCCTGCTGCTTGTCAAACATAAGGTTTGGTCTGAGTGGCAGCCTCAGCTGATCTATTTATTGGTTGTGTGTCATGGCATTTGAAGAGATTAAAGCAGACTTTTAGACCGCACAAAGTAAAGTGGTGGATATCACGATGAACAAATGAACACACACACACACTTAATGCTTCTCTGTTAAATTAAGTAATTGCTGCCTGCTGTGGCAATAATTATGTTGTCATATTCCATTTGAAAAGTAAAGACTGGTGGAGGAATATTGCAGCAGAGTGATAACAAAAGCTCATTTTAGAGGATGACTGAAGGACCCCAGTGGTAAGCTCGTTGGGTGAAGGATTAGTCCTCCATTCTCTTTGGAGTTAAGAGGTTTACTGTTTGATCTTGGCCAATGTGCATCCCTAATAGCCTTTGAGATTACCTTGCTGACCTAAAGTGTAGCACTCTGACAGTAGCACATGTTACTCCTGTTCACTGTGTTGTAAGCATGCAGTTTGAAGAAACTATGTGAATGCTATAAAGCCAAGTGGATCATCATTTTCTGATAATGCATATCCAGTGGCGCCATTCATTTATCACTGTGGATGTGAAAAGTCTAAAGTTGTTCCTAATTTAATAAGATAAATTCTAAATGTCAGAATTATGAATATTGATATTTCTGTCAAGCCAAGCGAGGGAAGAGGGGAGGACCCTTTCTTCTTCATCAGTGAAAGCAGAGTGATTGAAAATGTGTTCTGGCAACTCAGACCTTTGTTCACTTGTTCTTACTTACCCTAGCTACCATTTGCCAATTACAATTTGTAGCCAAGCAGCTTATGTACTGAATGAAGTCCTCATGGAGATACTCTACTGAAAGGAACACAAAATAACCTAGAAAGGAACATAAGAGCGGTAGTGTTTAAGGTTTTCAGTTTTTTTGGAATCGCTGTCAGTTAGAATTGTATAATGTATCAATGTGTAATTTTGTAATACCAGAACCTACCAAGTAAAATGCCCCAGTTCTTTGGCTGTTATAGTCAAGTCTAAATATTAGTGAAGGTATTGCTGCCTGATTCTTATGAAGCTCACTGTGTTGTTTGCAGTTATTTTCACCTTATTGCCTCTCATTTCTTCTTTCAGTAGAATAGCTACCTCAGATCATCTCCACCATTCTTCTACAATTATCCTTGGTGTTTCAGACCCTGTTGTTTTCTTTGACACTAATGTTCCATTCTGTCTCTGACTGCTGCAGGGCATTACATTTGCCTTCTAGTTTGAAAAGAAATTCAGAAATTCACAAAGTTACTGTACTTTCAACTCCAAAACCTGACTGAGAAAAAGAGAGATGAAAGGCACCCCCACAAGCCAGCAGCACAGTCCCCTTCCAGAATCTAAATGGCACCTACGGGTCCTTACAAGGTCACTGCGTTTTGGTGTGATCTGGACTGACTGGTTGCCTCAGCTCAGCTCATTGCAATATGAATGATTCAGCAAGAGAAATGAAACCAACCGTCCAGACCTGTCTGGCTTCTGCATCTCACTAGTGGGTCATTATTGAAACTCAGAACAGGCACAGAATCCAGGAATCAAAGTAGAATAACAATGATTTAGCTCTAGGCATGTGTTTTGACCACTTTCTCCACCTAAATATTAGACATCATTTGCATTTCTGATCTCTGATGTTTGACATGCCTTAAGCTTTAACATCGCAGTGTTCACCCATCTCAGAAAAATACTGTGCAAGCAGATGAAGTGACCCCATTTTATCTTGTGTTCTAAAACATTCTCATTAATACTTTCTTTCTTAGCACTGTCATGTTGAAATATGATTATTGAAACACCCTCCACTAAAAGGCAGCACATTTGACCAGATGCAGTGGAGGATAAATCCACCCAATCTCTATTTAGTTCTTTATTTTAGGTTTTATATGTGCCATCTATTTCTTGAGATGCTTAGCTTAGGAACATCTACATTTCCTTCTTCAGTCACAGTCAACTGAAGAGGACAGAGTTGCTTGGTGAAGATGTTTTCATGTCTGAACAGGATGCAAACACAACAGTTGGGAGTGTGTGTGTGTGTTTGTGATTTGTGTGTGCATGCATATTGCAAATGTGTGTGCATCCACTGTATGTTAGCTAGTGTGTAGGTAAGACCTAGAATATATCCATCTACTCCAATCTTATCTGAAATAGTAGTACGACTAGCCTCAAATCGACAGACTACACATACACACACAGACCAGTGTCTCAGACACACACATTATGCCTAAATGATTCTTTTCCAAACTCACATATTGCACTGCATGCTCCAGTTAACACACTTGAATCCACATCAGGTCACAAACAGCAGAAATGCACACACCTGTGTTCACTGAATGTTTAGCCAACGATATGTTTTTGCAGTGTGTCTGCAGCAGATTAGCACTGCCTCTCCGTGCAGGCATAATGTGTATGAGCTCACACACTTTTGTGATGATGTTGATGATCTCTCTCTATCTATCTCTCTATAAATCCCTAACATCCCCCGAACTGGATGTTCAGTTCAGTACTTTCTGTTTTGGGTTGTCTCATTTTCTTCTGTGTAGCATGCCTCCAAGTGTTTCTTTGTCTTAATGTATAACAAAATCAGCTGTGTGAATGTAAATAGCAGAATTTGTTTGATTCAAAATATGGTTATCAGTGGTTGGTTATCAAAAGTTGACTTTTTCCTTCCTATTAGAAATCCCTCGCTAGATGATGGGGAGGGTCACAGGTTTGATTCCCAGCACTTCCAGTTGAGGTGAGATATTTAGTGTGGTCAGTCATCTGCTGCATGCTCTTGCATCTCTTGTCATCACATTTTTTGTTTGTTTTGTTTGTTTGTTTGCTTGCTTTTTTGTTGCAAGGAAGTGTTGGACAATGAATCTGAATCATGACACTTTTTAAAGCATGAGCCCCTTTTCATTTTGTTTTGGATGCCTGGCTAAATGTTATGAAGAAATTCTGAAGTACTGTTGAATGTTTCTGATTAATTCTTTCTCCTCTGAGATAATCTTTGTATAATCTAAAAAATATCTGAATAATGACTTTAAAAAGTTATCATGCATATTTATAAATGCTGTAGATTATTCCCTGTCTAAATAAGTTGGCCACTAATGAGGAAAAGTTAAAGAGTGTCTCCAATAAATTCGTCTGTCTGGTGAGCATTCTAATACGTAAAAGCGAGAATATAACAATAAAGAAGAAAGAGCACGATCCTTTTGAACGATTAATCAGTTGATCAAAAGAATAATTAAGACAGACCAGTTGATAATGAAAATAATTATTAACAGTAGCCATAACATCAGCATAACTGGCTGTTCAAAATGTAAAGCATGCATTTTGTGCTTTGACCAGCAAGACCCATCTACCATTTACACCAGGATTTCCTCCTGCTCTCTCTACCATGTCTCATTCTACTTTATTTCTACTTTTCTTTCTGTCTTTCATCAGTGTGTCTCCATCATCTTTGTTAATCCCAGATCCTTCACCCCCACCTCTGTCTCTGGACACTAACTTCTCTGCTCTTGTCTTTCACTCCACTGTAGGCCTCCCGAGCCAGTTTACAGCACTGTGAACAAACTATGTGACAAAGCACCTTCCCCCCGACACTATTCCCCAGTGGAGTGCGACAAAAGCCTCCTCCACTCCACCCCCCTCCCAAACTATCACTTAAGCCTGTTCCCTGACTCGGACGTCACCAGGTACTTTCCACCACCTCCATCACCACTCTGTGCTGTCCCATGTGTCCCCTCCCACCATATAAATGACATGCCATGTTATCATATCATCCATTTTAATCACCTGGTTTTGTCTAATGCAGTCACTTACTTCCTACCTCCTTTGAGCCCCTGTCGCGCTGGCATGCCGTTCTTCCCTTCATTTCCTTCTCTCTCTTCAGGGCTCTGATTTAGCATGAGCCTCGTAGCCCTTTCCCCACCAGCACATTATCTAGTGGTGGAAAAAGTACTGAGATCTTTCACTTACATTTGGTAAAAGTAGCAATACCACAGTCTACAAATACTCAGTTACAAGTAAAAGTCATGCATTCAAAATTTGACTTCAGTAAAAGTACAAAAGTAGTGGCACCAACATATGTATATTTGCATTACCAAAAGTAAAAGTACTGATTACACATTATGGTCCATTTCAGAATAATGTTAGTTAAATGATTGGATTATAATTATTATTGTGTGATTGAAAAAAGCACCAACAGCAGCTCCAACATTATTCATTCGTTTATTCATTAAACAAAAATCATTAGGTGTGTGAATAATGTAAATCATGAATTTTTGCAACTCTGCTGTTTTGCAACTCTTTTTTTTTTTTTTTTTTTTCCCCCATTCTCTTATTTTCCATTTCAAGTGCATCTTGGCTCATTCAGGAAGCATTTGTCCTACACAGCTGCGCAATCAATACTATTGATCCTACAATATCATCCTGACCTGTAGTAGCATTTAAAGCTGGTTGTTTTTGCTACCTCATGTCCGTTCTACTCTTAAGTAATTAACAGATTTTAATTGCCTGTTGGTGTAATTTCTCTGACACCCTGGTGCACCAGTAGATCTATAATGGGTGTTGGAGCAAGATATTTTTCTTTAAATTATTAATCATTTCTAAACATCATAGGAGAAATGAGATGCTGTGTCATCAGCATTGCCATGTCCTCAGAATGGCCTGTTTGGTTAATACAGTCCCTCCATCCTCGCATCTCTGTGTCTCTTCCCTGATTGGTGGAGCTAATATGCAAGGAAGAGGTGTGAGCCAAATGGAAAGCACCCAAATGGAAATGCTTTTGTCATAAATGAGACACTGCAGAGGTTGTTGCATGCTGCCAAGGTGACAAGTGACCTTGCTTGTTGTACGTAGTTAGACACTTGTGTGTGGGAATGTTGCTGTCTGCCATCTCTAAACACATTTTTATTGCTCTGCATGTGCGACTGAAACAAAACATACTTTTTTTAACTGTCTAACTTTTTTTTTTTTTAAACTTTATCCTTTAAATCAACTTTATTCAGCTGATATGCTTCCTGTTTTTTGCTGCTGTGGTAGCACAGTTCCTTCATACATTCATTTTAGTCTCAAGTGAATGAAGTAAAAATGAGTTATAAGTGCATTTTTCCTATGACTGATCCAATATACAGTGAATCACATCTCTGAGACTCTGGGCAACCAAAGGTGCAGTGAAGGGTCATCAAATAAGGAGCCTGTATTGACAGCTTTAAAATTGAGTAATTCAGCAGCCGTGCTGAGCTCTTGGCAAAGCCTAGCTGAGCTTAAAATGAACTGTAGTGGTAAATTAGATGTCTTCTTTTGATAATAGAGTTTTTCATGCAGGATAATCCATCCCTTTAGAAATAGTGTTTGTATTTTCAAGTGGGATCTATCTCTATTCTTCTCTGATATTATTTTCTTTTATCAGTATGTGAAACAGAACACAATTTTGATGAATGCTCTGGGAATTTAACATGATATGTAGAGCTGGTGTACTCTGTTATGCTTTGATTTCATTCTTATTATCATATGTAACAATGTGATATTTTATGCATTGTATTTTCTTTAAATTTGGGCCTCCCATGTTCTCGTGAGAAATGTTTTACCAAAGATTGAATCATAGAAACCTTCTAATATCTGGCATAGTGTGGTTACAAATAGTCGTACAAGTTATTTGTATGTTAGGTGTGTAGTGTGTTGGGATGGGCATGTGTAGAAACTGCAGTAAGTGCTGATTGTAACGGTGTAGTAGCAGTAGTAGAATGCATATGTTATGAATGCTAATTTTGGTTTTAATCACATGGTAGATTGTTTGCCCCATCTGGTGTGAATGTGAATCATCTTCCAACAGAACTGTTGCATGTAAGTCTAATTGGTTGACAGATCTGTTTGATAGTCATGTAAAACACAGGTATTTCAGTGTTTGTTTTATCCACTTTTACCAATCCAAGGAACTAATCATCTGTGAGTGTGTTACATGGCAAAAGAAAGAGTTTGCTGCAGAAAGACAGTGCTGCTGTTTGCAGTTTAGAATACGACTGAATCTACTGTGTAGATGTCCATAGCTGGATTGCTTTTATGAATTAGAGAGAGTTGTCCTCAACATACATCATGGCTCTGCTGATATTATTGAAATCATAAAACTACTTAGCAACTGCAAGTAATATTTTTTTTTTACTCTGATTTGCTCAGAAGACTATTTGTTACAGACACTAAAGCTCAGTCTAACTTTTTCCTTACAAACAAACTGATTTAATTCAGGAGACCTATTTTAGGTTCAGTTGTGCAAATTCACCCAAAGAATCACTATCCAGTTTTAACCTAATCCTAACTCTGTACCTTAGATGGGCTTCACATGTTAGATCTCTCTGCAGATACGGATATTTTATAACTATGAAAGTGCCAGGAATAAGATGAAGTTGAACCACCAAAGTTAACTGTTGTTTTTCAAATGTAGTAAACTTATTGTAACCCATTATTCATGTTTATAATGTTCCATGATTAATCATGCATTTAGCGTAGGGGGTTGATTGAGTGTCAGCTATAATAACACAACAGCAACAAACCACTGAATGCTTTTTTTCCAATGAATGATCATAGGCTATGATAGAGTTTATTCATAGACATTGTGCTAGGTACGATATACACATGAAGAAGAAACAATTCTCTCCACATTAAGTTGCTTCTGCTATGAATGATTCCTTTATCTGACCTTTTTCTTTATGACATCACAACTGCATTGCTGCATGATCACAAGATGTTTTTGTCATAAAACTTACAGGGTTGCCATGATGGTCGAAAATGGCAGAGGGATGATTGGAATCAGGGTATCTGTGCTCCATTAGAAATGCCTGGATGTATACAAATCAGCTTGTTGTTGGGGAAAATTCAACCCTGCCCACTTTCAAGGTTAGAAGTCAAAGAGGGTACTGCCGCTAACTACAAGATATGTTACAGTTTAGCATAGAACGTCCCGTTTCTATATAATGAAAAATTATGAGTCTTCAAATGGCAGTAAATAGGGATCTGACTTTGTGGATAGTGAAACACTGTGTGGGGTACTGAAGCAATTGGTGGACCATAAAGGACATAGAGAACAAGAAAAGATGAAGCAAATGCCCAATGGCTTTGCACTAAAAAGCCTCAAGGAAAAAAGTGGCCAATGATGCAGCTTTCTTCATGCACCTGTAGTTTATGCCTTCACCAGCAGATGGCAGTACGCAGTTTACATTTATAAGATATTCCTTTATTAGTCCCACAACAAGGACATTTTTTTTTCTTTCTTTTTTTTATTAAGATACAATTCTTGATGACATTCCTGTGCTTGTCTGTCCCCTGGAGGGGTAATGTGTTGCTGCTTTTAGATATGTAAGGTGTCAGTTAATAATAATTATGATGGGCAAGTAACAACATGTGAACTAGTCTGATTCAGTGTTGTTTAATTTCTTAGACATTATTCTTGTTTGACTATGTAGAAGAGTGGCCACTGTCATCACACAGTAGGTTTCACTCCTCCTTGTCCCACCATGCAAACTGTAGGTGCTAATTCAGTGCTAAACAACACAAATATTTTCATATGGGATGCATGCCTTGAACCAACTTTCCTGAGTCTGTGGCCGAATTTATGTCTCTATTTGAGCCTTTACCCTGAAAATGCTGCAACAGCCCGAATGGGAGCTAGCCTCCTTCAGTATATGTTTGTACATATCCCATGCATGTATCCTAGTGTGTGCTGCATGTTTGAGAGAGAGACAGAGAGACAGAAAGCAAGTCAGTGTGTGTGCTAGCATGTGACGAGCTTCCTTTTCCGTCAGAACTGAATTGGGGACAAGTGATCCTAAGTAGAGCACCATCCCCCTGTGGAGCTCCAGCAGTCTTTGAGCTCTGTTGCCTGAGCAAAGCATCACTGAGGCTTTTGTCGACGTACCGTGCGATTGTTGTCCACCTTTCGGTCCTCTTCGCCCAAGCTGAAGATGCTGAAACCCAGTGACTCCCCTGAGCTGATGTACTATCTGAACTGTCTGTACAGGGAACCCAGGAAGGTCGTACTCCACAAAGGCTCCACGGGCCTGGGCTTCAACATCGTAGGTGGTGAAGACGGTGAAGGCATCTTCGTCTCATTCATCCTGGCAGGAGGACCAGCTGACCTGAGCGGAGAGCTGAGGCGAGGCGACCAGATATTATCAGTGAGTGAGACACCTTGTCTTATTTTATAGATACAAGGCACGCACCCATGTTAGAAAACATTCAAAAGCAAGTAAGATTAAGAGTTGTCTCATTTGTTGAAAATGAGTATAATAGCCAAAATACAAGCTCCTTACTTAAAAATGTAAATGACCTGCTTACCTGTTACGTGATTTAAAGAATGCCTCAAATGAATTGAACAAAGGCTGGGCAGCTGGTCGACCCCTACTGAACCTATGTGTTCCAAGCATATTAATAGAGAGTGTAATAGTCCCACTGGCCTAGATTCATTTTCAGGGCCAAACACCCTGTTCTTTTTTTTTTCATTTCTGCAGCATTTATCCAGTATTACTACACAGAGGTGTAGTTTGTCTGTGAGAGTATATTTGAACTGGTCATGTTAAATAGTATGGCTCTCAGCTCCGTGTTTCCCATTCAGAACTGTTTTGACATTGTATCCTTTCAGCTTTAAACATCATAGTTCTTTTTGATTGGGTTTAAACTTTTCTCACTCTATAGTCAAAACATACAGTGGCAGTTTTTGACCTGTTATATAATTAAATTTAGGGGGGTAAGGCCTACATTGTCCCAAAACAATAGTGACTTTTTTATTTTCTGTAACAAACATAGTTATGTAGACTAAACTAGTCTCTTGCGGTCTGTCTTCTAGATTTATCATGTTACAATGTATGACCTATTGAGTTAGAATAATGACTGGTTGCATAAATTACAGGCTACTTCTATGGGTGGTTCCTTACATTTTGTACAGTGTGTCAGCAGACATCTGGGATCTTACCATATCTTACCATAATGCCACATGTCCCCTCTCTGAAACGGCTGTGAATCCAGTAGAATTAAAATGATGCGTTAATTTATCAGTTAGTTGATCAACAGAAAATAAATCAGCTTATCAAGAAAAAATATAAAAATTATAATAGATTATTCACACTGTAGAATGATCACTTGACTTAGTCAGCTTTACGATCTTTCATTTTAAAAAACATATCCTGCATTGTTTGATCACTGCACTAGTGCTGTATAACAAATGACAATAATGCTCACATGAATGATGACTTCCTGAGATGATGAGCCGCTCCACAGTTTCCAGTAGCTGAGAGGAAGTGATTGTTCTGTCTCATTATAGGTAATTGTAACAGTTTGCCTCCCACTCTAATGCCACACTGTGCAACAGATTACACTGTCTCATTTCATTGTGGTGTTATGGTAATGTATAGCCTGCAGATTGTTAAATCAACATGACATTGTCTGGCTGTTAATTTGCGTCCAATCAGCACCTCTGTCTGCCTTGATGAAAGCAGACAGTTAATATTCCAACAGTGGTCTGGTTTTGAAATCAAACAATGACTTCCTCTGTCTAGTCCCACCTGTTGACCACACATTCTTCTATCTCTACACACACTATGTACATGTCCAATGTGGCTCTTTTTGCCACGATGCTGTGGCTCTTTGGTCTGTTGCCATTTCTAAGCTGCCCCAACACTGAAGGATAGCACACCAACTGGGAAGAGAGATGTGTGTCAGAAACATAGAATGTATAAACCATGGATGTAGTCTTGGTGACATCACCCATAGGTTTCTGAAGAGCCATTGTGAAGCCCATTGTGGGTGGCTCCACAGTCGCCATCTGGTTATACTACTTTGCACATTTCCTCCTGAATGCAGGCATAACATTATATGTCAACTTTTCACAATCACAATCAGTCACTTTCTAGAGTGTAATAAACTTAAAATTTCTGTTTTAGCAATAATATTAATAAAAATGATAAGGTTTGGGTTCATGGGCTGTCAAATCTTAAATCTCAATAACTCAACTCCAGCTCATCCAATAACAAACTGCAACATGTAGGTTAATATTATTTCTGGAAACTCTTATGCTGAAATGTCACATTAGTATTTTGAAGTTACACACACCTTAGTGTATCTGCACACACTTTGCCAGTTTTTTATTTACCTTGACAAGTCTACCTTGAAGTTACTTTGACATTACATTGTCCATATGAGAAACGAAAAAACTGGAGCACAGACTTTTTGGACAATCTGTTAGTACAATTAACTGCACAACAATTCATGTTATTTATCCAACATTTGCATGAAAAATTCTCCAAAAGGCAAAAACACTACAAACACAGGCAAGAGATCAAGTTCAACAGCTCGAAGTAGCTGATATGATGCCTAGCAGACAGTCAGCAGCGATTTCTAAGTTGCAACGCCCATAATTATCCATAACTTTAAGCCTTAATATATTTTAAACAAGTGAGTTATACTAAAATTTACCCCTATACAGTTGTCATAAAGGGGGAAATAAGCTATAGAGATCAAAACTGTTTTTTGTACCAGACTGTAAATGTTTATTTCTGCTGCAAAGTTGGGCATTTTAATGTGGGCGTCTATGGGGATTGACTCTTTTGAAGCCAGCCTCAAGTGGCCATTCGAGTAACTGCAGTTTTTGGCACTTCCACGTTGGCTTCATTTTTCAGCCCCAGAGGTTGCAGCTTGGTCCGAGATAAAAGTGCAAAACTATGGTAATCCTCTTTAGTAAAGCAACACAAAAACAGAGCCATTCTCGGATTTCCATCTTTAAGGGGGGCATTTTAATGTGAGTTAAATGGAGCACAACACTGATGAAACATGCAAAGAGGAATTTCTAAATATGTTCAAATGTAAAATATAATTTAAATAATAAAACCTGTATTTGCTTATGTTGTCCTTCCATTGAAAGGATGCCATGTATTTGTACTGATGTGGAATAAAGTATAGCTCATTTGTGTTGCATTGTTCTCTGTCCAATAAAAGAGAGATTCCACAAAAATAATCCTGTGAATTGTCCTTGTTGTTAAAACAGGTAAATGGCATTGACCTACGAGGAGCGACACATGAACAAGCAGCAGCAGCACTGAAAGGAGCTGGACAGGTGGTCACCATCATTGCCCAGTACAGACCTGAAGGTGAGTCAGGACAAACAAGTTACTGTACCAGCACAGGAACCCTGTGGTTTACAGCAGCACAAGCATCCACAGGACAATGCTCTTTTCACATACAGTGAAATAAGAAATTAAAATAAGAGTTAGAGGTGACATACTATTCTCATTTTCAGGTTCATACTTTCATTTTGGGCATCTACTTGAAAATGTTTACCTGTGTTCATGTTCAAAAAAACTCATTATTTTTCATACTGTCCATTGCTGCAGCACCTCTATTCACCCTTTGTCTGAAACACATTGTAGTGCCTGTCTCTTTAAGGCCCCCCTTCCAAAGGGCCCAGTCTGCTCTGATTGGTCAGCTGTCACCAACCATCAACTTCCGCATCAGCTCAGCCGGTGTTTTTGCAACCAGAGAACCACTGTAACTGAGTTTAGCTGCACTTCTACTCTGAACGTCACCTCGATAACTGCTTCTAAACTACACAAGTGGACATGTTTGATCCAAAATCATGGAGAAATGAACAACATCAACGACCAAGATTACAGGTTTCCCTGACATTCTCCTCAGGTAAGTACTGCTATTTATAGTCTAGGTTTTTGTTACATGATGTTGGTTTAATATTTATGCATAAACTCTCTATACCATAAACATACACTCTGTTTTCTGTATGTTCATTTAGGTACATTTGTGAGACGTGACCTGCAGAGCCCAGTGGTGTAGAAAGCAAGAAGAAAATGGAAGATCTGAAACACTAGTCCAGTCATTATTTCTAGTAAAGAAATAACTAATAAACATAAAAAGCTACCAGTGAGCAGAAATAGGCATGGAACAGACATTTTCCTGTACCATGTCAACATAATTTAAGTTGGAATTACTGATCTGAGTACTGTACTGTGTCCATGTTTCACAAAGTAACCTGGAAAACATTTGTCACACAATTATTACCGTACTTGCTCTTTAAAACGCTTGTCAAAGATGTAGATTGTCTGTTTGATACCTTTTAGAAGTACTCTAGATAATGCTGTATAATTTCTGTTGTAATCTGTCAACACTATAATAAAGTTTGACTGTGAAACTGAGAAATGTGTTGTGTTGCTTACAGAGTCACTATTGACTACCTGTAGTAAAGGATTACTGGCAAAACTCTTTCACATTTTCATAGTCAGGATTTAGAATGGACCAGGTTTTCCAACCTCTTCTACATTTATGAAATCAAATATTTTTTTTGTAAAACCTTTGTGCATGTTTCTCTAATACCACAGGACCCTTACTACTAAATTCAAAAACCTTGGTGGGCCCAGAGACACCTCATCAAACACAAGCTTCACCAGGTCACTCGGTATCTGTAAAACATGGCAGGTTCATTTTCATTTAGATTATAGTGTCTTGTTTGGTCAGTGCAAATTATGGACAACTGATTTGGAGGAATTTGTCTTGTCCTGTCTTGAATTTGTAGGCAATCCAGCCATAGTTCTCCCGGTGTTAATGTAGCCTTATAAAAGTGTTTAGTATGGGGTTTTTTCAATATTTTTGGTAATACTATTAGGTACAATTGATTTTCATGGGTACTATTTTAAGCACAGAAAATCCTTTCTTATGTGCACTATAATCTCCGTTTCTGTGGCTATTCTCAGTGATTGCACCCATCATGCTCTTTATGTAGAACCATAGGATTACACTGTGGAAAGCATCAGGGGTGGCTCAGGTTCTTCACATCGCTGTCTTAGACACAAGAACTGCCACTGAGCCGAAAATGACATTACAGAAAAGATTCTTGACTGAGGAAGGGGAGGCCATTCTGAATGGATTGTCGAATCCCATGTTTTCTGACTGAAAAAGTAAGCTTTTCATAATGTGTCCAATTTAAAAGCAAAATAGAAAAAGATAGAGAACACAATGATCATATTATATTTGTCCAGCATTCACCCATTCACAACTACATCCATGCACTGGTGACAGAGGCTACCATGCAAGGTGCCACTTGCTCATCAGGCCCAAACCAATTCACATGCACTCTCAGTATTTTGTCAAATGATGCTTCGACACATAGACTGCAGGGGCCAGGAATCAAATCTCTGACCTTCTGAGCCACAGCCAGCCTTGACACCACTGCACCTTGAACAAAAGACAAAAGTGCACAAAGTTGCAGGAAAGTCATTCTGCATATGGGTTTTATGTTTAATTTTTTATATATAAATTTAAATGTTAAACATGTAAATAAGGCAGTGTTTTAAAGACTTTATTGGCAGCTCTGCCTTCATGTTGCGACAGCTTCACCAGTCTGTACCTTAGCAGTGATGGTGGGATTTATGTAGCATGAGAAACATCCTGCCTGTGCGGTGCAACTCAGAGAAAGAAAGGACTTCACGTTTCAAGTTTGATACTAGTCAGACAATTGTTCCAACTTATAGCTTAATCTGGGAAACGATGCAAGGTCATTTCTTGTTTCATGTTTCAAATCTGAAGGATTCTTTTGTTCCTTCATTACACCACGCCTCACTACAAGCACTGAATGGACTCCAAGGTTCTCTTATGGATGAGTTTTGCGTTAAGTTCTTCACTTCTTCTGTCAGATTTCACCTCAGAGCTCCTTGAGCCTCGGCCAAAGTGTGCTGTCAGCTGTTTTTGTTTTTCACAAAGTTACTCACAAAGTGTGCACCTCAGCGTCATTATCACATATCTAAAAAAAATTTAAAATGCATGCGTATGTCTGCCACTGTAATGGGTGGTAATGGGATGTAGTCTTTATTGAGTTAGTGGAACTGATTAGTGATTCAGAAGCTGTACAGTGCAATGTACAGCTTTACATAGTACAATTGTGTGTCACACATTAAATGTAGTCTTTACTGGAACTAGTCTTTTCAGAAACCAAAGACAAAAAGTCATTTGAAACACCAACATGTGAATTGTAATAACCCATGCAGGACATGTTCATGCTAATTCAGATCTACCAAAGACTGTCTGCCAACCTTTTGTGAGCTAACATTTAGTGGATCAGACAGCTTTGACTGGTGACATGCCTCCTCTGATTAAGGTCAGAGCAACAGAACAGCAGTATCTACTCGAGGGCTGTAGAGACAGTGACTCATGGTCAGAGACCTCTCAATGTCTCAGAGGTGACAAACTCACAAACTGTCCAAACCCTTATACCGAGAGCTGGGGTTGATGTTAGCCTCAAAAGTATCCGTATCAAGGTTATTCTCTCATATCTAAAACCTAGCATTTAAGAAGTCGAAAGCTTTATCTGTTGAGTCAAGGTTTCTTTATACATTTCTTGATTTATTCTGAGAGCTTCAGTCAGACCTGAGCCAAAATTGTTGGCGACACCTGCCCCAAAAGTGTGGTCTTGGTGTTAAGATTGCTTTTGCTTGTCAAACATTAGTGCTGAAGCTCAGGCTGACTTTGCTACGTCTCAAAGGAGACTCTTCAGTAGTGCGGCAACGATCAGTAGAGAAGCTATTTGATTTGGCATCAAGTTCAAACCGATGCCCTCTGTAATCAAGAGTCTTAGTTTACAAAGACAAAGAAATCTGTTTCAGCGAATGCTCCTATCTCACTTATTCAACTCATTGCCTTGTTCCCGTCTGAGGTGATATCTTAATGCTGACAAATTGGGCTCTAACACCCGTCTGGGACTAACAACTGCTTTCTCTTCTTACCCATCAGAACTTGCTCTATGCTCACCGAGACGGGTCCACTCTCCTGCACCAGGTTTGTGCCATTGGCACCTATGGCTGCTCTGAGCTCTCACACCATTCACCAGGGCTCTGCTAAGTGAGAGTCACTGAGTGAATGTGATCACAAACAGCCTGTTCACTCCTCTTTACCAAGCGTTTGACCCGCTGAAGCACACCTCATCCTTTCCTCTCCCAACATGTTTGACTCTCACTCCTCCACTGCACATGCACTTTTTAAACCCTCCTGACTTTACCTTTTGTTCCTGTGTTCCCAGGTCGTGACCCTTCAGTGTCCTTCTTCTTTGAAAATATATTTAAAACTTTAGTATGCTGTGTTTTAGGAGGTTATTATCAGGACATGCAGACGCAGATACTCTTGTATTTTAGCTCAGTCTAGTGGTTTTATGCGATATTTATTTTATTTCATTACATGCCTGTGCTTCTTGTTCAGTTCAGTGGTTTTCATTGGCAGATGTATTCTTTGCCAGAACACTGTTGTCTTTGCATTATCCAGAGTAGCCAGGATACTGGATACAAGGCATTGCTGTATATTTTTTAACAAATGTAAGTCATCATTGTTGTAAACCCAATACAATTAAATCCCATTCACCTGCATTGTATTGAGGTGGTGGCAGAGGTGTCAGCAGTGAATATCTCATAACTTCGACAAATGAATCCAAAACTATATAGTAGGGCTGGATAGCACCAGGGATAAATGTGAATTAACACTGTTGCGTGTCATGTGCGATATGTCTTCCATTTTAAAACACAACATAATTGATGTGCTTTTTAAGTGGTAGATGTAAGCAGCCTGCTGAATGTTAATTAAAAAAAAGTAGCCTCGACACATGTAAGTGTTGAGCCTTCAGAGACACAGGATGGAGCAGGCGGGGGCTTCTGGCTGCCAAGATTCACATTCACAGTACTCCAGGAAGTAAAGGAACTAATTTGTAAAGTACGGATGCTCGAGAGGGGTCAAGTCACATAAACTGCATGTGAGATGGTGTACAGTATACAGTTACTCTGTAAAACAAGCCCAGCAGGTGCAAGAAAAAAAACACACAAGTTTGTCTTGTAACATGTACAGGGTCAATTACAAGGAGTCTTTAGTTAGCTTCCTTAATTAGTACATTTTTTTAACGAAATTTGTAGGATTAGAGTTTTTCACTTGTGTTATACACACACATACGATATCTAAAATAAATTCCTGATGTCATTGGAAAGCTAGGAACTTCCACCCTAATGAGTCTTACATCTCCAGATTTATGACTCACAGTAACTCTTTAGGTATGACGTGCAGTAAAAGGGAGAGTCGTCTACTAAATCAAAGACTGATGAAGCAAACATGCACTGATTTAAAAACAGTTATCCCGTGCGGTGCGTCCGTTTGCACTTGTCTCCGCCCCTGCACTGCTTATGAGCAGCCACAGGAGAGATAGAGGTGTTTTCCTTTCTCTACTTAGCGCTGCACTCGGCACAGAATTGGACTGTGTGTAGAGAACAGAGAGAAGGAGCACGAGGGGAACACAATATAAGAAAGAGATGACAGCAGTAGAAGATATTACATCAAAGTGAACATGCAGACAGGTATGTGAGATCTATTTTAGAGTAAGATGGGCATAAAAAATGAGAGGAAGATAAGTTTAACGTCAATAATGTAGAAATTTCTGTTTCTGAGATTAGATTGTGACTTTGCCTCTTGTTGTAGCCGATTATCCAGCGTTAGAGGGAATCTCCTCCTTTCAGCTTCCTTAGCTCACATTTATAGGCTCAGCCTTGTTATTTCTTTAGTAGCCTGACTCTGAGGATGATGAAAAAGCACATCAGTATCAGGGGAGGGATGAAAGAGTTTGATGGAAGTGTAGCAGTTATAGCTGGAAAACAGGTTTTCTTGGATCACAATGAAAAAAATATTACAACATATTTAGTATTTTAAGCTATATTTACAGTGGATCTCTCTTATCTGTTCTTGCTCTGATTTCTAGAATACAGGTTGTACTGTCAGTGGTTGGTTGTGTCATGACAGAACATGTCACGTCGCTTCACTGGTTGATCTTCCCTAAGTGACAGATCAGCCAGCCGTGCCTCAAGCTATCAGTTGTTTCATCCTCACAGTAACTGCACTGTCAGTGAAAGCATACTTGTCAACAGAGCGACGTTTTTTAACAACCTGACATCCCCTTTTACTTTGCCAAGAGCAATTCAGTGCATGGCTTCAGACAGGAAATCCTGGTGGGTCACACTAAGTGCATCAGTGTAAATATAAGGAATAAATGGTGTGTAGGTTCATGTATTCTCAGTCTCATGGTAGACGTCTGTGAATATGGCAGCACACAGGATTGCCTCCAAGTTTTACAGATGTTTTTCAGCTATTCCCTCATACATAATTTCCTTAATGTGTTATGGTGTTAATTATATAATTGCTGTTTGAATACCAGTTTATGTCACAGTCAAGTTTGGCTTGTAGTCACTATTCGGCTGAAGATTAATAAACAAATTGTTCATTACATACATGTATTTTACATGTGTTTGCCGTGTGTGATCCCTTCGACCACGGGTAATAGAAATACAGGTTTGGATTTATTTAGTGTATTATCATTATTTATTATTTATTAGTATTGGTGGCAAATTACATGTCACCACCTCAGGTATAAGTTTAACGAAATAGCAAAAACTCTGACTATATGACTATAAATACAGTGTATGTGCTGGACTGTATTTATTAATGGACTCAAATAATGGAAGTGTGTATCCAGTGTACTGTGTAGAGCTCACAATGAAAATTATACACAGTACTACATGTTGAGTGCAAATTTTCTGCAAGCACATCTTCTTTCTTCTTCAATTTTACTGTAGTGAGAATAATCGAGAAATTCAATCATTTTTTCACCTAATAGGGGACACTTTCAGTTTTAGTAGCATCATTAGGTTGACTTCCTTTTTCCCAGGATGTACTGGAGTTTGAATGCAGACAAGGCTGTCAGTCTTGATTCATTCTAATCTTGTCTTGCAGAGTACGGGCGTTTTGAGGCCAAAATCCATGACCTGCGGGAACAGATGATGAACCACAGCATGAGCTCTGGGTCAGGATCCCTGCGAACCAATCAAAAGAGGTCGCTCTACGTGAGGTTGGTCTTTGTGGATTTTACTCTTTTTGGATGGATGATGGATGATTAAGCTAAATTCAGAACAATTCAGAAAATAAAAAGCTGTCATTTCATGTCCCAAATGCATTCCATGTGACATTTGTTTCCAGGCACCATGGCAAAATGATATGAATACTCTCTTTTAAAAGGGTTTTGATTTTGATTTACAGATGACTGATAAGAATAATCCAACTCATGATGTTTCTTAATGTAACAGGTTCTGCACTGAATTAATGTAAAGACTGTACACGCACATACATGTAACTGTAAAACCAGGTTCTGTGACTGAAACAGGAGAACATTTCTTATTATAGGAATCCCCATGGACCAACAGTCACTAATTCTCTCTGACCTGGTAAAGCTGTGTTTCTAGTTTCTCTCTGCCAAATTAGAAAAGACCTCACACAGATGTATGACAGTGAATAAAGGGAAATTCAGTGCATTTGTAATGCTTAACCTGATAATCTTGACAACTTCCACTGAATAGGGCACTGTTTGACTATGAGAAGTCAAAGGACAGCGGCCTCCCAAGCCAAGGGCTCAGCTTCAGGTACGGGGACATCCTCCACGTCATCAACGCCTCAGATGACGAGTGGTGGCAGGCCCGCCGTGTCACCCCACATGGGGACAGTGAAGAAATGGGTGTCATTCCCAGCAAGAGACGGTGAGCAGTGGAGAGAAACCGCTTTCTGATAGAGGAAAATAAATAATGATTCACTACATATGGACTAATACATCAGCACGCATATCAGCACTTTATCCGGATGTCTTGACTCACAATGAACTCAAATAAATAAGCAGTCTAATTCCACACACCTGTGTAAAGGTGAACGTACATGCTAGCACATTAAATAGCTCCCTGACAACATATTGTTATTCCTCCACACAGTTTGCACCAATGACTGAGGAGAGTACAAATATACACATGGTGTACAAGAGACTTGTCCTCACCTAGAGCAGCCAAAACGTTCTGTAGCTCAACACAGCGTCAGCATGACTAATTTCATTTAATCTCTTTGGTTAATGACTGACATGGCTCTTTACTTGGCAGGGTGGAAAGGAAAGAGCGGGCGCGTCTTAAGACTGTGAAATTCAATGCCAAGCCAGGGTCATTTGATTCTAAAGGGGTAAGTGATTTTGTGAGAGCTGCAAAGTGGCAATTTATATCCCCACGTTAATTTGATTATTCATACTGTAGCTCTAATGGACAGTAACTGTGAACTTCCTGTGTGCAAGACGTCCCTCGTTAAATCTTTACAGGGACTGCATGACTTCCTGTGTAACCAAATATAACCGTGTCTGTGCATTGTCAGATGCTGTTTTTGTAGCTCTGTTATTCTCACTGTAGTTTGCTCTTCATTTAAAACTCATTTTTACCTACAGGTCTCTCTTCTCATATGATGTTTCATTTATTCAATTATATTAAAAATGCAAACGTACATTATACCAACTTTTAAGCTAAAACCATGATAGCACATGTCAAATGTTAAAAGCAACAAACAGAAGGTTTGTAAATGGTGTCTGAAGTCTGGATTGTTACCACACTCGAGCATGACTCTACACATGGAGCCCTCAAACTATAGCTGTACATATATTACACACCAGCAGCAGAGTTTTGTGATCAAATGATGATATAGACAGCATATTCATTATTTGATACCATATCCTCTAGAGTTCCATCTTTTCTTTCCATCACTGCATGTGTTTTCTATGCTCTTATCGCAGTCTTTTCTTTGACTAAACCCCACTTATGTTACTCTTCTCATAGCATGATCTCTTTTCTCATCTTGCTTTTACTTTAAATGCCTTGATGCAACTGTGGCACATCAAGAAGTGCTGGGACCTACCGTATTATTCCCCAGATGGACGAAGGATGAATGGATGGATGAAGACGCTTGTTTAACTCTTACATTTGTTTTATAGATGACATGGCTCAATGTAGATCGTTTTTTAGTTTACTGTATGTTTCCATTTTACAGATTCAGACAATAAAATATAAAAAAATCAAACCATTTATTATCAGCATAAAATCTATTCAGATATTATAAGTTAAATTATTTATGAATACAACTAACCTATTAATTGTTTAGTCTAAATCATGCCAGAAAACAGTAAAAAACAGTAGTAAGAAAATGGCCAACACACTTCATATTGTCTCCAGATCAACAGTCCAAAAGCCAAAGTTATTTTATTTGCAATAATGTGAAAGAGAGAAAAACAGCAAATTCTCACATTTTAGTAACACTATGTATGTGTGTGTGTGTGTGTGTGAGTGTATGCGTATATATATTGCCTGTAAGAACTTCTTGATGTCCCACTTTTGCAAGCAGTCGTTTTGTCTGCATGAATGTGACAGATATACCTGTTTGCCCCATGCTTTTTCTCCCTTCACAGTCATTCAATGACAAACGTAAAAAGAATTTCATCTTTACACGAAAGTTCCCATTCTACAAGAACAAAGAGGGTGAGCAGGATGGCAGTGATTCAGACCGTAAGTAAGCTCGCAGACACACATGTCCTTCCATGCAGAGAGTCAGTGTAGGTCACATGTGGAGTTGACAGGGGATTTACAGGTGTATTTCAGGGGCAGAGGCTTTGTGGAGGCCTTTCCTGCTTCATTTCATGATCATTTCCTGAGAGATATTCTGGCTCGGTTGCTGATCAGTCAGCAGGAGAGAGGCTAAGTAAAAGCTGTTCATTTTCGTGTGATATGCCCCATATGGTGACAATGTATGACCCAGTTTCTCTTCAGAGATCATTTAGGTTCAGTCTCCGCCCTCCTACTTTTTATCATATTTTATTTGGCCCCCCCTGCTGGCTGCTCAGTGTCTGGACAGAGACAGGTCTGTCACTGCCTCGAACCTTTTACTTATGTTGCGGCTGTCCTCCTTCCTCTCTTTCTTCTGTTTTGGCACTCTTTGGACGGCCAATAGGACATCCTGGGGATAGGTGATGATGGGTATGGGACAAAGACATTCAGTAAGTTGGTCTGGGAATGATTCCTCATTTCTGTCGTATCATCCCCCCACACCCCGTCCCACTGTTGCATGCTGACCTTGACCTTGTCAGAAGGGGTGAAGCAGTTTCATTGAACTCATCGAGGACATTTAGGTTTTGGCCTCTATGTTTGGTTTGTTTTATGGTAAAAGGTGGCGGCTTTTGTTATTTTTGGTGGTGCATGGTATTAATTCACATCCATTTATATGCCTACTGTGGGAGCTCAGGCCTGTAAAGGTGGCAGTGTCAGGCTGTCACATGGTTCCAAACATTTTGGTCTGTCAGGGTGGAAGCACAGGCACCACCTCTAGGGTTTTCACATTCTGTTTAATTAGCCACCAGAGTGATTCTTATGTACTGGAACTTCCCGCACTTATATTGGCATGCTAAACAGATATAACATTTTTTTTTTTAGAATTGCACCCCCTACTGATGCCTTTATATACTGATCATGTTTAATGCATGTTTGCATGAGACTGGCAGAAACAACGATAATGTTTTTGCCTTTGCTTCGGAGCATGTCAGTTTGAAGTAGACTTTTGGAGCATGTCATAATTTAAGTTATGTTGTAATGTGTCACTGTTGGAGTAAACACTTTGGGACACAGGCATATACCTTCATGTTGACTGAAGAGAAAAATTCATTTGGAAGTAAGAGCCCTTACCCGCTCGCAGGGTTAGCGTCATCAGGACTTTCTTGTGCAGGTGAAATATGCCTGAGACGCCTCATTTATTTTAATGTTGTGTTTTCTGCACTTTATGCAGATGAGAAATTATTTCTTACAGTAGTTTTTTAAACCGTTTTAAATATGCTTAACAACATTATAAACTGAGATAGAGCATCACACTTGTCCAACAAAAACGCAAATGATTTGCTGAATGTATGTACAGTGAGGTTATGAAAACATCAGGTAGCTGATTCAAATCACCACAGTTTACTTTTCCCATATTAAGTTTTATGCCATAAGTTTCCAGAGGTTCTGAATTCATTCAGTTGGGAAGCTGGAGAAGTAGAAAATACTGAACTCAAGGCCAAAATATTAATAAATGTTTAAAAGTGAATGAAATTTTGGTTAATTATTTGGTTCAACTTTAGATGTGACAGTTTAGCGTCTGATTAATTTATTTAGCATGAGCTGTGCCCACGCCTTTTGATGTCACCCGGGCCAGAGAAGGCCACTTGTAGAACATGAGTAAGATAGACCAAAAATAACATGGGCCAGACATCTGTGATATTAGCTTCCATGCCTGTGGCTCTTGTCTAAATGTGGAATGTTGTGTATGTCAGTAATGAGTATTTGTCTGAGTAATACAATCATTTTTTTCACTATGCACCCCACCAGGGAGTCAAGAGGACGTGATTCTGTCATATGAACCTGTGTTGCGGCAAGAAAGTAAGTCACGTCCCAGTAAATGTTTCATCAAAGCCAATCCACATGATCACTGTGCTTGTGGGTGTGTGTGTGTGTGTGTGTATATACATAAACATAAGAAGTTATGACATGTAAAAGAAGAAGAAATAATTAAGATTCTGCACTATTTCTAGGTCATCAATCAGATATAAGCACATTTGTAGCACTGACCAGCTTTACTCCAGCTGTACAACGGGTCAGATTTCCTTCAGTTGTATCCCTTCCATTGACACATGCATTCAGATGACACTCAGGTGGATTTGATCTATTCATCAGAGACTTATTCAAGAAACTCAACTTGCAGCCGGTGTTCACCTGTTAGAAATATGGCTGTGCCTCTAGTTTCCAGCAGATCATTGCTTACTAAGTAGCATTGTGATAGAAGGAAACATGGCATCAGAACTAAGTGAAAGTGTCAGAAGTCAAATTGTTATTCTAAGCAAAGAGGAGCTTGCACAGTGTCAAATCATGGCCAGACTAAAGGTTTTCAAGGGGGCAGTGCATGGAACTTTAAAATGGATCAGTTGTATCCAATGCACAATCAGGTAGACCAAAGTGACCACACCATCAGAAAAATAATACATCAAGATTAGTTCCCTGAGAGACAGAAAAGCAACTTCATTAGAGTTACAGAACGTGCTATATAAAGAATGCAATCAGCAAGACTCCAATCAGCAAGAGTACTGTCAAAACAAGGCTGTGCTGTAGTGGCCTCAGTGGACGAGTGGCAGTTTCTAAATCACTTCTCAGGAGGGGAAAAGGACCAGATGCTTGGAGAGGGCTAAGAAATACCAGCATTTCACAGTGGATATTTACAGATGAACCCAAGTTTGAGATTTATGGTAGTAACAGATTCAAGTCTGGGGTGTTTTGTCTGCTCTGGAGTTGGACACCTGCACTGAACTGACTGCACCCTGACCAACAAGAAGTACCACTCCCTCCTTCAGAGACATGTTGTATCCTCTGGTTTGCATCTTTATGGACAAGGATTCATACTGAAGCAGAATAATGACCCATTAGTCCTGATTGTCATGGACTTTCCTCCACAGTCTCCTGACCTCAACCCCATTGACCAACATTTATGGGGGCACTTGAAGAGTGAGAAAGTCAAGCATTCTGTAAATCTCTTTGGAACCTTGTCAAATCGTGCAGGGATATAACATGGGTCTTCAGGTTTGGCACAAACTTGTGGAGTCCATGACAGTTCAAGTACATACTGTCATTAAAGAAATAGGGTGACATACGAAATACTATAATACTGATGATAATATGAAAACCATGTGCATTTCTCAAAGATTCAGCTTTTCATATAAATTGTTAAACTGATACTGATAAACAGTATTACAAGCAAAACAAATGCAAAATAAAATTATCTTGACTACTGATCAGACTCATTTCTCTTTTAATATCCTGATTTTCATTTTGGTTCTTTGGTTTAAATTGAAATGTAAAAATTGAGGAATTAGAATAAGAATGATCTCGAGTTCACAGGAGTGATTGTCCCACATGTTACAGTAGCTTTGCACTGACAGTTCCTAATGGGTAATGGATAATGCTCCCCTGCACACACCACATGAAAAATAACTGTCATAAGATTTACTTGCATGACAAACAATGAATGTTGCTTAACTGTTGTCTTTATAAGAAATCTTTGAGAAATGCAGTCAGTCTTTGTTTTTCTTTCCAGTTAATTATGCCAGACCCGTCATAATCCTCGGACCGATGAAGGACAGAATTAATGATGATCTGATATCAGAGTTCCCAGACAAGTTTGGGTCTTGTGTGCCACGTAAGTAGTTATTAGAAACTGAGCAGGAATGTATTTTTTTAACAATTAAACAAAACTATGTGACATTGCAGGCTGTATTCATGCTATTACATACTGTCTGTGTATATTATATTGATGTGTTTACCTGCTACTTCATCAGTCATGACCATGATCATACCCTTAGTGTCAGTGTGATCCTTTAAATTTCAATGCATACCAACATCACCCTCTCAATCCTGTACTGCATTTTTCAGTTTAAATCACTGATGGCTGTTGTGATATGGAAGATTTAAAATGCCTGGGTAAAAATAAATCAAACAAAAAACAAAAAAGGTTACATGCAATACACACTGTTTTAGGAATTTCATTTTTAAGCATTTGTTGTATTATAATTAAACATAAATGAATATTAAAATGTTAAATTACAATTATTTAACTTTTTTCTAATAACTGAATGAATTGCTTTTCATTGTGACGTGAATTTTCCATGCCATATTAAAATCAAATCAAAAAAGAAAAAAAACTCCGCAGAGTGAAATACATGTAAACTGCTGTGTTCAGAGATGTAAGCCTCTAGTTTCTCGCAGCCCTAAACTGGTAGTAAGGGCTGATAATGCTGCGGTGGTGTGTGTTATCCTGTTTGCACCTATTCTGCTCAGCTTCCACTGCTGCTATAGCACCTGTGACAGACAGCTGACATTCGAACGTCTTCCCTGTTATCTGGAGAGACTTTGGACAGACAGTCCCCATAATATTATACTGATACTGATATAACATTAGAAAAATGTCAAAAACTCACTATTCACTAGCTACAATCATAAGTGAGTTCAGGAAAAATATTTTGAAAATATTGCATTGCTATGTATGTTAAGCTCAAATCCTATGTTCTAAGTCCTGACATGGATATGATGGAAATATTACACGGGGCTTAAAAAAAATAAGGTCAACTAGTGCTTTTTTGTTTTTCAGTGTTTCAGGGTGGATGAGGACAGCACACACAAATGTGCACACAGTATGCAACTTTAATACTATACAGATACTCAGATTGATTAATTAAAAAAAATATATATATATAATGATAGACATTGCATAAAAGAATCCAGAAACGTACTCTATCAGCAGATGGAGGAACGTTTCTCCTCAGATTTCTGTCAGCTGCTGGAGGCAAATGTTAGTTGTCTGGAGACCGACGGAGCTTTTAAATTGAGATGAAGTTCATGATTTCAGTAGCTGAGGTTGCTGTTAGAGCGATTTGACTAACATTTACTTTACCTCTGGCTTTCCACACACCGCTGTAAATCTAGAGGCTCAAATCTCCTACACACACTGCTGAGGGGGACGACATTTTGTATCCTGCTTATTTATGGCTTTTCTCTAATATCATGCCCCCCACCCCATTTAAATTCATCCTAACAGCATCACCCCCATTGTGTATTATGTTCTTCATCAGCCAAAACAGCTTTTATTTTGCATGTTTTGATTTACCCATCTTTTTTATTTCAATATACCTTTTAAACCATATAAAGCTGCCAACAGTTCAGGGCACCAAGGTAAGTGAGCAGATAAGCTGAGTTGATTCTTTCATCCCTTTATTTAGAAAGTTGAATCCTTTGTTGAGTCATTTGTCCCCATAAATACTTTAATCCTTTTTATCTTTTTAGAGTTACTGCAATTTTTCAGTGTCAGGGACACTGTGTTCTGACACTTCCTGCCTTTGTAGAAGCATTCATTATCAGCCATCTTCTTTTCTTTAAAGATATCCAGTGAGATTTGCTCAAAAACATTCTAGCACATTATATCCTGAGACTGTACAATGTGAATTCTTTTTTTGCAAAAGTTCTAAAAACATTCTGGTTTTTTTAGCACATAAGTGGAGAGCAAGTGCTTGTGAATTTCCCCACTGCGGGATGAATAAAGGAATATCTTATCTTATCCATTATTGGAGGGGAATGGGTGACAACATTAAGTGTGCGGTTTCCCAATTTGCTGTTTTGAGCAAATTTCATGACTTAAACCCGTGAGTCGATATCTTTAAAAGTAAGATTCAGATTCAATATTTTTGCCATAAACAACTAACCAAACTCTGGTTGCCACTAAGTCACGATTTGTAAGATGTTGTTACAACACAGAGCAGCAGAGTCCTGTCCTACATATCTAACAGTAACACTATTCTGTTTGTGATGAAAGAGTCGTTGGCGCTGGCAACATCAGTGACACTAATTTGACAATGATGTACAGTGTACAGTGTTAATGAATGCATATAGCACCTTTAAAAGTATTGCTATGTGTTTTATAGACCCGAGTGAGATCTTTAGTGAAAATGTAACTTGTCTAACAGTGTTGTAGGCCATGTTATTTACTCATTGTCCTCCTTGCACCAAAGATACCACTCGGCCAAAGAGGGACTATGAGGTGGACGGGCGAGACTACCACTTTGTGATGTCCAGAGAGCAGATGGAGAAGGACATCCAAGAGCACAAGTTCATTGAGGCAGGACAGTACAATGATAATCTGTATGGAACGAGTGTCCAGTCTGTAAAATATGTGGCTGAACGGGTGAGACCCTTTACTTGTTTATAGAAGCTGCATGTTAGCTGCACCACATAACAGCTGTTAATGTATAAAAGATGTAAATGTGAGGTTCAGTTCTTGTAGTGTAAAGCCTGTATTGTACAACTGATGTTATCAGGCTGTTGTGTGATTTGTACAGCAAAGGAAAGAAAAGATCGAATGCCTTTCTCTGGACAGAGCTTTCACTTGATGCTGTTTGGGACAGAGTTCAGATTTACATCACATGAGATTCATTTTAAGATTTAAATAATTTTGCATTGTGCAGCTTTGAAATCACAGCCTGAGAGATTAGAGTTTGTGTGGTTTTAGGTGGTATATCATGTAAATCCATGCCTCTTTCAGGGTAAACACTGCATTCTGGATGTGTCTGGAAATGCCATCAAACGACTACAAGTAGCACAGCTCTATCCTATCGCCATTTTCATAAAGCCTAAATCTATTGATTCATTAATGTGAGTACTTATTTTCTTTCTTTTATTATAAACCACTCCTCTAAGTTTCTTTTTAATAATACTTACATTCCACTTTTACAATTTTCCAGTTGCCTACATGTGTAGATAAGATAAGATAAACCTTTACTCGTCCCACAGTGGGGAAATTCACAAGTGTAGTGTGCCTTACTGTTTTGTATTACTGAAGGACTTTTTGCAATTTATCAACACTTTACTTTAACTCCCCCTATTTATGATTCATAAATGTATTCATAAGAACAATTTAATAAAAAGGTTTATTACACACTAAAATGCAGTTATAAGCAGAAGTTAAAATTGTTGACAAATATGCAATATATGCATGTTAATAAACATTTGTCCATATATCTGCATAAAACTACATTATAACATGTTATAAACCATTCATTGTGTGTGTGTGTGTGTGTGTGTGTGTGTGTGTGTGTGTGTGTGTACTGCTTATAAACTGTTGAAATGAAAATCCGAGTCATGTCTGTGTGATGTTTTGCAGGGACATGAATAAGAGACTGACAGAGGAACAAGCCAAGAAGACTTTTGACAGGGCTATGAAGCTGGAGCAGGAGTTTTGTGAATTCTTCACAGGTATGATATCAATAAAAGCTCAAATACAGAGGAATCCTTCTATATTCCGCTTGTCTTTCACTGTTCAAACACAGTATATGAGCACACAAGGCCAGCTGGGTCCTTGATTAAAGACAACTGCAGATTTAAAAGCTTTCCTTCCAAATTAACACAGAATAGAAGGAGTGAGAACGGTGTGCTCACATGGCCGCATGCAGATGTCAAAATTAGTCAAGAGTAGTGCATGGGGGAATTTTAGCTTGATTTTATTTTAGTTAAAAAAAAAAAATTGTTAAGATTCCAGCATGCATAAAACTCCTCAATTTGTCAAATTGAAATGTGGAATCATTTTATGTAGGAAGATAAACTGATGTTAAAGCCCCTATGTGTCAATTTTATTTGTGATAATATATTTTAAAAAATGTTATGATGGCAACTGTTTTTGTGTAAAAACTTCAGAGAATCTGTGATAATTAGTGGGTCATAATTTTATAAATCAGAATTCTTCAAATCCTGTTCATGGGGGTTTTAAATATTTGACAGGTGTCAGGCTTTATCAGCGAAAAGGTGCATGTGTGACTGTAATGATTTAAATTTGCTATACCTGCTCCATACAAAGGTACATTGTAAATAAAGAGTTCCCTTTGCTTTGCAGCCCTGGTTCAAGGAGACACCTTAGAGGACATTTATAACCACTGCAAACAGGTCATAGAGGAACATTCAGGACCCTATATCTGGATTCCCTCAAAGGAGAAACTATAATAACTCATCACCCTGGAAGGGACTTCTGGACTGCTAGAAATTAGTAATAAGTTGTAACATATAACTGTATGGCAATGAATAGTCTTCATAAAAATTATTGTGAATAGGCCTATTTTATTTGTTTTGGGTTTTTTTAGTTTTTTGTTTATTTATTTGATCTTCTCTTTTGTTTGGTTATTGCTTCATTTTTCACTCAACATGAATGTTCCTGAATGTATTCCACAAATTGTTAGGACATTTAGGTCTTGAAACATTAGCCGTTTGTGTATTTGTTGATTTTCATTTGAACAAAAAGGAAAAGACATGTAATGAAAACTAAATGAATACGGGCTACGCGTCCACATCGGCAAATCGGAGGTGGCATACACAGTGCAGATTTCTTTGCTTCGCTAACATTGGAAGGAAAGTAGGTATTCCACCTGTGACACCCTCACCCTCCCTTCACACTGCAACAGCTAGCAAATAAATCATATGAAGTTTAATGTTTGGTCTGATTCTGCATCTGTGCGTCCCCTGAGCACAGCTTTGCTTTGTTTGTTTACATTGTAATTTCTTCCTTCAATAACTGTATTTATTTCTCTGATGTGACATTGAGGATGTGTGATTTATTCACTGTAAGATTTTCATGTTTGTTTGTTTTTTTATTTAAAAGGAGACGTTTCTCATCTAGCTGTTGCATTGACAATGATGAGTAAATGGAGAAAGCTGCTATCGGCAACAGAGGTGTAACACTATATTTTGCTACATAAATTGCTCGAGGGCACAAAAGCACAGAATTATTTATTGAAAATAGAACTTTGATTAAGAGGTCATCTAGAGAGCATATTTTATTTGAGTGATGTAGTATGTTGTGAGTGTGTGAGGATGGATGGGAATATTGTGGTGAACGAGACATTTGATGTTCACGATATTTTGTAGACTTGGAGTGGAGAGGGTGGTCAAGGTAATGATGAAGTTTAATACTGCAATACATTTTTGTCTTTTGAAACTAAGAGCTGGACAGTGAAAAATAGGAATAAAAATAAGGACCAATATTTTTTGAAAGTATAAAAATATATGATAGAAAATGCAGAAATGGAAATAAAATGAATGCAGAAATCGCACAAAATGCCATTAAGTATCAGATATTAATATTCTGTAGCAACATTGCGGAGTCATTAAGGATTTGAAAGACTAAAAGGTGAGTTTTCCGACTTTATTTTGAAGAGAACACTGATTCAGATGTCTTGTTCTCCACAGGCAGGCTGTGTCAGTCATGAGAAAGGTTTGATAATAATGACTGGGCTTATCCTTATAACTTATCTAATCTTTGTCCCATATTGTATCAGCTCATTAGGATGGGATCACTGAATGTCCAGTATTAACAGGGGGAACGATTACAGCAAGAAAACCTGTTTCATTGTACATACGGGCAACTGAGTATAGAGACAGTCATGAAAAAATGTGAATCTTATCCTTTAATTGTTAGAAATGAAAATGAAAACGTAAACATACTGATTATGGGCACAGTGTTAGACATTGGTGACCTCAGTCTACAACACGAATATTGGCCCTCGGGTGGCCAATCAGTGAACCTTGCTGATCACATCTCCTGCCTGTGGTTCAAACAGACAGCTGTTTTAATGGCTACAATCATGCCTAACCTAAGAAATCATACACTGGACACCCAAGCCAGACCTGGTGTGAAAACCATTAAAAACACCTTTTAATGTTCAGCAGAACACCTGACAGGACAACAAGGACTATCCTGAATCAGTTACAGAGAACCTGGAGACCTGAGTAAAGCTATCTCAGATTTATTCCAACTAATTTTAGAAGTGGATGAGCCCTAAACAAATGCTTAACTGATCCAGCACGATACAATACACTTTATCCACTATTTATAGTTTACTAGTGGCTAGCCTTGTTTGAAAGGGCATACAATATAGTACCTCGCTTTGTTAAAAATAAAAAAAATAAAAATCCATTATGTACTTAAAGCACTTGGAATGACTAATGCATCTACCAGTGTGTGATAACCTTCCTGTTCTGGTTAACTGCAATGTCATTGGTCGTTAGATTTCCATGACAACAGTTTGTGAGTGATATGTTCTAGTATTCCTGCGATTTGATTTAGACAGCATGTTTCACCCAACCTAAATATAGTAGTTACATTAAATGCAGGTATGTTTCTAATCAATGGGATTTTTCAAAAGTGCACTTATTCATTGTTTTTGGTAACAAAAATAGGCACTGTATGGTAAGTAATTAATACAATTTTTAAAGCAAATATAAATCAAGTCCACTGATTATTGTGTAAGATGGCACAGTGAAACCTGAGAAGACTGAACCCTGACCTGTTTGTCTGGACCACGTACTGTACCTGTAGTAGCTGATAAGCACTTAAAACACACGTCATTTTTGAAACGAGTGTGTACTTTGAAGATGAAAACGATGTTTTATGTACAGATTGGATCATATTTCTCCTGTCACTTGTCATGAATTGGTTGAGATTTGTTGCTGATGGAAAAACAAATATTTTCAGCACTGAGACGCGTGAATCAACACTAGTGTTTCCTTTTATTTTTGCAATATGTTTCAAGACATCCGCCATCATGCTTTTGCAAATTTTCCATGACGTATTGGTCACCACTTGCCTTAACAGAGAAGGTTTACTGTATATCAGAAATTAAAGCTTATAAATGTACTTTCCTTTGAGTATAGAACATTTTATTTAGTCCTCCTTCACATCTAAATTTCAATGAAAGAAAGCTGATTCAAATCTAAGGTAAATGTCATACTGAGGGTGTTGATGCCTTGTACTGAGTTAAAGGCTGAAGAGGTATTTTATATTATGTCATTTTATCTTAAAAATGAGCAATTCTGTGGCAAAAAGAAAAACATTTTATGACGAGACAACTTAATATTTTGACCCTTGTTTTTTGAAAGTGTTATTGGCCAGCATTATGATGAAATGTAGAAGAAAATATATCTTCATACTGGCTTGATACTAATGCTCAATCTAATACTGTACTTCCAAAGTCATTGTGAACTTTGTAACACATGATATAACATGATACAGACCAGGGATTTTTGTGTGGAAATGTAAAGGATGTTTGACCTATGCATGTTGCAACAGTCTTCTGTTTCCTGTGGATGTGCAATATTCAACACAACTGAAACATTGGGGTACTTGCTGTGTTTTAAGACATTATCAAACTGCAGATTTGAATCATTCAATCAGACTTGTGTCTATTTTAAACTTAAATAAAAACACTATTGTAAGAGCTGGTGTCACAGCAATATATCTTGGTTCACACACTTGGCATATTCTCTTTTCAGTAATAAACCTTTTACAATTCATGATTCACAATTATGAAATATATATACTGGTATTTAGCCAAAAGTAAGTATTTCAACTACATTTTTAGCAGATCAGTGTTATTTTCGGGGGGTTGCATCTTTGGAAGGACACTACCCAGGAAGGTGCATCCTTAATTAATGGTGGAGGGTAATGGTGCTCCTCAATACCTTAAGTCGTTAATATACAGTTCACCAGCAGGAAGTGGCCCAAAAACCACTGACAGAGTGGAAATCTCAGTGCTGAACCTGAACCATGAAATTCAGTTGGGATTTTAAAGGATAAATGCATCTTGTCCTCCAAATTTCTTAGAAATGAAAGCTGCATTTCGGAGCCACATCGGAGGAGAAATGGGTTAGGCCACGATGTTTTAGAAATGCAGACAATTTGGACACGGCTAACATGTTACATTGTGTTTTTAGTACTATATGTCCATAGGAGCTTTTTTTCCTTGCAAGTTGTTCGACATAATGTCCCCTTTATTGGTTAGAAATGATGGCTTTCTAGTCATGAAATCACATCGGTGATGTGAATATGTACCAGGCAGTGATATTCAGTGATATTTTTCTAAAAGCTAAACACACCTTTGTAGAAGTAAATAATGAAAATAATGAATGACTAGAAAAAAAGGGAAAAAAGTTAAATAATAATTAATAATAATTTGTATTCAATAGCAAAAGCTTTCCAAAGTCTGACTAAAATTTGTATTCCTTTAGAAGTATGGACCTTTTGTTTCTGTTGAGAATGCACCAAGTTCTCCACCAGAATCCCCAGTTCTTACCCTCATTCTGCTGTGTGCACAGATATTTGGTGCTCCTGTACCAAGTAATGTGTTGCTTTGATTTCATCTTCTATCCTGGTGTGTGCAATCCTGGGGGTTGATCGTACAGGCGCTACCACTGGTACCATCACTGATATGCATATACAATAGAAACACGTTTTTCCTTGTTGTTGACATCCAAAAGTATTTGACATCTATATTCATATGAGAATAAAAATGCTATGACGTTGCACAGTGAGAAAATTGTTACATTATTCACCGTGAACAGCAGAAATGCAGTCATCAGTTTTGACACTATAATGAGGTGTTACAGATTCTAAATGGACTAAATCTTATGGAACAACTTTTTACTACATACGTGTAGATCTTGTATTTTACTATTTAAGACCATTGCTGTATATACAGTATATGTCAACTTTGCATTCAAACATGTCAACAAGTTTCTCTGTGCTCACCATAGATTTCTGCACTTTACACAAGTGTGATGAGGAAACATGAAGCCTCCTGTGCACATACACTGAGAATGGACTTTTCAGTTATGTAGGAAACATTTTGTTTCCAATACATTTGCATGTTTATAGATTCTGTATTTTCCAGTCTGGCAGAAAAATGTGGAAAATGCCAATTAAAATAATTAAAATTAAAATCATCTACCTGCCCTTCAGACTGCAGTCTGTCTACTGGCATTTTCTCCTCCACTTTAAAAACATACCAGTGATCACCTCCTCTTAAAAAGCTTTCATTTTTATCCAAGATTTGAAAAAAATATTGTCTCCACTCAATTTATTTATTTAATGAACAACAATCATTTTTTTGGAAAAATTTCAATCTGGTTTTTGCTCTATACACAGCACTGACACTAAAGGTCACCAATGACTGATGATGATCACTGCCAGTGCAGGCCTTTATTCCATTCAATTCACTCTCTTTTGTGGGCTCCCCCAGTCTATTCTGGGTCCTCTCTTATTTGTTATATACATCTTCTCTCCCAGGGCAAATCATACATAGACATGATAATAAGAGCAGCATCTAGAGGCTGAAGTGCGGAAGTGATTATTAAAGACAAAGCAAATCTCAGAGTGATCATCTATTAAAGAGCCATTAAACCTGCAGAATTGTTTTTGCTAGATTTTACCACCTTCCAGAATTTTGCTGGGTTACAGTAAGAGCTAGCAATCAAGTTCATATAATAATCAGACTTAGCATTTCTCACGAGGGATGTATATTTATTTATAATTTTTCTAAAACTGGCCCAGTGTGATGCCTCCATAATGTGTCTGGCATGACGTAATATAAGCTCAGAGGAGAACCATGGACTAGATCTGTTTTTCACTCTACATTTTTTAAAAAGTGAATGTTTTCGTAAAAAGTCTAATTTTACATCAGGAATTCCAGATGTTAGACAGATGTCGCTAAAATAAAGGTCATTTAGAAAAGCTTCTCACCATCACCATCAGCTTCTCCTGATGCAATTGGACAGCGATCAGGTCGAAGACACCGCTTACAGCGATCTTATTATTTCTATTTGAGAAAAGAAAATCAATCAGAGTGGATCAGGTGGGATTTTTCAGGTTAGGCCTGGTAGGTTCAGTGATTAACTGATATAAATTGAGACCAGAAGAAATCTCCTTTAGATAATTGGAAGCAGTGGTCTGCCAGTCTGAATTAAAATCTCCTAAAACTATCATTCCAGAATTTGTATATTGCGAAAGTAATCAGTAGATTTAGGATCAGCTGAAGGAGGTCTGTAAACTCCATTCCAACAAATGAGTTATTAGATCCACAGTGGATCTTCAGGGCAAGAAATTCATAACATTTAGGGACTGTAACAGCTCGTAAAATAGAGACGGAAAAGCAGGATTTGACATAAATGGCCACTCCACCACCCCTTCCAATTCTGACAATTCTAAAAATATTATAATATTTACGGCTACTTCTGAATTAGTAAAACTATTCTTGAGCCATGTTTCTGATAAAACTAGAATATCAGGGTCTACTTGATTTACTAAAATTTTCAAGTGGTCAAGTTTCTGGTGCTGCAATGGACTTTGGCTGCATCAAGCCTAAGCCCTTTCTGGACTTAAGTTTATCTGGGTTATTTAAACAGAACACAGGCTCAAGCGGGCATTCAATCAGAGGAGGGGCAGGAAGAGTTTAACAACAGGATCAGAAGCCTGAGGAGCAAGAGACACAGGTTCAAAAATCTGAGGGCTGTTCAGAGGGAGACAGTCACAGGAGGGCAATGAGTGCACCCGGCCACAAGGGGGAGCATGAGGGAACGTGTCTGTGCTGGGAGACTGTAGTGAGGTCAACGGGCAAGTTTGTGACCTTTGACCTTTGTCTTTGTGTTTATGCTGCATTGTGCAGGGGCCAGTCAGTGTGAGGAGGTTTATAACAGCGATGCTTCTGTTTAAACACAAGCTGATCAGCAGCCATAACTGTTTCCTACAGTCTGTGGTCCTGTCTCTGCTTTTCCTCTACGTCTTCTGCTTCCAGCTCATGTGACGCCTGTTAACATCTCACACAGAGAAGCAGCATCTTTGGAATCTGGCTTCATCTCTTCATCAGAAAGCAAAGTGCTGGTTGTGTAACTTGGTCCCCAGAAGTTCAGTTATTTTAGCTGAGTTTGTTTTGTTGTGTTTAAAAGTTGTTGATTTCCAGACGAATTTCCCTGAAAGTCATTTTAAAAAATGGATTTAAATATTCCTTAATTATTCCTTTACTTTATTCTCCATATATGTTGTTGTTAATGTAACAATTAACAAGCAGGTAAGTAAAATGAATGTCATCAAACATAGTCCCAGAATCCCAGAATATGGACGGCGTGGCATCAGAAATTGTAAAAATAATTATTGAAGAGCTGAATTTAGATCAGATGGCTGATCTACTGAAACTGTCTGAAGTGAGGTAGGAAGGTGGGAAGGACATACACATTTGTTAGTAAATCAATTGTGAGTTTTGTGGCTAAACTGAGGAATAAACTGAACTGTGTCCCTGCAGCACGAGACAAACCATCAATGAAGCTACTCATTCAGGGAGTTGACTGTGTGGTGGAGGACATGGTTGAATGGTGGACACCACGTGGGAACACAAGTTAAATTCGGCAAGAAGATCACAGAAAGAACACGCACATATAATTATTAAGGGTTTTGCTTTTGGAGGCTTTCTTGCCTCTCTGATTGTACCTTTTGATTCTAAATAGGCTATTCAGTGGTGAGTTTAACTTTCTGCAGCTCCTCTCGAGCTTATTCTTTCTGTAGCTCTCAGCATCCATGATGTTCAGTGGAAATGATGTTTCTCTGTGATGATCCAAACATGTACTGGCTCATATTTTGTTAAAATGGGATTGGGAGAACTATACCTAAACTTACAGAGGTGCACAAAGTGTGTACTACATGAAGATTTTGTAAAACTGTAACACATAGCTGAGCAAAGATGAGCAAAGATGCTGTCCAATCAGCAGGCACCTACACCTCATGAAGATTAGTGCTAGCTCTTAATGTTAGACATTTCAATTTGTCAAGTAAAACCCGACATACAGTTTTGAGATGAAGACATACAGGTTGATATTTGATAACATTGTTAGAGTTATTTTGTTGGCTTGCTAACTCTGCAGTTCAATGATTGTCATTGTCTTTCAAAATAGAAATACTCAGAGTGCTTCAAAATTGTTATTTGTGTAACAGTATATCAGTCTTATAATTTAAGTGAAAAATAGCAGTGTTATTGTATCATTAATATAAAATACAAAATATTTAGAACTGAAGTGATTAGTTAATTGATCAGAAGCACAGCAGGAACTTCTGAATGATTTGATCCATTTTTTTTGCATACTGACAATTAATGAATTAAGTAATAATTAGGCTGAATTTAGGGAAATAATGTACCAAGTGTACCAGAACTTCAATAAGGTGGCAAAGTGGGTGTTTCTCAAGGTTGAATTCATGTTTTGCTTTCCTGAAATGACAATATGTACATTTGGATGAAGCTATGTATAAATTTGAGTATTTTATATTTCAAATTGCGATTATTATAATTTGTCACACAACACAAAGTCAATATCACATCCTGCATCCTGTGTGATCACCAATCCACAAGAGGGCAGAAATGTACCACTGGTGCAAACGTGTCTCTTACCGTATCCTGCATCCTACATATTTCATTAAAAAGACAAATGATCCTTTCAAGTATTGTCATGGTTTCTGAAGTACATATTGTCTTAGAATAGGTGGCAGCAGATGAAATTAGCTTATATACTGTGTATGGTCAAAGAGTCATTTTAATCTGAAAAACAGCTCTATGAAACTAATGATTACAGATCTTTGCAGTCTTATATCAAAATTGCTTCTGATTTCAGTAGAGCCTGAAGGCAGTGATTGCTTGTAGATGAAACATTTTCATAATTCCAGTCTGTGTTAAGATTAAGATATTTATACCAATGTATTACAAGAGTAGAGCATAAAACTGCATCAGACAACATTTATTTTAAAAATACACTACCTTATGGTTTTTTCACATTGATGTGGTGACTCCAGCCCTACAATCTCCAGTCCTGCATCCAGGCTGACATTGCTCTTGCAAAGTTCAAACTGATTGACCTTTTCAGTTGCGCATTGTGGGAACCCATCACATGCAGTACAAAAAAGCTAGCCAGCCAGGAAGGAAAAGACAATAGGGAATATTAATAGTGACACAATCAGAATCATACAGGATTATTCTGAGTTTGTTCACAGGTTTTGGTTGAGAAACATGCTCCTGCAAATATGTTGGTAAGTATGTTTGCATACTTTTGTTTAAACACACATTTTAAATTAGAAATTGTTTGATTTGGTCATATGTTATATACAGGGAGGGAAGTAAAAGTAATAAAGTAACAGGTGCACCTTATAATGTAATGCAATACAGTACGACAGCAACACAACAGCCTGAACAAGGAGATTAGAGTGCAGTCAAAACCTCTGCGGCACAGTGTCATACTGAACATGAAATGTTTTAAAATGTGAGAACTTTTCATCCTTGTTAGTCAAAGCCAGAGCCTCAGCTACCACAGATGTTGATTTCTTATGTACACACCCGTAGATAGACAGCAGAGTATGTACTATGAAGCGCAGAAGTATGATTCATTTGTTCATTCAGTTTATAGAAATTAGCTAAATAGCTCACTCACAAGTTTTTCAACTGACATTCTCCATTTATGCAAAATTAAAATTCATAATAGTACTAATTCATAGATATTTTTGAAATTACAATTGCAGTGAACTAAACAAAGTCTGATGAATTAATTATCAGATGAGTGGGATACTGTGAAATTCCAGGAATGGATTTGGAATGGAATTTCCAGCTCATAGTATCCCACATTTTTAAACTACTAGTAAAATAACTAAATAGTTTTGCTTTACTTAAAAGTTTAGCGTTAGCTAGAAGTGTGGCTCCATGGATGGCAATGTCTGTCTGTCAAATGGTTCACTTCTTCCATCCAGATTGAAATATCTCAACACTCTTTACCTTGACATTTTGTACAGACATTCATGGTCACACAGGATGGATCCTACTAACATTAGAAAGCCTTATACATTTCCTGTAGCCTAGTGTCACCACGAGATTGACATTTTATAGTTTTTGAGTGAAATGTCTCAGCAAACATGGATGGATAAAACTTAATAAACACATTCACTTGAGGATGAATTGTAATAACTTTCTGATCCCCTGAATTTTCCTCTTTCGCACCATCATCAGTTCAAAATGTTTAGTTTGCTAATACTTTGTTTCAAATACCTGCAAAACTAAATGATATCCCTATCAGCTGCATCTGTATTTTTCTGTGTACTGGTGCCAAATGTTAGCATGTGAACAGACTAAATTACAACCCTGATTCAGACAAAGTTGGGACGCTGTGTAAAACATAAATACAACAGAATATAAGCGTTTGTAATCCTTTTTGACACATACCCAATTAAAAACAGAACAAAGACAGAACAGAGATTTAATGTTTGACCTCATCATTGTCATTGATTTTTGTAAATATATGTTTATTCTGAATTTGATGGCAGCAACATGTTTCAAACAAGTTGGACAGGAGCAACAAAAGACTGTGAAAGTTGTGGACTGATCCAAAAACACCTGTTTGGATCATTCCACAGGTAAACAGGTTCATTGGTAACAGCCTTTCTAAGAGGTTTTGAACCAGCAGTGCTGAGGATAAGCCAGGATCTCTCTCTACCCCACTAACCCCATTTCCTGTTTTCCAAAAGCCATTAATGCAAATGCTGTAATGTTAGGCCCAGATGACAACACAGCAGACATACTGACCTGTCATCATAGGAAAAGCGCAGGTGTTAGTAATGGCATTAACAATAATTCCAGTCTATTCAGGTATTCCAGTAAGTCATAACAGTGAGCTAACATGAACAATACCAGGATCCTGAAACTGAAGCAGCCACATGGAATTCAGACATCATTAAGTTATTATTTACACCTGTGCTTTTCCCAATGTGACATGTCAGAACATCTTTCATGAAAAAGGCTTATGTTGCCACCATGCAACATGTTGCCGTCATCAGGTTGTGCTGGCATAAACTGCCATAACTCACAACCTAGATCACCCTCAATGTAAAATTTGATAAAGGTGTTCCTAAACCTACAATATACATTTCTTGATTTAGCGCTGAAGGTATATTGCAATTCCAAGGATACTAACAAGTGACTTCTCTGAATTTGTGGTATTTGCATCCAGGCAAAACTCACAACAAATCAGCCAAACGGACAGTGGTGCAATCAAAATATAGATTTGTCTTAGGTAAATGTACTCAAAAATAAAGACAGTTGTACATGCGTTTGCTACTGAGCTGAAGACAACTAATTTCAGCAGTGAAAAAAGAAAAATATATGTCTCAGATAACTCAGAGTTTAAGATTTTACTGATCATGTTTACAGCACTTCATGGGCTGGCTCCTAGTTATAATGTGGAATGGCTCCTGGATCACCCAGAGCTTGGCCTCAGATCCTCAGACAGGGCCATTCTGGCTGTTCCTCCAATCCTGACCTAAGACTAAAGGTGACTGGGCTTTTGCAATCAGATTGACCTGTTTTTGTTTTGTTTTTTTAAATCACTTTTTTCATTGTGCTTTGTTTTATTTATTGTTTTATCTTTATTTTCCCATTAAGCATTAAAGTATGTGGTAACTCCGTTTATCATTATTATAATCACCTTAATCTAATGTCAGCCAGTGCTGCTAGCATTTATTTTGCATACTTTACAATCATGTCATATTTTAACTTTAAATTGAGCTGCAGCAGTTCCTGTAGTTTTAAATGAAGTTCTGCAAACTGTGGAGCCAGCGTGAATATTCAGTTGATGTCTCTTCCTGATTGCCTGATACAATCAATCAACACACAAGCTGCTCAGAGACAGTAACATACGAGCCCTCTGTACTAAAACCCTGCAGTGCTCAAAAGACTGGACAGGCTGTTGTAGTAGATCAAAAATACACCATGAAATACAACGAGACCAGTGTAGTTCCACTATGAATACTACAAACAAACACTAAGTTTATATTGTCGGTGTATTGTGTCGGCCTAAATGTGCCACACGTGTCCTGAACATTAAATTTGAGGACGTTACACTAAGCTCAAAACACTACAATGTAACGTCGCTTCTTATTGGTGAAATCAAACTGTCAATCAAAAGGAGCGTCCACTCACATGCAGCATTACATGACGGGGTGGATATTTTCAATGTGTACATTATGCTGCAAAACTGTTGATAATTTCAAAGCTAAAGCTTTTTAAGAAGAGATTATCAACCAGCCGCTGGTTCACCACTTCGCTGCTGACAGGTATGTACTGTTGAACCATCGTTATACATTTCTGTGACATTTTTTATCAGTTATCACGCGCACAAACACCCAGGAAGCTTAGAGCAAGTATCACTCAACTGAGACAGATTGTTAGCAGCGTTTACTGAGTCCTTATCGGCGTTTTCTGATGCAGTCCGCACGTTTGCGGTGACCTTTGACAACCGGACAGTGCTAAAAGATAAAGTTAAGTCAGGGATGTTGTTTGCAAGTACAGGCCATTCTGGCTATGAGCACTTTGCAAACCGGGGGAGGGGAGGGATATAGCTGAGATGAGAATTTTCTCCCACCTCGAGGAAAACGAAAGTGATTTTTATTACATTATGTGACTGAACAAGTGTGTATTTCTGCCAGAATCAACGCAGCGTGTTGTTATTTTTGTGGCTTGAGGTCGTTTATTGTGTCGCCTTGGCCGGCAGTAACATTCATCATCCAGCGAAGTGCTGCGTTTCTGTACCGTTGTCACGTTAGACAGAACAACAAATGTAACTTCCGGTTTACATTTTAAAAATAAAAGTATTGATTTCATGTTGGATAAATACACCATTTCATGCAAATGTTTAGTGTTTAATATTATCTTAATGTACGTTTTTACTGGCAGAACAACAACGTACAATGTGTTCAACATTATACTTGAGGCTCGAATTTACCAACAAGGGCCCCAGACCCCCAAGGGGAACCAGGAGTCTCATTTCCAGCTTGGTCCTACTGGCCTCTGGCCTCTGAGGATGTAATGAAGCTGTCATTTAGTCCTCTCTCTAGTCTGAACATGAAGGCAATATGGGCATCGGGGCTCAGTAGCAATTTTTTGTCCGGATCCCCCAAAGGTTAATCCCACATTAGTTATACCAGTATATTTTTGCCATAGTTGCTGCATGCTCTGTTGATAACCTCAAGAACCTGTTTTTATTTGAGCTTATTTTTTATTTTTACATATTACTGTACTCTTTGCACTACTTTTTAAAATCTTGTTTAATTGTGGGTTTTTAAAAAATATTGTTCTTAGTGCGTGTTTCTCTTACATCTTTTATATTTTATCTAAAGCACTTTCCTAAATATTTAAATAAAATTGCCTTACCTTGTTTGATTAATTACAATGCCAGGCTTACTCAGAAAAAATACTTTTGCGAGTTTGTGTGAGATGTAAAAGAAAGGCTGCTTAAAAATAAATTTCTGTTGAGTCCTCCTGAGACAGCATACCATTGAGATACACATCATGTACTGTATAATAGCCATCATATCAGAGCTAGACACTGATTTATAATAAAAGACCAATGTTTGCCCGACTTGGAGGAATATCTGTCCAGTTATACTCATTTAATGGGGTCAGGTATCCCTAAATAAGTGGTAGAATTATTGGAATTGGAGTTTTTATTTTGGTGGCAAATCACTTCCGGTTTCCTTGTGTCTCATTCGGGTGGACTTGACACAGCCGTGTTCAGTACAGCCAGTGCTGAACTGTTATGATGTGTCAATAAGTTAAAAAGGTGGACGGCACCAATGATGAGAGCCCCCCCTCCGGTACCTGAGCAGGATATTAGAGGTATGTTTAGACATTAAGTCGACGGTCATGACAGAGAACTTGTGCTTTTATTGATGTTCCGTTAAAACCCGGTCGCTGTTTTCTCCACGTCTCTGTCAGTCACTCTGAAAAATAGTTATTATCGCTGCTTTGGACATGATGTCCGCCTGCTGGATTTCCCCTTTCATTTCGCTCCCCATCGACATCTCATTGATAGCCAGTGTTAGACCATACACTGTTACCGTGTTGCTTAAATATGTCTTCACTCCTGTTTGAAATCGCCATATAAAATACATGGCAAAGCAACTGTTCCTCACTGAGGTGGTATGACTTCCCCCCCTCCTCCTCTTTCCTATCTGCATCAAATACATAGCCACAAGCCTGTATGTAAACGAACAGTCGCAACAGCACAAACAAGTATTGTGATCACATTTTAGTCTATGTGTTGTGTCAAAAAAAGCTCCTGCTGTTTTGGAAACCATTGCACGTTAAAACCGTGACACGTCCAGTTAGCAGGCTGTGGAGCTAGCAAGCTAACTAGCTACTTTTATTCCTAGTAACAGTGCTAGAAAATGGAGCTACTGCCCAGCAAAACACTGGCCACGGATGCGTGTGCCTGGACAGAAAATCCCCAGTTTAATTAATCACTGTGGATGTTTTTGTCCTCGGAGTGGGACACATTTCGACGACATTGTCCTCGGGAGAGTTTGACAGGAGTGAAATATCCCCACTACTGTACTGTACTTGGGTTTTCTCCTCCAAACCGAAGCAAGATGGACTCTCATTCGGCTTGTCTGTCTTGTCAGGGCTCAGATCGACATTTTGCTCGGAGATGAACATGTGTGCTTAGAGGTAGGAGCACGTTAGGTGGGCAGATGGGTCGTTTATTCGCATACCTCACACATTTTGTGCTGTTATTGTGAAGCTCGATACTCAAGACTTCACTCCCAATACAGACAGTCGGATCGGGCATCAGCAGTTTTACCTGAGAGCACAACTGAAGCTCTGCGCAGCAGCACACTCACTGTAACGGTGCCTGCTTGATTTAGGCTCTATAATGCTGTATGAAATGCATCCAGTGGTCGCAGGGTTCTGGCCTACATGTTTTGGTTTTGGCCACAAGGGCGGATCGACTGCACGACTGAAGTGATCGGTAATCAGATCTGACAAAATGTCCCACCGTACTTTGAAGCTGATGAGGGCTTGTGCTATGCCAGTGTCACTAACTAATGCTTTATTAAAGTTGCTTTGCACACATTTATTTTCCTGCAGCCGAGCTCATGTTGGAAAATTGTTGCAGAGATGACAGCATGACTGAGAGCAGTGTCTTGTATTTTATAGGTCATCGTCATTGCATGACAAAGGCTGTGGCAGATTCATCTTCATCACTCATACAGCATTTCCATAGTTTTTTCTTAAGTAAGTATCCCCGTTTTCCACTCGACATCCATACATACAACCACTGGCATCTAGTCTGGGTGATTGTAAAAGATTACAGTCATTAAATCTTTCATTCATGGATTGCTAATTTCATTTATGTCATGTTTCGTAAACATCCAGAAGTGCAAACATGTTGAGAACCAATAAAGGAAAAGATGATTAATTATCACGTTATAATTATCATTATCACTTAGAAGTGTAAAACATTGAAATGTACTGCAGATAATGTTAAGAGAACGTTGTTGTGATGGGGTGCATATTTTTCATACAACCTGCTCTTGATTTTATTAGACCTGAAGTTGAATGCAAGATGAGACAGGACCAGGTGCAAGTTTACTTTTCTTAACTTATTTACATTTTCACATTGTTATGCTGAATTTCTTAGAATGAATACCACAGTCGAGCGAGCTCAACTCCATTACAGGATGCTTAATAGTGCAAGGGTCAAAGATACACTGTCCATTAAGCAAATCCAATTATTGTACTGTGGTGCCATAATATTTATGAAGAGGTCCTCATTCTTTCTGTAAACCTTTCCTCTGAAATGTGGCAACATGACAGAATCAAGAAAATATTTCACTTAAAAATCAGTTTACATAACTATTGAATTGATGCTTGTGGCTGACTGATCACTTTCTGTTGTGACTTTATTCCTATTATCTTTTTTGCCACACAAACTTGCCAAGGACAGCTCTAAGAAAGCACAGAGTCCGTTAATGATCTTGTGCAGCTCTTGTAGAGACTAATAACTGAAAAGAGTTTGCTGCCCATTAATTGTGCGGTGTTTTCTTCCCTCTTGTTGAGTCACTTGATGTTTTTTCACAACTGGGATGTGTAATGTACTAAATTTAAACAATCCAATAAGGAGGGAACTAATAATTTTTTAACTAACAGAACGAGGTAAAATCAAAGGTGTTGGCTGTCACACCCTCCTTGCTACCTGGTACGCCACATTCACCCTTTGATGTCACATGGAAACCACCAGCGTGAAAAACAATGCACTTCAGTAATAATAATTATATAATTTATAACACCAATTATAAACATACAATAGTGGTTTTTAGTTTTTCTGAAAATCCTGACTTTGGTTCAATCAGGGGATGATGTCAGTTTTCAAAACCAATACATTTTTGATCTATCAGTGTAAAATGACATCTAAAACACAGTTTTAGGTTTGTTATTTTACATTGCTTAAATCTCATCAGCCTAACTAGAATATCTTTCATATAGACCCATATGCAGTCTTGTTCTTTTTTCAAATATATCAGTTGAGATTAAGATCCAGTGACAAGGATTTTAAAGCTTCATTTAGTATGGCAGTACAAGAAATGAATTCATGTTTATATCGTATATAGATGTGTCACAATTCTTCAAATGCAGGATTAAATTTGACTTCCAATTTTAAGATCACAATTTAATTAGATTTTTGATTTAAACATTTTGTTCAGCACCAGCGGCTATTGATAGTGGTAGACTATCACGTCTTGATTTGTAAAGATCAACAGATTGTTGGTTTTATGCCCTGACAGCTGTTGTTTACGTTTTCAGATTCTTCTTTACAAAAATGGGCTATATGGTATCAAGTGATATAACCTCCAACTTTTTTTGGGGGGATGTACCACACTAGGGCTATATGGTCTAATTTAAGTAATTTATTTGAAGTGTAATAACTTATTTCAGATATACAGTTAAACCCAAAACAAAAATAGGAGTCACTAGATGGCAGAAGGGTACTTTACAACAATAGCCTCTTTCTACACAGCATGTGTGTATGTAGCGGTCTGTATGTCTAACATAGCCTAAAACTGCAGTTTGTCTTTGACATAACTGACGGGAAAGGCCACACCGTGGACTTCAGGAAAGCAGGAGGATTTTCCAGATCCTTTTCTCTGTCATCTCCAACTCCAGCATGGTGTCTAGTTGAAAAGTGCAGCTGTAGGTACTGATAAGTGTTGTACACAAATACAAGTAGGTGGGCGTGGAGACAAAAAAGAACCACAAGGGGAATCGCCTATCCTGCTTTTGATTTCGATGATTGAAATTGAAAGTTCATTTTGATCGATTTTCAATTTAGAATCAAAGTGGTGACACCCTAATAATACATGCTTTTTTTAAACTTTGGGGACACTAGCTTGATGAAAAGCAAGTCTTGAGTTCCCGTGATCCCTCTGCTTACATATTTTCGTTTTGGTAACACATTCTTTGATATGATTTGAACATAGCTAAAACTTTACAAAATGGTTTTATAACAGTTCTGTCCACTCCAAACATAGCACCAAAATATGAATTATATTGGTATATTTCAAAATTCAACCTCATTTCTGCACAGATAGTAATGGGTGGTATTGTTAATGTGTATTGTTGAAAAGTTGGAGATTCCCTGCAGCACTCCAGCTTACTGGCTCAGGGTGACTGTGTATTCTTTAAACATTTTATTGGAAAACTGGTCCTCCAGCAATGTGTCCAAAATGTCCCAAATCCTGGTGACTGCAGCTGCTCCTCCTGCAGCTGCTTCATAACAAGAGCACTCAAGTGTGTAAGAAAATAAGGCATGGATGAAAATAATTAGAATTGTCCTTAATTGTAATGATTTCTTTGCAATCCCAATGAGACATTCTGGACCACCATGTAGCAGAACTTGCTTCTTTTATTTCAAACTTATACAGGTGAAGTAATTACCACATTATCAGTCTGATCTCAAAAGACGTGGCTTCTTTTCGATTAAATGAATCTCCGTCTCTACTCCAAAGGAATACCCAGGACAACAACTTCAAACCAGTAACTCTAATTTAAAAAAAAAAATCTAAACATATATACTATATACAGTAGTAGAGTAAATATTTAAAAATTTGATGACTTGTGGAATAAAAGACAGACCTGTTTTTTGTGAACAGAGGGCAATGGCGCCTTGCAGATGGCAACAGTTTAAAGAAGGAGGCAAGTGGATGCCTCTTGTCAGCCACAATAGTATCTGCCTTGTTCATAACCCGGTCTCACTACCCAGGCTGGGTAGTGTGGTTCCCAATAGTTTGCTGGCTGTTGTTACTATCTAGAGATGCCGCCGGGCAGCCACAGAGCAGCGCCCCTGGACTCTAGTGTGACATATGTATATGACATACATATATGTAATGCAGCTTTAGAAATTCCAACCACCTGACTTAAGAGTTGTCATCTATTATTCCTTGCCATGAGAGATGGTGACTGAAGGAACCAAAGGTCAAACCTTTAAGGTTTTCAGCTTTCACCTGTGGTTTGTATACCACCATCAGGCAGGATTAACAGTGCAGATGTAAAAATAGGAGATCCTGTGTGTACGTGTTGATAAGACCAAGGGAACTTATCTGACAGCAATTAAAAAAATGTGCAAATTTCACAACTATGTGGAGAAATCAGTGGACCAGACACTGCCAGGTCACAGAAGGTATTGTAAAGGGTTCAAAAATTAGATCTTTAACAGTCACAGCAAAAGTTCAGTTGCAGTGAAAATGTGATTACTAATATTTATGTCAAATTCCATACCTACTTTGTAAACCTGCTTGCAAACCTCTCTTTCGCTCATCCGTGTGAGCTCTTTCTCTCTCTCTCTCTCTCTCTCTCTCTCTCTCTCTCTCTCTCTCTCCTTGCTGCGAGTCTGCATCACACTTCTTTTTTATCAATTGATGGTTTTTATAATGCCTGGTTTTGCCATAGTGCCTACTTCCTGTATCCATACATATATATATATTTTTTCAATTCTAGCCTTGGTAATAAAGTAATATTTTTCACCAGGTTGTCAACATGTGTATAGCCTGCATTAAACAACACGGTAAGAACGCACGGGGTGTGTCTATGATTTGCTTTTAGCAGTCCACCTTCAGGACGTTGTTGTTTCACCATGGCAAACCCATGTCAATAACATCCGCAGTCACATATTTACGTAGCCTAGTGGAAATGCAGTCAGATTCTCTTCATACTGCGGTTGTCTTTTTCTTAGTCCTTTATGATCCATTGAGGTCAGGGAAAAGTGTTTAGGAAAAGACATAGGATGCATTTTTTTGTACTATTTTCCTTAGTCTTATGGTGTGCCCAATCTGTTTTTTTTTTTTTTTAGGTGTGGTTGTACCATGAAGGGTGGAGGAAGGGGTAAAGAGCCACCTGTTGCAGGGGAGGTCACTGGAAAGCGCCCTAAACGCAAATGCCTGCAGTGGCACCCACTTCTCTCCAAAAAGGCTCTGGATTTCTCAGAGGAGGAAGAAGAAGAGGATGAGGAGGAGCTGGAGAAGGTGAGTGTGTTTGATGGCTTGATAGTTAATTTAATCACCTTGCTTTGCATCTAATGATTTATGTATTTGTTATCAGCAGCCAGTGCTGTGTGGCCAGGAGCAGGGGTCACAGGTACAGTGTGGAAGCACAACAGAAGAAGTAGAGGAGGACTCGAATGAGCAGCGGGCACGGCGGCCAATGAATGCCTTCCTCCTCTTCTGCAAACGTCACCGTTCCTTGGTGCGGCAGGAACACCCTCGCCTGGACAACCGTGGGGCCACCAAGATCCTGGCTGACTGGTGGGCTGTGCTGGAGCCCAAAGAGAAGCAGAAATACACTGACATGGCCAAGGAGGTGAGACTGCTCTCTGACCCTTGAACCTGTACTAACATTGTTTTTAACTCTCTCAGTAGAGTAGCATCAAAGTGACTCAATTTGGAACATTAGATGCAATTCTTTAAAGAACTGGTACAACTTTGTTGGCGACAAGCTCCTGGATTGACTTTAGCAGAGATTCACTAGTGTTTTAGGATAAAGTGAAACATTGCTATGAGTTAAACAGCTATTGCTGCGTGATAGCACATAGTAGCAAAGAAAAGTCAAGGCATGTCAGAAAAGTCTTGCTGCACAGTAGTCAAAAGTCTGTCTTAACTCTGACTACTCTGTTGAATTTCTGTGGTATATTATATTATATATTATGAAAAAAATAAAATATACAATGAAAAATACAGGGATTTTTACCAGATACATGCAGTGTGTAATGTACAGATATACAATTAACAATGATAATTTTCATCATTTGGGTACTTTAAAAGTCTGTCCTCTTCTTGGACTCCTCCACTTTCTGTTTCACTTGTGACTTGTGTGACTCCAGCAAGAACAAGTGGAGAGAGAACAGGTGGAGAGGTATTTGGGGAAAATACCACATGATTCTTATGGTGGAAAATAATCAGGCATTCCGGTGAGGCGAGGATGATAAAACTTCATCTATATGCTGGCAAGATGTAAGAATAGATCTGTATAGATCTGGATGCTGCATGTTATCTGTTTGTTAAGGAACAAACCCAGTGACAGTAACTTTTTAACTTTTAACCAGCACCGGGACGAGTTGCTGCTGATAACGTGAATGCACGCTTTGAACAGCCGCCCTGTGTAACTGAATGGCTGCCTCTAGAACCTGACAACATTATTTGTGACACCACCAAGTGGTACACAGCTGCGTTGTGCACATGTTTAAAGGCAGGTGATACACATGCACAGCGATCAGTTTGCTGTGTGCTCTGGTGAAGGCGTGCGCTTGATCACTTTATCAAACAAAATAGGCAGCACTCATTCTCAGGTTGTGGTAGGCAATTAGTGGGGCCAGCTTTGGTTGTTTGAGAAACTGCTGAAGTGCCCTTCACCGGAGCACATTGGGAACTGATCAAACAGTGTGTTCAAGAACCCTTAAATACTAAATTATGTAGTATCAGACAGACGTCTTATAGATTAGCCATGGAAAATGAGAGCCTCGTGAGTTTTCCTTTTGTATCAAGCAGCAAAGTTGTAGCATGGCGTGTTAGAGTTGATACTTGACATTGCATGTCCTTCAGTGTGACTATTGCATGTGTGCATATCGGGAAGGGATCCTGAAATGATATATCGTGCGACCCTTATTACTTGCTACAAGTTCACGTTTACTCTTGAACAAAAACTGGCAGGCAAACTTATCTGAAAAGGGGTCAGGCAGATTTAAAAGGCCCTGGAAAAACTATTTTCGCAATCAGATGATGTAAAACAACAATGATTTAAACATGTGTGAACTCAGCCATATAATAAGACACTATTTAGTGTCCGTTATATGGGCAGTAGTGGATGAATGAGTAATTTAATACACAGCTACCGTAAACGACAGTTGGTGGATTATTGTTTATATTGCCAGGCCAGTATCAGTGAAGCAGATTAGCTGAAGTTTTGACTGTTAAACTCTTGATAAATAATACATAAGTATTTTTAGTAAGTATAACTTTGATTTGTTCCTTATTTTGTTATCAGTGTTGTTAATGTTACAGAAAAAGTTACCAAATTGATTCTTGATGTTCTTTCAGTACAAGGATGCCTTTATGAAGGCAAACCCAGGCTACAAGTGGTGTCCCACCACCAGCAAACCAGTTAAGAGCCCTTCCTGTCAGCCAGTCAGTCGCAAAAAAGTTTGGTCCTTCTCTTCCAACTCAACCAAGGACTCCACCACTGCCAAAAAAGTGCCCAAAACTGACAGCATGCCACAGTTAAACTTTGCCATGGCAGGTGTGTATAACAAAAGATTGTCAATAAAGTGACAACATGACAAACTGTAGTATTGTTTTTGTAACAGCTGTCATTCTTTGCCAGATCCTACAAAGATGGGAGGCCTTAGCATGCTGCTGTTAGCTGGGGAACATGCCCTCACAAACAGAGAGGTAGGTCACTGTTGGAGGCCACCAATGGGTACATTCTTGTAATGCACCAACTCCTCAATAGATGGCGTTAAAGGCTAATCAGTGATTTCAGTTTTATCTGTAGTAGAAAAACATTTGTGGGTTTTTTTTCTCTCTCTAGATCCCCTCCAGCACTAAATCTGGTTTACCTGACACAGCCAGCGAAGGGAGCTCCTTTCCAGGGGATGAGGAAGAGGTGTGTTCTGAGAACTTATTTCTCTTCCCCTTTACTATATATTTTAGACCAGATGCTTGAGGTTGTGTTGTCTCTCTAAAGCATGTCACTGATGTGGTCCGACTAAGTGGAAATATGTGCAAAGATAACAATATCTGTAAGACCTGCTCTATGTTGTATATTACAGTAACAACATCTTACCTAGTCCTGCACATGGTCTGTGTGTGGAAGTCATTAAGTACATATTCAAGTACAATTTTAAGATTCTTGTACTTTAGTATTTCCATTTTACGAAATGTTAACTTTAGTCACTAGTTACTTTGTAGATATAGATAGATGTAGGTATAGGTACTTAGATTCAGATCATAAATGGAAAATATAATCAACAATTAAATTATGATATAGATTAAGCTACTCAGCAGTATATATAGTAGTTAAAATTAGTCCCACCATTACCAACTGTAACATTAAAATGATGTTTACACATCAATAATGAAATTCTAATCACATAATGTTATTCTAAAATGGGCCATACTGCACAAGTTGTTATTTTACTTTTGGTAATTTCAAATCAATCAAAACCCCATTCCTCAGTTTACCCAAGTTTGATGATTTGAATACTGATTGCCTGAACCTGCTGTAACACTGATTTGTTATTTAATAATTACCAGCAGAACCTGACCTTTGTTTTACTCAATTTGTTTCAATCTACAGATGTTGTCTGGGACAATACCGAACAGAGTGCCTGACATTACTGAAAGCAGGGTCAAGCCTGTCATTTCTCCACTGGCAGAGGTATGACTGAATTAGAATTCATGAACGATGTGCCAACTGTCACAACTGAGTTATTATAGATCATATCTATAGCCTTTCTAGACACGTTGGTGGATGACAATATTGTTAATATGCATAGACTGCTTTAAAATTATTGCTGACAGACAAACAAAGCAAAACAACAAAACAAAAGGTCTGTACCACAAAGCAAGTTTTTTTGGGTCATCCTGCCATCTTTAAGCTTAACTCAGGTTGTCTGGTATCATGAAGCTGGCTAACTTTTACGGGGGTAGGTCACCATGGTAACCTATGCTGCATAGCTAACTTGCTCCAGAGTGGGTCACTTAATTGGATCAGACCAAAACCAACCACAGACCGTCAGCCTGATGACTGACCAATCTGATCAGCAGAAAAATTGAGTCATCATTCCTACTAAATCCTGAAATGGACAAAAGAGTTTACAATAAAGAGTCAAGCAATGTGCCCATGAGTCTGGTTTTTAAAAAGAGCCTGTAGCAAATTGAGGGATAGCAGGAATCCTGACAGTGTTGATGCTTTTGCACTATTATTCCATCACTGTAGCTCAGAATAACATAAGACAACTTTGAAATTATTTTCAAAAGTATGTTGTCTTTTGTCATAAAAATAGTCCACACACTGTTAATTAACTCCCATGATTATAAATGTAACATTTTAGTCAGATGGACCTTATCAGGGATTAACTACTTTTCTTCTTCTTCTTTCTTCATCCTGCTTGTTGTTGTTTACATTACATTACATACATCACCTTGTAGAATATTACAATGTCATTGTTTCATCTCAAATCATATTAAGTGCTGAATTCATGGCTCTGCCTCTTTCACATGAATGAGCCAGTTGAAAACAGCTTCATGATGTCAGTTAGGCTCAGCCAAGCAACCTAAAAAAGAAAGACTAAGTTGAACTTGCTTCGTGTTACAGGCCCTAGGTTTATTCTTTCCTACAATAATAATAAGCTGAGTGAAATTTTTTGTAGAAAGCAAATATTGCTGAATGATAATAGCATCTGCACAAATCTCAACACAAAAGGTGACAAAGCACTGTATCTTTACAGTCAGCTCTCTCTGCGGCACTTGAAGGAAAACCATGCAGACAGTCTGCTCTCTTCCAGCTTGCTGAGGTAAGGAATTTCATAATTCATCTCAAGTAACACATTACAGCTTTATATAATAACTGGTGACAATGCTAAACTATGAAAAGATCTGATTTACCTGATTGGACTATAACTTCAGTTATCTTTCATGTTCGAGAGATTTTACAAAAATGCAAGAAAGAGTTCTAACTGGATAAAATGTTAGCTGAAAGCAGACATTGATGTATTATTACATCTAGTGATGGGAAGTCTTTATATCATAAGAATTTTTGTCCTTTTATCCATATACTCAACAGTAGATTTTAGAGTTCAAAAGTAGCTGTGTAATGAGCAGCAAATTAAGTGTAGTCTGTTCAGTATTCTATTCAGTCATTGGCAGAAATCTGATTCTGTCACATGACACTGTCATTAATGCTATCAGTAGATCTATGTATATATGTATAGAGCTCAGAAAAAATAAATATTTGTTAAGGGCACACTGTAAAGCAAGTTTTTTTTCTGTCACCAATAGGAGTGAAACTTCAATGGAGAACTCTATTATTAGGACTAGAGTGTTGCCATTTTATATTCATTTGTTTAACATGTTAAATTTTCTCTGTTTGTATTTGGTAAGATGTGCTTAGCGTCTGAAGCTGGAAAGATGGACACAGTCGTATCTCAGCCTGAGGACAGCTCCTCTACAGCCTCTCTCCAGCAAACTGCAGTCAAGCCAGAGATCAAGGAGGAGAAAGCTAATGCTGACCACTGTCCTCCCTCCTCGCACACTTTAGCCCTCTTACCTTTGCTCTCCTCTGTCACTTCTACCTCCACTGATGCCATTCCCCCACAACTCAGCAGCCAAAATGCACGTGTCAAAAACAAGAGCAGGAAAAAAGAGGTGGCCAAGTCAAATGCTAGCGATGAGATCCCTTGCTCAGCAAAGAAGATCATCAAGAAGTGTAACCACGCAGAATCAAACATGGACAGTGTCTTCAGTACAATTGAGGCAGTGGCCAAAGGAGCCTGGAAAGACACAGAGGAGAATCCCAAGAAGACGATCCAGAGCAGTCCTAGTGGTGGAAACTCTGGCGTGCCCAAAAAGAAGAGTAAGCCCAAAGTCAAGACCTCTGTCAAAGAAAAAGAGGAGGAGATGGAGGAAGACAGTGGGCAGTTTGGGCAATACAGCTCCTCTGAGGTGGAGATGAAGGAAGAGATGACTGATGTTAGTCCCAAGCCTGAAGCAGAAGAAGTAAGTATAGGAAGCACAGACCTTCAGGGCAATATGGCAGAACCCCATCACTCCCCCTGCAGCCCCCCACCTGCTAAGCTCAAAGCGGAGGACAAGGGGAAGGAGAGGTCAAGTGATGGGACCTGTGACTCCAACACAGAGAACCGTGGCTCCAGGAAATCAGAGCGGAGCTGTAAAGGCGCCTTATATAAAACCCTAGTTTCTGAGGGAATGCTGACTTCACTCAGAGCTAATATTGACCGAGGTATCTATTTTGATTCAAGGGCAAACAAATTAATTAATGCATAATCATGTCTGTGTATGTTATGTAGTAATGCATATTAATTAATGATCTTTTCCTGTTGGTCTGAATTGTTGTACATGTACAGGTAAAAGATGTGCTTTCCGTGCTTCTGATCATGATGCAAACTGGAGTGATGACAGCTGGACAGTTTCTCAGATGGGACCTAATAACCCCAAGAAGCTGAAAAAGTCCAAGTCCAAAGATGAATCTTCACAGGGGTGAGTCATGTCTCCTCTTGTTTCTGTGTTTTACCTTTCTGTGTAGCATATAGTACAGTATTTTTCCAGAGTGATGATAGAATGAGTCATTTTTAACATTCTTCCTTATGATTCTTTTTGTCATGTTTTTCCTTAAAAATAAAGACCTTAAAAACTCAAAAACCTTAAATGTACTATGGAAAATCTGAAATATCTGGCAATCCACGTCAATCTGTTACTTATTCTACACCAGTCAGTAATCACATTTCTTGGATTTATGGATTCTGCTGTTCACAAGTCATGCTCATTCAGTTTGCCACAATTAGGCCCATTAGGACAGGATTTATTTTTTATAAGGTTTGAAAGGAAAGTATTTTTCAAACTGGGTCTCATTCTCATACCTTTAGCTATTCTGACTATTGGTCATAAAAACTCTACTTACCACCTCTGTTGAAGAGGTTGAAGAGAGTAACTGAGCAACTCCAGCAAAACATATTTTGCCCCATTGTTTTGCCAGACCCATATTTCCCCAATTTCTGCAACAAAAATGATTATGGCTTATTGTAAGAATTGTCAAAAATGAGAATCACACCCAGATTTAAAAGTACTGTAATTTTACTGTAATAAAACATGCAGTGGTCAGCAATTTGAATCCCATCTGGAGTGCATGTCTGTTTGCATTTAATTATAACGTACAGTTTTTTAATGCACTTGCTCGACCTTCAGTAATTTAAAGGACTTTTCAAATGGAGAATCCCGCTGCAAGAAGTGATGATGAAGGTTACAGCGCTGATGCCTTCTGCTCCCCTCCCTAAACTTAGGGGGTTTTTATGTAGCAACTTCACCATGCAGCAACCTATGACAGGTCGCATGAGAAAAAAAAAGTATGTCACTGTATTTCATCAGTCAATCAAAGTTTTTGCAAAATCAAAATCAAAACATGTGTTTACACCAACATTCAGTTGACTCAATGAAGGAAAATGAAGGAAAAAAAGAAGGAAAAGCAAGCATTAGGTGAGCAATACCCTACAAGCTCATTAAATTGGTTGTTCTAATGTCATGCTAGAAGTGATTTTGTAACATGATTGGCCTTTGCACAGCCAATCTTATGTGTAGTAGAAACATATTTAACACTGTTACCTTGCAGGAACCAGTCCATTTCTTACTGTTAAAACATAACAGGCATTGAGAAAGGGCAGTTTGAGCAGTTTGCAGCTGCCTGTGTAATCACCAGTAAATGAATGCTGATGAAGTTAATAAAATATAATAATAATAAAAAGTTAATGCATCATATTAAACGGTCAACCAAGTTCAGTAAAGAAAGCATTTGGACAATTGAAATGAAAACTATGTCACACACATTCTGTAGTAATACTGTGGAGTGGACATCTCACTTAAGTTTGCGTTTGGTGAGAAGTAAGGTAGTTTTGATGCTCTCACTGAAATCTTACTGAACTCTGTAGGGAAATGTATAACTTATAAGATTGCTTGGCATTTGCTTTGTTAAATAAGGTTAGTCTATTGAGTATATGCTCAAAACTTCATATGTAAAGTCTAAACTTCCATGTCAGCCTAGGGAAACTGGAGGAGGAGTTTGAAAGGAAGTTTAACAGCCTGCCACAGTATAGCCCAATGACATTTGATAAGAGGGGGACTGCTGTCACAAAGAAGAAGAAGACCGACAGCTCCTCTGTCCAAGAGGAAGCTTCTAAAGCTGGAAAGGGTAAGAACAAAATTAAATATTTCTCCACTCAATAAACACAATGACAACAATGTTTTTAAATATATCCCCTCATCTCATCCATAGCCCACTCTGCACCTGTTTGTAGAGTCATGTTTTCCATACTTGTGGTGTTCAAGACCACTTCTCTCTTTGTTAAAACAAAAACATTTGGAATCCATAACATAGTGTTTCCATGCTTTTTTTCTTTGTTTTTTTGCTATATCAGGGCCATCTCCATCTCAGAAAAAGACTTCATTCCACAAGATTGTTAGGAAGCACAAACACAAAAAGGAGAAACCAGGTGCAGTGGACAAAGGTGAACTAGAATGTTGATGTTTGTGCATTGTAAAGCAGGGATTTGAACATTTTCAGAGGTATTTAACAGGTTGCTCTAACAGTTACCCATGATCTCATTTTCTCAGCACAATATCTAGTTAATTTCTAAACTACCTAAAAGAATAGTCTTCATTAAGCTTTAGAATGTATGTACCATGTACTGTAATTTATGTACTACACTTCCACTATTTATATTATCAAGAAAGGGATATATTCATAAGAACTATTCATTAAGAATTAGCTGTTGAGGCCTGTGTGCAAACAATACACTTTCATCTGGTTAAATCACAATGATACTAAACAAATGAATAAAGCCTGTGACTACGTGCAAAGGTCAAATCACTGAAATCTATTCTGAACCTTCTCTCCACAACAGTGGTACAGAGTGATTCCAGCATGCTGGATTCAGCATCAAAAGCCAAATCATGTGCCCCTGTCGCCATAATGTGCCCAGATGTCCAGGGCACCACTAGCATGGAGATGCTAGTTGGTAGCCAGAAAAGGAAGGCTAGGAAGACCAAGATCACACACTTAGTGCGCACAGCTGATGGCAGTGTGTCTCCAGTCGAGGGTGAGTGATGAATGATTGATTGATCGATCAGTAAGTGTGGGATAAGGAAGATCTGTTTATATCTGTCCATCTGTAACTGAAAGTACTTTGTAAGTCACTTTTGATATCTGACAAAGTAAATAGATAATAATTTGAATGTGTTAAAAAAATGTGAGTAACTACTTACTATAATGAGGTAATTCTCCGAAGTCTTGTCTCTTCAAAAGTTGTTTTTTAGTAAACATATTAACATTTTAAGATCTGAATACAAAATGCAAATGAAATGCTCTGCTAACATAATCTTTAATGGTGTTACTCACACTTGTATACTTTTTTTTTTTTTTTTTTTTTTTTAAACAGAGGACAAAAATAGGGACCTGAACCAGGAACAGGATAAGAAGCCATTACCCCTACAGAATTTATGCAATGAAAAAGGGTGCTACAGTAATCCCCGAACAGAGGAGGCAGAGAGAAGCACTGTACCACAAGAGCTACCTGCTTTCTTCAGCCTGGCAGCCCTCGCTGAGGTAGCAGCCATGGAAAATGTTCACAGGTAAAGGGGCACAGCATAGCTTCTAAACAAGAAGACTGTTGAATAGGTTCAAACATGCTATGGTCAATATAATGTATGCTTTTCTTCTAATCTCCTTTATATGCCCGTTCAAAATAATGTTAAGTGACTTCTAAACAACCAATTGAAGATGTCATAGGCTGTAGAAACGTTTTGCAAAACACTAGTGTATAGGGCCATTATTGTAAATATTGTATTTACAAATGTGAGTTGAGTGAGAGCTGTATAACTGTATCTCAATCCTTCTGTGCATTATCAGGTTTGTAAGTGTGTAATAGAATCTCTAAATGTGTACAGACATTTGTGAATGTGAACTCAAATCTGTTAATGTGTACATTGACATTAATGGATGAAAAGTCTTAAGTGTTTTGTGCCAAGACTGACAGACAAGTCATTAGTAATGACTTAGGTGGGCCTCTCAATTAGCTGTCATTTTACGCATGACTTTTGCTACACTTATGCTGTTGCAGAAATCTGCAAATGCATGTGGAGATTTGTCTGTGTCACAGTAGCTATACAGCCTCTTTATATATAGAAATAAAGCAGCACCTTCCTCAACTTAAGTTAATACTTTGCACCTCAGTTCTGATGAAAAAGACAGCAGGTTTAGTACTTTAAAGCAAAGCCTTGTGCATATTCCTTGTATGCTTTTATTTCAAAAAGACACTGGGTGTTTGAAAAACTGTGAACACAGCCTTTTTTAATATCCTATTCCAGAGGCCAGAGAGGCTTGGCTGAGAGTCAGAAGAAAGACCTGGCCCAGACTCCAGTCCTCATCTCCTGCGCTGATCAGTGAAACTCTGTTGCTGTTATGAGAAGCCACAACGTGGACATTGGAGCATTACTTTCCTCAGTGGTAACCCCGTGCTAAAGGCAGACTTGATCAGGAAGCTTTGGACAGACTCCACCTTTCCCTTGTGGTAAATTTGCTTGAGCTCGGGTTCACGGTGGAGGAAAGAGAACCTCTCTTCCTCCTTGCTCCTCACTATCTCAGTGTTTTCCCCAAAGCCTTCCTTTGGTTTGAGGGAGGATGCCTTTCTGAACTCCTATCACCCCCCTTAGATGCTCTGTTAGGGCCTGTGGAAGAATCAAGCTGTCCCCAGTGCATGGCTTCCTTTATAGAGATGGTTGTCATGGGTTTATCGTACACCATTTTGTCAGATAGAGGCCACTTTAAGGTCTTACTATTTAAAAATAGCATTTTAGGTAGGGAAGAAACCCATCACTGCATTTGTTTTATAGACAAACACAGCTTTCTGTTACCTTTTTACCTCACACACATGCCTACTGAAGAGTTCCCTCCACCTCTGGTAGAATACCTCTGTATTTGAATAGCTCTTATCCCTTCCATTCCTTCCAGCTTCAACCCAAAAGAACTTGAACCAGGGTAAATAATTGTGATGGATAGACTTCCACTATCAACTACTTGCGTAGTGTTTCCCTGTGGTACACTAATGTGGTGTACTCAAAGTACGAAGAAATCATGGTTGAGTATTTGATATGTACGTTAAGATGATGCTACTGTAAAACAGTATGTGGTAGCTACAAATAATCATGTTAGACTGAATGTGTAAGAGTAGACCTGTGCATACCCTTTGAACTAGAGTTGACTATAGCTGAGGGTGTTTGTTTGTCCTGTTTATCCTTAAGTAGTAGGTTCATAGTGTCCCTGTCAGGCTTATGAGACAGTAAGTCGGCTTAAAAACTGCTTCTTGTGATGGGGAGGTTGCGTGAAAGTGAATCAAATATAGCCTTAACCCTCCCACCTAGACCTGCTTTGCCACCACAAAGCCCTCAACCAGCTTCTTGCTCAATGCCATCACAGTCCTAAAGTCAGTGTAAACATTTTTGAATATTGAAATGCAGTTTTTGTAAATACTTGATCTTATTGCAGTTTGCGTAGCAATTAGAAAGGTTAATTCCTTGTGTGCAACTTATTTCATGGAATAGGTGTTTTTTTTTTGTTTGTTACGTAAACACTGCACTAATTTGTAGCTAAAATTTGAGTTGTTCTTGGAACGGTAATGAAAATGCCTTGTCTCCACCGGTCACAATGTTCCTACACCATGGCCTGTCAATAGTATTTTCAGTGTCCTCCAGACCTGACTAAAGCCAGCCTCAAGCTAAAAAATCAGGAGTTCATCTAAATGGATTATTTGTTTTTAATGAAATTGTATTATACTACATGACTCATAAAATGACCAACTTTGACCGACCACATTATGCTATTGTTCCTCAAGAGCTAATGGAGACAAGGCATTTGATAATAATTTCCCCATTTGTTTCCTGTCGGCCTTTTGAGGTTTTATTGCCAAGTAATGATCTACTCAGAGGTCACATGTAATCAATGTTTTAATTTTTAGAAGTATTTAAATTTAGATGCAACATTCTGTTCCTTATTTTTGGCTTTGGTTTGTTAATGTTTGGTCAGAATCATTCCATTTCCATGCCTCTGTCTTGGCCATAATTTTGTTTACAGTGTATCAGCTGTAGTAGTGAGGAAAAAGAAGGACAGATGCACTTCAGCTGCATGTTTGTCGTCTTCCCGTGGGTTGGTGGAACCTGGAAGAGCTGCCACAGGCTAATGGAGGTTAACTGAGAGCTACATAGACTCCCCAGCAATACCCCTCACCTCCTTACCCAGCAGCCTTTTGTTCCTCTGTGTAGACCAATACTTAATTTATCACATTTTAGATTCAATCACATCTATAACTATAATAGCTCTTTGTTTTCTATTTGATCATTCTTCTGTTCAAGTTTGTGCATTTATGATGTTCTTTTAACTAGGTCCTCTTTATGAACTTCAATGTTTTTTCCTGAGGTCAAGTTTACTGGATCAAGAATGTTGTCTAAAAAGATCAAGCTCATAGGTGATGAATGCATCTATGCTTACCTGCTAAGCAAAAAGGCACTGAGATAAAATGCACCATCTTTAGAAAATGAGCTTGCCTTTTCACCTCTGGAGGTGTGTATTTGACTGCAACTGCATTAGCATTTCTTGGATATGTGTTAAGATGTGTTCAGAGTACTTTTGGACACTTAATGACTGGACAGACAAATAAGCAATGAATGGGTCTTAGAGAACTCTTGCATCTTAAAATAGTATTTTTCCTAAATCAAGGCATTGTTACCTGGTAATAATGTTTGGCTTATGTAGACCCTTGTGTGCAAATAGTGCAGTACATGCAACAAATTTATCATTCCTCTCTAAATTTGTCCTTAAATTCTAAAAAACTAACTGTAAATGTTTCCCAGTTAAGATTAAGGGAACTACAGTATGCTCTATGATAATCTAAATAAACAATATATATATATATTTTTTCAGATATGACAGAGGTTACATCAAGGATGATATCATCCAAGCAGTAAACTGTATAGTTCTTCCACTGGTGGTCATCAGTGTGGTTCTTTGCAAGAGCAAAGAAATAGTCTTCCCCCAAAACAGAGATATATTTGCTTATAGCAAGTGAGTTTATTGACATTTGCCAAAGAAAAGGGAAAGGTATATTCAAACGGAAATCCTGTTCTTATTTTATTTTTTATTTTATTTTATTTTATTTTTTAACAAAGCTAGTTTAACAGTTGCACTGCATTTTCTAGGTGTGTAAATCTTCAGGTAACAATATCAGCACAATTCATCCTGTGTATCTAATGGGATTTCCTCGGTGTTTGAGCTCAGTTGGAATGAAGTGCAACAAAAGGGCACCACTCAATGCCTCTTTTAAATATACAGTATTTGCACCTTATGACCCAAACCAAAATGATCATGGTCTTTGAAGAAAATATATAATTTTTACCCACTCTACGGAAATTATGCATTTTAACTATTATATATGCGAGAATCCAGTCAATAACAAATCCACACATCTACCAAACAGCCATAATACTGTCATTTCCCCATCCCCTCACTTTTTCTATCTAGAAAATGCTTCTATAAAGTTCCTATATTAGTTACCTAAATGACTATAATACCCTTTTGTGCTAGTACTGTCTTCTTGAATGTAATCATTTTGTACCTGTATTTTTCTAATTCAGTCTTGATTGTACTGTATGTATGCTATGATGGTATACTGTTCCTTAGGTGCATAGTTCATTACAAGATTACAACCAACAGTTCTCACGACAGGATAGCTGCTGCGCTGCAAACGCAATGGAAATGTGAGGAGATTTTAAGTCCAAAGGACTTACTGTACCATGTGAGCATCCATGAGACTGATAACCGAGAGATTCTTGCATTTTGAGAGTTAGGACAATAGCTTTCCCTGTTTTGCGCCTTCTTTTTCCTTTGCAGTAAAAGTGTAAGTCTGTTCAGGACAGTTTATAAAACAGGGACGCTCCTGCAATCAGATAGAACAATTGAATGCTTGAGTTTCAACTTATTTATTACTGTTCCTTTTTATAGGTTTAGCTGAATAAAAAACAATAAAATATACAACTGAATATGCATACATTTATACATGAACATGCATAAGATTATCTACCCTTTACTGGAATGTAAATCATGGCTTCCTTTTGTTGTTTTTTGTGTGTGTATGTGTGTGTGTTTGAAGAAGAGGTTATGCCAGTCTCTTTCCTCTGATAGTTTGTACAACATGTGCTTAATCTAATTTATGTTATTGGTAATCATCATCACAGATATGTTTTTTGATTGTTACAGCCCAGTTGTTAAACGCAGCCTTGCCTTACTGGAACCCCTGCTTAGTGAGGGATCCCTCAGCCCACCTCCCACCCCCCGCCCATCCACAATTCTTATGTCAGAACACTGTTTGCTGATGCAACTATTATTCCTTTTACACTTTCTGCTGACGCAACTATTACTTCTTGGACACCTATTAAAATAACATCTATTACATCTGTGTGAAAAGATTTTATTCATGCTGATTTGTGTTTGTTGAACATTAATATGCACCTGCAAGTGAACTGGACATGGGTGATTATTTCCTGACAGGGTTGTAGTATAAGTTGAGCCCTTGAATGGTGGAACACAGCTCCCACAAAGGATTGACACTAACTCTAATGTTAATTTAAAAAAACAATAGATTTTGACATTTTGATTACATGATGTATACAATCAAAAATCATTTTATATTTATATGTTTCACTGTGGACACTTATACAGTTGTACATATCTGAACATTTTGTGTAGACCCAGTTATTCAGTATGTTACATCTGACTCTGGTCTGACATTCGTAGACAAAATCAGTTTGAAGAATAAAATGCACTAAAAAATTTCAGAACAGCTGCACTTTGCTCACGTGACTTTTGTGTCACATGACAACGCCCTGCTAAAGCTACTGTGCTAACGCTAACAAAATGGCAGCGTTCTTACAGTGGAGAAAATTTGTCTTCTTTGATAAAGACACGGTGAAGGATCCTGTGGATAATGGGAAAGACTTTGTACTTCCAAGCGGAATATCGGCCTGTGACTCCGGCCGGGGTCATATTGTTCTGGGAGATATCCTTTAACAGCAATTAGCTAGTCCAGCTAATGTTAGCTAGCGTACTGACAGCTGATGCTAGCCACGACTCAGTAAATGTGAAAGCAAACCTCAAACCGAGCTAATTTGGTACCTCTCTTAAATGAATAACTCTGCCTTTATAGTAAACTAAAGCTATGAGCTGAAGACTGAACAAACCTACCGTTTAAAATTAGGACATGTTCTCTCTCTACACAACACAGCCAGGCATGCATAGCTTTTAGATACAAAACACAGCCATTCAAGGCTAAATATAACCCTGCCTTTCAGAAATGCTACATTATATAGTTGTTTGTAGGGTTAGAATTGAAAGGGATTTGTTTTAACTGTTGCATGTTCAGTGATTGATAGTCCAGCTTCTGATTCTGAACTACCACAGGAATGACCACTTTTGAACAGCCACATATGGCATATATGCTCTGCTTCCTGCACCTCTTACTACAACTGTAGTTGTCCTTAACCTCCATAATGTTACATATGGATGGTAATATCTGGCTTTTGACACGCTCCTTGCAGCTGACTTCTTTTCAGGCCTACAAGTTGCGGGTGACACACCTCTACCAGCTGAAGCAGCACAGCATCCTTGTATCAGTGGGACAGGATGAACATGGAATAAACCCTCTTGTAAGTGTGCATTTCTCCAAAAGAGCCCAAAACAGTCCACAACAATTGTGTTATTAATTTTAATGGACCAACACAAACTTTTTCAGGTGAAGGTCTGGAACCTTGACAAGAGAGACAGTGGAAGTCCTCTCTGCACTCGGATTTTCCCAGCAATTCCTGGCAACAAACCAACTGAAGTGTCTTGCCTCAGTGTACATGAAAACCTCAACTTCATGGCCATTGGTAAGATGCAAAGAAAGCCTCTGCTTTCTGCCCATTGACCCAGTAATCACTGTTAGCTAACACAGAGTTTTCTCTTCCCAGTTTATAATAGTTGCTGTGCTTCTTGACAGGCTTCACAGATGGCAGTGTGGTTTTGACCAAAGGTGACATCACCAGAGATCGTCACAGTAAAACTCTGACTCTGCATGAGGGAACCAGCCCAGTCACAGGCCTTGCTTTCCGTCAAGTGGCAAAAGTTACACATCTGTTTGTTGCCACTCTGGAGAAAGTCCATGTAAGTCAATCTGGTCAACACCAGAACATTGGGGTGCATGGAGTAGATTCAGATTTTTTTGACTATGTTCCAGAGGCTAGTATTTTGAACTCCTCTCCACCCCCTCCTTGTCTCCCTTTGCTCAGTGCTACACCCTGTCCATCAAGGAGTATCCCAAAATAGAGCTGGATACACATGGATGTGCACTGCGCTGCTCCTCCCTGGCAGATCCCTCCCAGGATTCCCAGTTTATTGTGGCTGGTGATGAATGTGTGTACCTGTACCAACCTGATGAACGTGGCCCCTGCTTTGCCTTCGATGGACACAAGTTGTTGGCCCACTGGCACCGTGGATATCTGTTTTTACTCATCAGTGACGCAAAGTCACCTAACAAGTAAGGACAACACTGAATACATAAGTGAAGGTGTATTGATCATTGTGAGGATAAAATAATATTCATTGACAGGATTGAGACTGTGTGTACGTGCCACTTTAGATGCTCACATGGTAATATTTTCAGTTCAAAGTAAAATATGCACAGAAACACATTCCACAGATCAAGGGGGGGATTTCGTAAGGATTTGTAGTGCTGCTTTAGGTGCTTAACCATCAAATTAAATTCCTAACCATTTACAAAGGAGCCTGAAAATAGCATGTTTGGGCTCCTGCTAAATCTATTTTAAGATGCTTCTGTTCAGAGAGACAAAATATGGGAGGAGGAAATGGAAATTGTGACTGACTGACCACTGCAATAGAACAAAAGTATGTCACAAATGTAATGAGGAAAAAGAAGGTGTAAAATCTACAATGCAATTTTATCAGACGCAGAGGTAGAGAGACTATAGCCAGGTCCAAACATTGCAAACATTAAGAGAATGGGAGAGACAATGAGGACTTTAGTAGTTCTGACAATAAAACCTTCAGTGACAGTAGTAAAAATGTAGCAGAAAATTAAAAGAAGTAACTTTACAGCAAGCTCTGTTATACAGCTTCTCAATGCTGAGGAAGAATTGTAATTCATTGTAAACTCTTATCTATTCATGGACATACCTGATTGACCATTATACAATACTTGTAAAGAATGAAGTTAAGTATTGGAACATGTATTCTAAATAAACAAAGGTTGAATATCCTGTACAGTATTTGATTCTGCTGGCAAAATGTTTACTCAAATGTAGATTTTTAAGATCTCCTCCTGGTTTTGAAGCATTTAAAAACAAATTGGCCAGCTTTTTGAAATCTATGAGATAAATTAATCATAAGACTACTTCATTAATTTACTTCTTAATTTCAGTTATTTTCCTGTTTCCTTTCCAGTTTTTGCCTGTTTGAACTTTTTTTATTCAACAAAGTGAGAAAAAACAAACACATACTCTTGTGAAATGAAAAGCCTCCGTCTTATCCGGCCGTCGCAAAAACTGGGAGATGCTCGACCATGTGCTATGACAACTTGTAGGAGTGTTTCCTATGAGACATTTGATGATGTTACTTTTCTACTCAGGACAGAGTTTGGTAGCAGGGAGAGCTCTCCATCAGACAAACAGCTTCTGACAATCTATGACCTGGACAACAAGTTCATCGCCTACAGTGCCTCTTTTGATGACGTCATTGATGTGGTGGCAGAGTGGGGCTCCTTCTACATCCTGACTAGAGATGGAAAAATGTTTGCTCTTCAGGAGAAAGACACACAGACCAAGCTGGAGGTGAGTCCAGAGGGTACAATCTGTAACTAATGATTCAGAACTTGTTTTAGGAGCAATAATGTAGAGCTGACTAATATTACTGTGGAACAGGTAGCATGGTTGTCACCTCCTCATTTGTTTTTTAAGATGCTGTTTAAAAAGAACCTGTTTGTGATGGCCATAAACCTGGCTAAGAGCCAGCACCTGGACAGCGATGGACTGTCGGAGATCTTCAGACAGTACGGTGATCACCTTTACCTAAAGGGAGACCATGACGGTGCCATCCAGCAGTACATTCGGTAGTTACATCACTAAACATTTGCCAGGATTTAAACTGTTGTTGTTGTTTTTGGTAGGACTGAGATTTGTGCCATGTTTGACTAATATTTGAGAATTTTGTTTACTATTACACCATGTAGAAGTATTAAAGATTTGCCAGTGAAGAGGTGCCAAGATGATTTTATGGTCTTCATTAATTTTCAGTGTAGCACTTACACTTATTGCTCAGCCTTCAGAGACTTGATTGCTGGTCAGTCTTCCCATTGATAAAACTAAAACATAACTATATTTTCCCACAGCACCATTGGAAAACTGGAGCCATCGTACGTCATCAGGAAATTCCTGGACGCACAGAGGATCCACAACCTGACAGCATATCTGCAAGCCCTGCACAGGCAGTCACTGGCCAATGCAGACCACACCACACTGCTGCTGAACTGTTACACCAAGCTAAAAGACAGCTCCAAGCTGGAAGAGTTCATTAAGGTGACTGAATGGTAAAAGTACAAATAAAAAAGTGACAGAACTCCTCCACTAAAATGTTAATGCTTTTTTACGATGACAGTTGTAAAAATACTATGTGGTTTTCATCAGAGAACAGATAGGTCTCAGTAACAGTACAAAACATAATTTAAATCCTACTTTTGTAATGAACATGCCACAAATAGCTGCCATATTATTAACACCATTGTCCTCCTGTGCTGTATTTCAACAGAGCAGTGAAAGTGAGGTCCACTTTGATGTTGAGATTGCCATCAAGGTTCTTCGGCAGGCCGGCTACCACAGCCACGCTGTTTTCTTGGCTGAGAAACACATGCACCATGAATGGTACCTGAAGATACAGCTGGAAGACCTCAAGGTAAAAAACGTGCAAGTTGATGTACAGACCTTTGTCAGACAGATGTATTTAGATCACCTCTTGGGGCCATTTAAAATCCACTTGTCTGTCCTTAAATGTTCTTGTTACTGGTGCCCTTTTTGAGCTAAATATTCATTTTTCACTGACCTTTTGCTCTCCCTTGTTACCTGCCAAGGTATGCACTTGTTTTCTTTCATACTAGAAAAAACAGGGAGATGAAGACATGCAAATACACTGTTCCAAAACTGTAGTTATACCGGGGGGGGAGGTTTAACCAACCAGTGGACAAAACAAATAAATCATCCCGCATGTGTGTCTGAGAGTGTGTTTATACGGGTATAGGTGTATGTAAGTAGGGGGGCCAGAAAATATTTTTATCATCCAAAGGGGGCCCCTGCAGAAAAAGTTTGGGGACCACTTGTTTAGATAATGTGCTCTGAACAGATCCAAATGCAGTAGCATCCAAATTTGTGCTGTAATTTTTATTTTTTCTCTGCCACAATATTGCACAAATGTCACACAAACATCATATCTGATATCCATCAAGGGCAAAGTTCTTAAAGTCTGTTTAAAAATCAGTGGAAAAAGGGGCTGCTTACAATGTTCTTCTTGTCATATAATCGTCAGGTGATTGTGGTCAATACACTGTGAACCAGAACAGCTAGTAGCCAAAGCAGCAGGACTTTCCAAAATGCAGATTTGCCAAAATGTAAACAAACTGGTTGGAGGCTAAATATAGAGAGGGGCAGATCAAAGTTCAATATTCAGACATCCTGCAAGGTACAATAATTTTTAAGCAGTTTTCACAGATTTCTTGTGCAGAGGAAGGCAATTGAACCGCTGATTGGTTGCAAAATTTAACCACCACAGTGTAAAATACAGTTTCACAGCCACAGCCGCTGTTGGTAGGACATTATTTTATACAGTCTATGTTAAAGAGTGGTGACTACAGACAGAGAGGGTGGCTGAATTAGAACCAAAGCAGTACATTTTTAAATGAACTATCACTTGATGCTGGTCTGCTGCTAGTGGTTGTAAATGAGAATTCTGATGCGGAGGTTTAAGTTGATTAAAACGATGAAGCATCCCATAGGTTTCCAGAACATGGTGAAAAAATTATTACCTCTGTCAATGAGGTTATGTTTTCGGTTTGATTTGTTTGTTTGTCAGCCAGATAATGGAAAGACTACTGGCAATTTTCATGAAACGTTGTGGAAGGGTGAACCATGGGCCAAGGAAGAACCCTTTCTATTTTGGACAAATTGTGTTTTACTTTGATAGCATTGTGAGATGGAGCAGTTGGCCTTGGCAGAATGAATGCAATACATCCTAAAATCCAGTAGATGGTAGTGTGTGTGTGTGTGTGTGTGTGTGTGTGTGTATAGAAAAAAACATATTGTGACATAATTCTAATAGTTTTAGAATTATGTATAGAAGCATGGACTGTTGGCCTAGGCGGAAGTCTACACTCTCCAAGCACCCTTCTAGTTTTGCAGCTCAATTCATCCATATATGTATGAGATGTAAATAGCAGACAATTTAGCACAGAGAATGAAGCAGTTTTGACAGTTTCTAACAACTTCCTGTATTAGACCCATGCCCAATGTTTGTATATATATATATATATATATATATATATATATATAAAGAGTATTTAAATGGCTTTACTGTGTTTCCCTCAAAAACCCAGAACTATCAGGAAGGGCTGCGTTACATTGGACGTCTGCCTTTCGAACAAGCAGAGAGCAACATGAAGCGTTATGGCAAGACGCTGATGCACCATGTTCCTGAAGGTACCACACTACTCCTGAAGGGCTTATGCACCAGCTACCAACCCAGCGGAGACACTGCTGAAAAAGACAGTCTACATAGGGGTCGGATCAACAAGGTCAGTCTTTAGCGCTTCTGATCTTTGCTGTGTTTAATACTAACTCTTGTCATTTTCATATGATGCCTGAAAATAGAATAGCCCTGTGGCCCTGAAATTAGTGATCAGTGATCAGAAGAGGAAAAGTTCTTATCCACATTTGTTCTGGTTTAAGGCCAACTCTGAGGAATTCATCCCAATTTTTGCCAACAACCCACGGGAGCTGAAAGCCTTCCTGGAACACATGATTGAGGTGGACCCCCGTTCTCCCCAGGGTGTGTATGACACACTGCTGGAACTCCGACTTCAAGACTGGGCACATGAACAGGACCCTGAGGTCAGTCCAAAACACACAGACTAGCAATGAATCCTTGCATAAAAATGTTATGATACCGTATGCAGTATAGACAGAGATTGCTATGTGATTATGTCACTCCAGAAATTTAGTAGGCTTGGCAGAAATTCTGTTTAATGAGGGAAAATCATTTTACCTTGTTTTTTTAATGCATATTTTTGACAGAGAAAAAAGGTCCTGCAAGGGGAAGCTGTGTCGCTGTTGAGAAGTGACAACACTGTGTTTGATAAGGCCCTGGTCCTCTGCCAGATGCACAACTTCAAAGAAGGTGTCCTCTACCTTTATGAGAAGGGTAAACTGTAAGTGTGGGAGACAGAACAGCATCTGAATATGCATGATGGCAGTAGATATGATAAAGAAGCACTACATGACATTTCATTTACTCACTGCTTCCATGTGGCTATTGAAACTTGAAAACCTGAAAAAAACATTCTCTACCTGTTGAGCTGAGAAATTTGATCCAAAATACATGTAAAATCTGAACGTCATAACTGTGGATAAATCAGACATGATTTGCCTTTGTGTGTAGGTACCAGCAGATAATGCACTACCACATGCAGAATGAGGAGTATGGAAAAGTAATAGAGGCCTGCAAACGCTATGGTGACCAAGAGGGTTGCCTTTGGGAGCAGGCGCTGGGATACTTTGCCAGAAAAGAAGAGGACTGCAAGGCCTACATCAGTGAGGTCCTACATCACATTGACCAAAACAACCTGATGCCTCCATTACTTGGTGAGCTGGTGGGCATTTTATGTCATGTTTCATGCATGCTTGTTTGGGGTTTCATTGAAATTACTAGAATCAAACGCACTTAACATTAGAATGAGTTCAGATGAAGATTGAGAATGTTGGCATCATTAGCATCAGTAGGATGTTGTCTGAAAAGCATTACATCCATGATTTTTCTTTTCTTGATCTTCTGTAGTGGTGCAGACATTAGCACACAATTCGACAGCCACTCTGTCCGTCATCAAGGACTACCTCATCAACAAGCTGCAGAGGGAGAGCCAGCAGATAGACGACGATGAACGCAAAATCCGCCAGTACCGCGAAGAAACAGCTCACCTCCGCTGTGAGATCCAGGAGCTCAAAACAAGGTGGGTCACATGAAAGACGGGATTTTCCATTACGTTTACTCTTGGACAGCCAAGATACAAATTTCTCATTACCATTTTTTTTTTTGACAAATGCCACCAGTTCTACCAGCCTCTTACTGCAAAACTTTCATCCTCAATTTTTGTGACTTGTTGCTTCTGCCAGTTACTGCTGCTGTAGCTCAGGGGGGTGGGAGCAGCGACAGATGAGAGCTTGCAAACAACTGGTGCTGACGTGACCTGTAAAAAAATCAAAGATTGCGCAATATGTATTACATGCATTGCATTACATTTATTAGTATGAATGTAAATCTTTATCCCAATATTTCCACACAGTGCCAAGATATTCCAGAAGACCAAGTGTAACATGTGCAACAGCCCCCTGGAGCTGCCATCTGTTCATTTCCTGTGCAGCCACTCCTTCCACCAACACTGCTTCGAAAGCTACGCTGAGAGTGAGGCTGAGTGCCCAACTTGCACTCCAGAGAACCGCAAAGTCATGGACATGCTGCGTGCACAGGACCAGAAACGAGACCTGCATGACCACTTCAACAGACAGGTAACAATACTGGAGCTTTGACTAGAAGGAAGTTGACCAAAAACAATAGTAGTTGTCTGTTCAGTTATTTTTTTCCTTCCATTCATTCACTAATTTTCATAATCTTTTTAATTAAATCTAAAAATATGCTTTACTTATCTCCATGGGCATAATTACCATATACTGTTATTTTCCAGTAGACTACAGTGCAGGGCACTTGCCTCAACACCACAGCAATGTTTGTAAATTCTTCTGTCTTTTCTATGGTTTTCAGCTACGCAGCTCTAATGATGGTTTCTCTATCGTGGCTGACTATTTTGGTCGAGGAGTGTTTAACAAACTGACTTTGGTCACCGACCCACCTGGCAGCAAAAATGTTGGGAGTCTAGAAGTCAACCTGCAGAGAGACCTTCTCATCCACACCAAGAGAAACTGCTAGAAACCTCGGCTTGTGATTATGGTCTGAATCCTACCTGAACAGGGCTGGCTCTCGACCACATGCTTTGCTGCATGGGATGCCACTTTATTTAGCAGTAAATGCAGCTGCCTGCTTTTAGTACCTGTGATGGACCTATTTCCGTACCTATGTTCCTAATCGAAGTCATGGTTCACTAGGTATGTATAAATGTACTTAAGTTTAAAACATGTAATACTGGTCCTAAAACCTTGCTGAAATACACCTTGGAGAATTTTGGTTTTTGCTTGTACTAATTATGTAATCATACACATATCAAAAATAGTTCAGTCATCTGTCACTAATGAAATTATTTGATGTCTGTCACTTGAACTTGATGACTGAAATTGTGAATAAAGTCATTATAAGTGCATTTTGATGTAGCATTGTCTCAGGGCTTTGTGTTTTGCAGTTTGCGCCATCCACCAATGAAGCCCTTTTTAAAAATTCACAAAACTCGTCATATGACATCATATATTGCGTCGCACGGTTTATATGTCAAATGTAACATACAATAGTTTAATTCAATTTGATTATCCTTTCATTCCTTTTAATTAATAGTCATGTTAATCTGATATATTACTGAAGATGAGGACATCTTTTTAAAGTGGATTTTTCACAACAGTAATTTTTAAATCTATTTACAGCTTTAACAAAGCAAAGATTGCATGTGTTGATTTCAGAACACACAGGTGGTCTGAAATGCCTGAAGACACCGATTTACAAAATTAATTGAATTAAATTACTTTCACTGCAGCAGCAAACAACATACAGCATTTATAAAAGATTCGCTGAGTTCATTCAAAATAAAGTGAGTAAATGAACAATTATCTAAATCAATTTTAGGAAGGCATGTGCTTTGCTCAGACTTTACCTGGAAATGTCGTCATTCGATTTACGCCCACTATCTGGACGTGGACCAATTGGATGTAGCCAGAAGTCGTTTTTCGACGTCACTCACCTCACGTGGACCAATCACGGTGTAGTGCGTGGAGTGAGTGGGAGGGCTCTGGATTGGAGGGTCAACGCTGGTTGTTGCACCAGGCGTCAAGACAGCCAGAGTCAATTGCCGGAGGCAAGGAGGTTTTCCCTTTAAAACAAGAGCACGTACATTGCCTGTGCCAGAAATAAAGCGCTCTAGCCCCGTAATAAAATTTCGCTATAATTCTGAATTATTATTTTTTTGAAGTTCATCATTCAAGACAGCAGACCCATTTGACCCATTGTCCTTTACATGTTTCCTTGGCTTGTGTTTGTTTATCTGTTGGCCAGCAATAAAGGTAATAAAACATTACTTTGACAATGACATTCACAGCATTTTTTATTTTCAATTTCCTACATACTCTCTAAGAACCCTATTCACATTTTATTTTTTATTTAATTTATTTGATATCCGGTCAAAAATAGCTGTTTATCAGCTACAGTCCATCACAATACCTGTCTGTTAGGCTACAGGGTGTTTTGCTCTGAAATGCTAACCGGAAACAGTATGATGTTTTATTGGTAATTGACGTCAGTTCCTCTCCCAGCAGCGGCTTCAGTGGATCCAATGAGGTGACGCCGCGTTCCGGGCCCGACTACTGAGAGCAAGCCGGTGATAAGGGGAACTAAAAACTACCCAGTGTGACACCCAGGAGGCTCTGAATTAAAGCAAAGCCAGGAACTGTGATCCTACAACGTGCCTGGAACAGCACAGTCTGCCGGTAGCCCCTTCACGTTTTCATTTGTGCCGGCTGAAGGGAAGGTAAGTGAAGTTCCTGCAGCAGCAGCAGTAGCAGTGTGTCAATCATGCTCTCATATTGATAGTTGTGAGACAGTGAGCTAGCTAACAGTAGGTGTCAGTTTATGTTAGAGCTCTTTCCTCCAGCTTAATAGTGCTAGCTTTTTATATAGAACGATGGTCCACATTGTCCAGTTGTGTTTGAGTTGAACGGTTCATAGTTTATGGTTCAGAATAATTGTTGTATCTAACTTAGCTATGTAGCTAATAGACACCAGCCATATATATGGTACTATGGCTAGCCAGATCTTACAAGTGATTTTCGGAAGCTAAAAGACTCGAGCTTTTTTTGTTTTAATGATGAGGTTGTGCATCCATCTTGCATTCATGCGTCACTGCCTCGCCGGACGCTGGAAGTTTCTACGCAAATCGCCTGTTGTTCTCTCTCTTAAACACAAATTGTGCTTCAGATGTTGATGTACTCAGTCAGAATTTTAAGATGTGGCTACAGGATTCATTTTCCCAATTTAAAATTAAACACACACTTTCCTCTGAGTGCAGAGTAGTTTCTTGCAGATGTTAAAGCTTTAGTCAACGTCAAAGCTTGACAATTGTATTAATGCCACGTGTTTGGAAACTGTCTAACACACCTATGTGGGTGGGATCAGGTGCATTAAGGTTGCATGATTTGCATGCCCTTGGACATAGGCCATGGCATTCAGGGTAATCACAGTCAAATTAGCACTGGAGAACCACGAGGAAGCATAAACAGTGATTTATCTGAGGACAGTGTATGATGCCCATACTTCTGTTTTTACTTGAAGCCCTGTGAAGAATTCAAGCTTGTGTGTAGAAGCAAAAAAGATCAGGTTTGCCTTTTCATGTTGTCCTCATGGGGGTTGCACCTGCTCCCACTCAATGAATGAAAAGGACAAACAACAACAATGGACAACAAGCATCTCTACAGTGCAGGTGGATGGACAAAGATGAGCAGGAGATAAAAGGTGTTTGGTATTGATGTTGTGGAGTGTGATGAGGTTCGTGTAAGAGAAATGTCAAAGCTTTGGCACACTGGGCAAATGTGGACAAGGTTAGGACAAGTAAGGACCTGTGAAAATCCATTCAATTGATTATATTGTTTTCATATAAATATTTCCATTTCCGTTCTTTACAGCTCATCATGGGCGGCAGGAAGCTGGCACCGGTTGCTCTTTTCTGCCTTGTTCTGGCAATGCTGCCTTCTCACACAGGTAATATGATCCATCGACATATGCACCATATTTTTCTAACCCTGGTTATAGTGGTGAGCAGTGCCATCAACCAAAAGTGGTTTATCTGGTAACGAAATGCTGACTGTTTAGCTACAGCCTAGTTTTACATTACTGCCAAACTGATGAATAGATACAGCCTTTTCGATTGGTATTTGAAAATAAGCTAGATCAGTAATGGAACTTCATTGTACCTCAAGATCTTTGGTGTTACCTGTCTACCTTACCAGCTTTATATAACACGTGGCTTTGTGTTTGCAGTGACTGTAGCTGTCATGTCGGTTGACCTGGGCAGTGAGTGGATGAAAATAGCAATAGTGAAACCTGGTGTCCCGATGGAAATTGTTCTCAACAAGTGAGTATAACTTAGTGCTTATCGTGATCATGCAACAGTGAGTTTACAGTTTTTATTTGCTTAGTAGCATGCTTAATTAATGGACAATCAAAATACAAAAGCAAGTGAGATTACATTTCAGAGTTGAACACCATGTCTGTTGCCTCTTTTTCAGGGAGTCAAGGAGGAAAACACCCACAGCTGTATGTCTCAAGGAAAATGAAAGACTTCTTGGAGACAGTGCGCTAGGAATGGTATGACTTCTTCTCAAAAGTCGAAAATTTAATAGAATATCAACCTAATCTGTTGAATATCATTTGCACTTTCAATGCATAGTTTTAACATTTAAATAATCCTTGTATGCTATTAATGGTCACATACTGTGTACATTTCAGTCTGTGAAGAACCCCAAAACTGTTTATAGACACCTCCAAAGTCTCCTGGGCAAAAAACACGACAATCTCCAGGTGGCGCTCTACAAAAAACGTTTCCCCGAGCACCAGCTGCAGGAGGACCCAGTCAGAGGCACAGTTTACTTTAAAAACTCAGAGTGAGTTTCTATATTTGTCCCTTGCTTCATTTTTTAAAATTTCCATCATACAATAAATGCATGCATATTTGTAATATTGAGTCTTTAAAGTAGTTTGCATGTGATTCCCCTAACCTCACAATTCACAAGGGTGGTCTATTTACCATTTATACCATTTTTACATCAAAATTAGCGCATATATGCAGTTTTTTAAAACATGGGTAAACCTGCTGAAAATAGACAATTGACTCTTTTCCCATTGCCAGGAGATGAGTTTGCCTTTCTGTTTTTTTGTTTTTTTCTTTCTGATGTATCACATTTGACCTCACAAATGCTCTGGAAAATGGACAACAGTAGAAAGCAGCATGGAGGCCAGTAGCAATGTTACGGTTTTGCAATGTTACTTTTTTTGAATATCTTTTACTTCAGTCTCTCTTTCAAACTCTACGCAGACTGAACGATGTCACCGTTGCACGTTATTCCCAGACTGTAAAAAACAATAAATATTGTTCAACGCGCTGATCATCACAGATCTTTTCTAATAATGTGACAGATGATGAGGTGCTGTAGCTATCCTTAGGGAGTGTGTTGTCATGGAGACATCAGTGTCAGATTACCACCTGCAAAAATAGTATCAATAGATTATTGAAAGACAGTATTTTTCTAGACAGAAGCATCTAACCTGTCTTTCTGCGTTTGGTTCTACCAGAGAAATTCAGTTCACACCTGAGGAGCTCCTCGGGATGGTGCTCAACTATTCTTGTGGACTGGCTCAGGACTTTGCAGGTCAGTCTGCTTGTGGAAGAAGATGCATCATTGTATGCCATGTTCAAATATGTGAAGAATATTAATTTTTTTTCTTCTGTCTCCTAATCTCTCCAACTCACAGAGCAACCAATCAAAGATGCAGTGATCACTGTTCCGGCCTTTTTCAACCAGGCAGAGCGCCGAGCAGTCCTACAGGCTGCACAGATGGCAGGTCTTAAGGTTCTTCAGCTCATTAACGACAACACTGCCGTGGCCTTGAACTATGGGGTCTTCAGGAGGAAAGACATCGACAACACAGCTAAGGTGCACATCCAGCTTTACTCCCAAATTTCTGTGTTAAAGAATCAGTCTGCCAGACTAATATCCTATATTTATGTTATTGTCAACATATCCCATGTGCAGACCCATAGTAGCAAAAGTTTATTGTCTTACTAACAAGGACTGTGTGCATTCAAAGTCTTTTATCTTAGCTCCATTGTTGTCTGGAAACTATTAAAAGCTCGTCAGTGAGCCACACTGTTACACTGGGTGACATATGTTCCTTAATTTACCATGAACACACACTATACTTTATTTTTTTCTTAATCCCACATAAATGGTTCTGCTGTCCCAGATACTCACTAAAGCACCAATTGTGGATTAATCTGCTGCTGAAACTAGTCCCCGGCAAATACACATTTTCCTAGTAAGTTTTTGTTTAAAAAAAATGCAATCCTGATTCCAAAACGTAAATAAAGAAGAATTGCTAATCCTTTTTGACATATATTCAATTGAAAACAGCACAAGGACAATATATTTAATCTTGTACATAATCAAATTCATAGATTTTATAGATAGAAATATCTGCTTTTTCTGAATTTGATGCCAGCAACATGTTTCAAACAAGTTGGGACAGGAGCAACAAAAGACTGTGAAAGTCGTGGACTGATCCAAAAACACCTGTTTGGATCATTCCACAGGTAAACAGGTTCATTGGTAACAGGTGATAGGATCATGATTGAGTATGAAAGGGGCATCCTTTTCATCCTTTTCATATTTTTTTTCACAAATTTTAGTCTTCGTTAGGAACCGGTTTGAAGCTGAATGCCACAGGTTAGAGAAGTCTGAGTACTGAGAGATGGTCCAACAGATCGTTGGATTTTGTCTGTTCAAGGGATTTGTTGACAGTAAAAAAATATAGAATTTGACAGCTTTACCCTTACAATTAGTTTATCACCAGCTTTATTTTTAGGCTATATTGATGATTGATTAATGATGATTAACATTTCTGTAACTGTGTAGGAAAACAGGCTCAACTGATATGTGACTACAAAGTCCTCAAAATCTGATCTTGTTTTCTTTCAGAATGTGATGTTCTATGATATGGGATCGGGCAGCACAACTGCCACCATCGTCTCTTATCAGACAGTGAAAACCAAGGAGTCTGGTACCCAACCCCAGTTACAGATCAGAGGTGTCGGGTGAGTCCACTGATCCATAGTGGCATTGCCACTGAGAAGGCTTCTATCAGCAAAGTGTTTATTCTGTCTAAAGGTACAGAGAGACGAGCCTCTTCCTATCAGGCCTGTTGTCTAAAAGAGGTTTTGAAACATGTCAAAACTTGGAGATGTGCAGATAAAAGATATAGCCAGTTCTAGGTTTTGTCTTTAGTTGTGTATATGGAACCCTAAAATGTTCAATATGAAATAATTAATACATAATATAATTTAAAAAATAACACAATTAGTGTAATAGTGTAAGTGTAACTTCCTCTCCCTGAATGACAACCAGGACTGGGGGTCTCCTGTTCCTCTGGTAGTCCACCACAAGCTCATTGGTTTTACTGATATTGAGCTTCAGGTGATTGTCATTGCACCATGTGATGAAGCTCTCTTTCAGCCCTCTACTCCTCTGGAATCATACCCATCAATATAGTGAGAACTTCCATTTCGCCAAAAAATACACTTCATACCTTTTTATTAAATCCCTTCTAAGTCTTCACTACATACACAGTATTATATGAGTCAGGATAGAAATGGATGTAAACTGTGAATGGCAGAGGCATACAACAGTGAGGTGGTAATTCTAGTTTGTACCCACCACATGTGAACTTGTGGTTTGTGGACAGGTGAATATAAAGTGCAATATTTTTTCAGTGATTTAAAAAAAAGCAGGGAAAAGCCTAAATATGGTTTCAAGATAAGAGCAAGGAATACAAATCTGTTTTACTGATTAAAAACTCTAGTAGCCAGGAGCCTGTATCACGAAGCAAGGTTCACTTATTGTGGCTGACTTTAGGTTACCTTGCTTCACTGAGCCTAACATAAGTTATCCTGGATAACTGGTACTATGAAGCTGGTTATTAACTGGATCTGTTAACTCTGTTTTTATATACAGCTCTGAGCATGCTAATGTGCTCGAGCTCTTAATCACGCTCACATGGGACATCATCAGTACTTAATATGAAATGAAATAAGTGGTGATACCTGTGGGATAGTCAATGATGTCAAATGCATGCATATACACTATATATGATGGCTGTGTGACTACAATGTGATACACTTGAAATGCAATAAGACTGTACAGAGTCTGACTTTTTCTGTTGCCAAAGCAAAGAGAAAAGAGAAGAGACTGTGGAGAAAAAGGACATGAACAATTGAAATTAACCCCTCATAAAGTCTACCTGATTGAAGTATTGTATATATGATTGATTGAACTAATGTAATATGTGTATGTGTATTTTTACCCCAGTACAATAAGACATCTCATTGAGTTGAAAGATTTAATACTCACAAAGTTGTCTTATGTTATCCTGAGCTGCAATATTGGAATAAGAGTGTTAAAGCATCTCCACTGTCAGGAATCCTGTCGGCAGTGAAAGATGAAAGAAACTCACTATTTGTCTGTTACTGTCCGTTTGTTAGAAGCAGAAGAAGAAACAGTTTACTGATGTATTTCTCAGGAATTATTTAGTACATACCATTTGCCAAGGTGAAACCAATACCTTGCATCTCTTGTGGTGGAAAACTGATAAATTATTGTTTGGTACACTCAACATGGACCAGGAGCTGGTGTGGTAAAATCACCCCATCAGCACACTTGGAATAATTGAGGTTTTAATGACAAAACCTGGCTTTTGTTTGGAATCTCTTTATTTCTTTTACTTGATAAGTTGGAGTGTTAATGGCTCATCCTACCTGAGCCATTAAAGCTCTTAATATCCACAAATAAGGGATTAGAGACACTTCATGTGTGCGTCTTTGAATATTAAAGGTAGTTAATGCTTCCTTCTTTTGATTGTCAGTTTATTTTAAACTCCAATTGCAACTGTGTAATTCAGTCCTCAGACTAAAGTGTGCTTCTCTTGCTCTGGCTGTAGGTTTGACCGTGGGTTGGGGGGCTTTGAGATGGACCTGCGGCTCCGGGACCACCTGGCCAAACTGTTCAACGAGCAGAAGAAGAGCAAGAAAGATGTGAGGGAGAACCACAGAGCCATGGCCAAGCTCCTCAAAGAGGCTCAGAGACTCAAGACGGTGCTTAGTGCAAACGTGGACTTCATGGCCCAGGTGAGTCCAGGGATGTGAACCTGCAACCCCAAGTCCATCTTGCTGATTAGTTCTGTCAAGTTCACAACATTTTAAGATTGGTTTTAAATCTTAAATTGACTGTTTTTAAGGTATTTCTATGAGAACTCACATCAGTAATACAGACAGACTGTCCAGATACTTTTGGATGCAGTACTATTGCAGTGTTTTTTCAGGTGGAAGGTTTGATGGATGACATCGACTTCAAAGCTAAGGTGACCAGGAGTGAGTTTGAAGAGCTGTGTGCTGATCTTTTCGAAAGAGTGCCTCGCCCGGTGCAGGATGCCCTCACTGCCGCAGAAATGAAGCTGGTCAGTGTTCTTGTTGCACGACTCTATGAGTCTTATCAAATGCAGCTATGACAGGATAAGATGGAACCTCAATGAACCCTGTGGGGAGATTTGATTTGGAGGTGGACTTAAATTCATATACCATACCATATACATTTTGCTTGTCCTTGTCTACATTTCTGAGATCTTGTGTTTCTGCCAACAGGATGAAATTGAGCAGGTGATTTTGGTAGGTGGCTCCACCCGTGTCCCCAAGGTTCAGGAAGTGCTGCTCAAAGCTGTTGGGAAGTAAGTGTCAACTACTGAGATGTTGCACTCTTTTAACATAAATAACTACATTCTTCCATAACTTGTACCACATTGTCACTGACTTAATTAGAGAAATTAGAGTTTTAATTCAGCTGCTTTAGTTGAATTGAGAGTACCTGCAGTCATCATTGTGTATTTTCCCATTCAGAGAGGAGCTGGGGAAGAACATCAATGCAGATGAGGCAGCAGCCATGGGCGCCGTGTATCAGGCTGCTGCCCTCAGCAAGGCCTTCAAGGTCAAACCTTTCCTGGTCCGAGATGCAGCTGTCTTCCCCATTCAGGTCAGTGCAGGTCATTCACTGTCTCATGCTGCTGGAGACAAATTTAAATAACATCACTTTAGAAAATCATTGGTTGAATTTTAACTACTGATGGATGAACTATGTATATGAATCCTTGGTGGCTAAATTGGTGGTATCTGTATTTCAATAACAGCTATGGAGGTAATCCACTTAGTATCCCTCATTTGTGCACTGTTGTGAAGGACTTTTGAGCAGGACTGAAATCAAAATTAAATGCCATGTGTTGTTCACTTATGCAAAATTCCTTTGTAAAATTAGAGGACTGAATTATACAAATTAAACCCTCATCACAAGCCATGTTAACACTAGCCACATTTTATTTCATTCCAATAGGTGGAGTTCACCCGTGAGACAGAGGAAGAGGGGATCAAAACCCTGAAACACAACAAGCGTATCCTCTTCCAGAGGATGGCGCCCTACCCCCAGCGCAAGGTCATTACATTCAACCGCTACAGTGCCGATTTTGCTTTTGACATCAACTATGGCGACCTCAGCTTCCTGAGTCAGGACGACATCAGGTTAGATTTGCTTTTTTTTTTCTTTCTGGAGCTCTTGGAAAAGTTTTTCTGCATAGAAATTGAATCACTTAAGCAGTGTTAATGACATTTCTGGACTGACAGTAATAAAGGGCAAACTAGGAGCTTATATTATGGTGTTTTGACTTGAGTTTGATGGCTTTCGAAGAGATCCCTTCCAAGTTGTTGCTGTAACCCATCACTGTATTCCTTCATGATTTGAATGTATTTGAATATAAGCCCCATTGTCCTCTCTTGCTATTGGTTGTGTTTTGCAGTGTGTTTGGCTCTCTGAACCTGACCACAGTCAAACTGTCTGGAGTAGGCAGCAGCTTTCAGAAGCACACAGATGCAGAGTCAAAAGGCATCAAAGCCCATTTTAACATGGATGAAAGTGGAGTGCTCCTGCTGGATCGGGTCAGTTACACTTTTTTACTGATAGCTTTCTTATTGAACACAATCGACCAAGTGACTGGTAGCTCCTTTTTGTTCTAAGGACACGGTATTTGTGAGTGTTTTTAACTTGTTATGTCAGACTTACTGGATCAGACTTGGACTTACTGATTACTGAGTACTAGGCCTAACAAAACCACATTGCACACACAATGTCATAGAGCTGTGCTCAGTGGAATCAAGGTTTAAGGAGATTGATTAAAGTGAAAAACAAACATCTGAGTATCTCTGGGTACCTAATCACCTGCACAATTTCCATATTTACGATACATTTTTTTTGGCTGAAAACACAAGATGATGCCCCAAGTCAATAAACTCTGACAAATAATGTATGGTGCACAATTAGGTTAGGGTGTGTAAGTATATTCATCACATAGTATATTCATTATACTTGCAGACACACGGCAGTAAATAATGACTGTAAAAGAAGCATCAGGTTGTAGCTCAAACATAAGGGAGGGTTACACTTCAAATCAACTAATCTTTTGGTTTAATGATTTACTTTAATGAGCAGTCACTCAAGTTAACATTTCATTGTTGGAATTTTCGTCCACAGGTGGAGTCTGTCTTTGAAACCATTGTGGAGGAAAAAGAAGAGGAATCAACATTAACTAGTAGGTTTTGCAAACATATGTCTGGAAACTCAGCCTTTCAAAATCTGTGGTCAGTGTTACAAGAGTGCACTTTAGGCCCTATTTTCATGGAGGCATAACGACTGGTGCTTTGACATTTTTTTATTTTATTTTATTTTTTTTTTCCTGACCTTGAACTTGGCTTTGCGTGTCTGTATGGTTCAGTATTTTGGTATCCAGTGCACAGGAGGCAGGAGAGGAACAAAGAGGTGGGAGGCTCATTCAGATGAGTCATTGCAAAGCAAGTTGTTAGTATTTTCAGCCTTAGATGTAGCTATGGGACATCTATTCCTAACGCAAAGTCACATGCTCAACAAGAACAAACTTATGTGGATCAAATGCTCAGCAATTATCACATAATGTTTAAAGTGTAAATAATGCGTCGATGCATTTAAGTAAGCATAAAAAGCAAAACTGAAGAAACATAATAATAATTTGTAAAGCAATCTACCTTTATCTTTAGATAAATAAATGATTTTTACAATATCTGCATTTGCTTTATACTGTATGAACAGCTTCTCCTTCAGTTCATTAAGTCCATGCAGCCATAGAGAGGTGAAGTGCCTTCCCTTATGGTGTGCCCCATGGGATCTTATTTCAGAAAAAGTACAGTAGTCAACAGTGAGGGACAAATAATTTTATGATCTTGTTTGAATTGTGCCATTAACTACTATGTTCTCAAGTCAAGACAGCCACAGTTTGTCTGAAAGACACAGTAGTGAAGTACCTTTTGTGTGAAACGGCTCAGTAAACTGCATCCCTCCTCACACAATATACGTCACCGACACCAACATGGCTGTCACCATGGCGTTTTGGTGAGCGTTAAACGAGATGACTTTACTTATGCAACTTTTTGGTTTCTAATCATTTTATTATGTATTTCCACAGTCTTCATTTCTTCAAGAGTTTTACAAAAAATTGCAGCTTTCTTGACTTGTAGAATTATCTTTTAAATTGACAAACATCATTTGTGTAATTCGAACAAGATCAAAAAATGTCTGTTGCCATGAACTACTGTTCATATTTTTTCCAAAATAAGGACATGGGAACTTTGCAAAACAACGTAACCACATTGACAGGTTGGTTAGAACGCCTAACCTCATTTCCAAGTTTTGTTTGTTTTCTTTCATTTTTTTAAGGCCACTGATCCATGATGGTGACGCATCCACAGTATTCCTCTTTTACTCCGTCTATTATTCCAGATAGCGTAACAGTACTACTAGATGATTAACACTTGAAAGTCCTGCATGTTTAAGGTGTAATGTGAATTGCCTTCTTAGTGATTCATGCAATACTACAACCTCTAATATAGTGTATAGGTCTCATTATGACATAATTGAGCCAACACTTTGCTGTCTTTCAGAACTGGGTAACACAATTTCCACCTTGTTTGGAGGAGGATCATCAGAACCTGCCCCAAATGCAACTGAACCTGTCCAGGTAATTGCAGCTCTATATATGGCACAGCTCAGTTAATCGGGGATATGTTGGCCTGTATGAACACCTGGGATAAACTGCTCTACCTCCATTCAATTTTATTTGTATAGCGCCAAGAGCGCCAATAGAGCTGGGGGGAACATGCAATACTACAATCCAGAGGGGTGACAATAATGATAGGAACAGTATTAAACAGACACGTGTGCAGTCGGAGGCTTGTAAACCCAGGTCCAGACTCTGCAGCTCCAGTGACACACTTACCTCCATGCCATAACTTTTCTGTAAGAAAAAGCATTTGATGAAACTTAATGCACACATGTGTCGGGCTGCATTGCTCAGTGATGCCTGGTCTGAGTACTTTGTTTCCTGTTTTTTTGTCTAGGATGAGGAAGAAGTTCCACCAGAGCCTGGTAAGGATGGCAAGGATGAGGATGGTAAGGAAGAGGCTCAGAAGGACAAGGCTGCCAAGGAGAAGCAGGACAATTCAGAGAAAAGTGCAGATGAAGAGAAAAGTCAGGAGAAGACAGAGGAGGCAGGCAGCAAGGCTGAGGCCAAGGTAAGATCTGTCACACATAATCTCTCTGAGAAAAAATTTGATGTGACCTCAAAGCTAATGTAGAATGCCCAGTTGTGGAGTGGTTCTAAATTTGCACAGCTCTTGGAAAAATTCTATATTTGAAAGAGATTAGCTTCTACAGACCTGCCATTGAAAGTAACCATATTTCTGCTGGTAAAGGAGGAAAAGGACGGAGAGAAATCTGGAAACACAGAGAGGGAAGAGTCGGAGAAGGATGTGGAGAAAAAGGCAAAACCTCAGAAAAAGAGCAAGATCTCTGAAGACATCACAGTAGAACTCATCATCAACGACATCCGTGACCCCACTGCAGATGATGTCACTTCCTCTAAGAAGAAGTAAAGCAGCCATTTTAGTTTCTTTTCAGCTTTTGTGTTGTTTGGTTCTCAGTTTTATTGTCTAAAACAACTTTGTGTCTTTTCAGGTTACAGGATTTAACAGACAGAGACCTGGCCAAACAGGAAAGGGAAAAGACACTTAACAGTCTGGAAGCTTTTATCTTTGAGACACAGGTAAACAGTAGTTTTATCTTTTTACTTGTGCTTGTTTTTAAGCAAGGAAATTGGAGTTACCAGTGCAGCTTAAAGGGAATGCAAGCTAACATTAATCCTAGATGTTAGATCATCTAATGTGTTACATATTAAATTACCAGTGTAATCAGAAAGTAGGCTGCAAGAGGATGTATTACAACAGTGATATGGCACCTTGTCATCTGTGCCTCCTGCTATAAACACAATACACACATTCTTTCTCCAGGACAAGCTGTACCAGGAGGATTACCAGCTGGTGGTGTCAGAGGAAGAGAAGGAACAGATCTCCACCAAGCTGAGTGAGGTGTCGGAATGGATGGACGAGGAAGGCTACACGGCCACCACTAAGCAGCTGAGAGAGAAGCTGTCTCAGCTGAAGAGCCTGTGCAAGGAAATGCTTTTCAGGGTGGAGGAACGACGCAAGTGGCCAGACCGCCTGGCCGCCCTGGACAGCATGCTCAACACCTCCAGCTTCTTCTTGAGGTCAGTGTCGAAAGGAGGGTGTGGAGAAGCTGCAGAGATGTGGATTTTGACTAATTGAGGATGACTAGTTGTTATTTTACTTTCAAAGGAGTGCCAAACTGATTCCAGAGGATGACCAAATCTTCACTGAAGTTGAGCTGAATATGTTGGAAAAAGTGATCAACGAAACAACAGTAGGTGGTGAATGTATTAATGTTGTCATGCTGTCATCACACTATTGAGGACTCCCGTGGATGATTGTTACCATATTCATTTAGTTTCCTTTAAGGGGGACTTGCAAAAGACAGATTAAAAATAGAATGGTCAAAATTGAAGCAGCAGAGGCTGAGATATCCTGACTTAAAGTCCTTACTATAGATCAAATTCAAATCATTATGACATCAGGGTTATATTGTCAGACTTTAGAAAGGTCCTACCAGAGCCACAGAAGACATTTTATAACTGCTTTCACTGGCTGAGTAGTTCTCCTTGTATCAAGTAAACTGACCTTCATATCTCTGTCTGCTCCAGACGTGGAAGAATGAGACGGTAGCCGAGCAGGAGAAACGCTCTCCAAAGGAGCGGCCTATCCTACTGTCCAAAGACATTGAGTCTAAGCTGGCTCTGCTGGATCGAGAGGTCAATTACTTGCTCAACAAAGCCAAGTTTGCCAAGCCGAAGGCTAAAGCCAAAGCCAAGAACAGCACCAGCTCTGAAAAAAGCAGCAAGGCCAACAACACAGCAGAGGAGAAAGTCATTCCCCCCACAGAGGAGAGCACAGACACAAAGAGTGGTGGGTCAAACAGCAAAACTCTCATGTGACTGTCACATGGTCCCTTGTGAAATATCAAAAAGAATGACTACTTATTGTTCTAAGGCCTTAAATGTATATTTTCATTCAAATCCAGAAAGCCCAGAGGAGGCGCAGCCTGTTGAAGCCTCGCCCACTGAAGAGAGCACTGATCACACAGACTCAGACAGCCAATCACAGCCCACAGAAGAAACTACAGGTTGGTCTGCCTCACCTGTCGCTGATAGTGCTGAAATAGTGCTGGATCTTGTTAAATGTGGTGCAATTCAACAGTAATCTACAGGCTCGGAAATCACCACTGAACTCCTCACTGATGCATACAGTCTCAACACAAATGGCACATTATTTTACCGATTCTTACTGACTATTGGAATGGATTGCATTAGCTTGTCAATCATTCTGTCACTTTGTCAAACAGTTAAGTCTAGGTGAGGTATGAGTCAGTGAATGATAACCCTGTGTGTGAAGCAATATGCACATCCTCCACGGTGCCAACTTTTAAAAAATATGGTTACTTTTGTCACATGATGTCTAATTAACACTAGCTGCTAAATAAGCTTTAAAAGCTTTACAAATTTTACCTGAACCTGACGTTTTTCATTATCTATAAATAAAATAAAGTTGATCTGCACAGCACTCTGGTAATTTGCACCTGGAAAAAGTTGATTAGTTCTCAAATAAGGAGCATAAAATTGTAATACTTAAACAAGTTAAAGTCATAGTAGAAGGTGATATTATATCAGAAAGAACCATAGTAACAAAAACCAAAATCATGAAATTGGAAAGATTGTGCTTCTGTTGTTACTCCTGTTCAAAAGTAATGTCATGTAATTAATGAGGTATAAAGGATAGGTAGATTAATAGAAGGCAGCAGTCTTCTACTTCGTTGGTCCTGAAACTCATGTACACAAAGCTGAAGCTCATTGTTCTTCCACTAACTTTTCAGATGTGAAATATAATGTCCCATGCTTCGCAATAGAAAATGCAAATAATTTGATGTCATACGTTTCAAGAATGATTCTAATGCCTTTTGAAATGGCTGCAAAAGTATTTGTCATAGTTACAATCGGACATGCCATGATGTGAGTATTTTCACGTTTGCAGAGCAGCTAAGATGCATTTTTGCCTCTCCTTCCAGCCAAGACCTTTTCAAATGTCCCAGTGATTCAGTGTCAACTAACAGGCTTTACCATAGAAACAGCTCTTTGTGTGTGTCTTATTAAATCATGGGCTTGAGTTACTCATCACTTATAACTGCAGACTGGAGAGGAAACATGCTCGCTACAGAGCCTATGCTTTTTTTGTACTAATGAACTGAGTTGACATAACCCCACATACACACCGTATTAATTTCTTCCCATTCTGTCCTCGTTTCCAGGACCAACAGAGAAGGCCCAACCTGAAAACCACATAGAGGATGAATTATAACAGCTGGAACTGGAGAGAAATCACTATTTATTGACAGTGTATAAATGTTCAAGTTCCTTCTCACTGTTTTTTTCTGTTTGTCTTTTTTTTTTCCTTTCCTTTTTTATTTTGTCTTTATGTCCCTGTTCATTGAACTGCTGGAAGCTGATAACGATTGGAGATCAGTCATCTTATCCCCCTTTCCGCTTCTGTGCTGGTCATTTCTTCTGTCTTTCATGGAATCTGTAAGCAACGGACACTTACACACCCAGAAGAAGCAGTTCAGCAAAAATAAAGCCCAAGACTGCATCTGTGCTATACTTTCTCACGTCCTACAAATGATCACACTGATGCTGATACAGAAGGAGATGTAAGCAGTGCTTGGCCATATCCTTGGCCAAGTATATGGATGTAGGACAAAGATGAGTGCCACTGTACTCTTATTTTGTGGTCCCCTGCACTGTTTCCTCAACCATGGTATGTTGTAAGGTTGAATTTGTCCTAACACCTGCACCTTTGCTGACTTTCCATGGACACGGAGTAGATGCACTGCTGTGGTGATTTGGAGTCCTTTGGAAGACTTTCCATGGATAGAACATTTTCTTTTGCTCCAATCCAGAATTTATTTTGGTCATATAATTTCTAGCTATAGTTGTATGACAAAACACATTACACACCTCCTGAGGTTCATTAAGTTTTTTTCTTTTCTTTTTTTTTTTTTTTAAATTATTGGCTGTATAGAATCATGATAACCTTTTCTGACAGTGCAAAAAAGAAGCACATGCTTGGGTCCATCATGTAGCAACTAGTGTTGATGATTGGCTCACGTGCTCCTGTACGCGCAGACTGAAAACTAGTTGTACAACTGAGATGCCAAATAGGGACGATTTAACATTGTGTCTCCATGTATCTGCTTCCCATCATCTTTCCGATCCAGCTGGATGAACTAAAATGACTCATGAATTGGTTTTTGTACTGACACCAACACAACCTTGAATGTGTTTTGGTGAAAGTGGTCAAACTCCATGTTTTTTAAGTCTCATAAGCTGCTAAAAATTGTGAAAGAGGTGGTGTATTAGTGTTGTCACTGCTCTTTACCTCAACATGCCCTGTGGTGCTTGCTCAGATGTTGGCTCCATTTTTCTGTTGGAAGGGTGGGGGGGGCGGGTCCGGACTTTGGGTCCGCTGTTTGCAGCACTCTAGATTATTTGAAGGGGGGGAACTGAAGAAAACGAAAAGTCAGGAATGGGAGATAAAAACAATGTCGTGTTTCTAAACTGTTAATAAAAAATCTTTTTTTGTTTTTAATTTGATTGTTACTTTGTTAATATATGATTACTTGATTTTACTTTGGGGGTGGTAGACAATCCAGTATCGTAGGTAAATGACGTTGGTTGTTAGCTATAGAGCTTTATATTTTGTAATTTGTGGTTTCACTGTGGTTCACTTTTCCCAGGAATGACCAATATACAGTAAATATATTTTGCACGCACTGAAATATTTGACCACACATGATATTATAAACCAAGAAAAATGATCAGAACTTCATATTTAAGCTTGTTAACATGTTAACATGTTATCCCCAGTTTTCGCCAACATTTGTAAAAAATGCTAACTGGAGGTTTGTCCCAAAAACTCTGGAATTAAATATTTTAGGGGGACTAACTTTGTGCTAAATTGCATAGTCACTGACACTGAAATGTTTTATCTGAAGTTTTACTGTACAAAGTGCTGTGAAGATTCAAATTGTGAACATCATATATTATCATAATATATTATCATATATTTCAAATGAATGTCTTTCAGAACTGCTAAAAACTCATTGACCTCTAAAATGTGGCCCCAAGTAGACAGTGTTTTTTGTAAAGGGTCATGAGCTGAAACGGTTGGTAACCAATGATTTAATCTTTATTGTGTTTACTGTATTTCATAAGCATAAGTGTTTTTATTATAAGGTTTTAATCTTAAAAGTAACAAAACGTAGGTTGATAAGTATAATCAAATACAACTAAAAAGTACCACAAAATAAATACACAGCAGATTCTCTGCATTGAAGGAGTTAGTAACTCTTCCTCAGATGATTGTACTTATAACTTGCATAACATATAACTTAGAACCATTCAGACAAAATAATATATTTTTTATTAAAAATACCAATATAAAAGTACACTTGTAGCTTTATACATCAGTTTTGTGAGATTTTCTAAAAGAATTGCAAGAAACACCATAAGAATTCACCACAAATAATAACTGTATACATTCTTGCTAAACACCTTCATTAGCAATGGAAATATAAAAACTTCTTAACCTTTAAATAGATACATAGATGTCCCAAGCTGGGAAATTCTTCAATTGAATAGATAAAAAAAAGTATTTTTTAAAAAACTGAATGTGAGTTAAAGTAACTATCACCCTACTTTAGTAACAAATAATCAGTGCCCTCAGTTCCATTGCCCAATATCAGAGTATAAAATAAATACAAAAGTGAGTTATGAGTGCATGTACAGTGCTTTTGCTTCCCCCTGACTTGCTGGCTGAAGTAACAGTTAACATGAGACTCTATCATGTGTCCTGTTTGCTTACAGTGTGTTCTTCTTCCAGGATAAATGACAACTCACTTGATAGATTAGAAGATACACATTTCTGGTATTCTGGAACCTCTGTACACGAAAGTACCAACAATGAATGCAAAAGTAAGATACTTTTGTTCTCGCTCATTTCTCACAATGCTCCTGTAGTACTGTAAACCATTTTGCATGTGTGAATGAAGCAGGACAAAATCAGGACAGAATTGTCTTGTTGATGCTGTTAGAGTTGTGCATCTGGTAAACAATGAAAGCCACCAGAGTAAGGCAGATGGCCCCGAAGATGCCTGCTACAACTGAAACAGCCAGCACGCTACTGTTCATATGAGACTGCTGAGCACCTGGGAAGGAAAGGGAGAGCAAAGATTAGACTATACAGAGCAATGTACAGTTTATACAGTGATGAGCATGATGGAAACTGTACAACATATTTATGTAAAACATCTATGTATTAACTGTCCAACCACCCAACAACCAGGTGCTGTCTAACCACGGCTCATGTGAGGAAAACAGAAGGCTGCTGGACCAGACGATATTCCTGGCAGAGTGCTTCAGGGGACGTGCAGACCAACTGGCGGATGTTCTCACCAACATCTTCAACATCTCCCTGAACAGTGCCGTCGTTCCATCTTACTTCAAGGCCACCACCATCGTCTGCAGTGTCCTGCCTCAATGACCACTGTCCTGTTGCACTCACCTATCATCATGACTTGCTTCAAGAGGCTCGTCATGAGGCACATGGAGACCCTGCTGCCCCCCCTCACTGGACCCCCTGCAGTCGGCGTATCGCCCCAGTCACTCAACAGACGATGGCATAGCCCTCACCCTCCACCTAGGTCACGTACATTACAGTGCTGCGCATAGACTTCAGCTCAGCATTGAACACAATCATTCCTCAGCACCTGATTGGAAAGCTGAGCCTGCTGGGCCTGAACACCTCTTTCTGCAATTGGATCCTGGACTTCCTCAGAGGAAGTCAGTCGAGATCAGGAGCAGCATCTCCGAACTGTCACCACTCTGAGAACTGGGGTCCACCAGAGCTGTGGTCAGTCCCCTGCTATTCACTCTGCTGACTCACAACCGTGCAGCAATGCACAAGCATTTGCTGATAACACAACTGTGGTAGCTCTCATCATCATCAGTTACATCAACGTCTTATCATGGAGATAATCAAGAGCATTAAATTCTTTGGTGTTCACCTGGTGGAGAAGCTCAACAGCTTCATAGCCATGAAAGCCAAAACAGTGTCTCTATTTTCTGCTGAGAAAGGCTGAGGAAAGTCCACCTCCATATCACCATATTCTACAGAGGGACTATTGATTGCATCCTGAACAGCTGCATCACTGCCTTGTTTGGATATTCCACCATCTTTGATTGCAAGACACTGCAGCAAATAGTGAGGACAGCTGAGGAGATCAGTGATCTCTGCCCTCCATCACAGACATTTACATCAAACGCTGCAGGGTCTTGCATTGTTTTGTACATGGTTGCACATGTGCACTTAATGTAGTGTTGTGTTCTGTTGTCTCTTGTTATGTGGACTCTTGTGTTGTTCTACATAGCACCAAGGTCCTGGCAACTTGGGGGAAGTGGAAACAACAACAATGATATGGTGAACTTGCTTACAGTTGCTTATTAATGTTGATCCAAGCTCTATTTTTCCATTTGTTACACAACTATTTCTGTCACTCACTTTGTCCCACCCTTCACTCTGGATAAATTCATTCATACTACACCCATTATTCCCTGGAAGCCTTAATAGCTTTTGTGCCTATATGATCAGGGTAGCCAAATAACATTGTTGTCCTTTCCTCCTGTCATCTGTTTTGTTGATAAAAACACAGGAGTAGAGGGAATTGACTCATGTTGGCAGTGTGCATACCTCCAGATGTCATCGGATACCCTGCAAGAGAACAAGAGAGACCTTTCATTCATGACCAAAACAAACCTCAATTCATGCAGACTGATATGGAACAGGTATGATTCAGCAAATATATAACTGTAGCTTCATTACTGAAATCTCTCAGAACTCTGACGTGTCAGCCCACGAAGGCCATTCATGTTCTCACCGTTGTCTTGGCGGGTAGTGATGGGGCCTGAGCTGATGGTGGCCATGTCGCTCACCGTGGTGCCCTGGTTGTCGCTGGTGCTGCGGCGCTTTCTTAAGTTGGTGCCAGTGGTGCAGTTCTGCAGATGAATGGGGTGATTGTCATTTTGGTTATGGCAACTTTCTACCAACAATAAAGGGCAATAAAGTGAAATAGAGTATTTGAGAAGTAGCAGCCGCTCTGATTTCCATGACAGCTGTCCATGAAAATACAACAACTACTCTACATTAAACCTTTATATCGAGATCCATAGCATGATAGAATTTGTGCAGCCCAGTATACCAAGCTGTTATGTCCATATTGGACAAATCTGCACCATTATTTACATCCAAAACGTCCAGTGGATGTCTGGTGAAAGGTTTGCATTTTTGAAGTGTGCTGCAGCTGGAGGCAGAATCTGACCTGAATGAGGTTCGGACAGAAGGAGCTCATGCAGAGCCTGGTGGCACAGTGTACATAGTAGGTGGAGTGAGTTGTTTCTGTGTTTTTGACAAAGCGGAAAGTCTCGAAGGAGAAGCGGGCTTCCTGCTGCTCTCCGTTCACTCCCATTACTGTCTGGCCATCCCGGTTACACCTTGAAGAGGACAGACGGTGATAGTGATAGTTTTCTACCAAGTTTCAGTCTAAAAGAATCAGAGAATATGACCAACAGATGGGATAGCGTCTGGTTCAGCATGGGCCTAGGTCACAGGTGCTTTTGGCAGACTGATAACAGACTGATAAGGTGAGGTGTCACAAAAAGCTAATTAGTGCAACTTAATTTCCAAACATTATCTCTGTATCAAAAAGCTTTGTTTTTTTCTCTAAGTTGTTTCACTTTTCACTTCTGTAAGCTGATAACTCACCCAACAAAGAGGTCGTGATAGGAGGTGTTGACGGGAAAGGGCGATTCCGTGGCATAACATCGGTCCAGGAGCACATTGAATCTGCAAGGAGGAGTTTTGGTTTTGACCAGTCATATTTTCCCAATTTCTGGTGAGATTCTATCTATTGGGACCGAAGAGTCTTTGCTGTGGATATTGGCACAGATAGAGTTTTGGGAAAAGTGTGTATTCCTGATTTAAGATGCACCATTATTCAATCAAAATGTCAGGATGTTCTTTATGAATGTTAAAGAATGAAAAAGCATACAACCAGTATACTTCAGCTGCTGAAGCTTGTGTGAAGTACCTGTTAGTGAGGTTGGACGCCTTCACTTGTACAAAGATCCTGGTCTTAAGCTCCAGTCCTCCTGCAGGGATCTGCAGCATGGAGGAGTAGCTATTGTCCTTTAGGCCCAATAACAGAAGAGAGGGAGGGATGTTGATTAGATTGATTTGAGTTCCAGTTTAAATCCCTCCATACCAGAGGAGGGCCACAGGAGGGGTCATGCTGCTAAAGTTGTTGTCTGGGCTACATGATGCATTGCCATAAGATTAGCATTTGTATATAACAGCATTTTCATCATTAGCCAGGTCAAAAAGAGACAGAGGAGATGGAAAGATCCCAGAAAGTCATCATTAGTCAGCAAGTCAGCAACAGTAGATCAGGTATGATGCTAGTCATCATACTTGTGCTTGCTGGGATTCAATACCAACACGAGTACCTGTTTCTTTAGGTTCTGTGGTGGAAGGAACTGGTATTTACTGGTATTATTTAACTTTTAAATTTAAATTTTAAATTTTTTAAAAAATTTTAAATTTAAAAAAGAAGGTCAAATCATGGCTAAGTGTGAGTTTATCATCCTAATTTGTATGTGTATATGTAACTTTATATAAGCTATTATTTGGATGTTGCAGTCATTTTATCAGGGATGATAGAGGGATATATTGTTTTAATAGTTGGTTTGTTGATAGTATGATATTACCTGGATTGCATTTTTGCTATCTTTACATCAGGGAGGTTGATGGAAATAATTTTGGGCTTAATTGCATCATCCTTGACATACTTGTAGTTGTGTTTGATGCCCTCCTTTTTGTAATGTCAACTAAACACATTTTGATCATCAGTTAGAGGAGAACAGTTCAGTTTTTCTTTTGTTTTTTTCTTTTTGGCTTCCTTGATTGAAATAAATGTGTTGTAATTGCATTTGAAACATTTGAAAGGTAAGAATGTGCCCATGTGATCCTAAATGCAGCTGAACTTTAAAATCAATTGTCTATTGTTAAAATAGAAAAAAATCTATTGTCTGTGAAAGAATTTCCCAGTTTGGGACAAATAAAGTACATCTATCTATCTATCTAGTGTCACTCCTTCCGTAACATTGTGCAACTCTTTTTTCCTGACAGTTAACTTAAAGCAGCTTTCTTTGGACGCCTCACTCTTCTTACCGAGTAGAGCTGCATGCTGAGTGTGCTGATGAAACTCCCATTATTGTCTTTGACTGCCAGGCTGACCGCAGACCTATTGGACAAAAAAAATGATTCCGTCAGCAGCTGGAAATCATTATGGGAAAAGCCCAACCTGTCAACAAACAGGTCATCCTTCACTGATACACAGGTGAAAAACACACCAAGGTGAGATTCGAGCCCTACTGAAACTAGACACAAGAGTAACAGACACCTCTGAGAACACTGGCTGTTCCATCAGGCATAACCACAGACAGTAACATGACACTTTCTTTTTTAAGATTTTTTTTTTTTTTTTTTTAAATCTAAATGTAACAAGTTTGATTGTGACAGAAAAGGCTGAAGAATATGACAAGATAAACATGAGACCAAAGGGGAAAAAATAAGGGAGAAAAGACAAAAATAAAAACATATTGATATCAAGAGAAAATTGATTGATATGCAAAGCTAAGTGTCTTTTTGTACGTCTCTATGTAAAGGCATGTTGTACCCAGTGTATAGATATGCCTGGAGGTGTGAGGAGGGCAGTATAACATGATACTTCCTTACATATAGTCAAGCAGAGATAAGGTTCATTCATGTATATCAACTTCTCTTCACACGAACTTGTTTTAATATAGGAAATCAGAAACATGACTCAACCCTTACTATCCACAGCTGAATACATTTCCCCTCATTTCCATTGATTTGACTTACATTTTTTATTTTAATACCCTCATCATATGGCTACTGTGATTTGTATAATTTATGTTGTCCCTATTATGGGATGCTTGTGAGGAATTTACTATTCAAACTGTCATCAGTGATTTGTAAGTGCATTATTCAGTGTCAAGATTATTTTTGAGATTGTTTCAGTTAGCACTCTTCAACTTTAACTTCAACTTTATCATCCCAAAGAGGACAATTCAAATGCAGAACAAACACAGACTTGAACATAAAACATGTAATAGAATGTATCCTCTGCCTGTGAATAAGCTCTCTTGCGGGAATGTGAGACCGATTAGTTTAACTCCTTACGATCTTACTGGCCATGTAATGTACGCAATGCAGCCTGTTCTTATCACCTGTTGAGATATTGCCAAACCAAGTGATGAAAAAAAAGATAATGGCCGACTCAACCATGGAACTGAGTCATGGAGGTTTGCACTGCTCAGGTTAACCAGCCGGTTCCTCTTCTAATTGCTCCAAACTAGAAGGGTAAAACACATCTCTTTCTATATGACAAAATACTTTTGATTGGAAAAACTGGAAGGTTTAGAGCAGGACTGAATAAGGCCTACACACAAACTAAAGCATAATTCACCTTTGTCAAAAAAGGTGCAACGCTTTGTAAAACATAAATAAAACAGGATGTCATGTCACATTTGCTAATACTTTTTGACCTATACTCAATTAAAAACAGCACAAAGACAATATGTTTAATGTTTTACCTTCATTGATTTTTGTAAATATCTGCTTCTTCTGAATTTGATGGCAGCAACATGTTTCAAACAAGTTGGGACAGGAGCAACAAAAGACTGTGAAAGTTGTGGACTGATCCAAAAACTCCTGTTTGGATCATTCCACAGGTAAACAGGTTCATTGGTAACAGGTGATAGGATCATGATTGGGTATGAAAGGTTCATCCTGGAAAGACTCAGTCGTTCACAAGCAAGGATGGAGAGAAGTTTGACACTTTGTCACATGATTGTATAAAGGATGTTACTACATGGGCTCAGGAACACTTCTCAAAATTGTTTTACTGTCGGTAAACAGTTTATCTGCAAATTATATATGATTTTAAAGTGTGTTGTGTTGTGTTATTAAGTGTGTGCTTTGAAACTGCAAATGCCACCTACACACTCATCTGTGTATTGTTGACCAGGTACTGCAGTGGGTAGCGGCAGGAGAACCGGTACATCACCTCTTGGTGATAGGTGATTGCTCCTGTGCTGGGGTCCTCAGAACAAACCATGCCTGAGATGGTGACGTACTGGACATTGGAAAAGTCTGCAAATAGACCAGTTCCCACCTCCTGAGTGACCTTTGAGGAAAAAAGAGTGAATTTGTTGAGTAAGAATCTGTTGTGTGACTGGCATCTGCTGGGTGTTTTCAGGTTTAGATAACCTACTGTCAGATCGCTGGAGCAGGCGGAGATCGCCTGCTCTGTGATGGAGAAGTTGAATTTGACCACAGGCGGGTTGGCCGTCCAGTCAGGAGTCCCTTTACACTGTTGTTTCGAGTGCTGTGAGTTGAGGGCCAGCAGTGACTCGTTGTATCCATTGAAATAGATGGGACACAGGAGGATCTGGAGGTCCACTGTCTGAGAGCCACAGAGGACCTCGATGTCAGAGTTAGCTGAAGAGGGCGAGGACGAGACTAGAATCAGTTTTTAGGATTCTGAACATGACTCAGTCAGTCCAACGATTTTACATAAGTTGAGTTTATTTGTCATGAGGAGGACTCCTCAGCTTGTGTTGCTCATGCAGGAGAAAATAAGGAAAACATTTTGGATTGGGCATGAGGCTTCACAGAAAACCCATGTTCCAAACTGGAGGTGCAGAGTTTAAAGGAAGTTGCAATTTAGAAGAGAGGTCTTATTGAGTTTCAAAGAGTGTAGGGAAGATGAGCTCAGTTTGGGGAAATATGTCCTTAATCAGAATTATTAAGCAGAGCCACTTTAATTATTCATCCAATGATATTATTTCATAGTCAGCCTAATAATACCAGTAAACCGTGTCTTGATGACAAGAGGGTTTATATGTCTGAAAAATGATGTTACGTGACTGACAGATACCTGCTTCAGGAACCCTGCTTCTTCAATGATCAGTAAATCAGCATTAGAAAATATCAGGTTCTTGAAATTGAAATATTTGCTATATTTACTATATGCCATAGTTATACATTATCAATGCCAAACAGCAAGAAACCATCCAGCAGTTGAGAATATTAATTCCATTTGCACTCTTCAAGGAATGTACCTGCAGGAAATGAATACCTTCATTCAGTTTCATTTACCCTTTACTGCTAAATATAACTTCAGCAGTTGACAAAAGCTCCATTAAAGCTCTGTCATCCCCAAACCTGTCACACACCTCACCTCACCTCACAGATAGCCAAGCTGACATCTATCATGGACAACCCCTCTCACCCCCTGCATGAGACTCTGGGAGCTTTAAGCAGCTCCTTTAGCAACAGACTAAGACCCCCACCCTGCAAGAAGGAGCGCCACCACAGGTCTTTCATACCCACTGCAATCAGAATCTTTAACACTTCACTATAGGTAACTGATGACTGCAGAATTATCCCCACTGTCTGTGCAATACCACAGCAATTTCTGTGCAATAGCATTTATAGCACCTTCATTCTCATATGGATATAGTATGTCAAATACTTCTGGATGTCAATTAACAAGGAAAAAAATGGGCTACATACCTCACAAATACTGTTTCTACTTTTTCTAGTTGTTTCTATTTATGCCACTTATTTTTTGTTGCCACTTTATTTTTTGTTATTGCTCCCTTATTTTTAACTTAGCCACTTTATTTGCATTTATTTTGAATACCGTACTTCAATTTGCCTGTTCTGCGAGCTGCTGTAACAAGTGAATTTCCCCTAAGGGGGATCAATAAAAGCTATCTTATCTTATCTTATCTCTTATCTTAGATAAAGACAAACTCCTCAGATAGACAGGCTGCCAATGGGCTGGTGCTTACTGGTCCCAGGAGAAAGAGAGGTGAAAAAGGAGATGAGAAGAGAGATGAAAAGGATGAGAGAGTGAGCACTGATAGGTCCACCGACCCGGACTTCTGAATGTAGAGTGTCCGATGCAGGCATTTTGACCTTGGGCGAGAAGGAGGGTGGCAAATTGATATGCAAGAAGGGTCAGCCACATTGTCTTCAAACTGCTGGAAAAAACAGATGACAGAAATCAGAAGCTAACATGATCTCCTCTCTAGTGGATCATGTTAGAGAGCTTGAAAAGGCAATGAAATGTACAAGACCTCCAACCTGTACACAAGTCCTTTCCTTAAGTTCTTAAGTAAAGGTACTAATAAAATGATGAACACTCCATAACAATATCACATTATGGTTTCAAGAAAATGTACTTACACTTATATAGTACCAAAAGTAAAAGTACTCATTCAGGAGTAAAATGTTCCCTGTGATATATGACATATTACTGATGCATTAATGTGTTAGCAGCATTTTAGTGTTGAAGCTGCTCAAGGTCGAGTTAGTTTTAACTACTTTATATAATGTACAGTTAGCTAGTTTAGTGCCCAAATTAGTTCCCAACCCAGGAGTCAGACCCCTTCAAATGATCACAAGACAACTCTGAGGGGTAGTGAGATCATTAATTGGAGAGGAGAGAGAAAAAAGAAAGTACTGATACACAAATATATTTTCTGGGGCTTTTCTCTAAGCTTTGCTTTTTTGTGAAGTACCGGATAATATAACTCTTCAGGGTGCAAACAGTTATTTAAATGAAGCCATATAAGAAGTTTAGACTTATTTGATGGAACTGCTAACGACTCATAGACATCTGTCTTTTGTCTGTCTTTTGTCTGGGATTGCAAGCCAAAAATGGTGGTAAGGACAGTTTTAATGTTTAACAATGCACTGTACTATATTTTTAGGAAAACTATCTGGCAGTAATAATTCCCTCAGAAATGCAGTGAAGTATAAAGTGGAATAAAATGGAAATATTCTAGTAAAGTACAAAAACATTTAAAAGTAAAAGTACAGTACTTGAGTGATGTGCTTGATTACTTTCATTTCATTGCTGAAAAGTAGAAACATTCTATTACAGACATGAGTAATACTGAACCATCATAAGGCCTCAGAACACACCTTGTTAAAATAAAAAAAATTCAAATTGTGAACTATAGCTCAAATCCTACATCAGCAACTCCAACAGAGAATAGTGACAAAAGCATCAGCCAGAACTACAAATAAAATGCTAATCAGTAATCAGTGGGAGCTGCAATTACATCCATCAAGTGATTTCAAAAGACAGTCTCAAAGGCTTGAAACAAACATTCTTTATGTATAGACTGATTGACTGATGATGATTTTCTCTGAATCTGTTTAATGCAAATTAAAGTTTGCATCTTTTCTAGTTGTGCTGACCTCTCAAAGTGCTTTACAATGCAAACCAGCATTCACCCATTTATACACACATTCTTTCACTGGTGGCAGATTGGTGGGAGCAGGCACACTCACACAATTTCAGCATTTCAGTATCTCGCCAAAGGACACACCACCAATCTTCTAATTAGTGGACGACTGCTCTACCTCTGGAGCCACCCCCTAGACCCCCCACTTTATAGCAGCTGCAGTTGGACATAAACTGAGGCTAATCCATTCATGCCTATCCTCGAGGAGAACCTGATGTGTCAATGGAATCAGAATTATTTCTTGGAAGCCTTGCAGTAAGATGAGATGTTTAAGAAAGGAATAGAAACTATAATTAAGTGAAAGTTAAAACTGGCAGATAAAACAATAGAATCCATTGATCTTATAACCAATGAAAAAACAAAAATAACAATACTGCATGCTATGAGATTTCTCTTTGAGCCAAAAGCTTCAAAAAGTTGTTTCTTACCTGTGTTGATGCCACAGAGTGTTGCCCCACCTCAGTGTGTCTTTTCTGTGTCGCTCTTACCTTCACGACTTTGTTATTTATACTGGCCTTCTTTCCAGCTCACAGGAAGTCCACTGAGAAGAAAAGGAAAGGTAAGAGACACACAAGCTGGATGGATCCAACAGCCAGTTCATCTGACAGGCATGGAACAATAGGTGAGCCTATATGGAGTGTCCTTGGTCTGGTGGAACATTATGTCAAGTAGCTATAAATTTAACTTGTTATTTGAGCAATGGTGTCAACTGCCAATGGTTTTGTAAGGCAAGAGTTGTAATGTACCTTAAATCACATTTCTACAGATGGATTCTGAAATAAGGACAATAAGGGTATCTGTCGGAAAACAATTACTAGTTTAGGTTTAGTAATTATTACTTAATATTGATTAGAAACAATAGTTATTTGAAGATGATCACAAACATAATAAGATAGACTTTAAGGCATTGCAGTATATACAATCAAAGTACAAACAAAATGCACAGGAAAATACAAAAGAATCTAAATATGCCCAAGAACCCAAGGCAACCTATTCTGAGGACATTACATAACCAAAGCTGTATATACATGTTGAATTGTTTCAGCCATATTTATGCAAGAGCTCCCAAAAAGAGGCCACGTTATGAATTCTGCTCCGCTAAAGTGATGCTTTTCGTCACATCCCCCACTTCTGCCAGGGGCTACCACCCTTTGTTAAGAAATTAGGTCTCTTGCGCACCTCTCACACTTGGAGAGAAAGACACGCCCTGCCAAACAAAACCTCCGAAAACTGTCACCTGAACCACGAATCCCCCAGATCCCCTCCAGGAACCCCGAGACCTGATCTGAACAATGGAGTGGAGATGATCTTACACGAGGCTTTGCATTAAGTACTTGTCCTGTCTGTCCTTTTTCCTATTCAGCAGTCGTAAGTGTATCTGAGTGGGTTATGGTACTGGTAACATCAGAGATCTACTTTTCCTTAATCCTGTGTGCTGAAGCTTGAGGGGGACACAATGTTTGCACAGACATCATCACGAATCATGTTTGGTTCACTCAGATCTGGAGCAACTGTTACATTCATCTTAGTATCTGTGGTCTCAATGTGATGAACTCATTGACAAATTCATGTTTGTGTTACAACATCTGATCCATTTTTTAAAAGTTACAATATTTCCACAGACTAGGAAAAGGTACTTTTCACACTTTTTCAACACAGACTTTGAACTTGAACCTGTCTCAGTATTAATGCAGTAAATTAATGTTCCCAGTCCAACATTCTCTCTCTATAGTTTCTGTTCCCATGCCCTTAGGGCAAAACCACCTTAATATCTTATTAATTCCTCATAGAAGCTGCTCGTTTCATGTACGCTGCAGTAACAAGATCTACATGACATCACAAAGATCCTGCTCTTCTTTTGTTGAATATTTGCCTTCAATTAATGTCATCCATGTCCAATCAAATAACAGTACTTAAAATTGAATTCCATCACATTCAGCTTCTTTACTGGCCAAGTAAGGACAATAAGGATATTAGATAACATTTGACTGAGCAGAATAAAGTAGATTTGGATTTTTCATTTGTTCAGTGAGCTGTTTAATTGTATTTCTTGCTAGTTTAATCTGTAAATGAACAAGTGCTTAAAAAAATGATTACAATTAATTAAACATGCCTCACAAAACTCACGTAGCTAAAGTAAGAGTCTCAGAACTTTGCCTGAAAAGACTGACATTTATGCTTCACCATTTTATATCCCAACATGAAGGTCTAAATGGTATTTCAAAGCCCTGCTCACACAAGAAATCTAGAGAAATGCTGAGTCTAAAGGTACTCAAATTTAAATATAGAGTCAAAAAGTAATGGGAACAGCTAGCAAAGGTTCTTAACTGTAGAATGTAAATGTCCCCCAGATTGGTAAAACTTCCAGATTCCGCCAAAGTACAAAATCTTGGCTTGTGCTGTATGGAATTAGATTAGTGTCAATATGATCAAACACAATGTCTTAAATATCAAACATAAAGAAGATTCTGAGATAGAATAAACTCAATGAAGCAAAAAAGATATCAAGTAAAACTTTCAAACAATTTATTTGTGTAATTGTGTAAACTATGGGTCTTTTAAATAAAATGTCCCTTCTGCTTCTTTCACCCTGACTCTTGCCCTCACTGTTGGCTCTGTGGGGACGCTGCCAGCTCTCTTGTTTGCGTTGCCTAAATTTTTGTTTGCAGTTCTGATGCAAACATCTCCTGTGGGCCCCCATAAATGTTGGTCAATGGGGTTGAGGTCAGGTGACTGTGGAGGAAAGTCCATGACTGTCAGGACTCCTTGGTCTTCTTTGGTCTTCAAGTAGTTCTTGCAAAGCTTTGAGGTGTGTTTGGGGTCATTATTCTGCTTCAGTATGAATCCTTCTCCATAAAGATGCAAACCAGAGGATGCAACATGTCTCTGAAGGAGGGAGTGGTACTTCTTGTTGGTCAGGGTGCAGTCAGTTCGGTGCAGGTGTCCAACTCCAGAGTAGACAAAACACCCCAGACTTGAATCTTCTCACCATGTTTCACTGTCGGTTTGATACACTGCAGTATCATTCTCTCCTGTTTGTTTCCTGACACACACCCTTCTGTTACTAAATTACACTATGTTTTATACAGTCTATGGTTTTGACAAACACTGAGCAATGAGCAGATGAAGCCTTATGAAGCTTTAAGGCTTCTTTTCTATTTGTACTGAAAGAGAGTTGAAGCTTTGGGCTTCAAGAACAGTGACATCTGGTGGCAGATTGAAATGAATGCAGCCAACAAAAGTGGGGTTGAAGCACTGGTGCAAAAGTCCATAAAAGGCTGCATGTTGGTTTAATCTACTGATGTTAGTAAATATAATAAATTATCATTGTTTCAATATACTACAAAAAATAAATCACACATGTATTCACATAGTCTCCATATCAATTTGTTTGTTGACTTAATTAATGAACCTTTTTCACCTTTGGTGGGTGCCTATATGCTGTATGTGCACTATAGGCACATGCATTTTTCCTTCATGTTTGATATTTACAGTGGGGTCCAAAAGTCTGAGAACACATTGAAAATGTCGAGTATTTTCCATAAACCTGGGAATAATGTTTCAGGATTCAGAAACATTTAAAAACCCATGAAGTTATGATATGTAAAATGAAGAAGAAATATTTAAGGTCCACTACTCTCAGGTCAGATATCAAATTTAAGCAGATTTAAATTAAATCAAATTTAAATTAACTCCTTTGTACAAAAGGTCAGATTTCCTTGAGTTGTATCCCTTCCATTGAAGCATGTGTTCAGATGACACTCAGGTGGATTTGATCTATTCATCAGAGGCTTGTTCAAGAAACTCAACTTGCAGCTGGTGTTCACCTGTTAGAAATATGGCTGTGTTTTCAGCAGATCATTGCTTACTAAGTAGCATTGTGATAGTGGCATCAGAACTAAGTGAAAATGTCAGAAGTCAAATTGTTATTCTAAGCAAAGAGAAACTTTCTCAGTGTCAAATCATGGCCAGACTAAAGGTTTCAAAGGGGGCAGTGCATACTAAAACTGAATTTGTTGTATCCAAAGTACTGTCAGGCAGACCAAAAGTGACCACACCATCAAAAGAAAGATCAATACATCAAGCTTAGTTCCCTGAGAGACAGAAAAGCAACTTCATCACAGTTACAAAATTTGCTATATAAAGAAGGCAAGAGCAAAGGCAATCAGCAAAAGCACTGTCAAAAGAAGGCTGTCTTATAATCACCTTAGAGAACCCATTTCTAAGCCTCGTCTCAAGAGAGGAAACAAGGCCAAATGTTTGTAGAGGGCTAAGAAATACCAGCATTTAACAGTGGATATTCCCATATGACTCAAAGGTTGAGATTTATGGCAGTAACAGAAGAGTGCATATCAGGAGACAAACATGAATGATATATGAATGATGAGTGATGCTGCAGTGCATCAACCCAACACTAAAACATGGTGGTGGGAATATTCAGGTCTGGGGGTGTTTTGCCTGCTCTGGACTTGGACACCTGACATAATACAACCTGACCAAGAAGAAGTACCACCACATGCTGTCATTAATTCAAAAAAGGGGATATTTGCTTAAATTTGATTGCCTACCTAGAATAGTGCAGAATCTTTAATATTTCATTATAATGTCATATTTCTTGTGTTGTTAAATGTTTCTGAATTCCCTAACTTACTTCTTGATTAGAGTTTCGAGGTGTTCTCAGACTTTTTGACCCTACTGTTTATGATGAGATTTCATTTGAATGGCAGTTTGATTCATCAGTCATTTAGGGAATGACAGTGACATGATAAGGAAATGCTTGTGCACAGGGGCAAAATGAAAGGGGCAGAATATATTAGTGGCTCCTCTACTGGCTCAATGTCACCAGCTTATGAACCATAATAACCATAATCATGTTTATTATTAAAAAATAATGACCTTCAGCTCATCCAGTGTCGACAGGGTCAATGCTGTTGGCTTGGTGTGCATGATTACCACCATGCCTGGCACGAAGATGTCTCAACATGGATGAGGTGCTGTTGAAGGACAACTAAACATCACTGTATCCTTAAGACCATATTTTACTAACATCATAACTTTATTAATGACAAAAAACTTTGTAAATCAGAAGTTAGTCTGTACTCTACCTTACTTGGTGGTTTCAGATGGAAATGCTCCCAGACTTTTGAACGTATACTAACAGTTAGACTACTTACAGCCTTTGGCTATTTAGCCAGTAATCATTATAGCGAGGTAAAAGCTAGCTCACATAGCAAAGCTTAGTTTCACTTCCAGCTTAACACAACAAAACAAAACAACTAAATGTCTTGTACAACAGAGACAACGCACATAATTCTTCTGCTACTTCTTTTTTCTTTTTCTTCTTCTTCTTCTTCTTCTTCTTCTTCTTCTTCGGCTGCTTCTTTTTCTTCTTCTTCTTCTTCTTCTTCTTCTTCTTCTTCTTCTTCTTCTAATTATTACTACTACTCTGTGGCGCTTTAGTGCGGCTGGCATCCATTTAAGTTACATTACCGCCATCTACTGGATTGAAACAGCTTCACAGTTCTACAACCCTGACCCAGTTGGCTGAGTTGACAAATCTTTTCCTCAGTGTAACAGCTAGATCTTCTCCAGGCAACGTCCAGCATCATCTTAATCCACAATTTATACCCATGGCAAAAAGGGGCAAACATCCTTTCTTCTCCATGCAGAGAAACTCTTTTCTGCTCTGATCTTATTCACTTTTATTTCCTTACTTCTTGCTGACCTAACATGGTGATTTTACTCACAGTGCAGGTACGTCGCTTGCTCATTGTCTTCTTGCCAATATTCAAGGTACACTTTCTCCAGTAAACCCCCATTCAAAAGCCTCTGCCTCTACTAATAGTGGCCACTTACCACTCTTCACACCTTCTTACTTTCTTTTGATCCAAGCAGGAAGCAGATCACACAGCTGCTACCTGAATCTTAACCCGCTGTCACTACAATCACTGTGCCTGATTCCACACAAACACAATGTCACAATGATCATGTGCATCATTTGAGTTACACACACCTGTTGGTGAAAGGCTACTAAATGGCAAGCATTCAAACACCATCATAAGGGAGAGTACTTTATTTCAATACATCCAATTCACACTTCTTTCTACTTTTAACTTCAAAGGGACAAATTGTTTTTTACATTTTTCTACATTGATCTGACAGCTAGAGCTACTCTGCAGTTGAAGATTTTACATAGATGATCAAGTCAATGAAATATGACACTCTTTGGGTTCATTTACACAAAGCTATACAGAGTACTTTATATTAGTTTTTCCTTGAACAGCCAGAACATTAAATGCTGTTTATATGTTAATTTATCAGGAGGCTAATACTACTTCAAATAATGTGATTCAATAATGGGAGGGTACATTCTGCCTTATGAGTACTTTCCTTGGGATTCATTATGTACATTTTAACAATAACTTTTCCATAAGATTTTGAAGGCAGTATTTTTACACTGTTGTGCAGCTACATTAAGAAATCTAAAAGGAGCGTATGAAGTAAAGGGAAGACAAATATTTATCACTCCCCCACCCATAAGTTTTCAGGAGTCTTTTGAAGGCTAATGATGAACCACACTGACTTTAATGTTTGGTTTTGAGTTTGACAAACTTGTTTAGGAGTACGTGCCCCACAGTAACCCCCAGTGTGCACCTGCAACCTTTCCCTACGTTACCACCAGCTACCGCCGGGTGGCGCTCTATTCCAGCACTTCCAGTCATAATTCTGCATGTCCTCCGCCAAACTGTCTCACTAGTTGATGAAAGAAAATGAATTTCACTAGACTGCAGGCAGAAGCACAACTACTCACTGGTAGTAAGTCACAACTTTAATCTCATTTCAACTGTGCCTTCACATACAGTTGAGTCTGTTGGTCATTTTCTAAGGTGCATGTATACAAATCAGTATTACAATGGTGCAAAGCAAAGAGACTTCCACAGTTTAAGAGCACCAACTTACATTCGTTCTAAATTTATTAAATTATTTGATTAAAAACGTTACACAGCTCAGAAAAAAACAAAAACGAAACGAAACACTGAGTTAAAACAAAATGGCAGCCTGACGTTCCAGTTCCAATGAATCTCAAGACATTCAACGTAAGGCCTGGGTTCAGTTGGCATTCGAAAACCAGAAATGGTGCAAAATCACAAACGCAGTTTTGTCCAGGTAGACAGCCGACACAGAGAAGGGGGTGACACGTCGTCTGGGTGGGGGGTTTGGGGCTTGTTGTCACCCTCCTGTCGAACCTCCGTCCGCCTCTACTTGGAGCTGGTGTACTTGGTCACGGCCTTGGTGCCCTCGGACACAGCGTGCTTGGCCAGCTCGCCGGGCAGCAGCAGGCGGACGGCGGTCTGGATCTCCCTGGAGGTGATGGTGGAGCGCTTGTTGTAGTGCGCCAGGCGCGACGCTTCCCCGGCGATGCGCTCGAAGATGTCGTTGACGAACGAGTTCATGATGCCCATGGCCTTGGAGGAGATGCCCGTGTCTGGGTGCACCTGCTTCAGCACCTTGTACACGTAAATAGCGTAGCTCTCTTTCCTGCTCTTGCGACGCTTTTTGTCTCCCTTCTTCTGGGTTTTGGTCACGGCTTTTTGGAGCCCTTTTTGGGCGCAGGGGCTGACTTTGCAGGATCAGGCATTTTCTCTTTTCTACAAACGTCAGTGTTACGGCAGCCAGAGAGGGACACAACTCATGATACCGCCCCGTCCACACTCCTTTCTTATAACATGGCTGTGCAAATAACGGTGTGCTGTTCCCTCTCTACGATTGGAGCACATCTCACCAGAGGACAGTGATTACCGGAGGACGCACTGCGCCATTGGTTCGTGCTTTTCAGTTTCACTCGACCAATCAGAGCAGCCTTTGCGGTTTATATTCCTCCACTCGCGTCTCCATTACGTAAAGGTCCGAGCGCCTCCGTTACACATCCTCGCAAACAACCACAGTCTAATCATCATGTCTGGTAGAGGGAAAACCGGAGGCAAAGCCAGAGCGAAGGCCAAGTCCCGCTCATCCCGGGCTGGTCTCCAGTTCCCCGTGGGTCGAGTCCACAGGTTACTGCGCAAGGGCAACTACGCGGAGCGCGTCGGCGCCGGGGCTCCGGTGTATCTGGCGGCCGTGCTGGAGTATCTGACCGCTGAGATCCTGGAGCTGGCGGGCAACGCGGCCAGGGACAACAAGAAGACCAGGATCATCCCCCGGCACCTGCAGCTGGCCGTCCGCAACGACGAGGAGCTCAACAAGCTGCTGGGAGGAGTGACCATCGCTCAGGGAGGAGTGCTGCCCAACATCCAGGCCGTCCTCCTGCCCAAGAAGACGGAGAAGCCGGCCAAGAGCAAGTGAGAGACTGCCCGCAGGCCCGGGCCGAGCCGAGCCGGGACAAAGGGCTCACCTCGGAGCCAGCCACTTTTCATATCGGTGTTCGTTCTTTTGGATAAACAACCTTTGAAATGAGTGTTTGGTGTTTCTACAATGAAAACATGGACTCGCTTCTCATCGGGACTCTTCATGAACTGCTCACTGTTTGTGTGTCTGGAAAATGGAGGCGCTCTGTGAAGGCTGGGGATGAAGGCCGTGGAAAAAAAATCACTTCATGTGGACCAATTCGGAAGGGAGGGGGTTGTTTTTAGTTTTGCAATGCTGCTACAAAACGTGCAAAAATTGTTGTATTGTTTATGTCATGTTGTTTCAATAAATGTCCCGCAGCCTTTTGGCACAGGGCAAATCCACTCAGTCTTTCTGTTTGTTGTTTTCATCCGGGGACTCAGCAGTGGGTCTTTGTGAGAGGACAAATGGCCCATGAATGAGCTGCATGTCTGGGATGTGAGGTGGTGCAGTCAATGCATGTCTTGCATATTTTTATAAGCTTCTGATTAACATTTTTGAATTTCATTTTGCAACCAAGGTTCAGCTCTTCCACAGCAGGAGGGTTCACTCAAGCACCTCCTTTCATAGATTATCTTTTCAAGGAAACTATGATACAGTTTTAGTTCCTGATGGTTGTAGCTCATTCAGTCTTTTTATTCACTGCTACACTCGATGTGGAAATGTTATAGCTACTTCTCACAGTATATAATTGGCGCATCCTCTCTTGAGGGTAAAATTACCATACCTTTCTTTTTCACAGACAGGCAATTATGAATGACTTGCATCAAGATTGTCAACCTAGGAGCTGACTAAACTAAAAGAATGGCTTGGTTGAAAAAGGACATGAAGTGTTAAACATGTTAATGTTTTCTTGTCCTGAGACGTCTCTTCGTTGTCTCTCCTCTGCCTGAAGATGATGTCTAGGGGCTGCCATGGAAAGTCTGTGTTACTTTGAAAATATTCAGCCTTTCTGCTCTGCCTCTGAAGTATTTTGAAACAAATCCATAGATGAGAAAATGACAATTCAGACTCTTTAGTGAGCCTTACAGCTTTTTTCTACAATAGAAACTATTTCAGAATATTAAGAGTCAGTATAATAATTTGATAGTTGATGACCTCTGTACTTCACTGACCTATTTGGCTTTAGGGGGGTCAGAGTGCAGGGACAGCAAGAGCACACTGCCCCCATAGCTGGTTGGAAACTCATTTCACTCCCTGTAGTTTGCAGTAGTTATTATCTGCTGACTCTGACAGTAAAGAACATTCATTTTTATATCCAGTAGTTTATCCAGATAAAGTTAACCTTGATTTCAAATATTATTATAGACAACAAATATAAGCAACTTAAATACTGTAGCTACAAGAAAATTCTTTTTAACAAACATACAATTTCTATATTTTTTGGAGGTGCAGTTTTAACATGATTTCTAATGTATGTATATTAATATAGGAAACAATAAATATTGATAAGTGTACTTGTGTTGATACAGTGATGCAGTTTGCTCTTATTTATTTAGCAGGACAGTATTTTGTGCCTGGAATCACAAACTCTTGTAATGCAGTCATATTTAATCTTCTTTAATCTCAGTCATGTTCATTATACATACTGTACATCACATCAATAACTGTAAAATATTCCAGTCATCTTCACAGTAAACTTTGAGTCCACTGGATAACTATTTGTGTTAGATTCATTAGTACGAAGCATCATGAAACTTTTGAAACACTTGTCAAAACTTGTGCTTCAATCATAGTCAACTGTTCTCATCTCAGACATGGCACAACCTTCATCTGTTCACACAGCAAACATCACTTATCATCATGAGTGTGACTTTATTTATTCAGTCTCTGGGAATGTTCATGCTTGTTTAGTATTCAGGCATATGAAGGAGCAAGACACTCTGATTAATCAACTTCCTCGATGGTCGGTCCAGAGGATCCTCCACCGGTAGGAGCACCACCAGCTCCGGGGAATCCGCCTGGCATTCCACCTGGCATCCCACCTGCCATGCCACCGGCACTCTGGTACAGCTTGGTGATGATGGGGTTGCACACCTTCTCCAGCTCCTGTTGCTGGTGTTCATATTCATCCTTCTCTGCAGTCTAGTACAAAGAAATCAAATCACATACTCTCATATTCAGCAGGGATTACTTCGCAGTTAAAATGTTCAGTTTAAACTCTGTTATTGGTGATAAGGATAATGTGGCCCTACAAAACACTACTGTCTACATATAAAATCACCATTCTCTGATGAAATGAATTAAAGGTCTATATGGCTTAGCAGATGTGTAAACCTGCTTAATCATAGATGCATTGAAATTCTGAATTAAAATACAATCTGTGCTGCTTACGTTCTACTAAATTATCTACTCACATGTTGAAAACCGTAAATCATCACCCATGGCATCAACTCGCCTACTAACTTTGGCAATTTTCATATATATTGAGATAATAAGAATTATTTTTAATTAATTTATTTGTTAGACCCCACCATACCAAGGATGTATTATCTCTGAATTTGATTAGCAGATAACGATAGACATGTTGATAAGCCAGTGGAGTCACAGGAAAGTGGAAGGAAGTGGAAAAAAATCAGCAGATTCATGTCATATTCCTAAACTTATGATGCTTTAATTAATTAACACCAATTCTCACCTGGTTCTTGTCCAGCCAGCTGATGACCTCATTGCACTTGTCCAAAATCTTCTGCTTGTCGTCATCACTGATCTTGCCAGCAAGCTTCTCATCCTCCACAGTTGACTTCATATTGAAAGCATAGGACTCCAGGCCATTCTTAGCAGACACCTTGTCACGTTGGACGTCATCTTCAGCCTTGTACTTCTCAGCTTCCTGCACCATGCGCTCAATGTCCTCCTTACTGAGACGACCTGCCATAAAACAGGCAAGATATGCATTTATTCATCCATTGTTGGTATAACACTGCAGCTTTATTTGAGTTAAGCAGCATTTTTATCCTGTTTTGTACCTTTGTCATTGGTGATGGTGATCTTGTTCTCTTTGCCAGTGCTCTTGTCCACAGCAGAAACATTAAGAATTCCATTGGCATCAATATCAAATGTCACCTCGATCTGGGGAACACCACGAGGAGCAGGAGGGATGCCTGTCAGCTCAAACTTGCCCAGTAGGTTGTTGTCCTTAGTCATGGCACGCTCACCCTCATAAACCTGTTGGTTATACAGTATGCAATGTCACTTCAGTCACTCAAATATTCCAGAAATGCACTGGATAATGATGTCTGCTAGAACTAAGAATTGCACAAACAACTGAATCCCATCCACCAGGGTCCTCACCTGGATGAGCACACCAGGCTGGTTGTCAGAGTATGTGGTGAAGGTCTGGGTCTGCTTGGTAGGAATGGTGGTGTTGCGTTTGATCAGGACAGTCATGACACCTCCAGCGGTCTCAATACCCAGGGACAGAGGGGTGACATCCAGAAGCAGCAAGTCCTGCACATTCTCAGACTTGTCACCAGATAGGATGGCTGCCTGGACAGCTGTAAATAAGGGGGACTGGTTAGATTTTCAAAGAGAATGACAAGACATTTCTCATGCTACATATTCAAAAAAAAAAAATCTTCTCATTTGAGTTCTAATTGGGTGGATGCATTTTGTTAAGAAGCTCGACCCTTACCAGCTCCATAGGCCACGGCTTCATCTGGATTGATGCTCTTGTTCAGCTCCTTTCCGTTGAAGAAATCCTGGAGCAGCTTCTGGATCTTGGGGATACGGGTGGAACCACCGACCAACACGATGTCGTGAATCTGCCCTTTGTCCATCTTGGCGTCACGGAGTGACTTCTCCACGGGGTCCAAGGTGCCGCGGAACAGGTCAGCATTGAGCTCCTCAAAGCGAGCCCTGGTGATTGAGGTGTAGAAGTCAACTCCCTCATACAGAGAGTCGATTTCAATGCTGGCCTGGGTGCTGGAAGACAGGGTGCGCTTTGCCCTCTCGCAAGCAGTGCGCAGACGACGGACGGCTCTCTTGTTGTCGCTGATGTCCTTCTTGTACTTGCGCTTGAACTCGGCAATAAAGTGGTTGACCATGCGGTTGTCAAAATCTTCTCCACCAAGATGAGTGTCTCCAGCAGTGGACTTGACTTCAAAGATGCCGTCCTCGATGGTCAAGATGGACACATCGAAGGTGCCACCGCCAAGATCAAAGATGAGAACATTCCTTTCAGACCCAACCTGCCATATAAGAAACATTTGAGCACAGTTGTACAAGTGTGGGTGGACATAAATCATGAATAACATAAATCTAGTGTGACCTAAATCTCACCTTCTTGTCCAAGCCATAAGCAATAGCTGCTGCAGTGGGCTCATTAATTATTCTTAGCACATTTAGACCAGAGATAGTTCCAGCATCCTTGGTTGCTTGACGTTGAGAGTCATTAAAATATGCAGGTACTGTGATAACAGCATTCGACACAGACTGAAAGAAATGAAGAAAGGAGTTTGCAGTATACTGTAGCAGAACTGTAGATCGTTGATCAACATGCTCTTATTTTGTAAACCTTAACCATTACCTTACCTTTCCAAGGTAGGCTTCAGCAATCTCTTTCATCTTTGTCAGCACCATGGAGGAGATCTCTTCTGGGTAGAAGGTTTTGGTTTCACCTTTGTATTCAACCTCCACTTTGGGGCGTCCACTATCACTGATTATATTAAATGGCCAGTGCTTCATGTCAGACTGAACTACTGGGTCCTCAAATCGTCTACCGATTAAACGTTTAGCATCTGCAATGCCCAGGAAAAATTTAAAAGAAAGAAAGACTTGTTTTTGCTTTTCCTTGATATTTTCACATCATATTAGCACATGACAATAATTCATGTATTGTTTGTCACTCTGGCAGTCACAGTACAAGATCATTGGGAGAAATGAATAAGTATGTAACATATATCACTTCAAACCGGTGTAATCTTACCGAAGACTGTGTTGGTGGGGTTCATGGCAACCTGATTCTTGGCTGCATCTCCAATCAGCCTCTCACTATCTGTGAAGGCCACATAACTAGGTGTGGTCCTGTTGCCCTGGTCATTGGCGATGATTTCAACTTTGCCATGCTGGAACACACCAACACAGGAGTAGGTGGTCCCAAGATCGATACCGACTGCTGCCCCTTTTGACATGATTATTCTGAGAAAGCAAAACATTTCATAGTTAATATTATTCCAGCAGGGGGCGATGACACTCAGTGATCGGGGTGGTGAAGTCTGCCTATGTTCATATGTTAATCAAGTAGGTTTAAGTTGAATCTTTTCCCACAAGTATACAAAACTAAACTAAACTAAACTAATATCTCCCACGCATTCTGCACTTGTCTGCACAATAGTCAGTGGGTAATTTGTTTATTTTTTAGAGTTGGGGTTCGGCAACTGAAAGGGAAAAACTGCATATGTCTCCCCTAAAATATTTTGTGAGAGGTTGCTTCATCTGGGAATGTATTGCCAGCACATTCACAGATACAACTAAATGATGGTAGAAATATTACAGTAATATTGTGGGAATACTACAAGCAGCAGTGTGTCTCTATGATCCTCTCGCTTTTCTGCAACTACACATTGCTGCTTGTCACTTTGATCATGCAGGTGACATTATTCTATAGCGTATATAGGCTACAATATAGTATAAAACTGAGTATTTATAGTATGCACTTTAGAGATGATTATAGATCCAAGACGAAACTGACAGGAGGATGGGACTGAGAGAAAAGGCACAACTACAAATCTGTCTGCCACTTCAGCACTATGGACCGCACCATGGATTTATCAATACACAGCACAATGAAGCCACTGAAATTTCAGGGCCATGGTCAGGACAATAGATTGTAGCATACATCAGTGAATCAGGCAGAATAGATTAACATGTTCAACTAAACAACCCCCCTGTCCCAGCACTCTGTCTTCTACTAGGGGATGGAGAGATGATGGCAGAGCAGGATCGTGCAGCCTGCGGGTGCGAGTGTGTGCCCCGACATCAGAGAACATTCTGCAGCATCACGCTTGAGTGTTATTCAAACTGCTGAACCCTGGACCATCTGGGAGAGACAGACAGTCATACCACCCGCACCGCCGGTGACTGCAGCACAAAGTTGCCCTGCTGCAGTATGCAGTCAGTGCCACATCTCTGTGTTAAGCTGCATGGTTTGGTGAGACTGAAACCCTGAGCCAAGTATTCAAAAAGTGATGCCATTGCAGTTTATTAACACTTTAAATACAAATGATCAACTTTCTGATTTTTGTGATTCTATCAGAAGATTAGATCACAGGAGTAAAGTGTATAAATGAAGATGTTATGAATGAAGATATTTTTAAAATGAATAAACAATCACCAACAGTTTGATATTGCACAATAAAGAAATGTGGTTTAGGAAACATTCTGTATATCAAAGCATGTTAACTCTTACAAATAACTGTTTTTGCAATTGAACCCTTTTTACACATAATCACATATTACAGGAATATAAGAAACTTAATAATGTCACTGTAAACTCACCACTTAGTACCGCAGGCACCCCATAGTACGTAAAATGTGTTGTCAGTGTTATTTGGCAGTAAGAAGCGTAACTGCACATATAAGGGCTGGAAACAACCATGTATAATCCTACTGAGAGCTCATCCTACCTGGATGATGTTGTGGCTCTGGGCAGCTGCAGTCTGACTCTCTCCTCCACCAGATGAACACAGGCAGAGGATGCCGGCCTCGCTGCTTCTGTACAAGCTTCCCAACGCAGCAGTGAGCCAATCAGCTCGCAGAACAGCAGTGAGCTTCCAGCACATTCTGGATCAGTCTTCATGTTCCCTTTGAGCCGTCGTCCTCTGATTGGCTAAATCCCGGGGAGCTGTAAAAACTCTCAGAATAAAGACAGATTAGAGACAGAAATAGCTGCAGAAAGTTCCAGGGCTTTCCTCGGTGTATCGGGTTTTGGTAAGAGGTACAAGCAAGTTCAGAGAGCAAATCACCTCCTTCACAAGTCAAGCTGCAGCTGCACAGTGCTGCTGCATTAGCATCATTACATAATATGTTGCAGGCTTTTTCATCTATTACAAACATGGACCATACCAATGTAATTATATGATTTAATTTATTGATAAAGCGTAAAACTAATCTTCTGTCAGATGTGTATTTAGCCTAAACAGCTACATTGGTTTAAGAATGAAAGGTTCGGCAAAAAAATGTAGTTTTCAGAAACTACATTATGTCTGTTTATGTTTATGTCTGTGTTATTTAGCCAATCCAAAAGAACAACTTCAATGTACAGGGAGAGAGGTAATGCTGGTATTCCCCATAGTCCGGCTGAAACACTGGGAAACATTGAAGAAAATGTGTAAATTATATAGCTTAATAATGATTTGTATTTTTGATAAATATATGTATCTGTTCCAGTATTCAAGGAAATCAAAGAGTCCAAAAAGCATGTTCCCCTCAGTTAATGATAGTTAATTGAGAAAAAAAAAAATACAACCCCAATTCCAAAAAGGTTGGGATGCTGTTGGTCATGTTACTGACCTGTTGCATTAGATGGGAGATGTTCCTCCAGGTGTTCTTTTGATTTGTTTCTTTCTAGCATTACACAACTTTTCCAGTGCTTTGTCGTCCCTGTCCCTGCAACTTTTTTGAAATGTGTTGCTGACATCAAATTTAAAATGAGCATATATTTCTCCTAAAACAATATGATTTTTCAGTTTCAACATTTGATATGTTGTCTTTGCACTGGTTTCATAATAAATATAGGGTTTAAATGATTTGCAAACAATCAAAATCTGATTTTATTAACATTTTACACAGTGTCCCAACTTTTTTCTGTAAACACTTGGGAACCGAGGAGACCAGTTTCTGGTGTTTTGAAAGTGAAATGTTGTCCTATTCTTTCCTGATGTAGGATTTCAGCTGCTCAACAGTTGATTGATCGCTCCTGCTTGGGGCATGTGTTGCAGCTAGTGGCACAGGGAATGAAGTCTGTAAAAAAAAGAAGCTCAAGGATGGCTTCAATATCAGGACAAAGGTTCTTAAAGGACCTCTAAATCCACAATGGACTACATCAAGACAGCCCAAGAGTCTCACAGAACTAGAAGCCTTTTGCAAAGAAGAATAGGTGAAAAAAATGACTGAAAGGAAAACAGAAAGAGTCTTAGCTGGCTACAAAAAAATTTGTGGTACTTGCCAGTGGGTGTGGTACTGATATGCAGGGTACCAAGACTTTTGTTTCAGGCCCTTTTCTTTTGTTGTTGTTTTGGAACTGTAAAAAATGGAAATAAAAATGTAATCCCCCCAAACATGAACTGAAAGACTCTCAGTGGACTCAGTGTTTCCCAGTTGTGCTGCTTGCCAAATGGGTGTTACTGTCCATACTGAATGCCCAAACTTTTGCTTCAACCCTTTTTTACTTAACTGTAAAAGATAGGAATGAAAAAAAATAATGTTGCTTAAGATATTAAAGAACTGTGTCATCTTTAACTTTATGCCTTTTCAAATTCAGTTTTGAAAACAGTTTTGACTACGGGTGCTCAAACTTATTTGCATGCCTTCACAACTCTTTGAAAAGACTTTTCAGCTCACACAGAGTGTTTTGCTCAGTACACCTCCACTCAGGAAACCATAGACCTGCACAAGGCAGTTTCGCTTCAGTGACATGGTGGTGGGTTTGGTGGTTAGAACTACAGCCCCTCAACCTGAAGTTCAGGAGCAGTTAATTTAATCAAGAGCTTCAGGCTTTCTGATGTACATTGAAGCATTATATTTGAGCAAAACCAAGCAGGCTGAAAATGTTCTGAACATTTAGCTTTCACCAGCTTTACTATATCTCTGTGGTAACTGAACAGACCTGCCTCACAGAGAACATGTTGACAGCAGAAAAAGCACAAATGCTACTACTAACAATGATGATGTCACTCCTCAATTTAGTTGTCAAATATAATCTAAATGTAGATCATGTTGTGTTGATTAAAGATACTGATTGTTCAGTATTATAACTACATCATTCAGTTTCAGAGACAGGAGCAAATATGTTCGAGTCCTGAACTATTAACCTTGTACTTTTTCTGTACAGAAAGTATCACATGAGAGTCTCTTGAATCAAATAGTCTGTGGTTTCCACTGCGCTGTGACGTCGTGGAAGGTCCCTCAGTGGAGTACAAATAGATCAAGTGATGAGGAACTGTGGCAGAGTCGAAGTGTGTTTGTTAGTGAGAGACAGCGATGGAAAAGAACCTGCAGCTCTTCGTCTTCGTGATACTCATTCAGGGTGAGTCCTTCTGTTATGTTCTTACTTTGTTATGAACTGCTGAAAAGAGATGACAAACTGAGTCTGATCATTAATCTACTACAAGTTTTCTTGCAGTAACTTTCTATGGCAATGTGGATGTTTCAAAATCTGAAGGTTTTCTGGGGAAAACTAGGGTAAAATTATAAACTCTGATTCTCCTGGCAAATCAAATACTTGTGTTTGACCTCAGTAAAAAGCATTGTTATCTGAGTTAATGCTTTTTAAGACATTAGATTGGTATTTTGACATGTAAAGCTTTTGATTGAGCTATCAGTACCTATGATGAATTGCATCCTCATTTGGATTCTCACTCTACCTTCCCATGCTTTATTTCACCTTATTATATTTGATTATCTATTGATTATTATTTTACACATTTAATTCTGCCATTCTAGTGCAGTATGAATGTTTATGTATACCTTTTTAAATATGTATATATACTGTATACATTTATTTGCTTTTGTGTGGCACATACATTTTATATGCTATGATGCATAGAGTATTTCCTGTGGAATTAAATGTACTTCAAATCGAGCATTGAAAATCAAAAGAAATGTCCAATGACTAAAGTGTAGAGAAAACTCTTAAAAACATGTTGCTGTCACAGTAAACATGTATGCAGGGTTATCTAAGTCATTAGCTGTGGTTTTACTGCATTTATTCCATTTTTCAGTAATGTAAGTAATGTAGTATCTTCTTCTATCTGTAGTAACAAAACCCACACGTGTGAAAAATTCTTGATGACCCATGATCCTTCAAGCCCACTGCCCTCAGTATGCCCCCACAATTGTGTTTTCCATACAGTTCGTCATTCTCACCCTATGGGAAGGAAAAAGCACGCGAAGCCCCCGTAAACAACCCACAGCACATTTATATTTTCTCTTACACCCACCATTACTTTCTCTTTCACCGTGAGAGGACTGACCACATTACTTCCTGTCACATCAGAACTGCATTAGATGTGTGACAGGGGGCTGCTTCTTTGTAGCTGCAGTACAATGAACAACAGTTTTTTCCCCCATCACACCACCTCTGCATTGCCCTACACACACACAGTCCCAGGTCAGTGGCACAAACAGGAATAGATGAGTCAAACTGTGAGAAACTGGGTTTCAACTTCGGACACTGTTTTGTGCGAGGGAGGGGAACATACTTTAAGTGTTCCTGACATGACAGACCAAAAACTGTCACTTATTGTTTTGTGAAGAGTAGTAGGGTAACTGACTGGAATTGGTGTCATTTTATGGAATATTATTTGTATTATCAAACTGTATTACCTAGAATTTACCATGAATTTTCAAAAAAATCGATGTTCCCACTTATTTGATTGCAGTTTCACTTGCGGTGTGGCAGCGTGTGACTGTGAAAAAAGGTCAGACACTCAACTTAAGCTGTCCAATCAGTAATGCTCACCTGACCAATGTGGACTGGAAGAACCCTGAAGGATATATTATGTTCTTCAAGCACAATACAGGTGAGGATGACATATCTTGTGCTTCAGTCACACCAACTTTTGTATAAACAGCAACACAAATTGTCTGTTCGGACCAAAATTGTAAGAATCTCTCAGACTTTTGTATAAGAATATTAAATATCTTTTACTTTTCTCTCACTCTCCTGTTGTAGTGATCGCAGGCGTAAAGAACAAGCGCTACAGCCTCAACAAACTGTCTGAGTCAGAATTCACCATCAGTATTTCCGATGTCACCTTCAAAGATGGAGGCAACTACACATGCACTCAGTATGACAATGACACAACAGAGAAGATAGTGGAGGTGACAGTGTTAGGTGAGTTTTATGTTGCAGCAGATATTATATTATTGTTGAAGCCACCAAAGATATTATGTCGACAATGATTTTGTAACTTTACTGCCAGAGCTATAACCTTCACCATGACTGGCATTTAGTTGGATGAACATATCATAATATTGTAATAACATTTGCTCTGGCGTTGATTATTTTAAAGATCGTCCCAAAATGGAAAAAGAAAAGCATGAAGGAAGGTTTGACATAAAATGTACTGCTGAGGGGAACCACTATCCTCCCAAGATCTTCTGGAAATTGGGTCATGGGCCTGAAATTCTTGGTAAGTTCGAAACTAAAGCTGTTAGCTTAGAATAAATGCCAAAAGCTAATGAAGACGTAAAAAACAAAACAAGTGAGCCGTGGAGGCTACCGTAACTAGAATTAGACTCTCAAAAGCTGCCATCTGCTATATTTGGCTGAATGTTTGTGGTGCTGTATGTTATACATCACAAAAATGTCACCACTCAGAGAAGCCAGTCTGCACTCAGCTCTCTTTTAGAGAGATGAAACAGCCTTCTGATTCATATTACAATTGATCCAATAATTTTGTACATAGTATGATGAACATATATAGTTAAAAACAGCAGGTATGCTTGGACACTTGTCATTGTTTTTGAATACCAAGCACTTTGTACTGCAATTGCACTTTTGTAGGTGTATCAAAATCAAAGTCAGCAACCACAGAGTGGGCTCATCACTTCTTGACACTACCCCCCACAGTAACAGTAATTTTAACCCACATTTGGTGGGTTATTAGTTTGCCGGAGCTTGTTTCAAGCTCTGATACAAACCAAAGCCTTTAAAATTCCATTTTGTCATTGTCTTTAATGATGGAAATTAGTAGTTCAAACTCTCTTTTGTCTCTTTGATTGTTCTTTGACTACTGATGTAAGCTGGCACACGTGCTTAGAAATTGATACTAATGACATCTGTCCCGTTCCGCAGCTTATTCCCAAATCCAACGTGAAGGTAACAAATATGTCACAGAGGCTATATTACATGTTCAGTCAGTGGGGACCAGAGTCGCTGTGAAATGCCTTGTTCGTCACCCAGCTCTTCACTCACAACCTCTGATGAACTTTGTCAAAATTGGACAGGACTGTGAGTACATTTCATTTAATCTGAAAATAATTCTCTCTGCCTTTCTCTGTCTCAATCTCCCCTAGTTTGAATTTTATTCACTACAACTTTAGAAAAGCCTGTACCAAATATTCACCAGCAAAGAAATGTAATAAAGATGACCCTTGCATTAACCAATACTTGTTTATTTTAATCTACTTCTGCATTGAGGGTGATATTTGAGGAACAGTGAAGAAAACGTAGTTGTGTCGTCACAAACAGGGAAAGCACTGGGAAGGTTTTTTTCTGTATGTCAGTCTCATGTAATTTCCTCTTTTCTGTGTGTTGTAAATAGTCTAGTTTCCTGTATTCTAATTGAAAAAAACAGATGTGTGATTTGCACATTGTTCAAATGTCAGCATGAATTTTCACTTTGATTTCTATGAACTGAATGCTGCTTCTGCTTATTAATGATATAAACCCCCTCTCTGCGACAGTTACAAAGTCCCGTCACACAACCACAACCAGGTCACCCACAGCTTGGCCTCAAGGGTCAACAGAGGTGCAGAGAGAGACAACCAGCTGGTTCAGACATGGGAGAACAACGGTGTACCATGCAGCCCTTCCTTCCAATGAGCCAAAGATGGTTACAACACCTACTGAATTTACTCTGAACTCTGTTACATCCACAGACTCTCATCTCAGCACTACTGGTGAGTGAAAAATTGACAAATATCTATCTGGTGCCATCTAGTGGTAATTCTGAACAACTACAATTGAGTTGTTCCATTTAGAAAACAGAGTTGAGTTAGGCTACAGTGGCTTATAGAAAAATGTGTTATGTGTATGTGTATATTTTAACTTCCTTCTTCATAATTGCTTACAGGTTGGACAGCTGTCTCTGAGACAACAGCGATCACATCTAATAACCAAACAGAGGGAAACACAACAGGTAAATTCATACTATTAAAAGTACTAAAACACTGACTAAAATTCAGTTCCTCTGAAATGAAAATGATAATGAGATAATCATCATCTTCTGCACATGGTAAAATGTGTAATAGGATTTAAAAGTGATTAGGGTTTTGCTGATATAACTAACAGCATGCTGTCCATTGCAAGGGAGCTTTGGTGACCAGAAGATGCAGACAGGAAGTGAAGGAAGTTCATTTTTACTGGTCTTCCTGGTTACATGCCTGATTGTCTGTCTTCTGGTGGTGGTGATTTTTTTTGCCATCAAGCTGAGGAGAGCACACATCACCTGGAAGAAAGGTAACCAAACCGTATTCCCATTTTCTGCATGGCATCTAATCAAAGGAACATACTGTTAGTTGGAATTTTAGTCAGGATCATACATATATAAAACAAATCCTTTGTGCTGGCATTTGCTTCATGTGTGTCCAGACATAGCTTCCCACAGATGAAAAATGATGCAATTACCAGTATAATACGTAATTTTCTTATTGCGAGTTTGTAGTCACCCCACTAAGCCACAAGTACTTAATAATTCATATGATAGTTTTTATTGTTACAGAGAATGAAGATTCTGATCCATCAGAAGAGAGCTGTAAATCAAAATCAAGCCAGGAAGAGAGGAACTCCCAAGGACAAAGGCGAAGAGGTAGGCAGATGATTCAGCACTCCTTTATTCCAGAAGGAGTACAGAAATGTACTGCTATGGGTTGGAATTGAATGTGATTATTACTGAATGTAACTTTTACCTTAAATGTAGATGTTACATGTAGCTTTCATGTAACTTTTAGAAATGAATGAAGCTCAGTAAAACACGGCTATGTGGAGAGTGATTTCTGCAGCCCTGGGAAAAAGGCAGATGCTTTCCAATTGTCAAACAGAGAATGAAGATCACAACACACTGTGAAGCCTTAGGAAAAAATGGGCTATTTACTGTAATTATATTTGACTTGACGTGTGTTGGCTTACCACATTCAGTTTCAAGCCATTGCATTTAATTTAAAGTGGGCCTACTTAATTCAGTTCTTGAAATCATTTACTTAACAAATTCCTTATTTTAGTTCACATTTTAGTTCAATATCAGCACGACAAATTCAACTTTACGCAGTTCAAACAGTCTGGTGACACTTTTTTCCACAGAAACAGGGCCAGTGTATAAAAAAGCAACCTCTTCTGCATGAATCACTAATCATAAAATGTTTTCTCCTCTCACAGGGATCTTCAACACGGCATTCGCACAGTACGTCGTTGAAGAATCACCGGTGATAACCTCAGTAATAAATACAGAAGCGATGGCAGCAACAGAGAGTGTAAATAAAGAGCAGACTTCTCAACCGCAATCCTTGGGACACACTTTAGCTCAAAGTCACATTAAGGAGACAGAGCTATAACAATCTGTAAAATACAGCATTTATAATGTCAGCAATATCAACAGCATGATCATGCTTACATATGAAGCTGATTAGCTTTTTTACTGCACTTGTAACAAAGAGTGTATGTTTACTTTACTGTACTGTATAAATATTCATGTGCATTTTGTTTACATGTACAAATAAATTATATTTTTGCATATTTATTTTTGACATCCCAAAGCATCATCTTCATTTAAATGTCAGTCACAGAAATAAGTATAACATATCCTCCAGGCGTAGCTTATCATGTGTAACAATACAGGCCTTTAGGTTACACATACTGTAGTTTGACAGAAAGAGAAACCAAATGAAATGCAGACCATGATGACATGTCACTTGACCATGACTGGGATCAAAGGCTGTCAATAAGTCATTACTGTGGTTGAAAACATATTAATTATAATGCTATGCTTAATAAACATGTTAAAAACTATAGTACAAAATAAGAGTAACATGTAAACATGCAAAATGTATTCTGCTCAGTGTTCCTTTCAATTTTCAAAAATGACTGGTAGCTACATCACAGTTAGCTCCTGCCTAAACATAGCCGGGCTCTATTTAGATTTCCTAATAATAATAATTCCTAAATAGAAAATCGTCTGAGTTTATTATAGCATCTAATCATACGCATAAATCCTTCATATGGTTATAAGATCTGGGATGAAAGGGTCGTTTGCCCAAATTCATCCTCCATCTACAGACAAAGCTATCGTCTTGCACCATGCGGTCACTCACAGCGATTACGAAATGCGGATACTAAAACAGGAAGTAGAGTGATGGTAATTAACGTCATCAAAGATACTAAATATCATTGGTGGACCGTGCAGGAAAGACCCAAAAACTCGACGTCTGATTGGTTGCGTTGCCGGTCATATATAAAGTTCCGACAACGGTTCGTCCTCCTTTCCCTTCTCATACCGGCAAGGACAAGTCCACCTCGCCGCTGTCCATTCCTGCTTAACACCTAGTCATCCTCGGTTAAACTATTCGGTAAGTTATTTTTGGGTAAGTCACAAATAATATGTATGTATTTTTAAAAAGCTCCCCACGTCTCTTGCGGGTCGCTTCAATGGCGTGAGTACCTTAACCGGATTATGACATACTGTCAGTTTTTGCCGACATACGAAATTTCCCTTTAGTGTTAAATTACTGTTACTTAATGGAAATTATATATATTCATGGTGTAGATAAATGTAACTCAACAGGGCTGCACTCGTTAGCATTAGCTAACGTTAGCCACTTAGCATCGTGGGGAGGGTGGGGGTGGGGAGGCCGAGACGTTCTAGAATGTTCTCGAACAACGAGTGAAAAGCTGGCCTGAGTGAACACACTTCCGGTAATTTCTTTTCAGAACAAAAGCCTTAACGCCATGCGCATTAATTTAAATTGTTCAGGCTGTCTGTTTAGCAATTAGGTATATTCTCACACTATAGCTGTTGAGTCAAGCTTTTCAGGAGTTTTAATTAGTTTATTGCGTTCGTGTGGAAGATAAAATCGCCTTAAACTTAATGTGTCATTGTCACGTGACCAGAACTAGCGCCATGCTTTCACATGCATATTTCTTACAACGTGCTTAGCTATATGTTTACTTGTATAATAAGGCACTTGTTTATTATTCAAGTGTAGAAGTGCAAGTTAAATACAATGTAATACATCTTTTTTTTTTTTTTTAATTCATAATGCTATTGGCTATATTATGTCAACAGGGCATCTAAGTCACTTCAAGACTAGTGTGTCTTAAGGATAATCTGAAGTGCATAGAAATTTTCTGTAATGCAACTTTGATTTGTTTAATCGGATCACATTGCTCAATGTTTGTTCTGACTGTAAATATATCTCTAACTGACATTTGTATGTCAATATCATGCTGAAAGATATGGATGGCTCATGCTTTAAAATGTCAATTTACATCCATGAGTCCATGAAATTAACGAATTAATTTTTTTCCTATATTTAGGAAATATGTCGAAGGGACCAGCAGTTGGTATCGATCTTGGGACCACCTACTCCTGTGTTGGTGTGTTCCAGCATGGCAAAGTTGAAATCATCGCCAATGACCAGGGCAACAGGACCACACCTAGTTATGTGGCCTTCACAGATAGTGAGAGGCTGATTGGAGATGCAGCCAAGAATCAGGTTGCCATGAACCCCACCAACACAGTCTTCGGTAAGAATTAAGTTTTTAGTATTCAACAATATTGATATTGTGGTCTTGTAGCATTCTTGCCACACTCAACTGTTTGAAAATTGGCAACATGTTCAGTAAACACAAAGTATAACCCAACCCTACCTGCTTATCATAAAGTGAGTGGCACATCTGTCAATGAAATTTTAACTCCTATGAACTTGAGGCAAGAATGACATAAGACTGAAATAATCTTAAATGGTCTTAAGTGACCCTGTTAAAGCACTTCCTCACTGTGATGACGATTTTCCTGCCATTCGTAGTTTCCACCAGAGGTTGAAAGACCAAAGATGGCCTAGATCCTTCCTTGGATGTCTGAGTGATCTTTATAGAAACCCACTGTGGAGCATATTTCTTCTATTATTAATTTAAAAAAAAAAAAAAATCTCTTTGCAGATGCCAAAAGACTGATTGGCCGCAGGTTTGACGACACAGTTGTGCAGTCGGATATGAAGCACTGGCCATTTAATGTCATCAATGACAACACCCGCCCCAAGGTTCAAGTTGAGTACAAGGGTGAGACAAAGTCCTTCTACCCAGAGGAGGTCTCATCTATGGTGCTGACCAAGATGAAGGAGATTGCTGAAGCCTACCTCGGAAAAGTAAGTTATTTGACCTAGCCCTGTACAGAAAGAACTGCAGATTTGTGTAAATTGTGCTAATTTTTGGCTTGTTTCCTTTTAGACTGTCAACAATGCTGTAATTACGGTACCCGCCTACTTCAACGACTCCCAGCGACAGGCTACTAAGGATGCTGGTACAATCTCTGGCCTCAACGTTCTGCGTATCATCAATGAACCAACTGCTGCTGCCATTGCCTATGGGTTGGACAAGAAGGTAAATAAACTTGGAACAGTTCCACTTTTAATCATGTCCAATGTAGATAACTAAACTGAGTTATCAAAATTGAGTAGTTCAAAAATGTAACCCTAATTTAATTTCAGGTTGGGTCTGAAAGGAATGTTCTCATCTTTGATCTTGGCGGTGGCACCTTCGATGTGTCCATCTTGACCATCGAGGACGGCATCTTTGAAGTCAAGTCCACTGCTGGAGACACTCATCTTGGTGGAGAAGATTTTGACAACCGCATGGTCAACCACTTTATTGCCGAGTTCAAGCGCAAGTACAAGAAGGACATCAGCGACAACAAGAGAGCCGTCCGTCGTCTGCGCACTGCTTGCGAGAGGGCAAAGCGCACCCTGTCTTCCAGCACCCAGGCCAGCATTGAAATCGACTCTCTGTATGAGGGAGTTGACTTCTACACCTCAATCACCAGGGCTCGCTTTGAGGAGCTCAATGCTGACCTGTTCCGCGGCACCTTGGACCCCGTGGAGAAGTCACTCCGTGACGCCAAGATGGACAAAGGGCAGATTCACGACATCGTGTTGGTCGGTGGTTCCACCCGTATCCCCAAGATCCAGAAGCTGCTCCAGGATTTCTTCAACGGAAAGGAGCTGAACAAGAGCATCAATCCAGATGAAGCCGTGGCCTATGGAGCTGGTAAGGGTCAAGCTTCTTAACAAAATGCATCCACCCAATTAGAACTCAAATGAGAAGTTTTTTGTTTTTGTTGAATATGTAGCATGAGAAATGTCTTGTCATTCTCTTTGAAAATCTAACCAGTCCCCCTTATTTACAGCTGTCCAGGCAGCCATCCTATCTGGTGACAAGTCTGAGAATGTGCAGGACTTGCTGCTTCTGGATGTCACCCCTCTGTCCCTGGGTATTGAGACCGCTGGAGGTGTCATGACTGTCCTGATCAAACGTAACACCACCATTCCTACCAAGCAGACCCAGACCTTCACCACCTACTCTGACAACCAGCCTGGTGTGCTCATCCAGGTAAATGCAACATCAGGTTATACCCATCTGTCAGTTTTGCAGTGATGACGTTTATTCCTGCCATTCGTAGTTTCCACCAGAGGTTGCAAGACCAAAGATGGCCCTGACCTTCCTTGGATGTCTGAGCGAAATAAATACATTTGGTAAACTGTAGACACACCATGTCAAAATGATCTAACCCTTCATACTTCTAACAGGTTTATGAAGGTGAACGTGCTATGACCAGGGACAACAACCTACTGGGCAAGTTTGAGCTGACAGGCATCCCTCCTGCTCCTCGTGGTGTTCCCCAGATCGAGGTGACATTTGATATTGATGCCAATGGTATCATGAATGTCTCTGCTGTGGACAAGAGCACTGGCAAAGAGAACAAGATCACCATCACCAATGACAAGGGTAAATTTTGATTTGAATTTGAGAACAGTCACAAATGTGCTGTACCACAATTTCTGACATTGCCTTTTCCTCCCAGGTCGTCTCAGTAAGGAGGACATTGAGCGCATGGTGCAGGAAGCTGAGAAGTACAAGGCTGAAGATGACGTCCAACGTGACAAGGTGTCTGCTAAGAATGGCCTGGAGTCCTATGCTTTCAATATGAAGTCAACTGTGGAGGATGAGAAGCTTGCTGGCAAGATCAGTGACGACGACAAGCAGAAGATTTTGGACAAGTGCAATGAGGTCATCAGCTGGCTGGACAAGAACCAGGTAAATGATCTTTTATTTATTTTTTTTTCTTCCTGAACATGACATGAATTTGCCTGACCACTAAAATGTTCTTGTTTGGCAGACTGCCGAGAAGGATGAGTATGAACATCAACAGAAGGAGCTGGAGAAGGTGTGCAACCCCATCATCACTAAGCTGTACCAGAGTGCAGGTGGCATGCCAGGTGGTATGCCTGACGGCATGCCTGGTGGCTTCCCTGGAGCTGGCGGTGCAGCTCCTGGTGGTGGATCCTCTGGGCCAACCATCGAGGAGGTTGACTAAACATTCCATCACTTCAGCTGCTTCTCCTGAGATGTTTTCTAAGAAACGTAACCCTCTTATAGCATAAGTTACAACAAGCTAAAGAGTGTAATTTAAAGAAATAAAAAAACAGGGTTCAAGGATCATAATTATTGCCTTGTTTGTGACAACTGGGAATAACTTGTAGTTGGCACAATTGAGCTGTCAGATCACATGTCTGGTAAAGTGTTTTGTATGAGATGTCACTGCCTTGACAATAAAAAAAATCTTGAAACCCTCTATCATTGTTTTCTGTTTAGTCATTCAACTTCAGGCTGATATTGACCTTGTGTGTTATAAGCGGGATAATCTAAGCTGCTATAATGGCTGCACTGTTTTTACTACTCAGTGGCTTTTATTACACTTTGTGTTTAATATGATTACTGTCTGGACTGCTGCAATGATGAGGACTTGTACCAGCCTCATTTACAGGAAAGACGATGAATATTTTGAGGTGATGTGTGCTGAGACTTTCGTATGAGTTTGTATAATGGTGAATATTGAATGATGAATATTTTGAGGTGATGTGTGCTGAGACTTTCGTATGAGTTTGTATAATGGTAACTTCACTCTTAAACAAGTCATTCAGTGCAGTATGTGGGACCTGGAGAATAGCTCACCAGGTGTGAGATAATGACTCCATGACGGGTCATGTGGGCGGTCACATGACATTTGAATCTAGTCTGGTTGCTTCGCATGTGTGACGCACTAAAAGTAAACAGGAGAGAAAGTATAGACTGTAAAGTATCCAGGGACTTCGCCTGGAAGACAAGAAACTAAGGGCGTCCCGGCCTGATGACGTCATTGTGCCACACACTTTCTTGCTTGCTCCAAAGAATTGATGTCGTGAACATCAGTGATAGGCTTATCTTTTAGCACTATTCACTGTAGAAGTTCAGATTGTAATATGTAAGGGGAGTACTGGCACTTATCCCCCCCACTTTAAGCACTAGTAATATAAATGACATGGGGGCATCCCATTTGTGTGCTCCATTTCAGGGATCTGGTATTGTGCATGCTCGCTTGAACCCATGGCTTACTGGAGTTAGATGGAGCGGAGCCACTCGATATTTAGAAACCCATTTTTTTATCACTCTTGTTTTTCTGGCTTTGTTTATGCCACGTAAATACATTCGTACTGTATTCGTGTGAGTGACCGCTGGTTGAAAGTCGGAGCATTTCTGAAGTGTACCTGAACGCAGCATGTGTGCGTCGGTGTTTCCATGGTTTCACTGCTGTACAGAGTACTGACTGTTTTCTCCAGTCTGTGGCACTGACAGGAAAACAGGTGAGTGTTTGAACAGTTTGCTTACTTTTTCCCTGCGACTTTTAAGTGTTATCGTACTTTGGATGTTTAATTCACACCACACAGTCCAGTGCTATTTTCACTGTAACTGTATATACAAGAAATGCAGTAAACAATTTTACGTGGTTTGAATTTAAGTTTCTTTGTTTTTACCCCTACGCTAGCATCGTTATATAGCAGTTAGCTGCAAAGCTAGCTGACGGGTGGATAGATAGATAGGTAGATAGATATACTTTATTGTCCCAAACTGGGAATTTCTTGTGTTGAAGCAGCTACAGTTGAGCACAACACATATCACATTAAAACATTAAATAATAGTGTAACACCATATAGTGCAATTAACAAGTACTACAGAAAACTACATGTAAACTACAACATTGTGAGTCCTGAGTTTCAGCTCAGTCTGCAGAGTTGTACAGACAAATAGTGTTAGTTTATCAAAGGGAAGCACGATTAGAATTATTTTCCTCAGACGTCTTTAAGTTATTCGAACTTCTTCACAGTAAACATGTGGACTTGTTCAATGCAGGTGTAGGTTAGAGAGCACAGTATATGTTTCCATAGTTATGCAACTCTACATCTTTGCTAAACCCAATGATGCTTCAGCTACAGACTCTATTACTACCAGTCTCATGGCAATAAATAAATGGATGAGCAATGATAAATAAAAAAGTTAGTCTTCTAGTCTGCCCTAAAACAGAAAGAGAAGTGCTGTGTAATGATCAGCCAAAATTAACATCCTAGATTGAATCAGCTTCAAGTTAAATAGGTGACGAAAACATTTTCCACATTTGAAACACAGTGAAAGTATGGTCATTTAAAAGTAAAAAAGATTCATGCCTTAATTTCAAGCTGACTTGATTATTGCAACACACTATTCACTGGTCTTGTGAAAAAAGCACTTTGAAGCTTCAGCTCATTCAAAAGTCTGCAGCTTGGACCCTGACTCTCTTGCTCACCATTTCCCTTCAAGAACACTGTGACTATCTGCTGCTAGTTTACTCAGTGTTATGCTCCAAAGCTATCCAACACACCACCGATAGACATCATGAAAGCCAGCTCAGTGAACATTTTTAAAAGAAAGCTAAAAACGTATCCCTTCGCTTTAGCCTTTAACTGACACAGGCCTGAAGCTCATTTTGATTTTGTCTCACACCTCTTGCCTGCTGCACTTCTTTTGAAACTTGTTATTTTACCTGATTTTATTCATTCTATGTACTTTATTTTTAACTATTTTTGATGTTATGCATTTTCATTCTTATTACCTTATTTATACTATTATTGTCAAGTGGGTTTTATTCTCCATCTTATTTTTCATTAATTATAACATTCTATCCCTGTTTTTATAGATCCTTATCTGATTTAGACTATTACTATTTTATTGTATATCTTATTTTCCATTAATTTTCTGTCCCAAAGGTGCAAAAATTCTTATTCTTATTCTCTCACAGTAGCAAAAATGCAGGAGTAAATAATAATATTAACGATGGCTGAATTTCTTTTAGGTTTTTCAGTTTCAGGGTCCTGGCATTGTGCAAGCTGCACTTTACCCAGACATACATGTGTGGTTTAAAGACATGAAATAAATACATGAATGCTCAACATACTTCAGCTCTGCTGTGCTGTGCTTGTGCAATAAATCTTTTTTGTCTGTTGGTCGCAGTGTTTGTAGGTTAGCACATAGATGGTCATCTTCATGACGCAGACCATTCATCTACAACATAAACATGGATAAAGGACTCAAACATGAAAAGATGGGTCACGTGTTGAAGGCTGAGCAAGAAAATGTTCCTTCTACAAGACACGAGGTTCTGGCCAACCAGTGGGACTCCGACACGGAAAGTTTGGCACAGGCGAGAGCTTACCAACAGCAGCTACAAATATGTACCGATCAAAACAAATACTTACTGCCTCAGAATGAGAATGCTGACAGTTTACAGCACGGGGATGGAGAGGATGAAGATGCAAATGATGATGAAACGGAAGATCTTCAGGTTTATGATAGCCTAGAAGTAGTAACACACCAAGAGGAATATGCTACCCTGTTACAGACTCAATATGTGGATACACAGATAGATGAAAGAGAAGGAACAAGGTAAGTTACACAAATGCCGTTTGTCTGACAACTAGCAACTCATTTGGTGTTGTAATTAAATTATACTATACAAAGTAACATCAGTGGCATGCAAAAGTGTGCATGCCCTCGATCAAAATTTTACTCTTACTGTGAAATTCCCCACTGTGGGACGAATAAAGGTATATCTTATCTATAAGTGAGGAAAAGATGATCTCATTTCTGAAAGGCATAAAGTTGAAGATGACATAACTCTTTAATTTTTAAAGCGAGATTATACTTTCATGTCCATTTTTTAGTGTTTCAAAATAAAAAAGGTAAAGGGCCTGAAACAAAAATTTTCGCACCCTGCACATCAGTACCACCCCCATTGTCAAGTATCACAATTTTTTTTGTAGCCAGCTAAGACTCTTTCAGTTCTTGTTTGAGGGATTTTCACCCTTTCTTCCTTGCACAAGGCATCTAGTTCCGAGAGATTCTGCTGTCTTACATGTACTGCGCCTTTGAGGTCTATCCACATATTTTTGATGATGTTTTTTTTTTTTTTTTTTACAGACGGTGCGATGTTTGCTTTCAGAATTTGCTGGACATTTAATTGAATCTATTCTTCCTCTAACAGTAAAATGTTCCCCATGCCACTAGCTGCTACAGTCTATGGCTGCAACACATGCCCAAAGGATGATTGATCCACCCCCCTGCATAACAGTTAGTAACAGTGTACTTTTCATGAAATTCTACATCCTTTTGTCTTCAAACATATTTTTGCTCATTGTGGCTAAAACCTATTTTAACTCCATCAGTCCACCAAAGTAACAACTGTCCACCAGTTTTCAAAATGCATTAGTCTTGTGTAGATGTTTCCTTGAAAGTTTATAAAGCTTTGAAATTTGAGTCACTTTCCTAATGATGATCGTGAACAAGCAATAGCTCTAACAAGCTAATTTAGGTCTGACACCTTGGTAAAAGTTATCTGAGAGCTCGAATCTCTTGGGGGTACCCAAACTTTTGTGTGGTGCTCATTTCATTTTTTTTCACTCTAAAATTGTACAAAACAAAAACAGAACACTAATCTTGCTTAAAATGTTGAAAAGATAAGATAAGATAAACCTTTATTCGTCCCACAGTGGGGAAATTTACAAGGATGTTTCATGTTTAACTTTATGCCTTTTGGAGTCCTTTCATCTTTTACTCACTTAACTATTCACAGAAAGTTTTACCAAGGGTACCCAAATGTTTTAATGCCACTGTGTACACACCCAGCATCAGTTGGTTGTGGTAAAACGTGTTCTGTTGCACATGAAACAACACTGAACAGTGGTATCAGGCTGTAATGAACACACCCTGAGTACACCTCTGTATCACTTCAACCAGGTCAGCAAAGCAAGGATTTATACTCACGTTAAAAGATAGGACTGGTGATATTCTGTATTTTTTTATTATTGCAAACAAAGTCCACAAAGAGACTAAAACCAACAATGTGTTAGTCTGTTTCTCAGTATTTTTTGACTTTCTTCCTCTGTATGTGTCCCTCAGCTCAGCTGAAGTGAATCTTCAAAAATGGGTCACAAATTTATACTTAATTTTTAAAAACAGGTTCAATAATTTCCTAAAACAGCTGAGCACTGTACTTAAGATAAGATATTCCTTTATTGGTCCCACAACGGGCAAATTTCCATAATCCAAAATTTCCAGTTTTTAGCAAATGTTATTCAAAAGAGAAGTAAATAGTGCATTTGTTGTGTGAATTTTCCACAGTAGTGGGTATTTACTGTAGAAGGACAGTGTATGTGGGATTGAGTCAAAATAAACTGCAACGTGTGCTCTCATGGTAATGAAGCAGCATGTCACCCAGTGCAACTGTGTGGCTCATTAATGTTTTTAAAATAGTTTTTGTTTGAGCCTATGGCCCAGAGAAATGACATATGTCAGGCTTTGGATACACACAAAATACTTGATATTTTTGGGCCTTTGATATAGTTAGTGATATAGAGGTACACAGTTTGGCCAGTAGATGGCAGTAATTGATTTTAGTGGTACAATTGGCACTAGATACTCAGAATAATTGCCAAAGGACTGAACCTGCAGTCTTCTTGGTGAAAAAAAGTATTAGAATAACTATTTGTTTTGCTTTGATGAAAACTCAATTTCACATTGGCTGGTTATCGAGATGTGAAGTACAGACAAATCTGACTGATCACATTGTGTGTGTAGCCTTGTGCATCACAATAATTCTATAAACATGTGGCATTATATAAGCAATTCACCAGGATGAGACTGTGTCCGACCTTGTTCAATTTGCCCATTGAACTGGACAGTCACTTTCTCTGTCTGTGACAAATTAATTAAAATTAAGCAGATAATAGTGCTGCTTAGATGGAATACAACAAGGAGAACTGCAGCAGCAATCAAACCTTTTACTTTTAAATAGCACATGGATGATAAAAGATAAATAGCCTTCATTCATCACTTAACAATGAGATGGTGTCAGTTATTTAATGAGATGCAGGCACCAATGGTACATTGTAGTGAGAATAGCCTAATTCAGGTGCTTTCAGAATAACTGCTTTCATTTGTGGGAAATTAGATTTTTGTTTTGTTTGGGTGGATCACAATAAGTGGTCACTCGTGGTCCATTAACAAGGTTCATTGTTGCTGTAAAGGAGATCTCTCTTTCTCTCTTTTGATGGAGCAGAGGTAGGCATCTATGGTGACACACAACACCACATCTGTTTTTGCACTCTTGTCGACTCGTACCGTTGTTTCCTCTTCTCTTTCCTTCAGACACTGCCTGATAGTCATTTCCCTCCAAAATAGAAAAGGGGCATTCGCTATTTTCCTGTCATTAACCCGCACAGATTGATGCCCGCCAAGTGTGGGTCTGCTTCCAAAGTACATTGTTTCAGAGGAAAATGACCATGACATATTCTCACAAAAGGCTCCATTTCATAGAGCCAAGGCAGTGTACACAGTCCCATTCCCATCATCATGTTCTCATAGTCCTCTCTAATGCCTCCTCAAAGCGTATAAGCCTTTTCACACATTGCCATTGCATAGTTTACAAACCCAATGGGCATTCCTCATTCAAGCAAAAGATTCCTATTTAAGCAACTCCATTCATCCCCCTTCACTATATTTTACACCTATCTCACTCGAAATATTGCAGAAGGACATTTGAGTATCGTCCGTATGACCAGTTTTTTCATTTTCCCATTCAGTGTTTGTCACAATATTTCACTGGCTTTTGTATTTAGGTATCTGTATCTTGCGCAAGAAATAATAGGCTGTTTTTGTGTTTTGCAGTGTTAGAGGCATCACGCCCAGCTGCATGTTGTCTATAATACATTCTCCAACTTGTTTGAGTCTGAGTCATTAGAGAGACATCCCTTACCCTTTTGGCCTCATCGAAGTGAAGGGCCCTACACCTAGGCAACCCTCCCCCCTGACGCACAGCATCACGGTAGGAGAATTAGGCTCCCCTCGTCCTCCCAGTAAGCACAACAAAGAGGCTCTCTGCTATTTATTTTAATGAGATCTTTTCATCACCCTCAGAAAGAGCATTTTAGCCTGCAATTTTCAAGCCATTTCATAAGCTGAAAATTGCCGTTTGTGAACCATTCCCCCGCTAGTAGCTCTCAAATACACTCTCATTAGTGAGCCTGGAGGTGAAAATACGAAAATTATCTGTAAATACAGGCTCATAATCCCCCTCATCTGTTTCAATTTCAGAAGTCTCTGATAAGGCCTAGCTCTCTTTGTTTGAGGACATCATCATTCTAATAATGGTGTAATGCCTCTTGTTCCTTTGACCTCTCACTACAGGCGTATGTGGTATTCAGGTGTCTATAAAACCTCCTTTGGATATGGAAATTTTATTAATGAAGCTGCTTACCAACAATTAAATCAATTACTAACAATATGATTAAGACTCTACATATATGGACATACTGTATTCTTTGATCATTCCATTTAGTTTCTCTAACAAAGCTATAACTTACTGATGCAAACATTAGTCTCAGGCTAGTTGTATTGAACATATCTTTATTGCTTTTCCTTGTTTAACTTCTCAGCCACTTGCTCTTGGAGGATGCATATTCAGACCTGCGCTATGACCCCAACTGGAGGACCAACTTGAAGGGAGCTGGCCACTTCAATGAGAGTCCACAGATTTCTATTGAGGAATATCACGGAGTCCCTAAAGAAAAATCTAATCAGGCATGTGGTGACAGAGGGGGACTGGTAATGAAAGGAGGATACAGATACATCGTCAACACAAACCCGGCTGTTGTGGTGACTCCTCATATGGCTGTCAATCAGTCTGACCAGCCATACCGTCTTCACCCACAAGATGATCAGAATAGCCCAGTAATATCTCCCCACTGTCACAACCATGCTTTACAACTAAGATCAGCAGAGGCTGACCTTTCAAGGCCATCCAGCGTTTTCACTGGAAATGAAAGTGACAACACTTCACAGAGAGGATTCAGAAAGAAGTGTGATAATAACTGTGACAATGGTGGTGAAAGTATTAGCAGGTCTCCTGAGCTGACAGAGGACGTACATGCTATGTACATGCAAGAATTCAAGACCCACTACCAGCAAGAACTGAGACACACACAAGGAGGAGTCTCTCAAACACAGCATATGAGCACATCTGCATTGTCAGGTCCTAAGGTTTTATTGAACAAAAAGCTAGAAAGACTCACAGAAGACATTGTGGAACGCAACAAAATAACCTTGGGGCGCAACACATCCAAATGTGGCTCCTATGTGACGGTGCATGCACTTAAGAAGGACGTGCCTCATGAAAAGGTGTGTATAATGCAGTAACAGTATCACAGTTAAAATCCTAGAATGAGAATTTGATCTTTGAAATTTGACAACAAGCTCTCAGACAGCAATTTGACTACAGACTCTCAAGACAGCTCTGTAATGGGCAGGCCCTCTCTTGAAACAGGTTGCAATTACAGAAACAGACACCAGGAGCTGCACTAGCATTGGTAATGATTCTTGGGCTGCTGAGCTGTTGTTATACTTACATGATTTAGGATTAGGTTTGACTGGGGACAGACTACAGAAAATATTAGAATGAAATATAAAATACTAGTTTTTAAACCCAGTTTAAACTGTGACAGTTGACACTTGAGTTTTTGTGTTGTGTTTGGCAATGTCCTTACAGGTCATTTTTTAAGATGAGATATTCCTTTATTAGTCCCACAACGGGGACATTTCCAAAGAGGACAGCAGAATAGAAAGGAGAACACTTAAAAACACAAACACGTTAAAAAGACAAACCTAGAAAGGAAAAAGCTCAGTGGTGAGAGCTGCTATAACAAACTGCCACTAGTGCAGTGCCATTTTGAACAATTGAAGAATTTTGGTGATAAATAGATTAACTACATCTATTGAATCCACAGTATTAAGATGTTTTAAACACAGAGGTCAGGGACTTGCTGGTACACATGCACAATACATTGCTGCAGTTTCTTTGTACTTTCAAGAGATCTGTATTCACTGTGCAGTAGCCAAGTGTCAGTATATTTACCCTTGACTGCTTATTCTAATCTTTTTAACAGGCAGTTGCTTGAATGCAACTTTTCTCATAAGCACAATATAGGTCAAGATTGTTTGCTTCTTTGTTTTTTGCTATTTTTTCCCTTCTGTATCTCCAAAGCTTAGGCTTATTTAGTAATATTATTGGTATCTATGTGCCTTTTGTCGTCATCTCAGACAACAACTTAGAGAATATCCAATGATGTCTGCTATGACCCAGTCTGGAAGATTAATTTGGCAGAGGAGCATAGCTGTTTTCATCTGCCTTTTCCTCCACCATATGAAAAGAGCCATGTCTGGCTATGCAGTGCTTATTATGAGTTGATGTGTACAACAAGAACATCAGAGACGCATGGTTACCAATAGGCTCTTAGACGTCCCTGCACCTGGCACAGTGGCATAATTGGTGGGGATGGCCCGCATTCCCCATTTGTCGGGCCACAAGACTGTTTGCTGGCTATAATACCCCAAACCTTGTTCACCCATCTGAGCCCCAGCCCTCCACAATGTCTCATATCATCACCATTTACATAGTCAAGAGCTGTTAGCTTTGTGCAATGGTAAACAGAGCCAGACCCTTTCCCTCTGCTGAACCCTTGTGTTTTGTAATTTTCCCTCTGAATTTGCTTATTAGTTTTCCATTGCCCTGTCTCCCCAAAGATGTGTCTGACTTAATGGGGGACATAGGGCATAAAAGAATGCATGTATCTAGTTCTTGTTTCATTGTAGGATTAATTAGTGAATTGGGTGTGTTACAAAAACAGTATAACGTATCAATGAAGCTTATCAGAATTGACTTAAAGCAAAGTAATATTTAAACCATAAGAATCCATGTCATTGTCAATGTCATTTGACTTCTCTTTGCATAGTTGAATAATTATTGAATAAGAGACTGAATTAAGTGACACAGTGGCAGGTGCTCAAGGTAAATTTGTTGAACTTAAATGCATACAGAAATCAAATGCACAACTAACTTCTATTGAGTTTCTAGTTAGTTATTAAGACAGCATCTTCTGGTGATATTTCTTGGTGAGATTGAAGTTTTGTTCTCTGTCCTCGTGTTTTGGAATAGCACTGTTTATAACACTGAGGGAAATATTGAAGATCAAAGAAGTAACATGAGAATTTTATTATCTTCTACCTTCAGTATATGATTTTTGGAAAATGTAATATTCAAAGTCAGGAGGGAGAGACATCTTTTCATAATTAGGATAACCCCACATCTTTTTTCACAAAGCTTCTTCCGCATCCTCCCACCCTTCTTGTCCATAGCTGCTTGCAAAAGATAGCAACACTCCATGTACAAATTGTATCAGTTTCACAAATCAATATCAGTCAGGACAAGCCAGTTGTTACTAGGCCCTTTTAACATCCCCCATTTGGTCTTTTGAAGAGAACTGCCATCTGAAGGTAACTCGTGATAATTAGACATGTTATTAAATGTACACAATTTCCTAATGCAGCAAATGTTTAGCCCAGCCAAGTGGCAGAGTGGCGGTAGCAATGATTGGCTTCATCGGGGCTTGGGCCTCCTTTGATAAAGACAGAAGTAGCAGATCAATCTTCTGCTATTGCACTCACCCCTCAGAGTCCCTTCTCCTCTTGCAGGCCCTCACTTCAAAGCCAGGGGAACATAATGTACAATCTTTTAATAGCTTTAGTCCAAAGCTCTGGGGAGCTCTCTGCCACTGTATACCCTGCCTCAGTCTAAACACCTAATCAAGATTACCTGGGCTGGCCACAATAGCAGCTAAATGCAATTCAAGATCCACAGATCCTTTGATGTCTTCATTGCGAAAAGCAGATGTTTCCTGGGTACAGGAGGTAATACAGCTAGCTGCAATTGCCAGACTTTGTTGTGACATCGTCTTGCAGAGAAGCAATTATGGGCCCCCCAATTTAGTAGAAAAGATATTACACAGCTTACCATGCTCAAAATGCAATATAGGTATGATCATTTGCTCCAACTGATTGGGATGTTTATAATGGGTGACAAAAGGCGATGGCAAGGGGAATGGGTAAAGGTGAGAGGCGCAAAGTGTTTGTGTGTGTGTGAGTGTGTACACTGCTGGACATACAGTACTCACTGACACCTTCAAACACCTACTCTCTCCTTACTGATGATCTGAAAGAGCACCCACATTGAAGTCTCTCTGTTATGTCAAAAAAAAATCTCTCATTGGTTCTGTTAATTACCAAAAGCATAAAAATTAGCTTGAGTGCTAAGGGGGCCATACAGCTTGCATATTGAAACAGCATATGGACTAGGTGGGTTGTCCAGCAGTGCCCTGAATTTTTCTCAGCATAATAGAAACATCACAGCCTATTAGATGCAATGACAAACACATTTATTGATGGATGTGTTACGGCTGGATCCACTCATTCCTTGTGACCTTCACCTATTCGAGCTCACAGAATTAGTGGCATTCAGTGAAAAGTCTTCAGCCTGTCAATATCATCGATCCACTCAGATGGTCCTCTGCCGCTGAGGGGAGTCCTGAAGTTAACTAAATGATTTTCATTACAGCATTAACAGAAAATATTTCCATGCCACAAACGGGTACATTAGTGGTAACTGAAACAATAAATTGATGTAATGTGATGTGGCTGAAGAAGACAGGCATTGATAGAAATGGATGCAGTATTGATACCCCTGAGTAGGTGTACTTGTGTATTTTTGAGCTTTAGTAAAGGCTGCAGACTCTTATTCAGAAAATTCCTCTGTATCAGCCTGTTGCTTTCTCTTTGTTATCTATCTGAAGGTGCATGAAATTCTTAAGAAGACCGCCAGCACAGAAAGTCAAGAGGACAGTTCAGACCCCAAGCTGAGGTTGCTCCAGAAAACACAACAGCTGAGGGTAGGACTCTTTCCTTTTCACTTGGTTAACATGTCAGTCCACGCAATAGTGTGAAGATCTAGTAAAATCTAGTTTGTCTTGCAGTATTGGAAGAGAAATTGCATAAGTTCCAGCAAGTGCAACCTAGCTGCTGTCCAGTAGGGATACTATCATCCTGGCTTTTAATTTCCTCTAGGGGATGTGGACACAATCACTGATGGTGTTGTTGCACCGGGGATTGCCAGAGATGATTTGAAAAAATATAAAGAGGAGTCGGAGTGAAAAAGGAGAAGATTGGAGAAGCATTATTATTTTGAGCACTTGAGCAGCCACCTTAATGCTGCCAAGCAGAGGAGTATGAATATTTTCCCACTGGAATGGGCAAAGCTGGTGTTTGCTAAATCAGCAGCATTAGATGCATGAGACACAGGCTCATAGACCTCCCGCTAAATAATTTGGTGAGATCATGCAAAGAAGAGCGCCAGCCCTTCTTACACTTGGGAAAGAATTGTGCCTCTTTTTTAGAGCTCATGTTTGTCTGTTGTTGTTTTTGTGCTGTCAAGGGGTAGATTTGATTTGATGCTTTGTGCTCCTCACCACCTTCAGAAATAGGCCAAGCTATACATTACAGCACATTCACAGCAACAATCTGTGAATATGACAATGGCAAAATTAGACCCATATTTAGAGGGTTTTTTTGCTGGTATTAAAACAGTATTCCAGTTGGGTTTGACAGTAACTATATCAGTTATTGCATGCCTAATTTCTGTTTGGTTATGGAGGTTTTTTGTGGAAAAACATCTTATATGCTTGCTCTGACATTCTACATCAATGAAAAAAATTGTATCCTCAAACTGTTAATCCTACTCTTAACACCAGGTCATCCAGATCAGCAAAGGGAAGAAAGCCCAGCGGAAAGAATACCCCAACCCCCCTCAACAACAGCAGCCCCCTGCCAAGGGGGTCAGAGCTGAGCGGGGAGACTGTCTGAGCTCCCCATTAGCAAGACCAGCTGCTGTAACGCAGCCAAAACCTCAGAAGACAACCTCGTCTCAGCCTTTGCCCCCCACCTTCCACCTCAACATCAGCCTCAACTCTTCATCCCATCCACTTCCGTTACTCCAGCAGGAGGGCCGGGGTGATGTCATCAATGTAGCATGTCTTCATGGTTGTCCTCATTGGAGCCCCACATCTGAAGTTGAGCTCATATTGTCCCCTGGATATCAACAAACAAATCCAGGAAAGTCTTCTCAGATGTCTCGGAAAGGGTTAAATGGAGTTCACCACCGAAACATGGAGAGTAACCCCGAACAATGGCAAAGGTGAACCATTTAAACCTTTTTTTTATGAGCCAGAGATGACAATGATATTACATTTTAAGGATCTCATTGTGAAAAGTGGATCACTGTGGCATCAAATAATAGCAGTTGAATAGAAAAAATAGATGATATTAGGTTAGAAAACAACAAAATACTGGACACGCTAAAGCAATCACTACACAACAGTGAAATTATGACAAATGACAACATACTTGTGGTCCATGTCAAATGACAGCATTAGCACTGAGACTGGAAAATGAATTTCATATGGCGTCTGATACACCACATGAAAATGAATATATAATATAATGATATTATATGAATAATAATACATTATTTTGTTGAATAATTTATTATCATGGGACCCCTCATTATTTATCCACCAATAATTTTGTGTTTTAGGACAACTGCGTTGAAGGGGCCATTGTCCTACGAAGGGGAGAACCAGAAGTGGAGTCCAGATGAGCTTCACACTAAGCAATTTCCACAAAACCGCCCCAGGTCACCCACAATCAGTTCATCCCTGGGTTCGGGCTCCAACATAGTTCTGCCCCCTATACGGCAACCAATGATGGGAAAAGAGCCTCCGCCGAGACCCAGTCAGAGCGTGAACACAGCCTACCCCATCCATAGAAGCAGCTCTGATGGCTACCTGGCTCAGATGGAGAAACAGAAGCATCTGAGGGCCAGAGTCACTTACAAGGTTGGTGTGTCTGTGAGCTTCATTTGTATCCTGGATGAAGGGATACTGAATGTTCCCACATTTTTCTTCGGCAGTTATATTTCTGCTTAATCAGTGTATTATTATATATCTGTGTTTCTGCCATCTAATCTAATCTAATCTGCCATCTAATCATCTAAGCTTGATAGACTGCAACATCTTATGCACTCTGTGCATTCCCTCTTGTACTGCCTGGAGGCACCAAGGTCCTATCAGACTTGAACTTTGTTTTATGACACTGACCCAGGTGGTTCCCTCCTGACTAGGTCCTTGCTTGTGTTGTATCAACTCTCTGATGTACGTCGCTTTGGATAAAAGTGCCTGCTCCATGAAATTGTAGAAGTGTAAATTTTAATCACATACATAAAAAAACTCTATCTGAGTATTTGTTTAATATGCATATATTTTTTTAACTGTGTTTAAACAGGGATCAAGGACCAAAAAACTCACTCAACACATACTGAATAATCACATTCAAGTTGGAAAAATAAGAACTCATTATACAGTTTCACCTAACAAAAGTGACACATGAATTCTTCAGTTGAGTGGCATTCCCTGCTAATCCCTATGTACACGAGAGGTTACACAAATAAATGCCCCTTTGAAGTCCCAAATAATCCCCTCAGCTGTCTCCATGCAGGGACTGCTTAATCCAGCAGGAGTGTTCTGGTGACTAAGGGCACAAAACATCAGGTTAATTGTCTAGCTCCACTAAGATACACTTAATTGCTATAAGATGATGACTATATAAACCACAGGCTCTGAAAAGCCATTGAAGATGTGTTAGAGGATAAGGTGATTAAAATGGAGAGAGTCTGTGAGGCGCAGGGCCACTAAAGATGCCCATTTGCATTTAATGATTTGGCTGTTGTTTTTTTCCCCCTCTCCTTTGGTTTGTCAGGCTGAGTTGTGCAGGTGGGTCCTGAGTAGAAAGTGATTAAGACCTCCTGCCTTTTCCGAGGTAGTTCCATAGAGAGTTGGCTTTAGGAAGTGCTTGTTTGACAAGTCAAACTTAGTTCTCGTCAACACTTTCTAAATCAAGATCAGATAAGATAAGATAAACCTTTATTCGTCCCACAGTGGGGAAATTCACAACTTACTTACTAACATAATTGCTGTGTGCTGAGACTCCGAGCCTCAACTTATAACAACCTAGTAACAACCTCACACATTGCTGGGCACGCTTTCAACAAATGATACACTACTACACCCAAAATGTGCCAATTGCTGGCAAACGTGGAAATTCAGACATTGACACAGACAGACTGATTATGTGTATAATGTATAATATTTATTGTCACATTAATGTGAAAAAAAGAAATTACTTCACTAGTAACAGTACATACTACTATATACTTTTTTTTCATACCCATTAAATAACAATCGAGTTAGATAGACCCAATAAGGCTAGGAAGTATCATTAAGCACTTAGAGTTGTATGTATTGCTGGAGTCCTCACATAGTCCTCCTGTAGTGCCCACCACTCCCCACCCCTCGTCCTCCATCATTCCCACCCTGTTAGCCATCGTGTCTGACGAGATTACAGGCTCAATTTGTAAAGCAGTTTGTCTGCAATGCCTGGGCATGAAAGCAGATGAGCATGACTTAGGAGTTGGAGAAAGAGGGGAAAGGGCTTAGAAAGAAAAGGTACCCTGTTATTGCCCAGGGCCAGTGGCTAAAGCAAACTGAAATCCTCCTTCTGAAAAGCAGCGAGTACAATCTGGAATGATTATCTCCCTTTTGTCTGGGGCAGCATGTGGATTGCACGCACCCATGGTCACACACACACACACACACACACACACACACACACACACACACATCATTATCAACAGCAACTGTGAAGGAACAGGTATACAGTATAAATCCTTGTGCCTTTGCCCATATTACTTGTATCACCTCAACCTCAGTTCACTATCAATGCCCCTGAGAAAAGTATTTCAATATCATATCAGAGCCTAATAAGGAAACAGGGTATGTTATGCTGTATATGGTACCAAGGCAAAATCCTTTAAAATTCCTGTACTGTTTGTACTCTAAACACTGTTTGTTTCAATTGAATTTTGTTTCCCTAGGAAACAACCACTGGTGCACAAAAAACTAATGTAAAGTAGTAATAGATATCTAGCATGACCTAGACAGTCACTATCGCTGAGCAGACATAAAAGAGCACCACTGACAGAGACGCCTTAAAAATCCACAGAAAAGCACGTCACAAGACTAAATATATTGTTTGCTGTGGTTGAGTGAGGAGATCTCACTCAACTACATACGCAAGGATCATGTGTATAACCACTTTAATGTAAAAATATGAGAGAGAGAGACCAAGTGACAAGAGTCTACAGCCATGCTCTGTGAGACTCTACTTAAGCTCTGTAGTGCTTTGAGCTAAATGCTAATGTCAGCATTCTAACATGATCACAATGACAACGCTAACATGCTGATGATTATCATGTTCACATCTTGGTTTTATCATGTTGCCATGCTCATATTTGCTAATTAGCACTACTCCCTCATAATGTCATGGGTTCGTCCGAGTCAGTAGGCTTCATTATCTGGGGTGATTGCACGTCTGTACCAAACTGTCAGTGGTGGTGTGGCATGTGTGAGGCCGAGCATGAAAAAGAATCGGGCTTCATCAGGTCAAGAACTCCCCAAATAGAAGCACATAAGGTTACTGTGCTCTGTTTGATCAGATTTTGTCCCAAGGAATGTCTTCTGAGACTTTCATTTTTGTCAGTTATTTTTCCATACACAGTATGTCTAAATTGTACAGTACTACTGTATCCCCATTTGAACTCAATGAGAGACATCAAAATGGATCCAAATTGCAGTAGGGAGTTTATTGTTTGTGCCATGATGCCATTTTGACACCCAATAAAAGAATGAATAAAAATAAAAAGAATAAAATAGTAATAATCAATAATCAAAAGTGTCATTTGATGTTTGATAGCACAAATTGGGTCTGGTGATTGTCAAAACTTCATTCAAACGTGCAAAACCTCAATCTCTCTTGCTCTCTCCTCCCTCTCTCCCTCCCTCTCTCACAGGCATACAGTCTTAAAGACTACAAGCAGCTGAAGTCAGATATAAATCTGCAAGGCCTGGGTCCTGACTACAAAGCCATTGAAAAGACAGTAAGTACTGACCTGCAACGTCATTGTCATATCAGCAGAAATTGTCACTGACCCACCAGTTTTGTCCAGAAACGGTACAGATAGATTAAGATGTTGTTGCATAACACATGAGCACGCCAATCATCTTCTTCTTGAAATGGCTGTGAATTGTGAATGTTTTGTGGATTATTGGTGAATACAACTTGGTTATGACTCTCTCTTTTTTTGGCAGGTGGTACCATATCCTGCATTTTAGTTTGCACTGCTATACAGTAGCTCAGACTTAACTGTGTTTTCCTGAAATGTAATTCTTGTTAAGGTAGAAAACCTCCGGAGCAGTTTTTACCCCACACTGGGATACCAAACATCATGTAAAAACTTTTACTATCAATTGCCCGAGCAAAGGGAACCACAAAATGTTTCTCTTGACAAACAGAAACTAAGATGAAAACAGAACGTCAAAACAAGCTGTAGTATTGATTGAGAGAGAGATAGAACAAAGTGGAGTCACTTTTTGTTCCTACTGGGTCAAGAGACACTAACAAGTTTGGAGACACACATCTGCCCTCGGCTGTCTGGTATATTTTTTACATGTATTCATCCATCTTATGAGATCTTTTCACCAATATGAGGCAGAAATCCATCTGTAGACTACAATGTGTTGCATTCGCATGTTTCTGCTTTCTATGATTGAGAGCCTCCCTGGCCTTTAATCGATTTTCCAGCCAAGAAATAGAAGATGGTAGAGAAGAGCACGATACAAAGGCTGTGCTGCATATCAGGATGTTATATTAATTTTCCGTGAGGCAATAGCAGCTATAAGGAGTGACTCACATAGAAAGAAAATGTGATTAGAAATTGTTTGGGCAAAAATGATTCGCTGTCTGTTAGTCTCCTGTGCCTAAATCCTGATGTCCACTAGTGTCATTGTGTATCCACTGACCCTCTCCCAGGCTCCTATGCTGTTCCACAGGTAAAATTCCATTTACAAAGCAAATGAGAGTACCCCTAAGAAGTTAAGCACTCTTTGTGCTTTGATATATCTTTTGTTAATCCCCAGTTGTAAAAAGTGAGCATGTTGGGCCAATTTACTCTAGATTGAGCCCTGTGCATCTCCAGGGCCAAGTCTATTAGTGAATGATATGTGTAAATGTTGATAGGCCCACTGAATGGCTGGCTGTGTTTAGTTTTTTTGAGCTGCATGGAGAGGCTCTGCCCAGGGGACACACAAAGAGAAGGGCCTTTAGGGAGAAATGGCTCAGTTAATTAAACCTCCTTTTATAATCTGCTTGTGTTTCTCTCTCCCTCCCTCTCGTCTCTCTCACTCTTTCACCATCATCATGCTGAGAAAATGAAACAACAGAGGCTGTATTCAAATGTGATCCGCGAGCAGAACAAAAAGATAAGTAGGATTTCCTTTCTACCGCCCAAGGACCCGGAAGGCAATGACAAGAAAGTTCCCAGGATGAAGGTGTGTGTGTGTATGTGTGTGAAAGCTAGCACATGTCCCTTTCAAAACAGGTGTGTGTGCTTGTGGTTGTTTGAGAGAAACAAGTTATGACTACACAAAATGACAAAGAAAGAGTGTATGAGATTAGGGAGAATGTCACTATACAGTACCAAGCTGGGGACTGTCCTTCAAAGCCTTGTCTAGCACAGGCTGTTTGCTAAGCATAGCATTTTCTATCCTGGATAACTGGTCTCATACAGCTGGTTAGCAAAACACAAACATGACAATTCACCAAGGTAAAATACTGCATATGAATGCTGAATGATGAGAACTTTAACAAGTGCACTTTTATTACTTATTGTGCTCGTATTAATATAACAAACTGTCTGTGAATGAATAAAAGGTAACCAACACATACCATCATGATAATTAAAACTAAGTTGTTATGCTGCTTAGACAGAGAGGAGTACTGTGAAGAGAGAGAGAGGATAAATACAGATAAAGACAGATAAATGCTTGGTCTGAAAGGTCTAAAAACCTTAAGTCTTATCACTTGTCGTCAATAGGTCACAGGGTGCATATTTTTTATTCAAAGATCTTTGGCCTATTGAGTTGATGGAAGTAGTTTTTAATCATAAGGTTGCCTCATACGTTTATGGAATGAGTGCAATAGACTTCTAGTCGCTGTCCGGAATAAAGTGAAATTGTTTCACCATCAATTAACATGTAACATAATTTTATTCACTACCAGTTACTTGGTCATGTTGGCCAAGTCTGGTCAATTTGCCCTGTTATATAGCCAGAGTGGCCAACTGGTCATGTGACAAGCACTTCTCATGTGTTCATTCTCATCGCTTCGTGTCATGATCCTGTAGGAGTGGTGTTATCTTTCCAAACAGTTGATTAACAATTGGTTTATAGGCAGGCTGTTTAGACATTTTGATTTGATCTGCTGAACCATGGTTCATGGCTCACTAGTCCACTGATCTCACTTTCCAATACAGGAACAAGGTTTCATTGGAATTGTATAAAGTGTTGAAGTGTTATGCAGTCTGTGATGAAGAATTATACATTGCGGTTTACATATATATTTGAATGTATCAATATAGTAACCTTGCACTGTACACTAGAGAAACACAACTATGACATTTGAATAAGTGCGTTTTAGTATATGTGGATCTCTCTCTGTCTCTCTTTCAATCTTAGGCCTTGGAATATGCCAAGACCATAGCCAAACCCCCTGTACAGTCTCAACCAAAACAGAGACAGAAGCACCAGTCTGAAGGCTTCCCTGAGCACACACCTTACTTGGAGGGCTTGGACTTGTTGCAGCCAGCCAAACTGGAAGTCCTCAGAAAACGGCATGAAGAAGAAAAGAGGGCTGTGGCTCTCTTCAGTAAAGTGCCTGCTGTCTGAGGCAAGGTGAAAATGAAAATTGAAATGAAATTCACATACATGGAATGCATGCTCTCATAGATATCGTAGATGCAGGACACATCATGCTAAATTTGCTAGTCTAGTCTCACATCAACCACTCATTACTTCATACATTTTTACACATTGTTCAAAAGAATTACCAGAATATTGCTAAAGATAATCTCTGAGAAGAGTGGTAACCTCAGCCTCTGTGTTACTTTAAAAATTGTGTGTCACCAGGTCAGATTTGACAAGGAATTCAGTGGATCGCTATACTGCACAATTAGAGGGTGCTGTTCTCTCGGCACATACAGACCTAAAGCTTTCAAAGTTTCTGCTCATGATAGATAGTGAAAAGAGTGAAAGTCTGATGATAAAATCATAAACAACATGGTTGTACTCTACATTAATACCAAACAGAAGAAAAAACAAATGTCCATATATATTTTGCAACAGGAAGTTAACATGGTAACTGTGCTGAAGTGTTACAATTAATTTGATCAACTGAGATTGAAAAACTATACAAATGTAACCTATGGCAAAATAACAAATAACATTGTTCCCTTAAATTGATGTAATCTTCAATAGCTTTATGTAACAGTTTATGTCATGATGACATTGTGTCCTGTCTTGTAGAGATATTAGGTTGTGAGTGCTTTTGCCGAGCAAACAAAGCAGTTTGATTGCCTCTTACATGCTGCTCACTGTAGTTTCAGTGCCTAAGCACGATTACATTTGAAGCTTGGATTTGGGACTTGTTTGGTTTAAGCGAGTGCAACTGAGTCTAACAAAGGTCACCAAGACACATTAGAATAAATGAAATGAACTGCTGAGACTCTGACTTCTTCTGGTTTACTTTAAAACAGAAATCGTCATTTTTTAATGACTGTATCTGTTTGTGTCATTACTTATCTACAGCGTAAGAATGGATTATAGTTTGTAGTTGATTCAGCCTGTAGCGCAGTGTTGTGCTTTCACTCCTTCAGTATCATGTTTCATTACATTCTCATTGATTTTGATACACAGTCTTGCTGACAACTCTTGCACTGGAATTTGCTATGATATCTTGCAAAATGCAAAATAGAACATTTTAATATTATATAAATATTCTTCATATGCAAACATTACTGCTACCTCAAACATGTAGAAACAAATCAGTCAGTTATTGCAGTCTGTGTCTGTCTGAGGTAGACTGAATGGAAGGTTCGATTTTTGAGAAAGCTGCTCGTTCATGAAAATGCATTTAAAGGCACGCATTATTTTTTCTGATGTGACAAATCCTTTTCTATGTGGCACCATAGAAAAAACTATTGGAACGCTATATAACAAGTGTATAAATATAAAGTCTAAAAATACAATTTGACAAGAGTCTGACAGAGCACAGGTTGATAAAGATGAGCAGCATACTTTTCCTACTGGCAGACATGACTCTTCACACTGGGATGAATACTGGTGCAATGCTTTGTCTGTTAGATCCAATTTATTATTTCTTGACAATGTGTTAAGATGAATGATGAAGCAGGTGTAGCTCTTAATAGTAAGTCAGTAATGATATGTATGTTTAGACACACACAGAGTAACCTTAATCTTATCATGAACAGTTAAGATTAAAAACTTTGTATGCAATTTAGATTTGGTGCATTAAATTGATATTTTTAATAATTTTTAATTTTTGCACTTATGTATATGCAATATATCTGCTCAATAGAAAACAGTGTCATTCAGTCTTTGCGTTATTGTGACCTACTGGCCTTAATAACATTAAGTGGTCATAGAATGTCAGCAGTGACACTGAGCAATCATAGAATCACTGGCAGCACTTTTTCATTTTCATTATACAGTCCACGACCAACTATCCCAGACCACAATGCCCACACTCTATTTTTAAGGAAGAGATTCCCTTATTGTTATTTTAGCCACCTGATCAAGTTTTCTCTTCTCACCACATTACACCTGGTTACACTGTTTAACCTAGAATAATCCACACACTCTTCGATGTGGGTCTGATTTTTTTCTTCCTCGATTTCCCGTATTTACAGTGTAGGAAATCCTGTTCAAATGACAGATGATGCTTTGAAGTTCACCTGATTTGCTCGTAGTCCTACATTTAGTAGCATAGTAGAAACTCCTCCCCAACACAAAACACTCTCAAGCAGCTCATTTTACTAATTGAACCCTCAGATCATTATCAAAGCACGATTTACCTCTGTGCAATATTTTAATTAGATTATAGTCTCTATTTAACCCATCATGGACTCTTTGAAGCTCTGTGTTTTTAGTGTTAAGTCCTCAGATGCACGTTGGAAACAAATGACAGAGCCCTTTTTAATTTAATGAGAAACCCTGCCTATCCAGACTGAGTCTCTTTGCATCTTTTTTAGGTCCCACCTACTCGTTTTTTGCCATTGAAATCCAGTTAATTGAAGGAGTCTTTCACTGCTATACATGAAGGGGGCCAAATTAGCATCCCTTTCTGCCCATTGGGAAGCTAAGGCAGACGTGGATGCTTTGATGTGAGAAGCACGCTTTCAGTAGGCGGCAGGCTCCCTGAAAATGAGCTGATGGCCCTGCTATTAGGCCCAAATGCAGATGCGTCCATGTGTTGCAAAACGCTTAATCTTTTAATTGATCACCTTCTGCATGGCCTATTCTCCACATAGTTTTTCTCCCCACTGCCTGTTAATCAGAATCACATTTTGATGATGACATGAATTGCTTTTCAAAAGGCAGGAAAGAATGGCAAATCCAGTACGAAGGACAAGAGAGGACTGCATTGTGCAAATGCCTAGTGAGAGATGCAGCTCGTGGCTAAACAGTTTAATTCATGAAATAAGGGCAGCTTCAAGATTCTTTAAAAACGCATGCGTGTGTGTGGCTCTCATACACACATTGGAGAAAGCGTTGTCAAATTAATATTTAGACAGTTAACACTTCCTTCCTACTCCTACCCTCCATTGTTATAATAAATGGACAATAAATAATTTACTACTACACTCTCAGGAAACAGCTTTCATTAAAAGTCTCAAAGACCTACAGTCTCACAGTAGCTTTGCCTGTGGACCAGCGGGCAAGCACTCAACTGTGGCAAAGTGGATTTTGTTGTCAGTCGATATGTTGGACATTTGTTAATGAAGATTGTTTATGGATTAATTGAATGAGATATTCTGCAGCATGGACTAGTGCTAAATTACTTTGTCAGTGAATTAATAAAAAGATACTGAAATAGCACAAAACTAATATAGATGAGTTTTGCATCCACCATACTGATTATGACATGGACAATATACTGCGATGCCGCTGTAAATTCCAACTCCAAATGATAAACTTAAATCACACAACAGGACAAACCCTTAGAGAAATAATTTGCTCATTTCTTTAGAATCTTCACTGACAATAAAATGACAAAATGTGCTCAAAATGATGTTGATGGTGATGTTTTGTTGCTTCCTTGTTCCTTTCTTTCTACAATGTTCAGAAAGTTGTCACTTTACAGCGGCAAAATAAATGTATAATAAATATGTATGTGCTCATTTCTGCAATTTTCTGAATTTGAACTACTGCTGATTTTTAAAAATATAAATACCCAGTATTTCCATGGCCATATTCTGCACCAAACACAGTGCATATATTTAAGATTTATATTGGCACAAAGAACACATTTAAATAAATACATTTTCTTTCAGCGTGTTTTTTTTTCTTCTTAGCACATTGAGTTCTCATGCTTTTAGGCAAATATTGTGTGTTTTTTTTGTTTTATTTTTTAGTGTTAGCTCAAATAGATACATTCATATTGATTTATTAACAGTAGTGTTGACCACAATAACTCAAAATAAATGACAAAGAAATGTCCATGAAAAATAAGAGGCTTGGATGTCAGAGTTACAATGTCACCATCAACAGCTGTCTCTTAGACCAAATGTTTTACACTCAGAAACACATTACTGCCATAAGCAGAGGTGTTCAACATAGATGTGCCACTAGAATCATTTTTAATTCATTTTATTCTGAAAAATGGGACATTTCTTGTCAAGTAGATATTTCCACCTGACTGTATTCACTGTTGTCATGATTGATTTTCTTGAGAACATCAAAGTACACCCGTCTTAACCACCTGATTGCCTGCATGTGCAACATGCTTCAGTATTCTCAGTATTCTCATGCACCAATGCAAACATGTACAAATATTTTTTAAAAATCTGAGTGTTGAGTTCATAATTTTGTCTCTTCTTGCTTAGTAAAAGTACAAAAAACTTTCCAATCCCCGCCCTTTATTAAAGATCATTTAATGTCTGCTGAAAAAAAAAAAGGAAAAAAAATCAATTCCTCTTCTGTAGTGAATTTATTTCTAAACTGCACACAATTTAAATAGAAATATCTTTAACGTAGTCCGGTGTGGAAATGAATATATCGCTTGTGTGAGGAGCACATGGAAACCCTGCTTCCTGCTCGGGCGGTGTGCTGTGAGCGTTTGTCAGCTGCTGACTGTTTGTCATGTCTTGCTGTCTGTCTGTTTGTTGGCTTAAAGCACAGCGGGCTCCGAGCCGCCCTGCAGCTGCAGAACAAGCAGCCTCGCACTCAGGACTGAGCTCCATGCTGTGGAGCCTGGCTCCTCGTGAAAGAGGGGCCAAGAGCCTCGTCTGAACATCTGACCGTTCTAACAGGATCACACGTGCAACCCAAACACTAACGCTGCAATAATGCTGTATTTATGTGGTTATTTTTGCAGACTTTTAGAAATCATTCCTGCTCATTTGATGCATGAAAAAAAAGACAACTGGACTTAAAAATGAATAAATAAAAGGTCTAACAGAATAAACGGAGCCGAGAACCGATTCATTATTTATATGCTATATATATATTTACAGACAAAAATATAAATGCCAGTCACTGAAGCACAGTGTCTTCGATTAAAACTTGATTTACAAAATTTCCATCAACATGAAAAAAAACCTGCAAATAATCATAAGTACACAAATTGAATAAAAGATAAGAATAAAAAAGAGCATGGGAAATTTGGGATAAAAGTGCAAAAGGATGCGTCTATGTTACACAGCAAAGAGCTTTTCCATTGCGTTATTTATATTCATCTGTACAGATTTTCCGTCTGAAAATAAAGAAGTGTGACATTTCAAAATAAAACATGTCGAGAAGTTTTAGTAATAATGTTAGGATAATGATAATTGGCTAACAACATCAACAGCGCGAAGATGATGATGATAATAATAATAATAATAATAATAATAATAATAGCGTGATATATTCTTATATCTATACATAGAGAAAAAGGGGCAATTGCAAAAAAAAATATGAATGGGCCCACTTTGCATGTTTGAATAAATAATAACATTGTGTTATAGTTTTAATGGAAGGGAAAGAAAGTCCTATTATCTACAGTACATTTACAGTGTTCTGACAGCGGCTCGTTATAAAACAACTCTGCAGCCTACTATAGTAGATGATCCGGGGAGCACATGTCGTCCTCGATATCCACGTCGTCGTCGTCGTCGTTCTCCTCCAGCAGGTACGAGTCCGGCTCCAGGCCGTGCTTCAGCTCCTCCGCGCTCTTGTCGTTCAGCTCGCCCTCGCTCGAGTTGTCCGCGGAGCGCTCCAGCTCCCCGGGGGTCTTCCGCTCGTCCTGCGCCTTCCTCAGCTGCTTCTTGTGCTTCATCCGCCGGTTCTGGAACCACGTCTTCACCTGCACGGGGGGAAACATAGGGATGGATTATTGAGAGGATCATAATGGTCTTCAAATAAAGGCTGATTTGAATAAAATGTTTGAAATGAAAATGCACTGTTTTGTGTCTGATTGGCCTTTAAACTTGCTCAACACAAAGACAAAATTATTATTATTATTATTATTTAGCTTATTAAAAAAGCTCAAGCAGGAGGAGAATGACCTGTGGATTCTGAAATATTCCCCGAGTGTATTTACTTAATTCAGAATAATCTGCAGGTGTGAAAAAGACTAAATTCATTGCTCGTATTCTGTGATATTTCTATATATTATGTTCTCTTGTATATTTAATAGTGACATATAAATATAGTTTTTCGATACTGATATATGTATATATTTTTTTGGTTTGTGTTTTTCTGTGGTTTGTTTAAATAAATAATCCAAGGGACCACATTCAGAAATACACACTTTTCCCTCCAGAAAGACTTCACACTGGCACATCCAGCTGTGGACTTTTAGGTGTGTGTCCCCGGTGTGTGTGTGTGTGTGTGTGTGTACCTGTGTCTCGGACAGACTGAGCGCCGTGGCCAGCTCCACTCTCTCCGGCGTGGACAGGTACCGCTGGATCTCAAACCTCTTCTCCAGGCCGGACAGCTGCGAGTCGGAGAACACGGTCCGGGCTTTCCTGCGCCGGCAGTGCTTCCCTGGCAGCTCCGCGTGGTGCTGGAACAAGGCCGGCATCTGCATTCCTACAGGTGAAACAACACACAGAACAGAGGTGAGAAATGATAACAACGATCAGAAACAAAAAAGTCACTGTAAGTGAACTAAAGGCGTTTGCTGATTTACAGGCGTGATTTTTAGTGAATCGTCATTATTTACTGAACAATTAGAGCAGCAATAACCGGCTTTTAAAATTCAGATGAAAAGCAGAATAAACTGACATCAACCTGAAGGAGATCTGAGTAAGCAACTGGTCATTGTTGTTTCCTGTGATGCTCAACCACAGTTCAGTTAACTTTTCATTCATTCATTCATTCTGGATTTTCTATGTGAGAGGATTCAGCTCTGCAAATGATGTCATGTACCAAAGCATGGATTATGGAGCGACAGATTATCATCCACGAATAAGCATGACATTTCTAATTTGAATGAGCAAAATGTGTTGGTCCTTCTCGTCCAGTCAGAAGTTTGCTCCAGGCCCGCACCTCTCTTACCAGATGTGAAGAAGTACTGGTGGTGCTCTGGCTTGTGCAGAGGGTGGTGCGGATGAGGCGCCAGGATCGGGGTCGGCATCAGCGGGTATCCGTACTCGAGGATGGGCATCCGGGAGGCCAGGGAGCTGCAGAAGGGCGAGGGGATGACCTCTCTCAGCGGCTTGGGCTTGTGCAGTAGGATGTCCTCGATGAAGAACGACGTGGACCTCTGCGTGGGCGCCGCAGACGCGTAGTTCATACTCATGATGGTAGTTTGGGTTTGTTGTGTTTCCCTGCCTTTAAAGCTGCATCAGCGTCTGTCTGTTCCCCCCCAGGTCTCCCAGGCTTAAATGCAGCCCCTGTGTGTGATCAGTGAATGACACTACGACGAGCATTACATAGGTATCAGTGGGAGGGCACATTTCCAATAAGTATTTATTCAGAGAGAGGAGCGGAGAGGGGAAATTGATTTGCGCGTCAGCCAATTAGAGCTGTGTATGGGCGGAGGGGCGATGCGGGGGCGCCGGCTCTTCGTTCTGATTGGCTGGTGGAAAAAAAAAAGCAAACAGATTCCAGAAACTCAGCGCACCTGTGAACGCATCACCGCTCATTTGAATAGCGACTGAAAATCCAACCGAGAATCACCACTTGTAGGTGCTTATTGTGGTCGCCTAGCAACCAAGCTGTTTTTGCCAGGTTTGCAAGCATTGAACGGAAGAATTATTCTTTATTTCTCCTAGTATAGTAAGTATAGTTTATAGAAAACACATAGTGTTTCATAGGGAGATGCTGTGGGATGGGCGGTGCGCTGGCCATGGTGCTGAAAAATTTCACAGTGCTATTTTTTTTTCTTTCTTTTTTTTTTTTTTTTTTTTTTTTTTTTTTTGCTGTTTTCTGTTTTCCATTGTTGGAAGGATCAATTTCAACTGGTGGTTTAAACAAAATATTTGCGATTAAAGTAACCTAGATAACATTTTACAGTAGCCTATCCCTGGTTGAAACATCAGAATATTCCAACAGCAGTTCTTAGTATATTGTTTGTCTTTGCCCTGTAGAAAAAATATAGCTTTGATATGAGTGAATGTCATTTGGCTTCATGGTGTTCCTGCTGCAGTCTCAATGTATTTTTTCGTATGGGATGGGCCTCGGGAATTTGAAGTAACTTCTACAGGCTTTCTATGAGTCATCCATGCTAATGATGGACTTTGACACAAAACTTTCCAGCTGTCATGAAACTTGCCACCACAGTGTTTAGAACAGTCTGATAGCTTCTGCACTCTCCCTTCATGTTAGTAGTTTTTGAATGGAGTGATGTAGCCTGTGTCACAGGAGGATTGGTCTGCTACAGGTCTGTCTAGCAATTCCGCGCAAATTGGCTGTAATTGTGGGTATTAAAATCTGGGAGAGTACAAGTGGCGCTCCTGTGGCCATTTGCGAAAGAAAGCGGTGCGCTGTAATTTGTTGATACGGTGTTGTCATCACATTTCCAATCAGGCCGCTTAATGTGAAAGTGTCTTAATGCAGGCAGAATTCACGCTGCAATGCTATTAGGCAATTAAGGGAGATGTCAGAGCGGAAGTTGTAATCCTTGGGCTGGAGGACTGGAAAATGGAGGCAGAACAAATTAATTACTGGGAATCAGTTACGCTGGAAAAGCGCTGTTCTGCTGCATTAGTTTGCATAGGTTGGTTTAAATGGACGTGTGTGCTCAAAATGTAAATTAGCACAGTTTGATGGTGCAAATCAAACACACTCTTTTGGCATGGTGGGGACTGTACATTAGTTCTAGCTGAAAGAATAAAGGGCTGCTGCAAAAATCTTCTAAAATCAACCCCATCCTTCTGACAGTAAGATGTATATTCTGTCATTTATTATGTTTCCATCAAGTATAGGTAAACTAACTCAGGGGACTAAAATGAAACTATTTTCCTCTGGTAGCTTTTTAAGTAAACAACCACTCCAAGAGTCAAACTGCATACAAAACGTGTCTTTTTGTGCTGTGGGATGAAGGCAAAGAAGAGCAGTGGAAAGGAAAAGGGGCTTTTAAAGCAGATGGAGGTAACCCCTGCTGCACCTGGCTGTGCGCGCCAGGATAACAAGTTGCTTTTAGGGGAAAATTAGAAAGTAAAGGTGGTGAAATCGTCTTAAGGATCCGTGCTTGAGGCGCAGTTAAGCCGCTTTTTTTTGTGGCCATTTCATTAAGTAAAATTGTGATCCGGCCAGGCGGTGCGTCACTGCGTTAAGTGGCACGTTTGGATAAGAGGTTTGCAGCGGTGTATTGGGTAATACTTGCTTTATACTTGCTCAGAGTAGTCGTGCTGGTGATAGTGAACCATGGAACAAAGGAATAAAGGGATGTAGCTCTTTCCATCCCTTCATTTCTTTTCTAACTCCATGCATTAAGTGTGTCCACATTTTGGTGCTTTCAGAAAGAACAATAGAAATTCATAGCACATACAGTATATCTACATCACAGGTGCAATGTGTTCCTCTCTACCCCAATAGCATTTCTATGATATAGAAATCACAGAAAGTATTTAAATACCGATTTAAAACGTGCCCGTACTTTAAAGAAACAGACTCATGCTTTATGTTATATTTATGTCTTCACTAACAGCCCATTCCTCTAAAACGTGTTTCCGTAAATCGTAAGAACTTATTTCAATGTAAAACGTTTTATTTCTGCGTAATAAGAGCATTTATCTTTTCCTTGAAGCGACTCCATTGTATTTTGCCCACAAGTTTTTAGAAAAGTATGGACTACTTTTTCCATTATACATCAAATTACACATCATAACAAACAATCATGAAATAGTAATTTCCAATGACATTTTTCTTTTTAAATATATGCATAGATGTGCGTTCAGCCTCAACAGCACATAGGTTGTTTTTTTTTCTAATCAGAGTTTCAGGGTGTTTTCTCTATCCTTCTATTGTATGGACACACAATAACTGCTCTATTGTCTTTGCTGCTGGACAATGTGAATTTCCCCACTGAGGGACGATTAAAGGAATATCTTATCTTATCTTATCTTATTATAAAGCCAAGGGCTGAGCACTCTACCAGAGCCGTGAAAGCCACTGGCCAGCCTCCAACAACGTTCTCAGACAAGGCTAAAAACACAGTCACACAAAGAAAAGAAGAACACAAATAAAGAGTCACATATTCACCAATCTTTTATTGAAATAATTGGATCATTCGTGTTCCAGAGGTAAGCTGTGCACCCATGTTGGTGGTGAGAATCAGACTGGATGCAGCTCTAATCCATCACTTATTTCTGGATGATGGTTTAAGTCTTCTAATGAGAGTTAGAGCTCCTGGGGCATTCATGCATCCGATAGGCACACAGATAGAATATACCTGCAAAGAAAGGGAGGTTAGATCTTTGTTTCCATCAGGACATTTAAATTACATTCATCATTAAAGGAATTATTTACCTTTGCATTACATACAAGGAGAGGTATTATGATTTAGTGAATTTGTATGTTTAAATTCATAAAACGTGCAGTTTCATATTTGCAGTTTATCGGCACAATATGTACAACCACACATGTGTTCACAGCAGAACCTGGAAATGAATTGAATTGCTATTTTGGGGCCTTGATCAATGATTGCTATTCAATGATCTTCATTGATAAACAAGAAAATTGCATTTTTAAAATGTATTTTTATGTCTTTCTGAGACACTAGAAATTTAATTGTGTTCTTTATATTTTTTTGATAAATGAATCTATGGAGCAGCTTTGTTTGTTGTTGTTTGTTGTGATCGGGGCCACCGAACTAAGTGATTGGGACACATATTTAAGGCCCTCTGCTATGGTGAAAAACTTTTGTAGTGCATACAAAACCTATACAGCAGCCATTTCACGATACGCATGTACTGGTTTTTTGGCATCCAATGAATGCATGCTAATTACAAAAAATATCAGAGAAAAAAATGTGTATGACAGCCTTGTTGTTTTCCATCGCTTAAAAAGTTGTTCTACCTTGTAACTGATATTTTCAGTCTCAGCAAAACAGTTGAGCATCATGATATTTTCAGCATATGGATGCTGCGTTCCTCCATTTTCATATTCAGTATAGTGAAAAGCCTGCTGAACAGCAGGTACTGCACAGCGTGGTGGAGGATTCAGAGATGAGCACTTACTATAAGCATCACTTACTGATAATGTCACATCATTGATCCAGCTGCTTGACCATGAGTTAACCCATGTATGGTTTGACTGTCTTCTGCTAAGGAAGTGAGTCGCTGTGTTGTTTAATATTACATCCTCTCTGTAGTTTTTCTTTATTACGCACAGTGCATGCAGTATGAACACCATTAATTTGCCGTAAGTACTAGTCGAGGCCTTGGCAATATGTAGCGGTGAATCAAATTTGATCAACTATACTACGTTTGAATTTTCGAAAGGTACTACATGATGTAGTGTAAAATGAATCATACATGTAAAGAGTAGTTTGAGCCTGTTGTGAGTCATGACTTCATTGCATGTGCAGTGTGTGGGGGTCTTCTTTTCGCAGAACTCAGTGATACTTTCCAGTGCACCTGCATCTGAGGTAGCCGGGTGTGCGAATATCTCCTTTGAAAAAAAGGGCAATGGCTTCAAAAAAGACTGTATGTTGTCCAAGCAGCGATTTTATCTACACTTCACTGAGTGCATTAGTTGCTTATCCAGGAATTCACTCAAGGTTACATTTTGAAAAGAAATTAACATTTAGCAGAAAACGATCACAGCCAAATGGCACTGAATTTCCAACTGAACACATCATGAGTGGAACCCTGACAAAGTAAGGAGTTTGATGGCACCTTGGTGAAAAGCTGATGCAGGTTGGTTTGTTGGGTTGCATGTTTACCTGAAAAGAAGGTGAGCACCACTGACACCCAGCCAATGATATAGGACCAGGAGAACCTCCAGTTTCCATAGCGTTTCCCATAGTAGTTAATAGTCACACCAGTGTACACTGCCATTGCTAGAAACACTAAAAAGCCTGAGCAGGAAAAAAAGGAATATGAAAATGTAAAGAAAATGTTTCTGAAAGATTCTAGAAAGTGGGGTACCATAACTACTGGCTGGCCATGGAAGCTGTAGTTTTCAGTTGGAAAATCACTGAGGTTACTTAGGTATTTCATTTGTGAACATGGATTGATTCTTACAGTATAACACCAAATTACTGTATATTTCTTATACTGCATAAAGGTCAGTACAAATTATGCAACGCACAGCGCTGAAAACAGCTTAATGAAACCTCTCTCATGAATGAAGACTCAAACATAACAGGTAGCTGTGCTTGCTGTGAAACTGGTCTGATAATGGAGTCATTAAGAAGTCATTAGTTCATGATTAGTACATTATTGTTACCATTATTATTATTGTTATTCAAAAACCTCCCTGAGTCTCAATCTGTTGTGGTTACAGTCAGTTAAGGTAAAATCAAATGCAAATCACAGCTTAAATCAAACAAACAAAGTACAAAAACAAGAGTTGAACTTACATGAGATGAAAAATAATATGCCTGCAGCAAAGGTTTTGTCAAACCTGTCAAACGAGGAATAATGGATGAAGGCCATGATACCAATGATGATGCCAATGAAACAGGCCAAAAGGGAGAGGATCATGAGGGCGCGGGTGGCGTCTAAGTGGGCTGTGGACAAGGTCAAAGGTCAATTGGAGTCACTTGTGGGGTCAGTGTGCAAGTCAACAGAGGTGAATGATTGTGACCCTGTTCAGGCCATGTAAACAAGCCAATATGATGAAGAATGGTAAAAATGAAAAAGAAATACAGTTAGATCAAATTAGTAAAATCAATCCAACTGTTGCCAAATGGAAATCCTAAATTGATCACACATCGAACACATTCTAATACAGAATAATGTTGTGCTGTTGTTGCTGTTCTGAATGTAAAGGCTAATTTGAAAACTGAGATTAAACTCACTGAGAGGAGCAGTAAATACAGTGTCACCATGACCAAAACATTAGCATAAACATAACTCCAAAAAGCAAAAAGAAATAGAAGAATTAGCTAAAACTGAGCATTTTACTTCTATTCTATTGATCAAAAGAACACGTTTTTGGTGTAATTCACTGTGCAATGTAATTTGTGACGGTCACAAATTTCTGTAACATTAGGCTGAAATCTAGTGAAAAAGGTGAGCAATAAGAAAGATGTTACCTAACATTATGAAGTTATAACATAATGCAATCTTGTTATACTACTACTATTTCAGTCTAGTGATACAGAATAGCAGCACAGCTGCACTTCCAAGTTCAAATTAGTCCAGATGGCAAGCTTGTTTGCTAGCATGCAGAACATTTGAGATAGTTACCACCATTGTCAAATAAGGATGAAGATGTTATTCATGTATAGTTGTGCGGTGTGCATAATTCAAATAGTCAAATGAAGGTAACTTTTCTTAGCTTATAACGCTTTGAAAAAAATGTAATTTTTGGCTCCACCTATTCAGTCAGCCAGTGAAATGATTTCTGCCTGTGGAACAGCTCCATCTTTCAGGAATGTTTGTAGAGCCACCTGAAAGTTAGCAGTTTGCCAGTCATCTATATGAACCCTCCTCGGCTACACTTACCAATGCTGTCATTGTGTGGGAAACATTTCCCTGGCATACAGTAGCGCCACAGGCCCTGGTGCATGTAGTTGCTGGACTGCCGATACTGCATCCAGTAATCGGTTGCTGTGGAAACAATCAGGAGGATGTTCCCCACGCCTGCACAAAACAACCCTCCACCCATAAAGCTGTACATCCTGCACCTGCACACACACGCATACAGAGGAACAGAAGGTCACTTAGCATCAGCGGTCAGTGGCAGGGCCCTCTCCTCTCTCCACCTCACACACACACACTTCAGGGAGAGAGGGTCTAAGTGTCAGTAATTGCATTGTAATGAACATATTATTTCCACTGGATTGAGCTGCGGGGTCACCTGTGTGTGTATGCTCTACTTTGTTCTCTAGGAGATCAGTCCCTGAAGATGGGCTTTACATACACCCCCACCCCAGCCACACACACGCACAAACGCACACACACGTCCAGTCTCTATCAAGTCCAGCGATGCTTTGATACTTGATACATCTATTTCTCATTGTTCCACCTGGATGCAATATCCTGCAGCCATCCTCTCTTTCTCATGGAGAGCTGTCATGGATTTTTTTGGGGGGGAAAAAGATGATAGATAGATGTACAATATCTTGTTATGTCTGAAACCTGAACGGGATGCTTGTTGAAGAGCTCTGTTATATTTATTCATTGAAGAGCTCTGTATTTCTGCTGGATCACATTTCCATCTGAGCATCCTCTCTGGCAAGTTCTAGCAGCTGTCTCAGTATAAACCAGAGCACTTTTAAATCCATTTGATCCCCAGCACATCAATTGTCTCAGAATGTCAATGCTAAGAAAATTCTAATATTTTTATTTAATAACCAGTCAGCCAGTTGTATTTAATATTTTTCCAGGTAGTCATTTTCTTCCAAGCCTGGATAAACCCCACTGAAACACGCAGTTATAGTTAATCTTCTGTTCATTCAGACGGAGGCCTTGGTTGTGACTGGCACTGACCTCGAGGCTGAATGTTTCCTCTCAATCACACAATCACATCACTCAACCTTTCCCCCAGAAATTCTTCAACTCTCACTTCAAATATCTTATATGCCTGTAGAACATCTGAGAAAATTGATCTATCAAGATGAAGAGTAATACTGTGCATGTTTGTTATACAACAATTTTATTGATACAGTCCTCTCCCTTGATCTGCAATATCTGTGTGGCAATCAGTTTAGAATAAGACTTGCATTTCTCCATCTCTTTTTTTCATTCTTTCTTAGCCAGAAAACATCGAGAGGATTTTAATGTCTTTTCATTAATCTTTTCAATCACCTGCAGAGTGAAAGGTTTGTCTCGATGGACCTTATGAGACTGTTCCATATTAAGACATTTTTAAAAGAAACTAAAATGAGACAAAAACAGGTGTGTACATTTTCTAATACAGTCACGACTAATATTTACAACATTCCCTGTGGCGCTCTCAGATCTGGAGTTGTGTCTCCACATGGGGAAAATATAGACAGAAAAAACACAAAAACACAAACAGGACATAATTCAATATTATCTTACCTTAATCAACCCCTTTTATGAAGACGTTTATGAAGACAGGGCTACCTGACAAAATACAACAAGATCCTATGATGCCAAGACAGGCAGATTTCCAGCAGGCTAATAGCACTAGCGCTTGACGGGGTGAATAGGGAGAAACTGGGGCTACAACAAACACAGTGCTGAGACAATAGGCCAGGCAGACCACTGGCCAATCAGCATCCACTAGTTTTGTGGTTTGGGAATCTGCTGAAAAAACAGAAATGGCCAAAGCTTGGCAAGCTGAAGTAATACTGATGACTGCATGGTTTTGATTGAAAGTAGAGGGCTGAACTGGCTTTAGTGGAGGGCAAGCCAGGCATTAAATCAGAGTCTTTGGCAGCTCTGCATCTGATTTTTGGCTATTTATAAAAGCAAACATTGTGTCGCCATTTAAAAAGTCTTAATATGCCTATTAAGTTTGAAGTTTTCACACTTGCACTAAATAAATTGAGCTTTTTGTAAATTTGTTCCTTGTATTTATGTAATATCTGCAGTAAGTGTGTACTACTACTACATTATGTGCACAAATTATTAGCTACATTTTAATTTTATTATCACTGATGTAGGTAAAAGCATTTATGCATGATTTAAAACTTTGAGACATCAGATGCAAGATGATTTCACTTGCAATCACATGCTCATGTTTCAGTTTTGCAACAATCACAATTGCAATAAGGTTTTCCTTTCCTTGTAAATGGTCATTTACTTCCGTCATTTCCTCTATATGTATACATAGCATAAAATATGTTTAAGGATAAAGCAATTAAGTATTGCTGCTCTAAAAAAATGTATTATAGCAGTTTTAAAAAGGAAACAGTTGGATATTCACAACAGACAACAAACTGAGTTTACTGTCAGTTCTGAACAGGATGTAGTGTTTGTGGCAGTTTTCTATCTTAATGAGAGACTATATAAAATGTAGTCAAGTCTAAATATTATAAGTAGGCAGAACGTTAATATGAGATGCCTGTTGCTGTCAGGTGTAAAGGATAATCATTTTTCAATGATGATTTGGAAATCGAGACATTCATTCTCATTCATTTGTTACAATGCTATAAAATATAAAAACGTTCTCCTGCTTAAATATTTCAAATGTATAATTCCACCTTCAGAACTGGTAGCACTGAATGTAAGTAGAGCTTGCAGATGTTTGAAGAAGCAGCTCACACTAGCACAGATCCCTCCACTGTGCTATGACTTGATGTTTCCTTCATTCTGACCATCATCTGGCTGTATTTCCTCCTGTTGTGCCTCTTTCCCATATCCAGCCAGGCCTCCCTTTGCTTTGACACACACACACACGCACGAACCCCGAAGATGAAAGGAGAAGAGTAGCTCCATTACCTGCATTACAGCAAGTTGCTCAGACCAATTGACAACAACAAAATGCCCCAGAAAAAGCATTTTTTCTCCCCAAGATTTGAGTGCTGTACTTACATCTAACTTCATTTTTATAGACCACAGCCTATTTTCTTCCATCTGGAGTGTGGCAGCCAGGAGGGCATTTGATATCCTCCCATGCACCATCAAAGTGGACAATATGCCTCTGTGACAGAAGAGCAAATCCGTGTTTTCTTGAATCCATCCAGCTTTTGAGAGATTAATTTTGTTATGGAAAGTCTACATTTATGTGGTATCATCGGTGGGTAAGGAGCTCATGCAGCACTCGGGGAAGGTAATGTGATGACAGTAATTACAAAGAGTGTGTGGCTGGCGTGCCTTCATTGTTGTGGTGAAGTTAGTAAGCTTAGGGATGTTTGAAATCCTCCTGCATATGGGCTTGTTCATGTGCACCTACTGTCCGAGCAAGACACTCTCATGTCCCTTTGTGTCTTCGTACTGTAAGCTGTTTTAAAGCTATGTCTTATTGAGAAACTCATCATTTGATTTTATAGTTACAGGATTACAGGCTTCACTGGCTGAGGAAATTCTAATGACACGTGGCTTGTTATTGCAGTTAAGCACAAAGATGATTTGCTTGTTTCTGAATAAGTGACATTTCAGTGATAATGTATCTGCTACCCTGCAAGTTCCTCTAACCTGTGGTTGAAAGTAACTAAGTACTTTACTTCAGTTTTTCCTCTTAACGCTGCAAATTGTGTACTTTTTATTCCACAAAACATGATCAATTTATAAATGGTGCATTAATATAGTTTAAAGGCCCAGCATACCCACATGGGTGTTTTGGAGTTGTGCAAAGCTGTAGTGGAATTTATGTGAGGTCACCAAAACCCACATACCTAATAAGAATGATAAAGTTGTACCTTGTTCCACAACAAAACTTAACAGAGCAGTGAGAGAGATGTCAACGAGGCCCAGACTGTGTGAGGCCTGAGAGGAGGTTTACTTTAAAAAAAAAAAACTTACATTATTTACTTACATTTAGATGCATCAATAATAATAATCCACTAATGTGTCATATTTAACACACAGCTAAAATGTATACACTTTAATTCAAGCAGAATTTTGAAGACAAGATTTTTACTTTTACTTTTTATGAATTTTTGTGAATTCATCTTCCACCAATTCATAGGAACAGGGAACAACAAAAGGAAAGCTAAAAGGAAAAAAAACACATAGAAATAAATGCAATCAAAACATGATGAATATTCTTTTGTAACTGCATGCTGAAAGAGACAAATGGCACATTGTAGCTTTAAAGCTGTTGTAGGTTTTATAGGAGAGGATTATTGTAAAAAAAAAACTGCCATTCCATTGAGTGATGCCAACAGGAAATTGAAGAGCTTCCATGAAGTGGCTGCAGGTGGAATCAGTGCTGTGTTCCGTCATTAAGAGAAGTGAGATATTAACAAAATATAAATGCATGTTCATGGAGAGCCATGCTCCAACATTGCCTGGCCTCTATAATCACTGAAATCTGGTTTCCTTAATAATTCATTTTTCTAATAATTGCAAACACTATTTCTTGAAAACTGTGACACATCCAAAAACAATATAATTAGGATTCATGACAATATAACCACATAACTGCAACATTTTAATGACAAGCAGAATCTCTTTTATTTATTATTTTTATTCAAAGGCAGAATCTTTAATTTCAAAATTTGTTTTGACATCTGACAGATTCAAAGCTGAAGCAATCTAAAAATGTTTACATTTATAGTCACATATTAAATGAAAACCCTGCATTGACAGCTGATCATCAGATGCATGTCTTGTTTATTGTATATTCCCATTCTTCAAGTCCAATTCTGAAGTCCTCTAATTTCTGTTTTTATTTATCTTTTTATCACTTATCTCCATACATATTTTTCATTGTAATACATTCAGTAAATTTAATGCCACACTCTCACTGTCTTCATAAATAGCCCCTACCAAAGATAACAGATTCCATCCCATCAATCAGAACCTTTGATCCATCTTTGTGCTAATTGAACAAATGGTTGAGTGTCAAATGACCTTTCATTATGGACAAAATGCACAAATTACAACAATACCAGCGCTGCTCGACGGGAAACGGCCTATAGATCATGTAAGAATAGAGGCGTGAAGGTGACTGAAACAAGTCAAAACATGTGAAATGCTGGTATTTTCCAGCTGTGCCGTTCACAAGGCACAAGGCCACAAAAACCTATAATGGCCTCTGAAAGTTATCGACATTAGTGGGCAAAATGCTTCTAAATCTTTACGTCCCAGCCACGCTTTGCCTAAATGCTTAAATCAACTCTTCGGAATTGAATTTTCAAGCCTTCAAATGGCTAATTTGTGCAGCAAGTGCTTTCAGCGTTTTCTCAGCAAATGAACGGTGGCTCTAATCATAAGAGCATGCGGATGGTGCTGCCTCTCCACACCCACCCATGAGACAGCCGCGTGGATGGGGAGAGAAACATTTCCACTTAACCACTTAAATGAATATATCAAGAAACTAATTTGCCATTTTAATTGCGTGATTTAGGAAGACGCTACTTCACTTGCCCCTCTTCCATCTTGGTTGATTTCCAATGTGAGCGCACATTAGATTGATCTATGAAAGACTGCAGAAATCACAACACTTAAGTCTTTTCATTTTCCCTCCCTAATTAAATAATTGAAATTCCTGTCAGTGTCTGCACTTAAGCCACACACAAGCATTGCAGGCATGCTGCGTAGCTGAATGAATCATGAAAGGCTTGTTTTTATCTTTTCTTGTTTGTAGCCTGTTCTTTTCTTTGCATTCTACCTTTTTTCTTTTTTGTCTTCCAAGAGCCACAGATTCATTCCATCTGTCAAGCCCAGAAATAGATCAGTACATCCATTTTGTTGAGATTTGCCCATCCCATTAAGTGATTGCTTGCAGAAATGGCAGGGGACATTTCTTCTGATACGTTCCCTGAAACAGCGCTGGCAGACATTAAGGACATATTATTGAGTCCCATTTTCTCCCAGCCACAAGGATATCCATTAGAGTGGCACACAGCCCTAAATTTTTCCATTTTCTCCCTCACCAAACTTGACTTTACACATTATTTCTGCCTCTGTTTTGTAATTTGCAGCCACAAATTATATCAGGGAAAAGCCATCTCGTAGCATGTGGCTCCTCTTCCCAGGGCTATTTGCCAAGACTTGATTCTGAAGTGTCAAAATGGGCCCATCGTTATGGCTAATCATGACTGACAGCAGGGTGCTTTAAAGTCCATACAAGTTGGCCCACACTGGAAACTTTTTTTGTGTGTGTGTGTGTGTCAGACCTGTGGATTTTGTTTTTATTTCTGTGCACAAAGAATAACACGCTGTCTTCTACACACTGATGCTTTACGGACAGAGCACATTTCGTTCTATCTGTATTTTCAGAGGCACAATTCTATTCACTTATCAAACGGTCCAAATGTTACTCTAGTGGACGGTCAAATGTTGCCATCTTGCTTCCTAAATTCGACGTAGAGATTAAAAATGTAAAGAAAGCTAAAAAGTAGAAAAAAAGCCTTGTAAGAATCTTGGTAACTAGTCCCCAGTCAGTACATATGTGAATGAAAATGATTTTATGATCCAGTGAAATAAGCAATAGCAAACCTAGTGACTGAAGCAACATGGATGCAGAAGTGTGATGGTGTTACTCGCACTCAGCCTCCTGCCTTGTGTTTGAAATTCAGATTGACAGTAAGGTTATTTGAATTTTCCTAACTCATCCTATCATTAGCTTTAAAGTACTCTAAAATCTTCCATACTACATTGAAACATCCAGCCTGCTTTTGTTTGCAATATGAAGTTCACTGTTCAGTGTTTGTTCAGTTTGATTCAATCCAAAGCAACCATGGAGAAATTTTACTACATTGAGCGCTAATAGTAGCATTTCAGGGAAGTCTGATAGATGACATTATTGTGGTAATACTTTTTACTGTGTCGTTTTTAGCCTATAATTATAGCATAAAAATGTCATACCTGCACATCCATGAATCTAACATCTGCAGATACACAAATCTTTTCAGTAAGTCTCCTCATTATTTGAATTTTTGTGCAGGCCTGTTTGAGAAAAAGGTGCATATCAGCTTCAGTGTGAGATCCCACAATGGGGAAATGTACAGGGTTTCACTGTCTGCGAAGAAAATGTGTCATGGTGGGTCATTCAGCTTTGTGGAAGAGCTCTCCATTTTTCCTTCCACTGCATTAACTAAGGCTCAGTGTGCACAACTTGTTAGAAGAAATCTATGCTTAGCTGAAATTAGTGTTCTTCAAATTCTCTGTCCACCTGTGTTTTTATTTCATTACAGCCATTTCCAATTTTCTTAAGATCCTTTACATCAGGTTATAGTTGCCTTATATTGAAGAAAATAAAAATTGATTTCTACTTTGCGCAGGTTTAGCTTAAGTTAGTATTTCATCTCTGTTGTCATCATTCCAATGTGCTTGAGTGTATTTCACCTTATTTTGAGAAACATGTTTTATATTTGACAACTGTATGTGTTCACATGAGCAAAGTTATGCCCACTTGATCATGGCCTCATTGCGTTGCTCACTCATTCAGAGATAAACTCCAGGGTATTGCGCTATGATGAACACAAAAGCTTATAAAAAAAATGCATTCAAGACCAGATCCACCAACAAACAGGTCAAGCCTTTTCACAGTGTTGTGGAGAGCACAATCACAGAGGCGTCAGAAGGCAGCTCAAAGGCCACAGCAGCCCCCCGCTGAGCTGACATTCTCATCGTGCCTTGCCCATTAATTCTGTCATTGTTGCTGCCCTGGCCTCCTGGAGTCCTATCAAACACTCAATAACCACTGCTTAACCAAAGTCCATTGCCAATTCCCCCCATCTCTCTCTCCCCTCTCTCTGTCGCTCCCTCTCTGCTATAAACCATCTGACAGCATGCGGGTGCGTGGAGCAACTGCCTTTCACTTCGACATGGCCGGGTTGAAAAGGCCATTATTACCCTGTAATTGTGGAAGTCAAACCCAATTAAGCAAATCTGTATGGGGCAGATGCCGCCTACTCCCCTCCCCCACCCACACACACACACACACACACACACACACACGTTTACCCTTTTCTCTCGCTTCTGTCACTTCACTTAGGCTGGCTTGATCTCTGATGCAGGCTGTACAAGCAGCGACTTGGACCCCCGGTCGAGAGGGACATGTTGCTAATTGAGTTCTTGCTGGTCATTTGCTCCTTCCAAGTGAGCAAGAAGAAAAACAGAAAACTGCTACCTCATCTGCTGAGGCCATGGGAAGAAGAAGTGACATGTCACTCCTGTCGGCTGCAAGCAAAGGAAAAAGAGGCGAGCGAAAGCCATTTAATCCACAGGGAGGGCAGCGAGAAAAGAGGGGCTTAGGCCTGTTCGGCTGCTCCAGCAGGGATCCGTGCAGCAGCGAGGGACTCCGACTCCAAGAGCAAACGCTGCCATTCAAGTAGCACGCCACCCCCTGAGTCCAATACTTCCTGTCTCTGGGAGGGTTGGCTCTGAAATTAGGAGAGTAGAACTAAGGCAATGTTCACGCTTACATGGATAAATCTGAAAATGCATCTCATTCTCTGTGCTCTTTCGCCTTTCTGACCCACTAAGCAGGTGTCTCTGACAAGTGAACATGTAGCATTTGGATCCATTTGAAAAAGCTGGTCTCTGGTTTTGGTGAGACTGAACTGCCATTTCGTTTCACTTGATTCATTCATATTTTGTATATTTGCTTATTGTTTATGTGTAGTATAATATAGTATGTATTATTATATTAATTTATATAACAATAATCATAAGAACAACTTTATTTGTATACAGTGCTTTACAACAAAGAAATGACAAAAAATATTAAAGGAGAATAAGATGGAAAATAAAACCTACTTCATAATAACAGTAAACATTAGGTAAAGATGGATAAAAAAGGAGACAGCATGCCATGATTAATGAAAATAAGATGGAAAATAAGCTTAATAATAACATTAATAATAAAAAAAAAAATAATACAATTAAAAAATGAAGTACATAGAAAACATAAAATCAAGTGAAATACAGCGTTTTAAAAGACGTACAGCAGTGCATTAGTGTGAAGAGAAGCACAAACAAACATTCAGGCCTGGATCAGGAAAGTCAAAGCTAGTTAAAGTGTAACATGAATAGATATGTTTTTAGCTTTCCCTAACAAATATTTAGTGAGCAGGCTTCCCTGATATCGATTGGTAGTGTGTTTATTCATGATCATAAATACATTGATCAACATATCTGGGACACAGGCTGCAATTCAGAGGTCCGGCTAATAGTGATTATAGAAATTTAGCTCTAATCTCATAAAATGTTTAAAAATTTTTTTTTTTGTGCTTGGCTTCTCCTTAGTATGAGGACAGTCACTTAACTTCATGTCATCCTAAAAGAAGGATAACTTGTTGTGATGTATCAAATTCAAGACATTTGTAACAGTGCAATATTGTAAAATGACTTTTCATCTGTGAAATGTTGTTCTGTTACTTGGTTTTGCCATTTCTTTTGTTAGAACAAACATCTCCCCAATATTTTCTTGATTTTTAGTTTCACTTACAGCAGATTGTTTACCCGGGAGATTATTACTCTATTACTCTTATTCTAAGTCAAACACAGTTAAAGTATCTGTACAAGTAGTAGCCTTGCTTCTATACTTTTGTGGAATAAATTGAAGTGATGCTTCTCATGTCTGGGGACCCAAAAAAAGTGGTGTATCTTATGTGATGCTAGTTGGACCCTCTTGGTCGGGGGGTATGTGATGGGCTGAAAGATGAGGGGGCAGTGACTGCTGATTATACCACTGTCATGGATAAGATATGCCTTTATTCGTCCCTCAGTGGGGAAATTTGCAATCGTGACATTGTGAAATCAAATGGGCCATGCAAAGTGTCCTTGGTAAAAATTGCCATTATGAAATCAAAGCAGACTTAACAATGTCTATAATTAACTAAGAATCACATCCAGTAGAAATATGAAAATGACAGATGAAATAACATGACGTAATAATGAGTTGAGTTCCAGTAATTTATTTAATTATTTCAGAAATTGTTGGTTCATTTATATATTTTACACATTTTTTTTATTCACGTGATCATTCACATCACATTCTTTTTATCTATTGACAACTCCCTGATAATAACTACAAAGCAATGTTGTATTCACTATTAAAATCCATAAGATAAAAATAAATGGAAACCTGCATCTAATATTTGACAATTTACAGTTTCAATTCATTCATATTTTTTAATGTCTATGTTTTCAAAAACATCTAATGTAGATTTTTTTTAACTTTCTGTGCATTCTCTACATTAAACTTTCGTTATTTTTTTAAAGTGGACAGATCAGGGCCGTCACAGAGGCCGCTATAATCAATCAGTCAATCATTTCAGTCTGCACAACAGTTACTGAACTAATTACACTCCACACTGAGAAGGGCCACATTGTAAAAACAATGATTTAATGTGACGAGCAGTGTGGCAGTTACTGCAGCCTTGTCAGCCTGTCCTGGACTAATATGGAGGCAGTGAACAAGGAGGACATTGTCAGTGTTCGTCCCACTGGGTATCGCATGAATAAGAGCACTCATCCAGTTGATTTAAATGTGTGTGATCTCACGCCTCTTTCACTCCCACCTTTGTTGCCTTCAAAAAGGACAGGTCATAACGGGTCAGTGGACATACACACTCGTTAACAGGCTGCGTATGTGTTTGCATGTGTTACTGGATGGAGGGGGGGTGACTGTTTTTGAGCTTAACCCCTGTTGAGTGTACGCAGAGTGTTTTCCTTTTTTTGGCCCGGATATTCAATGCCCGGACCTGGACCCTGGAGGTGCGGGGACTCATGTGGTTCTGAATGACCTCAGCCCCCCTCCACATCCCAAATACACAACCACACTCTAAAACCTGGGATTGGTTCTCCTCCCTGACTCTCACATGCTTTAACCCCCTTTAACCCCTCTCATAAGTCTTATTACTTGTTCTCCATCCTTCCTGAGTATTAAGCAAATGATCAAGCAAGATGTGTGTGTGTGTGTGTGTGTGTGTGTAGACACACATTCTGTTTTATTTCATTTTATTTTAATTAATTTCTGGATTAAGTAAGTATATAAGTACGTACTATAGTATAACATGCTATGTGTATATGTTGTCTATACCTTTTTTAATGTCACCTCTCTAATATCGACACAATCATAAACAATTAAAGACAGATTTGTACTTTACAGCAATGTCTGAAAACATTCACTACAATCTGTGTAAACACACATCATATCTAGCTAAATATCTTTTTTAGTTAAAGCATCATCATTTGGATGCAGATACATTTTTGGCCACCTGCGCAAAATGTTTACACTGCCCAGCGTATTTACTGCAGCCTGACCTCTTCTCTTCAGACGTATTAATTACTGGTCACAGTCATTCTCAGCCTGGTTTCCATGCGTAAATAGCCAATTAATATACCCTCAGATGTCTTGATGCTCTCCCGTGGTTGCCACCTCTGTCATTCAGGGCATAATGGCAACTGGGGAACAAATGCAGCACTTGGAGGGACAATTGAGGAGGCCAACAGTCAGTAATTAAGCAGTTCATAAGGCAATCTCATTAATTATCCCCTTCACTGGTTGCTACATTCTCTGGACATCCTGATTACATGCTTATTGACTCTGAATCCTATGACGAAATGTTTCTTGCTCCACTTCCTAATGGAGTCTAAAAGAGGAGTCATTTACAAATGGCTTTATTAGGCAGAGTGCCCACACGGACCTTTAAAATGTTACTTGAGAATGCAATTTCACCTGTCGTTTGCAGGAGGCTTTCATGCACTTAAGCAGAGGTCATACAAACAGCAATGTAATTAGCGGTCTCCCTTTTACAGAGTCTGCTGATTTGAAAAGCGTTACACACCTTTTCTCCTCCATTCAGCATTAATCATTCATTTTCAGGGGGAAATTGCCAGGCTTATGAAAGACAAAACGTCCTCTTGGCTGGCCGCTGTATGAGGCTCCTTCTCGGGGAGGATCTATTAGACATACATGGGGAGGGCTGAGGAGCTTTGTGTCATGTCTTAACCCACTGCAAGAGAGGGCAGACCCATGGTTTTCTGTGCCGGGGAGAATTGAGGATGTCAAGCAACACTTTAAAAGTTACAGGTGTCACATATGTTATTCAGGTTTGAAGAAACTTGATTTATATAGAAAGTCACATGCCGTAAAGATCGTTTTGGGCTTGAAAGCATCGGCAGAGAGACGGTAACAAACGTGACAATTAATGAAAAAGGTTGCAGTGCATTTAGGCCAAACACAGAATCACAACGTCAAGCCCACAGCGCAGCAAACACAAACTATTAGCAAATTTCTAGTGCAGTGGAAGGACCTCTCAAATGCGAACAAATTTGCCAAACCTCCTCAAAGCCCATCCTAGCTCACGTCGAGCCTCTCAGCATGACTCTAAATGCAGATAACGAAGAAATGGAAAATGGAGGCCAAATTGACCCTTTCACAGCGTGTTAAATCAGTTTGTATGGGTACCTGGAGTGGCTGTCCCCCTCCCATCAATAAAATAATTTAAGAACACATTATACTCCTTTAAAAGGGCCCATTTGTCAGACCAGGTGACTCTTAAAAGACCCTGCGGATTAGAGACGCCCTGCATCAGGTACTTTTAATTCAGCCACAATCGATATGACTTAGGCTGCTGTTGTGTTGGGAGTGAATATTAAAAAAGGGTATTTCAGTTAAAATGTCTCTTGTGCATAAAATCAATAAAAATGGATGGGGGGTCGACAGAGATGGAGACCATACACTCTGTGCTGCAGTTCTACATGTGATTTGCAGAATCCACATGAGTTTTCTTGAAAATAGTCATAATAATCATAATAATGTGGTATGAATAATGTCAGCCATGGAAAAAAAAAAAGAAAACTGTTTCCATAATATACTGTCAACATGCTAGGACATAACCCCCTTCGTCCTCGACAACCTTCTCTACCGGTTCTTTTCCCTCTGTTTCCAGTGCACCGCTGTTTTTTTACACAGAGAAAGAAAAGTCGCCTAATTCGCAATGTAACATTTGAAATGCACATCACGTCAATACCATGCTATGGTTACACCTCAGTGCTTTATTTTATATCCATCCATGCATTAGCGATACCCACTTATCCTTTAGAGGATTGTGGGCTATATGGTAAAGTAATCACTGTGCTTATTTGTTCATTCATTTATTGGGATCCCCATTAGCGGTCCATGTAAAAACACAAAACATTAACACACAACATACAGGATCCATCCACACTAAATCACATACACCTCTGACCTCAAACCCAGATCCCTCTCCTCTCCCTTCTGTGAAAATCAGTTATACATCAAACAATAACATACAGCTCATCATCATAGGTGTCGGTGAAGGAACTACTACATGACCTTCCGTTACCTGTGTGGTAGTGTGACCATGTTTGTCAGTAATATATGAAATCGTCCGTGGTCATAACAGCCCTATTCTGAACAAAGGGTAGGTCATGAGGAAACACTGAGAAGAGGAGAAGAACCAGACAACCCGACATTCTAAACCTCCTGTAGCTGAAAAACTACCATTAAAGTAAACACAATGCATTCTGTGTCAAGTAACTATTAATCCAGCATTTGCAGTCAAGTTTTTTCTCACTAATACTTAGTAGATTCTTTATTTATTCTATATTATTAGTCGGTTTCTTATTTTTATCGCTGTAAACTGTCACTGTATTAGCAGTGCAATCTCCAAACTGATTATACATTAATATATAGCATTGTATAGTTTTGTATCTATGTGTTGTTTCTTGGAACTAACTAAAGGTAAGTGATGTCAAATAGAAAATGGACAAAATGCACGGAATCTTTATGAACCTACCTAAGTGATCTGATTAAGATGGAGAGAGGTGGAGACAGCAAACACAATTTTGCTCAAAGCAATGAATCAACTGATGTACGCAACAAATTGCAAAAGAGAGAATCAAACAGTTATGGTGCTGTGGGACTTGATCAAATGATTTGGAATTATTACATTTTTAAGTTCATGTTAACGATGCATTGCCATTTCTGTTTCTCTTGCTCTAGGCAACATTAGTGATGGATTAGTCCATCTGTGATCAAAATGTGAACAAAAGGGTCACTCACCCCCACTGGCATTGGCACATTGGCACCTGTTGAATTAAATGTCTGGTCTTTTAATATAGGGACTACCACTATACAACATAAACATGTTTTGCTCTGTTTGATGGCAACAGCGTTCTAAAAGCACCTCTGTAGTGCTGTTAAATTGGACCCAAGTAGCAGTAAAAGAGTTCAAAAATGCAATGTGGATTTTTATAAGGCAAAAAAGGGGATGATGGACCAACTAAAGCTGGTCAGCAGTAATTGTTCACTACAATTAAACCAACACAAAATAAAATGCTGTGACTGCTCTGGACAGACCCAGGATCAGTACTCTATATAGAGGTTCAGGCACTCATCAACTGTACAAAAAAATGCAGTTTTTCTGGAAACTTCTGTTCTCTTCTAACTTGCATCAGCTTTAACCTCTTAGCATGATGTATTCAGTAAGAGTTACTGTAGTTACAAGTTATCATCAAACAGAAATAATTCAATCCCCAAACCAGATATTAGCCTGAAAAATATAATATGCAGTTGTGAGATTCTATAAATGACAATGTCTTAATATGTTGTTTTACTTTCAGATTATCTTTGTGAATGTGGTGCCAATTATATCTGTCGTGTTCCAGACATTTGAGCTGGAACAAAACAACTTCATTTTGCTGTCTGCATTTAAGTAAGCACATTTGTCATCCACACTTCTCCTCACTATCTGCCTTGGAGTTGCTGTTTTCTGTGTCTGTTTGTGAGTGAGTGGAGGCTCGCGTCGGCTGAGCGAGGCAGTGATTTGGCATGTTAGTGAGTGTGTTGGGGCTAATCAGACAGAGGGGCCACTGTAATGGACAGAATCTGGGCAGAATCACAGCTAGACCTGCTGCGGCAGGGAGCAGGTAATACAACTAATTTCTCCACTGTCTCAGCAACTGCACAGACAGAAATGGGGTCAACAAAGGTGCAGGCGGCATCAAATGAACATCTGTTGCCTTTCTCATTGTAGAGCTGCCAAAGAGGAGAATCTCTGCAAAGCCCAGCCTGCATCCCCCACCTGCTTTTTGTGTAAATGCAGAAGAATGTATGTACAAATTAAGGGCAGGACCTGCGCATATTACTTTCGTTCTTCATCTCCGAAGCCTGCCTATCAGTGATGACATGCTGTAGGAACACTCAGTGCAGCTGTGTGATGAAATGTGCATAGGGTTACTCATAGATTCCTTTATTGGCTGAGGTTTGTGCTTTGGCTGTGATGGAGAAACAATTGGCTATTATAAAGACGCCTCTCGTAGGGAAATAAGGTGCAAGTGTGTACATTGAAAAGGCAGGAGGTAGCGGTATGAAGTGTGGGTCTTTGTGATAAGACTCTGTGTATGTATTAATGCAGATATTAAGCTACAATTGCTGGAAGGTCTGAGAGTTTGTTGTCCCATTTCTCTGTGATTGGACTTGTCCAATTCTAATCACAAAGAACAGATGTATGATACTTCATTTCATCAGGATGCTGGCATCTATGTAAAGTGTTTTCAACCATGTGAGCTGAAAAATATGGACCTAAGTATTCAGTAAACTCTGTGCATACTATATTTTATCATGGTACCGTGTGCCTTTATTTATTAATAATCTAGTTTAGTAGGCAAAATTATTTAGTAAATTGCTTTTTTTTTGCTTTGCTGACTTTTATTCTCAGTTTCCTTTGAGTTGTTGTGATAATCTAGCATACTGAATGAATAACTTATAGGTTCCTAATGGGAAGATGTCAAATATACAAATATATAAAATCTGACAACAATGTGAGGCAAAATGCAAAGAGCCAGGCCATATTGGTGTGAGAAGGCAATGGAAAATTGAAAAAAAAAAAAAAACTCAAATCATTTGCTTAAGCCTCACTATCACAATTTGAAAATACTGCATTGAAGTAATGCTTATTGTGCAGAATGATCCATGTCATGAGTGGCAAATTACTGATGAATTAACATTATGCAGTTCAAAAGTTCCCAAAATTGTAGATAATATCAACTCCAGTTTTGGAGATTTCACAGATAAATTGAAGAGTTACATGTTAGTTGAGACTTTCTTTGTGTCATTGAAATGAAACAACAGCCCACGGGCAGGACAGAGACTGGGCAGAAGACCTCTGGAGGTTGAGCGGGAGGCCGGCTTTGGAGGCTGGAGTTCAAGACCTAGGATCAGCAGCTGGAGACTGGCAGGAGAGCTAGTAGAGACAAGGAAACAGGAATCTTGTGAAACACAACCACAGGAGGCCGCTGCAGCTCAGGAACAGGAGGCCACTGCAGCTCAGGAACAGGAGGCCACTGCAGCTCAGGAACAGGAGGCCACTGCACCTCAGGAGCAGGAGGCCACTGCACCTCAGGAGCAGGAGGCTGCTGCAGCTCAGGAACAGCTCAGGAACAGGAGGCCACTGCAGCTCAGGAACAGCTCAGGAGCAGGAGGCCGCTGCAGCTCAGGAGCAGGAGGCCGCTGCACCTCAGGAACAGGAGGCCACTGCACCTCAGGAGCAGGAGGCCGCTGCACCTTAGGAACAGGAGGCTGCTGCACCTCAGGAGCAGCTTAGGAACAGGAGGCCACTGCAGCACAGGAACAGGAGGCCACTGCAGCTCAGGAACAGGAGGCCACTGCAGCACAGGAACAGGAGGCCACTGCAGCTCAGGAACAGCTCAGGAGCAGGAGGCTGCTGCAGCTCAGGAGCAGCTTAGGAACAGGAGGCCACTGCAGCACAGGAACAGGAGGCCACTGCAGCACAACCACAGGAGGCCACTGCAGCACAGGAACAGGAGGCCACTGCAGCACAACCACAGGAGGCCACTGCAGAACAGGAACAGGAGGCCACTGCAGCACAACCACAGGAGGCCACTGCAGAACAGGAACAGGAGGCCACTGCAGAACAGGAACAGGAGGCCACTGCAGCACAACCACAGGAGGCCACTGCAGAACAGGAACAGGAGGCCACTGCAGCACAGGAACAGGAGGCCACTGCAGCACAACCACAGGAGGCCACTGCAGCACAGGAACAGGAAGCCACTGCACCTCAGGAACAGGAGGCCACTGCAGCTCAGGAACCAGAGGCCGCTGCAGCTCAGGAACAGGAGGCAGCTGCAGCTCAGGAACTGAGAATTGCTGCCACAGATGTGGAACCAGGAGCTGGGCCACCAGTGGGAAACCATGTGCAATAGGCCTACTTTGGAACAGGGACAGAAGAGCCAGATACAGACTGAAACAATCTGCACCTCCCCAAGCTGAGAACCTGGGGCTGAAACTTGGGTGAGGAGAAGGCTGGGTAAGACTCAGGAGGAACAGGGTGAAAAGGAGAGTAAATGTAGCCCCATCACTGGGACCATTTAAGCAAACTAATGTTCCCGCTTCCAGGGATGAGTGAGGACCCTCAGGAAGGGCAGGTCTTCAAAAAAAAGCATCTATTCCAAGCAAGCATTCCAAGTCCCCAAGCTTTCAGGGTGACTGACTGTGTCTGCTGGCTCCATTTTTATAGATCATACTCTTGCAATGTGTGCAAGCTTGTTAGCAGAATGCAGACACAAAATGCTGAGCAAGTGTGGCTCAATATTTATTAACAAAATCCAAACAAGGTGGTCAGGCAGGCAAGGGTGAAAACCAGAGTTGAGGGTCCAGACAAGAATCAAAAGTCCAAAATCAAGTAATATCCAGGGAAACACAAAGCATAAGCATCCAAAACACGAGGAGAACACAAGGAATAACACTAGATATCACTAGGACTCTTAACATACCTACAAGGATGGCAAAGGTCAAGGGGAGCACACAGACAAAATACACAAGGAAGGGAAGAGCACAGGTGAAACTAATTAACAATCCTCTGGGCAGACAAAGACAAACAGATCTAAAAAACAGCAACAAAACATGACCAAAAAAAAATCACAAAGTGAAAGGGAATTGATGTTTTCATATATTATTGGATTGCTTAAAATGTTTACCTGCGCAGTAACTCCGCAAAGTAATGTAGTGAAGAAGAAGAAATGCAAATAATCAGGTAAAGTACAAAAATCATTCACTTGAGACAAGGACGACAGCTTGTGCATCTTACTGTGAAAAAATGCGTACAAATGTACGCATTTGGTATCTATGCGCTGACACCACTGTGTTATGACCCAGCTGGGAGGTGGATACACTGAGCAAACAGATGGCAGCTGCTCCAGCAGTTATGATGAAAACACCATTGAGGGTGTTTGGGTGGCTGGTAGATAAGGAGCCTTTGGAGAGGTATGAATCACTTAAAATGATATGCTGCCCGTACAACAAAACACAGTGACCAAATGCATAGTGTACCCCGGAGCTGAAAAGATCCTTGGCTCTGTCAGTCTCAGTAAGATGAAGATCTATTTTCATATATCGCTAGTTAGTGATTATTTACACAGTATAAGATGAAACTCAGTTCTGTTTCGTGTAGGCTTCACCCTCTAAGGCTATGGCTAGAACACTTAAACAGTGTTCTGACAATGCATTATTGTACGTATTGTCCCGTATTGGCACACCCCTCTAAGGATATCGCTAGTGCGTTTATCCCTTGTGCACCTGTGCCACTCACCTACAGTGTGTGCTTACGGCCTCACCTTAATTCCATTGAGACTGTGCTGTACTCCCATTTTTCTTCAGCTATCACAACAAACACTTTGGAAAAATTAAAAGAGAAGGAGCGAGAAGAAAACAAGTAGATGTCTGCTTCAGAGAACAGTGTCAGAATTTGTCCAGTGTCCATAACCAGCTGTATTATGAGCTTCAACCTGCATGACCACTGTATATCTAGCTCGGAGCACGTGAGCCTGGCTCTCACGCCTCAGGCCTCGAGTCCAAGAAGCAGCGGAGTGTGGACAGTTTCACTGCTGTGGCCGAGGATGTGTTACTGATACAGGACTTATATTGGACAGATAAGGCCCTGGACATTTTGGACTCTGGCAGCTTGAGCTGGATGACTCCACCCCTGCCATGCATGGATCACCATGTGGATCACCCCTAGTTGCACTCCCCCTGAAGGAGGAGCTGGAACTTGGCAGCATCTTGCTTGGTGCTCCACCCTAACTGCCTTGCTGGGCAGTCTTCATCAGGAAGGCCACATATAAAGACTTCACTGTTCCGCTTGCACAGAAGGCCACTCCCCAGGATGAGATGGCTGGAGGTACAGCTGACCAGGCATGATCCCGTGTGGCTGTGCTTTCCTTTTCCTTCTCCTTGTCTGAAGAAGGAGCAGCAGTGGAGGAGGAACCTGAAAGCTCTCTTTTCAATGTTCCCATTACGATGGTGGAGGGATTCACAGAGCATGACCTCGCTCCTGCACTTGCTCTACAGGCCAACCTTATGGCCTTTTGGGTGTGAGAGAAGCCAACACAGTAGCTGAACCCCCCTGTCAGACTGGGCTCATCAGTGTGTGTTCCAGTCATCGGTGGCAGCCAACAGCATCTCTTTGTTGGCACAGTGATTAGCCTCACTTATGAAGCTATTCACTGAGTTGACTACAATGTCTCCAGAGGAAGTGTTGGAGATTAGCAAGGCTGCCAGTGCTTCTATTTCCATCTCCCAATCTAGGATTGCAGCTTGGCAGACACAAATCTACAGGCACCTTTGGCTGCAGCCATACTCCATTCCCGAGGCATAGAAGAGGGAGTTCATCGAGGCACCATTGGCCTGGAAGGGCAGTTTGGCCTGCATTTCCATTCCATGGTGGACATCACGAGGTCATCGTCTGCCCCTGAATCATCCAATTCAGCAGTAGCTGTTAAACACACATCCCACAGACTATGTGAGCCGGCTGCTTTTGAGCTCTTGGTTAATAGGCAGCAAGGACTCGTGTCATCAAAGCAGCACATTTCCTCTGTCACACACTCAGAGGTTTTCTCCACCTAGTTATTTTTTCTAATTAAATATTTTCTAACAGAACGTGTGATTATGAGCCCACGGTCGCTGTAATTCCGCCTCCTGTGGACACAAGCACGCCTCTGTCTGGGCTTAGTGTCCCCTTACCTCCCTCAGTCGGTGTGAATGTGAACACACCTAAATGTCTCCTAAATGGTGACTTCTTGACGCTGCTGTCCCTGCGCTTTACACACCTTCACCCCAGCAGTGCCTGGCTGCGAGCTTGTGCGTGATGCTGTCTCAGAAGCATCCTCTGGGATGGACCCCCCAGAGGGCGTCAGCGTACACGCCACCAGGGGGATTCCATCTTCCCAGAAGCATGACAGTGGAGAACATTTGCACTGTGGCTTCTTGGTCTTCCCCCTGTTCTTTCATTCGTTTGTATCTGTGGGATGTCTCCTGTTTTCTGTGACTCAGTCTGTACTGAGTGTTTTGTCAGAGTGATTGATATTGGGTGATTGGGTTGTGCGCTCTCCCTCCTGCCTGTCCACACATGGAAAGCTGCCTTTTTTCCCCTACTCTGCTCCTTGCTGTTATAGCTGATTGTTACAGTGCGTAGCCTTCATCTCCACTTTCTCACAGCAGTAGGCTTTATTTGTTCCATGTCTTCATCCCCTCATAGAGAATATTAGATATTTCATTATGCTGTTCCATTGTAGCATGTATGGGGTTCTGTGAAGCAGCATTATGCATGACACAATGTTTGGGCATGTAATGCTTATAGTTTTGTTTTTTTGAAGAAGGTGTGTGTTTGTGCTTGTGGTACCTGATGGACCCACTGGCTCCATGGATAACTGTTGAAAAGCTGCTCTCTGGAGCTGATTCTACGTTCTCAACACCATTTATATGCAAGGTAAGCAGGGCCTATATACGATATACCCATGAGTGACAGCCTCAGAAGGATGCACCTGTACTCACAGAACCTGGAGTTACGGTACATAACAAACACTTCTGAGTGGGTTGTTATAGACCAAAAGTGACAATGATATATACACAAAACACTGTACAATATTAGAGCTAATATGGAGGTAGAGTTCTCCACATCATTTCTTCTTTGTGTGTGTTGGGTGGGTGGCAGTTTTTAAGGGTTTAGATCTAAGTTTTGTCTTAAAGACACATATCTGGGGGATATGTGACCTTTGTTAACTATGATAGTTCAGCCGCCTCTGCACTACCGAGGTCACTTGCTGTTGCCCAAATATGTTTTTTCTGGTTCCAGTATTGAAAATATTTCAGCCTAATAACAAACCTAAATATAGACTTTAAATTGCCAGTGTTTGGTAAGATGAGGCCCTTGGTTTCTTACGGTTAGGTTCCTGTAGACTGCTGAGGGCCAGTTTGTTATCGCTCTACTATACTGCACTGATATTGATTGATTAACTGGCAATAATGATACAATTTGGGCCAAGAGCAAGAGGCAATGATAAAATCATCATGTCATTTCCTTGAATTTCATCTTGCTTGTATAATTCTGGCAAAAGAATTATTTAGCTTTAGCTTATTAGTTCATACAAAAACACCTGCCACACACACAGCTGTTGTGTTCACTGTTGCTGGTTCACATGTAAACCTACATGAGGCAGGAACATCCAGTGGGTTTCAGAGTCGGTTTAACACTGAATATTGAGGACAGAGTGGTGTGAACCCAGCAATGTCTGTGTAGACACAGTGAAGTGTTTTCCAAGATAGCATGTCCTTAACATGTTCGTCCAGCCCTATTAGAGATATCCAAACATCCCCACTAAGGAAAGCAAATGAACAAGACAGGAATGAATAGGAACACATCAGCCTCTCATAGCCACAAGCAGCTCAGTTCAGAGAGAGAGAGAAGACAGGAGGGAAACGAGAGACTTAAATGCACATGCCATCTACGACTGAGATGCAGTAAACCTTCCCCATCAGGAAAAGTAATGGATTAAAGGCCGCTGTGGCTCTGCAGTTTGCCAGTCAATGTTCTTTCGCTCAAGCCAACCCAAGGCCCCCTCCCTCGTCTGTTCCCTTCCCGCTGGAAGAAGTTGATTTGCCATCAATTGCCATCTTGGCTGGCGCCATTAATGCACGCCCACAAAAGGATGACACATCGCATTATCACCTCACTCCCCTTCAAATTAGAGCTGAGCGATGCCTCGGCGCAGCTTGTGACTGGTTAACACTATCAGCTATTTGTAGGGATTGTTCCCTAATACGCAGCGTCTAAAGATTTCATCAGGCATTTGATGACGGAAATAAACCACTGCCCACAGGGAAATTGAACTGATTAATGGAATTATGCGTTGGAGGGGAGTCGATACAGGCAGCAGACACTCATATGGGGATGAACAGAGCTGTCTATCATGGGCCAGACTGGAGTGGCTCGGCCGAGCAGCTTCGGCCAGCAGCACAATCACCTTGTGCAGGGCCTGGGTTATGTGTGCCCGCTGGAAAAGCCAGGCATTAAAACATGTGCTGCTAACTGTGGCTGTCCTCAGCCTGCCTCCACTCTAAATGCCCATGACCATATGGGTCCTGTTGGATAGTGATCATTTTATGTCATCAATCTCACAGAAAAAGCACTATAAATCTTACCATGTCGGGTAGGAACAACACTGAAATACTACTTCTTCTGCTTTTGTGCTCTTATTCCGAGACAGTTTTGTGCCCTCATTCAGCCCCCCTCAGCATTGTTAAGTGCTCTCTTAGTCCGCCCTAATGCACCTCCAACCTGCCACCGAAACTGTAGACGACCCCCTTCCACCACCATAGTCTGTCTGTGCTTCACATTACAATCTCTTTTTGCATGAATTGTTTCTGGCTCTTAAGCAGGATGCAGATAGGTTGCTATGCTCCTTTGACAATCAGCCACTCAGTTGGGAAAAAGCAGTGGGCCTATTAAAGCTATTCACATTCACTCCCTCCTAGAATATGTACTAACTGCTCAAGTGAAAATACAGTACAGTTTTCCATAAATACATCAGCTCCTGGGCAATTTATGTGAACAATAACAAAAAATGGAGCCTTTTTAATTGTTACACAGCTTATCATGATCAGAATCAGGGCAAACAAAAGAGGTATCATGTTAACACACACTCAGGCCCAGTTGACTGAGATAAAGTTGCCAAAAAAAAAAAAGTAAGGTAATAAGTTAAAAATCTAAGTCAACGCAAGTGAATTATTTCTGTAGTCGCACAGTTCACACAGATGGAGCCGTGCAACCTTAAGGCCTTTCAAGTTTCCAGAATCAATGAAACATAGTGTACAATTACAATAACTTATATTCATTATTTCTTAGCTGATTAGCAAATCCTTGTCTAACAAATTCCCTTTAGTTTGTGTGTACAGAACTGACTGAGGCAATAGCTACTTGAATGAGCAATTAGTTGTTTTAGCTGTTCTCATCTTTGTTTAATTTCAATTTCTCCTCTCTGCCAAAGCAAAAATGCAAATGAATAACATTAGATTATTTTCTTTTTTTAACAGTTCATATTAATGTCTCTGACATCAATTGCAAAATTATTATTAGTGATTTAATTTGAGAAAATCTGCATATATATTTAGTATGGTTTAGCCACTGATTGTGGCCATGAAAAATTAATACTCTTTTTTTACCTGTTTAGCTGCACCAGACAAATTATATGAACATTATGTGAAAAAAACATGCAAATTAGTTTTAAATTGAAAGCTAATAAAATTCAAATGTAACTGTTTTCACTATGATTTGAGGACTCTTCTCGACCTCCACTCTGCAAAAATAAGATATACCATATATATAGATATACGTCCATGATCAGATTTACTTTCCTAAAGATTTCACAGGTAGCTTTCTTGTTTTAAATCCTGTCAATCTTTTCTTTGGAGTAATACAATAACGTTGAAAAATTCTGTTCAGCTAAATGTGTACAATTTAAAAATTCATTTATGTTTCATCTCTAGATCACAGTAAATAATTTGAAGTCAGGTTTTTGTGTCACTTCATTGTAGAAAATGCCTACTGTGTGCTCGCTAACTTAATGACAACATAGCCTTCATTACACAGTAAGGTGAGGGGAATGAACTCCTCCCTGATTGTTGTGGCACACATTAGTCTTCCATCCAAGTCAAAGAACTTCTGAGGATTTGTTTTTTATCTGTAAGATTCAGGTAGTGTTAGAGAGACTATTAAGGTTTCACAGAGGTCACTGTCAGTTTTAATCTTTACCATAAAAACACTGAAGTAAAATAATTTTTGGCTCAGAGAATCAACACTACATCCTCTCACCTTAATAACGCAAATATGTGACAGAAGGTTACTCCATCTATGAGTTAAGGTGTAGACTGGATATATTGTCTGGTAATATTTGTGTTGTTTTGCTGCTCCGAGTTAAAAGAAAAACACGTACTTGTTAAAGAACAGCATGACTTTATTTATAGAGATCACACAGAATGATCAATAGCAGGCCTAATTCCATGAGGTGAGACCAAGATGTGCCACTGAGTGCCCCACTTTAAACTTCAGCTTTACCCATCTTCAAAGCTTTAGCAGGAGTGCCCTCTGGTGTATAATTAGTGAAACTGGAACAACTCAGATCCGAATTCACTAAAGAGCTGAAAGAGAATACAGACTTCAGATTTCAAACATCCCTGAAACTAATAAGCAATTCAGACTTTATACATACTTAGTATTAAACTGACTGAATATTTATGCCACCTGCTCTTGCAAAATTCCAGGGAAGATGTGCAAAACCCAACATGAAAACAAATAGCAGTGCAGGTCATAGTGTTCTTTCAAAACAGAAAGCATCTCTTTTTATTGAATTATGAATCGCATTTGAAGATTTAATTAATTAAACATTATAGAGGCATGGTGAGCTTTCATTACGTCTAAAAATCTTTGTTTTTCAGGATCATATATGAGATAGATCCCATTGTCCTGAAATCCTGCAAAAAAAAAGAGCCAGCATGTCAGACATGCTTTATAAACTTATGTGGCATTGTTATAAGTTACAAATATTTCATTATGATGGATCACCTTGTACTGACATTTTATTGTAACAAGAGGTGCACATGCAGGGTTTCCCCTTTTTATTTAGTTTGAATTTGAACACATCATGCAGGTTTTATATGACTGGGGTGCAGCAGTGGAGCAATTTCTACAGATGCTGTGTCATTGAAAGTGTCTCTGACTGCATACTAGGGTGTGAAGAACGAATAAGCAATCCTTAAAAGCATTGTTAAGGGATTGCAGGATTCAGATTGCAGAGGAGCGTTTTCATAGTAGGGCAGTTTTTATTGACAACATGTGGTAATTCTCATTTTTTTGGTGAGCCTTTGGTGACACATTCACAATCACTGGATCACGACTGAGACTTTGAAATACAGCATACGAGGCATGCAGGGAACTGTTCACCCATGCAGGATTTCAGTCCTTGAAGACTACTTCTTAATGCTGTAGAAAATCACGTTTTATTCAAAGCAGGTTTTTTCTTTTCGCAGGGGAGTGAAAGTATCATTTAACATTGCAATAGTGACAATTAGACATGCCTGTGGATTCCAGGGCATACACAAAAGAAGAATGCTAGTTTTTATTGTTGTTAAAACACAGTTAATGTGTATTCATTCATGTGGGCTCAGTTCTTGAAAGATCACTCAGAGTGGTCTTTTTTCATTTTATCTTTAATGCAAAGCAAAGTCAGAGATTATCTGTCCATCAAAGGTGTCTTGTTCTTCCGTCTTGTTTTGTTTAACCCCCGCTGCTGCTCATGCTCCAGTTCTTTCTCTGCTTCCCGACTGTATCTTCATTACTATCTAAAAAGCAAAAGTTCATATTCCCACCTACTGGAACAATATGGTGAATCCTAAAATGTATGTTTGAAAACACAGATGGGCCAATTAGTTTCCAGTTTAGAAGTAGAGGGATAAGACATCCGTGCAGTGCCTCTCCTTCAAATCCCCTTAGTCAAGGCTTCTCTGCAGTGATCTGCTTTACTGCAGATCCGGCTGAGACTGGAGTCTAATGCTCACGTCTGGAAACAACCAGACCTTTCGCCCGTTAACCCCCAACTATTAACCAACACGCACATACACACACTCATGAAACTTTCAGTTCATCTTATCATCAAAACTGTCCTTTAACGTGGAGGAAGGCCTTGAATAAGAGAATGTGTGTCGTCCCATACTGATAATGTGAAATGAATGCTAAAAACCTCTGACAGCGGCACTATGAGAGTCTTTGACATGTTCTCCGAACTGACTAAAGGGGAATAAAGTGACTATGAGTTAATCACTTCATATTTCTTCCTACAGGTTTCATCCATCTTCCTGTGATGAGTTTCTGCTGGCAGCCACCGATGCATCTGATCTGAAAGTGATGGGAGTCAAACAGACTTAGCTTTTGGCTTTTGAAATGGTTTAGGAAAACAATGCAGAAAAGCAGACAGCACCATGAAGCCCTGGAGACAGTGGTTTTAAGCCTCTGGTGGTTTGTTCCTCAAATACATTAAATAAATCCCTTTTCCACTGGCAAGTCGATAATGAGATTACACACAGAGGCTGTGTGGAAAGTGGGCCGAAGAGAAGAGCAGGGCTGAGTCAGGTTAGAGAGATGAGAGATGGAGGATAGTATAAATCAGGAGAGGGTGGAGGAAGAGGCAGGGTGCAGAAACAAACGCAAAAGTTTACATAATGCTGCTTTAGTATGATGAAACAGCACAACGAGAAGTTGAATAGAGCTTTCTAGCTGCTAACACTTGAACTTTTCAAACATAGGCCTATAATGACTATAATAAGATTATTAATTGCTTCATTGCATTGGAATAATTAGAAATAAAATAACTACATTTATGTGATTACAGTAATTCCACATGTGCTGCTGTAACAAAAAATCTCAGCTGTGAAAAAGGTCTGTGATTCTTTTATAAACAATAAAGAAGCAAGACTGCACTGAGTCAATCAAGGCTATCAGATCTCATGTTATCAAGATATGTTCAGAAAGCAAAATGCCATGTTAGGTACAAGACAGACAGATTCAGAACAAAATTTTGAGGTATCATTTATGTATGTAGCGAGGGCCTCTCAGCTCTAAAACTTCTCTGAAGTCTATTCATTCTTTTAAACCAACTTTTATATAATAAACCTTATTATGACTTTTTCTTCTTCTCTGCTGATTATATTTATTATTATACATTTTCAGCACAAAGACTGGAAACAGGGGGAAAGAGCCTAACCTGGCTCTGTCCAATGGTGAGTCTGCTTACCAGCTCCTCTAATTTTGACTATTTTGCATGTTATATCTCATTTCTTTAATGTGTGCACTAATAGAAATGTAAAGACGGTTGTGGTTTTTAGTTATGCCTGCAGTCGTATTTAGCACAGAGATGTGAGAGTGGTGTCAACCTTCTCATTTACCTCTGAGCAAGTATGTGAATGAGCAGATTTTCCAAAATGTTAAAAACTATTCCTTTGACATGTTTTTTAAATATATACTCTATTTTTGATTGTTTCATTTGCTCTAACAGCTGTTTGCTCTTAACCGTTTATGCTTTTTATCTGCTTTTTGTTATATATGTTATATGTAAAGAAAATACTGTTTTAAAAAGTGCTACAATCCTTTCATTATTTTCTCTTGTTCTGCATCTTTTTCTTTTTCCTATCATCAGTATTTTTGCTGTTCTTGTGAGTGCTCCATTTCATATTACTGATCAACATGATGTTTGAGGAAAAGTTTAGGGTTAGGGTTTTAGTAAGTCTTCCTGAGGGAAATGAAAGAGGTGAATCATTTTTGACTGATTTTTATTGACCTCTGTTGGTGACCAGCAGGAACAGCAACAACACCAGTAGTTCTGTGAGCTCTTCAGTGCCTGGAGCTGAGAAAAGAAAGACAGTAACTTGAAAAGAAATGTTTAATGAAAAGCTATTACATGCAAAAACAATGACCTGTCATATTTTGGGGTGTTAATCAGCTGCCTCCTGGTGAAATACTCCTGCCTTTTTGTGCTATGGGGCAGCAAAAAGCTTACTTATTGCAAGCTTCCTATATATTTTTTTCCCCCAAAAAGTTCTGGTTACCTTTCCTGAAGCCTTTCAACAATTTCACTCGAGCAATGAACCATCAGTTCACTGTGTAAATAGATGGACACAGCAGGGCATCATATGAAAAGCCTCTAAGCACCTTGAAAATCGCTGCCTATTGAATCAGCGGATTCAACCTGGCTGGCAGAATTCAAAGAAGCCCACTCCTATCACGGAGTTCACATGTCGGCATCCTACAAACTCTTCTCTTTGAGAGACCGGTGTGCAATAGCAACTGCACTCTCCTTGCCTTCATTTTGCACTAAAAGTCCTTTTTATCAAACCTGCTTCACATTTACTGTGAACAATTTAAGATAATTTCAAATCTTTATTTGAGTTGGTATTTTTCTTCACCAGTGCCATGGGGTCCGTATGTAATACATTTTAATGCAGTGGCTTTGCACAGAGTCTGAAAAGGGCAGGGGGAAAATTCCCTAAATGTTTAAAAATTGGCCTTGAAATCTTTGTGGGTTGTCACATCCCTTCCCCATCTGTTCTGTATTTTTCCCCTGCATCATGTGTTAATAAAAGAGAAAGGCCATAAAAATGACCTTTTAAAGGGCACGTTCTCCAGGAGCATTAGGATTCACTGGGGAAAAGTTTTGAAATTGTTTTTTAAAAAAGTATTTTTGGTGAGTGTTTTTCCCAGTTACACGTACAAACATCTCACGGGAGAGAAGAATGCAATATTCTTGCATCGCTGACCCCAACCCAAGAGCAACTAATACATTCTACAACTGCAGTAGGAATCTAAAAGAAAAGACAGTGTTGAGACATATTAAAATCAGACTAACATTTAGTTTATTGTTTAGCCTGCAAAGTAGTTAACTAGTATCTCCAGTTAGTATTTCTTGGTTCACTCAGACTGTGTGGGTTAAATTTTCCACAATATGGCTCATATTCATATAATTCCACTGTTTATTGTATATAAAGTCAAGTAAATATAGGCCTTTAATGGCATTTACAGCCTGGCCAAAATGGTTTTATATCTCTTATAAAGTCAGTGTTTTTCTTGGACCAAAGCTGACAGTGTGAGCTGTCTGCAGAGCCTACACACAGAGAAATGACCGTGTAGCTGCTGATGACCAATACATACTCCTACTATACACTCAGTGGCCACTTTATTAGGTACAGTACAACTGCACGACACACCTGTCAATATAATGCAGGCCAGTACAACACCATCATTAGCTATGATCTCAATGCTAAAACCTAATTTAATCAACATGACAATATATATAAAAAACCCTGAACATTATAGGCATCATTTTGGTGGAACAGTATTTTCTTTGGAGTGCATTTGATTCCATAGTTGTTGAATGTTTCTAGACACACAGCATGTCTGGTTGTATGCTCACTGTGTACTTGTGGGACAACTTTTGACACATCAATTCCCACATCTGCAAATGGCACTGTGGACAGCTATTGCATTCTTTCACATCCTCTAAGGCCTATATAAAATTGTCTCTGGTGATGCTTTATACTAATATCTTCAGTATGTTTGCTTCATGTAATTATAGTTTTAATCTTCCTTATTCTTATTGATGTTCTTTTCTCTGCTGCTTCAGCTTCATCAGTTTCCTCCAGGTGGTCATTAAAGTTACACCTTTCATTTAATCACCCTTTATTTTATCCCGATATTGGCAGTTTGGAAAAGGAGACAAGAGGACAGATGGCGAAGAAGTAATATTTTAAAATCTGCTAAAAACTGGAAGCAATGGATGGAGAGACGCAGAATTGCATATGTATAACTGTGTCCTCAGGGAAGAGGGAAAACATATGACAGAATGATTCTTTTTTTCCCACATTTTTCATTTCATATTTATTTTTCCTCAAACTACTGTATAGTACCAAACACAAGCAAAACAAAAAACTAAGAAAGACACACATAACTTCAGCCTCAGTTTAGACGGCATTTCACCCATAATTTCCTGTGGGAATCAGACAGCTACATTCTGTTGTTACAAAGCTTTTACCTCATCTCATCATGTCTCTCGGCCTCCTTTCATTTGATATACTGTTTACTATTTCAAACCATTTGCGAGTCATTATTCTAGGTAATGCCTGCCTCACAGCTCCCATTAACTCCAAGCTGCTCCTAAAGTGCTTGAAAAATACCCTCGAGAGGCTTCGGCTAAATGTATGCACGACTACTCCACTTTGACAATCACTTGCTGCTGCTGTTAAATAACTTTCACATCAAATTTGAAGAGGAAAGGCGGTGACACAGGAAAGTACAGGGGAGAGGTTCACAGCAGTGAAGCTCAGATCATGTGAAATGACAAAACTTCATTTCAACTGCAAATATTGACACAGGAGCCACAGAATCCCACCTTCTGTGATCCCACCAGCACATCTGACAATTTACCAACATGCACAGCGTTCACATTACAAGCAAATCAGTTGTGTATTATGCAAAAATGGGAAGGGGAAATGTATTACTGCCAGTCAAAGCAGGTACAGGTGCTTCCTCTCTCCTAATCTCAGAGCTACACAAAAGCGTTTGTTGCAAGTTGGCTGCTGATGGATGAGGATGATCATATTTATTGAGATAAAGCCTCTTTAGAGATGCTATTCCAGGAAGAGACAACAGAGGGCGCACAGAGCAAATCTTTGAAAATGACACCTTTGTCTCCCTCCTGAGAAAAGAAGGTGCCAAAAGCTTCAATAAAAGTTGTAAGATTTTAAGAAATAAGACTATATTGAAAGTCTTTCTTCCCAGTTGTTGAGAGAGTTGAATTTGCATGATAATAATAAATAAAGATAAAGCTGGTTTAAAAACCACAGTGTAATTCAAATATAACCACAGACACCATTTCTCATTTGCACATTGCAAGAGTTGATATAAACTTTGTCATTTCATTTAAGAATAACCTACTTAGTGAATTAGACTTGATATGTGTCAGTAACAATAATAAAATAACAGAAAAAATCCTGCACAATGCTTCATATACTCAGACCTGCAGAATATAAATAAATAAATAGATACATAAACGGAGGCTCTTGCCTTGTTATGCTAATACAATAGAAAAGACTGGAATTTGTTATTGCAGTCAGACAGATCATATTCCACTCCTTCCAGACAGAGTTAAATGAGGTATCTCATTAGGCTTTTTAAATGTGTTTCAAACATTACAAGACAACAACCCTGGCAGCGCTTCTGCAGAACACAAGGGAAACCCTGAGTGAGAAAAATGAGTAGAGAGAAATGTTCCTCTTGTTAACAATGAGCCCCCCCACCCCAGCAACACACACTCACACATAAACATAGCTGTGTGCTCACAAACACATCATGGATTTGCGCTCTCCCTCCCCACCTCTGCCACCTTATACATCAATGACTGCACCTCCTGCCGTTCTGCTGTCCGTCAAACTAGAGGTTTGGGGATAATAGCTCCCCGGAGGTCTCGTCGGCAATGATGAAAAGCTCATGTAGAAGACAGACTGAAGCTGGAGATCAATATATATCCAAACTGTGGTGTGTGGAGCTGACTTCTGCACAAACCCATTTGCTCATCCTCCCATAGAGGTCAGGTTAAAAAAAAAACCTGAATACACTTGTCTTGTCAGTCTAAATGACAAGGTAGAGATAGAACAGCGGCCCCAGTTCACAACGAAAAAGAATGAAAACTGAAGGGCCAAAAATTAAGTTTCTCTTTAACAGCAGTGAGAAAGTTGGACTGCCACTGAGAAGACAAGGTTAGGTTAGGAGGATTTGTGATTGTTGAGTTCTGAAGTTTGAAGTGAAAAGATGCTTGGTGCAGCTAAAGTTGCTCAGTTGTGACTTCAGCAGAGTCATACAGTTTTTAAGTGTCCAAAATCACCAGCACCCATAAATGAGAGCATCATCTGTTTAATCAAGAAAACTCAATAAAGGATTTCTTCCTGCGGCAGTTGAACAAACTCAATGACTCACGACTGAACCAGGTCCAATTCCACTGCTCAGCACCTGAAAGCTTGCTTGCATCATCTCTCTTTAAGTCTAGGGAACTCGAACTCCTCCCACCTCGAGGCTGAACTTTGCCTTATTGTGGTGAGAGGGTTCGCTGAAAGTGAAGAGAACTGACAAAGAAGGGAGGAACTGAGAAACAGCATCTGTAAGTTTCAGGAGGCCGATCAACCAGAAAAACTAACCATTCACAATCACAGCCATCACTTTAGTAAACAATTCCATTAAAGATACCCGAGAAATTGGGAATGCATCAATTTTGGCATTACGGTATAACAACAACGTGACATTTCATTTTCCCTACAGGATGAATTGTAAAAGCTTTGGTTATTCCCTGACATTTCATCTAGCAAAATGTCTGTTTGCCCAGTGATCAAAAAACAAGTAATGATGTTCCCATCAGCCTCAGCTGCACTTGGACATGTTAACACTGTCTTTGTGAGCATGTTAGCGTTCATTCAGCTCAACACACACAACTCACAGCTGCTAGTGTGGCTCTAGATTTAATCTAGTTAAGAAACATCTTTTGGTGAGCTCAACTTTACACATGATTCCACTTCTTAGCTGCTGTCGACTGAAGTAACTGAACAGAGTAACTTTGTTTCTGTCTACTTTTGTGCAGCCTTCCATTCCTCATTTTTGATCATTTGTATTCATGTAAGGTCCTGTGCTAGTCCTGCACACTGTATTGTCCTTGTTGAATAACATCTGATTCTGAAGAAGCACATAGAGAAGAACATAACTTTAAAAAGCAGCCTCTTGTGAGCTGATGTCTTTCATTCTTCCTTTCATTCTTCTGTGTTAAATCCTACTTGACATCTTGGTTTACAGGGAAAAATAAACATCCTCCCTTCCCAAAGGTGGCGTGGCTTATCAGTAGTCCAAAAAGGAATGATTATCACAGCAGGTCCTCCTTTTAAATACTTTCACAAATGGCTTTGCACAGAAAAGACGGATTATCACAATGTTCTCTCTGCATCATCTCATTCAAAGAGCTGAACTGGAAATTATCTCAGTTCTCCCAGTGGTCAAGCCACTGTTGCACTAAATATTCTGTTGGCTGCTGTCTAGTCTATTCTTACTCTGTGGCATGCAGCATTCAGACATGAATCACTACTCAATTTTATGGCAGTTATGTTGCAGATAAACAAAAATTGTAGCCAATTTATTTTTACGACAGGAGAATAGGATTCAGTTATATTTCATGACCCTGAGCCCTGGGTTATGGGATTACATATTGTAAATAAAATCTTTTGGGAGAGGTTAACAATAAACATATTTTTTTTCTCATTCATAAATAATAACAATTAACCTGGAGGGATTCTGATATCATCACTCCACTTTCCTGAGGAAGGCGAGGGAACATTCATGTTCGTTTATATTCGACATGAAAACCAAACGTTGAAGAATGAGCTTTATTCTGTCAGAGTAAGGCCACTGCTTACTTTTTTCCTCAGCAGTGGAGAAATTGGAGACTAGCTGCTGTGTGAAAAGAGAGCACTATTCACCCACTTCCCTCAATCACATTCTCCCAGCCTGTCTGAACCAGATTCTGGTCTGCTGGACAAAACTCTATCATTAGCCCCCACACACATAACTTCACACACCTACAGTACATGGAGGGCACATGCATCCAGTCAGCTGCTCTACACACTCTGTATCCACACATAAATGTACATTACACATACACATACACAATACACAATACACATTTGGACATGGACTGCAGCGCTGTTACATTTTCTTTGTGTAGAATTTCAATGCGATTGTAGCATCTTTCAAATTATTCTATTGGCAGAAGTTTGTGTTTGCAGTAAAATGAGGCAGTCGTGGTGAAAATTGGTTTGTTCGAGGTGTTGTTTAAGCCATATGCATGTGCTGGCTTGGCTTGGTTTGTTCAGCTCAGAGCAGCAGGGTTTTGTATCTCCATCACAACAGGACTACCCGTCTTTAAAGGTGTGTCTGTAAATGATGACGCACTCGCCTGACATTTTAAATCACTGCCCTCATGAACTCTATTTACTATTACACTGCGTAACAGCTGTTGGTAGCCAACTACTTCTCATCATGGATTTTCAGGCTTTCGTTGCAATTTTGCTTGGCATCGACCACTTATTGCTTGAAAAAAACAGACTGGATGATTGAAACTGATGAAGTATTTGCTATGTATTATCTGGCAATAGCAGCGGAGGCCATTTATACATATCACTGAATTGTGCCTGAATCATGACGAAGTCTATTCAACATCACCACAACGCATTTGGAGGCGGTCAGGGGCGCTTTGACTCGACTCTGGAGATGGTCCATCTTGCAATGCAAATCAATGCAACATGGTTTAACTCAGCGCAGCCAAATGTGCCAATGGAAATCGTTGTGTGTGGGGGTGTGTGGGGTATTTTTTCTTGGAGGCAGAGCTGCTGTGGCAGGAGAAATAATGGTCAAGTTGTCATAGGCCAAGCCAAAGAACAGTGTTTTCTGATAACAGGCTTAATGACAAATCCAAAATTTCATTCTTTAAATCATGACCATGAGACTGATCATCAACATCAAAGCCAGCTACCTGTCTTACTTAGACAACCAACCAGGTTCTGCAAATTAAATGACAAAATAAAAAAAAATATATGAATGAAGAGGCCAAGTGCTCAGTCTGTTTCATAATTAGTCATTAGTACAGGAGCCTTAATGTGCTCTTAAAGATGAAAAATATTTCTGCTCATCTTTAAGAGCACCTGGTGCAAAAAGAAAAACAAGAAAGAAGAAAAAACTGTCTTCAGGCACTCTGAAGCAGAGCAAGGAGAGAAGTTATAAGAAAATCTTTTATTTAAGCACATTGGTTTCAAAACGCAGACCATTTTAAACCAACTGCCCGACTAAGTAAAGGATTTTAATATGATCTTTCCCTCTGTTCTTCCCAAGAGTGCTTGAAAAACCTTTTCTTTTCTGTCACAAATGACATGGTTTATTATCGCCTTCAAGAAAGATCATACAATCGATCTTTTTCTGACCTGATGCCCCATCAGCAGGACAGCATTGTGACAAACCAGTGTAGCAAAAAATAAATAGATCAAATAAATAAATAAAAAATGTAGAATCTTTTCTGATCTGACATCACTATAGTGCAAAAATGACTCGGTTAAGTGCAGGGAAACATCAGCAGCAGACAGAAGTCTACATTGTCACTTCAGTATAAAAAGCATAAAATCACATACTATATGAAGCATATTTGTGGATAAGTTGTTATTCGACATTCACTCGAAGGAATGATGCTGTGTTTCTTTCTTGGGAGGGCAGTCTCTCTCTGGACGACTGCAGGCTTGTACAGTCGTTTTAAACTTGCTCAGTCTCTGAATCATTGGTCGAATCACACCCGAGCTGTCATTCTTGATGCTGTTGATTCTGAATCAACATGAACATTTTTTAAAACACAAATCTGATTAAGTCCAAGTGACTCATGTCCACACCTCTGCCTCCTCCTCCCTGTCCTTTTCACTAATGCTCCTGTCTGAGGTTCATCTCACACGGGGACATTATCTCTCTTTCCAGAGCAGCTGTTCCTCTGAGAAATGTTGTTGGACTTTATTCTCTTTATTCTTGATTGTTTGGAAACTGCTTTTGCTCACTACATTATTGCTTAGTCAGAAATTGTAATTATCCGTGGGAATGGCCACAAAGTTTGAATTTTCAAGGCCTTTTTGAGTTGAAAACTGTCTCCCTTCCTGTGCTAGAGCGCAGACTCACTCAGACGGTCTTATCATCAGCGATTGGTTGAGTTTGTTTATGAAGTTCAGTGGATTCATCTGCAGGCTCTATGATGGAGTTCTGGAGACTCATCCTTCACCCTCATCAGACAGTTTTCTAATCAGCTCCACTGACTGCTCCTGTGGGTGTGTGGCAGCAAACACTGTTTAGTGTTATAGTGGGATCAGATGAGGAAAACAGTATTGGACTGGACTTCCTCTCAGTGGAAACACTGCACTCTGTGATGCTTTCATTTTATAAAAGTGGCTCTAAAGTGGATTCATTTGCAAACCAGATGCAGTATATAGACGTGCTTAGAAGAAATATCTTAAGTCAGATCTGCATCTTGCATGACATTATCATTGGCAATCAAGAAGAAAACATTTAAAGGAATTACATGTAATTGTAAAGTTATACAACAGCATAGCGGTTGGTTTGGGCAGCCACTTTTAATGCTATAGAAATAGTCAGGTCTTGAGATATTGTGGTATATTGTGGTGTGTTTGACTTTACATGTAAACAACTGTGCTGCTAATCAATGACTTTAAAAATGACAACCCAGAGATATTTGCTGCAGGAATCCATGCTCCCAACACAAGTAAGACAAGGCGATTGTTTTTGTTGTTGCAATGGTGTATTTGCGGAAATAGAAGTTTTGGTCACTGTTCCAGTTTTGGTCACAGTCTGACTTCAGGTGGGTTCACCCATGAGTGAAAACAAAGAAAACCTCACTTGAGGGAATTAATCATTTTGATTTGAAGAGATAACTGGATGTAGCTGCAGAATAGTCAGACGGGAAACGTGGCAACGGGCAAACTTAAAATCATGACAGAGGAAAAGTTAGAGCAGTGCTATTAGCTTTTGGCTCCACTGCTGAATGTTCAGTTTGAAACACCATCGCTTTTTCCATTATCCCCCCCATTGAGGCTTTTCTAATACTGTGCTCATCTTTCATTTGATGCATGTAGATCTGAGTTGTCCCTGCATTAGGATTCAGTAGACCATTATGCACATTGTAATGCTCTGCTCTGAACAGAGAAGCCTTTGTTAATGGCCCCATTGAGTGGTGCACTATGTGACTAGCAGGGACAACTTAATTATTGATCACAAAGATGAACAGTGTAAGTGGGGGCACAATTTAATAAGTATGAACAGTGCCAAACTTATATGGAATTTGTGGACAACTTTTATATGAACTGATGCTCCAAAGTGGCTGTGAACTCACCAAGGTTAGTTAAATGATCCTGGAACGGGTCCACCCACCCATCACATATGCATCAGATCCATCAGTGTTTCATTCGACCTCCAACTCTCCACCATTTATTCTTCTCAGTCAAAACACTTCCTTAGCCAGCATTTAATCTCATTCATGCTCTATAATGAATCATATCCATGCTTCTCATTTCCATCCAATTTTCTGACTCTCCATTCACTCTCCAGATTTTTTTCCTACCATCAGTAGTCTGACAGTACCCACACTGTTTTTAATCCTCGGCACAAGTTTACTGCGACTGAAACAAAGACCCCACACTGAGAGCAAGTTTGCTCTCGGCTTATGAATTGCCAGTTTCTCAGATGAGCTATTGCTTTCATTTCATCAACTGAGGCATAGGTATATTTGCATGGGAAACTGAGCTAATGGAATAGCGCTGACATTCTTATATTGTCTTGCACTAAATGTGTGAGAATGAACTTTTTCTGATTAAAAATAAGGCAGGTGCATATATAGAAATATGATTCATTATTCAGTCATCAAACACCTGAAAATGTAGCTGATCTGAAAGCCATGTGCAGCATGCTACTTGCTGCAATTTCTTTTGCATGATTTATCCTTTTGCCAGTCCTGTCACGACATATTGCCATTTAAAAAACTGTGAAAAATACGTGTGAAGTGATATATTTTTAAGCCGTTTATGGGGTTTAAAATCATGAATCCTTTTGTAATGTAAGTTTGGCCTCATGGTGGTGCTATAAAGCATGACAAGTCTATCAAAACCAGGTTTGGGTTTTTATTCATGCGGTTGAATCAGTCTTGCAGGAGAAATAGTGAAAAAAACTTGGTGAAAAGAGATCACAGTAGATTTGTCCTTGCCTCTGTCCCTCGGTATGAATGGTGCCGTCAATTTGGTCTCTTGTGTGTGTCTTTCCAGAGCTTTGTGGTACAGAGGGGGTACAGTCAGCACTGGCTCCTTGACTTCTTGATCCATATTCTTCATATCCTATATGTTTGTAATCTAGCTGCCTAATATTGTTATTCTCTCTCTCTCCACAGTGTCATTCTACTATCTACTGAGTGTGTGTTCTGGAAGAAGGATCCCTCTTCTGTTGTCGTCCTGAGGTTTCCTGATTCTTTTGTTAAAAGGGTTTTTGGGGTGTTTTTCCTTGTTTGAATCGAGGATATAAGGATAGTGGGTGTTTCATGGTGTACACAATGTCTTTTGAGAAAAATTTGTGATTCATGATTTTGGGCAAATATAATAGTGACAATAGTTTTGTCATCAGGATTGTGAGGGTTCAGCAGTTGCTGGCTAAACAGTGAAGTTGATCTAAACAATTCTGTTGCATGAATAGCAGTAAATAGTAAAATATGTCACTTCAATTTAATTGTGTTAGAACTTGCTGTATCTGAGGTGCATCTTAATAATCTTTAGTCTTTGTTCTCACCCTGTATTCATCTTCATTTCCCCTTAAAAATCGAGCAGCTTCACAAGAATCTAAATGAAAAATCATTTTAAATTAATATTTTTAAACTTTTAAGTGGAGTGTGGATAGGCCTGAATCTACTGTATGTTGCTTCTCTTTTAACTGCTTTTGAAAAGAGTAAACTGTAGGTTTCTCGCCTTGGGCTCTACAATCAAAGCTCTCGTTTGAAGATATACTTGAATTTCTATTAGCCATTGGGCGCTGAGCCTCTCAGGCAACCTGATGCCTGAGGACATAAGAAAGGTTTATATCCTCTTTAAAGCACATTATTATTACCTTTCATTTATGAGCTCCTATCCTCACTGCAACAATGAATTAAACCCACGGTAAGTCGACAGGACAAGTTTTACTTCATTTAGTCCCTGATGTGATCTGTTGTGCTTATGTGAATAAAGCCAGCAGTGTCAGCTAATCTCTTGTTTGTGCTTGCTAAAACCTGAACATTGTTGAGCTGTCTGTGTCCTTACCGTCAGCACTTGCAATCAACATTATTTACCAGCTAATTAGACATGAAGCTGAAGCTTTGAGCAGAACACGATTGAGCACAGTGAGATAAAATCCCTCCTTCCTTGACCTTGCTGTCAGTGAGGTCTGATCTGACAGCTAGCCTATCAGATGACCAGTGGTGATTATCATGCCAAACAGCAACACAAATAAATGTCAGAAAAAGTCAGGCCATTCATCCGTCTCTCTCAGGCAGAAGCATCATTTACCATGAAAGAGATTAACTATGACTGGAGAACGTTCAAGCACATGAAGGCAGCAGCCGTCAGCTCATCAAACGCAATTCAGGGCTTCATTAGCAGGCAGCAAGCCCTCTGCTCCGCTTTGCTCTGCAGCACTAACACAGCACTTGTCCCAGCACCATACTATCCCTCCATCTCCACCTTCCACCTCAGGTGCGTCATACATCCTAAACTGTGCAAGTTAAACATCGCTATCCAGCTCAGGGTTTTGGGATCTCCCTCAGTTTAAGGCCCAACACACAGAGACACACGCAGACATATTTTTACATTTCCCTGCACTCACATCTGCCATTCTCTTCTCGGACTCATTGCAAATCCCTGTGCAGTCCCAATGAAACAAAAGTGCCAATGAAACTTACATGTGGATTAATATGACTGGGGGTTGCTTTTGTATGCAATACAAGAGATGCTGGTGGTGAATAAAAATGCATGAAAATGCTGGTATTAAATATGCCATCCTCTCCCCGCAGGTCCCCCGAGTTGGAGCCTCTGGCATGTTCATCTTTCGCTCGCTTTCTCACTGCTCCTAACATAACTAGTCTGTTGAAAATCATCCCGAACCACCTTTCTCCAGCTAGATTTCAGCACGGTTACCAGAATGCTGAAATATCACAACAATTGTCCTTGCTGTAGCAATGCTGCTGGAAGAATTACTAGAATAGATGGCTGGTTGCTATTTTCTGGCATACAAGCAAATAATTTGACACAATGCAATTTACTCTGTGGGAGACCTGCAGGCATAAATCAGAAGATGTACAGGGGCTATTTTATTTTTCACTTTTCAGTGCTGCTGCATGAAATATCTGCCTCTGTCTGTTCTGTGACTGTCATGGCAGGTGAGGCTGACTTACTGTAAGGATTGTAGCATCAGTGGAGACAGCTGAAATATGCATGGAGGCATACATAGCCTAGTGGATCTTTGCACAGAGGGGCGAATGAGTGGAAATTAAATCGATGGTTCACTGAGCAGACGGGCTGATTCTTGAGGCCCCAACCTGACACCTTTCACTTCACTTCTGAAGCTAACGGTCATGTTCAACCTACTGGGCCTCGACTCCACATCTCTGCTGTTGCATTTTGATACTGGAGTGCAGGGAGCAGCTGTCTTGATCGTGTTAAGGATCTCTGTACTTTTAAAGCTGGGCATACAAATTCTGCGTGCTTATGTGAGACCTGCTTAAGCCATGTCCGTGTCTAGCCCTAAAGGTATGGTCTGATTCTTTGACAGAACAAGTAGCTGAAAAGTAGCACGCCAAAGTGACGCTCCTATCGGCAGGACAAATCTCCTTCTCTCTCCTTCTCCTGTATCCATTCATAACCCATCAATGCATCTGACCAATGCAACTTCTTCCCTCTCTCGTAGTTTTGTCTCTTCTCTCCTGTCGCTCTCTGCAGGTTCGTGTGTCACTGGAGCTGCAGAGTCTGGACCCGTGTTTACAAGCCTCCGACTGCATACGTGTCTCTGTTTAATACTGTTGTTATTATTATCGTCACATCTGTGGATTGTAGTATTGCATGCCCCCCTGTCTTTCTCTAAACCCAACAGGTCGCGGCAGATGAGCTTGGTTCTGTTCGAGGTTTCTGCCTGTTAAAAGGAAGTTTTTCTTCGCCACTGTCGCCAAGTGCTTGCTCATGATGGGAACTGTTGGGTCTCTATAAGTCATATTATACAGAGTATGGTCTAGACCTGCTCTGTATGGAAAGTGCCTTGAGATGACTTTTGTTGTGATTTGGCGCTATACGAATAAAGTTGAACTGAATTGAATTGAATTGACAATTCATGGCAATTTCTAAGGCTTGGTAAGGTTTAGACACAAAAGCAACTGGCTGAGGTTTACAACAATCATTTTTTGGATTACTATAAGTACTTGGTTGAGGTAAGAGCAGGTAAGAACAGTTGTGGTCAAGTTATCATCATGGCAAGGTCAAGACATCAACATTGACTTGTCAGGAAACAGGAATCAGACAGTCTTCTCCTGTGTATGACGTTTTTGTTGTCTGGTCCATCCACCCTCACCTCCTCCTTCTCTGGACTCAATAACAATGTCACTCTGTTTCTGCCTCCTGATGAACAGGAGCCATGATTCCTGCAGCCACTAGAGGGCTTTGCCACATTGGCACAGTGGCCACATTTGCCACATAAACAGATGTTGATACTGGATGTTTGCTGAAACGACTGTTGCTGCTGTTTTTTCTTGGGAGGACAATGTGAAATGAAAGATAGGACAGGATTTTCTTTCTTCTTTTTCTTTCATCTGAAGTGCTGGGTGAGGGCTTAATGACTGATATGGTGGCTGTAATATACAAACAATACTTTTTAATGTACTTTTAATGGTGGTCTCATAAATCCTTCCATATGACTAATTTAATTTTTAAACTTTCTTTACATAATGAATTTTTGGTATACCTACTGAGAGGCTGAAATTTTCAAGTCCCCTCATCAGGGACTATTATCAGTTGACCTTTGCTGTGGATCCCTTTCTATTTCTGGCTATTTGTATAAATGCATAATTGTTATTCAACTGTTTACAGAAAATGAAAAATGTTCAGGATTCTGGGACTCAAGCCAACTGTTGACATTTTTGACGGCCTCAGAATATAGGTTCTCTGAGAGTAGGCGAGGCAAAGTGGGAGTTCCATGTAGGTTCAAACGAAAGATATGAAGCTAATTGTTCCAACAGCTCTGAATGTGCTCTGCGCGCTGGAGAAGCTGGAAGGAGGCTGATATTGTGAAGTTAATCCGGTTGTTGTGATTAATTCGACATGTAGAGATCAGATTGTTGGCCACCAGCGGTCCACCGCAGCTGTGTTATCTGCTGTGCTAGACATAATTGTTACTGATCTTCAAGCTGGCCAGCACACTATTTCTGTGAGTGATTGTCCACAAGTGTAACGATAATCCATAAGGCTTTGCTTGACGTACGGAGTTAAGCAGGATTGTCAAATAATCAATTTTGCCCCAGTGACTTAGTTTTTACCAAACAGCCGTGCTATTTCTATTGGGATTTGTCTCTGATTTCTTCAATTGATCCAAGGGATTTTATAGACACATGGGCTTGACTGCTGTTGCACTTTGCTGAACTTTGTGGCAGTCAAGCTTGCCCGGGCCGCTTAATGATTTCTTTTGTTGCATATTTATCTTGTGAGATGGCTGTGATTTTCAAAGCAGAGTGGGACTAATAGTGCATCAATAATGTATCTGGTGGCCTCACAAATGAACTGTTTGATAGACACGAGCAGAGTGACTGGGAGAGTGTGAAGGGAATGAAAAGGCCCAATTAAAACTAATAATTCATAATATTTTCATAGAAATAAACATCTGTTTTGCTGCAATCACCAATTCATATGACACCATAGTGATTCAGCCTATGGAGAGTTCATAAAAGCTATACATTTGATTTTCCAATGCTACATTTCTTTATTACATTTCATAAATGATGATGTGTTGTCATTCAAGGATATTATGATCACATGTATTCATTCATGAAAATACATATGAATTAATCATTCTAGTTCTCAAGGTAGACAGGCTGTCAGATAATGTGGAGCTGCTCTGCTGCAACCCAACGTGACACAAGCAATTTAAAGCAACATGCTGCTGGTTCCACATGTGTTAGTCACCTTCTGCTTAAATCTTTTACTCTGTCAACGTCATGTTAGTGTTGTGTGTTTCTGTGCTTGCAAGCAAACAAGCAGAAGTTTTACTTAATGGTGCATTCATCGACACCCTGACATCCTGAAACTGACTACCACAAAGCAGTGTGATAATGAGCTACAATATGCTGTTGGAAAAATCAAATCTGTTGTTTTCCAAAGAAAACAAACTGAACCTGAAACATTTGTTTGTTTTAAGACAAAACCAAAAACCACTGTCAGTGTATCACAGTGGTTGTTAACACAGACATCACACAGAGAAAAAGTCCTGACCAGGCAAAGAGAGAGGAAAAAGGAGGAGTGGATGGCTGAGACTGCAGACTGGAAGCTGAAGTGGTATTCATAGAGGATGCTGGTGTCCATCTCCTGTAGGTTACAGTTTGCCTTGTTCATTATTTTGTCACTTTACAGTATAGTGCTTGTTGATACGCCATGCTGTGTGACTGAGTAGGCGTTCATTAAGCAAAACTAATTTCTGGGTATAAACCGGGGCTCATTATATTCCTCTCACTAACATATTTCACATTTGGTTCACTCTTTCCCATTGTTTATTTTCTTATTTTGTTTCAAGACACAGCTTGGATTATTGGGTGTTCATGGATTTGAAGTGGAAATTAGTAATGCTATTCCTTCATGCTTTCTGCCAAATGCACTGTTCTGTTGGAAATTAATTTGCATTGTATGACTAATGACTAATTGCAGAGGTTACATTTTTTGCAAGTGAAATTGATAAATTCTGATTTCTTGTTGTTGGTTTTCTTGTTGGGGGCAGCATATTTAAGCATTTAATTATTTTGCAATGTTCTTCAGCAGCCACGCTGATTGACAGGTGAGCTCTTAGAAAAAAAACCCAACAACAAATGTTGCTAAAATAAAAATAAATGCCGGATCTCGCAGAATAAAGAGAGCAGAGTCATTTTGAACACAGTGAAATAAGAAATTAAAGTCCAGCAGCAGACATGTCTTAGCTTGATGGGTGTGGTGTTGACACTAAAGACTTGATGACTGACAGATTTTTCAGAAACCCCACTGCCTTCTGTTTAACAAGTAGGGACCACTTATGCATGTAAATTACAAAACTGCTCAGAGCTTTCAGGGATGACAGCGATACCCACTGTTATTCAAATTAACACCAAAGATTACAAAAGTAAAAGTGGTGGGTGCAGAACAAATCGGAGTATGAGAACCAGTTTAAAATTCATGGAAATTCAGTATTAATGAAAAAATACATTTTTCATTCTACAGCTTTCGAGATTAATTTGCTACACTGAAGTGAATGTGTATGCACAGGTCGCTGCGTATGCATTTTTAATGATTTACTCTTGTCTATGTAGTGAATTGCAGGTACTTGTATCCATTTTAGATACTAAAACTTGTGTGCACACTCTTACTGAATTCTGAAGCTTGTGGAAACTTCAAAGATCAAAGTTCTTCATGTCAGTCCTGACATTTAAAAACCTGACTAGTATCCCTCACTCTTTCAGTGTGCAGCCGTAAACATGTTGCAGAAGAGACTGAACAAAGGCACGCGTAGATTTTCTCTTGATTGTTGACTTTTGCAGCTGAATGTGTTTGATTGATATTGATCATGAAGCTTTCTGTCACTCATTAAGGGCAAAAGTTTGGGCAGTTGATCTTGTGCTATCTGCTGTTCTTAAAATGTCTGCTGTTGACTCTCTTGACCCTCTGTCTACAGACTGAAGCAAACACAGCCAATCCAATCGATGGTGTCTGTATAAAAATGCAGTAAAAGCACTGGTCTTCTGAACAAGGCACCTGAACCTGAAGGACACATTCATAACTTCTGCCAGATTCAGGAAAGCGAGCATTTTATTGACTCCTTCCTGCGGCTCCAGTAATTGAAGCAAGTGATAGCCAGGGAGCTTGCCATCCATAACATATTGAGGAGCCCTTCGGTATCTCTAGCAGGGCATTTTACCGTCTCATCAAAAGACGCTAGGAAGCTATTTATCAACGGCGGCATCACTGAGGAGGTGCTTCACCTTGAGGAACAGAGAGTAGCAGACATCCAAGGCAAACAGAGGGAAGAGATCGAACAAAATGAATTCTTTTATTGGTCTGAGTCTTCTTGTGGGGAGCAAGTTGGGTGCACTGGCTCATGAACAAATTAATGTTCTTTCACAATTCAGTGTGTACAACCTCCATGGCCACTGAAAGCCATGACAAATCTGCCATCCAAGAGGACTAGAAATGTTTAAGAGGGAGAGTTATTATGTGGCAACAGGGTGTTTTTTGGGGGGGGAGCTGTGTCTTTTCAAGGGCGGGCACAATTCATCCCCTGCAGGAGGCCAGTTGCGATGCAATGGATTTGATTTCTTGCATACACCTGAGCATCATAATTCACCGCAGCTTAAAGACTCCACTTCTTTATGGCACTATATCTTCATAGAGAGGAACATGCATCTTTACCCAAGTCAAGGCCAGCGGTCCATGTGAAACATCAAAGTTCCTAAATTTGTTCTGGAATGAGAAATCGATTGAAGGATTGGTTCACGTGAGAATGTGGCCCATGCTTATGACAGATACTTAAGAGCTCTTTAAAGGAGCTCCAGGACCAAAGCGGGCCAGCATACAAATGGAAGCTGTTTGTGACATAGTTGACTAAAGAGCCTTTGAGTCTTTGAAGGACTGCTTTAAGTCACAGCATGTTACCAAAGCATAGATGTGATGGCAGTTTGTGGAGCACTGGAACCGGCATGTTCTTCAAACAGCTGATAAGCAGCATCATATGTGACAGGGCTGTAGAGCATATATGAGATGTCTGATAGATATTTAGCCCCAATATTAGACCTAACTTAATTTACTTAATTTTACTTTAATGTCAAAAATCCCAACTTTCCTATCAAACTCTGCGTTTCTCAGAATTGAAAGCACAGGTGGAAATCATGTGGTAATCAATTGGATAATGAACAATACTCAGCAGAGTTGAGCATGTCAATGTTGGCAAAGAAGTAGCCAATTAATACACAATGAATTAATAAAAGGATCAGCAGTGTCTGAAACTGGCTCGGCATTCCTTTAATTTAACAGGCAGGTGTTGGAAAAGTCTGTGCAAGGCAGCTCGCAGAAAAGTCATTCTGATGGATATAGATTTAGTTTTAATGTTATTTAGACCAATAAAGGCCTGGTGCCCAACCACAATGAGGACCTGTGCAGTACTGTCCATTCAGGATAACTCCTAGATTAAAACCACAAAAAAAATGTGATGACCCAACACATTTTCAGTTTTCTACATGATGAGGATGATTTAGATTAGAAATATTGATCCATATTTTTGTTGTATCTGTTGAGTGTGATCATTTCTGCCCTGACCCTACTGGAGATGAAGGAGTGTTATTGACTGCTCTCTATATTACAGCACCCTCTCAATATCAATGTGCTACTGAATTGTTCCTACTAGTTTAACAACAATCTTAGTTTAACTGCACATAGTGTATGGTTTATGCAAAGTTTAAATCTGTGTGTTTCCTGTAAGATATTGCTTATTTTGATGCTCAGTGAAAGACTGAGATATAGAGTGTACCTGAATCAGTGTCAGACCAAACAACATGTCTTCGTACCAAGACAACAGAATAGGACCTTTGACAGTGATTCCCCAAAAACATGCGGCATATGACTGTTGGAGAGTCAGCAGGTGTACCGATTTAAGCACCAAAACTACTTGGTTAGGTTTAGGGAAAGGTCGTGGATTGGGTGAAATAAGTGCATTAGTTACATCAGTTAAGTTACATTCATAAATATGCTAAATGACATTATGTATGTGACGGTGGTTCCTGGGTGAAAGTACTGTGTTTGACCCATCCATCCACCCTGACCTCCTCCCTCTTTACACTATTACACCTCTTTACACCTGACTTCCTCCTTTGCACCAAAAAATTACTACTGCCACTAAAGGTAGCCATCTGACAATAAGTTTGGATCGTAGTAACCTGCTTGCTGAGACAAACTCTGCGCTGTGTTTTTGGGGACAATGATCTGGGCTGAAATTTCAGGTATAAGACATTGGCTAATTTGCGTTCATTGTTCACACATTTTAGCATAGGCCAGCCAGATTTATGCTCAATGCAAGGGTTTAACCAGTTCTGTGGATTTTGATGGCTTTGATTTATAGTCCAACGTTGGATTTTACCTGTTGATATCAGCACCATAACACTGTTATATTCACCACAGTAACTCTTTCATTTCACTTTGTGATATGAAGTTATAGTGAGAGGCTACAATTCAGTGGTGAAAGGTAACAAAATTCTGGGAGCAAGATGTGTGTGCATATGTACAACATGCAGTTACTTATGAATATATGGTAACCATAGCAACAAAAAATAGGTGTTATAGGAATATAACAAAGACAAAGGCAAAGACATAGGTGTTGGGCACATGGACTGTATGGCTGGCAAAGCACACCTGCTATTTTGATTCCCTCTAGCAGCAGCGCACAGTGCAGCCCCCCCCCCCCAAAAAAACAAAAACAACCATAAACATCATTTCATCAAGAGCTCAGGATTATTTCAGAATCAGGTTTATTGCCAAGTAGGTTTTTACATACAAAGAATTTTCCTTTTTTTTTTTTGGTATTGGTGCATGACAAAGGTAAAAGCAAGCGCTGCAAGTCAAACGCATAAATAGAAATTTGATTTAGATTTTCATTTATATACAAGTCTTGGTATACATTTGTGTGTACATTGGTGTGCGTGTGTGTGTTTTGAGGGGGCAGTTTCAGTGGGGGGTCTCTGGCCTTATTGGTGAGGCCAGCTGCAGATGGGAAGAAACTGCTCTTGTGACGTGAGTCTGGCTTAGACGTCATGATGAAGTGCAGCCTCTTGCCGGAGACGAGTGTCTCAAAAAGTTTGTATCCAGGGCATGGAGGGGTCGACCACGATCTTATCTGCACACCTCGGGGTCACGGAGGAGCACAGGTCTTGGAGGGATAGCACATTGTCGGCGGAGCAAATGATATGCTGCACTCTGCTCTTGTCCTTGACAGTTGCAGTAGTGTACCAGATGGTAATAGAGAGGGTGAGGATGGACTCAAGGTAGGCGGGTTGAGGGTGATCACACCATCACTAATAAGAGTAATAACTAATAAGAAGACAAAACTAAATGAAAGCAGCACCCACCCACGACATGTAAGAAGCACATCCTTTCATATCTGTTTGTAGTAATCTATTTTTATTATTGATATTATTGTGATGGTCATGTAAAATAAGCTCACTGAAGTTACTAAACTCTGTCACATCTATCTGTATAGGCATATATTGAGGGCACAAAATTAAAAAGTAATTGAACTATACTGCATCTGATTCTTTATATTTATCATTTTTATTTATTTATTCATTTATAGCAGTTTATTTACAGTATGTGCATGTTTGCATATAACATAAAAACCTGCCCAGTAATGTTGAAAACTGTAAAAGCAAAATACTGTTGTAGCACTACTGCTTCATCACCTGCTTTTATGAGTGGAGCAAGAATGTGATCTGGGTTACATGTATGAGTAGGTCAGTGTGTTGTTTTTTTTTTAAAAAAAAAGAATATTTATTTTTCAAATTTTGTTTTTGTCTTTTTCATTTTGATTTTTCAGGAATTGTCAGACTGTGGCCAACCAGATTTGCATGAACTTTGAATCTTACTTGTTGCCCCTTAACTGTACGTATCTAAAGGTGATTATAATGCAACCGTGCATACTGTGTCAGCTTTCCATATGGTGCATAGGCTGGTGTACATGATCATTCATCACATGGTCTGCTGCACACATGATCCTTTCCAGAATATGTAAAACTGTAGTTTATTCAGTTGCTCCCTTGTATTTTATCTGTTTCTATTACAAATGTATGATTACAAACTAAAGTTATTATTCTCATCAATTCAATGTTCATTCCTTATTTTAGGTTCCCCCTGGAACATGGATTTATTTTTTTATTTGATCCTTCTGAATCTATGGAAATGTGTAACTTTCCATAAGTAATTATCATCTGCCTCAAGCTGGACCATAATGCATCTGGTGGAGGTTAATAGGATTATTAACACAAAAACACAAAACACAAGCAAATGAATAAAACAGTAAACATCATTCATTCAAGCGTCATTTTGATGATTTGAGAGGAGTTCTAGAGTTTGTGACAGAGTTAACTATGACTATCTGGTTCACCAGTGAACATAATGATCATATAGGCATTATTAGACCAGACTATCCTGAGGTATAGGCTACAGAAGGCCAAGCACTGTAAAGATAATGAGATAAAACACAGATTAAACACATTATCTGTTGCAAACACTAATGTGGGTCCAAGTGCTGGTTGAAACGGAAAAGATGTTTATTGACAACAAAGTTTGAATATGAACTGATGGTGAGGAGAGTGAGGATCCTAGGTGGCCAGGAGGAATGGAATGGAGAGATGAAGCTGGCACAGGCGAGGATGAATGGAAGCATGGCAGGTAGGTAATGGCTGGATGGCAGAGAATGGCTGGCTGGCAAACGGGCGGGAAGACGGCGATGATCATGGTCCTGTGGCACAAGGAGAGAGTTGGTTAGACATGGGAAAATCACAACTGAATGAAATGATGAGTAACCAGATGTACTGCAGGTTGATGGGCTCATGATGGTGTACAGGTGTGCAGGCAGAGCCGAGCCAGGAGCCAGGAGGCTTTTTACTTGTATGTTGCCTTTATGTATTTGTGTGATGTCTGTTTGTAAAGTAGCGACATTCAGTTTTGTATTCACTAGCTAGCAATATTTCATTATTCCCAGAGGACTTCCTTCCTTAGAAATTCACCATACAGATAATTACTACCTTGTGTAATTAACAGGTCTGAGATCTGTATATGATCATGATGCTCATGAAGGTGAGGATGACCAGTGCTGGGGTTTTGGTGGTGATGAAGGACACTGGGTGTCGCATTAGAACAGAATAGAAACAGTGTTATTGTCTCCTCTGTGCACTTGGACGCTCCCACATTCACAACAGGCTAAAGTCCATCCAGCATAACTGATGAACCTGGTTATTATCTCTGATTAACAGTCAATTTCCACCTTTTTAAAAAAATATTAAAAAGTTTGCCTTAATTTTCAAGCTCAAAAATGCTCAATCTGCATGCTCCTGCAAAGTGCATGCACACAGCAGTTCAGACTGCACATGTGCACAGTGGAGAAACATTAGAAAACAAAATAAGAGAAAAACTACAGTAAGGCCTGTTTTTGGTTTGGGCTTTCTTGTTCATTAGTTAACTCATTTCAAGACAGAAACAAGAAGCCAGCTACGAAAAAAAACCAAAACAAAAAACCCCCCCAAGCCATTTTCCCATTTTTTAAAACTGGTTTTCCTAAATGAATGAAAGGATGATACATGTACGCGACTTTAATAACTTCATGTATCACAAACATCACATCTGTGCTATTTGCAGTGTCGGTGAGTGTGGTTGAGTTTTCTGTCGTTTTAGTGTGTTTCCTGTATTTGTAGCATGTTTTCTGTATGCTGCACGTGTGAGCTCCACTCTTTTTGCTCTGCAAGGTCCTGTGAGGTGCATCACTCTCAGCACACGTGGAGAGTAAAGCAGCAGCATGAGTCAGAAAGCTGCAACACAAAAAGAAAAGGCAGAAACTTTTACGAAATGGCAACAACAAGCTTTTGAGTGTCCTCTGTAAACAATTAAGTAGTTGTTCTGTGTATTTGACGTGTTTTCTAAATGTTGCACGCATGTTGTCAAATTGGTGATGTGTTTTATCTATTTACAAGTGCTTTTCTTGAGTGATAATACAATGAGACATGCAGATATGTATCTTGTTTCTGACTGAAAGTCAGCATTGTTTTCTTTTAACCATGACCACAACCTCTCCCTTTCCTAATTCTTCCTCAGCATATGACTGGTGAGATAATCATTAAGAGTTTGTGTGTTGGTTCTTTTCTTGTCCAAACAATCCAATGCCTAACATATTAAACTATATTCATGATGTATTGTAGACCAAAGCACTGAGTGCACAGCACATCATACTCCATCTGAAAACAGAGGCAGAAGAGCTTAGAAGAATTAATTAATTATGCCCATTCTATTTTAACAAGCTTCTCAATATGTTATTAAAAATGGGTCCAATTCCACAACTGAGCTTCAAATCTAATTTAGTGTGTGCATGTGGGTGTGTGCAAATAAAGGTTAAAACATTGTAACTAAAACTAAAGGTTTTCCTGAGAGACAGATATTAAATGGAGCACGTTTTCACAAGGCCATGCTTGTAAATGTGAAAATAGTCTTGAACATGAACTTGAATATAAATGTTGCAAAAAATTAATGGCTTTACTGATGAACAATTTTTCACCGAGAGATGATTCACTGAATGACAGTGGCCTCCAAACTGGTTTGGCCCTGGCTCTGCAGCTGCAGAAGGATACTAAAAAAGGACTAAGAGCTAGGTAGAAAAAGTAATAACTTTATGTTCAGAATAAATTCTCAAGTCAGTCTTAATCAGGTGAATGCACTTCAAGTATAGCTAACCTACTACAAAATGTAGTCAATCAAAGCACTGAATTGAATTGAACTCTTCAGTGGCAGTGGCAGCTCCCCACCACTGCTGCTTTGCACATTGTAATGTGTCTGACTGGAGAGGCTGTGATTTCTGTCTTCTTCCTCTGTAACAAGCTATGGCAAGTCTGTGGGACTCAGTCATGAGAGTATAGCAATCATGTAGTCATATATATTTTATATATATTATATATTTGCATATATAAATGAGGTATTCCTGACAAAGATATGATTTTTAAAGGCATTTTTGTTTTGTATCATCAACAGGACAGTTGGTTTTCTTCATATTGATAGCCGTTGAAATATTAAGATCCCATAGACATCCATTGTTTTTATGTCTCAGCCATTGTATGCGGTACAAACTCCATTCACATATTAAATGCTCTACACATTGATTGGCACATAAGCTCATAATGACAATGTACAATTTACAAACTGTTACGACTTATAATGCAGTCATGCTGATGAATTTCAGAGTCCCACTGTACCAACTGTACTCAATCTTCAAAATACCTAGTATTGCACAGTGATTGCCTGTGAGTAAGCTCATTATGGTCACGTGTATATTATTCAACCACTATAAACAGCACAAGCTCCATTCAAATATCAAACTGGATCACTGATCACTGTGAATAAGCTCATTATCAGGGCTTGTCAATGAATTATATACTGCAATGCATTTAAAGCCTAGTGCTGAAGTGTTGCTGCATCGGCATCAATGTTCAAAACATTCACATACATTTTCATCAGGAAATGCTTCTAATTTTTATTTTTTATTTATTTATGTCTTGTGGTATCAAAATGGCAGTAATATTAAAGTGGGACTAATTGTTTGAATAAGGTTGAAAATGGTCTGTTTAACCTCATTACAATAGGATTTTTTTACAATTTCCACTGTCCACGCAGCCAAGTCCTGAATTCTGAATTTTGCATGATGAGCAAATTGGTTATATTTTATGTCACTTTTAAATGTTACACTTGTCCAGGTTGGAGATATTAATGCCAGATAAATGAAATTTCATTTGTGGTGCACCCACCAATGAAATGTTGCATTAAATTACAGCTGCATCTCCTTCGAGGTATCCTGGTGGAGGCTGAATGTCAGAGAAGGATATCTGCAATCCTGGGCAAATACATGGTGAGACACCAATAGAGGAAAGTGAGAAAATATGTTTTACCATAGTTTTTACTCACTGATATCAAACTCGTACAGCTTATGTCCTTGTGGAGGAACTGGAAAACTCTATATTACTCAATGAATGATTTCATGTGATTAAGTGTCAACAGAATTCACTCCAGTAGCTCAAGGTCAAGCTTTCAAACATGGGAGAATTAGACACGTGTGTTAAACTTTATTAACCTCAGAGACCATCAGAACGGCATCTAGTAAACCTTGCTAGCGATCCAAAGTTGCTGCTTCCAGTCTTTAAGAAATCTGCTCCAGTTTGTGCAATGTGTGTAATACTGAACACATCTAATACTGTGAGGAAGATGTAAATATGGCATATCATTTAAAAACTATGATATTGTACCTGGATGTGAACCCAAGGCTGCAAAATAGCAGACTAAAAATTGTTTCAAGTTTGTTTGTTTTTTGCCTTGAATTATAACAAATTTTGTCCCCCTCCCTGCTTTTATGAAATCAGTAAGTAACTCTAATACTTTGAAAAATTCTACTATGAATATATCTACGTGTCACAAAAGTCCACCTTCACCTGCTTGGTCCTGTTGAACTCTGGAGGTGCACTGTTCTCACTACAGAGAAAATGAAAACAGCGACACAGATGCGACCCCTGTCTGTCTTGCTCCTTGACCAGCCATTGTCATAGTTAGTAGTTAGTTAGTTACTTACTAGAAGTAACAAGTCAGTCAACCATAAACACTAGTTGAATACAGTTAAAACTACGGTGGCTAAAAGAGCTCGACACACACTGCTACTGCTCTACTCTTACTTACTTATGACAGATACTAACCTTTGCTATCCTACCACCAGTTGACACACATGGCCTGTTGTAATAATAATAGGCATTATTAGAGTAGAAGTATCCTGAGGTATAGGCTGCAGGAGACAAAGTATTGTAATGATAGAGACATGACCTCAGCTTCAAAGTTCAAAGTTCCACATCACACAGCATCACATTTTTTAAGGGGGAGGAGATTTTTCATCACCGCCACCACTGATGAACGTGAGGAGGAGCAGCACTGGGCTTTCAGTCATGATGAAGGACTCTGGATGTCACAGAGCCAATAGAAATGATTCAACCAAAAGCTGACAGGCTGTGTTTTGACAAGACATCCAGGGTTGGTCACTGTACTCTCTCATCAAGTCCTGCAGTAATTAGCTTACAGGTATTCAATTACTAATAAAGCTACTTTGATGACTGTGGCCACTAGATGCCGCTGTCAAGTCAAGCTTATTGTCCCCTCTCATACTAATCACAGGGCATCACAGGATAACTATCTAAAGTCCTATTCATAAATGCATATTGGATGAGGAGGAAAAGCTTCACTGGTGTGTTCAGGCAGGAAACCTTGCACACTGTAGGAAACACTATTTACGTGCACTTGTTCACTCCAAAGCTCATTCATGCTACAATCCGTCTGTCATCACTGATGAACTTGATTATTGTCTCTGATTAACAGGAGTTTTCAGACTTTTTCTTTTTCAAATTCTTTGAATTTTCCTTAATTTTTAATTTCAAAAATGGTTTAGTGCTTAAGCTGCTGTGAGGTTGTTGCTGAAGCAGATACTTTGGAATTAGCATGAGCCTGTGGCTAGCTAGCTAGCTACATCAGACCGCTGGTTACTTAGTCAGGGGAGTGAACTAGCTGTCAGGGCTGACACAGTGAGCACAGTGTGAGGCCTGGTTATTTCTCATCTTTTTTTTTTTTTTTTAAATGCAATATTCAATTAATCATTGACAATCCTAGCCTAGAGACATGTGAAATGTGTGTGCTGTGTGTATATATGATTGAAAAATGTTGGCAGTGCTGTGGCATAAATAGCTTTGAATGAGCTTCCAATGATTACTTTAAATCAAAGAAGTTTAGTGCAGCATTGATTTTCAACACTTAATAAATAAATTACATACACAAGTGATTTCAGCTCAGAAATGTATCTACATTCAAAATGGAGGCTGCATGCATATGTTTGTGAGAAAGAGAAAACAGAAGTACACTTTAACTTGGTTTGACTCTTTCTTTCCCTGTTGTGGCAATACAGAATAAGAACATGGCATAGTGAGCAACATGATCAGTAGCACGCAGGGAGCATTGCAAATAATCTCCCCAATGGGAATTCAGTCAGAAATAAAGAGCATCCAGGGTGCAGACACCCAGAGCAGCATCAAGCTCTCACAAATAGCATCAGAAGAGCTAACAGCAGAGGAGTGACTTCATGTTTGCGCTCATTTAAACAGATTGCCACTACAGTGACGTGCTGTGACATGCAATGACATACTGTGACATGGCTGTCAGTTGACACAGCACAGCATGATGGTTACTTAGTCAGGGGAGTGAACTGTCTCTCAGGGATGACACAGTGTGCACAGTGATCAATGTCAATTAGATTAACGATATGTAAAGATGGCCAAACATGCAACAAGGACACTCACAAGCAGTAAATTTAAAAAACATTTTCCTTTTTCGTTTTCATGAACTGATACTCTACTGTACACTGTCTATACTTAAAATTAGGAAGGTCTTGATAAAAAAAAGAAAAAAGAAAAAAAGGTTAATCTTTTTATAAAAAGTGTCATGTGATGAATGGGGCATACAAATTTAATGTTTAAGTCTCTCACCATTGATGCTGGACTAAATGGCAGGATGGTACAACTTTTCATCAAACTGCCACTGCAGTGATTGTGGCCTGACAGAGGCATATTGTTCAAAGCATTCACATATATTTTCATAAGGAAATGTTTCTAATTTTTTTTTCTCACCTCTTGTGTTATCAATACAGTATTCCTGTAATATTTCCAATAGGACTAATTGTTTGTCTGTTTAACCTCATTACAATAGGAATTTCCTCACTTTCCACTGTCCATGCAGCCGAGTCCTGAATTCTGAATTTTGCATGATGAGCAAATGAGTTATATTTTGTGTCACTTTTAAATGTTACACTTGTCCAGGTTGGAGATATTAATCCAAGGTAAATGAAATTTCATTTGTGGTGCACCCACCAATGAAATGATGCATTACATTACAGTTGCATCTCCTTCGAGGTATCCTGGGGAGGCTGAATGTCAGAGAAGGATATCTGCAATCCTGGGCAAATACATGGTGAGACACCTATAGAGGAAAGTGAGAAAATATGTTTTACCATAGTTTTTACTCACCGATATCAAACTCTTACAGGTTATGTCCTTGTGGAGGAACTGAAAAACTCTATATTACTCAATGGATGTTTTCATGATTGCTAAAAAACAAAATGGTGACAACAAAATGACAGAAACACTTTCTGATGGGTAAATTCACTTGTTCAACATGGATAAGTTTTTTTATTTCATGTGCATTGACTGCAAAAGAAAAGCAGTCTGTTGTTATTCTTCCTCTACTATCGTTTCAAGATGTCATAAGTCGTTTTTGTTAACATCTTGTTGAAACTCAGCAAAAACCGAACTTGACTGAAATATTGCTCATAATTTCTTCAGTTAATATCCGATCAGTGGATGTGTATTTGCAGGAGCGTGCAGCAGGCTGGTGCACATGCTTTCTGATTGCAGATCTGGATATGTGGAAGAGACAGAGGTGACTGCAGGAGGGCCGGTTGAGTCACAGACCACAACAGCAGACATCCGGACTGATACGCTCTTTCTCACGTGCGTCAACATAATAATAACAAACCTGCTAATTGTCTGGCTAAGAGTTCTTTGACTGCTGGAAACTATGAAAACTCCCGAAATGAAGCCTATGAAGATGCAGAGTCCTACAGAAATGTTTGCTCACTTACTCCTGTAGCTTTGTGTCCGTAGTGTGCAAACGAGCGGCCGCGCCTCCACAACAAGCCGCCGCTAACTGCCCTTTCAAGCTAGCTGCATACAACGAGTCCGGACAGGAAGTCGGTCGTTTCCTCTTCAAATTAAAAGCGCCGCCCTGCGTTCGAACTGCTAGAATTATGAACAGCAGTGAGGGTGTTTTATTGACACAAACAAACAAACACACCGGAAGTGGTGGTTCATGTCGCCGCTAGCTTTCCTCCAGCAGCGCTGCCAATAAGCTCCCGGTTGAAGGAGGGACTTCGCTGCGCGGTGCGTCGGTGGATCCGTGCGGGCAGACCGGAGGAGCGGGGACTTGGAGAAGAAGAGCACTTTTCGGGATTTTCACACACTCGCAGGCTTTTTTTCCCACGTCACACAGCAGACAAACAACAGATCGATAAACATGAAGAACCCCGTGTACTGGGCTGTGCTGTTGGGGATGACCATCCTGCTGATGGAGCAAGGTAAGTGATGGGCTTTGACATGCACTTGTCTCCTTTCTGTCTGGACCTGTTTGTTGTCTCATGCACGTCTCGGACAGTCTTTGACATGAGGATGCTTGAAGCCGCAGTTTAAATGAAGCTCAGATTAGTGAAGTGAGCTGTCTTGGGGCCAGGGGCTTGACTCTATTAGTGGTTGCTCTGAATGTATTTTTACACCAGTTAAGTATATTAGGCTGCAGCCTTTTCTCTGAAAGTTTAATCCTGCCAAGGTGATTCTCGGCAGCGCTAGTTTTGCTTTGGTCGTGCACTTTTGCAAATGCATTAAAGGAAGAATAGCAGTAATACGGTGTTGATCATGCACCGCTCTTTATTTGAATGCACCTGCAGTTAAAAGTGAGCAGTTGTCCTGTTGGCTTGTGGCTCCTGCGGATCATCTTGAAGCATGCTAAATCTCACGGGCGGCAGGTCTTTGCCGCAAAGTTGATTAAGTATTAGTTCTTAATCCACATTGACTGCGCGGTCAGGTCATCCAAGTTAAGCCGTGTGTTGTCCGGGCAGGCGGGCAGGCAGGCAGGCAGGGAGGGAGGCAGGCAGGGAGGCAGGAGGACTGAGCTGCTGGAGGGGAGAGCAGTGAAGCAGCTCATTCTTCTCATACACCTCACATTAAACATTCAATGACCAGACTGTGTTGAGACAGAGGCACACTTTAAAACATACAAAGAAAAATGAAAACTGCACATTTTCAAGACAACATATACATTTACCTTTATTTTCAACAATAAGGAATCAAGGAATAATGCTGTTAAATCCTTCTTGTCCTTTGATAATGAGCCTTGTAGTCAAGTGAACAGCTAAATGGGTAAATAGACAAATGAATGAAGTGGCTAAATCAGTGAACATAGGAAGGATGGACAGGCTTTTTTCAGCTCGCCACATCTCACTCTTTTTATTTGTCCAGCAGCCCCTTTTATAGACGTGTCCTCGGCTACACAAGGTCCTCCACAACCAAAGTCCTGCACAGTGTGTGAAAAGCCAGACTCTCACACAGAAAAAACAAGCCACCACTGATTCTTGCATAAAGAGCTGTAATCAAGATGCAAATGAAGAAATCATGTTGAAAAGGTTTACCTCCTTGATAATGATATATTATCAAGTAAGTGTGCTGACTTCAAAATTCTGCCTTTTGAGCAATGGCAACATATTTATAACTGTTTATTTCATCTTGTCAAATACCATCTTCAGCTGCTCTGAAAGAAAGTTGCACTGGATAGCACTGCTGAACTAAAAGTCAGCATACAAAGCTCTAAAAACTCTGCACAGACTCTTTGCACTTTCTTAACCTTGTTATGTATTTGAGATATGTCAGTGGTAAGAAAAAGATGAATCAGGTCATTCACTCTGTGTGGTTTAGCAGACCAGAGAGAGCTTGTTTTAACCCCCACTTAATGAAATTTTGCACATACTGTCACTGTTAATACCATTTGTCATTACTTACATTACAAAGTTGTGCAGTCACTATTTTGCAGGCAGGAAATGGTGTCGAGTGAAAGAAAACCTCTGTATATCTGACAACATTTTGAAAAATACAAAATTACTGCTGGAACAGGCAGCCGGGGAGATAATGTTTTGTTTTGTGCCACAGTGCTGCACTATTAAAAATCTCTGCTTTTAATACACCTGGAAAAATGGTCTTTTCCCGTTCCCCCCTATTTCAAGTCCATTCCATTCTCCAGCACCAAAATCGTGCTGAAGTCGTTTGCATATCTGCAGATCTCTTGCAGAATCAGAGATGTGTTAGATTAGATTAGAATTTAAGTGGTTCCCATATGGAAAGTGGGTCATTGCAACAGCAGAAGAGGGCACAGATAAGGACAAGGCCAATACAGATGATTCTTGAGATAGATAACAAATAAAGAGAGAAACGGAACATATGGAGGATAATGCATGAATGAATAAAGATAGGCTAATCTACAGGTGAGGAGAGGCATGCAGGGAGCCCATCACTAGTTCTCACAATAAAAGGCTATATTTCATGTTTAGTGTTGGGGGTTTGGACACGGATTTATCACATTTGAATCCAGCATGGAATGTGCTCATTAAATTAGAATCCTTTCAGATTTCTTTAGGTTTAGTTTGAAGGTTTACTACTATCGGTAACTCACAGATTCGCTGTGAGACGATTCTGCTTGTGTTAGGTTTCTTTTGCAGACAAATAATTTTTGGCCAAGTACAAACACCAGCTTACAGAGAGAACATTAACAGTACAAGAGCAAGAAGTTTCATTTGGCCTTTAGGCATGTTACTTATGGAATAAACTTTAATTTTGTAGCACTGCTACTTGATAATCAAAAAAGGTGAGAGGAGGCAAAAGATTTGAGATAGAGATTCTTTAAATTTGGATTTCTGCATCTGAGATTTTCAAAGAATCTGATCCAAATTTCCAACCAAGCCATGTTACAAAGTTAACGTTTCCTGTACTGTAAGAAATTATTATGATTTCTTTTTCATTAATCAGTTTAAACCCCTTTGGATCAATATGTGTTTAGCTGCCAAGTGCTGTCATAATTGTTTTAACATGCAAGGCTGTGGGTCTATTTTTAAAATGTCGCTTTTACAGTAGCTCCTCTCATGGTCTGATCTGATTATAACCATACATGGAAGCAGCTTGTGCACATCGTGACTACTCGTGAGAGAAATAATGATATTTCAGCTCTTATACAGATGTGTAGAGAATTATGCAGAGAGTCTTGCAGGTCAGAAGTAGTCGGGCAGGGTGGGTGTCGAGAGCGGGGCAGATCAGAGGAGCAGAGAAAAACAATCCGGAGCGACTGATAGAGACAGCGAGAGGCACCTGGGCTGGAGCGCTCTCCTCGTTGGCTGGCTGAGGCTGCAGCCACTGTGTCAGGAAGCACTGTACATCTGGATGGCAGTCGACACGAATAAGTGCTTGAAGCGCTTCTCGGCGCGCCTCGAGGGGATGAGCCGCAGGCTAAAATTGCTGTGGGGCTGTGTCAGCTCACTTGAGAGAGAATAGGAGGCTTTGTCCAAAATGAAGAACAGTTCAGTTTCCTGCTGGTGTACAACCCCAATTCCAAAAATGTTAGGACATTGTGTAAAAAATAAATAAACAGAATGTGATAATTTATGCTTTTTGACATATACTTGATTTAAACAAAGACAATATATTTAAAATTTCACCTCAACTTTGATGGTTTTTATAAATATCAGCTTATTCTGAATTTGATGGCAGCAACACGTTTCCAACAAGTTGGGACAGGAGCAACAAAAGACTGTGAAAGTTGTGGACTGATCCAAAAACAGCTGTTTGGATCATTCCACAGGTAAACAGGTTCATTGGTAACAGGTGATAGTATCATGACTGGGTATGAAAGGTTCATCCTGGAAAGACTCAGTCGTTCACAAGCAAGGATGGAGAGAGGTTCAACACTTTGTCCAACACACAATTGGATAAAGGAGATTACTACATGGACAGAGTTTCTTTGCAAATGATAACATTCTGTTTTTATGTTTACACAGCATCCCAACTTTTTTGGAATCAGGCTTGTAGTTTGTGGCATACGTTTTTTTGTTCTTTCCAGGAAACAATTGACATCATGGCTGGTGCATCACACTGTCACGCTGTCCTTTGGCTTTCTCATGTGCAATCGGAAAATATGTGTGAATATGTCAAGGTCAGCCTCACAGTGAACCTCACTGAATGCAGTCTTGCATTATTTAATATGCACAGACAGCTGTATGCATTCACCATGACAGAATTGATTCACACTTGACACCAGAGTCACACATGAAAAAAAACACAGTTGTACAAAGAATGTGTGCCTGGAATCAGCCATACAGATCTTTTCATGTTTTCCGTGAGGTGAGGTCGCTCAAAGAAAGAGTACCGCCTGCTTCTCTGCTGCTGGTCATGCTGTTTCTGTCAGTGGATGGAATATGCAAGTAGCTTTCACAATGTTTTCTGAAACCGGGAAGGATCTGAACCTCAACAGCTGATCATCTTCCATGAGAACCAAACCAACAGGCTCCAACATGTGAAGTGTGTGTGGGTAACAATCAAATCCTGACATCAGTGGCTGTTTTTTAGCACGAAGGAAAGGAAGTTGCCCCCAAAAAGCAAAGAACAACAACAAAAATAAAAAGACAGCAAAACGTCCCAATATCAAGCTGACCCGAAAGAAGCAGCACATGTTCTTTTCCTGACAAAGAAAAGAACAGCGTTTCTTTTTGGAGTATTAATCCAGCTTAAGATAAACACTGGTAATGAGGCAGCCTCATTGTCTGAGCGGGCTGCCTCCCTCCTTCTTTCTCTGTATGTGGCTGGGAGAAGACAGTGCTGGCTGTGTTGCCAGGATGCAGCACAAACTCTTGTGGTTTTTTTGGCCGAGACCCTTGCAGGCCTGTGTATTGTGCCCTAGCCCTTCCTCCATCGGCCCATGTCAGCCAAAGACGAGAATTATAGCTGGTTAGAACAAAATTTTGAGCAACAGCTGTTATTGGATGACCGGCTAAGAGAGCAGGGAAGGGTAGGGCTGGTGGTATAGGAGCCGTGGTGTACTCATTGTATGCAGCCTTTTGTTAAAGACATTGAGATTATTGTTGATGGGTAGACTGTGTTCTCTTCTTATCACAGGGCTACAGCTACTCAGTAGGGATCTCAAGGCAAAAGAGGCAGAGCTGTTGCTGTTAAAAAATGTCTTTGTCCGTCTCCCGGTGCACAGTCCGCATAAAGCCTGGGAGCAGAATGTACAGGCAGAGCAGGCAGATGGCTGACAATGGCAGGTAGATATTGCCACCTGTGTACAGTGGCGTGATATCAAGACGTGATAAATGAATGTCATGTAAATTTTCTATGAGTTGCTATTAAAGCCAGGTGGCTTCTCGGCTGGAAAGCAAAAGTTCATCCTCAGACGCTGCTAGAATGTGATGTGTTGATGTGTATTTGAACATGAAGCGTTCACATACGTCTTTTTGATGCACTTTCCCTGAACCTGCCTCATCAGCGATGTACTATACTTTCCAGGATACAGGATACATGAGCCTGTATACCTATCGTAGGACTGTCGCTTCTAAAAATCAAGTTTGAATGAAGAAGAATAAATGTATAATGTCTAAACCTCAACTATGCTGTAGAAAAAACAACCTGTTATTTACAAGGCCTCGCTCAGGCTAACGGGTGACGCAGATTTGTTGTCGTGGTAATGTTACTGTAAAGGGCACTGCATTTTTTAAAAAGAGTTTCTACAGTGTTCTGACGTCAGCAGAGCAAATATGCCAGTCCTTGGATCCTAGTTTGACATTGATGCTTGGATTCAATACCTCTCATGTAGTCTACTTGAAAACTATTCTTTATTCTCACTGAACTGATCAATAGTGCTAATGGTGTTTCTAACATTAGTCACCCTGGTGAAGATAACTGGGATGTCCACAGCCTTTGTAGCACCCCAGTCATGGTTGGATTAACCTGCTATGGGGCCCTGGTGCAGAAATGTGTTGTTGGGCTCCAACTGACCCCCACTATGTAGATGCCAGATTAATTATTTCCACAGATGCCCAGTACCCTAGAGCTGAAACGATTAATCAATTAGTTGATGCACTGAAAATTAATTAAGCATTAGCAAAGAAATGAAAGAAAATAGAAAGAAGGTGATCTGGGAGTGGCTTAAATGGCTCAACAGGGTGGTACCTACAGCAGGCAAGACTCCTGCTATGGGCCTGAGAGCAACCCAAGACAGACAAAAACATTAATAGTAATATTAATATAAAAAATGATCCCTCCTGAGTGGTCAGAGAGTGGCTCAGAAACATGGTGGTACCTGCTGTGGGCAAGCCTCCTCCTGTTGGTTAGAGTTACAAGAGAGAGCTACAACAGTTGAACCCTCACTTAAAAACATATTAATACTAATAGTAATAACAATAAAAGGCAAGAATAGACAGAAAGTTAGGGCGGCCCTCCTTTTAGGCCTTCCTCTGGAGCTCCTTCTGCTGCTTGGGGCCCGGGCTGTGAGCCTTCAGGCTGCTGTCCTTGGAGGTCCCTCCACCCCACCGCATGCTAATGCTGCTGGGTATTATGAATATTATTATCATTATAAGGTAACAATAGAGATGGTAGTAGAGTGGCGATGGTGATCATAGTAATGATGATGGCAGCTCTCGAAGGGGCATTGTCATCGTCACTGCATCCCTCAATGCATATCAGTACACTTAACACAGGATGCCTTCATGCAGGCAGACGTATGAAGACACATATCATATCATATCATCACTAGTCATATTCTTTGAAGTCTTAGAGTTTATGTCACATTTAGAATTAAATTCTATCTCAATTTTATATATGTAATCACAAATTGTAACTGATTAAAAAAGAAAAAATATATATATATATATATATATATATATATATATATATATGCATGCTTCTGGGGCCCCTGTGCAGTTACCTGTTTTGCCCAGTTGATGTTCCAGCTTCGACCCCAGTTGAACTGTCCTGAGGCCAGTGATGGCTGAATGCAGAGCCCAGCCTGTATGAACTCATGAATGCTTCAGTAACGCTGCAGATCGAACAAGGCAGTTGCATTTTACACAGTTTAGGCCAGTGTACTTTTTGAGCGCCCTCCTCTGGACGAGAAGATACAGCCTTTTGCAGTATTATAATGTGTATTTTGAATTCAGACAGTTAACAGACAGTTAAGTGAAAGCCCTGGTCTGCAGAAAGACAGAGCAATAGAAATAGTGATGGAAATGAGAAAGAGAGGTTTTTTTTTTTTTGTTTTTTTGCTGTACCTGAAATACAACCTGTCTCATGAATGCATTGCATTCTGGTCTATTGAGTCTGCTGCTACAGGTAAAATTGGCATTTTTGCTTCTTCTATATGGGTCGAAAATATCTGGACGTGACATCCATGAAATGAGAAAAATATAGAACCAAGCAACAATATAGACTCAGGAATGAAAGATTGATCACCAAGAGCTATTTTTATGTTTCTGAAGTGTTTGCTTCTGGTTCCACGGCTTTAATCAAAACTTTTTTCATTACACTTGTAAAATAATATTAAGGAAATTAGACACATTATCTGATGATGAGAGTCTGTAACTCAGAATTGTTGCGCCACAGATGTGAAATTGCCACTTTTCCTCTTTCACGGAAGCAACAAGAGGCCCTGTTTGTTTTCTGAAAAGCAAATTGCAAATTGGAGGTAATTGTTATCCAGTTGTCCTTTTCATTCCTGTGGTGGAAAGCAATTTCCGTGTTGCATTCTATTTCTGTATTCAGTAATGCTTTTTTGTTTGTGCGTGTTTGGTATTTTCACAGGTTCATATCACAAATGAATCATTTCTGGGTTGTAGATGGCTTGTTGTAAGAGTTTAATGGAAGCCTGATTGATTCACTCACACTTAGTATTGGTCAACAATTAATTTGCAGTATTGGAATTTCACTGATGGCAATTGTGCAAATGTACAATTCAAGCAGATAGAGGGAAAACCACAAATTCCATTTCATGCTGAGAAAAACACATTTCTTAGTATTAGTATTTTTTAGTATTATTGCTGGATACTCTACCTTTAATTCCTAATGTATAGCATGACCAAAGGACCATGGGTAGAAGGAAACAGATACACAGACTTACTCCTGATGGAACTTGAAATGCTATTTGAAATGCTTATGAGCACTGCCGGGTAAATCTGTCACGGGCAGAAAATACAATCACAATCAGTTTTTGTTGATTTTTCATACTGTAGATGATGGAAATGTGTTGAAAAAAAGTCCTTAGTTTGCACACGGCTTCACTTTCACTTCCTCAATATCAATTATTGCACCGTCATCACACAGTAACAATACCTGCAGTTGCACAAAAGTAAAGGCTGAGCTTTTTGAGAAGCTTTTCCTCCACCACATAGTTTGCCAAGTCACAGAGAAGTAGTCATGTGACTTGGTGGCCACAAGGGACCTTGCCAGGGAGGGCTGATTAATAAGCAACAGGGATAGTGACTTCAGACTGCGTCCATTCACCAGGTTGTCGTGTCTGAGGAATGCTGCCTCCTTGAGAAACTCACAGTGCACTCTGCACTGTTTGTTTCAATGTAAGCAGCTTTATAGAAATGCTGCTGGATCTATATGTGTGTCCTTCAGTGTGAGGGAATGCCAAAGGCTGTAGGCTGAAGAGTTACATGAAACACTCAGAGTTTCAAACTGTTACAATGCTTTTTGACTTTTGACACAAAGGAAAAATTTCTGAAGGCTTGAGAGCAGCTAAAGTGAAGAGGAAATCATTTCCAAGTTGCCAGGCATTTCACAAGTCATTCTTGTTTGGAGCACTTACAGTGTATGCAGCCACATGTTTTGGATTTTATTGGCAATTTCTGCATTTTGTTTAAACTAGCATAACATCCGATATTTTAAATTTTTCACTGTTTTGCTAAAGCTCAAAACAGGAAATGCAAACAGAATGATAATTCCTTTATCGTGCCATTTTGCTAGAGAAGACAGAAAACCTGTGCTCTTACCTCTGAAAGGCATCAAATAGCAAATTGAATTTTTATCAACCCACTCATTTCTAATAGAAATCTACCATTTTATATGATTTGTCCTAAATTGTGGTACATGCGAAGAATTTGTAGTACCAAAGCTAAATTTGATTTACTCAAGTATAGCATTTTTTGTCAACGTATTCTGTACATGTGCTCAGTTTTACTTCAGCTATTTGTATTTTTCAAGGGATTTGTGCCTTTTTATATTAGTGAACGGTAAATTGATGCTGAACATTGCACTGGAACAGTGTGTTTGTGTTGCAGTATGTCTCGTATGAGGTATTTTGGTAATTTTTGACTGATTTGACTTGATGTGATGCTTCTCGAGAACACTTTAATTTAATTTTTGGTGGTTTTGAAACTCCTTGTTCATGTGGATCAACTATCATGCGCTTTTCTGTCATTTCAGTTCTGTAACAAGTAGCTTGATGTGAGCAAAAAAAAGCAAAGAGTCTTAACACATGACCTGTAGTAAAAAGCTATAAAGACACATGCATGGCAGCAGAATGCAGCAGAGAGAAATGACATCAGAGGCAAGACAAGGAGTCACAGAGGAATCACAATGAACGTCAGTGTTTGTCTTCCATTTGCTGCCCATTCCTGCACGGCCATCACGGTCATCAGAGCACACACATGTTGGAACAGTTGGGAGAGGCCCAGCACATCGAGCCACAGTGGCGTAGTGTTGGCCACTGGACACTGGAGCCACTGCCGTCATGTTTTTGATTTAAGCCCTAGCTGATGCTTGCACTATGGGAGTTAAAGCGCACATGAAAACTTGTGTTCTCATGCGGAAAATGGTATTTTGGAGGCCTATTTCAGGATCCCTAAAGCCAGCCAGAGGAGCCAGAGGATAATGAAATAAGTTGAAATAACAGTTTATCTAGCAAGAAGGGGTGCGGTATAAACAATGAATGATATCCCCAACATGAACCCTGTCAGAAACAAAAGATTTTTGTCTTGTTGTCCGTCTCTACTTCGGCTTTTGTTTCCTTCTTTGTGCTTTTCTGCTTAGAATGACCTTACCATAATATGTGAATTTCATGATTTTTAATCAGCTTACCTGTTCTTGTGTCTTGAGTTCCTCTTATTGCGCACCAAATATCCCTCTCTTGCCGGCACTACTGATACAATCAACCTGTGTCTGCTAGTATTCTTTACACACTTGATTGTGGAGACTTCCCAGCTTTGCAGGAACAAACTAAATCGTCCATATGTTCTTTTTATCTGTTCTGAGATCTCAAGGGTGGGAAACAGATATATAATTTAGGTGGGCAGGCAGTAGATACCCACATCAATCTTCCACCGTCACCTGCCCAGATCCTTGACATCGATACTGATAAGATGGCCACTCGAGACTCAGCCCGCCCTCATGCACTAATAGCAGGGAGGTGTCTCGCATTTGGGGAGTTGCTGTGTACCGGGGGCGCTTAACTAGTGCAGCGGTATGGTTGTAATTTTGGAGCAGATGGCAGAGTTAGTGGTTAGAAAGCACATGGTCTGTGGAATAATCTGTGTGCAATTATTGGGGGCTTGCCTAGGCATTTGTGCAAAGCATTAGAGATAATATTTCAATTAGCGCTATCATTGATTGTGCTGGAAGCCCCTTGGCAAAGGCCTTTGTGGTGGAATCTGAGAGAGTGTTAATAGGAAAGAGTTGGGCCTCCTGAGAGAAGGAATCTTCATTAAAGATGTAGTAGTCATTTTTTTTATCCTCTTAAAAAATGTCATAGTTGAGCAGCAAAGTTGTTCTAGCAACTCTAAAACTATGAGCAGCTCATGATTCCTTTTTCTGTGTCTACTGAGCTGATATGTAGCCACCTGCAAACAGAGGTGACACAGTCTTCCCAACAGAAGGAGAATGCATCAGGACATAGAGGTATTTATTCTAAATTTCCCAGTGGGGGAGGACGGAGCTTGATGATGCTATCTGAATCATTCCCCTCACCTTGTGATTGATGAATGCAAAGTTAACAGATCAATACAACTGTTAAAGCACCCCTGAAAGGACCTACAGGCTCTCACAGTGTCACAAAGAGCTGATAAGAGAGACGGCAGAGAAGAGTTATGAGCCTTAAAAAGCTTTGTATTTCTGTTTGTTGTTCACGAGTGCATAAATTTGCAGGTCCACGTTCAGGAAATGTAAACTCATGAAAATTTAAACAGGATTTTATACTAGATTTTCCATATTATGGATGTTATGACAGTCATGTTTTAGCCTTCAGTGATTCAGCTGAAGAAACACAGAATGTGGCATCCATACACACAAGCCATGCTCATTAATATTTATGATATATTGGTTAGCTATGTAGACAGAGGGACTAGACATCTACATCTACATCTATGTCTCCTACTTGTATCTGAGATGTGTGGCTTCTTGGCATCTGGGTTGATGGATTGTGCTTGTGAGTCTGCAACAAAGTAGCTTTTTAACTGCAATCACATTAGCAGCAGCTGTCTAAGATGAACTCATTTAACAGGTTGATTAGAGCGAACACATGGATCAGTGAAGGCGTCTCTTTCAGTCTTTTTGGGCTTGCTGGTGCTAAAGAATCAGCTCAATGTACCTGACTGTCCTGCGACTACTCTAATTCAATTTTGTTAATTACTTGGACATGGTTTTACAAAAATTGTCAGGAGACCATTTTTATTTGGTTTTTACATCAGCCTGAAGTACAAAAAAAAAAAAAAAAAAAAAAAAAAATCTTTTTCCAAACAAAGTACAATGATTTACAACCTATATTCCTTTTCAACCTATATTCAATTGAATACATGAACAAAAACAAGATATTTAATTTTCAAACTGATAAACTTTTTTGTAAATTTTTGTAAATGTACGCTCATGCTGAATTTAATGGCTGCAACGTGTTCCAAAAAAGGACCAGGACTAGGAACGATGTTGTGTCCTCTTGGCCAAAGAACGTTAAGATGTTTAAATGTTTAACAGCTAGCATTTATGAAGGTATGAGGGTGTGTCAGTGCCCATGGCATGGGTAACTTGCACATCATTGAAGACACCATTGATGCTGAAAGGTACATACAAGTTTTGGAGTAACATATGCTGCCATCCAACGACGTCCCTTCTTATTTCAGCAAGACAATGCCAAGCCACATTCTGCACAGGTTGCAACTGCACATGCTGCAAATTTCTCCGTTGTGACACTAATAAAGGAATATCTTTATCTAACAGCGTGGCTTTTTAGCAGAGGACCAGACTGGCCTGTTTGCAATCTGGACCTATCTCCCATTTAAAATATGTGCCACATAATAAAGAATTTCACTTACAAAACTTCAACAATTAGTATCTTCAGTTTGCAAATGCTACTGAGCAAAGAAAAGGTGATGTAACACAGCGATAAACACGCCCTGGTCCCAACTGTTTTGGAAAGGGTTGCAGGCATCAAGTTCAGAATGAGTGCATATTTATAAAATACTAAGTTTATCAGTTTGAACATTAAAAATCTTGTCTTACTATATTGAATTGAATATAGGTTGGAAAGAGTTTGCAAATCATTGCATTCTGTTTTTAGTTATGATTTACACAGCGTCCCAACTTTTTTGGAATCAGGGTCTATACTTGTCTCACTCCTTGGCACATGGAAACTAATGCCTTGTAAGCCCGTTTAGGCTAGGCATCTATTAATGCAAGATATCAGAATCAGAAACCCCATCTGAGAAGAGGTTTTTGTCGTTGTTGTTGGACATATGATTATTTAGTCCATCTAAAGGTCACTATATTTTTGCACTATTTAGTTGTACATGTTTTCCAGTTTATGTACAACTAAAATATAAACTAAGGGATATGATGGTAAATTAAGAGAAGATTATCAACAGTCATTTGAAGCCATCATTGCAGCTGTGCCAGCAGTCCAAGGAGCAAAAATGTAAATGTATCTTTGTAAATTGATGATTACAAAAAAATGAAAAATCATTTCTGTTTGAAGTTTCAACTAGGGGCGAGGGGCCTGTAGGTTTAATCTTGGGGTGCACCCTGTTGCAGCGTGCACTCTGCTACATGTCACAGCACTCTGTCACAGCACTCTGGGTGACACAGGGCGTAAGGCACCACCCCTGGGTGAAATACCACATTTTTAGGGAGTCCCAGGAGCACTGAGTCTAAATAACAAGCATTTTTTCTCAGACAAAAAGAAGAATATATCATTAGTGTGTGAACGGTAAACAAACTTGGCAGGAAAAGTTTAATATGACTGTTGTTTCAGGACTTCATTTACAACCTAATTCTCAACAAAACTCCTTGCATTACTTCAGACTTTACAATGCTCATTAAATTTCATGGAAGCTTATGTAGTCCTGCCTGATAATTAACGCTCAACGCTTGAGTGGCAATCTTAATAGTCTTTTAAATGGTCAATAGAAAAATGAATGTTTCTCATTAATCAAAATCCCATTGCTGTGATTTCTGCTAAGCCATTTCCTTAGTGTTACTATAACACCCTATTCATTTGTGCCAAAAAGCCATTGTCCCAACTTGAAAAATAACATAATAATAAAGTTTTCCCTTCTCATAATGTGCAAATCTTATGGGGTTTAGAACTACAGTATTGTTGTTCTGAAAACCCAGTGCGTGCTTTCAGTGTGAAAATAAGCTTTAATGATCAAGTCCTGTTTTATAAAAGGCTTCCTGGTCCATTTTCAAATCTGCAAGAATCCTACAATTCCAAATGGGAGTGCAATTATATCGGACATAAAATCAGATCAACTACTGCCCCGATTCAAGGCGAACACGCTCAGATTTTACAGTGGTACTGCATGTGCTGGCCACATCACTGCCCTCACTAACTGGGAAAGATATATAGCCAGTTAACCAGGTGTATTATACTGCACTGGTTTTGAACTGGAGCAACCCTCACAGACAATGCTCTTATTTTGGTGACAAAGCAACAGCAACAGCCAGTGGCATTCTTTGTGTTATCCAGTTTTTACTCTATTTCTTGTACATTTCTGAACCATTGGAACAAACTCACCACAGGTCGCTCGAACCTCTTGTCGACAGTCGAAGCATCCAATACAGAGCTACACAAGAAAACAGCTTGACAGGCTACAAAGTTTTGTCTCAGTGAGTCTCATTAGAAAGCATTCAAATGCTGGAATAACTAAAGGGGAACCAGAGTAAATCTCTGTCAAGGCCAAGAGTCCACTCTTCTCTGATATGCAAATCTGCAAGCGCAATCACTGTATGTCTGGATATATTCCCAAAACTATTAGAATAATGTCTCACTATGGTCGTGCTTAGCTGAGGCCTCATCATCTCACCTGTGCATTTAATATGTACAAACAAATAACGTGTGCTTCGACTGAAATAGCATCGTGAACATGGCAGCTTGTTATCAGAAAGCTTGGTTATGAAAAACATTCACAAGGAAGACATTTGTATTTGAGTCAAATTTACATTTGCAAATAGAAAAAAAAATGTAGTTACACTATTTACACACATAATGAAATGATAATCTCATACAGTAAAGAAATCTGAAGAGATAAGTTAAACAACAAAGCTAAGTTAAGTTACAAATATAGCTACAGATTTATCAAATGTTGAAACTAGGGCGTAGAAGATCAGAATAACAAGTGGTTGAAGTCCACAAACACAAACTTAAATCAATTTTATTGTTTTTTTCTTATAAAGCCTACGAACAATTGAACAATCATTCGAATCATTTTTCCTTTATATCTCTGCTGGAGTTTACTGCAGACAATTCACATTTGGATCTAAGTAAGAGTATTATTATTTCCTAATATGTGTGTATTTAAGTTTCCATAGCCACAACTTAGTTTGAGAAAAAGGCGTTACAGTTGTGGTGATCTGTCCCCAAGTGCGGTAACGACTGCTTCATACCTGCCAACACACCTCTTATTCTCTGGGTTTCTCACTTATTTCAATGCCATCTCCTGTATTTGGCTTGACCTTCAGACTTTAAAATGAATAATCTTCACACATAGATCCATCAGTTTTGTATGTTTGTCTGACAGTACCCAAGTTGCCAGTGTTACACTACATACAATTTCAACCTACCTGTCACTGCAACAGCCAACAACCTGATTTCAGGGCTGCGTGTGCCACTGTTCTCTGCATAGGCTTCTTTAGTGGACTAATGGATTATAGATGATAGATGATGATAGATGATACTGGTACCTGTGGATATGAAATGTAATAAGGGGTCAGCATATTTTGACAATTGACTGTTTTGTCACTATTGAACTTTACTACCAACTACTGGATTTTAGGATGTGAGGCATTTATTCCCAAGCGAAGTAACAATAGGCAAACCACATTTTGAGCGGAGGGAGACTTTAAATGAATGTGTTTGAAGCATTTTTTTGGGATGCTATGCATTAACAGGTCCTTTTTTCTGTATTTGGTTCTTGATATTACACATGAAGGTACATTTAAGTTTGTAAAATAGACTTGTAATAGTTTTATAAGAATGAGTCATTGGATTTATTGTATAGTGAAGACATCTATTTGGAGACAAAATCACACAGCCATGCAATATGAAAAATCCATTTTAATTTCACATCTACAGCGTCTCAGTTTGATGAAGGAAAATAATTCTTGATTCACCTGCAGGGGGTTAGATAATAGCACAGACTTAAGTGCCTGCAAGCCAACTTTTGTTAGCATGACTTCAGATGAATTTTGGTCATTAAAGACTGGGAGCCATGTATCAGGATGCAATACTGAGCCGTACACAACAGGATGGAAAGTCAGAGTGAATCATGACAAATTACACACAACCAGCCACATATTATTAGACTTTACTTTAGACAAACTGTTGTGCTAAACTTCACATTGTCATAATACACATGATCAAATCATCTGAAAAATAACTTGCAGTTTATTCCTTTCTACCATTGTGTAGATCTGTGGGTAGTGAAAAAATAAATCCTGGGACGTCAACACTTTAAGGTAGGGGCTTGACCCACAACATTTTGCTTCAGCTTGGAAATAGCTGTTCACTGAGTATTTCATATCTCTGCATGAAACACTGATATATATATACACCAGTCTGGTGAAGGCAAGATAGCGGTTTGGAATAAAGCATGGTGTGCTGGAGAGATGTGCAACGTGTTTTAATCCAGATGGACACACATAAAAGCCATCTCAAACACTGTTATTGCTCAGTGGTGAATTTACTTGTCATTGTGTTTTAACACTTCAGAAAAGGAGTAATTTCACATTAGCCTTGTGGGGAGGCTGACTAAGTGCCACTTTGTTATTCAACTTCATGTATGCTTTCATGAAATTTACAATTATATGTTTGTATGTATTTGTTTTTATTTGTGACAATGTGACAACGCATGATTATTGTCACTTTTTTATCATATGAGTGATGCCTTTATTTTTCATAATTTCTCATCACCATATTAGCATTATGAGAAAAATACCTAAAAATATATGCACATTTTTAGACTTCTAACTATATAGCTGTTGTTGGGCTGTTGCTGGTAACCTGTTCTTCTTAGTCACATATTGTGCTGTGTGCATTCAACCGTATCAGCCAGGTTTCAAGTGCGTTCCAAAAAACAAAGTGAAACACACACATCCAATTTCTGAAAATAAGAGAGCCTTGCAGTGAAGAATGTTAAGAGCAAAGGCAGACTTTAATCAGACGGGTTTTACTGACCAGCCAAGCAGCGCCGCTTCACAATTAATTTTTCCCTTTTTTCTCTTCACAGTGTTTTTGTTTCACAGTAAGATCACAACATGCTTGTAATATTCCGTACCTGCTTCCTGTGATTGACTCAGAACTCAGAAACAACTTGATTTGGGTTTTTGCATATTTTCTTCTGTATAAAGATATTGCATAAAAATATTAAACAGAAATATTCAGAACAAAAAACAAGATATTCCTTTATTAGTCCCACAACGGGGAGATTTACAGATAAATGTCATGACTGACTCTCTCAAAGACACATGAAGGACATATTTCATCAGCACTCACCCAAAACTGAGAGCTGTGTCGTCTCCCCTAAATGGGTGACTTGGCTTATTTGGCCACTTAGCAGATGCAATCTAAAATCCAGCCTCAAGTATTGGCCTCCAACTGCTCCACCTACTCCTCTGGCTTACCTGAAGCCATCTGTCGAGAGGCAGCAAAAGACCAATAAGAGACTCTTGCTTGCAGCCTGTCTTCTCTTTCATCTCTTTGTTTTGCAGTATATTAATTGCACACTGTGCGCTCACATGCCCAGTGTGATCTAGATACTCTCTTTTCCCAAGTCTCCAATCTCTTCTCCATTTCTTAACAACTTAATGAAGTTTTTTACCAGCTAACAATGAGAGCAGGAGAGTTTTGGAACAGCATGAATGTGGAGCGATTAACGCTGAGAGAGTTGAGTGTGTATTCTGCTCGTGGCATCATGTTTGATGTGGATGCGTCTGTAGGTGAAATATTGCCATCAGCAATGACAGGAGCAATAGAATCTTCAATCTTCATCTGACCTTGAGGAGTGTTCTTTCTTTTTTATTTCTTTCTACCTTTTCTTTTTTATTTCTTTCTACCTTTTATTAGGATGCACCGGAAATCATTTAGTAATGACGTGCAGAATGCTCTTTTACTTTGAAGTGCCTGTTGTTGTTAATGGTAATTTAATTATCGATTAATCTGTTGATTATTTTTGTGTTTTATTGTTGAGTCACTGAATTGTCAGAAAGTGAAAAAATGTCCAACACAATGTACTTGAGTCCATGGTTATTTAGAAGACTTAACACAGAAAGACACAAACAAAACTAAACAAACAAACAAAAAAAGACAGGAAAACAGCAAATGTTCAGCAGGTCAACAGATTGCAAACTATGCTTATTTGCTTTCTTGGCAAGAGTTAGATGAGAGGATTCATACCACTCTCGTGTCTGTACAGGAAATATGAAGCTGCAGTCAGCTTAGCCTAAAGACTGGAAACAAATGAGCAACAAGAACATGAGGAAATGTCGAGCCGGGCTCTGTCTATTGGTAAAAAAAAAGTCCACCAGAAGTTCACTAAAAACAATATTGAAATTGAAATATCAAACTAATTCCTTTTAAAATTAATCAATCATCAAAACTGTCATTTTATCTGTCAAGCGATTAGTCCACTAATGATTTCAGCAAATGAATTAATACACAATGATTTTTTTATTGGAATTGTTACTAGTCTTACTTTTGCTTCTGTTTTTCCTACATGATTGTATCAAGGCCAGTCAAGGTCCTGTTTGTGATGATGTGTTCAGTATCAGCATTCATTTCTTTCAGAGTTTAGAAACACGGCACTTGTAATTGAATTAGTGTTATATTTATGGCCGCACTATTGACACTGTTCATCACTGATTTTGGTAATGTTGCATAAAAGATATCGTGCTCATAGTTGCTTAACGCTGTAATAGGCTAATTGTTGACTGTGGTTAGTGTAGGTTAATGTAGCTTTACAAATGAAGCTTCATATCGTGTGCTGCAGATTGTTTACAGTGGCAGCTCCCTCTGAAGTGCACAGACAGAGGGAGAGAACACGCAGAGGGAGGCAGCTAATGCCTCGGTCACACTACATGACTTTCAAAGTTGTCAAATCGCTGTACTACACAACTTTCTGTGTTGTAATTGGGAATCTTGAAGTTATTATGGTTTGCACATTACGTGACTGATCAGTGACAGGAGGTCACGCGTTACAAGATCTTTCACCAGGAGGAATCCCAGATGAGTCTGTCTGGCCTCAAGATTACGTTTTGTCGGGAAAACGTGCGAGAAGTGACATGGTAAATGATACAATAACCTTTTTGTGTGTGTTGTATGTGCGCTGGTTTGCAGCTACAGAACGAGGACGAAAAAGAAATGTGGGTTGGATTTGGTTTCTAGCTGCTGCTCCGGTGCTCTTCCTCCCTCCTTCTCGACTCCTCCCCTCCCCTGCTCCCATTGGCTTCCGCTTGTTGCGTGGCTCCCTGGCCCATGCCCCACACGGCCAGATATTTAGCCTGCTTGAGAGTATGTTTCGGGTGTCTGCGAGGCATCAGCGAGCCCTCAGTGAGCTCTTGGATTGCATCTTTGAACAGTTCACACATAGTGATAGAGTGCAGATTTGCGAGCGCTGAGCGAACGGCGGTTTTCCTCTGATCTGGGAGCTTTTGTTGGCTAACTCCAAAAACTGTTGGCGAGGAGAAAATCAGGGCTATAATCCTGTAATGTGAACTCGGCATAAAAGAAAGTCTCACAAAGCTGGTTCCAAAGATGCATCCGGCCAACAACTGACTGAAATATCTGTCAGTTATTACTAAATTTCCGACTATTATCTCTATTGCCTCTATTGCCCCTCTATCTTGTTAAAGTTGCAAGTAACAATGTTTTAATAAATGTAAATGTAAATGTACATTAGGTTCAATTTTATGACATTGATGTAAATGAAGATTATATGAAATACAGTGTATCTCCTCTGTTTAGTTTTTCATCTAAGGGCATATATTAATCCACACAAGTGTGTGTATGTGTGTGTGTGTGTGTGTGTGTGTACTAGGCTAGACTATTCCATATAATGTACAGAATCAGGGTGAGGAGTAAACACACTACAGTTGAGAGGAGGCCTTTCTTCTTCTTCTTGCATTGAACGCCTGCCCCACAAAATACAGTATTTGTGGATGTGATGCACAGCTTCTACCAATAATTCTGAAAGTTACAGTAGCCACTGTGGTTAGAGGATTTATGATCCTCTCCAATCGACCAAAAACACACATTAACTCCAACAACTCCAAAATTGTAATATAAGCAAACCATTACTTGTTTTGGCTCATTTGTGCCTTATTGGCTCCAGCATCATCTGTGTTTCCAGGCGGCGACAGTCAGTCTGTCTTGCATACTAACACTGTACACCATGTAGCTGTAAGTTAAGATACCATTTCTTCCTTTCTTTCTTCAACCACATTAAAGTGAGCTTTGGTTGAAACTGTCAAAAATGTTGTCCTTTAATTAGCATGCAAATTCAGGGTCAGTTTGCATTAAACACAGTAGCTGTCACTGTCTTAGTCCGTACACCTGCACACATTTAAAGTTAGACTATTTAGCATTGGCTGTCTCTTCTTAGTTTCAAGGTCATCCAGCTGAAGTTTTATAATTTAGGCTCAGGGGTGTGGGTCTGCACTGTATTATCTTCATTATCCACAGCAGGATGACTTACTGTAGCTCGTGGAAGTTCTGTCTATTTCTTGCGTTAGATAGTATCACATCTATCAAACGTTAACAACAAATTTTTAGTTTCTTGAAGTTCTATCGTGAATGCTAGTGTTTGACAGGTTAACCTTGACATTTTGTTAACCATACATTAACAATCGTAACTTCAGATCCTAATGTCCTAACTTTGTTTCATGTCACCCCCTCTCTATCTCCCGTCTTTGCTGTTGCTGCTTGCTGCATGCATTGGGGGTGGAACTTCCTTTTTTCTTTTTCTTGTCCAACAATTTTGTCATTAACCCCAATCCAAGTGCTGGTTGACTCTGGTAGAGTCAGCTTTCTGCATCACCCATCTGTGCTCTGACTGGATTGTTTCAGAAGAGATGCATCAAAACAGAGTTTCAGCCAAACAGCACAGTGTAATTTTCCACTTTTACTGTGAATTACAAACACTGGCAAGTGCAGAACCTGTGAAAAATACTAGGCTGTCAAATTTCAGACCCTATAATAAAGTTTAACAAATCCATTGTAGGCACACATACTGTATATGAGCGCTCAAACTCCATATGACTTTTACTGACTGCGCACCAAAGCATTCTGGGATTATTTCCGAGACGTACAATAAAGGATTTGCGGACTATGTGATGGGTACGAGGGACTCAGCACATACAAAGCAAAAGCTCTAGTATGTCTCCTCGATACTCTCTTGAGGAATCCCTGGATTTCTTTCTGAAAATGGGAAAAAAGCGATAAAGCTGATTCAGTAATTTATTCACAAGGATATTTAAAGTAACTTACAGAAATGGCTGATGCAGAATCCGATTTGAACTGTCTCAGATTGGGACAGTCATATCCTTTAGGCTAGCCTGCGGCTATTCGGAAGGCCATGCATTGGTAATGCCCTCTGGGAAGGTGGAAACTGGCCGGTGCCATCCATAATTTTTTTCTGCTTGAGTGTCCCAGACAGCATTGGGAAAAAAAAGGCTGGGGCACTCGTCTTTTGTATGTTCATTTTTCCCAATATTGGAGACTGACAGAGGCCTATTTGCTGTCTTGGTAATAGCTGTGGTGCTTGTTGCTGTATTAAGGCTGATTGGCTAAAGGTTTAAGTGTGTCTGATTTCCTCCCACAATATGTTTGCACTCCTATGTCTCCCTATCAGCAACTGTCAGCTGAAACCCATTCAGAGAGGCACATAGTCTTATCATAAATTGTGTAATGCATCCTCATGGTGCATGCTTTTTGTGCCGCTTTTTCCCCACTCAGTTTACGCACTCCCACACAAAGCAGATATGGTGGACAAGTTCATTGGTATGTACACAGCGTTCTAAAATAAGGCAAGCCCACACTGGGATCATCAATAGGCTGACACACTGTTGTGGTGGTGGAGCTGAGAGGTTAAAGTAATATCTAAATCAGGAAATTCTGGGAAGTGTGAGACTGAAATAAATCATTCCTGTCTCATAGCATTTTCTACAGCACCTCTTTGAAAGTCCTGACACGCTGTATCTCTCCCGCCAGATGGTGGGCCTCTTGGAAGTTGTTTTCACAGGGGTTCTTTTTGCTCTACAACTAGGTACCACAAGCACTGGAAAATAATATTGCCATTAGTATGCAAAGATATGCTTTTTTTCATAAACCTTGGGCTCGTTTGCTCTGACTCATTGTCAGATTTCTGCCTGACCGAGGTGGGTAATTCAAATGAGGCCTTCTTATGGGGCAAAAAAATTGCAATATTAAAATCAATACTGTATAATATCTGATCCTAGTGTTTGTGTTGTGTTGAGTTGAGAATCCCAGGAGACGTTCAGTGTGAAGTACGCAGTGTATGAAGGTGTGATCTTAACAAAATTAGTGGAATTAGGAGGCAAGAAGCAGCGTTCTATAGCAATTTGTATATGGAAATGTATTTTTTGTGAACAGTGCGGGAAGAGACCTTTTTCTGTGCAAGAAATTGAGAACAATACAAATTTTAATCTCAGTACTCTTATTTTTCTTATTTTTCCCATAGCGTGCCTCACTGTCGAAAGCAGCAGAAACAAGGTTACACAAGAAGAGAGAAGGACAGGGACAAAAGCAAAGCAGGGGATTACACCTAGAAAACCAATATCATGGTCAACAAACGTTAAACCATTGTGTGGAGGTCTGTATTATATTGTAAGGGTTTAGGTCATCTCCACCCCTCGCAGGGCAGGTAAACACCAATAAGTGCGGTATACCTTTTTCTGAGTGAATGCCTTTATCTTAGGGTGAGGCATTTCCATCCACACTAAAAGCTTGCCTCTGCACAGGGAAAGAGTTTACGTGCAAATGTTTTAATGAGCATGAAAATAACCCACATGCCTCTGCAAGATCACAACCTTACATATACTGTACCTTAGGCTAAAAGTTTCTGGAAGTTGAACCAGTTTTGGCAGCACAGCCTTCACAGAAACCGTGGAAAGCAATTTCAGCAATCATTTTGATGGAAACTCTCTTCGTCTGCATAAAAATGAAAAAAATAAAAAAATTGCATTACATGCGCCGAGAATCGGAAAAGGAGTTTTCAGCCAGCGTATTTACACATGATATGATCCATGGTATCTTGTTCTGGTTTGACTATGAATTGTCCCAAGACTTCTTTTGGTTACAGACAGTGTGAATGTCATTGTTATCATGGTGCTAATTATCCTGTGCATCTCCCAAAGTCTAGATATTAATTCACAAGTAGTAGTTCTACCTAGCTTGGCCCAGTAAATTGATGGAAATAATCACCCCCCATTGCCCTTGGCCAAAGGAGACAGTACCAGTGCTTGAAGATCCCACAGACAGGCTTATTATTAGGCCCAGACTCAGACATGTTTGACCTTTTAGACTCTCCAACCTGAGCAAAAAGAGGATGTCATTAAGAATTCAAGGTCAGAACAGATAGACTGCAATCAGGTAATGATAGGGAGGCCTTCATGCTTGTCTTTTGAAGAGTTGGTCTGGAAAAGTGTTTAATGTGGCTCTATTTATTGAGAATACTTTTCCCTGTGCCAGGCAATTTCATTGTCCCTCATTGTTCAGACAGCTGCTTCTGCGCTGTAGTCCTTAACGTTTGGTCTATTAAGTCGAAGTCAAATAAGCTCTGTTCCTACTATTGATTTCACTTGTACTTTGTGATGGCTTAATATTAGTAGCAACAATTCCAATATGAACGGCTATTACAGGACGCAACCTGTGCATTTACCATTTGATTTTCTTCATAGCCTCTGATTGTGACATTTGCATTTATTGTGCAGCGAGGAACATACACAACATATTAATTCATTTGAATTACAAAAAACAAATAAAAAATAAGTAAAGTTTGATTTTAATTTAGTGATGATAACACCAGTCTTAAAGCATTGCATTTAATTTAATTTGGCCAAATTTCCACTTAGATTTAATTTATTCATCAAATAACACACATACAATAGATGTTATTCAGAGTGAGACACCATCAGCATGACAAATTTACATTTATGCAGTTCAAATACAGTCTCTACTGGCTCTAATTCCATTCTTTTTTGGGGGTTTCTCACCTAGCAACCACATCCTTTAGCTCCTGTCTGGCCTGCCACGTGCTTTTGCTCACTGTGCCTATGTCATTATGTGTCCTATGTCCTATGTTTCCTATTTCCATTTTGAAAAATGGAACGGTTGTGAAATGGCTAAAATTGGGATCCTTTGGTTTTTGTATGTGGGCTACTTGTGGGGCTGGGGTGTTTGCATGTGCTTAACTAAGCCAAGCAAGTTAGTTGTAAAGTTAATTAACAGTAACTCCTAAGTGGTTGTGATTTTAAATCCCCCACAAACCCCCTGCAGCAAGCCGGAGGGGAGGCTTGTGATTAGGATTTCTCTTAAGTGGCTCTCCCGCCTTCGTGCTCACATGAATCACTGCATCATTTTGGCTTTCACATCAAATCCTACACAGGCAAAGCATTGCAGGGGCAAATCTGCATTAAAAAAAAATCACATTTTAAGCTCTAGAAAGTCATATCCTCCCCCCAGATATGATGAGATCTTCCAGCACAGCCAGTGCATGTTATTGGTGATGCTGGGCCTGTTCGCTGTGAATTTGTAAAGTCATGTCACAGGCTTCCATCAAGGGGATAAAGTAGAAGTGGATTTAGTGTAGTGCTTGGCAATCACTCCTCTGTCTGTTTCCCGGCTCAAGCCAGGGGTGGAAGCTTGGCCATCAGTATTCTCTCTCTCCTTCTGTACCTTCCCTCCCCCCTTCAGTCTTGTCCCAGACAGACAATTGCTTTATTAGATAAGGAGCAGTGGACCCACCAGATCTAATGCTACGCCTTGTTCGAAGTGGCAAATTACATATTCCCACGTCTACAGTTTCACGTCATAAAGGTCCATAAACCTATGGAAAAAGATGGTTATGCGTGAGCTTTACATTCTAATTATAACTAATAAAATTTTAGTCTAAATGCAGTTTTCATAAAGAAATCTTAAAGATGCTCTGATAACAACAAGTGTCTTTTACAGATCCATTTAGCATTTGCATTTGACATTTGGATGGTGATATGACAGGAATGTGAAGACTTCATTCTGCAGATCAGAGTGCAGCACGTGCAGCATGCCTCCACAGATCTGTCCTGAATTCACATTTTGTTGCATTGAGTCCCATCAGTCCATATGGCATGATGCTGATTAGCACCATTGATTGTTTTCACTAATTAGCTTTGGTGGACACCTGCTTAGCATATTTGAAAATGTTACCACGAAGAATCTGTGTCCAAATTGCTCAGTGTGAGAAATTCTCAGTTAGTTACCATAAGCTCATTTAGATACTTGGTGGTTACTGGTAATTGAAGAATAATTTGATCAGAATGAACTTCACGCATATGCTCCGTTTAAAAGCTTTCACCACCACTTATTTTAGATACTACTTGTGTAGTTAAATGTAGGTGTGTAAATGCTTGGTTCAGATAGAGTACTTAATAATCCCAATGGCAAATTGCATTGTTACAGCAGCTGAATAAATTACAGAAAGCACAAAACAAACAACATATTAGATTAACAGGAGCATACGTAATTGAAGTCTTCACCGGAAATGGAACCAAAACTATTAAAACTAGGACAATACTCTCTAGATAACTCTAAATGTATATAATGATAGTGCCTGGTTATATTCTGCACAGGGTTAGTGCAAGTTAGTACAGTTTATTTGTATTGGCATGCTGGATAGTCTTCGGTTTAAATTAAAGGAACGGTTTGACATTTTGGGAAATAGGATAAGTGCATGAATTCCTTTAAACACATGATCATGTCTTTTAAGCGTGCAGGCTTATTTCCTGTTACATTGTGTGTCTATCGCAGGTTATTTCAAGGGTGGAACTTTTTGAATGAAACCTGCCTTTGTGACAGACACATGTTGCCCAAATCAATTTTGACAAAACACAAGTAATTGGCATATTTTTATTAATTTATTTTATTGCTTTTAGTAATTGATTGTATGACATTTTGCCTCCTTGTGATTCATTTTCTTTTTGACTTTTTCTTTTCTTTGAAAAGGAAAAGGTGTTAAAAAGCCTAAAAAATTTCCCTGAACTGTGACTAATTTTAAGGTCAGACAGTGCTGAAAATCTTGTCAGTGTCTTGAGAATTATAAAGGTATTAAAGTGACTGACAGTGAGAATGTCAGTCCTTCCACCATTTATTAAACACAACAGTTAGCAGGGAAGGAGGAAAGATGGAGGAGGAAGTCCTCAGACATCTTGAGCCGTATTTTAAGAATTAAAACGGCGTGGAAGGCCACTGAAGCTTCTGCAAAGACTGTAGTAATGTCGTGTTTGAAACAACAGATTATCTTGTTTAGATCAGACGAGAGGAGGGAGAGAGAATGTGAGAGAGAAAGTGAGCTTGTTTTCTGTCGGTAATTACAATCTCAGCATCAGATCAATCCTGCTATTTCATGCAATCTGCCGAAAATGTCTCTGAAATAAATCTCCCAGTACTGAAAATGAGACACTGGAGATTCTTGCATTGGTGTTAATATTTTGTTTAGCACGTACCACACGTTTTAAATAAGGATATAATAAGCCATAATAAGCAGGGATTGTTCGTTCGCTGAATTCCCAGACTGATTGAAGTACAGGGTAGAATAACATTACGGCGTATTTTTATTGAAATACCAGCTATTATTCCATTTCCCCAAATGCTGAAGAAAAGTAGATAATATGATCAATACTTTTTCATTGTGTTCTCACATGCACATGCTGTCTCTTTCAAGCTTGAATAGAAACCCGCTGTTCTCTTTTTCTTGTTTTTGGGGTTGGAGAGCTTTGTTTGGCTTGTTTTTCCCAACCGATGTTGTGTTCTGGTCCTCCGCACACACACACACACACACACACACACACACACACACACACACACTCTTTTCAGGTCTGATGAGAGCTAAACAGCATGTTGTCTAATCAGGTGTTAAGTTACACTGTCTCTGTTTGTGAAGGAGCAGGCTTAAAAGTTGGGTTTATTATAGGATTATTATTATTTTGTTGCCATGCATACCTGCCCAACGTTGAAGCTGGTCAGAGATTTTTTTTGTTTATTATTTAATTGCCCAGTGTATTCATGACTCCAGGTTGGCAGTCAGACACGTTGCAATAAGGAAAGAGTTTTTCCCGCTAATCCATGCATCTTCCGCTTTGAACCAACACAAAAGGGCTTCACAGAGTGTCCAGTATTCCAGGGATGAAGGAGAAAACTGTCACACGTGCAGAATGGTAAACAGTCCTCGTCAGGCCAGGATGCTGAAGGTTGGTACTTTTTTGTTGCAGAGGGTACCAGATCGATTTCACCAATTATCAGAACATGTTGAGGTAAATGGTTCCAACAACATCCCAGAGTTTTTCCACTTCCAAGACCAGCTCAAAGTAACTCAGTAAGTGCTTGTTCTTCAGGAGAGGTATTTTGTCATTTGGCCCAGGTGTAGACTTTTTCTCCTTATATGAATGTGGTGTTGAAATAATGATCAGGGGCTGCTGATTGTGGTGCTTTGCAAACGCCTTGCAAGGTGCTTCATATGTAACGTTTTAAATATGAACCACAGCTTGTCCTCTCATGCAGGCGAGAAGCAGGCAAAATGACTAGTGTGAAGGAATGAATGCTATTCAGTGGCCACCTTTAGAACCAAACCTCTGCCAAGGTTAGTACTTCCCTTAAGAAACAACAAAACAAATATTCCAGCAAAAACTGTGAGGACAGTCATTTATTCAATATTTTGAGTTTCAGAATATTCAAAGCATTTATTTTATTTACAACCCATGGTTGGTTATGTGATCACTAAAAACACTTGTCTTATAGAAATGTTTTATTTGCATGGTTTCAAGGAGAAATAGAAACTGTCAAATAGTGAAAAATACTTTACAGCAGCATTAATTAATCTTTTTCGCCACTTGGAGACAGAAGAACAAGCAACAACAATGATATATTATCACCTTACATAGTTGTGAGTGTGTTAGCAAACAGTTTTATTTGCGCATCCAGTCGACACAGAGCAACATCCTCATTCATTCTCATACGGTACTGTTTCTGGCCACCTGACCAACATAAGTCCAGTGTACACACTTCGGCTCTGTTGGTCCAAATCCTGAAGGAAATAGTTGGCTCTTCAGCTCCTAAATGTTCACCAGCTAACTGCGTCTCTCTGCTGTTTGAGTGTAAGGGAGGTAAGAAGTGCTTATTGCAGTGAACGCCAATTTGAAGAATATGAAAACCTGGTGATTTGAGATAATCGTCTTGTTTTGGGCTGTGCATTTAAAAAAAGTCATGGATCGTCATATAAATACTTAGTTGATTTTACATGAGGGGGATGTATTGGAATCATTGATGTCCTAGTGGTCGATCCTCTCATCCTTTAAAAGGGAGGTAAGTTGCTTTTTACTGACTAAGTAGACATCCTGATATTACTCCCCACTGACAACTATTCTTCAAATAAAAGACAACAGCTTTACCCTAAGAAAAACACGAAAGATAATATTAAAATTGTCAGAGTGCAAACCAAGAGAGCATCTGTCTGCAACAGTGGGGAGTAGCAAATATAATCCCATTACAAGACATATAGATGAGCAGACTTCATCCAGCAAATCTAATAGAGGCCACTGTTTGGAGAGTAAGCACTTTTTACTCACCTAACCAAAGACCGCTGTGCTTGCAGGGCGACAGCATTTTCCCCTCACTGCCCCTTCTCTTGTTGAAAAAATTCACATAATGCACCTCACTCTTTTTGCCAGTTGTTTTATCTGGGATAGATCCATTTACCCTGTACACAGTGGCTGCCAAGTAACCAACAATGTAAAATAGGCTTTTTTACCTGGTAAATTGCCAGTTATCATACATTATACTGGGGGTGTGAATCGCTAGGCACCTCATGATTCGCTGTGATTCTGATTCAGAGGGCTATAATGCCATTATAAAATGATTATTGATGCATCTTGTTGATTGCTGATTCGTCTGCTGATAAGTCCTAAATTTAACTAACTGGATCGTTGTGAATTTACGTGGAATAAAGGCACTACTGCTTACTCTACAATTCTACAATTTCATTTAGCAGATGCTTTTGTCCAAAGCGACGTACATCTGAGAGTAGATACAACACAAGCAAGGATGTAGTCAGGAGAGAACAACCTGGATAAGTGCCATAAAGCAAAGTTCAAGTTAGATAGGGCCTGTGCCTACAGGCAGTGAGGAGGGAATACATTATGCACAACAATACAATTTTTTTTGGTTTTGTTTTATTTATTGAAGTTTGTCAAGTGCCAAGGAGTTCAGTAAAGAGCTCGGTCTTTAGTCTTAAAGACTGAGAGGGACTCTGCAGATCAAACAGAGTTTGGTAGCTCGTTCCACCACCAGGGAACTACAGAGGAGAAGAGTCCAGCTGTTGACCTCGGGCCCTTTTGAGGTGGTTGTATCAGGCGCCTTTCATTGGCTGAGCGTAGTGAGTGGGAGGGAGTGTAGACCTGAATGAGCATGTTCAGGTAGGAGGGAGCTGTTTTTGTTGTAGTTTTGTAGGCAAGTGTAAGAGTTTTGAATTTGATGCGAGCAGCAACTGGAAGCCAGTGGAGTGATCTGAACAGCGGTGTGACATGTGCTGTTTTTTGCAGCATCATCTGCAGAGGGTTGACCATGCCTTATTCAAAAAACAAAATATTATTTGCAATGAAATTATTTCTTACTTCTTGTTTGCACTTTTTACAACTACACTGGGCATAAAGTAAGGTTGACATTCAGGACTGCCTTACAGTAGTAAAGTGCACCTGCAGTTTTTGCTCAGTGACCCAAGGTCTAGTGCTTGACGATCATTATAAAATGACAAGATTGAGTCCATATGTAATTCATCCATCCATCCATCCATTATCTGTACATCTGTACGATGCACGCCGCTTAATCCTCTGCAGGGTCACGGGGGGCTGGAGCCTATCCCAGCCGACTTAGGGCGAAGGCAGGGGACACCCTGGACAGGTCGCCAGTCCATCACAGGGCACACACAGGACAAACAACACACACACTCACATTCACACCTAGGGACAATTTAGAATGTTCAATTAACCTCAGCATGTTTTTGGACTGTGGGAGGAAGCCGGAGTACCCGGTGAAGACCCACGCTGCACAGGGAGAACATGCAAACTCCACACAGAAGGATCCCAAGCGTCCGAACCGGGATCTTCTAGCTGTGAGGCGCCAGTGCTAACCACTGCACCACCGTGCAGCCCCCCATATGTAATTGTTGAACTAAAATATGTCTTAATTTGGGATTTGCCATTTAAATGATCTATGTAAATTACATGTTTTTATCCCGTCTTCATGTCTATCAACTATACATTCTCAGAAATAATCCATCACTATATCACTATATATGTCCATTTCCTACTTTTTTGACCAAACTGTGCCATGCCCTCCTTCATTTACATTTCAAGTGACCACTTTGAATGATGAGCTGTGCTGCACAGTGTGACATGACCTGGGTTTGTTTACCAATGTGAAGAAGAATATAGAGTGAAATCCCTGCTATCAAAAATACAATCCCTTGTCATTATCTTGGAAAGCCCTTGAAATACAGTTCTTGCTCAGAAGGTTGGCCAGCCGCTCACTGCACAGTGGAATAAAGTGGGATTAGCTGGACAAATTGAAAATGGGGGTGTGCAATTTCATACTTGAAAGACAGAGAGAAAGAAGGAAAATAGAAGAAAAAGATCATTGGGATGTCTACATATGATCATCCTGATCTTTAGTTGTTTACTCTGTTGTTGTTAGCACAATTCAAGCTGCACAGAAACATTTCTGAAAAACCTAATGAATACAGTGTTTGTCATTTCCCCCTCTCAGACTAAAGGAACTGGATTACTGGCATCAGACTGAGGGCATCTGTATGCAACAAGCAGACACGGTGCACATAGCAACAGTAGCTCTTCCAGTGTGTCCTTAAATTATCCCCACTACCACACACACAACCACACAAACAAACATATCCACCAAGTTCAGCAGGCGAGTTAAGGTCATGGATCTCTGTGTGCTCTCCTGGTGCCTGTCAGACTAAAGAAAAATTAAAGCCGTTCAAAGAAAGCTGCAGAGAGGTGCTTACTGCATCATGCCGATAACGTCCTCTCGCCCAGTGCTACCTGCTCCCTCCCACCGCTCCTTTGCTGAGACTTTTAAGATATTGCTTGACTGGCTCAGGAGGGGGGATCCCCCACCTTCTCAGCAGTGACAGATCAGCAATGCGGGTCCTGTTTGCATGTCTGTAATGGTATGTGTAATGGTATTTGTGGAGTGTAGAATGGGTAGAGGCCTTATTACAGTTAAATCAACACGTTGAAAGGTGGTGAGAAGCTGATTTAGAGTTCAGTGCATGCTTGTAGGGGGTTGATATCGATGTGCTCTGGATGTGTATAGTGTCGTGAAGAAATGAGAGGAGCTCAGACGTTTGCGGCATATTAAATTGTTTCTACAGTATGTGCTGGTAATGTCATGGGACTCAGGGTGGATCAGGTGTAGTAAAGTAGACAGGGCTGTGTCTGCTTATGCAACAGGCCTTGCCTGACCATTCTGCTCAGCAGCTCACTATCCACTTGTTCAGATGATCCCCTGCCAGGCGATTTTTTTTTTTTCTGCAGCATCATTCATGTTGTTTGTGAAACTGAGACAAAAACAGCAACCAGGTGTGATCCAGAAAATAGAGCTTTATTTAAATTATTCATACCAATGCCAGCTCAGAAAAAAACTATGGTATTAATTCATATATAATTAATTATTATAAAATTCAAAAATGTCAAACCCATGACTTTACAGATAAAAGTACTAAATGGCAAATGTACAAAAAAAAGTGATTGCAATTCACATCACATGGCAAAATTGCACTACATGTGGATTTCTATCAACCCTGGAGCCATTTAACAAGCCATTCCTGGACACGCACATGCATAGCTTTTTGTGTGTCAGTGTATTGTTTTGTGCTCATTTGTCAGAACCTTCTGCTTGACTGTCTGTGCAGTGCATTCGGTTGGATGGATGTGTGTCTGTGTTATTGAAGGCCTAAAATGGTGTCCTACTGTTAACTGTCCTTTTACATGCTGAACTGTGAGTGGGCTGATGGATCAGAACCACAGATGGATTAAGTACTAGAATATTATACTCAATACTACTACTACTACTACTACTACTACTGTTACTTTAAATAACTTTCTTCAAGTATTGTAAAAGTAAAAATACTTGACTGAAAAATGTACGTCGATAAAAGTAAAAAGCAGTTTATTTATTTTTTCTTATTCTGGTGTTAATCATTACTTACATCACTACTACACACCATGTGTGTTTTGGATGTTAAGTATAACAATAAATTCTCTGTGCAGAAAAATAGCCCATGCTTATCTTTTGACAAGGAAAAATGTGTACATAGTGTAAATAGTTTTCTAATTACTATTTTTGTTACTGTTATTATTTATACTGCCATATTTTCCTTTATTTTGAGTATTTTATTCAATTTACCTGTGTTGCGAGCCTCTGTAACAAGTAAATTTGCCCTGCGGGGGATCAATAAAGCTTATCTTATCTTGTCTTATGTTTGCTGGGTAGTGCATTAAATCAGTGATTAAGGTAGATGTTACCTTTTTTAAAGGTACAATAATACTAACTTAACCCATAGTGATGTCATCTTTAATTTTAATGCATATTTGTGCATTGTTGTACTGTTCACAAATCGTGGGAGAATGCATCCCTCGCAACCCCTGACACTCTTGAACGTACATCGTCAACATGTAGTGTGTAGTGTCACTGTGCCAGACATATAGCTCTCTGGAGCTCTGCCCTCCTGCACCCGCAGACAGACAGGTGAACAGACACACTTGCAGCTTCTTCTCTGCTCTAGCTGCTGATTCTGCTTTTTTTTGTTCCATTCTCACACAGTTTATCAGGACTTTTTCATGTGACTTTGGTTTTTATGCTGTAACAGATACAACTTGAAATGTAGTGCAAATGAAGTACAGTACTCGTTATAAAAATACTTAAGTGCTGATTTTGAAAACTAAAGTGACTTTGTTACAGTAATGGGAGAAAAGGTACAGAACAGAAGAAACATTTAAGACTTGATGGACTGGTAAATAGCATTCACGCTCACTGATTTCCTTGTCCTCATGAGAGAGGTGATAAAGGTCGGTAATAGAAGGCCTGGAAGAAAAAGCGTCCATGTGACTGGCTGTGTGGCCAGTGGCAATGTTTTATACAAAACTGACTCATCATTGTATTCACTGGAATATGTTTTTTTTTGCTCAAACCTGAGCACACAAAATGAAACAGCCTTGATTGTTCGACAGCCAGGTGATTTTTTTAATCATAAAAAACAGCATGGCTTCTTTCTCACCTCAGTGCTCTTGTACGCCTCGTCACATATGATAACCAATGTCCAATCAAAAAGGGCAATATACTGTACCTTTGATTAAAGACATAATAGATATTACATTGTGTCACGAAGGACTCACTCATTGCCTGCATGTTCCAAAGTCATTTATTTGGGCTGTGCTATAACTCACTACCCATAAAATACAGAATGGTAATGACTCAAAGGTCAGAGGCAGAAGTCCTGGTGGAGCTGCCATTTGTTTCTTAATACCCAGAGAAACTCTAACATTATTGATCTCCTGCACCGCATGACTTTGAAAAGTAATTACTAGGTTATATATGATGATATTTCCCTCCCCAAGGGATAACTTTATTACTACAATATAACATCCTCTCTCCACCCTGAAAGAAATACAAGGTAGTCGATACAGCATGCCAGTTGTTTGCATAGAGAAAGGATGGGCAATATCAATGGCAGGACCAATTTATTTATCACAGCTATAGAAGTAAGACATGGAAGGGGGTTGATAAAAGGTTGAAAAAGGAGGCGCTCTTTTCACAAGCCCGCAGACATCATATTCTTTCGCATGATACGGGGCCCATCTGCGTTTCACGCTGATTTGTTTGTCTCTCACAGGGGACCCAACCTATTTATTCCTAAGAAAAATAAAGCTGCTTTCTTATATGGCTGCCTTCAGCGGAGAGAGGGAAAGAGCAGCTTGCTAGGTGCTTATAGGACCACTCTAGGGGTATGATGGTGAGAGACAGAGGCAGTGGAGAAGGAGAAAAGGAGATAAAGGACGAGATAGGTGAGATAAAGGATGTGGGAGAGGAGAGGAAAGGAGGAAAAAGAGAGCGCGCAGTGAGAGAATGAAAAAGGAAAATGGGATGGAGCAAGGCAGGAGAGAGCGGGAGAGTTATGATTATGCTCCATGCTGTTTCGCATGGCTCCTCTTCCCAATAGCCTGAAGCAACCAGGGCTCAGATTTGGGCTGCCAACCAAAAGGTGGATATCAGCATTCCTTTGAGCCTTCCTGCCTCCTTCCCCCCTAACCAGACTTCACACACGCTGCTTCTATCAACTTAGTCCGTGTGTGCTGGTCTTTGAAGTGTGGGCTATGTGATGCTTTCATGCAGTTTTAAATTCCCCTTTGCAGGTTATGGCAGTGGTATTAATTGTCAGTTTGTACAAGTTTCTACAAAGCCAATTCAGTAGATTAGCAGATGGCCATCACAAACCGCCTCGAAGTGGGCATGCACAGTATGAAAACCAATATGAAAGTAATAAACAGACTTTAAGGGGGTTATTTGTTATTTGGTGCAAATTTAAACATAATTATAATTTACTAATTTATTGAAATGACCAAAAAGTGGTAGCAATGATCTCATACTACTGATCACTGTTTCTCAAAATGTTGACATTTCCAATACATTTCCAATATTTCCTGCTTACAATTTGAATGCTGCTATTTAACCCACCATTTGTGCTGCTCAGTCTGCATTTGCATCTGACTAAAGCGTTGACCTGCATTTATAGCAAGTAAAACAGTGCCAAATCAATCTTTCTTTGTGCCATAAATCAACATATCAGATTTCCTTCCTAATCCTAATTCAACAGTGCGTAGCAGAAAATGCATCATATATCAACCCTGTCTCCTAGAAACTGCATTAATATACAGCTAATTTGGAACAGAAAATATGTTTTCGGAAAGATGTTCAAAAATGAAATGTTCATACAAAATGTAGCTGCAAAATCAACTCATAGCAACTGACTGAGCAATATTAGTGATTTAACATGCTCTGGTTAGCAAATCACAGCGCTGTCAAGTTTCAGGAATGATCATAGTGTTGGTTAAATACTTAATAAGTCAAAAGTGACGATGAATGATGAATGATGTGAGTGATGAAGTTACACCGTTGGTCGGGGGAGTGTTGTTGTTTTCCCGTTGGCTGTTGCTCAAAATGAATAGGCACAAATGTTTGTGACGTGCCGTAAATTCCAGATTCTCTGAGCATAGGCACGTGTGCACCCGTGCACAAGACTAGTGCTCTGGTGGTTCTCAAGGGAGCAGCTGGAGATGCTGCTTGGTGCTCACTCTTTACGCAGCGCCCCCTACCTGTCAGGAGGATGAGTGGATGTCTGACTCTGGCTGCGCCTATTATCAATGCACAATGTTCATGTGCACTTTACTCTTGTCAGGCTTTTCAAAAGCTGAATGACTGGAATTTTTTGTCCCTGTGTAAAATGCGCTGCTTCTATCTGCGAGATTGTGACTGTCACAGCTTATTTTACACCACATCTCAGTCCGGTTGTCATCTGCCCGGAGCCAGTTTATCTCCTGAAGACACTTTTCCACAAAAGCGTTTTTCACTTTCCGGTTCAATTTGGCGTTTCTTTGTAGGCGGTTGAACACCAAAGTAATTACTTAACGTGGTTTGCTTCTTGGGCATTTTTATGAATAGCAATAGATAGCAAATCCTAAAACGAGAGAAATAGGCTAATGTAAGCTAGTTGCAATTTAAGCTAACTATTTGCTGGATTTAATGTCTTGCTAACATGGGGGAAAAGTCATCTTGAAAGACATTTAAGCTGATAATTAATGAACACACTAGTCATCATGATTGCTGTCTTAAAAGAGATGTATGGAGAAAATCCTACTCCAGTAAGTAAACGTGTCCCAAAAAGTTTCAAAAATGTTGGTATACAAAAGTGCTTCCCTCCATGTTTTCTGCTGCACGTCGCTTATTTCTTACTGCGCACCACTTATGTGCAGCCCTGGGCTAATGGCGCCATCCCTTCTTGTACTTGCACAGCACTGAAAAATCCACAATCACATACTACGTGGCATCCACTTTGGTCTCTTATGTATAAATTGTGAGACCGGACATTTGGCTTGCAGCCAGCTTTTTTTGGCTAATTAAAAGAACGGAGCAGGGCCCACAGCCTATACTCATACAATCTGTAGTTATGGTACACCGTCTATCTCTGTAGGCGATTGCGAGTGGGTTAAGGGTGAAGCAGGATGTGGTCCGTGGCGCTCTATGACCGTCCGGTATGCATCACAGCATGATGTCGCATCACAATCCATGATTGTGCACAGGCGAAACACAAACACTACAACATGTGTTATTCACTATGAGGAAATGACACTATTTGAAAATAAACAAAAAAGTAAACAATTCAATCCATGTGCCGCAAGGCTTCTGTGTTCAATTCGCTGGGAATGCACACTGCTCTTGTGGAGAGTAAGTGTGTGTGCACCCCGAGCAATAGTGGTCTGGCTGTATGCTGAGAGGCTGAGCTAAGCGTGCTCCCCCTCAGCGACTTATGTAAGCTGCTGTTTTATTGTCTGTACAAATACAAAGGTGATGATTCTCCGTCAGTGGTGCAAAATGCTGAATCTCCTTCCTTACAGTAAGCGTTTATGCGGAGAGACATGTGTCCCGGCCGCTGTCCCCCCACATCCTGCAGTAAGCATGCTCCTCCCCAGCCTGACTGACATACATCTGTGAACACTGAGATGTGTGATGTAGCTTTGCCACAGGACACCCCTGCTGACAGGACACGAAGGTTTTTCCAGTAGGCTAATTCAGAATGGACACCATGCCTCTCTGATGACGCATACGTCATCTTTAATCCATGTCATTATTAATCATGCTGTTATTCATGTATATATTGCTGATGTGTTTTTTTAGTCCACATTCAACTTTACATATTTTCATGCTCAAACCTTTCACTTTGTATACACTGTATAATATTCTTAGTCATTCATGAAACCTGCCATTTATTCATACCAGGGGTGCACATACTTTTTTTTAGCCAGGTACTTAATAACTGCAATCTTATGGTCCTCTGTGTCTCCCTCACTGTCCCCTGCTTCAGTTTTCTGCATAGTGGATGATGAAGGCCCACCTCCCAGTCCCTGCTTGAGCCTCAGATTAGCTGTCTCCTTCTACAGGTGAACAGCTGGCTTTGGGTCAAATGCCTCTGTGGTCTTTGACAGTTGAATGTGCATCGGGGCTGACAGACGAGTATATGCCAACCAGGATGTACAGTTTATTTGGTTTTTCTTATGTTGAGATGTGAGAATGCCCTCTCCACATGCTGCACTGCTCAAAGGCCATGTAAACAGTGTAAATGACCATTTAACTACCTTGTTGATGTTGGAGTAATAATCTGGATTGCATGTATCTGCCAAGCTTTCTGCCAACATCCATTCTCTCGCAGTGGAGTCTCTGTCAAGCTGCAAGGTGGCCTCATATTTCTGAAGAATGGTGTACATCGTTGTGCTGCCAAAACAGTGGAAGTCCTGCATTTCCTGCGGCCAAGTTTAAGTATCAAAAACTAAAAATTGAATCACATCAATTAAGGGAGTCACATCTGATTTCAAACTCTTCAATTATACCTCTGCGTAAATGTGTCTTGTCCTTGTCAGTGTCAACAGTGTCAACACTGTGTGTCCTGCGGTGGCACTCCTCCAAAGCTTATGGGATGGTCAGACAGGCAAGGGACAAAACCACATAAGAATGTCCAAACTGGCAAGCAAAGCCAATAAGGAGCAGGCAGGAATCAGCAAGGATTCGGCAAGGTCCAGAGAAACGAGGAGATGCGAGGAATAAACACTAGAACTAAACACAAAGAAATGGGCTGGAAGACCTGACACATGGTACAAAGATGAACTGGCACAGAGTGAGGGGAACACACACTCACAATACATTCGATAGGATAACAGGGGAAACCAATCAGGATGTGGCAGACAAGCAGGTGCTGAACACACACAAAGGCGAGAAGTAAAGGACATATTCAGCTAGTAACTAAATTTAAACCCAAAACCATGACATTACGTTTCCCCCTCAATATACTTTTAAAAACAAATTGGTATCGTAAAAGCTTAATTTCTAGTAGATGGAGTTCAAAATCAGTGTGGTCATCATTTATTGATATTACATTATTATTGTTATTATTATTAGTAGTAGTAGGAGTTGTAGTAGTATTAATAATAGAGATCTGTCTGAAGATTTAACTTTTCAATTTCTCAATTTTTTTTTCTCCTGTAGTATGAATGCTGCTGTTTGACTCTTCCACTTTAAAGGTGCTGCTCCCTATTCATTTGTTTAACCTTTAGCTTTACTGAAGCACATGTACGTTAGAAGTGATTTATACTCGTCTTTTACTCCCTCAAGCTTTCGTCCTTGCTCGAAACGGTGGAGGATTTAACCTCTATTTACGCAAGTGAAAAGGTGACATGTGATGTAAATCAGTCCGATTTCCTTATGCATCTGACTTGACGGAAATGCTTCACAAGCACAGAAACGCCAGTGATGGTACTGATTTGATAGTTCATTGTTATATAATTATGCATCGACCCTTTTATGATCCAAAACTAAGCTATAAACAGACAGGTTATCTTGATCTACTATTTAAAGTCCTTTAAAAGAAGTGGGAGTACAAGAAGAGTCAGCTGAGGTGTTCCAGTGTCGGCAAGAACCAGTATATAGTGGATGGTGCTGGCTTGAGGATAAAATGATATGATCACGTAACCATGCAGTTAACTTCCTGGCCCTTACTGGCACTTTGAGAATGAGCTCTACGTTTGTGAAGAATTACCCATATTCATCATCCACATATACAGTTTGGATAAACACTCATAATGTTAAGGTCTCTGTTGTTCTGCCTCATAAAGTCTCAGCACTGGTTTGCTTTCTCTACACACTGCTCTCTCTCTCTCTCTCTCTCTCTCTCTCTCTGTACTCATATTATGGGCTCACATCCCCAGAGAATTCTAATTTTCCATTGAAAAACTTTGTTCTTCACTGTTAATTACAGTAGGCCAATGTTTTCTCTCACCCTATAATTACAATTCAGAAAACAATTACATATCATTCTGGCAGCATGATTACCTCCTGTCACTCCAGCCTTCCGTAACATAATTTAATATTTTGCTCAATGATCACTCAGAGGATTCTTTAAGGCAAAAGAGGCAGCCACTTATAGTGCATATCCTAGTCATCAGCCACTCTGCTTGTTCGTCTGATAAATGCCGGGTAGAGGGAGGCACTCTGGTTTGACAATGTGCCATTAAGCCATCCACAGACCCACTCTTGCAGACGCTGGGTGATTAATGTCTTCTCCCTCTCCCTATTTAGCCCTTCAATAATGAACCTGAATTAACAAGCCCTTGCCTCTGGTGACGAGAGCTGCAAACACTTTCCATATGAAACCCAGCCACAAAAAGTTGAAGTACCTCTTTAAAAGTAGTTAGCACCATTGACGGACAACCACGTTGGACGCAACATTGAACATGTTTTCAGCTTTGATTTTTAGTATAAAATAAAGGGGAATACACGTTCAAGACTGCAAATGGTTTTGAAATTGAAATGTTGGAAAGGGAAACTCAAAAGATAGAAAGAGTTTTTGCTTTTCAGCCCATATTGAGACGATGACAACGTTTAAAAAAGTAAGCATTCTTGTGAAATATGACTTAGTGCTAGAAAACTGAAAACACCTTCCTCCTAATTACCACAGACAAACATCAACAGGCCTGCGTTGCACTGTGTACCTAGCTGGAGTCAGTGGAAATGATAACACAAAAAAAGCAAGATGCCTTGTCGGAGCGTACATACCTGGGTATTTGGAGGTTAATATCATGCATAGCGCAGGTGGAAATTTACATTTCATACACAAAATATCCTTCTATTGTGAGAAGTCAGGGGACAAGGTTTTACATGCTGTGACATTTATGGTTTCTACCTCCATCATTTTTCAATTTCGGCAGCACCTTGACGCTGCTGTCAGGATGTTTGGGGATGCAGCATGTGTTGAATGTCATGTCACGCATAAAATTGGATTACATTTGGCCAGGAGTAGGTTAGATATTAAAGTTCCACTGCTCAGAAGGAGTACTCCATAAGATAAACAAGCATTATTGCAGTTGCTTTGCAGCATTGTTTTATCTCAGCTCAATTGATGTTTGGTACTGTGACCTGAGGTTTATAAAGCATCCTACTCTACACTCAGAACCTTTCAATATGATAATAAAACTCAGAAGTTAAGGCAAATGTTTTCAGAAGCAAAAAGACAACAGTGAGTTGGGAAAGGCTGGTGTACCAATGTGTTTTCAATATTTAGTGAAAAAATGAGGTGGCAACAGGAGCTGTACTTAGCACCAATGTTTTTCTGCTACTGCATATTTGTTCAATCTAATGTGTGTAACCCTGTATGATGTTTTTGAGTAACAAAATAATTCCTTTATTTCTCACTTAATGAATCTAGTTGAATTAATGCTGAAATCTAATCTAACTAAAGTTTTAGACTATTATTGATTTTTCTGTCAGTTATTTTCTCAATTGATTAATTAAATGTTTGCTTTTTCACCTGACCTACTGTGCATAAAAAAGTTGCAAATCTTTGCATTTAAGAAGCCTGAACTACTAGATTTTTGTTTTTTTCACTTGAAAAATAAGATAAGATAAACCTTTATTCGTCCCACAGTGGGGAAATTCACAAATGAGTGAAATGTAGTGTTCTAGAACAGTGAGAGGTTAGGGTTGTGGGTGAGGATTGTACATTTTTCAACTTTTAACTTTCATAATATGCCTGTCACAGTTTCCTTGGATTTGACTGTGTAGAAAATAGTGCAAGCATGTCCCTAGCTGTGCAGCTGCACTGGTCTGTACAAATTCTATTGGCCAGCATGGCCAGCCAGAAGGACAGCAAGCTATGCCTCACATCAATGCAACTGAATAGGAGGACAGCAATTTCAACCACTGTGAATGTGCAAATGTGTGTCATAGTGTCTAACATTCAATTATACAGACAACATACAACGAAATTTCAAACTCAACTCAAAATAAGCCCCAGGTGTCGGCTTTAACCAAGAATCCAAAGTACGGTGTTATAGTGAATGTAATCCATTCAAAGATGCCAGGACCTCCATTTCTACTGCATTGCCTTTTCCTATTTCATGTTCTCGGGCACCTCAGTCACCTGTAACTTTAATGTCTGCATTGAGGATTGCTGGGCTTTTGGGGGGTAGTGCAAGAAGAAGCTAATTTTCCCACTCTTGCCAATCTCTCTGAAGCATTGGTTAAAGCCCTTTGCTGCACACCATTTTGAGGAGCCTTCCAGATTGCGCAGTGCAAGCCCTTACTGAAAGCCTATTATTAATGGAAAGGTCAATGCAGGGTGGGTGGTTAGATAGTAGCAAGGAGATACTGTCAGTTCTCTCCCCTTCACTGACCGAGGCTGAGCCAAGTGAAGAATAAAAGAGCAAGCTCATAGCGGTATTATCGCAGAATGTACCTTTAGCTGTGGTTAACATTGGAATGCTTCAAGGGAACAGAGTTTCCATACATGCTGGGTTGTCTGAAAACCTCTTCAACTGCCAGTCTTTTGCGATGGACATGCACTCATCTGCTCCTTGGTTTCTGCTCATTTTCCTCAAGATTTTTTGTTGTTTTCAAGAATGCTCTCAGATGTTGTCCAATAATATTAAGAATTAATATTAAGAATTACTTCCCGGGTTTGAATATAAGAATATTCTGACTGGCACTAATAAGAATAAACGGACAGATCCTTGGGGTCTGCCTCTGTACCCTTTATCATTGCTCATTATTTGCTCCAATAATGAAACTACAGATTTCAGCAGTTATTCAGCATAAAAATTAGATAAGGAAATCCCACCCCTTCCTCCTAAAAAGGATCCCAAAGTGTAATGATTTCTCTATAGTTAAATTTGTTCTACTCTAATTCAAAGAGGTACTCCGATGATTCACTGATTGCTTCACCAAGAAGGCATATTGACATTCACAGGAAATGAGAGCATGAGATAGTGGTTGTTTTGGGAAACACTGCAGCCATGGAAACTAGGCGGTGTAATTGCTCAAAAACAATATGCCGTCTCATATATGCCAGTGGATATTAGTGCATCCGTACTTTTTATAAGTTGAGAGGAAGACTGTAGAAGCTTATCAGCTGCAGATTCATCAGCAAACCCTCTTACTTTGTGTCCTATTTGTCCAACAGTGTCAGTTGTCTGATGCATCATTAGACACCATGGAGAGTATCAATACACCTTTGCAAACACCACTTCATCATCACTGGATATGACCTGAACAATTTTGTGAATGTCATCTAAACTTTCTAAAGTTACCTCTTCCCTTTGTAAACATCGAGCTGCCAGCAGACATTTATCTTTGTTTGTCGAGGAGCTTTCCTTACTGCCTCGCTCCTTTCAGGCATTTCAGTGATCCTCCTCATTTTATGTACCGCCATCTATTTTAACTGTCTTGACAAGGTTAATGGTCTCATAAATGTCTGTGTCTGAGAAATCCCGTGGGCAGGATTTCTCCACTGGAGGAGTTTTCAGTTTTGTTTGGAACTGACTGGTACAGGCGGGTCCCCTGCTTTGATCTCAGTAGTTCAGTTAAGTGGATGCTGAAGGCATGACACAGGGGATGGCAGTACTCTGGTCGATTCCGAGCTGTGTCGAGGTGTTTGAGTCACAGTGCATCATAGGAACAACTGTGTTGCCCCCTCAGTTGTCGTCAAATGTTGCACTGATTGAGCAGCAACTTCACATATGCTGTCTTTGACAAAAATCTATTTAGCTGGTTGATATGCATGAAGCGCATGAAGTATGAAGTGTTCTGTCAATATGTTTGTGTTATTCACCCTCTAAGCTCTGGGGAAGAAGTGGATTAAACAAATAGGTTGCATTGCAGTAAATCGCTCTCAACTGTGTCTTTCTGTCATTGGTAAATGGATAAATGGATATGAATAGGTTCCCACTTTGCTGGTGCATTAATCGTGTTAGAGATGCAGATTACATCTCTGCTTATTTGCATAAATTATTCATGACACTGTAATATATGGTGCGCAATTTGAAGTAAACCATTGTTCCAAAAAATGATGTAATGGTGTCAAAAGGGTTTTTCACAGAGAGGAAAATAAACTGCATAAACTGCCCTCATGGTTTCATATTTGCATGTGTTTGAATACATGGAATGTGGCGGTCCTTGTGCATTAAAATGTTCGGTATGTTTGAAGCCATAACATCATAGTACTGTAACCCTACACCATCGTTTGCTGCAGTGCTGTGGCTTGTTGAAGATGATTAGGAATAGCCTGCAGCGTCCAGATTTTCAGAGTTCCAGTCAAAAAAGTGTTGTGTGCCTGTTGAGAAATAGTTTTTAGTTATATATATATATTTACCAATCTGGCTTGAGGCAGGGCATCAATGGGCAGATAAGCACAATCAGGTTGCTAGTGACGGTTTGCACAACTGCCATTTTGGCACACTGAGCGTGAGACTGAGTCTCCCTCTGGCCCTCTCACACTGTGAATTGCTTCACCATCGAGCCACTTTGAGGGAGAATGACCAGAGTACAAGGAATACAGATGCAGCACTTCAAGAAGCATCACCTTGGATTCAACCTTGTAGCTGTTGTTAGAAAAAGCAACTCATCATCAGATGACAAAATAGGACAAACTGGCAGGAGTTTTGGGATGAGCATCAGCTGTCACTGACTGTAAAGATCCACATCATGCGTCCTTCTTGTAAATGTCGATTAGAAAATAAAGCTGAAATTACAGACAAATGCATTTCATGTTGAACTATTCCTCATAAGATATTAAACTCTATATTTTCTCTTTATTGCTTGTGCATAAACCAGGGCTCTTTAAAAGACTAAAAATGATTTTCCACTTTTATTAGGATTTATAAGAGCTATTCTCTTTCTCTTTCCAGTAACTTTTCACAGACATGACATGATTTTAGACATGGCACATAGCCTGAAGCACAAACCTAACCTTCTCTAGCTCTCAGCTGCATTCTAATGTGTACGTGTTGCTTTGCTTTTCAGACCATCATGCAAGTGATTACTGTACTATGTATGGAATAGCTAATATCTTAATTTACAGTCAGTGCATGCATGTAAACAAATAGTACAAGAATATATCTTAAGATATCCAATGGCTCCAAACCATGATAAAGGATGATAAGTAAAAGCAGTTACAAGGGAATTTAAAAACATATTAACCACCTGAGGTTTTGTGTGAGAATGGCAGCTCTGGCTTTGAGAATTTCATCAGAATGTGTCAGTCAGTTATGATGACCAGCGGGTGTGAATTGAGTTGATTAACAAGGAGACAAACACCCTTGAGTGCATATTGGTGTATGTGCATGCACATGTGCAGTAATGTCTAATTTAATCAGACTGTGTCTCTAGCAATTTAGGCTAGAATGTTATAGTGATAGCATAAGAAAAAACAAGCAGTAAACCTAATCAAATCTGAAAGGTGTTCAGCTTGAAATGAAGTAGCAAAAACAATGGAACATGCCAAAGACAGAACAAGAACAACAATGTTGAACAACAACATTAAAAAAATAACCTCAAAACACAATTGCACAATAGGCAGATCCCATTTAGGGACTCACTCAGTGAGCATCTTCGAATTATTTTACTTTCCAGGTAGCTTCCCGGGTTGATTCTACTCTTCAATGATTGCTATGGTTTGAATTCATTTCCTTCTGTGTGTAAACACAGGTTTTGTTTGACTGGCTAAATTGAGTATAATTAAGTATTTTTTTTTAAATTCTGCTTTTATGAAAATAGGTTTTGGGCTATCTCTAGTAAAAGCATCAAAGCTGGACATGGTCATTAATGGCACCCCTGACAAAAACAATATATTGAAAATCTGGACAGCTTGGACAGCCTCCACTTACTGGCTCCAGTACTGTAAGTACTGTGATCTTTATTCTATTCATTCAATTGAAAAGAATTTAACCCTATCTCAACTCAGTGTTAATCTGCAAAGCAGATGCCCATGAAGCAAATTAATCGTACCTTAAATAATGCAATTTCTGAAAAGAAAATCTGATGAATATAATTTTGAACTCTTGTTGGATTGTCACAGCAAGAATTTTGTAATGCAATAGGCTTGCTGTTTCTTTATGAGTGTATGAAAATGTCACAAATGATCGGGATGGTAAAACTGGTATGGGATCTCGTTGTAGATTGTCATCTTATTTTTACCACTTTGTTGATACTGAAAGGTAAAGACAAAAGGGAAACAATAAAATTACAGCAACACAAAGAAGCTGGTGGCAAAAACAGCAAAGATCCCTGGGTATTCCATTAGGATGGGGTTACTAAGTTCATTATCCTCATTTACAAATGCTCCCAACACCCACTACTGAAATCTGTGGTAACAGATGACCTCTAATCCCCGCTGGGATGTAAAACCCAACACAGTCAATTGTAATTTGGTGGCACTACAGGAAAAAATAAAGCTTCTTTTGTTAGTCTTAGCAGGCTTTATCTGTCTGTTTCCAATTACAGTCCTTGAGCCCTGGGCTGACATGGCCATAAGACAATCCCTTCCCCTGCCAAGTTCAGTGCCTTCATTACATGTATTAATGCTGTTGCTATCCGGCTAATCAAGTGAACGTCTACATGTACAACTGGATTAAAATCATCCGGTTTTAACAATTATGGCAAAACATCAGTTATTTTAATAGATGTTCTACCGATGTTCTATGATTTATACTGTACAACATATGATATTCAACAACACTTTCATCAGTCACTCCTGAGTTGGCAACAGAGTTTCCTTGTTGTCTTTTTCTAACAAGACAAAGAGTCCACAGCCACGCTAGAGGCTTGGTGATTCGAGCTAATCGATAATGTTTCCTATGTTTGACATCTTAGTTGAGTGTGTTGGCATGCAACATCTTGCTAATTTTGACAATATATGGGGCAGAAATTCCACTCCTGCTGAGGGTGGGGCCAGTTCCACACTGGGCATGACCTTTCACAAGGTCAAGACTTATTCCTGTGACGGCCCCCGGCGTCTGTTACCATCGTTATGAGTTAGGAAACAGTGTCGTTGGACATGAGGCCAGGCCCCCGGCCACATGTTAAATGTATACGTTCACTGGCTGAATGTCAGGGGGTGTGAGGTGTGGGGTTGCACCTGGGCTGGAGCTAGCAATTTGTGAACAGAAGAAAAAAAGCACAACGATGCAATAAAATGAAGGATGTCGTCATTATGGGTTGTAGTTCAGATAAGGATTATTGTATTTTGGCATAGGTATAAAAGCCTACCTTAATCAATCACTGATTTAATGCACCGCCCAGCAGCCTGCAGAGGGACCAACAGGTGCATGCTGGTTCCAGCTAGAATCCTAAATGACAATATTCTCATGGTGGATCCTCCAGCAGTGACTACATTTACGAACTGTGCATGGTGTGCAAAAGCATTTACATTTATTTTTGCAGCAACGTGTGTTTATGGACTGTAGCTATTGTTGAGTTTAGATTGTATCTCTGTGTTGGTGATATTCTCTGCTGTTACAGTGGCAGGTCATTTAATTTCTGTAGCTTAATATTGCTGGTTGCACCTACCGTGGTGTAATTGCCTGAGTTTTGTCTTCTTGTCTGGATGATTCGAGCAAGTCTGCTATGAAGAAGGCGGCTATGTAATTCATTTGGTTAATCAGTTGTACTGTATGCACATGCTGCAAATGTCCATCTACAGAAAAGAAATGTATTGTTGGTTTGGACATAGCGGCTCTCAGACTCTCAGGGGATGACATGATATTTGACTAGTATGTTGACATGTTGATGCACTTGTTTAATTAAATAACCCCCCATCCCCCTTTTTACTTCTTGAATTCTATCAGTTCTTCATCTGTTGCTGCATATATCAACTACTGAAGCTAGAATATTATTGTAGGTAATACAAGAGCTATTATAGTAAAATCATACCTGAGGTAGCAAAACTGTCAGAGCCCACTTGAGCCTCATTGTATACATTAATACCTCACTACCATAGCACCGTAATTGAGCTGTTATCTAAATTTACATCGATAACGAATTGAAACAAACAAACGGCGCTTGTTAATCTAACGTGCCTGAAGAAATATCCCCTCTCTATTACAGCTATTAGTGGAGGGAAAGGGAAATTCAAATATGCAGCCAAATGAATACCCAGCTGCCAATGCATGTTTGCGGTTCTAATGTCAAAGGATATCACAGCGGTCTCACTATTTTAAGCTGCCAACACAAATATGTTAACAAAATATTTCACAGCTAGATGGAGTGCACAGTGCTGCTGTGGCCTCAGTAGTAGAAATGAGAGGGGGGGTATCTGCTGTGTACCTTCTACAGGGTACATAACAAACTCTTGGTAATGCAGGTGAATTGACACTGTCTGTCACCGAGGCGAGGATCAAAATAGCAGCTGTGGTGATATTTTCCTATTGTAGGTTCAGGCCGCTGTGCCTGGCGACTGAGTACCACATCCGTTCATCATGCAGAAAGTCTTAGCTGCCTCACACTCTCCTCTCTCCTCTCCTTCCTTCTCAAAAAGTGTGTTTGAGAACGGGCCGCAGGAGCTGATGGACTTGGCCTGGATTTTCAGCTAAAGTGTGCTGTACATTGCCACAACAAAGTAAGACCCAGGACACCTTGATAGATATAACCTTTCCATAGTTGGTGAACATTTTATGCGGAGGACCACAACTTAAGCCGACAAGGACATCTCTCATAAGATCGTACGTAAAGCGCTTTACGACTCATGATATTTGAGTGAGATAATCGCTGGAAGGACAGCTGACTGATAGAGATATCTCAACAGCTCTCTCGCTAAGAGGCTGTGTTGACCTTTCAGTAATGGTTGCTGCAAACTCAGCACAAAACAGATGCCCTTCAAGAGTAGCACAGAGGGTCCCGATTTCCCTGCGTTGTCATGACCTGCGGAGATGCATTACCTCCTCGCAGAACACAACACTGTGTTTGTAGGTGATGTGCTGTAGCTTTCCCTCCGCAGCTGTCTCTCAGAGTAGCTGATAATAACTGATCGTGGTTATTCTTACGACTTTCCTATATCAACAGAACTGAATAGATTCATTCTACTGTTTGTGAGAGGGAATTGGGATGAAATCTCTGATGAAGTCTCTGTTCACTGTGATAATGTCAGCCTGTTGATATCGCTGTCTTGTCAGCTGATCATCATTGCCCCGTCTATTCCACTGTTTCTGTTCCTCTAACCTGGTTGCCATATATTTAGTGGTAATGGACACATTCATGATAGTATTGATAAGATTTATGGCCTTCAGCCTTTAAAGATGTTCAAGTATCAGTAGAAACATAAAACATGTTCTTTCTGCATGTATTAACCTTTTCAGGCATGAGTTTTGAAGTCTGTCTGTTCATACACAGACTGTTACAGAATGTCTCTGTGGGACTCCTGTGTTACACAAGCGTCTTTATTATAATATTCTTGGACATGAAAATTACTTATAATTTTCAAATTACATAATAATCTGTGGGTATTAAGCTGTTAGGGTGTCACATAAAGTGTTTTTTTTTTAATGTAACCTGAGGGTACGGTATGTGTCAGAATATAAAAGAGTCAAAAATATGACGAGGGAAAGAAACCACATTAGATGGCTATGGCAGTTAATTAGCCATTCACCTGAAAAGGTGGGAAATACACTGTTAGTCATGCATGTTGATAGTTTTGTTTTTCTGTTATCCATATGACAGGCTGGTAAGTAAATGCCAAACCATGATTCATGTTATCATCAGTGCTCAGAGCTGACACTCAGTGAAAGACAGAGTGATGCATGGCCAACGACTGCGAAAGACAGGACATGTCTGGTAGTGAAATATATCTAAGGCAGTTATTTCCACTCAATTGCCATCTTAAAAAGAAACGCGAGAACATCAGTGAGTTATGTAACAAATGTAGGCCGAGCACTATCAAACGAGTGCTTGATCTCCCCTGGGGTTCACAGCCATGTCAGTCAGGGTCAAACTGCTATAAAGGATGTGTCAGGGCTTAGCATGAAGACAGGCAGGGCCGTGCTTCTACAGATCCTTACCAATGGTGAGAGTCAGGCAATCCAATGCACAATGAGATCCCACCGGAGCCTGAACTCTCAGCAATTCGCCTCAGCCAAGCCTGTAATTGATATTTGTCAGAGGAAAAGGGTGGTCCATGTCAGCTCTGAAGCTGCTGGGAGATGGAGGAAGGCAGAAGGGCACGCTTGAAGCCTAAGATAGCAGAGGAATATGACCGTGAGGCATCATATGACAAATCTGTTGATATCTGTAGCACTCTGTTTTATCATTCATGCATTTATTCCTGCTTTCCTGAAGTATTATGGTACAATTTTAAACTTTATTTTTCAGCCTTATGTGATTCGTGCTCTAGTGACAGTATCACTGCGATTAGTAGTACAAGTAATATTAACAGTAATAGCAGTATGTTTGTAGCAGTGTTTTGCCCTCACATCAAGCAAGCACATTTATTACTATTCAAGGCCTTTACAGTTACAATAAACATGCCAGACATAAAAGCAATATTGTAAACAAGAATTTGCTCCTATTTAAGTAAAGATAACAGAAATGCAGAAAGGCCCGCTGGCAGTAGCACTAAAAATGGAAAAGTGGCAGTTAAGGACAGCTACAAAAGACACAAAATGGCAGCTGATTACAGAACTAATTGTATTGTTATTCAACACATGAGAGGATGCTCTGCATGTAAATGAAATGGAAAATATAGCCTGAAACTTCACTTTTGTTGCCACTTTGCTTGCAACTTCAGGAAAGTCTCTGATTTTCATAACACATCTGTATTCATACAGGGAGTATCTGAAACTGTCTGTTTACAAAAATGACTATTATCCCATAAGCCACCACTGCTGAATAAAATGGAAATACTGAATACTAGACTAGCAGTAGGAGCAGCAGTAATAGAAGTAGTAGTGGTATTAGTAGTAAAAGCAGTTGGCAGTTATATGGTGTTGGCAGTTATATTTGCAGTAGTTAAAAGTACTGGTGGTAACAGTCTCAGAACCCAATATCCACTAGTGCAATTATTCAGAAACAGCCTCTTGGACAATGGATAGTGCTGTGAAATATAAAAGGATGCACTTTCTAACAGTGTGCCCACAGTCAGTTCTGCTACCCAGCCCAAAAGTGTCATCACTGACACCCTGATAAATTCCAAAATCAGCCTTCTCTCCTTGAAATTTCTAGGCTGTTAATGTTCATAAAAATAGGATATTTTATCTTGTATTATATATTGGATTCTTGTACATGGGCAAGAATTTGTCCATTTTTTTATTACACAAATTTAAAGTTCGTGTCCATGTGTACACATTTCGTGACTGTTTCAGAAACTAGTGTTTCATCAACATTTAACCAAAATTGCTCTTTCCCTAACCTTAACCAATGTGGATCCTTTTCATTAAATATCTTTTTCCTAATTGTGACCAAAGAGCATTTGTTGAGTCAACATGAACCATGGATTCTGATGTCCGGTATATTGAACACCTGCCATCCACCTCATCCAAATCCCTGCAGCATGGTTCACAAATGTAATGTTCTATTCACTGAAAGAAACATGTTGCAACCACGGAAAGATAGTCGTGCTGACTGTCACCATCGTAACACTGATGTATTTCACATGCAGCATGCACAGAACAACGTTTATTTGGAATCTTGTTTTTTTCTGATGAACAGTTCAATTTTCAATCTCTTTTAATTCTGTTTTTGGTCTCTACCAACTCCTGAGGGAAGTATCTGGCTCTATAGCTGCTAAATGCTCCACTGCGTTCATCTGCTACTCACTAAATTTTGAGTAGTGTACAGTGGGGTTTTAGAGCTTTATTATGAAACCACAAAGTTGGAGATCAAATACCCAAATTATGAGCTGAAGTTATGCCATGAGTCTCCAGAGCTGAGGGAGTTGAGTGTTAATCCTTTGTGAGTTCATCACTACGAGAGACCCTTTCATATAGAGTATAAGTATTCATGTTTTCCATTCTTAATATAAAACTATTGATTATAGCAGCTGTAATGTAAACTCACCCTTTCTTGTGCTTTAATATTGATATGATGTTGATATATTTATATAAAACATTAATCAAGCTTTAGTTGCTATGAGCGAATCTTGTAGAAAAACAAATGAACTACATTGTCACTGACTGTTTAGCATTTTGTGACTTGGCAGATATGTACGCCCATTAAAGAAATGTCTTTATCATATTTATAAAAGATAGAATTTTCACTCAGAACTTGTTTGTTGTTGTAAACAAAGGAACTGGCTGTTTGTTAGCCTACTCCGAAACGAACCATGACTGTAACAGAAAGATTGTGGCCATTGATCAAGAAAACCAATGTCCCTTCTCCAGTGTTCAAGTCGGATGGTATGTACACCCATCCATCCAGCCCTATCTCCTCTGTCAGACTTCTCACATCAGAATAAGAACACTACACTGCAACACTTCCTGCTCTACAACTGATCATCGGTCATTTTGACCCCTTTGAACCATTTAAATGACTAATGCTGTTATTTCTCTGAAGAGCGCAGTCTTTATTTAAAGAACCCTGAGAGGCTGCTTGTCATGAAAATGTAATGTGTTTTTTCAAGTCGTCCGAACAAACAACCTGTGCTTTCATTTTTTTCTGGTGAGGACTGCTTCCCGTGCTTGTGGTACCTTATAGCTATAGGCCTGGTGACAGCATCATCTGAGAGAAGAGCTGCAACAGATGACAAGCTGTGTTCTCCACCTCAGTGTGAAAGTCACTGCGGTTTTCAGTTCTCTGAACATCAGCCTGTTCCATCACAAGCCTGTTTCAAACACTACACTCTAGAGGTCATATCTTGTCCTTTTGCTTCCCCCCTCCCGTCGTTCTCAATTGAAAAACTCAATGATGGACACACTAGCGACTGACAAGCCAGTGGGAAAATGGGTTTGGGAAGTCAGCTGGCTGAATGTTGAGCACTCGTTCTGCTTTTTGCTCTGTGTTGGTCGTCCTAGTTATTTCTTTAACTGTTGACCTTGTGGAAATTGCTGGTTGCTCCCCGGGGCCTCAGTGGTCCAGGTCATGGCAGACTGCATCTCATCTGCTGAAAGCTGGTTCTCAAGGGATGCTACATTAAGTGCTGCTGGTACTCCACAGAGCACTCACTACAGGGACCTAAGATCAGCGAGTGCTTCATAGGTCTGTGCTTATATGCATCAGACTAGGAAATGAAGCAGTTGGGCATGAGCGAGCCACAGCAGTTTATGCTCTGACACTGAAAGACAGAAAACATTTTCACAGAGTAGGTCTCTACTTCACCAGTATTTTTTTTACCATACTTTTCAATAGCAATGCTGTTACAGTTATGTTTCATATTTTGTCATCTTTTACATCCACTTAAGCTTTTGCTCCCGTTTGATGAAGTGTCATTTAAACCAACTTTTGAAAAGTTTTTCTCCCGAGCTCTTGCCACTTGTTTCTTCCCATAACCCCAAGAGTAAGATTAAGAGGCAGAGATGAATTGATGTCATAACAGTGGAGGAAACTATAAAAAAAGTGAGATTGTGATCTGCTGGATTATGAATGGGCTCGTCTGCTAGGGAAGCCTCCAAGATGGCAGAGGCAAGGCGATCTGCAGACAAGAGGCCGGCAGAGAAATAAATTTATGTCAGTGGCAATCTACCCTGGCTTCTTATTGTCCCCGTCGTAATTAGAGCAGAGCAGATAGCATCAGAGAAAGGTTGGTGAAGATAGAGGCTCATCTCTTTATTTGCTCTCATCCTTATTACTAATGGCCTTGATACATATTGAAACAATGCACTCAGTACTTGAAAACCATTCTGAATAATTCATGCCATTGCATCACAGAGTGCCAGTGATATACTGGTCCTACAAGGATCATTTATATCTCATAAAATTCAGTGTTCAATCTCAGAGGGAACATTGCGAATGAGCCACATGCTTCCGAGTTAAATGAAGTGTTTCTTTTGAAAATATGTTTAGTGTACAAACCTAAGGTGCAAGCTTTTCTAGTGAAAAGACCCGTTTCCACCAGACAGATGATGGTGGGAAACATTAGCAACCATATTCCTTTATGAATTTGCTGTCTGACATTTGCAGACTACAAATTGTAGTATCAATTTTAATTTCCAGTGGACAAAGGTGATCTAATAACAAAAATCAAGCGTGTAAGTAAGATTTATTTTTCCTCCTTCACATATGATTTCCATCTTCCCTCTGCTACAGCAGTGGAATCTGCAGATTCAAGCATCAGTCATGTTTTTGGGGAAAGTTGGAAGAGGACACTTTACTATCACGTAACCTTGAGGTGATAGAAAATACCTGCCTTCACTAACCCTGTCCTCTAGCATGCAGATTTGGTTTCTATGTAGGTACCTTGATTAAACGGTACAAAGATTCTTATATGATATGCTGTGCTGTACTACCAGTATCTCTTATCTATGGTCCAATACTTAGGTGAGTTTCTACATGGATTAGGATGAGGTTCAAGGGTTTTTTTTTATCTGTGAACAAATTTGAGCAGCACACAGCTGTCAAGACTTAGCCAAAACAGAGGCGTTGAAAAGTTCCCGCAGCAGTCACTTCCTTAATCTAACCCTGGACTGGTTTTGAACAGACTCAAGTAGCAACTGACTAGGGGGAATACAAATTGCTTATGAAATGAAATGAATTTCCTGATGCTAGGTTATCTCCAACAGATAATTGCTAAATCCTTTGACTGCCTCGATCAGCAAAAGGTAGCAGAGGATGGATGTAGCCAGCATTAAGACCACAGCACCAGTGTCGGCTGTGTTTCTCTCTGTGGGAAACTCAAATGGCTTTCGTATTTGGACCCGACTATCGCTCTGAAAGTAATTTCATCTCTCAGCTTTTTTAGCTTGTATTGGCGGAAGTGGGGAAACAGTCCAGTGCTGATATCACATAAATGTTGCATGCTTTGGCTGTTTGTAGCAAGGGAATGGAAGTATAAAAACTGCTCTCCAAAGGATTGACAAATCCTCATCAATAGGGCCGGGTAGCAAACTTCTATAGTTTGATGGCAATTTCCTCGATACTAACGAGTATCCAAAAAATGCCAAGTCATTTGGTAACAAATTTCAATAGAGAAGGAGCAAATCTGATCAGTGTCAGTGAACCAATAAGCCAAGATCTGGTAATGCTGATCACTGGCTGTCTAACATTACATGTGTTAGAGACAAGCAGGAAAAACACTACATTACGCCCAGAAATGGGGCTCGATTTTTTCCGCAAGCTGCTGGATTTTATAAAATTGGTGTTAAAAAAGTGACGTTCAGAACATTAGTGTCACCCATGAACTAAACCCAACACCCAACAAATTAGGAATGTTGTAGCAGTGTAGTGTAGCAGGAATGTAAACCTCCAAAAGTCAATTTTATTTCATGTAATCCTAATTTAGATCAGAAATATTTCTGGGCCATCCCAACAGGTATAATTTGAGAATTCCATTAATTTACAAAATTGATCAGGAACATTGAGACACACTGTGGGACTTTGTGCTTACCTCCAAGTTCTAGCTTGAGTTTGAGAAAGTTTTAATCAGATTTTCTTTAAATTTTCTGCCATATTTTGAAAAAACTTTTTTTGATCTGCCATATATACAGTAATTTTTCAGTTTAGGAGGTAAGTCTTAGTGTTTAAAGCCTGTTCAGTTTTTGTAGGCACAGTGCTGCAGAGGCATTGATTCAACTCTGAGGTCTTTTTGAAGGCTCTATTTTACTTTGTTGTGCTGTCAAATTGTGTTTCTTTATGCTGAATTATTATATGGAAGGGTGTATGCAATATTTTGTCCACCCCTTTGTCAATATTAATGTGACTGATTATTGTACATATTAGATTCTTGTAAATGTAAGTCAAATATTAATGTTCTGAAATTACTCTGCATTGTCTTTATGTCTTTTCATTTTCGCAGCCTGTTACAAAATGTGCCGTCTTGCTCATAAGCATTCACCGCAGACCCTTCATGCAGACCATAAGGTTAGGAGCATTGTGGCATATTACAGACATTAATCTCACAAGAAAATGATGTATTGATCTTTGGCGCACCAAAGGTGGATCTTGAAATGACCTCTGGTGCATAATTTAGCAAAGTTCTTCCAGAATTGCTTTAGGAGAATGAAGGCTAAGGCTTTACAGGTGGGTCATTGTTCAAGAACTAAACCACAACAAATGGCATTTACTGTCAATCACAGTGACATTTAAGCTGTTAACAACCAGCATGTAAAAGCTTATATCAGTAATTCTGTATGCTTTTCACCCATTTCCTAAATATCACACATGCTTTTGTTACTATTAAGCATTTTTCAAAGTGTGCCATAGGTTTTAGATTCAGGAAAGCATCTGAGCCAGCCATTGTTCATTTCTGTGCGGTACATAAAATCAACTTGCAGACACGCTTTGAGATACGGAATCCATTGCAATGAACACAATGCTCTTATTATTGTCAGGGTTTCATTATTAGTGCATGCTAATGAAACTGCGTTCATGTGTGGAAGGAAAGTCTCAAATTCTTGATGTTGGAGGAAGCTGTTACCTCACATTTGATGCAATATCAAGCATACAACAATAATCACAAACATAAATGTCTTGAAAAGCATAAAGAGTATTTGCTAGGTGCATTAAAAAAACAAAACTAGCTGTGCAGCATCTGACACATCTTAGTCATCATACAGTTGTTTCTGGACGTTACATGGATGAAAGATTATGGCAGACTTCAAATTAAAATCACTACACCTGCACAGAAAAGATGAAAGAAGAAGATAATTTATTTGATGTACAACCTCGTCAAAATACTACAAGTAAAATTAAATGAAAGTAGCAGTCAATATTACACTGATAACATTGATATCTACATTAAAATTTAAAGTAAAACTGAAGCAGATTTTTCACTTCTTATTGAAGTGACAAATATGCAGATACAGTCATTCTACAATGCTTGAATTAGCAAGAATAGGGCACTGTTGCAACCTCCCATTGTGATTTGGGGTGATAATGCATCTCCTACATAAAGACCTTGCATACTGCAGCTTGAAACGGCTTGAGCATAGAGAATCTGGGATGCCATAGGTTTCTACATCCATAGCTGGGCTCATCATAGCCAGCAGTGCTAGAAACATAAATGAATGCCATAGTGACCCCTGGTTTCCACCGTGCTGCCTTTTTCACAAGGGAAGTCTCTGCCTTTCCTATGCAAAGCAAAAACAGAAAAGGAAAAAAAAAAGATACATCAATGCCCTAGAAAAATTGTAATTATTTCAGTGGGTGGAGAATCCCAGTGAGGGAAAAAATCTCATTTCAGCAGGATAGCAGACCTCCTGTGAAATATGCATCTCCCTTTCAAAAGCCTGGCAAATTGGGACAGTGAAGACCAGGTGCCACACGGGGAAAACATTCTGACACTCATTTATGATTGCAACACAAAACATCAAGCACATGTGACTTTTGAATGGTGTTTTTTGGAAAGGATCCATCATTTTTTCTTGCATTTCTACATTTTTTTCAAAGCTTTCAAAGGTGCCTGTCTATACGCAGCATAGGACTCATGTTACGTATGAATTTTTTATCATTTAATATTACATGTTGAAACCTGTTGTCGCTTTCACATTCAAGGACATATGGCGCTGCCACTCTCTCTGTGTACGCAATCTTAAAAATCATAGCCACTTTCAAAGTAAAGCCTGTATATGAAATCACTTTGTTGAAGGATCTCTGAGAACATGAGAATTTCAGAAAAGAGGCTCCTGAAACTTTTTCCCATCTAAGAGTGGCCATCAGTTCACTTTAAGTAGAGCTTAAGTGAACAAAGAGGAGTATAATGGTCTTCCTTGGTGGAATCCTGCTGCGAAGGACATTGGACTTTAAAATTTAGCTGAGGATTAGAGTGGGATTAATACAAGTGTGGCAGATAAAAAGGAGGAGCATGTGAGCCGACATGCCTCTGTTGTACGGTGTTGATATTCAAGAGATGCTCTTAACAACTCCCAGCTGTAAATCACAGATGCAAGGATTTGAAAATCTCTTGGTCTCCTGAACAGCGATTTAGAGCCCACCGTTTTATTAATATGCTGATTAAAAACATGTTGCCTTGTGATGATTATGGACTTCAGTGAAGCACTGTGGTACAACTCTGCGGTAGCTAAGCTTTACTTACTTACATTACTTGTTGCTGATGTCGGCTGCTGAAGTGTAGGACTGGTTGTTTTAGTTCATGTAGTTAAATGTTACTCTGCTCTGCGGGTGATACGGATACACACCTGTGCTTCTGTTTGTTTGGCTTTTTGTGAATGTGTGCCATTTGTTGGTGGGCAGCAGTCGGTGCATAGATAGAATGTAAAGTCTTAAGAAATGTTCAAGACAATAAAGTCTATCTTATCTTATTTTTGAAAAGCAGTAAAGCTTCATGCTAACAGGCCTAGTGAGTCTGTTGTCCTATGTCTTTCTCCTTCTCTGCACATTTGAATACGTTTTTAAGGTCTGTTGTATTATGGGAAGTAATTCACTGACGATTAGCCTGAAAGCAATTAGCTTTAAAACGGTTCTCCTCCCAGGTCTGGAGGACGAGCTGTGTCAGGTGAATCTGGTATTGTTCACCTTCCCCCTGCATATCAAATGCCACCTTTAGGCCCCTTCCCCGGTGCAACCACTCCTCAGTATGGAAGGCAACACGCCTCAACATTAAAATCGGCCACTTCAGGCTCGCTGATGCTTGGCAGTGTTGTAAGTGTAATATTTTTCTTTGCCCAGTGAAGTTTGATTCAGTGTTTGTGTGTTGGGCTGTGTCCTTTTTAGTACAAGTCAAAGGCCCTGCATGTCTCGTTGGTTATGACAGGTTGAATCTGATTGTTTCTGACATTTAAGGGCCAGATGGTTGTTTCGAGGCAGCTGTTGCAAATTCTGTGCAGTTTGCTGTTTATTTTCTTTTCTATTTATTTTTTCATTGGAAAATAACATTTGAACATTTATGTATTATATAAAAGCTCTGGCTTGGCCTTACTTTCAATACTTTGATATTTTAAAGCAGGTCTGATGCAATCTCTTCTGCTTTTAGGAATGACAATGCTGCTGTTGCTGTAAGAGATTACATTTTTCGACTTTTGCCGATTTTAATGTCACACTGAATATATTAAAATAGGGCGTTTCCCTCGTAAGAACTGACTCTAAACTAGGGAAAAATATTAATAAAAATCTGATATGCACTCACAGAAATAATGATGAACTGTTAAATAAGATATATATCAGCGTGAGAACAAAGGCAGCACAGAATGAGAAAAGAGACAGTTTTGTTGTCTGGAGGGGCCGCCACTAAACTGTGATATGGATTAGAAAAATATTCCCACAGCACAGATGGTTATCATGGCATTATTAACTGGCTAATGACTTTTTGTCTTTCTGGCTGTTTGCTTTCTGCAGCCCTGTTTCAGGGTGGCACTTCATTGAACAAATAAATGTAACTGCGTTTGCCTTCTGCTTTATCCATTGGGCTTTGGCTAAGGGAATTATCTGAGCATATTGAATTCATAGATCATTGTTGCTAGCCGGGAGCTTCAAAGTATCATTAATATTCTGATTCTGGAGATCTGTGAACTACTTCTCTCATTCCTTCTTTGTTATTACAGCGTTGTTCCCAGGTTGAAGAGCCACTCTGCTGGAGATTTTAAATAACTTTTTGTGTGCTGACTTTGAAACATAACACAGATTAAAAAAAGGCAAACGATGTTGTCTTTTGTCTTGTAAGAATGCAATTATTTATTTCCAAAGCTAATGCTTTGTGGTGGCTGCTTTGTAATCAATGCAATGATCAAGGTTATTCAAGAGCTGCTATGTCTTGATAGAGGAAGTCAGGTGGAGTCAGCAGGAAAGATGTACTGAGGATCAGTAGATGTGATAGTGATAGTTTGTCAGATTTATGCTGACACAGTTTACCGGTGCTTTTGTCGGCATTTGAATTGATTAACAGTTAGCAGTTCAAATTTCCCTTTTTTTTAAATAACTCTTTTTGTCTATATTTTTTCTCCTCTGACAGAGGTAGTGTGTATTTTAACACACATTATGTAAATATGTGCAGTTGCAATGTTTTCTCATGACAAATTTTCTTGCCATGTGAGAAGCTTAGCTGACACATCTGGCTAAGGTTAGCATTATGTTCAAGAACTGACAATTGGCTTAATGACCAATATGATAAGATAAACCTTTATTCGTCCCACAGTGGGGAAATTCTTAGATGTGAGTCCATGATGTGATTGTATATGATTTTCTGACGTTTTGGAGCCTTATTCGTATTTTAGACTTCATCCTTATTGAATTTCAGGAGTTCTATTTTAAGTTAGGTCAGATGAAATGCTTGTGTGCGTGTTAAGACTGAGGGCAAAAGCATCTTTTCTAACAGAAATGTAACAGGAATTAATGAAAGGAAAGTATTGTTATACATTTTCCTTTTAAAATGAATGTAGCTGGGCTGAAAGAGCTTATTTGAAATTATATATTCCTTTGAGTGTTTCCTTCTGGAATTTACGTCCTATTTCACAATGACAGCTTCAAACTCTCGTTAAGAGACAAGACAGAGATGAGTCGAGTCCAAACTCAGAATCCCACAGTGCACTGGTGCCTGAAGTGCTGTAGTGGGTGGGCCTTTTCAACACGCAGACTAGCAGTGGATCTTATTTGTTTTATTAGTGGGCTGTTGCACTGTTCACTGATGGCCATAACATTAACTTATTGTTGAAGGGCTCTTGGGTGTCTAAAGAAATGTAGAGGATATCATTAAAAGAAAACCTTAACATGGGAATTGACAGTGAGGAAAATATTTCTGGGTGGCGTGTCCTTGGTTCTCCAATGGGACTGATGCTCACTGCTGCTCAACTTAATATTGGAATGAATGGATGGCCAGAGCAGCTGCTCTGAGCATGTAATACTGTCAGGCATGGCTTTACATTGGAGTTAGCTGAAAGCCCGGCGTGTTCATACAGACTACATAGATTTTATGAGATGTCTGTATGGGGCATAACATTGAATTGTATATGATTGTATGGTATAATGAAAGCTTAATGAAAATGAGGAAAAATTTCTCAATTATTATTCATAACATTCATCTAAACAGCACCTTTAACTAAAATGTACAATAGATTGAGACTAGATAAATTATAAACATCAAGAAGCAACACACTAGTGAACAATTTAATAAGCTTGACAACAACTCTACAAAACGAATGTTAAATTAACTCTGATTCACAAAAGAGTGCTAAGAACTGAGAATGTGACATGATAGGTGTTGATCCAATTGAAATGTCAGTTTTCATCACATAAAGTGCAACTTCAGCTCTTCTGCTGAAGATCGCGCCTCACTTTGATTCAGTCCATGTCAAAGATGGCTTTTCCTCTTTCTTACTCTTCAGATGCTCCGTGACACTTCTGACTCACTTTGAATTTCCATTAACATAGATGTGAGCTCAACCCTTGGCTGTGAATGCTAAGGCTCTTAAATTTGGGAAGGGAGGGGTGGAGCTGAGAAGGATTGGTGGTGGGGATTCACTTTGACTTTCATCACACTTTCTGGCTTTGCTTCTTTTCCATTAATCTGTAAAAGGAAGAGAAAAATATATTTCAACAAGCAACGGGTTTCCATCGTTCAGTTCGTTGATGATAGCTGCCTTGTACTCGTCATCTGCTGTATTTTGTTGCAAGACGTTGGATTAAGTCAAGTGGCAGCTTACATGCCCTTTGCTTTGTGTTGCTACCATACTCAGACGGCCTTTCACAAAGGCCACTTCTCTTAGAAGATTTGAAATGGAAAGTGTCCTTAACTCCTCACTTACAATATGCTTTGTGTGTCATTCTGAGACATTTGTAGAAGTCTGAGCTTGCACACATGATTAAATGATCACATTATTCGTCACATTAGAAATTGGTCATGGGTCCAAAAGAATTTATTTAAAGGTCCAGTGTGTCAGATTTAAGTGACCTATTGGCAGAAATGGAATATAACATAATAAATAATTATGTTTCAATGTTAGAATGAACCCTCAGAATGAACCCTTTATACCTACAGAGGGAGCACTCCTCATCCACTGAGTCTGCCATGCTCACTGCCATGTTACTACAGTAGCCCACAATGGACAAACCAAACACTGGCTGTGGAGAGGACCATTCACGTCTTTAGAGGCCACCGTAGGTTCCCCTGTATGCTTGGAAAGGAAGGGTTGGGCAAGAGGTATTCAGCTGTAATCTGCAACCTCACTGCCAAATGCCTCTAAATCCTACACACTGGTCCTTAAAGAGAAAAATAATGAACACAGTTTCCTTCAAATTAAGGTCATTATTTTCTATTCATACACATTAGTTTAGTGTTGAAATGCTGCACAGGTGGAGCAGCACAGAAAAGGCGACTGACTGACCAATGATATAGACTAATTAATACAATTTAAGATCTGTGGTTTTGCTTCTAATCTGAATACTTGAATGAAGTTATGTCTTTAAAGTCAAATAAACCTAAACAAGTTTATATGCAAAACCTCAGTCTTTACATATCTAATGGCAAAAGGTTCAGAAATAGTCCTTTAATTACTAAATGAATACAAAATGGGCTTTGGAAATTTGTTGTAAGTGTTTGGCAAATTGCACCAGGGCATTTACTGGTAAAGCCAGGTATTGTGCTGGAAGATTTAGATAACCAGTGAAGGTGTCCAGCTGTGCCAGCTGGGTGTAAGAGCACAGGATTTTAGAGAGGTTTGAGTGTGATCCACTGGCAACGAGTTGGTCCGAGCAGGAACGCAAGTGAACACAATCAGTTAAAAACATGGAGGATGCTTTTGTGTCTGCAATCTGCATCTACCAGTATGTTTCCATTTATTTTCATCATGCATTTATTTATTTTTAACATTTGTTTGTTCCCTCTGGCAGTGGTGTGCCCCTACAGTGCCCTGGTGCCCAGAGCCTTTGCCTTCACTGCTCAGCAGCAGCACTGAGCCTTTATCTGATTTGGGTCTTGAACTTATTTAGAGGTAACTGCAACAGATCTGAGCTTTATATGGAGGACTTGAAAAAACATCATTATGTGTTTGAACCTCTTTTGAACACACGGCAACACATACATACACATACACATACAGCACATTTAAATTAAGACAGTGTGTAGAAACAGTAAATTTCATTATCAAAAATAATATAAAATGTGGTTGGGTTGGTTGTGTGTCCCAAAGAGAAAATTGTGGCAGCTAAGGAATCCCCTTCCAGTGTGACGCCTGACACCTTTTCATCTTCCTTTAAAGGTGTAATATTTCAAAAATGTGCATGTGAATTGATAGAGGAATGCATGAGGGTTTTGTGCTTGAAAAGCTTGCAGGAAATGCTGCTTAATGTTTCTTTGAAGTTTTTTGAGGCCAAGCTGTAAGTTTGAATTTATATTACATAGCTATAGAAAATTGTCAAAGAAATTTAAATTTGCACCTCATTTGTTATTTAACAACTGATTCTGAATATATAAGCTCTGCCCCAAGCATAGTCATAAATAAAGACAATAAAAATGTCTTAAGTCTTAAGCCTTGGTGACTGCGGTAGCAATGATACCAAACATCGCTGCCAGAGGACACTCAGTCTGTTCATGTTAAAACACCCAAAGACACCAGTATCACTGCCATGAAGCAGTTCTGTTCATTGCACTTTCTCTCACACTTGCAGAAAGGCAGAGAACTGCATGCTCTAGTTCAGCATCTTACTGTGCATGACAGGTTTTATAAGGAATTAGGCCATCCACATAATCAATCATTCACATGTTGACTCCCATCCTTTACTGATTCCTATTTTAGATTATGATAATAATCAATAATTAAAAACAGACATCAAACCCTAAAAGATGTACAGTAGGTCAAGCCCTGGCACAGTGAAGCTTCTCACAGCACACAGGCTATCTCAGCTGTGTCCTCAGCGTCACGACAAAAATATCACATTACTACAACTGGATCAAAGTCTTGAAGAATATGCAAGTAGGTATTACAATAAACTTTTCTGATATTTGAACTCATGGTAGTGAAATGCAGTCTAATGAAGGCTACAGCAGAACTATCTCACTTGATTGCCACTAGCCTGTGAAATGTTTTGGAAGAAAGTTTTTCAAAGATTTAAAAGGGTTTGAAAGTCAGCCGCTGTCAGTGCATCACTGCTGTACAGACTGGTGCAAATATTAAATATGAACAGTTACATCAAATAACAAGATTTTGGCTTCCTCACTCTTTCATGACTTTCTAGTCCAAGTCTTTGTCCCAGAACTTTCCTCTTTATATTAAAAAGCTGAGCCTTCCCTTTTAATTGAACTGTAAGTAAGATCATCTTGTCAAACACATCTGCTCTACAAAACAAAAAAAGCTATTGATAACATATTTGTGCAGATGGCAGCACCAGAAACATTCACTTAAAAATGAAGGGTTGTCATTAAAGGATGAAAAAAAGTTTTTACTGTGCACGCTTTACTTGTTGGCTCACTCACTTATCCATTCCCCTCATACAAAACACTGAAATATCTTTCATTATATTGCATTTTGCTTTCATGTAGTGACATGGTGTAAGTCTCATGTCAACAGATTTCACACATAATGATAAACTTCAAAGTCAGCTTAGTTGAAAGTCTGCTGCTTCTATTTGCCTTTATTCTCTTTTCTGTAATTAATGACTTAAGAAATTCAAGGAAGAAACTTGAGGAAAACAGACAATTGTGGTTGTTTCAAGTATTTTTGCACACACACACACACACACACACACACACACACACACACACACACACACACACACACACGAGGTGGTTTGGACATCATGACAGTCCTACATGCTGAACTCCCAAAGTTTCTTAATAATAATTGGAAACTTTTCTAACAGTGCGGTTGAGGCCATAGAGACAAGTGCTTTTAAGTATCCGCGGTTACAATAATGAAAGGAATTATAAGCTTTAGAGAACAAAACTTGCTGCAGGGGGGGCAGATTTTTTACACTCTGCCCTTACTGTATCTTCCACAGCCTAACTTGAATTTGAAATGCTATTACAGCAATTATGAGCCAAACTATTGTTGAGCACAGAACAGAGCAGGTAGGAGCAGTTGTAAAGACAGACACATGCATATTCCTACACCAACAGTTTGATCTAGACAAAGATTTTCAGCGCTGATTGTTCTGTTTGTTGTTGTTATCCATGAAATTATGGCTCAAGTACATACTCACATGCTTGTTTAACCATCCTTCACAAACTTCACACTTCGCTTTCTGTTGCTTCATTTAGCTGTAATGCTCACAGCACGTTAAAGTGATGACTATCAACTCACTTCATATCACTGCATACCCAAACAGTAGCGGACCACACAAAAAAGCCTGTCTGTACTTAGTAATATTTAATTATTATAATGTTAGGATACATTTCATGAGCCAGTGTTATATGTATCCACTGTGGATTCTTCTGGTATTTTCAGTGCTGCGATCTCCCAATACATGTTTTCTTTTTTGTATTTTGCTTTTGAATACATTATTCCTCAATTCTTCATTTACTATAACAAGTAATGTTCCAGTTAATCAGCCGACATACTAACTCTCCACCTCTGCATGTAACTCATCATTTTAACCTTGCTGCTTGTCACTTACTGTGCTGAGGTCGCTCTGTACACAGCATATGGATGCGTGTCAGCACAGGTCACTGCTCCAGATGTGCATGAATTTCAAATTTGTCCCAGAAGTAAATATTAGTAATTAGTGCCCCACTCCCATTATGTCGTTTGAAGCTGCAAGTTGGGAGATGTCAGGCATTCTTCACCGTCAAACTCTCTCCTCTCACATGTGAGACTAACATCATTTGACCTGAAACACATTGCATGATCAATTGTAATCCAGCAAACTACCGGTAATTAGTACACCAACAAAAGATAAAAGATGATACGAGTTTTTTTTGTCTTATTCTATAAAACAGTACTTCTAATTTTTTGAGTTGTATACAGTTTGACAAAGACCAGGAAGTGATTTCATTCAAAACTCTGTGTCAAAATAAAGGTCCCGAGCTCTGTCACCCTGGAATAGCAAACAGGCTTGACTGCTCGTTGATTTTACAACCATCCATGGACCAGACAGTGTAATGACTTAGGGAACATTATTGGTCATCATAATGTGCAAACTGTATTATGGAGTGGCTGTGTATTTTAATGTAATGTTTATTTTAATTTGCTGGAACACCCTGCTGATATTACTACATTATCACCTGACGTTCTGTATGCACATCATGATTAGTGGGTGTTATTAGTATTTCAGGGCTGGTCTGCGAGTCTTCAAACTTTTCCTGGAGGTCACTTCCAAACTAAGACGAGAAGAAAAGGAAATAGGAGGACAAATAATGTCATTAGTTTTAAAATGCCTTGGTAGTAAATGTGTCCAATGAACACACAGGAGAGTTCAGGTCATAGCCTATACACCATCTCTCAGCAAATTACTCCTGCAGTCTGAGTTGCTTAATTGTATTGATCCAGCTGTCTTTTTCTACTTGGCTGTCGATTATTTTGGCCCAACTCAAGACCAAAACAAGTGAAGAGAATTTACAACAAGCTCAAAAACAATGAAGGGATTCTTTTTCAGAAGGCTGTCTGAAAACACAAGCAAAGCTGAACTGGCAACCAGATGATTGATCAAATCCTGTTAACATCTAGCAACCACTCTATTACAGTACTTCTGTACAAGTTGCTGTGCTTGTAACCTGCTTGTTGCATACATATGTTCTATCTTCACTTGTGTGTTTTTGCATGGTGCAGTGTACATGGCAATGATAGAACACTCTCAGTCCTCGGGCAGGCAGTGCAGCAGTGCTGTGTTTAAGTGCTAAGTGGCAAAGCGTGGCTATGGCACAGGCTGAGTACAGTGGGTGTTTAGTATGAAGAGTTCATACTATGATGGCTCAAGGGAAGAGACTGTCTTTCAGTCTGTTGTGTGTTATGCTCCAGTAAAAAGTAAACTGTACATGACTAAGGGGCCGGGGTCCTCTGCGATCCCCTGGCTTTTCACCCTCTGGTGGAGAGGTCAGACCGGTCCTGTGAAGGACAGATCAGTCTTAGTGATGTGCTTTGCTGGTGCTTCGGTTTCTTGTCTAGTGTAGCTACCGTAACAGTCATGGTGCTTCTGTAGAAGTATCATGGAGGCCATGCACGAACATCCTCTGCCTGTGGAGGAGGAAGAGCTGCTGTGTTGCTTACCTGACCACAATGCCAATGGTGAGACCAGCCCAGGTCTTCACTGATGTAGACCCAGAGGAAACAGAAGCACAAACTCTGTATGTTACACACACACTTTGATTGGAGATTCAAACAGAGTACCCTCTGTTGGACATTTTGGCATATATTCATACACGATCCCAAGAGGGATTATTTTGCTGACACCTTAACTATTTTATTATCGGTTAGGTTTAAAAATTTCATAATTGTCTGTATATGAACTTAACTTTGTAGAGTAGGATGTAATAAACATTGCAGCCTATTGAAGCTCTTGACTCCAGCCGCAAACCTTTATTCGTGGAGTTACAAATGGGAACCTCGATCCTCTTTGAAAATGTTATGCTAGATTCCTGTAGTTGTAGTGTGCATAGTTGACAACTTTGCATCTTAAGATTGAGCATTGTGAGTTTCAAACATTAAATTTGGAAAAATATACTGATAGAAGCTGCTGATGGTCTTGTTTATGGTCTTGCATGTCTATTATTCACACACATTTTTTTTTAAATTAACGAGCTAATAATTTTTTCATTATATTACTCATACAACTTTATCATAATTGGTGGTGTAGTTTAGAGTGGAATGAGCTGACACCAGGTTTGAGTACATTACGCAGACTTTAACCGTTTGAGCAAAAGTATCATAATTTAATTGGATTTTACCATTTTCTACAAACAAATCATAGATGTCTGGTTAGTTTTGACTGGAGGAGCCTCTTGAAGATTGTCCGAATTATGCAGCCACTCAGCTGTGATGTTGATTATTCTCCTGTATTTATCAGCCTTCTTCTGTGAAATCACCTTCTCACAGGATTTGCATGCACCACTGGTATTTCTCCTAACATACATTAATCATAGCAAGTGCCCAAAGAAATGTGTTCACATTACCTAGCATGAATGGAGTGTTTTATCCCAACTAACTGTGTGGTGGTACGTTCACATGTTGGGGCCATCTAAAGGAAATGGGCTTTTGAAAACCTTTTCAGTAGTAACTTATTCACCCAGAATTGATGCTGGGAGTCAATCAGAACTACTCTGGAAATCTGCTTCGTAGCAAGTTGCCAGGATGAAGGTATAGTACTGTGCAGCATGTTGGCATGTTGCACTGACTTTATGGAGCCGCATTCTCAGATATGTCTTACATTTTGAGCAAAGAGAATCATGGAGCAGCAGCCGAAAATCAAACCATAAAGAAATTTTGAACTAAATAAGTAGCATGAAGGGTAGCACATTGCAGGGAATATAGAAGGAGGAGGAGGTTTAAAGTGTTGCAGAAACATCAGCTGTAGAATGAGTCTGATTTCCAAGCAATAGTGTCCTCTCCCCCTGTAAGTGTATATCTGTTAGATGATATGGAATCCTTATTGAATATGGTAGATATGACTGTATGATCACACACATAGTTTGTTGTGAGTTGGCATGATTTCCTTGCCATAATTTAAATGAGCATAATTCCCGGGCTGCAGCTTGTGATTTCTGACTTGTCTCGGCTTGAATTTGAGCTGTCAAATTGAACTTTCTCAAATTTTCTTTGGAATTTTTGAACTAAAGTTTGTGACAGATGACTTGAAAGTTGTACATTTCACGCTTTATGTTGCGAAAGTCACTGCAGTTTTTTTTTAAACCTCTTACCAAAGTAACAGAAAAAAAGGGTTCTGGATTTCTGGGGAATTCCAAAACGTCAAAATCTTTTCAAATAGGATTTTGATGTATGTTTTTTTTTTTACATACCTCCTCTACCTTCCTGGTTACCATTTGGAAAAACTGTGATGTACATTTTTTTCCTATATACAATAAATCCTGTACCTCTTGGTACCTCTTGAGCCTAATTAGGACCCAAATATAGAGGAGGGTAAAACACAGCACAAAGAAAAAGAGATGAGATGCTGAATTCAAAGAGTGATTCACTTCTATAGCCGCAGGGTTTTTTTGCATTTGGGGTAACAGCAGGGTTCATTTGCAACACCCAAGGGATCTTTCAGTGGATTGCCAAGTCTCAGGAGAAGAGACGGGAGGCTCTTAGGAGGGGGTGGCAGCGTGAGTGGCAGATCTGTAGCTTTGCTCTCAAAAACCAATGATTAGAGGAAATTGTAGATACAAATATTGTGCTTCCGACCCTGCCACAAGGACTCAGTGATTCAGTGTCGACGGTAAGTATAGATCAATGCACTGCAGAAAATAGGGCTTTGGTGTAATCGCGAAGCATTATTTCTGCAATGACGGCATCTTGCAAAAAGACACAAAACAGTTTTCTGTAAACTGTTATCTAGGTGCATGCTGCGGCAGCACAACAGCTCTAATTAGATAAGACTAAAGTAATAATCAATGCTCCCTGTTAATAAAATTATTTGTTCTACTTGTTTACTTCATGACTAAGCCAGATGCACAAAAATGAGAGGACCTTTGAGCAGCTGTTGTCATTAATTATAATTTCCATCCATTCTGTGTTTCCCAATTAGTGAATCTGCATTTATATTAATTCACCAAAATCACATGTGAAAGCACATTGAAACATGTTGAAATGTTTTATTTGAAAAATATTGAATTAATGGGAAAAGAAAAAAGAGGTCTTGTTCGTAATTGTGAGGTTGTTCACTGGAATGATTGACTGGGTAATGCTGAATTCCAAAACAACATGTTTTTTATTCATGTAAATGTTTCCAGTGCAGAACCACTTTATTCAAAGACACACATAAAGAAGCAGCCACACACACACGGTTTGGAAAATCCTTTCTTGATGTTTATAGACTGACGGTGTCACACATCATCTGACCTGCTTTTAACTCAGTCCTCAGTGCTGTGATAGCGCACACTCGATGACTCTTGACATTGCACACTGAATGACCACACACAGGCACAAATAAAAGTAAAAAATCGCCAGTGGTCTTTCTTTGCCCCTGCCTTCCCTGCCTCTCAGCTCTCAGATACTTCTTGTTAAATCTCGTGACCCTTTGACCCACCTCGCTGCCTGCACATCCAGCACTCTTACCGAGCAGCTTTGCAGAGGCACTAAGCCAGACCAACGGGGATCCGTGATGGATGTGGCTCGACAGGAGTCAGGAGTTTTGATGAGTTTCCAGCAACTTGTCAAGGGAGAGTTTGAAATAAAATGTGAGAAGAAGAATGAAAAATGAGTCTGAGACAACTACAAACAAGATCAAGAGGAAAAAACATCAGAAAGCTTACATGCTCATACACGACACCTCGTGGTCATGAAAGATTTATTTTCCATATTTCATGTTGCCATGTGGGTAACACTTTAGAATACGTACAAATGTCAGTAGTTACCAAGAAATAAGTGAGGAATGAATCAGCAATAGATAATCAATGAAACGTTAATGAGAAATTCCTGAATAACTGTGATTCAAGGTATATTAGGTAATGATGAGTTACCAGAGAATAGACCTGGAAATACTATATTAATGAATCATTAGGTAATGGTTAGCTCATAAATATCTGTGAATCAACATTATTCAACACTTGAGCCGTTGTGATTTCCTGAGTTCATTCCTGAACTCTGAACCAACCACTGAGTGGCACAAACTAGTGACAACCCAAACTTTTTGTGCCCGGTGCGATCATATGACTTTCTTTGTAATCCAACCTCAAACTGCAGTGTCTTTTTGAAGACTGTGTGAAATACATTCTTTTCTGTGCTTGAAAACTGCTATTCTTGCTAGCCATCTCCTGTCGTTCCCATCATGCCTTGTGTTAAGTCTGTCAGTCCAATCATGGCATGTGTTCTAACTTATGCACGATGTCCTGTGACAACACGCATTGGGATTCAGGGGTCACGGTGCACAGACCTCCACCAAGGCTAGTAGTCCACTCTTCTCTCATATGAAGTTTGAGCAATGTGTAGGCTACCCCAGAGGATTACCCGTAGCCTTCCTGTGAACGGGGATTGTGAAATGGAGTCATTGTATTGCAACAAATGGATATGTTTTGTCATTACTGAACTTTACTACCATCTACAGGATTTTAAGATGTATGGCATTTATTCTACCCATCTCACAATATCAACGAGAGTGAAAAATAATTTGTCTCACTCCACTGATCCGCTCTAGAAGTTAATGGGTTCTTCCTTGGCCCATCGTTCACCCTTCCACAAAGTTCCATGAAAATCGGGCCAGTAGTTTTTTTCCATAATCTTGCTGACAAACAGACATACAAGTGAACCAAAAACATAACCTCTTCAGCAAACGTAATAAATAGAATTATAGGATTCACTGCCATTGTATTGCACACTTTGAATGTGACAGTGGTGTGTCACTCTGTGGGCTGTGAAAGTGACAATTCAACAGAGGGATACGGGCTACAGGTCTTCTGTTATTGCCAAGAAAGTTATAGTTTTGCTCATGTTTGCTTGTTATCAGAATATCTCTCTATATGTGAACATTTAAAAAATCCCAACTTTGGCATAAATAATATATTTTGCATCAGCGAATGTTGAGATGCATTGAGTCATATTTTCTTTCTTATTAAATGTTGTAATGTGGTAATGGTTCTGTTAAATCTTTCTATATGATATGTTGACTAGTTGTGATGTAATTTTATATTTGGCTTGGTGTAACTATATCATAACCATAGTAGAAGTATACAGTGATTATTACAGACTTGGTCCCCCCCACAGACTTGTGCAGTGGAATTGATTAAACTCTTTCCAAACCCATAATGGAGATAAATGCATATAGCTGAGCTGAGATTATGAACATTAAACAAGTATCAAGGAGTGAGGCAACAGCTGGTCTACAGAATGTGAAATGCAGTGTTTCTTCATAAACCAGCTTATTCTGCATAAGAAAGTCTCTCTGTTTTTGAAAGGTTGTGTTTGCAGTAGTGGCTTTGCAGCATAGGGGCTGCTGTGCCTTGTAGTAACACCCCACAATTAGACTCTAGGGGAAATGGTAAGGAAATACAAATCAGTTCTATAGTCAAAAGTACAACTGTTAAAATGCGTTTTAGTTATTTATTGCTCCAATTTTATGATAACAATAAGGAAAAAGTAAGCAAGATTACATGCAATTTTAATGACCACTGAAGGAAGCCAGATAAGCATTACACAGGATGTTTCGTTCCATCGACCCAGGGGTTATGGGACCAACTTGCACCTCTGCAGCACTGTGCTCCCCGTGGTCCTAATTCAATATCCAGGACCAGCATTAATGTAACAGTGTGGATGCCCAACTCAAGGTCTCTGTAAGGGAATTGCTGTTTTATAATGTCTTATATCTTTCACACAGTGGAATATGCTCACAACAATCATTTACAAGAATATATGGGATGTATGCGCAATATTTTAATGCCCTCAGTAAAAACAAAAAACACACCAGTTCAATTCCCTCGCAAGAATGGTTTTAAATCCATTTGATTTTACCTGAATTTTTAAATTCGCAATCGTGCTCTGGATTTCATCTCTCATATCTATGCTTACGTTATTCTAACATAATGCCACGTTTGAGCAAAGTGCATTCCAATACATGTAGTACTGCAGGTGTTAAAATGTAAGGTATGGCTCTTTCCCTCGCAGGGAACCTCTCCTCATTTGGTGATTCATCAGGCTGCGCAATTGCAGAATTACGCTTGTTCCGCAAGTTGCATACTTATTAGTCAGTTCTCAAAAAAGGTGCAAAGTTAAAACGCCCTTGTGGCAGAAGCCCGACTCTGCTGGGTGATTCCAGATAAGTTACAGGTCTGCCTCTTTAGGCCAGGCTTTCATTTTACTCTAATATCTTCTACCTTCATCTCAGGGGAATTTACTGGCAAGCCCACCTCCCGAAAACAAAAAAGGACCCTGTGTTCTTTGGCAAAAGAATGAGAATTGTTCTGCAGGACTCATAATGGGGCATTTGCGTCAAGTCGCTGGAGTGTCCTGACACCTACGATCTGGGGAAATCTCAGCAAAACATGGCTGGTAATGATGAATTTAAATGCAAATGGCAACTTGACGGGGGAAACAAATTACACCCATCACTTGGCTAAATTGCTCCAAATTGAAGACGAGTCCCTAAACCTGAGCATATTGGTCCTCTGGTTTATGAAAAAATAGAATATGGAAAACAAGGTAATAGCTAATTTTACCTCCTCCAGTTCCCATGGCCTGGGGAAATAAATGAAAGGCACTGATTTTGATGTATGATTACAGGTCATACATACAAATTTGAATTGTTTCTGGTTGTTGTAATGTGAGAACCAATGTCCATTTCCTGTTTGCCAGCGCAGGGGATCCTACATTTGCGTAGACTCTTGTCTGAGTGAATAACAACAGGAAAAGCATTTACAGGCTCATGTCAACATTGTTTTCTCTCCTGTGGAAGACAGTGCCCTATCAAAGTGCCTCAGCAGAGTAATGGGGAATCATGGCCAATGTTTATCGTCACATTCCCTCTGTCTCTGCACAAATTCAGTTGCTGCAATGTGGGATTGAACAAGTAGCTTGGCTTTGCCCGATAGATTGACTGTGTGACACATTGTTGACCTTTCTCCATCCCAGTCCAGCTGCTAACCATTTATTTCCTGCCTACCTCCAACACTGACTTAATGTGGGCTTCATTGGGAAGAGCTAACATGGGAGGGGAATATTGTCTCTTTTTCCCCATTAAGCCACAGAGGATAAAAGAACACTCTCCTCCTTTTCGCCCCCCCTACCTCCCCCACTCACTCCATGTTATCCTCCGAGCGGGGAATGCAGGGAGACTTCGAGATCAGCCGAGGAGTCAGGTGCAGAATACAGATCAGCAGCAGAGAGAACTGATGCCCAGACTATTTTGCATACCTAATTGACCTCTAGCTCAAAAACCCCTGCACTGTGACTAACCCCACCCCCTGCCCCCTCCACCCCCGACCCACATCCGTCATAATATTATTTTCTGACTCAGTGCTTGCAGCCATATTTAGTGATGAGCGAGCTTAATCATGGTTCAACCCATCAGTATGTTTGTCTGCTGCACACTTTGCAACAAAATGAAACCCTTGTGAGCCTCTGGTCTGTTTTGTTCTATTTCCCTCCCCCTCATACACTCCCTGCTGTCAACCAGAGAAAAGAATCAAGTTCACCCAACCTTGACTAGAGAGGCAGTGAAACTCAGGTCCCCTTAAATGTTTTAAAGCTGCGATTTGTCAAAAATTATCCCGAGTAAATCACGAAAGAAAATGACATCAGTGTAGCAGAGTACCAACTGTTGTTAATCACTAGAAAGAACATGGTTCTATGTTTAATATTCTAGCCTGCATCGACTGTTTAAATTCGACTGGAGTGAGAGTAGTTAGTTTTATGCTTAATGAGGAGATTAAAGACTGAGCAGTTTTTCAGCAGTTATCAGCAACAGTATTGCACTATCTCAAATAGCCCTGCCACTGCAATGGGATATCCCAGGAGGCCTCTAAAAATATGCAGTAATTAAGCGCTCACCTCTTTCTAATGGGATTATTACCGTAAAAATATCCTAGGACGTATTTTAAACCTTAGGAAGCAAAGACAGGAGGGAAGCTGTACCAGATATTTCAATAAAGATGAGATACACAGATGTCTAACACCAGAACTGTGTTTGTCATTTGAAATCATTATATGATGAGATGAACAGGCTGAAATACTCACCACCCACGAGAAAACTTACATTAACTGTTGAAATATTGGGCTCAGAGAACATAAGGTATGAATCATAATGTTCCATGGAAAGATGAAACACTATGTTTCCTACAACAGTGATTAGAAGGCAGCTTTGTACACAGTGTCCTAAAAAGCGTCCTGAATATTTGATCAAAGATATGTAATGAAGACATGGGAAATATTAAACATTTTTGAAAGGTGAAGAGAATTCTGAAGTACTCATAGTTTTGGTCATTATAATTGATAAGAATAACTTATTCAGCTGGTGAGATAGTTATTGATTTTGGGAACCCGATGGCACTAAATACATGACTTGAGAATACACCAGACAGACCAAGAAACAAGAGTCCTGCAGTCAGACAGGTTATAAATAAAGCCCCAGGTTAATCAAAGCTATTTGGGAGGTAAAATGAAGGTGAAGTGATTTCTCATCTCACAGCCATCACACATCAACCAACCTCCTGACATTAAGGTCAAAGCTTTAAGTAGAGTAAAGCTTTCAGTTTGATCTCTAAAGAAAGTGATGGTTTAGAACATCTGGAAAAACTATTGGCTCATATACAAACTGTCTGACTGACTCTCCCAGTTCTTGTTGTCATGACTAATGGAAATTACGGTCAAAACTTCAAAAATACCCAAGCTGTATTTGAACAGGAATTTCCCTTGACATTCATACATAAAAGATGCATTCATTCCACTTTAGACTCTGATTCAAATTTTGGTCAAAACATGATGACGAAGACTCATATTTGAAAGCAAATAAAGCATGTGTTGTCAGTTGTAACTTAGAGCATGGCTTTGTATCATGAACCCACGAACACTACCACGGATCACATAAAACACTTGGCTGAGGTTAGTGAAGCAGCATGGTGAAGTTTCTGCTTGCTAATAGCAGGGAGAAACAGAGTCAGGCTAGCATCTACAGTTAATAATCCCAGACTCTTTTCCAGAATGAATTCTTGCATGGGACACAGTAGGCATGTCCAGTATTTCTTAATGACCTGTCAACCCTTTCTATATGGTTTTGTGGCACTACTTGCTGCAATTAAGAGATATGGAAAAACACAGCTATGGGTGGGATTAGAAGCCATGCAGTAGTGTGTAGACAGTAATTTGCACTAAGTGGTTGCGCCTCAAGGATGCTCTAGCCACTTGGGATTTATAGAGTGTCACTGGTTCAATATCTAGGAATAAAAAAACAGGACATTAAGACAACTTTTTAAAAGCAGTGGAACCAAGCCTCCCTTCCTTTCCTCCAACCGCAAAAATGAATCTGCCTGTCTAGCATGCAGCCAGTGAGATGGACACCACAGCCCTGGGCTGTAAATCTTTCACCATGAACCTTCCCCACAGGCACTCAGACCTAAGAAGATGTTTCACAGTACATGGTTCCTGGGGCAAATATGGACACAGCTTCAGCAGTGCAATGCATGACACCCATAGCTGAATCATCATGTATCACTCCAAGTGCTCCATAACCGTTACATTATGGGCTAATTTAAACCTCTCAAGGATTATTTTCATAATGGAGCTCTCGCTAATTTGTGTTTCAATGACATCATCAATGACTTAATTCACCAGTTAGTCTTGGCTTCACTCTCCAAGATTGCTGGAGAAGGACTGTTACTATTTTGGAGAAAAAACATTCCAACGATTTGGTTACATTCAGAAAAAAAAGCAAAATAATGTCACAAGTGCAATACACTAAACAACTATTTATTAGAAATAAAATCAGAAGACAAGTTCAGGACTAAATAATGTTTATTTATATAATAAAGTTCAGAAAACCCACAGGAACCCAGAGCATCTTTCTTTTGGTGCTAGAGACCCTGTTGCATTCCTAATATATTTTTTCTTTTTATCATTTTCCTGTCATACCACGCCCCTTTTAGGTGAAAACAAACACTGTTAAAGTACCGGCAGCAAGTAGAAAAAACTAGCAGCTCCATGCTGAAAAACTGCTGCATCATATTTTGCACATCAAACAATAAAAAAACCTCCCAGTTTATGATTTTCTTTACTTCCCCAAAGAGGAAAAGATCGTAAAAGAAAGGATCTGTGGCTTCAGGCCGTCCACAGAGAGGATGAAAATGGTAAACTGTGGGATCTGGCCAGTCAGTACATGCACCTCTGCAGCAAACACTCCGTCACAGGTTTGTTAATGATTACTGAGTAAATGGCATGTGCCTGTAGATCGAAGCAAAGCAGAAAAGAGTCTGAGTGATGGTGCAACTAAACTTTTTACCGTGAAAAAGTATGGCTCTACCATTTGGTTTAATAGTCTGTCCACTGAAAAGACTGCTGGGAATAGAGAGTATTTTAATGTTAATAATTCATATAAACTGAGCTGACCTCACTTCTAATAATGAACCTTGTAAACAGCATTATTTAACATAGGAAGTGGGGCTAAAACCAGCCTGTTTTCTTCTTCTCTTGGTTCATAGTAAAGGGTCATGTAATAAGCACAAAGGGCTTCCCAGTGATGTAATTAATAATGCCAGATTGGACGGACTTCCAATACAGCAAATTAAAGTGTTTTCACAGCAGAATAATTGACAGACGTCAGAAATACATTACGTGGAGATTCAATGAGGTAGGTGTATGTCAGGATATGACACCTCTGGCCACTGGGTTGGGTGGTTCATCCACTTTGATGGAGGTCACAGTCACTTGTTAACCACTATAGTTTACAGTGACAATTCAAAGTGATATTTAACAAAGTAAAATGTAAACTATATATTCACATACCCAGAGTATAATAAGAAGCTTTAGAAAATAATTTATAATAATAATAATTAATAATTTATATATATACACTGTATAGTATAGGAAGTAGTATAGTAAGTATAGATATCTATAACGTAAGAGTAAGTACTTTGACTGGAGATTTTGCCCTCGAATAAAACTTGAAAATACCAAACTGTAAAGCCTCATGACTGCTGTGATCTGTGAACTGTTATCTACAGTAGCTTGGGTAATTTTCAGGTCTTTTCAACAAGAATTAATAGTGGAAAATGGCTTTCTCTGAAAAGATGAAAATGAAATGATCCCTGAATTCTTCAGCTGGACTGACTGTAAAAAATACTGTAAATTAGAGGGCAACTTATGGCATACGTTTAAAATACTTGCATTATGCAAAGCTGGTTAAGCCAGGATTCTGAAAATTAAATACTTTTTATAATTCGACCTTGTTGTATGAAAGCTAGTGAGTTTTATGAGCTGAAATCCTATTTACTTTGATTATAAGGCTCATTAGCAAAGGTTTGTGTCTGCCCTGCTTAGTTGTCCTTTGCCTGGGGGTTCACTGAAAACAGATGTAGTTGTTCATAAATCCCTCAGCTCCATCCCTGTTCCTCAAGTTGCAGTAGATTTTGGACTTGACGTTTCCCTTGCCTGTACTTTTTTAGTGGACAGGGATGGAGGGATATTGCTAAGTTTTTCACTGTACACTGCTGGTGAGAGTATCCGCGATAAGATTGTAAATTAGGCTCTTTGATTGCACGCTTGATGTTTTCAGCCCAGTGGCGAGGAGCCGTCATGTTGTTTGAAGCCCTTTAGATATAATTACTGCACAGTAGTAAGTAGGTTTAATTATATATTTATATAATATTAAAATCAAATACCACAGTCATTCATTCACCTCTGATATGGTGAATATGGTCATGTACATACTATTATTTATATACGTCAGTAAGTCTGGATATGTCAACGTACAGTTACGTCTTCACGTTCACAGACTAGGGCTGAGTCATTTCAATTAAAAAAAAAAAAATATGATTGTTTTTTGGAACGAAGGGTTTCATTGGGGTATTGAGGCCACACCCGGCCATGTAACGTTAAAAGCTTTTTATTGTACTTAGCAGTCAGAGGGCCTTTTTTCTTGTTTTCTTGTTCATTTAAGAGAAAATCACCAGTGATGATCATGGAATTGCCCAAGTAGATGTAATATGGATGTGATGCCTTTAAACTTTAGATACACCTGAAATACACCCAAGGGTACACTGGGACACATAATCAGTGATGTAACTTGGGGCCAGTGAGTTTTTTCAGGTCTTTCAACATCAGACACCTTCATCCAGGCGACCCAGCGAAGGTCGATCACACTCTGACTGGTGTCAGAGTGATCTACCCCACAGATCCACAGCCATCTGGTGGCTCTTTTAGCTGTGATGCCCAGTATTATGAATGCTCTGCTTAGCGAGCAGCCAGCAAAGCCTCTACATGCCACCTCTGTGGATATGGAGCAAAATCTCCATCCCCACCTCTGACACTGCTCTACAAGCTCCTGATACTTAGCCTTCTTCCTCTTATGGGCCTTCATGATCCAATCTACCCAGGCCACAGCAAGCTCTGACATGAGCACCTACTTTGAGTCTTCTGACAGTACTACAACACCAGGCCTCAGTGATATTGGTATAATGTTGTCAGGGAATTTGAGCTGCCTGCCCACGTCCACAAGCAGCTGCCAGTGAGTCTCAGTGAGGAGGCCTGTTGACACCCTGGACTGTTGTTGGGGCTGCTCTTGTGAAAGCAATATGCTTCCTCAGTTGGTTGGGTGGAGATGCCTGCTGCTGCTGATGGTTGACATGATGCCTCTGTCGTTGGCTGACTCTGACGGGGCCAAAGGGAACGTGTAGGTGCCTCGCTGCCCCTGGTGTGCAGGTTGTATGGACTGGTAAGAACATGATACATAGCCTGGATCACAAACTCGATATGCTGGCGATCTGACTGGCAGGTATCAGACCATGAGAGCTTGAGCTGCGACACACATGACCACTTAGTCCATACTCCCTGCTGCCACATACTTACCATCCTGGTGGCGTGTGCCATTCAATATAAATTCACCTATATGCTTGATTGATGTGGAACACACCATTTCATCTGTCACCGTTGCCAGCTGTCTGACATGAAAGTGGTTTTCAAGTTGGTAAAAACTTCACATTTCTGGATGTCACAAACTGCAAGCACTAACATGGATTTGTATTGTTCTGTGGTCTGTATACCTGAAAGACTGGAGCAAACTTACAATACAATTAGAGGATCCTAAATCAGAGTAGGAAACCCAGGAAACACAGCATTCCCAGCACCGCCTTTGTCAGTGATAAAGCTACAGCAAAAACAATAAATGGAATACAGTCGATGCAAAGTACCTTGTTCCAGCCACACATTGCTTTGTAATTCTATCATAGTTCTGATTTCTTTGTATCACGATTGATAAAGTGTCAAAACGCAGATATACCACACACACACAAACACACATTTTGGCTGCAGTCAGCTAGCGGATCCGTCAGCTGCAGTTCAAGTGCTGAGGAGTATAGCAGGGATGATAAGTTGTGAAGGCTGGCATCGTGTCTGGCGATTAGCCTGGCATCGGTTAGCACTGTGCCGTCAGAGGCTTTTCTCCCGTGCCAAAGCTAGCATCACACAAATGAGAGAGCGAGGGGAGCTGGAGATAGCAGCGACCGGGAGATGAGAATCTGCCGAGCGACACAGACACAACAGCAAAACAAACAGAGGGCCAGGAGGCTACCGATCAATCAATGCTGTGTCATGAACGAGATAGGCTTAAGTGTCACATAGCTGAATATGAACTGACAGCTGAGTGTATGTGTGTGTGCGTGTGTCTGTGTCTGTGTGGGGCGTACTGCCACACTGTATTCTACAAAGGTGTACCCTGCCTGTCACTGTCAAGATTGATTGCATTATAATCGACATGTGAGAGATGAAAAATTACCTTATACAGAGCGGGTAGGCCGAAAAAAAAACAATGGCAATAATGAAATCGCTCTCAGCACATCTCTTTGAAAACGCACACAAAATAACATATGCATACTTACCCTTTCAGTGTCTTTTTAATTTAGAATCCAAAGCCAGGACAGACGGAAACTTCTTGCTGTCAATATGCCCCCTCTCTGTTCTGTCCTCCGGGGATATAATCTCAAGGTTTTGATCCTCAAACAGAAGTCAGCACTGATCGCACAGACACCTTTGGGCTGCCCGTATTTCCCGGTGTGTTGCCCACAGAATATAAAATAAAGGTGGAGGGATGAATGGGACAAGAGATGAGTGGACATGGCAGCGGCCAGTGCTTGTGCGTCACCTGGAGACTGCAGCTTGTCTGTGTGTATCTAATAAGGACACAGGCATGCAGGTATGCTGAACAGGACCACAGGGAGAGCATACTTTATACTGGTTTCAAAGTCCCATTCCTAGCTGCTGTAGTTTGTCTTGTTACACATTTTATCCTTCTGCTGTTGGTTTTGAAATCACATACTTGGAAAGTGCCCAAATAACTAGTGTGATCTGTGATCTGTAATCCTTTACAATTTATTTCTTATTCTCTAATTAACACATTACTCTCTCACTACTATTATTCTACGATGAGATTCATTGACATATTACCTATTAAGAAAGAAATCATATTACTCCATACTTTCTCAAAGTGATACTATTTTTGACCATTGATCCTTGATATCTTGTTTGTATGAATTGAATTTGTATAAAAAAACACAGCATCCCCCCAAAAACAGCTCTTGAGGATCTGAAGCCCACTAAATGTGAATAAATTTGCAAATTACAAGACAGTTCCATTAGCAAACTAGTTGAATTTGAAAACTAAAGGTTAATAGGTTTTGTTCTATTCTTTATATTTGTGACCATGACACAGTTTTTTTGCAAGTTTGCACAAAAAATGCTCTTCAACTGTAACTACAGCATCTTTTCATTTTCTCTTTTCCTCATTACAATAGATCCTCACACACACTAATGCATATATATATTTATTAACAGGGGTGCACAAGAGATGGTGTTTGATACAAACCCCATGCACAGTGTGATCTTAATAAATGCAGTCTTCCTCACTGTCCTCCTCGGTGTCTCCTTCACTGTCCTCAGCTTCAGCTTCCTGCATGGTAGATGATGAAGATGCAACTCCCAGTCTCTGGTTTAGCCTCCGATTAGCTGTCTCCATCCGAAGGTCAACAGCTGGCTTTGGGTCAAATGTTTCTGTAGTCATCTTTGACACGTGAATGTGCATTAGGGCTGAGAAAGAGTATGTGACAGATGAGATGGTTTTTATTATGTTCCCCTCTCATATGCTGCACTGGTCAAAGGCACTGTAAGAGGGTGTAAGAGACAATTTAACCACCTTGTTGATGTTGGAGCAACAATCTGGATTGCTTGTATTTACTATTTGGACCAAGTCATACACAGAGGACACTGCCAAGCATGTTTCTGCTTGCTTTAAGTGCATCCATTCTGTCACAGTGGAGTCTCTGTCGAGTTGCAGGGTTGCCTCATATTTCTGAAGACTGGTGCACATCATGTTGCCAAAACAAAACACTGTCTGTCTTGCATTTCCTGCAGACATGCTGAAGGATGAAAAAATCACATAACAGTCAATCTGATTTCAAACTCTTCATTTAAACTCCTGAGTTAATTTGTGTTGTCCCTGTCAGCATCAGCATTAGAAACAGTGTGTGTGTGCTGTAGTGGCCCTCATCATCAAGCACAAGTGTGAATTGTCCAATGGCCATCATGAGTTCTCCAGTGGTCAACTTTTCCTTCTGAAACCTATTGGATGTGGTCTTTATAATGTTGCCAATGACAAACATGTTGTAGATGTTGTAGATTCCATTATTCTGACTCAACTCTTTCAGCATGGCTGTAAATAAAACTGTAGTAGCTTTTACAATGGCGTGATTAAATGTCTCAGTAAGGAACCTTGCAATCAGCTGACTTCATGCAGTTCTTGGGGGTGAGCACAACACACAGAACGTGCACAAGGGAATCCCCTAACCAGTTGCCATAGTTTTGGTAAAAAGTCATCGTACATATCAAGCAGCCCCGTCTGTGTCCAGGCCTGCATCATGGAAGAGCTGTATGCTTCCAATGGTCCAGGCCTGTACAGCTCGGTCAGCACCCAGTTCAATCAATCCAAGCACTTTAGGCGTAACCTCTTCGTTGCTGGTACACAAAGGAACATTTTGAAGCAAGTGATGTTAAGCATTTCTTTTTCTTTTCACACATGTGCACATGTACCCCTGTTCACAATACACATGTGGCTCTTTGTTCTGTTCCTGTAAGCTTTGGCACACTAACATCCTGACTCCTCTGTTTTTAAATTTCAGTTTCATTGCCTTTTTCTCATGCTTCTTGAATGTTTCCCTTTTCATATTCGCCTTCTGCTGCTTTTCATTTGTAATAACCCAATGTATCTGTATGAGAGTGTGGGGATTGCTGCAGGCCACCTACTGATAACCCTGTCAAACAAACCAGCACCCCCAACTGTCAGCTCTCCCTGGGGCTCTGCTCCTCTGCTAATGGAGACCAACTCCGGCTCCGCCAGAGGAAGAGGTGTGTCAAAACACCCATTATCTTCTTACGAGAAAACTGGCACGGTACAGAAACCCATTGAAAACACAGTTTGAATGGGCTCAGAAAGCAATAATTTATGCATGTGAAAGTGCCTTAGAATGTTGTCCAGTATGACCTGCTCTGACCTTTACAACTTGTATTTTGAAGTTTTTTCTCTTTTCTGACTCAAAAAGATTGAATTATACATATAAAAGAAATGTACTTAACAACACAGCATCACAAAAAAATTTAAATGTCATTTCAAATAGATATAATGTTTCATGAAGCTACTCATAAGTATAATTTTCTGTTTCATTTCCTGTTAATGTTTCACTATAAAATCAGTGCACAGCCAAAGATTTGTTTTAGTATTAGTGGGATAAGTTGTACCGATAAAAAAGGATGATTCACTAACTTTAAGTTTTTAAGTGAAAACAGCAAAGGGAATGAATTTGCTAAACCAGACTCCTTTGACTACTTTAGTGTTTGATGAAAAGAAAACTAGATGATTCATGAGGAAATATGCACATCTTTTTCTTGGTTTAATTACCACCTCTCCATTAGGTTTTAGACCTAGACCTTTATATGATGAAGAAGCGGTTTGGCCTTACTTACTCTTGTAGTGAAAAGAATGTGGTTGTGCCAGTGTTAAGCAAAGCATATGCATGTCCTTATCCTGTCTTTGATACTGTATAGACAGTACAACAAAGGCTGATTTCAAATTGTTGCCAGTGTCAAGGCACCAACAACCCAACTCTCTCCTCAGGAACTGCTGCGCGCCTCAATTCATTTCGATTGAGAATTTATATGAATTAAAACACAAGCTTACGATACATCAGATAGTCTGCTCTACATCCTTTGCAGATGTCCCTCTAACCTTGTAAATTGGTCAGATCCTTTTGAAAAACACAGTCTGGAACAAAATAACAAAGCAATTCTTTATCCTCCACAGGAGACTGTCCCTGGACCTCATTAAAAATCCTGTACACTCCACCCACATGCTTTTCATGTGCCCACCATGTTCAAGCAGGCTAGATCCAGCCTGCAGCACGTCCTTGAAAATTACATTCAAAGCGCTAATAATGTTCGCAATTCACTGCAGATTGACAAGAATGAAGTGGTCTTTCATATCTGTTAACATTGGACCGAAGCATACAAGGCTGCCTTAATTTATTAAAGCAGCCTTAATCATGATTAATAACTACATCTGACCTGGTGTTTGAGTTGTTTTTGCATGTTCTTGGGCTGTTACGGCATATGAATTCAGACTTTACGCTAAGATTTCAAAACCTCCTGAACAAGGCATTTTAGGAAGTTTAGTCGTCTTAAATGCATTTGCATTACTCATCAGTTTAAAATGTGATGCAGTATTTTTTTTTTTTTCTTACCAGACTCCTATTTTGTCTCTTCACTGACTTCTCATCCTCACCGTTCAAGGGCTGTCATGGCGGCTCAGCAAGCTAAGCCGGATTCCACGTTCTCTGGTGTACCATGAGTGAAGCTTGGCACTTTGTCGGCCTGACTGTATGTCATCCATCCCATCTTTTCTCCCTCAACTTTCCCATTTTTCCTCTCTTGTTCACTTTGATTATGCAAAGAAAAAATGTCATTTCCACTCAAACAGAGGTCCTGAACCCCCGAGGCTGGACCGCTAAAAACAATCTAATATTTAATATCAGGTCCCAAATCATTCATTTCTCACAATTTCTCTCACCATTTACATTTCCCTTGTTTGGTTTGCTTGCTCCACCATTTACCATTGACATTTACACTGAAGCTAAAACTATATCTTGGATTTCCTACCAAATCAGACTCCATGGTGTGTAATGGACAAAGCTGTGCAGTGGCCTGTAGAGTTGTGAATCCAAATCCAGATCTCACTTTTACATAATAAAGAATACTCAGAATGAATACCATAATGATTTCTTGATGCTTAAATGGTAAGTTAAACATTAACATTTAGCACCCTCTCCCAGCTGGACTTCTCCATCACCTTATAACCAGCTGTGAACTGTCACCTTTGACACTCCATTAAGATCACATTCGAAACACTTTGATCAAAGAGAAAATGGGAAACTGATAATTACCCCCCAAAACACCTAGTTGTGATCACACAAATTGAAATGGCATCTATGTCATGCCAATATTGCATCAGGTAATGTGTCATTATGAGGAACAGCCCTCCAGGTATTCGCAGCATTTATTGGGCGAGGAGAAGTGGAAAGGAAAACACTTACTTTCTCAAGCCCATACCATCAGTCTTCTTTAACAAAGTATATTACACAGATTGAACAATCCATCATCACATCCCTACTCTGTTCTCATAAAGTAAATGAATAAGTGCCGTTGCCCATTCAGAAGGTGAGTTGTTGAGCACGTCTTCTGCTGCGGCTTTTGTTGGTTTGGCCTCGGTACAATGGCGTCATTGCATTTCAGATATTTTCTGTTGTTTAGATGGGTGTGATGGGGCAAGCAATATGGATTTGTGTTCATTTATGGGCTAGTTACACAGTTGCTCAGGTTTCTGAATGTAGTGATCCAGCTAAGACAAAACCTGGATAAATGATGTGTCTTGTCGGTGGAGGCTTTTGTGGCATTATGCGTAATTCAATTGTCTGTTATAACTAAACAAATGTCAATGTCAGGACAGTGACTAGAGGAGGCCCGCCAGTCTGTGCTTAGAAAATCAATCAATCAATTCAATCATACAGGAGAAGAGGAGATGTCCTGCTACTATTTTGAAATAGTTGTTTTTTTCTAGAAGTAAACTATTAATAACTATCCAAGCAGGGAGTTTTCTATGCCGAGGTTTAAAGACATCTGTCTCTGGGATTTGTGCTACCACACTGTAGAGGTGAACAGAATCTCATCCGTACTGTCCACAGCATTGAGAGAAGACAATTCTCTCAATAAACAATGTCCCAGTTACTCAGGATAATCCACAGACCTTACTGATAAACAGTATTCATATGAACTACTTCCTGAACTTTTTTTAGTTCAGTGTGTTCTGCGGATCTTTCAGCGTAGCCGAGACTGTTTTTGGAAAGAAACTTTTTTTGAAATATCATTTTAATGATTTGAGTAGAACAGATGTGATTTCAGTCACACTGAGTTCTTGGAGTGGAGGCAGAAATCTCACAGATGGATATACAGTAAATAAATGTATGAACATTTGCTTTTTTCTTGTTATTTGGATACACTGAGCCTCTATTGGCTCTTGTCAGTGGCTCATAGTTGGGTACACAGATGAACACACTGAGAGTTTTTGACTTTTTTAATGGAAATAAGCTTTGATTACTTTGTTTTTCATCACTCAAACAAACTGAATGGACTGATTACAGAGGCAATTCACTACCTCTAACAGTAAGTTGTTGTGAGTTCTGCCAGACAGACAGACTGTGATACTTTGGTGCATTCTGTCAAAGTGTGTGTTCAATATTACTCCTGCTCTGGCCTTCAGTGAAAGATGGGGAAGAGAGGATATGTGTGTGTTTGTATGTGTCCTGGGAGCTCTAATGCATACTGCTTTGTTTGTACAAAGCAACAACCTTAGGTAATCTGCATTAAGACCAACTGTCAGCCGCCATTTGGGAAGTCCCTGGCTTTGTTATCCCCTCTGTCTTTTATTTCTTTTTTGTGTTATTTTCTTAGACTCGCATTGAACATTCATGAGCCAAAAATCTTAAGAGTTCAACAAACACGTTCTGTCTTTGTTCTACGTATTGAAAACACCCTTGTTTCTTTACTCTGATTGCGAAATGCAGAACAGAGTTTACAGTTCACAACAATACAGCGGCTGTAAATCCTACTCACCTGTCAGGTTAATGGCCTCGCAGCTCAACGAAACCATCCATGCATGCACACACATACCCTGGGACACTGGTTGGAGGCGGAACAAGGTTGATAGCTCACAAATACAGCTGCAATTACTGGATGCAATGGATATGTGATTTTATTTCTATTTCTCTCTTTTTTTATTATTTTATTTTTAAGTTTTTTTATTCAATATTTCAGCTTTCTTTTGGAGTCTAAATGCAGTGAAGTTATTTCATTGATAAAATGATTAAAACCAAACATCCTCAGTATGAAATGACAGGACTTTGACTCAGACACAAATAATAAATAAAAGATAAAAGATGAAATTCAACCAAGTTAACCACAGGAGATTCTGCTTGTGGTCTTGTGCGTGTGTGCATGTGTGTGTTGGTGACAACCATGGATATTTTTATGTTTTCCTCTCATGCAGTCAAACTTTTATAACTTTTGGCAGAGAGATACTGTATGTGATGATCAGGATTGGAACTTAATCTCAGTAGGACAGCTTCCTGCAAACAAACAATAAATATATGGAATAATAAAATGACAAAAAACCCAAAAATAACCCAAAAACATTGCTGTTTATTTTTTAAAATTATTATTTTCTTCATAAACTACACTCATTATTCATTTTCTTCTGGACATCCAACTCACACAGCCTTATGTATAAAGCCCATTATCCCTCCTTGGACATTATTTAAGAGCTCAGTGGTATTGCTTTGCCATTTGCTCCGTATTCTATTTCCTCTTCAAAGATCCTTCGTCCACTGAGACAAATGCAAGGCTGTTCATTATCTAAACAATCAACTGGTATGTATCCGGGGCCCAGACCCTCCAGGGAGGCACAAGGGTGATTTTCTGCCTCAAATGAAACACGGTTATATAATTTCATGAGCATGATTAAGACTGCTTGAACTCTTAGCACCAGATTAGGACATCTCCGCAGTGGCAGCTCAGCCCCAAAAAGCCTTATGTGATGTGAAAGCCCAAAGGGGAGCATAAATTGACTCCAGACAGAAACTCAGAAGACACATTAGTGCAATATTTCAGTTGGAGAGACGATGTATTTGGCCCATAAAATGCCCAACATTTGGACTGACTGTGAGGCCACCAAGGGGTGCAACAATAGTATCTGTAGAATCTGGATTGAACATCCAGTACTTGTTTTAAGATGGGAATATGAAGCTGTCCCATTATTGATGCGTTAATGACATACATCTTGGCACAACATGAAACTGTGCTGGCAGAAGGACAGAAATGTCCTGATGTGAAATGTTGCTATTAGCTAAGTTTTATAGACCGAGCAGCTTTGGTTTAAAAGAGGAGACTTGGCTCTGCACACTAATTGCCATTCTGTTTTATTAAGCCCAAGCTGCTGCACTGTTCTTTATCTATTCACCTCTTCTCAATCAGCTGATTTTTATCTTTTAACCTATTATAAATCAGCTGGCTTCATCTGTTAACCTATTCTACCTATTCTAAATGAGGTGTTTTTATTTCTTAACCTTGAAAGACATAGGGACATATTTGCCTGATACATATATCACCTAAGATCTAATAGCACCAACCAGGGAATGTTCCCATTTTTTGCACAATTCATGCAGGATTTTGCTCAAAACCATTTTCAGATAGGAACTTACAGGAAATTACACAACCCTGACTCCAAAATAGTTGGGGCGCTGTGATAATATGCTCATCCTTTTTGACATATACTCAGTTGAAAACAGTACAAATATATTAAATGTTTTACTTCATCCACTTCATTCAATTTTGTAATTTAGTGCTTTTGAATTTGATGCCATCAACACGTTTCAAACAAGTTGGGACAGGAGCAACAAAAGACAGTGAAAGTTGTGGACTGATCCAAAAACACCTGTTTGGATCATTCCACAGGTAAACAGGTTCATTTACATTATCTACATTTTGCACACCACCTGAACTTTTTTGGAACTGGGCTTGTAAAAAAAAGTCCTATAAAGAACAGCTAGTTCAAGAAGCTGTTGACAGGCTGCGGCCCTGACAGTGCATGTCACACAGATTATGAAATATGACAATTTATTACAATTAGACATCCAAATTGTCAGGATTTGACCTAGTTTGACACACAAGAGTTGGTCTACTGGAAAACCTTTGGATAAAGGCATTCCAGCCTGCTGCCATTTTAAATAAGAAAAAACTTGGCTCAGTTTAGTCCCACCCCCAGTTTACTGGTTTACTGAATTTAACCAACCCATCCATCACAGAATGACTAATTTCACTTATGTGAGCAAGGACTAATGTAGTGCTCAGTTTCCGATGTTTTTGTGAGTGCAGCCAAGTCGAACATTGTCAGTATTTGCCAACAAGCACCCAACTATTGGTGGATGCTGTAGGTTCACTGAAACAAAGGGACAATGGCATTTTTTTTTAACTTAGCTTTTCTTCTTAATAGAAGAATCGAAACAGACAAAAACTGACCAGTTAGTAAAACAATTTGGCTCACCCCTGTTTCGTGGTCTGTCATTTGAAATTCTTATTCTTTCATACTTATTCAGATTTTTAAATTTTTTTTTTGCTACTACTAATACAACACTTCACTATCACTGACCCTGTTATGTGCTGCTTGTATATTTACTTCACTGTGAAGGAAGGGCATGTAGTTTCTGTTTCTTGCTTGGGAGCACTTTACAGTCCATTGCAGGCTAGCTGACCACCTGCTTTGTCCATGTTGAGTTTGCAATTTGCCAGTACCAAGAAAACAGCCATAACTATTTATATAATTTTGAGATTTGGGGATGGGGGGTGTTGTAACATTTGGTGGGCAGATTCGTCTTTATCCATGGAAGGAAAGCATTATGGAGCCAGATGGAAATATGGTCTGGACCAGTTTAAGCCAGCGGGGTGAAGGACTCAGGTGTTTGGGGTGGCTGGTTTGTTGCTGCAGGGGGGCAGTAGATCAAAGCAAGCACTCTGGTTGATCAACCAGAAGGGGGAGAAAAATACAAGTACCAGACTAGTATCCTGAAGCGAGTATTACTGTGTCTCACCAGGAGGTGAGGCTCTGCAACACTTTCTTATTGCTGGGCCACAGAGTGGTCAGTGCTGGGGCGATGGGGCTTAGAATCTCAGATGAAAGATTATTGTACAGGGATCTTTACCTGATTTAATCAAAAGACTGCATATCCCATACCCCCACTCACCAATTGCCTTCTAATACGTCAAGATTATTTTGCAAAAATGGGTGGAATAGGGCTCAAACTAATGATGCCAGTTATTTTCCAGATTCATCGATTTATCGTTTTGTCCATAAAATGTAAGGAAAACATGAAAATCTCCTATAACTTCCCAGAAGCCATTATGTATTCAAATTGTTGGTTTTATTTGACCACCCAAACCCAGTACTGAAATCATTACATTTAAGAAGTTTTAATCAGTGAATGTTTGGAATTTCTGTGTGAACAATTACTGAAACGATTTAACAATTATCAAAACACTTGCACATTCATTTTTTTGTTGATCTACTAATCAATTAATTGTCTCATTTTCGCAGCTACAGAGTATTATATTGATTAGCCAGTCTTAAAAGGAAAATCTGTAATTCTAGGAAGTGGCAACCTCTGCACTAACTTTATGATCACCTCAATGACCCAGCACAAGAGCAAAAGCTTTGTGCACTGTTTATAGATAGAGACAGACAGCCTTTCCCAAAAGAATTCAGCCTGTCTTGTACACTCCATGATAATGCATTTTGATCTCCAGTCAGCATTAACTGTTGCCCCACATGTTCCTAATGTTAACAGAAATCAACAAAATAAAAATAGCAGTTAAGGTATATCAGCTGTATTTGAGCCACATATCAGACCAAAACACACAATCTCTGTGGCCTCTGTATGAACACTTGCTACAGGAGCTGAAAATGTGTTGTCGGAGCGCCCCCACCAAAAGAAAGAAATGAACATCCAGAACACTCCAAGGACATCTACCACATTCTACATCAGATTAAATTGCAAAATTAACATGCAAACCTTGTGCATGTCCCCGCCCATGTCAGGCTGTCCTCTATGTACCTATCATCGGATTGTTGGGCCTTGTTCAGACTGCCAGCCCAAATCCGCTTTTTGGCATATCCAGATTGTATCCAGATTGATTTTGAGGAGGTCGGAAATGCAATTCTAATCGGATTCTAAAGATGCGTCTCACTTCACATGCTCTGGTCGCTCAAATCGTATTTCAAAGTGTCTTTTGCGTCACTTCACAGTGACAACATCAATCCAGTCTGCTACAGAGCAGCGTGGAGACCAACTCAGAGAACAGTCTGTGGACAGATGCTGAAATACATTTTCTTTCTGCGACTTGACAGCCCGACTGTCTGGAGGGCAAGAGGATGGATCTCCATTTCTCATACTTCTGTGTTGGAAAGCTGCGTCACCAACATAGTTACTGAGGCCTACGTCAACCCATGCAGATAGGTTGGTGATGTCTGGACACAGAACCCTTATAACAGAACAAACAGACTGTCTTAAAGATCTGATTTGAGAAGTAATTCTGATTTGCCTGAGTCTGAACAAAGCCTTTGTTAGCACACCCTCTGGATGTATTGCTTGAGGATTTAACTCACTCCCCCTCTGCTTTTTTCATTCCTTTTCCTTCCGTCTCATGCACTTGGCTTGGGGACAGAAGGGACAATGTCGCAGGCTGTGCGCCCCCCTGGATAGTACTGTCACCTGTCATTTGAGAGAAAGCCTCCAGAACACCTTTATTTACTCAGCAAGAAATGTAGCCTGTGTGTGTGCGTGTGTGCGTGTGTGCGTGCATGCGTGCGTGCATGTGTGTGTGCGCGTGTGTGTGGGTACCCTCTCTTGGGCCTGCAATGTTCCCAGGAGTCTTGCAGATGCATCAACATTAAGTATTAAGAGCCCTGCTGGGCAAAATAACAGTAGAGGTGGAAGGGTTACACAGGGCTGGGGGAAGACGGGGGTGGAGAGGGGGTGTAGGGAACCCAAAGGCAGAGAGAGGGCAGTGGGCTTTGGCCACCTTTCTCTTGCTTTCCCCTCATAGTTTTTTCAGGACTTCTACAGTGCAGCCATAACTTTTTAAAAGTGTCCTGCCATACACCGTCCACCAGGGACTGAAATCAGCACTCGCCAAATGTCAACAACATTTATCATTGGCAGATAAATCAATAGTGTCACCTGCCACACTAGGCGGTAACTTATTCCACTGTTTTTTCAAAGTTTTTTTTTTTTTTTCATTTGAATGCCTCAGTGATTCAGAGTTTTTGGCCTTAGGGCTCCTGGTCTTGTTCTTAAACTTTTCCCTTCTGACCACTGCTACAGCCTCTGATTGTGAGCCAATCAAAGCAAGGCAAAGCTGTGGCTCTGTATCAAAAAAGGCTCTTGATTGGCTGCCTGTTCTGCTGGCTGCCAACAAAGTGATATTGTGTTTCTGTGTAAAGTGTTTCTGCATTGCCTGGATAGTTAACTGGCCTAGCGTTACTTGATAATTAATATTAAAATGTGAACAATTTACCTTCAATGAGTGTGTGTGTGTGTGTATCTGTGTGTGTGTGTGGTTCACTTCATAATGAATTGGTGGATCCAGTAAGAGAGAGACAATTGAAGCTTAAAATGAAAACTTAATCTGGTCCTGTCTCTTCATTGAATGTTTCACAAAATGATTCTTCGCTGGATTATATTTGCCAACCAATGCCAGTGCACTTTATTGCCCCCTACTCACCTTCAAAAGCCCCCAGATCTCCTGTCTTCCATTGCCATATGCTGACTCATCTGTTATTACCTCTGTCCACACATTATCTGCACATTTATCTGCTGGTTTACAATGTCCTTTAAAGCAGGAGTGATAAGTTACAGACAGGTTGCATTCATTTCCTCTGATGGAGGGTGGTGTGAGTGTGGGTGCGATGCATTGCTACCAGAGGGCAAAGATTCATCAGGGCCGCTGCAAGTCACGGCCGCATTGATGGAAATTCTAACAGCGCTCATAGGCTGCCATCAATCAGCCAATTTCTCCCCATTTTTTCTTTCTTCGGATCTTTCTTTCCTAGCTTTGTCTTCATCACTTTTGCGTCCCCCCCGTCTCTCCTCCTCAACCATCAATTGTTCTAACCATAAGCACATAGGTTACATCTGTCTACATCCACTTGCAATAGCTCAGCTTTAAAATTTGTCAAAGTGCCTGCATAATGCAGCATTTTTAACCCTGCCTGTTAGAACAGACATCTACAAGCCTGCATTTTTTTGTTCTCTTCTTTTGACAGAATGACAGAAATACAGTGAAGCATCAGATACTTACAGCAGGTCTATAGAAATGTAATGCATCATTAGCAGTCGTAGTCTTTCTATTCAAGTGCAGCAACAGCAGGTGTAGCTATAAAATGGATATTTGTGTGGCATGTCTCGCCTTCCAGTTTCTCCTTTCTCATCTCTTTTTTAAATTATTTTCTCATGATGCCTGATAAAATCAGGTTTTACATTCATGGAATCATTTTGAAGTAAATAGCAGTCAGGATTAACCTACAATGTTATTTGTTGTAACCTTACAGGACTGCAACCTTCTGGCAGCTTTGTCCTTTTCTTCCTCACCAAATCTTAACATAAAAACCGGACAATTCAGCCTTTGTGAAAAGTTGGTGTGTGGAGACACTCATCCACAGTCAGAGGTCACAAAACAGCACGAAGTACATCCATCTCATTATTACCACAAAGACAACTCAGTATGTCCTTGCTTTCTTGGGAAAATCAGTTTTAGGCTTTCTCGCTGTCTTCCATTTGTCTGTTTCTTGTCTATTATGTCCATTTTTATGTTAGGGTCAGTCAACCTGACACCTGTTCATTTCTCCTCTATATAAAAATGCTGTAATGGAAAATCAGAAATGTGTATTGTCATCCAGTTGCCTCACCTTGCTGCGAGTTGTGCCGCAGTGTGAGTGGTGTGCTGAATAGTCACAAATGCCTGGCTAAGGGTGCTCCCTGAAGGCACCACACCAAATCAATGTCAACATATCCACTGGGGGGTTTCAGCCACCACCAAAGTACTCGTTTAACACAATACACTGTTATTTGCCCAGCTGGGACTCTCTCAAACACATATTATATTTTCCTGCTGCTTTTCACAAATACCACTGCCCTGATGCATTGCGTGACATGGTGGGGTTATTTCCTTTCTCAGGCCAGAATGGATGATCATTGCATTTTCCCAGCATGCCATTGAAGGAACTTGTTTGACTGTTGGCTGTAACGCTGGCTGTACATACCTCTCCTGAGGTCCTCTCCTGGTGATATTACTCTTACATCAGCACCACTGCTTGACAAATACACACTTAAGCATAGAGGATGATTTTTATTTTGAAAGTAAGATCTAAGCATGTGAAGGCATACAAACAAGTGGTGATTAGAAAGGTTCTGAGAAAAATTGTTGCTGCTTTTTACAACAGAAAAAAATGACATCACAATTCACATTATCAATAATTCATGCAGCTTTTTTTGATCTAGCTTAGTGCCTCTCAATGTAATTATGCAAATATTATATCAAAATGCAAACTGCTTAGGGATTTAGGTGAGCAGAGCTCAGAAGGTGTCTGTAGACTTGGAGAAAATAAAAGGATGAAAGTTTATTGTGGCAGGTATTATATAAAGCCTACACTCATCCAAACTCACCAGAAGCAGGAGAGCATGAGAAAAGAATGGGCAAATGTTTAAGATGGTGTCTGAATCCATACAGTAGCGTTCCAGGCCAGGTATCGTACTTGACTTGGAGCGTTTTCAAAGTTTGAAAAAAAAAAAGAAAAAGAAAAAAAGTGTTTTTTCCATATGAATCAACTTCTCTTCGACTGGCACCTCTGCAGTCTTGCCATCAGAGGATTCCATCATTCTGTGAAACTCTGAGAAATTGCTTTCAAAAAGGGAACCATACTTGGAATTTCAACATCTGTAAATCATAAAACACACCAAGGACTGTCTAAATGGATTTCTATCGTTTCCCTGTACTTACAGTAATGGGTGTGCTATTGCATTAATCAGTGCACTAATGTTGAATTTGACTTTTAAAAAGAATATTGTTAGGAACGAGAAATTTCCTTTTACCACACATTTAAAAATGATTTATTCTAACAAGAGAAAAATCAAATACTGTATTTCATGTGTGATCTATACCAGTGGGTCCCAAAACTTTTTAAATCAAGGCAGGAATTTGCTTTTTCATGTCACTTTATGTCATAGCTGCATATTTAACAGGGGTGTTAATAAGATAATATTGATGATTGCTTATTGATACAGGATTTGAAAATGTAACATCAGATGTTGTTAAGCATTTCCACAAAGTATTATTAAAAATGTTGCAGAACCATCAGCATATAGCTACTTAAACCTTCAGTCATTCAAGGCCATGCCAAACATAATGCTGATTAAGCTGATCATCACTGCTAGTTCAATCTCTCTGTATTTCAAAGTATACCGGAGTTTTTAAATCTGGAGTCTGTGATGACTTCCTCACTGTGGCACACTAATAGCGATGTGTTACGTCAACCAGCAATGCAGCATTTGTTTTTCTCAGAGCTGAAGTCGGAACAACAGTGTATGCTACACTAATTGTTTTAGAATTACAGTACTACATATGAGCTTGTAAAATCTGTATATGGTTTTGTGTATGTAATATTAATTTTGGCAGATAGATTTATGAGATTAAATATTTGGAAGGACCCTTGTGAGAATTTCAGTGAGGGTGGTAATGAGTAGACTGAGACTGAAAGACAAAGGAGGGCAAAGCCCAAACATCTGTGTGATTTTTTTCTTCTACTTCAGACAATACTTGGAATCAGTATTCTGATGGATGTTCTGTACTCTCCCCTGCTTTGTATGTTAAAAGTCACTATTGCTTCCAGAGGGCCTGTACGTGTGGATTGTGACAGCTACAAGCATTCATATATAGACACAGTAAAGTCATTGTCACAGGCCTGAGGGGACCAAAAGGTCAGAGCCTCAGTTAAAGTAGAGATGTCCTTATGGTGCTTTTGTGATCCTCATCCTGATTATAGTTTTTTATATTAATAATATATCAAATAATAATTTGATGATAGATCAAATAATATAGATAGGATAATAGTCTCAATCTCAATAATATATATATATATATATATATATATATATATATATATATATATATATAATTCAGTAATTTTTTGACAAAGACAACAAACCCTGAAGGTGGAACTAGGAAATGTTTTTCATTATTGCTTAAATAAAAGCTTATGTCAATTAATTGGCTTTAAACAACTTTATGAAACCGACCATCCTTCAATTCAATACAGCCACAGCTTCTATTTTTCTTTTGAGAGTATAATATTGTATACATACCCCTCAAAGTTGCTGTATGGGGTCCTACTCCAGGGCCACGCATCACTGTACCATGTGAAATTGTACCATGGTGCACTCTTACCAAAACTGTCATTCTGTCACTTAACTCTGTCCATGTGAAGATCCACCTCTGCAGAGCTAAAACTGGGCCCACACTGCAACATAATTAAGCTATTGAACATACTGTACACACACTCATGAAAATGACTAAAGTAAACTTTAACATTGAAGTTATGATAGTAAACAGTAATCTCCATGGAGCAGTATTTGTTTTTTATGACCCGTCCTCATCTCCCTCTGTGTGTAACTTTGACAATTTTGCTGTCTTACATCTGCAAAATGTGGAGTTGAGACAGTGGCTGCAATAAAGATTACTCTTCAGCCCCTAGGAATGACTGTGAATTATTAATACACAAACACATTAGTAGAGGATTATTAGCTGTGCATTGTGCTGTCAGCGGGCTACAGCTGTGATTGGCAGATTAGGGCCCATTTGCCTGTGTAGGGATTATGATATTAGCTGGGCTGCCAGGCAGTGAATGCGGCACTTGGCAGACATGCAGACATGCTATGGTATGTTTACATTTGGTTTTTCGTGCTTGTCTGTGTATGATTTCCGGTTTCAATTTAGGAAATCTATCTGCGTTAGTGTGTATGGAAGGAGGGTCGAACCATGTTTGCTCTCATGTAGATTCCATATGATACTTGTTGGTCTTTTCAGCTATATCTTCCAGGGCAATGCTCATTCTCTCGCTATACTGCTTCTACAGCCACATGTTTGACTTCTCTGTGGCCACCAGTGCTCACTGTCTTGCCAGTATAGTCTCCTCTGCGTGATGCAGTTTCTTCTGCTACAGAGGTGCACTCTTGTCTCATGCAACCCTGCTGTTTTAGCAGCTCCAGGGCTGCTAAAACTCTGGAGCAGTCAAAATAAATACACCGGATCTAATTCAATCTGATACCAGTTTCATCCTGGATCCATATCTATCCATAGGTGCATATATCTGTGATGTCTCTACTTGAGCAAATATCACAGGATCACTGATAGAATCCCAGTGCCTGTCCAGAAAAAATCCTCACTCCTCCACAGAGGGGTGACGCAGAGGATCAGATACAGTCTGCCTGTGTGTCGTTCTAGTCAGCATGTCTTGTTATCACTCTCAGTTTGGGTTGTCTGCCTCTCTGTCACCACATAGACCCGGTCGTAGGAAACACCATCTTGCAACAGCGCGCTTCACAAGCTGAGAGGCACACTCAGCGCTCACCCAGCCCCAGCACGCAGAGTCCGCAGTGGTTCATTCACAGGCCATTTTTCATGGCTCCTCAAGTCTTTAACCTTCTCTTCCCGTCCCTTTCCACGAGGTCAGCAATATCAGCTTTATGAAAGCCATGTAAACTCTCACTCATGGACCTTGTGTATCTTTTTCCATTCACCCTTCCTGTTTCCTTCTCCTTCAGCACGTTTGTTCTGCTACAGTGTGGTAGTGCAGTATTTTCAGAAATGGATCAGAGGAGAGAACGGGGCTGTGGGGGGCTGACGGGGTGGAGGGTGAAGGCATGGGCAGGTTGCCGGAAGGCTCTGCACTGTGCCTGGCCTTGTCAAATTGATTGATGAGAAAGGCAAGCTTGTGTTCTTGGCAGGCTGGGGATTCATCCTCCTGGCTGTGCTGATACACTTATCTAGGTTTAAAGTGTCGGCGGCGGCGGCGACGGGAGGGGTTGCCATCACACCGCAAGGGTGTTAATAAGGAGATTAGGCTGCTGCACATCATGCCAAATGAGATCGGGCACCGGCTGTTGCACATGCTACAATGTCATACGAACGCATGCACACGCTTCCTGGTCGTACTGAACACACACCCAATCGAATGGCGTGGAGTGATAGAGAGCCTGGAAAAGAGATGAGGGTGCACATGTTGTAAGTCCATGTTTTCTGTCTCTCTGACAATAAAATCTGGAAGGAATACGGCATCACTGACTAAATGGACGACAACAAAAATGGGGGGAAAAAACGAACTGCGCAGGAAGGCTCCTGTTCTGACAAATGATGTTCCCCCTCAGAGGCTTTATAGTTCTCCAGGTCCCCTTCAGGTTCATTTCTTTGCTCGTTTTTGCGGAATGACCCAGAGGTCTCTCAGTATCATAGAATGAATCACAAAGCAGTGGAAACATTTCTCTCTTGTGTGTGATGTTGACAAATGCAGCATGAGATCAGTGGGACACACTGGAAATTCAATGCAACTGAATTTATAGCATCAGTCTGAGTTGAAAATAAACCAAGCTTATTCAGTTTACCCAAAGCCTAACCTCTCAATGTCAAGACCAAAGAAAGAAAACAAAATATACGTTTTTAGGGACAGAAATAAATTGCTATAAGGAAATTTAATTTCTCTTTCTGTCTGTTTTTTATGGTTTACAATGAATCTCTGTTACTCAGTTATTTCTGTATTCCGCAGTGGCTGCCCTTAAAAAACGCTTTGAATCACACTAAGAAAGCTTTGATATCCTGCCTGCAAACAATGGAAATTTGGAAGTCCTTAGTATACGTGATCAAAGGGAATCTGCTTCGTGCAATGATGACAACACACTCACAAGCACACAAATAAGCACACATACAAACAGGTAAGCGCACACAAACAAACAATTTTTAGGTCATGAAAATTTTTGAAGTTATACTGAACCAACACCTGGTTTATGAAACACTAATATATGAAATTATAGAAACAGTAATATCTTGGAAGCAGAGCGCAGTAAATATCAGGTGCAGCCTTGTTTTGTTTTTTTAAAAAACAGATTTTGTAGCATTTGGGAAAGAAAGCCTTCAACTTTCATCTCCGCACAGACAGCTCCTTCCTTCCCAGAACAGTGCTGGAGGGAGAGGAAAATGTTCTTTCAATTCTTTCACCATGAAAGAAAGTTCAAATTGCATTGCCACGCCATAGCACTGAGGGGGAAGGGATTTGTCTTATAGATGTGACATTATCTTAATCCACTGTCCAGATCCGAGTGCGGAGAAAAAGATGTCAGTTATATTTTCATTCTTGCCATATTCTTATGCCTTCCCACAACATGCAGTGCTATTAAAGTACTGTCTGTGAGGGTTTGAGAAATAGCAGCCACAGCTGACTTCAATAAGCAGTGTGAGTTGCATCATGCTGAACAAACAAGCCAGAACTATCTTGAGCAAAACTTCTCTGTCCAAACAATACTTGTCCTGTAGTAACAATCTGGTATTTCAGAGGCGCTTTTATAAAAATGCAGAAATCAGAACAGGTGTTGAAATGTACTTGGAATTTGAGTGAGTTTTGGCTAAAGGCAAAAACCTTCGAGCAGTGAGTGAAATCTGCATCAGTGCTTTCGTTCAACCAGGTCCACACCCCCGAGCCCTCGGTGCAAAGCAATGAGGTCAATCTTCCCACCAGTGATAAATGAATGAATGAAATCTTTATTGCTTCCCATTACATCCAACCCCAAGAGAGCAGCAAATAAATGCATACAGCAATTTCTTTTTCAGCCTTTATTTATCCAGGGAACGCTGAGTAAAGATTTTAGACTAGACTAGGCTCTTTTTCAACACCACCCTGCTTCACACTTACGCAGAGCTGTAGCAAGGAATTATTGACCCTGTGTCCAGGAGATGACTCAAGACCCACTCCGCCTAAGTCACCACCATTTCTCTAGCCATGAAAAACATCAGTGTCAACACAGCCACACCTTAAATGCACTTCAAAATATGTGTTTACGAATCAGCTACTACAGTGCTAACCAGGTGTCATAACCCTTCTATCACAAGTCATCCTTGTTTACACAAAAACAAATGAAATCAATACGTTTTATTCCTGTGCATTCCAGTTTCTCAGATCACAACAGCTGTTGTTACTTAAAACAAAGAAAAGTATTGTTGGCATGTTTGCAGAGTTCTATCAACCCTTGTACAAAAACTGGAGCAATGTGAAATAAGAAGTATGAATTTTTAATAAACACACATTTGAGGAGAGTCGTCCAGAGGGATGGATCATTACCACTATGCGCACCACCGGTTAAACATACTGTCTGCTGGGAGTCGCCCAGTAGAAGACAGACTTCTTGTCTGGCACTGAGTAGCTCTGCAGAAGCAGTTTTATTCAGCATACAACATTCATACTACATGAATAATTGAATCTTTACATTATGATGTAACTTTTGCCCACCGCAACAGCCAGGAAAATGTAGGTGGAAAAATGAGTCAGTAAGTGCCTTTAAGAATTTAACCCTCAAATTCTCTAGTGGAGCTGAGCTGTGACGAACAGTGTGGATGTGGATATGTTGGGCAGCTCTCAGCGGCCAGCAGCAATGCCCCAAGAAAACTTATACTCATGAGTGCTACTAAATAGTGAATCTTCTGAAACACTTTGTTGCAAAATAACATAAATAATCAAATCACTTTTCTATCTAGGAAGCCTCCAGTGAACCAATTGAAGGGTGTGTGTGTTTATGTGCACATACCAAAGTTTTCAAGAGAATAGATGAGGAGTTGCCAAAGATGCCTGTACGGCTGCATGACTGTAAAACAAACAAAAAAAATCTGCATCGAAGTCTTTTAAATGTGATTAGTCAGGTACAGTCATGGGATGTAACTAAGGACATTTACTCAAGTACTGTACTGTATTATTTTCAGGTATTTCCATGTAATGAAACTTTATATTTCACTTCCACTAGACCACTAGACTAGACAAGACTTTCAAAAACAAGTAAATATATCTAACCTCAATGAACCCAGAAATACCTTAAAATTAGTGTATTTTCACTAATAACAAGTGCATATTTCTTGATACAAGTCAAATATATGAGACTTAATTTCTCAATATGTTGAAAAATATTCTTAAAGTAAATACTAGTGCCATCATCTTGACATAATGTTAAATGTTTAAATATTAAGTGGCAGTTTAAAGTAGGCTACTGTGCCAACTGTACTAATATATAAGTACATATTTTCTGTTGCTTCATTGAAAATAAAACAGTGGATTCCATTTGGCTGTCATGTGTTTTAATTACGTGAAGAGATAAAATTGTGTCAAAGTCATGATTTCTTATTTCATGCTTGAAGTAAGAAATTATTAGCTTTGAAAAAGCATTTTTATACTTGTGAGTGTTGATGAAACAGCTTTGTAGCTGTTGATATTCTAGTTTCAAGCATGCATTAATCAGAATAGATCATAAAATCTCAGTAACAAGCTGTAATATCTTATTGAGATAATTTAGGACCAAAACACTTAAAACAAGTCACAAACTCTAACATAAAAACTGCTTAGTGAGAAGAACTATCTTATCAGACAAAAAATAATCAACTATCACCTAAATCTAAGATATTTCATCTTAGATTTCAGTTTTTGCGGTTTACTATACTTGTATTCCACTACATTTATTTGACTCTTTGGACTAGTAAGAATGGAAAAAAAGGTACGACAAAACCAACAGAAGTTTGAGGAAGATGTTAATTGAGCAGTCTGTACACAACCACACATTGTCCATAAGCAGCATAAGGGAAAACACCCCTGTGGATGAACTGCAGATGAGCAGAGGCTTTAAGATTTTACATACAAACTATATAAACATTGTGTAAACTTGGATGCATACAGTATAATAATAATAAAAATTATGAATTTGCTATAAAATTAAAATGCTTATACTTGAATAATGAATAAGTAGTAACAAATTAATAATGTATAAAAATATAACCACAACAAGGTTAGCACTGCGCAAGTAGGAGTGGCTTCATCAACACCATCAATCTTCCGTTTGTCCTCATGACAACAGGAAATTGAAATTGTTTGCAGCATAAATTTGTTTAGCAGCTCAACTTTAATGAGTTTTCAACATTTTGGCAAAACATGACTCAGAAAGTAACTGCGTGTCACTTGAAAAATGAACTGACATACAGTATTCAGTTTTAGGCTTTGGATAAAAGGGATATTACACAACTCATATTATTCACCTAACCTATCCTATCCTTATTACAAGCTGCTGTTCATAGTTTAACAACCATCTACTATCAATGAATGCTGTTGATCTTCTCAGGGGTGATCAATGAACCAATTAGTGGCTTGCAATTTGTAAAGCTGCCTAAGGTGCAGCAGGGTGCTATGTGGTAGCATTACTCCTCGTCTGCTGGGAGCAGCAGTCTACCTAAAGGGTGTGTTGCCTGAAGTTTTTGCTCCAGTGGTCCAATGTACATAAAGCTTTTCACAGCTTTTCACTGTGAACAAGTGAAAGGAATATCCATTCCCTAACAGCTGGTAGAATTAGTCATGATTAGTGGTTGAAATGTCTTGTATTCACCTGATTATTATTTCACTTCTCATTCATCTTGCTTACTCTTACTAGAAATGATTTAGTGAAATAGCAAACCTGCTTCTTGTGCATTTATTTATTCCTGTATAACATAACCTCTGATTCATTACTAATGCGGTGAATCACATAACTGCGTATAACTTTAGGCAAATTTGCATTATAAATCCAAATGTAATGCAAATCCAATTAAGGGAGTCCAAAGTTAGGCAAAGATTTGATTGGAGACTGGTGTTTCACTCATAAAAAGAATTTATCCTGGGCTGAGCTTCCCTTGTGGCACATATAATCTTATTGGTTGAGTTACATATTAATTGGCAGAGCCAGAGAAATACAGGCCGTATATAAATTCCAAGATTGCTGCTGTGTGCTTGCAGCAACATGTGATCAATTAAGACTGGCAGTGGTTATATTCCCATCTGTTTTGGATGACTCTGTGCTCCAAAACTCAACCCCGTTTGGCTGTATTTTTCCTGGAATGAACGTCAGGGCTTCCCATGGGTATTCCTCTGTATTCATGTTGGCTGAGTCAATGTTTGATGTATCTGCAGGAATCTTTCTGGTAAACTTTTGACAATTCTTTGTCTGTTCTGTTCTGTTTTGTCTTGTATTGTGCTTTGCAATGAGATATTGCATCATGGAGGACACAGCATGCAGAGTGTGGGAGGAACAAGTTAGCTCACAAAAGAAAGCTTGAACGGTAAAAAGCTTACCTTAGTATGGATAGTTTAAACTCGGAAGGTCAGCTAAGCAATACCAAACTCGAAGAGCTGATACAACAAATTGCCTGAAGATGTTGCATGGTTCTGACAAAGTCTTGGATTGTGTCCAATGTAAACATTTTGAAAGTTGTTTCTACAATATCTGCACGTGGCAACTATGGTTGGGGCTTGATATAGTTATTGGCAAGTGAACAAAGGTATGGATAGGGTTAGTAAACTAACACACCTGTTTCAGGGTTAGGGAAGGATTGTGGTTATGGTTGATAAATAAATGAAATAAATGGTATCATGGTTAATTCCATCTTCCATCTTTCAGTCAGTGTGCAAAGTGCATTCCACTCGACAATATTATAGTAAGTGAACTTTTGTGCCAACTGAAGTTTATCCTTCAGTGAGAAAACATCCAGAAAACTGCCTCACAGAAATATTTGAAAGTCCAATGTGCACATTTTTTTTAAAAGCAACTACACAGGTAGATTGAACCACTGTATGCAACAGCAATGTATCTGTGATGATGACAGAACTCTGTTCTGGTCTGAACTCTGAGTGTGCGACATGACCACCTTGTTAATTACATAGTATTTAGATACTTGAGTAAAATGTTTAGGCTCAGATAATAGTATCAAGGGCAACACACAGCAGCAGCATACAACATGCATTGAAACACCCAGCCTTCGTTATTTTCTATGTAAGCCCGCCCTCAACTGCCATCAAGATGCATGAACATGAACATTATCACATTTACTGCCGTTATTGCCATTTTACAGTTACTGTATCATGACCTCTGTGTGGTGTTGTCTGTGTGCATCAAATGACAAAAGACTAGGCCTGTAGGTGTTGCCTTTCACCCCACAGTATCACATGCCTTTCCTCAATGACTATTATATATCCAAGTCAGGGAGAGTACTGCTCATACTCAAGCATGCGCCACTGTGCGTACATTTAGGAAGACAAGGAGTAACTAATGTGCAACCCCTAATGGCCCGTGTACCTTTCATCCAAAGCTGTGTTCAACTTGATTGATAACAGGATAAACAAATATACAATGCATTATTTAGTTATTTAGTAAATCCACAAACTTTTCCTGCTTTCCTCTTCAAATCAGCAGTTGGATCACAGGACAGACAGCACAATTTGAATTTTCATTCAGTATTCTTATTCTGCTGATGCTCGTAAAATCGCTCATGGGAGCCAAATCATTCTTAGTAATAGGAGAAACTGGGTTTTTCTCGCTTGGGTAGATCTTTGGTCTTTCACATTGCAGGGGCCAATGACTATCAAATTAACATAATTATTCATTAATATGCAAATGAGCTCAGATGTCCAATAAGCAACAGATGTGCACTTCTTGCAAACAACAGCTCAATGTGAAAAACTGCACAGAGATGACGACACAGAATAGGACAGAGTGCACGGATTATTTATTACAATGCATTTAATCCCCTCTTATTGTTTTTTCATATCTAGAGCATTAACGTTGAAGATCCATACGAAATCAAATTCTCCTTCAGCACCAAGCCAAAAAAACTCATTGTCATAAACAACAAAAACATCTGGAAGAGACCAGCTCAGAAAGAATGAGGACGATAAACGAACAAAGAACCACACGGATGATTTACATTTACTGGTATTTCTCAGAATTATGTTTCTGACAGGTGCTTGATATATAGGAAGGCACTTTTACTCAGGATAATCCATCACTGCTATATGAAGTGACCCGCACTTCTGTGAGAAGTCAGTTGTAAAAGGCTATAATTAAAGGACATCCAAAAACACATTCAAATTCAAATACATTCTTACGAGTGCTTCACAAAGCTATTAAAAAGAAAAGCATGGCTATTGTTGAAATGTAAGACATCATCTACAGTACAACACATGTATATACACTAGCTGCTCCTCTGGCTATGACCTGGACACCAACTGCATGGCCAGCCCAGTCTTGAGCAGCATTATCTGGTTCAGTGCTATGAAATGATGACGGCTCCATGGATGACAGATAAAGACAGGTACTAGTCCATAAAATGACTCTTCTGTCAGCACCTTTCCTATAGTGCTGCTCCAGGTTAGTATTCATTTGGATGTAATAATGAAAGTAAACGATATAAGGTGCCAATTATTGGAATCACCTGTGGTGGAGGAATAGATCTTGTTGTACTGCATTGTACTGCATATATCTAATATACTGTACATTGTACATTAACATTCTTGAACCCTTACATAGTTAGAAACATGCTGGATTATGAACTGGTCAAGGCAGGTAACAACCCTAGGGCCTCAGACTCTCAGAGCCCCACATTCACTGTGTGGCAATTTTTACAGTCAAACTTTACAGTCATTCGAAGAATTGCAAATTTGTTTGGTAACACGCACCACTGCATCCAAATATAAGCCTGACATAGAGAGGGCCTTTAGGTGGTTCCTGTGTTTTTATCTAATCTTGTAGCCAAGCCACACGTCAATGTCATGTCTTAAAACAGTTCATATTTCAGTTGATATTATGCTTACATAAAGCTTATTCTTAGATGAATTTGTGTTTAATCAAATAATCACAAATTAACTGACATGGCACACCTGTTTTTTTCTGAGGTAAAGTAGGTTGGGGCACTATTGGGGGCATTGGGGCATTATTTTTTTAGGGCACCCTTTTTCAAATTGATATCCTACAGTTTGGCATATGTTGTCTTACAATACCATTCGTTTCCAGAAACATTAGGGGACCCATTTGATTCTTCACTACAACTTCTTCTGCATCCTGACCCATAAATGTAAAACCAGTGGCTTGGCATGCAAGGATATAGAACATGCTCCAAATGTAGCTGTGCTACTCTGATCATTGGTGTGTATGTAAGTGGTGAACTTAACAATCACTGGAAGTACTTTTTATGCCCCAGCCTCTCATCTTATTAAACGTCCATTGACTCAGTCAGACTGCAATTAATGAATGCTCTCTTGACTTCTGAGCTCAAAGCAAAAAAAAAAAAAAAAAGAAAATAATGCAGTGATGCCCCAAACATAAGCCGGTGCCTCATTCACCGGGACAGTGGCACAGACAGTGTGAGTAGCTCAGAGCTTATGTACACAGCCTGGCTGAGCTTCCAACAGATGAAAGACTCCTCCTATTTTCTCGTCTGCCATTCTGTTTGAAAGTGATGTTAATATGCATTGTGTGGGGCCTACTGGGGTATTGCAGGGCATAACAAACAATGTGACTTCCCCTCAGGATTTTTTCATCTGTACGGAACGGAACTCATTGGGGGATTTCAAATAACTACTGTAATACCACTGTTCCTATTACACTCTTTTTCTGTCTTCACTCCCTCCCCTCTTCCTCTCAAGCACCACCAATTATTTGACTGGCGTTGAGCAAGCTGCTCTGTGAGCCACCTGCTCGTTATTCATTGTTACCCCACCGCATCTCTGGAGTGCCTTGTCCCCTACGAAGAATTACCAAGACCTCAGTCTCAATCAATGAGCTTTAGTGGTGAGAGAATGCATTAAGGAAACAATAGACCATGCATGGTGGCACGCTTATTTCACAATGTCTAGATGAAAGGATCTCAGCTGCCTGAAATCATTTGCATGCACTAAGAAAACACAAAGTGAAAGTTGAAGTTTCACATGAAACCCTGTGTTGCATATGGGAATTTTCTTCAGCTGAAAAATATGCAGCCGTCGTTTTCTGAACGGCAGGGGACGAAGCACTTTTCAGAGGAATTATCTCTCCTCCAGAATTACGCATTTGAGAAATAGCAGAGTGCTGGCTAATTTGTCTTAATCTGCATGGTAGATATCACTCCCTGCATGTGGTACATATGCTCACATATTGACAGAGGTGATACCTGTGGTGTGTGATCACACCCCTTAATGGATGTCAGGTTGAGCTTGGAGTCTCTAAGTGGATCATACCCTCACTTCTTTATTGTAGATTCTTGCAGATGTGTATTTGCAAATATCAAAGATGAACCTATAGCTCTGTTCAGGAAAATAGTTCTATAATCATTCTGAGGTGGTTCCTTCGTGTCACTGCTCCATCATTATAGTAAGTATCTTGAAACACACATCAGTAATCTGTTTAATATAGAAGTACCAGCATGGATGTCCAACTATGTTACAGACCTTTGGTTTGATTGTTGGGAAGTAACTAAGATAAGATAAGATAAACCTTTATTCGTCCCACAGTGGGGAAATTCACAACTATAAGTACATTTACTCAAGCAATGCACTTAGGGTACTTGTGCTTTTCTTGAGTTTGCAGAGAGAACAACTGTTCTTCTTTATTATATTTATTTGACAGCTATAGTAACTAGTTACTCCACAGATTCATATTTTTTGTAAATGATGTCACCTATTCATCGATTTCTTTGCACCTCCTTGCCCTCCCACACAACACACATACATGTGCACACTTTTCAGTTAAAAATGACACCCTGATTGTGGGTATAGGCATTTATTTTGACAAATTTAATGTTAAAATGACTTTTTATTTGTTTTTGTTTTTTTATGTCGTTTATGGTGAAAAACATGTTAAATATTCATTAAAATGTTCATAGAAAATGGAATTAATAAACCTTGCAGGACCACTGGCAGGTCTCTTAGGTATCTCAGAGTGGCATCCACTTTGGGAATGACAGGCTTAAACTACTCATTAGACTTGTCATGCCTACATATTATATTATGGTTTTGATCATACTCGTGATTTACATGGAGATGAGATGCTCAGTTTTAATGCTCCCTTTGACGCCTCCATTTTCAGCCACTCTGTCGCACTTCTGATGGAGTTATCTCAACAGTTGATGAAGAAACCCACTTTGGTTTCTGACTGCCTGAACACACTGGCTGCATTTACCACTCTACTTTCGCACCCATAAAACAAGTGCGTCAATCGAAACGATGCCCTCCACATTATTGTTGCCCAAGTTTCACTTTCATTTTTATGGTTTTTTTTTTATTTACAGGCTTGGAACTACTCATTTCATTGGAGGAGGAATCTGCTCAGATAGACAGAATCAAATTTCCCGGATACTACAAATATGGAAATATACTAGTATGCATGTAAACACATTTAATGATCTGATAATACAATACATTCGATGACACTGAGATTGTTATTGTGCATGCATAGTATTTTGCTTATTATGTAATAATATGTGTGTACCTTTACTGAAGTAAAATCTCGAATGCAGGACTTTATTTAATTAAAATGTCCTCATACCACTGGTCTTTAGGTTTTAGTGAAAAACTATGAATAGTAAAAATCATACTGTGGATACAACATTGAGTTACATTGGGTGTCTACAGCATGAAAGTAGGGTGGAATTCAGAGTCTAAATAAACCCACTGAACACATTCTGTAAACGTATTAAAGTAGTCTGGAAACACAGGTTACTTTGTGTGATTGTGCATGTGAGGCAGCTTTGAAAGGAAAGGACAGAAAGGCACATTGACCAAGAATACAATGACAATCACAATCTCCTCATTTTCTATTGTGCATGGTTGTGTAGGAAGACAGAGGAAAAGGAATAGTTGAAGCATGACCAGCAGCGGATCTATCAGGACATTGTTTGTAAAATTAACTTGACCTTTTTTACGTGTAAGGACAATGCTCGTGTTCATGCAGGCATTCACACAAAACACAAAAACCTTCCTGATGAGCAGCTATTGTGAATGGTACAAGGAGACCCGCTCACACATCCCCACTACACAGTGTATGAAGGGCAGATGTTTTCCTTTTTTCATTATGATCTAGTACATTTAGGGTCAGGCTGGCCTCATTTCTCAATAGGGTTTCCTCTGCGTCAGTAAAGCTTTCTCCCACTGCAGTGAGAAACATATTGTAGCATATAGATCACCCTCTGTCTTCCCCTTCATGATTGAATTGCCATTAGTGTTGTGCAGATTACTTTGCCTTTCCATCTTAATGATCTAACTGAGAATTGACCTGCTAGAATGAATTAGGTGAGCACATCAATAAACAACAGTAACACCACGGCCAAGAGTTTCAAAGAACCAAGTCAAGCTTTCAGTTCCTGCTGATTATGCAAAAAAGCCTAAAGAGCCTCCTTTATGAAAACTTTCTATCTGATGCAGTGTTTGACAACCTTTTTGTCATTATAATCCATAACACAACAGACATTTAATAAGAACAGAAGAAAGTGAAAGTATATGTAGTACATCTTTTAGTAAATATAAAAATTCTGACTTCTATAATAGATGTAACGTGCGTGAATGTTAGGTTCAGGTGAAAATCTCTCCCACAGCCTATCAGCAAATAATACCACTTTGCAGGTTATCTCAAAGCATATCGCATATTCTGGTTATTAAGTTATCAGGATGAGCAGGTCACTTGGGTAATGCCAAGGATTATCATTCTTAATAAATCCTTCCCATGTTGCCATAGGGAAAGTCACACTGGCAAGATTTCAAGCTCAGTAAGCCAAACTTCAGCAGACTGCTCTGTCTGTACCCGGCTCATGCTAAGAAGTTAAATATATTTCAAGGATCTTAGTGAAAGTTTTTGCTCTTTGAAACTTTTTTCAGGTACAAGGCAATTATGAGCTAATCATTAGTCATTTAGTAGCTGATAGCAAGGACCTTATTCTTTCTGTCAATGTGCCTCAGGCCTTATTATTATGCTGGACATCTTACATTCCCTATTTGACGTGGAATGGATGTTTGCCATCCTGGGGACCCCTCCAGTAAATGAGGTCGATGCATGGTCCTCACCTGGAAATGGATTCAATTGCAGCCACATATTACAAATGACTCGTCTGTCTTGTAACATATGAACCTGTATAACACAGCCCTGCCCCCTGGTCAAGAACACTTGAAGAAGCACAAGGATTGTTGCCACCTGCTTAAACTTAGAAGCTGCCTCCCAAAAATAACATTGTAATGCACTGCCACAGTTGATTAAACTGCAAAACCTCATCTTGGAAGCAGGTGCGAGGTGCAGCGCAGAGCTCTCTTCTGTAAGCTTGTCAGTGCAGTAGTGGCTGTTCTTTAACCGCAGGTTTGACCCTGAAGTCAGCTCAAGAGAATATTTCATGGAGTTTGGCTACTTTAGATGCATTTAGAAAAGCTTTTCTTGATGCTTGATGGCAACGCTGCCCCTTATAGGTGACACATGTGTACTCAATAGTTTAGCTTTAGGCTAGGGTATGCTGACTTGGAGTTTTGTTTTTTTTTTATGTATTTTTTTTAAAGACAAAACTGGGTTAGTTGCTGTGACATGCTTCCCATCTGTGAGCATTTTAATAAACAAGCTGTTTCGATTACTGCTAAGCCCAGTTTGCAGCAAACATTGTGACCAACTACAACTGTTGGGCTGACAAACACATGTGTACAGAACAAGATGCCACATGTTCAACTTCCAATTTTTGAAAAGAAATAATATGAGAAATAATTGCGGTAAACACACACAGAGCAAGCATTATTGTAGCATTCCCTCCTCAGAAGACGGACTAAGACCAAGTCCACCAATATAGGAACCCACATAAAACATGCAAAGGGTGTATTCAGTGTGTATTATACTGGTGCAGTGAGTCTCTAATTCAATTTTTTGAGACATTTTCGACAGGTTTTAGAATAAATCTCCCACCTTCCAGCCTTCTGTCTATCTCTGGGTGATTGACTCAGCTGCTGAATGTTTGTGGAGGCGGTTTGAGGCCAGCTGTTGACTGTTTCTTATGGAAATATGATAAATGTGTCTCTTTGGTTTCAGACTGTAGTTGGTGTTGTCCGCAGTCTGTTGACACAAGTTGAACATACCTGCTTAACAATTCATGTAAAACGTGGTTTACATATTTCATTTTCTAATGGTGCTACCTGGTGCTAGATAGATGGAGATTTTATGAGGTGTGGCTGGAGTCCTGCATAGGTCCAGTTTTGTGAACCTGTGTGCGTGTGCATCAGCACAACTCAGCGCTAGAATGAACGTGGTACCTGCAACTGTGTCTAAATCTGCTGGCTGGCTGCTGGGCAGTACAGACTGTAGGGGTGCACATAAAATGAATGAATTAAAACAGCAGATTGTGGAGGCAGAAGCACCCTCCACGTTGTGAGTGGATTTGGTTCACTTGTGTTTCTGTTAAGACCAAATTGCTGGCAGAGGATCACACTCACACCTGTCCAACACCCCACACACTTTACATACTGCTTGGCACAGCTGGATACCCTCACTAATTATTTAAATCGTCTAACGTGACATCAAAATTTAACGACCTCCTATCCTTGTGTGCTTTTGTCTTAGCAGAGATAGTATACAGTGTGAGATTATTTGCAGAATTTGGATTATTGAACAATATTTACAGCCACTGTTTCCAGTGCCAGAGCGCTTCATCTATGATATTACAGCAACATTCAGCACCTCAAGAAAATACTGTTGGCAAATGCAAAAATTGCAGTTGAAACAATGAAACGTTGGTCATGTGATCACGTTGTTGTCTCATTGTGGAAATATACTTTAATTGGTTGGCTGAGATGACAAGTCAACAAGGATCTAATAAAAACTTGGCAGTCCCACGGTGGCATTATTACATGCAGATTATTACCCATAAGACACGCATTAAAAACACACACTGTCAAGCATGTTGGCTGTTTATTTGTTCAATTTACAACTCAATTAGTTCTCTGACTTTCCAATATAGCATGGCTCCACAAAATGGCAGTCACTAGATGACAGCAACTGCAGCGATTTTCTTTAACATGGTCAACGTGATGTTACCCCCATGCTGATCAAACACGGTACAGGAAACACTGCAGTATCTCATTATGGGACTGAGCAGCCTCCAACCTGTCTTGAATCTGTTTTTAATTCTTTCAAATGAACTCATCTCTGTCTCAGGGGTCTCAGATTCATATTTATTTTTAGTCTGAGATTGTCAGAGGAAAGCTCTTACCACACTGCTGTCAGAATTTTCCCAATGACAAATTAACTCATCTGAACCGGGGAGGGATCACATGCCTTATATGCTCCATCTTGAAGTTGAATATTAGGTTTCGGCAGAATTTCATAAGCCGGCATTTGTGATGTTTTCTTTTCCTTTTCTCCTGCTTTTTGTTTGCTTTGCTGAGAGAGAGCCTGAAATCACAACCCACCTGGTCAAATTATTATCCAGAGTGTCTTGATTGATTGACAGGTGAGAATGGGGAGTGTACGTTCTCAGAGTCTTGGGGAAAAGACTTTTTCTCAGGCTTTAAAATGATATACATAGAGCTGTGTGTGCCAGAGAAGATCTGATGTGATTTCCATCCTGCGCTTTCCATCAATCCTCAGTAAGATATCATGGCTTTAGATTTTACTCAGAGGGTTCAACACACTCTACATTTCTTCGTCTGGAATCCTCACGCTGCTAAATACAATTCATTTGTAACCCTGCTGCCAACGGCCTCGTGTGGTGCTGCTAAATCATCTGTACTTACCCCTCTGTCCCTAGTCACCTCAGACACTGAACGTATTTAGCCTCACTTTGCCATGTGAGTAGTCAGATGTATAGTTCCACACACCTTCATTTCCCAGCAGCCATGATTCCACTAATACTGAAGTAAGAGCAGTCTGGGTTGGTTATAGGTGAAGCGCTTGTCTGTGCCTTCCTCACCACAAGGCTTTTAATGCTCAGGTTTTTGAAGGTTTCACTCTCGCAGCTCATAGGTTTAGCTACAAAGCATCAATGTGCACTACATGCAAGTCAACAGGCCTTTTTTTTTTGCCTCCTTAGAGCTCCTCTTTCAGCCTGTTCACACTTTGAGTCTCTCTTGGTATCACCATTTGTTTTCTGACAAATCAAGTTCAAAGTCTGCATTTCAGTTTAGTCTCATACATTACTTTTGCTCCTGTTAAATTCCTCCAGCACAGACCTCATGAACCACTGGCAACCGGCCACTATCTGCATTATGAAACAAATTTGTGCTCTCCTCGCATCTTGGAAAACCTTTCAATTAAATGAGCACTTTTTATTTCTTGAAACTGAATATTTGGCATATTTTAAACATTCCCATTGATGCAGAGAATGAAGATCAAACATTTCCACTGATGACTCATCATGTTTTCTAAAACTGCAGAAAGCTGGAAAATCTATAATAGATTATCACCTCAGAGAAATGACTGAATGCCCTCACGTAGAACCTACTGTGGGACTAAAAAAGTTGTTCACAATAGCCTCGCTGCAATGATCTCAAGGAAAGGACAAATGCAAAGCCCCTTATTTGTCCCTGTCTTATTTCATGTTCCTGTTTAGAAACGTCCACATTTTTGTGTTATAACATTAAAAAAAAATCATAACTTTTCTTTGGCTCAAGTTATTCTTCCTGTAGTTTTTTTTTATTTTTTCGTTTTTTCATCAGTTTGAGTTTAGCCTTACAATAACAACTTACAGTCATAGAGGACTTTAGCGTTTTACTATATTGATTTTAAGAAGACCAAGTGTCCAAACGGCTTTAGATTCCAGTCCTATATGTGTTATATCTTTTCCTTGTCAACAGCTTCAGAACACAGTTTTCTGTTTGTATTATTTTTCTAATTGCCTTAGGGAAACACACATACTACAGCTTTAGTCGAGACTTTCTTGTTCCCTGATTTCTATTAGAGTGTGGCGACTGCATGCTCAAAGCCTTAAAAGTTCACAGATGCTGCTTTGCTGTCTGTTTTTGGCGCTGTATGGAGAATTTTTACTTGTAGTCCATCGAGCTGTGTAATTATAGTTATTATTTATTTATTTATTGCTATCTCTCAGGCAGTCACAACAAAAACAGCATCTGCACTGGTATTGATCTCTGCTCCCACACACACACAAACACAAACACACGCATACACATTGTTGGTAGCCACTAGTAGGTGTTTTTACATGCAACAAAGCACTTTATCAAATAACTTAAAAACATTCCCATCCTAATCATGACTTTGTGTTGACTTTTATATGTGCTGCATTATTAATTAACACAGTATTCGTAAACACTTTGAACAATGCATCCATCTGAAGGGAAAATAAGCAATTCAGGCCTATTACATCTCGGTAAATCTCAAGCTGTGATCAAGACTCATTGTGGAGTGCAGATTAATCCTTTATTTACCTTCTTCACAGTTCACAGCCCTGTAATGATTTGTTGACACAGTAATTTCTTGATTTAATTTTTATAACACTGAATTTTTTTGTCTTTTCTGGTAGTACCAGTACATTTTTTTCCACAAAGCATGTACAATAAATATGAATTGCAAATGTGTTTTTATTTTTTTATTTTGGGAGTTTACAAGCTTGTTTGCAAGTTTGAAGTGAAACAGACCTGGATCTTTACCTACCTACATTTGGTTATATTCCAGAGAGGTGATTTTTAATACATGGCTTGAAAAGGAGGGGCCTGAGCACACAGCCCTGTGGGGCTCCAGTGCTGAGCACTACAGTGGAGGAAGTATGGTTGCCAATCTGAACTGTGTGGGGTCTGTTTTTGAAGTCCAGTATCCAGTTTCAGAGTGTGGTACTCGGAGTGCCCCAGAGTGCTAAGTTTGCCAATCAGTGTCAGGGAGGAGATTGCACTGAATGTTGAAATGAAATCAACAAACACTCTGATGTAGGTGTTGTTATTTTCGAGGTGTGTGAAGACTGATTAGAGAGCAGCGGAGAGGCCATCCTCTGTGGATCTGTTAGTTCTGAATGCAAACAGGTGAGGTTTCAAGCTGGCTGGGATGTTGCCTTTGATGTGCTGGAGAACCAGTTTCATCTGAATGCACTTGATCAGGAAGGGGGCGAGTGCCACAGGGCGGTAGATGTTTAGACTAGACACTGCAGACTTTTTAGGTACGAGGCGATAGTGGCTGTCTTGAAGCTGGTGGGAGCACTCTCCTGTGACAGTGATATGTTAAAAATGTCAGTAATAACACCCACAAGCTGACTGGCGCGTGATTTTAGTACATGCCCAAGGATGTTATCAGGCCCTGCAGCTTTGCTCACATTCGCTCTCAGCAGGATTTCTTTCTTCTGTGTTTAGTGACAGTGGCCGGTCTTCTGGAGGCGGAGTAGACTTTACATCTGGCTCTTTGTTAAAGAGATCAAAGCGAGTGTGAAATGTGCTAAGCTCATCTAGAAACGTGCCCTCACACATGATGGGTCACTCCGTGTAGCCTGTCATGGCCTGGATCATGAATGTATATCAGTATGCGGAATTAGGGAAAATCTCTTTTGTCATTCTTGTTCATTCATTATCATTAAACATCCTTTATCAAGTCAAAATTCCTCTCATTCATTTTGTTCCAGCTGTTTCCAAAGCTTGCCTGATACTGATTCCTTAGGACCCACTCAAGTATATCCAATACTTATCCTGTCAGATGAAATCCATAGGGTTGTTTTCGAGTTTTCAAAGTTGAAAGTAAGTTGTCAGATTAAAAAAGGGGAATAAAACTATGGTGCAAGTTTAAACAAAAGGAAAAAAAAAACCTCTCAAGTTTACAGGATGCTTTCATCTACTGCATGGATTTCAGCTGAGCAGAGAGCAGATGGTGTGACACATTACTGTGCCCCATGTGTAGCTGGGCATAGCTTGAGCAAACTCACTTCTCACAACTTGTTAAAATTAGAATGGAAATATTCATCAGCACAGGCTGTGCTGTGGTACAGCCTTGTCAGTTTCTTACATTTGCAAACAAACAAGAAGTGTCCTCCTTCAAGCTGGAGGAGACACGAGGTGGTGAAGCGATTGGTTTACAGTGAGAACAGCATCTCTCTAAACTCTGATTTTCAGTGATAGTTAAAGCCAGTAACAGTCATTTTCTGTTCATTGCTTATACTGGAAGTCTAAAAAGTTGAGATGCTGTGTAAAACATAAATAAAACAGAACGTCATCATTTTTGACATATACTCAATTGAAAACAGCACAAAGACATTTTGTAAAACCGCCATATTTCAGTCTGTTTGCAAATGATTTATGATGATGTATTCTGTTTTTATTTACGTTTTACACAGCGTCCCAAATTTGTGGAAATCGGGGTTTTAATTGCCTGGTGTTTGCTACTTCTCTTCAATTGAAAAAGGGTTTATCAAATCATTTCTGCATATATGTCATCGCCACATGAACAGTCTCCCAGTATGCATGTTTGGGTGATATGTGTCGGCCATCCACTCGCAACAAGACACATCATTACAAAGTGTTTTCTGATCTTCTAAAACACATCACTGTTGAAAAAACAGAATGACCCTTCTATCTACCCTAACCTCCTCCCTATGCAGACTTTGTCACTCTATAACATCATTTGACTTCTGCCTTTGTTCCCATCATCAAACTATGGTTACTACAGAGCTTTATCACTTGAAAGTAAATGGATGTCTGTATTGGGGCATTTTCTTGAAAGCACAGTCTCCTCCATGAAAGTCAGACTCACTACATGCCCATCCATCACCCTGACCTCCACACTCTTACTTTGTCCTGGGTTACACATAGGACACACTACTTCCTACACTGGCGCTGAAAGATTGACAGAGGACTTAAACCGTAAGGCGGAGAATCATTCAATATACTGATATAATAATGTGAGTGCAGGAGAAAATATTGAAAAATGTATTTTCTCAGATTACATGGTTACATGTAGCTGTTACCACAGCATTTCTAGGACTGAATTTAAATGTATATTCTGAACCTGCACCAAAAGAGTTTTTTTAACCAAAAGAGTTTTTTGGTAAAATTGGCATTGAGGAAATATAATTTGACTTAAAACAACTTTAAACTGTTATCACTTCACATTTAAAGTATGCAAACAAGCAGATATGTTCGGAATTGTCACATCTTCAGACACCCAGGCTCCTTAAAATGAAAATGCAAGTGAAAGGCATGTTGTGTTTACTACGAGCTGGAGTTGAAGGGTTTGTGTTTGTTTTTGCACTTCCAGCCTCGCTTGTTCAGACTGATATTATGTCATGCCATGATTACAGCCTGTGAAGATACAATCTGTTCAAGAACTGTTATGTTGTATTGTTTGTTGTGTATATGCTAAATGAATTCACAAAGCATTTGTCTATATTGCAGTGAGTCAGAGGGGACATGTAGCCTGTAATATGTGTGTGTCTTTGCATGTGTTGTTGCAGTGTATCACATAAACGAAAGTCGAAACTCAACTTGTGTGTTCGGGGTCAAGTGAGATGCTTTCCAAGCTCAATGTAGGTCGCAGTTTAGCCAGGGTTTACTGGGCCTGCCAAAAGGCATCGCTGTCCAAATCCTCACTGAAAGATGGCTTTAAGTGATGACCAAGAAGCGGAAGGCGCTCTCACAGAAAAGTCAGAAAAGCCGGAATTAAAAAGCTCTGCAGCCCTCCGGAAATAGGTTCCTTCACCCCTCCTCCTCTTTATCCAGTCTGTCTATCCATCCATGTATCCATCCAGCTATAATATCTCCCTCTGTCTCTCGCCTCCCACACTCAAAGCTCTTCAGCTCCCTAGATTTATATTTGGTGCTGTCCGAGGATTGTTTTGCATGTGAATTTCCTAAGTGGCTTGCCAGTTACTGTCGCTGCCTCTCTCTAAGTGCAGCCCCAACAGTGCCGAAGGCCCTGTTTTATTGCCTCCGTCTGTCGCTTTCCGAGCTTGCTAACAAAGCCTTGGAGTTGGAGTAGTTTTGGTGTAGTAGCCAAGTTTTTAGTAGCAAATCCTTCCAATCAGCTGCACTGGGAGCAAGTGGCAAAGAGCGGCACTTTGCATGGGCTGTGCTCCAGGAGCTCTGGTTTAAGTTATTTCAGCTGTACAGGCTGTACAGGAGTTGATGGCAAGAAGGATCATTACACACCACATGAATATAGTTATATTCAGACATGCCTGAGCGGATATAATGTTCATCACTGGCTAAATGTGGGCTTTTATTTTGATAAGTTATATCACTGCATACTGCAAAAAAGTGCAATTTGCCTTATCATGACAAGTGACACTTCCTATGTTCCCCCATAGAAAAGCTTAGGGGAGCAGCTGTGCACTAATCTTTATCTGAGGCGGGAAGTCATTTCTCTTATAAAACTAGAAAATATAGTTTGAAATTTGTTCCAATAAAGCATAAATCTCACCTTTGTGTCACTTGTTCAAGTAAGTTTTTCATGTTGGATCTTCTTTGCTTTGGCTTCATTGTGGTGCACTAAACCGTAATGGGCTCATTACTGCCGCCTGAGGCCAGAGGGCAACAATGAGCCTGTCAGCTTTGACAAGCAACACAAAGTTGAGATTTGTGCTTTATCAGAAATTGTATTTTTCAGTTTTACAAGAGAAAATACTTTAAAGAGCTTTTCTCTGGGGCGTCCACACCATCCCTATTCCAAATGTGACCAGGTCATCTGGTGAGTGTTACTTTCAACATGCCATGAATTCATCATCTTCTGGTTATTTTTTTCTTGCTATACAAAAGTATTGTAACAAGATTGTTTTACTACTGAATAAGAAATACGTGAGGAATATGTACAGCCACAGTAAGTAAGTCAGCTTTAATGTCAATAGCACGGTTGTCTCAGTATTAGTGTTGATGTGACACATTAGCTTTTCATGACAAACTGCAAATCTCAAAGTTCCCTGGCAGAATAATGACTTGAAATTGGAACTCAGTAACTTGTTTATTAATTCTCATCTGACCAACAATGTTCATACAGAGAACGCTGAAACCAAGAGTACACAGAGCTGGATTCTGATGAAGCTCCATTAAATGCTTAAAGCCAGACATGAGAGTGCGACCTGGAGAAAGCACTTGAGGTTTATTGGGTGCAGCTGACTGCCTACACACACAATTATTTTATTCATTGCTATTCAGTTTTATATAACCTATTAGTTGCTTTGATATAAGCAAAACAATGTTTGGATGAGAGCTATCAATCTGCACTTATCTCCACAGTCAGTATGTTTTTGCATTGAAATTAGTTGACAATGAAACATGCAACTGTATTCTTTATGCATCTGAAATCATTCTAGCAAGTAATTGTGTGATAACAGGCTTTTCACACAAAAGTCTCAGTTAGTGTGTCAACTGGTTTCAGGGTAGTTGTGATAATATAAATGAATACATTGCATATTACTAAATTGATTTCATTATTATGTTGTGGTGACAACATAATCCCTGCCAGGCTGCCTGGATGCCTGAGAGTTTCACACTACATTTGTGCACCATGCTGGCGTCCCAGAGGTGGTCAGGGTAACAGGTAGACACAGATACAAAATGCCCGTCTGTGACACCAGAATCCAGGGTTCACGGCCAGACTCCTGTCGGTGGTTAGTCTGAGGCAACAGAAGCATTTTGGTTAAGGGTCTGAGAAAGATCGTGATTTTAGATAAATGTTTTAAAAAAACAAAACAAAACTGCAGGCTTTTTTCTGTCCATGATCTTTCCCTAACCTTTAATGTTGCCAGTGTCTAAAAAAGTTGAATAATGCTGTTGTCACTATGAGTGGATCAAAGGAAACAATTGAAATACATTGTGGTGAACCTTGAGGTACATTAATTAACAACTTTTCCTCATTATGTTAAAAAAAATACAATTTGGTTTTCCTTCAAAACATATTTGCTCTTGCTAATTAGCTGTGTATAACCACCATTTGCAGGAGACAGGGCTGGATTATCGTTCTCAAATCGCTCCTGCCTGAATCAGTCTCATGTCTAAACTGCAGGTGCAATAGGCTCTTTGTCTGTGATGTTGTGGGTTTTCAATGGTTTTATTACACATGTTCTGCTTTTATTTAGAGGCAATTATATAAAAGGAGCTGATTTTTGACACTTTTGTTTCATTTTTTTTTTAACTCTAAATTTGTGACAAATAGCCCCTCAGGCGTCAACATCTACATTTAAGCACTTAGTTTATTCATCTCATCTTCTGCCAATCTTTTGGTGTTAGCTGTTAAAGAGGGCTTTTTCAGAGGCTTTAGTCAGAAGTTTCATGGAGCTCGGAGTTACATAAACTCATTGAGGTGCTCTGGATAACAGACCCAAGTTCAAGCGGGCCAAGGTTCCCAGGCAAAGTGCATGTGTTGACACTCATACACCAGTGTCGGCTCCACATGTGGACTTGACAGCACATTGAAAAGCCTTCTGTGATGAACAATACATCTGTCCGATTCATTTCCTCTTGGGTACGCTGGCCTCCACATTTGGGCCAAAGTTCTTAAAGGGATCTCTGTCAAAAGGGTTCAGTAGCTGCAGGCTGGTTTTCAAATGTAACCAACCATGCTAGCCTGACTGTATATGATAGAAATTGCATTTGAGGAAAAATTCATGGGAGACAGAGCTCATGCTGTGAAGGCTTCTTTAGAAATTGTCAGGAAACTGGGTCAGGGGGAATGTACAATTGCATGGCTTCTATTAAAGGGAAAATGATTACAGGGTACTGGTTTGGAATGGAAAAGAAAAAGATTAACAGGAGAAGTATAAAAGGAATCGTGTAAAGTTCAACAAGTAAGGCAACAAGTATGTTTGCATATCATAACTCAGGTTTTACATTAGCTCATGCTCTCCCTCTTCAGCCCTTAAAGCTGCTTTTTGTGGCATTTCTACATCAGTAAATCATTGATACATTAACTTCATGATAATCACTCAAGAGACCACCAACCACTGCAGGCTGTGACACCAGGTACTTCAGTTGTATTTTATGGAAGTTGAAAAAAAAATGCATCGAAATGAATTTTGGGTGGGCGTGCAGTGTATCTGACTTTCATACAGGAGGCTGAAGTTCCCATTGCATCACAGACCTGAATTTACACAATATTCACCTTTTTAATAACTGTAACCACAGCCTTTCCCTGACTTAACCAAATGTTTGTCTAACCGTAGCCATACCTTAACCATAGTGAAGGCAGCACAATATTTGAGATGTCTGACTGTAAATTGCTCATCTGACAGTGACAGTGTTACCATGAACAAATTAAGAGCTACTGCAGACAATACCAGTCATTGTAATAATGCAGGCACTGATAGTTTGGTCAGATGTTCATTGTCTTCAGCCTGTGATAAAATTGTCTATGTGCTGTGGGATTTTACAGTAGTCATTTGGATTGTAGCAGAGATGTGGACATTAATGCACAAGGCACTTTATACACACTATTGATACATGAATGAGTGTTATTTATTGATTTATTTTCTAGTTTGCGGTTTCAATGAGACTTTGACATGGTTAGGTCACTTTCAACCCCATATATAAGCAGTTTTGGTGAGGAAAAAAATGTTTTGTTAAATTTTGTTTGTGAAAATGATTTTTTATTATATGAAATATACAGTATGATAATGTTCTTGGCTTTAGACTACTATATACCTGCTCATACAACTGGGTGACGTCATTGCCTCAACAGAAACAGTTTCTTAGAAAACATGGTGAATACTGGCAAACGCCCAATGCTAATGGGTGGGTCTTGTGAGCCGTATACAGCCCTGACAACCATAATGTGACGCAGCTAAGACGTTTAAAAATTCACCTGTAGAGGGAAAAAAAGGACGGCCAATGGATATTCATGTCCACATCACTGTAACACCACAGACCAGACCAGACTGGCTTTCACTCTTCAAGATGAAATGATACACACGTTCCCCTTGAACCACACATAAATATTAAATGCATGAACAAAGACAAGCAGCACTTGTGCACAGTTCTCCAAAGTGCAAAACACTCTTGGGAATCTCTTACCTTTTCTGTATTGTTCTTTCCTTTGTAAACCTTTGGTTTGAAGGCCACCGTGGGCTCCCCAGTGCCAGCTGAATAAAGGGAAATCACTTGCCCTGTCATCTAGATTCACCTTGCAGCCCGAAAGCAAGAAGACGGGGGAATTAAGTTTCAGTGTGTGTGCTGCTGTGTTTGTATTTCTCTTCCACAGCAGTGGCTCAAGCCAGAGAGAAAATCCACTCACTTCAGCTCCTGCACTTATCAATGATAGAGGAAAGCCACATTTTGTAACTTTTTGAGACAGAAAGTCCATACTTTGTCCTTTCACCTCATGTTTATTTATACATCCCTTTATCATAAGTCTGCAAATCAAATCCCATACTTTCTACATCTTGTGCTGGTCCCATCCATCCCTTTTCAAGTTGCTTATTCTGGTCAATGCTGCAGTGGCAAAAGGGCAAGCTGAGCAGCCCAAGCAGTCTTTCCCTCTGCCTCTTCCACCAGCTCTCTGTCCGGCATTGAAGGAGAAGACGGCGGGAACAGTGAAATGTCAAATTAAGAGGCTTTCTCCTGCTGTTGCTGTGACTTTCCGTGCTTGTTAGCCACAATCGAGCTCACAGTTGGCCACCTCCAAGTGGCATCCCCAGAATCAATGAAAAACCAATTTCAGGCAAACAGGATTTACACATTTGCACACAAGGTCACACAGAGGCTTAGGCTAATCATGAACCATATATCTTGTTATTATCATTATTTATTAACACTTTTTTTCTGTAAAACTGTGTTAACTGTTAAAATGTGAGTGTCTGTCTGTCTGTGATGGACTGACAAGCTGTCTGAGATTTCTCCCTGCCTTCCATGTACTTCATGCTAGGATGGGCTCCAGTTGCTGATGATCACGAGAAGGAATAATGTTTCCTTGAATTCTGTTTACTGGGTAGCTGCTGTTTTTTTCCCCACGTACATTCTCTGTTCAAGGTTTTCATTTGAGAAAGAGTCCATGAATTCTCCACAACAATAGTAAGAGGCAGTTTTGGATGACCTTGACACAGAATGCAGCTTCCTTCACCTGTTATGATAATGTCAGTGAATATTGTTGACCTATTGACCCTGATGAAGGTGACACTGCACAGATAAAGGTTTAGTCCAGGGATGACAATGTCCTTTGGCCAGTTCTCTGTTTTGGTCAGACTCAAATATGTCAAATATTTGATGTCATTTATTGTGTACTGACATTGATGGGTCACGGCAGGGGTGGATCTTCAGGGGGCGGGGGGGAATTATATTTGAAGGTGGCTCTGTAATATTCATTGTTTATCTGAGCACATGACTCTGCACACATCACTGTCGAACTGGAAATATTTTAGCCATGATAGGATTGTTTAGTCTAAATATCACTAACTGTCAAATGTTTATTGATCTGATTGTTTGATTGTGGCTTAATTAGCATTTGCTCCTACAATGTTTAACATGGGTGCTGACAAGAGATCCTTTCACATCTTGGCTAATGTAGTGTCAAGAATGCTGATATTTTCAGCTTTAACAAAAACTGCCAAAGACAGGGCAGGAAGAAGAGAGTGGAAAGGAGAACAGAGTGAGAGGCAGGTAGGATGACAGGCTAACAAAGGGAAGAGATTGGGAAATGGGTGAAATAGAGGAAGATGGAGAAGAACTGTGTGTGAGATAAGAGGGATGATCATACTTATAGTACTGTAACTGCTGTTACTAGATCTAGTTAATAGTCACTAGATGAAGATGGTTCATTGATGCACAGCTTTGCGTATTTAGTCCACAGTATTTATTGGGTGCAGAATGTATTTCTTGACTTTAAAGTGTGGTGCTTCACAGAGTGGAGAGTTCACCTGCGAATGAGCAGCTTTCTGACTTTCTGGTATTTTCTAATTGAGGAGTATAATGGGAGACTCAAGCTAAGCTAATTGTAACAGTAAATTGATATCTGTCTGTGTCACTCACAAACTTCCCTCTGCCTGCTCTCCTTCTCCTCGGATGTTCAGCCATGCCGGGGGTAGTGGGACAGTAACAACAAGCTGGAAGTGGGTCGGTTTGGTTGTATTGTATTGTAAGTGTATTTATTTTTGTAAGATATTCATTGGTTTATTAGATCTACATTTGGGGTGTGCAATTACTTATTATATTGTATATATTTTTGGTAATGGTTATATGCAAATATTTATTCTATATTTTGTGGATATCTGCGTTGAGCTATGTGAACGGTATGTGCCAGCCATTTCTTTGAGCAGATGCCCTTATATAAGGTTGTCAGTCTGAGTATAGTGGCGCAGGAAGGTAGATCTGTAACACACGATGCTATGTAAAATAAATGCTTCATGCTCAAATGTCACCCAGTATTAGCTTCAAGCTTAGCTTTACGCTTCACACCATTTGCCTCCTTTGACCGCTCGAGCAAACCAGCAAATAGCGTACCTTTCACACAATAAAATAAAATGCTGAATTACATGCAGTGGGAGTAAATGTGTTGCATACTTTATTTCATTCATTCATTAATTGACCATTTCTGCCACAAAGGTCAATTATTTTGAGCAAATTTTAAGCAGAACTGTTAAAAGAGTGAATTAAATAGAAAGTGATTTCTAATTAAGCACAGCCACAAAAGTCAATCTGAAATGGATGTGAAAGTTTATACTCATACTAACTTTGAAGCATTTCATGCTCTTAGCACTGCAGCAACAGAAAGTAACTCTAATATGCAACAGCGATGTGGTTTGCTCTTGAGTAATGTTATAGAAAGAAGGATAATTATCTTTAAACTGAGCAGGGGGCAGCAGTACGATCAGGATGGAAATGATGGTAGTTCTCAGCTCTCACTTGAGGCAGAGTGAAAAAAGATTTCATTGGCTTAAGCAAGCAGGCATTACAGTGATTGCTCTATGATTAGAGTGAACAGGGGTTACCATGTTGGCCTGGTGCTTTGATCAAGATGTTGAGCAAACATTATGTTGTTTATTTCTTTATTCATGGATATTTGTGCACTTCAGGCTGTGAGCAACACACTCAGCATGTCCCCCTACATCTATTTCATTTTTGGTATGAGCACTGATCTTGAATGAGGGCTGTGTGTTCGGAGCTTTTATCTTGTTTGGGTTAAAGTATTTTTTTTCTTTTTTCTCGGATGGGATTTGCATAGTTGAAGTTTCTGTCTGTTTAATCTGACTCAGCTGCCTAGGCGGGGTTTTACTGTGTGACATCATGAGTGACAACATCATGTAAATGCTGCAGTAATCCTGCTCTGGTTGCTTCTCACAAGTCTTTTTACCTAGTTTAAAAAAAAACAAATTGCTACAGGGTTTATGAATATAGTTAAAATGGTATTCTATAACATCTTTCTCTGAATCACTGGGACTGTCTAGTCCCACTGTAGCAATTCAAAGAGAAGTAATGATGTGATTCCTTTCAATTGCTCTTCACCATAATGATCTTTGACAGCACACACATAAAGAATCATGTCTCACCTCTGACTAACCAACCTGAATTGTGAAGTGAACAGGACAAATCACTTAGTTCTCATTATGATTCAAAATGAATTTTAAAAAAAAGATTTTAAAAATACCATCATTTTAATCGGACTGTCTACTCTGTTTATTTAATCTCCTCTGTATATAACTCAAAACCACATTCACTGTGATTTTAACACATATTAATGTGTGATTCATGCAGAATCACAGTCATACCATACATGCTCATCTGTTTCATGTTGGCTATGTGCACGTAGCTGAGAAGCATTTAAAGTGTTTATTGGTGTCTCATGTGAAACATGGGGAAAAAAACATCTACAGTATTTGGCAAACACTTTTATTTGCTTTGAAATATATTTAGTCGTATGGGATTTGTTTGTGTGGCTTATGCTCTGAGACTGTTTGTGAGAGCGGCTTGTCTAGCAGTCGATGCAGACTTTTCACAAAAGGCACCTGCCTTTTTTATTATTTGAGGATTCCTTCCATATTCTCAAGAGAAAATGGTGAAAAGGAACCTTTGCATTTTAAAAACATGGCTTTTTTTCCTAGCATGATGTATCATTAGACCCAGAAGTCGTGTGTTGACACAATGCATTTTGATTACAATACAATTTTATGGATGATTTTGTTCCTTTTCATTTTGGAAAAACAACAAAAATGACTGTTACAGGAAACTGGTAGGCATAATCAGAAAAATAAGGACTTGATGATGTAGATTACTGATATTTAATATATCAATTTACATCACATTTTCTTTAATCCAGACCACAAGGACAGAGATCTGTGTTGAATTCAATACCAAACTCTTTCTCTAGTTCACCTCACCCTGCAGGAAAATGCCTGTGCATCCTGCAAGTGTCTGTCGTCTCTTGGAGATACTCCGCTCGCTCTGCGACAAGAGCACCAATCACTCCACATGTCAATACTGTTGGACGCGTATTTCCACTCTCATTAAAGACGTTAACGAACTTTTGCATCCTGTAACTTGGCACACTGCTCAGCTCTTAATGAAGTCATTCTGTACATGGCTTGCCATCCGTAGCAGGGCCCAGTTATTTCAACAGCTTCCCCCAAAACAAGTTGCTCATTAAAACATCCAGTGCCACAGTTGAATTGTTATTGCTGTGGTAAATACATTTCTAAGAAAAAGCAGGCTATGTAAAACATAAGTGAAAACATGAAACATGCAGGGTAGAAAGTGTTTGTGTGTAGTGCTGAGAGACTAATAGTAACAGTTCTCCTACATTAAACTCAGTATGATGTTATTTTATTTTTTTAATTATTTTTTTTATTTCATTGATTCAAGATCAGTCCTGCTGGAGTTTGTGCTTTCTCTTGTTTCTGTCCCCAGTTACTGAAAAACATGTCCATCCATCCATCCATCCTTCCGTCCGTCCGTCCATCCATCCGTCTATCTATCTATCTATCTATCTATCTATCTATCTATCTATCTATCTATCTATCGATCTATCTATCCATCCACACAAAATGTACTGTATTGTACTGTACTGTCAATGGAGTAATCAAATTGCCCTGTGTGGTGGTCCAGTGGTTAGGATTTAGTGCTCTCACCTGCCACCTTGCAGTGGCAGCCTGAATGGAAATTTCCCCATTGTGGGACTAATAAAGGAATTAAAAATAAAAAAAAAAAAAATCCATCAAAAGGTAGCAAAATAATGGCAAACTTAGCCCATTAAGACACAAGTCATAGTTCTTTTTTATGAAAGAGGGGAGGGGGTTAACGGGGAACAACAGGAAGAAAGAATGAAGGAGGGATTAGCAGAAGAGGCCAGATGGTGGAGGGAGGGAGTTCAGATGGAGTCCTGGGCAGCCAGAGCTGAGAAGGAGAGCAGAGCAGATGGGAGGATGAGAGGCCTCATAAAACCATATTACCACCGACATTACCATTGTCATGATCACAGGAACCATACCAACGTTGAAGCTTATTATGTCAAACGTTAGATAGAAGGACCTATAGGGCTGACTGATGGCGGAGTGCTCGGGGCAGAGCGTGAAGAGAGAGGCTTGGAATGAGAATATTTACTCGTTTGATCTAGTTGATGGGGAGTATTGAGACAAGGATCTCCTCAGTTCAGTCAATCAGTGGCTCGTGCAAACATAGGCTGCTTCAAAACAGCCTCAGAGAGAGAGTGTCTTTTTGCTCTGAGAAATCTGTGGACTGAAATTAATGTGGCTGTGTGAGAAAGCCAGGGTGTTGTGTGAGAGTGGGATGTGAGGAACAGATGTGCTTCACAAGTCTTGCACTGATAGCTTCTCTACATGTACAGTCCTGCCTTCTCTCTGTTAAAGCAAAAGTAGAATCCCGTATTGTAAATAGTGATGAGGATCGATTTTATGTATTGATGTAGTGCTTACAGTGAAACAGTTTTTGTCACATAAGTTTTCTTTTACAAGCCTTTATTCAGTGGATGGAACAAAATACAGATTCCAACTGAATAGCCATGTCATCAAATCTATATTCTCTTCAGGACACTTATTAATATGAAACACAATCCACACAATCCTAGTGCATGAGGCTATTAACAGGCACGTCATTCCTGTTTGATCATCACGTCAAAGGAAATGACCTTAAACAACCTTCAAGGAGGTAAAAGAAAAACCCATTTCAGTTTCACATTTCTGGGTGTCAATGCGGGTGTAGCCCCCAGCTGGTAACAGGGTGAGAGTGTGCAGGTGGCACGCAGGGCTGAGCGCTGTCAAACACGGTCAGGGGGCGTGTGCTTCTGGTGCCATTGAGCTGGGGGGGGTTGTGTTTACAAACCGCAACCGACAAATCCCACTCATTCTGCCTCTGAAAATTCTTCTTTCATATAAAATCTGTCACAGAAGCTATAAAATATTCTCATTGAAACGCTTTGGATTTTGTGAAACTGGAGCCACATGATGCGTGCAAGGGTGTGCTCAACTAAGTTTTTACATTTTGGTGACCAGAGGCAGAAAAACAATCCCAGTGCAATGTAGTGCATCATACAGCAGTGACTGAAATTATGAAGCTACTGAATGGCACACTGCATTCCTCTTTAATCAGCTGAAAGAAAATGGTTTTATACATCCCTCAAGCAATGGGGGATGACTTATGATTATTTGTAAGAATCATCCATTATTTTAGTGCAAGAGTGCAACCTCTGCATTTAAATGTTCATACTCGATAAAATTCATTTTATCAAAGTGAAAGAAGTGAAACCAAAATTGATATTTGTGATTTGGGAGCTCAATGTGTGCTCCTCCACCAACAAAAGTAAAACTAAGAATTATTCTTGATGGATGTTTGCGATGAGATGTGATCAGGGCTGAATACACAAAATGACCCTATGACATCAGTACCACCACCATATTGTCCATATCCACAAAACAAGGATGCTTTTATATATGTCTTTATTGGAAAGAAAGTGAGAGAAAAAATTGATTCACGTTTCTCATTTGTTTAAAATAAATATCTAGTTTGTATGGCAATAACCACAAAGACTGAATAGACAAGTGTGTCACAAACAGTTACATGAACAATACATCCAAGAAAAATAACGTTGCATCAGTGGACCCATTGTTGAAATGTCGGTCGAGCTCTTTGAAGTGTGATGCAAAAACACCACAGCAATGGCAGCTTACCATCAAATATAGTGACAGCTTAAAAGAAACGAGGATATTGCTTGTCTGTGTTGGCTTTCTATCTGCTACAGAATGACAATAAATTTCCCAAAGCTCAAGGTAAGCTTGAAATGAAAAACAGCAGAGGAAACTGAAGAGGTGGCACCTGCGATGTGACTGTGACAGTGTAGCACTTGTGTATTCAAGATGAGTGTGTGTGTGTGACGTGTATGCATGTGTTTCTTTGTATAGCCACACTCTCAGTTTCACAAGGGTTGTCAAAGCATAATAGCTCTTTATTTCCCTGACGGATGGCATGAAAGACGTGTGTGTTGTAAATGCATAATATTTAGGTATGCATATGATTATGTGTGAGTGTCAGCGAGACACGTGCACATATCTGAGCATGTCCTACCTAAGCCAAGTACATTTTAAGATATTTGTCATGTAATTGCATTGGGACTACGTTCAGCAGCATTAGAATGTGGATGGAGACATCCTCTGATGAATAATACAACAAGTTCACAAAAGGGGCTTCCAATGAGCTTAGCTACCTAGCACTAACAGAGCAGAAAAAGGAAGAGATAGCTGGTGAAGGAAATGTTTGAGAGCAAAGCATCATGAATAATTGAAGAGGTTTTTGAAAAATTCAGCATTATCTTACCGGCTTGAAGGTCACATCCTGTCATGATGCCCGTGCCCCTTCAAAGGGGAAATTGAGTCATCATTCATTGCTTAGCTAAGATTTGTTACCACTAAGGGCAGTGATTACTTGCCAGGCAATGATTGGGCTTGTACTGAAGGTGGACCAGTGCTCAGCAAACTTGAACAACACAGAGACCCTGGTGTAAATCTGAGCTTGACCTTTGCTGGCAAATGCACTGTTAAACTGCATGACATGAGTCAATATTTAAGAGAAGTCTATTTGCAATATTGAGGTTGCAGGAAACAATAATTTACAAACTTTGTAAGGCCACCAGAGTCTCATCGATTCTGATCCCTCACCTCAGAGGCTTGCAACTCCAGACACAAAGAAAACTCTGAGACACACTTGGGGCACACAGAGAGAAAAAAAAAAGTTTCTTGCACTTCCCTGTCTGCCTGCAATTTGTCGTTTCGTCATGTAATACATTAATGTTTTTGTCTTGCAATCACAGAATTAACAAAGTTAGATAAGATAAGATAATTCTTTATTCATTCCCCCAAAGGTGAAATTCGGGAGTTATGATAAATGTAAAATCAGTTCCTTAAAAAGGAAAAGCGATTAAGCCTGAGCAATTATTTATTTGTGCTTTTCATTTTCATCAAGAAGTCTTCTGGCAAATATGTTCAAAGATAATTACTAGGTTTGGAAAATGATCGATAAAAAGCAATTAGTAAGGGATTTTTCGATCTGTTTAATTATTGATCACTCTCTTTGAGAAGTTTGGATTTGTGCCACGTTTTAAAAAAAAATAATTTTGTTCACCAAACATTGTCACACAGAGCTTGGTCTCAGCCTTGAAAATTCATTCGATTTGGTCAGGCTCATCTGGGCTTCTATTTAATTGAATCATCAGTGTAGTAGTTATATTCATCCTGCCTTCAGCCGATGTGGCGTTAAGATCGGTAACAGTGACGTTAGAATAAGGTGGCTGTCAGCAGGAGACGAGCACGGGTCAAAGCTGCAATCATCGTGAATAAGAAGAGAAGGCTCACTCACTCTGTTTTGCAGAGGTTTTTCATTTTGCTACTGGTCTTACATTTGTTCTCGAGGAAAAGGTGTGATATTTGACAGGCAGGGGATGGCAAACAGCTTGCAAAATGTCTTTTATATATAGTCTCTTTTGTTATTGTCTGAGCACAGAGCCTGAGGATTGAAAATTAATCACACTCCCACTTTATGTTTAATTCTTTAAAGCATAGAGCAAAATGTGAAGCCTTTTTAAAGGGCTTTCTTGCTCCACTAACTTTGATTGGTTTTCTTTGGCCAGCTGTTATGGCCACTCAGTATCAGTTTTAATGATGTGGAGACAAAGCCGGGACAGGACTAAAGGTTGACCACACTGCAGAATCAGTCAACTGAAAATGTGGTACACAGCTGAAGGTCTGAATTGAGTCCCAAAGGAATATTTTTAAAGCCTTAAGCCCACAACAGCATGTTCCTCACCCAGTGCAAGAGCAATTAATCTACCATATTATGGTCCAAAACGCAAACAGCGGTCTTGAAAATCACACGCGTCCTCAGTTTAAGAATAGAAATATAAATCCTGCTTTATATCTTAAAATTACTGGAGTTAAAGGAATAGAAAACACCTTGGTAAATAGGCCTATTTAACATATAAATCTGACTAATTCACATACATCTTTACCATAAACAGAAGTGTAAAAAAAAAAACATTTGTGGTTTTAGGGAGAGAGAGTGGTAGGGAGAGTTGCTGGAACAATTTTTTTGGCGACAAACAGCAACAGCAAAGCATCACTGAGTCTTATTTTCACACTGAAGTTGCCGGTACAGAAACCAAAATCCAAACCTGTGTTCACTGACCGGAACTGGAAAACCTGCACTGTAGCTGGAGACGCTGCACAGAAGTACCAGGCAGACAGATAAACTCTTGTTTGTTCTTTCCTGGCAAAACACGTAGCTCCTCTAAAATCTCAAATTCTTTATACATTTAAGATCATGTATTGGTGAAACCAACAAAAAAAACAACAACCCTCAATTGTGAATATGAAATTCAGCTTCAGAGATATTACTATACAGGTATATTTGAACTTTGCACAGAGCCAGGTCCAGTCCATTCTTTGTGCTAAGCTAAGCTATAATAAATATGACCTGACTAGTGAGTTTCCGAATGATGAATAAACATCAACATCCAATATTACGTCTATGCAAAGCTACAAACAGCTCCGATATATCCGAACTTCATAATACGCAAGTGCCTGAAAACCAAACAAATTCTGTATTGTCAATCTGCAGCACTTTTAACCCTCACAGTCGTCACTTGTCTGAGGATGTGAACTATTTCTTAATCTCACAGTGATTATGATTAGACACTTTTTCTTGAGACCTTTAATTCTTGAAATAATGGCTTTTTACCGTTAAACACTTCATTCTTTCTTCGTCGTGTTTTTTCACTATTTAGTATAATGAGTGTAGGCTTTCTAGTGTTGTGACACAGAAATGCCAAATTTGAGGAAGTTTAGCTATTTAGAAAACACCTGAATACTAATGTGACAGAGCTGAAGGCTCAGCTAATTTGGACACATAAATGTCAAGTTGTTTTTCCAACCCATCCTGGCTAATAATAGATCGACCTTCTCACCCTCTGTTGATGGCTCAATTATATTTTATAGGTGAATTTACAAACAGCAAATGTAGCTAGTCAGTTGCAGGGCACAAAAACAGAGTTTTCAGTGCATTTTCCATTTGGCGTGTCCCTTATCCTACTTACTGTTGCAGAAAGCTCTTTAACTTTCACTTTGTCACAATTCTCTCCTTGCAATAATATCTATGCGCATGAAGGATTCGGGAAATTGGATAGGAGTATTTATGCATCTTAACTGCAAGAGGAAGCTCATTCATTTTACAGTCACTGTCATTGCTCCAGAAGGTAGAGATATATCTGAGATAGAAGTCTGTAAAGGGGAATACACAGACGACATAAAGCCTCGAGAGTTTTCCTACGTCATACATGTGGTACAGTATGTGCTCTCTAGGCATGACAAAACCTCAGTCAGTGGGACATGTGCAACCGTTGCCGACAGGAAAGAAAGGCTGCAAGTGTTGATTGGTCAGTGATATCAGTCCTGCAGGTGTGCAGATATAGCTGCACCAGTTCTCTGCCCCCTGGGATATGGATTTGCAATGCTGGGAAGACAGATTACCACGGCTAGCTCTGAAAAAGAGCAGTCATTTTTTTTGCCTGGGGGCGATGTCACCTTTCTGTTTTGCCATTAGCTTGTGGTGGCTGAACAGCAAGGCTTATTTAGTGTGAGGCAAGAGGCGAGCATCCTCTGGGGTCTGTGGTTAAGGTGCTATGAATGAATGCAGTCACCCAGGAGCCAGCTGGGCTACAATTGCCATCGGGCATTAGAGCAGAGGCGCTTCAACTTTTTTTATCCCAGCAACCAGAAAGCATTAATTTAGTACCACCATGGGACTTAGGGCCATTAAAACCAACAGATACTTTTCTTATGCGTGGATGACAAGTCAGAAGCGCTATTTTGGGTGCTGACCTATAACTGAAGAGACGTTGCAGCATTTTCTGTTAAAGTTTGGTTTAAAAGAAAGTAAAAATCGCCCAAGTACTTATGTTACAGCTGAACGTCTGCAAACTGTGGCCCTTTGAGTTGTGCTGACATGGTGCAAGTGTTTTTCCACAGCTTAGCAGTGAAAAGGATACACAGTACATCCTCTTATCTGCAGATCATCATCTAACAGCTCACTGTGGCTGTTTCCGATTGTACCGTTCCTCCCTGCAGTGGTGTTTAATATTATATGCTGACCAAATAGTTCCAAATCTTATTGTGAAATCGTATTTTATTGAATGGCATCGCTAAAAAGTTTAACTCAGTTCCGCTAGCTCTGTGAACGCATTACATTTCCCATAGCTGCTTCACAATTAAAGCCTCCCGCTGGTTTTCCAGCAGCTCTTAATGTGAAGCAGCGACAGCAGGGAATCTCACATCAGCAATAACTTAACACAGCTGATACAGTTGGAAGCAATCAGTAATCAGTAAAATAAGGCCTTTTTAAATCATCCCTAATAAAAAACAATTTCAACGGTTTCTTTTCTTGTGCCTGTAGATGCATTATTCAGTTGTGGTTCAAGTATGAAAAATATGGTCCATTTGAATGATGAACATATATATGGTTTTCTACCTAATTATCCTGACATCTTACCTTCATCTGCTTCAACTAACTGATCACAACAAAATAATGCCTAAGAAAATAAATAGTCCCCAACCAACTAATGGTTTCTTATCTTCTTCTTACCTGGAGGATTTAATACAACCCTCATTCCAAAAAGTTGGAACACTGTGTAAAACAGTAAATGAAACAGGATGTGATAATTTGCCCATCGTTTTTGACATGTACTCAATTGAAAGCAGCACAGAGACAATATATTGTCTTTATGATGTCTGACTTCACCATTGTCATTATTTTTTGTAAATATCTGCTTATTCTGAATTTGATGGCAGCAACACGTTTCCAACAAGTTGGGACAGGAGCAACAAAAGACTGTGAAAGTTGTGGACTGATCCAAGAACACCTGTTTGGATCATTCCACAGGTAAACAGGTTCACTGGTAACAGGTGATAGGATCATGATTGGGTATGCAAATGAATGCATTCTGTTTTTATTTACATTTTACACAGCATCCCACTTTCTTTGTAACTGGGGTTGTACTTTAAATCCAGTGTTTTCTTTGTGTTTCTTTTGTCTGCGCTAATTTGGTATGTTGGTGACTTGGCGTGTACAACTACAATCTTGGTGTCAAGAATGTGTATCTCGTCCATGGTCCGCTGCCTGCCCGCTCAGGGCAGATCGACAGCTCAGCGCACTCGTGTTCCAGAATATTTATTTGGTGAAAAAACACCCATATGAACTGAAATCACACGAACCCATTCATTCAAGTTTTGTTCGTCTTGCTACTTTTACTCGTTTTTAACCAGCTGGCAGAATAAAGATTAATGGAAAATTCTTACAACCTCTGTCATCTAAGACAGCTGGTAGCCTATACTCTTCTATACTACACACTGTCTCCCTCTGAAACACTGGGTAACTGGGCTAACAGCTGCACATCATCTTTTTTTAAAACCAGTCTGGCAAAAGTGTCGCTTGGAGCTCCACATTTTTAAAGGTAGATGTCTGACTGTGATGAGGAACATGATGTGATAGATATTGTTAGGGTACAATTTCATAACAGTGCTCCCAAACACAAAAGATTTTTTGGCCCTGAAATTACCAAAGGTGCACTTGGCACTCTCCCAAAGCACAAGGAAGGGCACACTTGATCTGTGATCTGGCTGCACTGCTGGGTTCACGGAAATAAAGCCGTCTGTGTCCTCTTGAGTGCACAGAGCAGCAATAAACCCACGATCAACCTGTGAAGGTAAGAAGATAAAAACCCTGTGCACAGAGAAAGTACTGAGTGGAGCTGATTTTGAGGACAGATGGAATGGAAATTAGAAATTACACTTTCTAAAAATGATACACCATTAATAACATGTTGTAATCTGCCCATGTGTGTTATGTGTGTAACAAACTGGCTGACAGTGTCAGGTGTCAGCGGTTAACTCTTATGTTATGAGCATCACTGTGTTAAGACTTTAGCTAAGACAGAAAGCACTGTTGATTGCAGTTACAGAGATTTCTGGGCTGTCAGTGAACATGTTATAAACTCAGAAGCTGTGAAGCCAGCCTGTGATTTTATCGACCTATGTGATGTCTGCGAGATAGGTGCACGTGTGCTAGGCAGAGAGTTCGAGAGGATGCACCCAGGACATCGAGCCCTACTGAAAGTATGTGTATGCACAAACCTCAGAGATTCAATAGAAACCACAAAAGTACTGAAAGCTGACAAAAGAGAAATCTTTAGAACAATGCTTTATCTCATTAAGTGAGTGCATTTCATGTTTTGCTTTAATCTCCAGCTGCTCCAAGTGGATTAAAAGTTAAGGTTCACGTTCATTAAACTTTAACTGAGTAGATGTGCTCCACTGGCCAATAGAAACACTGCTGCACCTTGTCTGCAAATGGAGAAGTTATTATACCAGCATGTTTTCTCACTACGTATAGCACCTTATCAATGCTGAACTACGAAGTGGAGCATCGCTTTGAAATATTTATTATAGACTGTGATCAGGACATGGAGCAACCATTCACCCCAGCCTGTTCACTACGCTGTGCCACGGCCAATCGACTTGCTACTCCCTCGCTACAAAGGGGGCTGAGCCACCACTCAACAAAATCACAACAATTTGCTGTCCTGGCCTCACAAAGTTGGAACAAGCTCCTCATGGACATCAGGCAAACAGAAAGTGTACACGCAGCCTGACAAGTCACCCATTCAGGCCGTACCTAGGCCTATTAAAAAAAATCTTTATCTCTCTGAAGCCAATGTACTGTACTTGCACAAATTAACTACAAATGTAATATAATCAATTTTTTTTTTACCCATGTCTTATCACATCCTTTTTTGGGGTATGGAATGTGTTGTTCCACCTTTTGCAAACCACAAGTTATACAGAATGCCAATTTTCATAATGCATCAGCTTTATCCGAGATCTCACAGATTTTGCACAAACAGTTTCTCACAAATCATGTCAAAAATTGATCTTGATTACAAAATTGATTTGGCCAACAATGCCCAGGAGGAACAGTGAGCGCAAGTCACCACACCAACACTGACTAAAGGTAAACTGTGGGATTTACCGCAGAGCTGAAGCCACACCTGTCTCACAGTTCTTATTCATAAGCTTTCCAGTGGTGTAGGTTGCAGAGCTGTTACGGTCGGCTGCATCATACTGCATTGCAAGGTGTTTGTGATATTCTCTTGGCCCACCGTATGTGGAAATGTGCTTCCTTGACAAGAGAATAATGACACTGTTGCATGAAACTGATTAGCATAAGGATACATACACTGTTGCTTTAATCTTAAAGCAGTGGAGCGGTTGTATTCGATATGGGATAAGAAATCAGCTATAATGAACCAATTATTTTCCAGGAAATGCTAATTATTTTATTTCATCAAAATAAATCCTTTGGCCAGAGTCCTATTGAATGCTTCAAAGTTGTTTAATATCAAATTACAGGTTGTACAAAAAATTAAAATAAATAGAGGAGCTTTTACATTATTCATGTTATTCATAAAATAAAATTTATTAGATGTTCAAGGTTCGTTTATTTGTCATTCTACAACACAGGGTTGCACAACGAAAAATATATCATAAAAACATGTTTACATGTTTGCCTACTTTTTCTTCATCAGCCAAAATTCTTTCTTTCTTCTTCTTTAAGTGACACCTTTTTTATTATAATCAGTTTTGGAACAGTAGAATCATTTGTTAATTGCTTCTGCACATTATTGGACATTACACTGGGCTGAGCGAGGACGTCTCGTTTGGTCAACATATGTTCTCCATCCTTGTCTTGGTCTCACATCCATTGGCAGGAGCTAAGACACGAGCAAGAGATGTAAAGCACCGAGTGTAAAGCACCCTTAGGCTGGAGATATACTAGCTTTTAACTACTACTACGCGTGTGCACGATGGCTGCCTCACATGTCCTGTGTCTTTCTCACAATTGCAGAACAAGAAAAACATATTTCCCACTGTCACAATGTGCTTAAATACAAGAGCCTTACATACCATCTATGATGGTGCCATTTTTTCCCCATAATCTGAGAATTAACAAAATAGTAACCTCCTTGACTGTCGCCATGTTAACTGTTTGCATCACTCCAATTCAGAAGTTTTATAAGGGCTGAGTTCTCTGGTATGATAACACTTGTGTTTCACTATAAGGTTCAAACTCAAAAACACTGAGGTTCATTTATTTATCATTCTACAATACAAGGTTGTACAGCAATTTTTTTCAGGGTTGTACAACAAAATGAAGCCTGCGGTCCCTTTGTGCTACACACAAAACAAACAAAACTATTATTTATGATGAGTGGGGAGGATGAATTGAGAAGTGTCCCAGCCTGAGCAAAGAAGCTGCTCTGTAGACTGGAGGTGGTATAGTATTGCTTGCCAGACGGCAGCAGGGTGAACAGGCTGTGGCTGGGGTGGGTATTTTCTGTTAGTATCCTTTGGGCTCTGTGCAGGCGCCTCACCTCACCCTGTTCTGGACAGTTTCAGTCACTCGCTGCACAGCCTTCCTGTCCTGAGCCCTTCACACCTCATGCCAATTTCTAAAGTTTCCAATCAGGATGCTTTCTATTTGTCTTCTGTAAAATCTGACAAGAATTTGGCATGGGATTTTTGCCTTCTTAACTTTCCCTAAGAAATAGACTCACTTCTGAGATTTCCTTTCCAAGGTGAAGATGTGTGATGTCCATGACAGCTTCTCTAATACCTCGGTCACACTACATGACTTTCGAAGTCGTCAGGTTGCTGTTCTGTTCACACTACTCAACTATCTGTCTTGAAAATGGAAATCCTGCAGTCATCATGGGTTCCACACTACATGACTGATCAGTGAAGGGGTCACACATTACAAGACCTTTCACAGGGAGGAATCCCAGATGAGTGTGTCTGGTGTCCAAGCTACATTTTGTCGCAAAAACACGCGCCAGAATTGGCATGAGAAATGATACGATGCCATTCACAGGACAGGATTTTTTCAATCCAAAATGGAAGTCAGCAAGGACTGAGCGGTCCAAATTGTTTGTGTGCTGACTTGCAGCGAAAAAACAAGGATGAATGCATGTGGTTTCTGGACACTGTGTTCTTCTGTCTCTCCTTAATGATTCCTCCCTCCCCCAGCCTATGTATGCTTTCACTGGCTGTAACTCATTGCACGGCTCCCCGACCCATCCCCGACACGACCAGATACTTAGCCTGCTTAATATCTTTTGGGCGTCTGCAGGGCATCAGCGGGCACTCAGATCACATCTTTGAACAGCTCACAAAGTGGAAAACCAGGGCTACAGTCCTGTAATGGTGTGAACTCAGCATAAAACTGTTCACCTGCTCCACCTCAGCATCACTGATGTAGAGAGCCGTGTGTGTCTTCATCTCCCTTTTTTCTCCCTTGTGAAACATCCCCCAGCTAAAACAGTCAAAGCAATGATGAACCTTCTAGATAAGCCAAATATACATTATCAAAAAGCAAACAATGATAATGTGCAGTAACGTGAAAGTGAGAAAAAGCTTCCAGTGCAAATTTGAACTTAATAATTCTGTGACTTCAGGTCAGAGCAGTGCCATTGTGGCTGGTTCCACTCCATTGTTTTCTGTCCTGGCATGCAGGATGATTGTGAAAACATCAAGGGTGTCATTGCCTTACTTCCTCAACACCCATTCACCTTTCTGCCTCTTTACAGCGAAGTGAAGAGAACTCATATGAGAGGCACTGTCCTTGAAAGAATGAAAGGGTCAACAAGTCTGTCTTTGTGTACAATAGGAAATGGCATGCAGCACTTCTTGTGCACTTTAAAGATGCATTTAGTAATGCATGACTCCTATCAACCTCTAAAACAGTGGGAACTGTATCAACGCTGATGGCTCTCTGATGCACAACCTACCACTCCAGAGTAAATGCCAGTCACTCAGTGAAGTTTTCCTTTTTCTTTTTGGACTCTGCTTTTTTTTGTCAAAGCAAAGTACAAGCTGGAAAGTCACCTTTGACAGTTGGAAATCTAAAAATAATAATCTAAACTAAATAATCTCAGCAGCTGGATGCTTAACAGTTGAATCAGTAGTACTGACAAACAAGCCTGTAGATATAGTCATTTTTTGCCATGGTGCTGGTAAATGCCTTACACAGACACTTGTGTTGATTTCTAGAATTCTTGTTTTCAGAGAGTTCAGGGGCTTTGCGTCCTCATTTTAGCTATTAATTACCTGCGTCCTCTAATTAAAGGCAATAACATTTTTCTGCAAAAGAAGCTGGAATCTCAATGGCCATTTACACTTCTAATGAGCTCCTGCGTGATAATATTGAAGATTATTGTTTCATTAAGATGATAAAGATGATAAATATATTTGTATTAACATTGGATCAAATGATTTGTATGTGTTACCCATAGTGGCATAGAATTATCACCTTCCTCTGCAGCAGACAGCTGTTTTACACGTATAAAGCTGCAAAACCTCACTGTACAATACCTGTCAGGCTCCTAACAGCTGTAGGCTTTAAGGGAAAATTAGCTTAGTTTGTGGGGAAATTTGGGCCGTTAATCACTTATTTCACCAATCGCTGTAATTATTTGTCCAGTGATATAATTTTTCAGCACGATAACATCCACTAACTTAACTCCGTAGAACAAAGTAACAGAGCTACACTCCTGGAAAGTGACTGAAAGTAAGCACAGAAACCAAGATCATCATCATGTATATGAAACGTTTATCAGCTATAAACACAGACAGAATTAACAATTACACTACAAAACACTAAGGGTGTAACAGATGAATGAATGAATGAGTAGTGGTAGTAGTGGCTGTCGAAGTAAAGCAGCTGGTAAAAAGTGATGGTAGATTTAGGATCACGTTTAATTAAGATCCAGTTAGTCATTTCTGCATTCACCCAGTTAACAGACAAACGGTGATGGCTGAGTGTGTGTCGCCCGAGTCAGGTGCAGCAGAGACGGTGTTGCAGAGCAGGGGTGTGGAAACTGAAGATCTGACGGTTGAAATTAAAGTTAACACAGACAGAATGGGAGACCCCGGTACTGGTAAAACAAGACGTCCAGTTGCATTCCAGCGGCGGTCTTTTTATACAGCAAGGACAGCTGTTCTCTCCAATCCAGGGACAGCTTGTCCTGTAGGGAGGCGCTGTTTACCACATCGTGGCTTTTACTTTCAGGACAGTTTCTTATAAATAACCGCACATCCTTACTAAACAACCTCAGTGACCAGATATCTAATTTTGTCAATCTCAGATGATTTAACATGACAAAACATGAACTATGTGGTTCAATGATTCTGCTGTCAGGGAGCTCTATGTAACCTGAACCATGCTATTAGCAGGCACTTATGACCTCTTGTCTTGTCTCCTGTGGGAAGGGCTTTGATCACGTCAAAATGTACATAGCAAACACCAGTCTTTGTTTGATCAGAGGTGGCCAGATGCTTCACCTCTACTTCACATCTTGAGCTGTCTTCAGTCTTCTGCTTAAACATATTGCACACAGCAGACAGACAAGGTTGGCAACTAGCTGGTTAACATGGTGGAGCATTTAGCAGCTAAGAAGGTGAATATCTACCTAGAGTTGGTGAAGAGCAAAACAGAGCTAAAAGCTTAAAAGGAGAGCGAATAATTGGACATATATTGATCACATGCTCCAAAGTTACAGTTTACAGAAAAAACAAAAGGTATGTGTGTTTTGTGACATCACAGTAACCTTCACCTTTGACCATCAAAATCTAATCAGTTCATCCTTGAGTCCATGTGGATGTGTTGCCTTTCCTGACACATCGTGTTCATGAGAATGTGACAACCTGATAACATCAGGCCATGATTGCCACCAGCGCAGAGGTGTAATAAAAACATTTGCAAGCCTTAGCAAGTTAGCAAGTCTTCGCCAAAACAAGACGGTAAATTTCAGAGGCTCCACAGGTCTGTTTTACTGACGATTAAAAGAATGCCAGTACTAAGAAATTTGGAAGCAGTATGGCAAGGCAGTATGAAATGCAGACATAATCAAACCTCACTGCAAGTGTCATGGAGCAACCCTGCCTGCAATTATGAGCTACAGAGTGCAGCACGCAGTGACACAAAGTTGACTGAATTCCAATTTATCATGCAGCTACAGCGTGTGAAAGCTGGATAAATAGGAGACCGTCCAAGCAGTCAAAGAGCAGTGAGTTAGCAATTCTGTCTCTTTTGACTTATTAAGCCAGGTCAGTGCATCAATTGATTGGTAATGAGCTTTTCATCTGTTTTATAATGTGAAAACAGGAGAAAAAAATGATAGGGTGCTGTAATTACAAGGCAGGAATGCAGGTGGCTTCTTACCCGTATTGCATGTGTGCTGGGTTGTCAAAGTGTAGGAAAACATGGCATATTGGATGCTCATATTGGCTGAAAAAGTTAATTTGGAGTTGTTGTTTGTCAGAAGTGTCTTTTAATGTGAATATGTTTTTTGCAGAGAATACGAGACAAGTTTTGTTAGAGCAGGATTCACCTTGAAATGAAAGCCTGAAGAATGTTGATTCATGTATTGCAAGGCATTTCTCGAAAAACTGAAAGTGTGGAGCTACGGGACAAATAATGCTTAATGAGTCAGATTTTTACATTTCTAATTATTAAGTATCAGAAGACAAACAGATTGTATAATTACCAGTGTAATTAGCACTCACAGTAACCTGACAATGTGATGCTCTTACATAAGGAGCCTGGTCTGCTAACTATTTCTAAAACATTTACTCCATAATAGAGGAAGATGACAAATCCACCCCTCACACCTTTTTGCCATACACCACCTGTACTACTGAAGTGCATTAGCATTCTCAGATGTGCTTTACAGTCTGGTTGTATTTGTGCACAGCTAAAGCCTGTCCATTCAACCCAATCAACCATGAAAGGAGAAAAGAAATCAAGGACTTGATTCTGTCCTTGAATGGACCCTACAACAATTTGTCCTGCTGGATTCACTCTCTGAGAATTTGGATAAATAGTTTTTATTAAAAAGTGAGCTGCTCGTGGAGCTCTTAATTCACCAAGATAAACAAAGATCTCAGTGCGCTGTATGACCTTGTTGGAACGGTTAAATTCAAAAGATCGATTTAGCTGCTGGGCTCTGGCTCCCACATTTGCCTGACTGCGATGGGAGAACAGCACTCTGAGCAGTTAGAGCTCTTAATGTATTGAGGCACAGATTGCAGGCATGTTGCTACCCTCTTTGTGAAATTGACTTTTAATTCGTAATGAGCAATTGCATATTAAAGTACTAATAGCCTCTAATGGAAGTTAATTTTGTTCCCCTCGGGACACGATATTAAGCAGCATCAAATGCTATGGTGGAACAGGATTGAAGGGATGATATCAAAGATTCTTGAAAGTTTTAATTGTTTGATATAATCTGCCACTGTGGTTGAGAGATGCTTCTGACTTAAAGGATTACGGGTAGCTGCGACTTCGCTTTGAGACACCCGCAGAGGACAGCTTAAGACAATTCGCTGCAGGATCTGAGAGGCTGTATGAGGTCAAATTTAGAATGCCAGGCTATAGGCTAATTGAAAGCACTGAAATGACAATAGTAGTGTAATTGCATGATTAAAGTACAGTAGATCCAGCATGAATAAAATATACTCAGAGGGAAGCAGAGGGAAATGCATCCCAGCTAAAGGAAGATATTCTTCAGCAGTCTACCCTGCGTCTCATTCCGCCTGTGCATCACAATAAACACAGACAATGCTGCAGCTTCCTTCCTTTGAACATCAATAGTGTTTTAGCCTAATTTGACTCGTCATCAGCATTTCTCAGTACTTGTGTTTCTCTCAGTGAGGAAAATAACTCAAATATGACAGGCTTATTCAATATTAACAAAGTTGGGTTTGATGCTTCATAGTTAATTGTCAAAATCACCTTATATGCTGGTGTTTCTCAAGGGAAAAATGTATCAAATCAAATATGATTTGACATTTATGTTAAGAAAGAATAAACAAGAAAGTTGTTCAGAAGATGGCTTCTGGTTGAGATGCTGCACAGATTGTTTTTAATGCAGTGTTAAGTATGGGTTGCTGGTTGCTTGTACATCCCATTATATTCACAATGAACTATGAAACATTTTTTTTTGTGCTACATGAAATGCATCACTCGCTAATACATGAAGAAGGAAATCAAAAAGGTTCCTCCCATGAATCTTTCTCAGTCAGTGGTAGGGGGCTCATGCACTAGTCATTAATATGTAGCATTAGCTGAATGGACTCATCCTTCATGTTAAAGGTTCATATTATTTCTTGACTGGCTAATAAGTTGGCTTGACATTTATTCCATGCATTAATCACCTGCAGTGGATGTTCCATTCAGTTTAACCTTGGCTGGGAGGAGAACAGAGGGAAACTTGTGTGTAGTTCACTTTTGTTCCTGAGCACAGGATGGGCTGAATGCTGCTCCCTTCTTTGTTAGGCTGCAGTTGGATGAATACATCTGAGATCCGTGGGTTTATTTTCAATACTGGTTTATTCAATTTGTATTATGTAGTGATTCAAAATGTAGTCTATACATTGGCATCAACTTGTGTTAAATGTTGGAGGGGGACAAAAACTGTAGGTAATGTTTGATGACATCATGTTGTGAGGAGACTCTGCACGTTCCAATGGAGTCTGGGCTGTTTTTTAGTATTGCTATAACAGCCTGCAGGCACTGGGAAGACTTCTTTTCAATAGCAAATATCAACACACGTGTTCTATAGTGCGCCTCTTTTGTTTTGATGGCCAAGCCTACCAAGAAAACAGCATGATAACGATTGCACAGTCAGGCCCGGGAGAAAGGCTCTGGCTGAAATCTACCAGCAGACATTAATCCGACTAATTCTCGCCTGAAATGAAAACACAACATGTGGAAAACAAACAGAACAGCCTACTACCCTAACAGCCAGCCACTGCAACCACATGAAGACAGTGGCATGGACAGCCTGTCAATCAACTTGACCTCTGCCAACCACTCAAATGGAATATTGCCAGCTAAGCAATACAGTTGTTGAAAATGACCCACTATGATTCATCATGTGAATTCAGCATTACGTAGTGAATGCTATGACTTTATGTGTGGCCCTTTCTTCGATGTAATAACTTTAATACGATATTTTACTTTAATAATTTTAATAAGTTTTGACATTTAAAATTATTCACTCCATCTGCCCCCTGCCCCCCATCAGTCAGTGCAGGTTAAGCTTAGACCTTGCCGCTGCCAAACTTTCATAAAGGAGGAATGTGCGTAGAGACAGAAAATCCATGTCAGAAAGTGTGTTGTGTGTAGCTGTGTTGTTAAGAAATAAAGAAATTGATTACCCCCCTGCCCGCCAAACATACCTTAAATTAGCTACAGAAAGCTACAAGCCAAGTTTCCAAATGTTTCGATCCACATTTAGTAGATGATCTAAAGGAAAGTGAGACTAATAGTGAACATTGCCTGTACTGTATATAAACCTGTATTCTACTCTGTCAAGCAGTGACAGATGAAAACACATTGTTTTGATCATCTTGGCCCAAAATCTGTCTTGGATATACCTGGAAATGATAAGCTCAAAGCAAATTTCCAATCTGAATTCACATAGAAGACCTTTATACTTTCTGCCAACTGGAGCTATAAGGAATCAAAGAGGGAAAGATACCTGTCATCATTTAACCTTTCATCTGGAGATTTGCTTGACTGACTGCAAATGGTGTGTGAAACTCAACCTGAGTCTGCTAGGAACTGTTTCAAATTCCCATGAGACTGAACTATTTTTTATTTATGGCTTAGATCCCCTAATTCAGGGAATGATATACTTTCATTTGAATTTCAATGTGTAAACTCGAATGATATAGTGACAAAAAGCTAACACCGCTCCAAAAATTCAAACATCATCTGACAAGAATATTAAAAGAGCAAAGTGTATGACTATTTCTGCATTTCTCTCATAAAGCTTAAGACTTCTTTTTATGCACTGTTTAAACCGAAAAGCTGCCTTTTCTCTATTAAATCGTATTAATATGCAGACAAGAAATCCTTACACTCTGCAAAAGATCTGAAGATACAAATGAAAATATGCTACAGAGAAGCGATAAAATGACTCCTGAGAAATGATATGATCCTGATATGTTTGCCTGCTGGTTTGGTGTTTTTGGCAAATCCTTTTAAAGATACAAACTACAATAAAAATCTCATTGTGCTTTTCCTGTCTGCCTGCACACACATAGACACACAAATTCAAGTTCACCCAATGAAAAGAGCCAGAGCATTAAATACCTTCATTATTTAAAAGATGGAGGCCATTGACTTTAACAGGACATATATTCCTGAATATGACCAAGTTGTCCTGTGCACATCAGATGAGATGGGTGCCGTTCCCAACCTCTTACTCTCCCTCCCAAAAGACTGATGACACACACAGGAAGCCCCATGTCCCAGTATGACAAATTGCCGTATGAGAAAAGCCTCATGAGGCTGAACCCGCCACTCGGCTAAGCATCTGACTCCATGTCACCTTAAGAAAAAACTGTTATTTCCTCTTTCTTGTCGTGGGACTCAGAGCGAGATGAAGTGACTCTGATGTTGATAATATCAGCCATAGATGCATTCAAGCGCCAGCATGTACTAAATCAGGCATAAAATTAATTTCCAGCCTGCGTTTCAACAGGGGCCTGTGTAATAAAGCCAATACCTATTGTAGCTAGGATCTGTCATTTGCAGTGGGGATCTGCCACTTGATTTGTCTTTCACAATCGGCAGCTGTTGTTGTACATCTCCATCAAAGAGGTGTTCCTTTTGATGCAAATGTGTAATTGTAATGGCCAGGTCCGCTCCTGTTTTCCCTCTGTGTGTTTGAGCCGCAGGTTGGCCAGATTGTTGCAGGACTATGAGCTCAGCATCCATACAGTTTGCTCCTTCACCTGTTCCTCTGTCTAGTACCACAGATGCTGCCGATTAGCTTATGACAGACATTTCGGTGCAAAACACACTGATGGCATGGACCTATTTTTGTCAGTTCTTTTACATGGACATTTGTTTTTTGAGAAAAAAGTTTGTCAGAATTTTGCTTTAGGCCAGCAACTCATAATTGTTTTCATTATCAATGTATATGTTGATCATTTCAATTAATTAATTAATCTTTTATCCTACAAAAAGCTAGAAAATAATGGAAAATGCCATTGGAAGCCCAGAGCCAAGTGTGAAAATAGAGAAAAGCAAACCACTAACATTTGAAAACCTGGAATGAGTAAAGGATCATACTTTTTGCATCATGAATGATTTAAACAATTCATTGATTGTTGAAATTGTTGGAAATTAATGACTAATTTATTATTTTTTTCCATGCCAGAAACATGGCTCTAGAGATGGCAACGTGGCAACTAAATGCCACAAATTCTTGTCACACTCGTGGTGCCCAGTGGATGAATCCCCTGACATTCCCTCGAGCCCCGCTGTGAGGTTCACATCTGTTTGAATGGAATGTCTCAACAAATATTGAATAGATTGCAATGGAATTTTGTACAGACATTCACGTTCCTGTTAAGATCAACTGTAACATCTTTAATTGACTCCCTTAATTGTTCCTCTAATGGCATCATCAGGTCAAATTCTTCATTTGTTCAATACTTTGAATAAAAATACTTGCAAAACTGATGAAACTCACCTTAGCCTCAGCTGTGCTGATCATCAAATATTAGCATGCTAATATGCTAATCTAACATGGTAAACATACGCCATACACAATACCATCAGTGGTTCTTTTACAATTTATAGCTGATATAAACATTTAAGTCAATGAAGTATGAAAATAGTTTCATATAGTGAAGTCCTCTCTGGTTTGTATTGATTCTTTGACACAAACTGGATTTTGAATTGGCTACATATAGACAGGCTGTATGATCTCAGAAAGTGGGCGCAGTGCAGGGAATGTGTTTGCAGTTGTGGCAGAGAGCCCTTGTAAATGATGAAAGAATGAAAGGCGGTATGTCTTCCCAATAGAAAATATTGATGAGAGAGGTCCAGATAAAGATTAGAAACAACGCATGTATTTTCATCTCATTTTCTTCCCCAGCAATAACATGATGACATTTTGTCAGTTTGTGCTTTCACACATCCATTATTGTCCCATCTTTATCAACAACACCAACATTGAGATGTAGTGACACTTTTTCATTTTCTAACATCAATTTCATCTTGTCAGAGAAAAGGTTGATGGATATATTGTGCCATGACTGAAAGAAATGAACGCTGGTGCAAGGAGGCCACTGCAGGCTTAAACCAAGATCTGCCTCTGAGAGATGCATTTGCTGTTTCTTTTTTTTCGGTGGCTGTAATTACAACAATTCAATGGAGGACCAAGCTCAGTTCATTTAATCCCAACCAAATTGTTTCATGAAGTTATGTTACTTGGCTAAAAGAGCTCACCAGTGATTCAGGAATATTTTTAGTAAGCTAAACGTTTCAAATGATAACATAGATGTGTGCCTGCCGGGCCGACATTGATCATGATTGCCAGAGCTCTTTGTCGCTCTCATCACTCATCTCTTTCCCCTCTCCAATGTTTACCTACCCTCCCACCTCTATCCTCCTCCTCCTCTCCCTCCATCCAAACTGTCTCTCCACCCACAGTACCTGCCTGCTTCCTGTCTCACAGCCTAATGTTTCACAGCTGTCAAGGCCCATTTAGACCGAGCATGAACACCATATGCAATTAGCAAACAAGTCCTTATCTTTTCTTCTTCATATACCTCACAGGGTTGCTTCTGCCCTTTTGGTGTCCCTATGTGGAATTGGTTCGTGTACCTCCCTCACCAACAACCAACCACAACTCTCTTCCACTCAATATCTGTCCTTTCATTACTAAATGTGTTGCTCATACACGTGTTCATCGTAATGTATTTTACATTGAGTGCTCTGAGTGTGCTGCTGATGTGATTCCTCGTAAAGCATGATGTGTGGTTTGGTCTGGTGACGTGTAGTATGACGTGAACAGCAGCACCTACTGTCTGCTCTACACTCTCTCCCCATCTATCTATACCCCTCTGCTTTGAGTGGACTGCCACAATTATGTCCTTACATCCATACCTTAGTGCTGCAGAACATGAAGTGCAATGCGGCTACAGTATGCTGTAATGTCTAGTCATGATCATTTCGTCCTTTGTAATGTTTTTACATGCCTCAATTACTTCAAGTGTTTAGGAGGAGATCTATTAACACCTGTTCCTGCAGTCTGTAGATTGTCTATGCAATTACTCATAGCTTGCTGCCTTTATAGAGACATATGGTGGGAATGTATTCAGCACAAACAGTATTTACTCAAGTGAGTTAATGTCAACAAAGAACAGATGGAGGAATTTATGCTAGTTCAATGCGCATGATATAACATCCACTAATGGGCTACCACATCATATGTGTGCGGAAATGACATATCATAAGCTGTTGTTGTCATTATCTCATGTGTTTTGTCACAGCCTGCATTCCTTTAAAGTAGCACAAAGGGGTTTTGTCTGACCCTTCAAATTGCACCTTTGTAACTATAATGTGACAGAGAATATCCTTTTCCATCTAGTCATCAACTCTGACCTCAGCGATATATGTGTCTAGTGAAAATTCATTTGGGGCCTCTTGTTAACAGTAGGATCAGCTATGGCAAATTTGATTACACTTGATTCCTGTGTAATCAAACTGCAATTATATGAAAGAGGCGCAATTGTTAATACTTGAATGATGATGCTTTTTACCTCCAACTCACCTCATCACAGGACGCTCCCCACTGATTATGTGAAGCAGCAGAAGGTGGGAAGAGGGTTTTTGTCTGCACATGTGACAAAACTGTCAAGTAGTCAATGAGTGCTTCTGTAATCTGACAAACGTCAAGGGCCCAGCCAATGCTGCATTTGACTTTTGAGTGTTTATATCAGAGTGATGTCCAATTTTCATGAGTAGCAACAATGTAGGTAGACTTGGAGAGTTTAATTTAATCTCAAAGAGCAAGAATATCTACCAGAGTAAAAATAGCTGCCTAGTAATCAGTGGTGTTCTTTCAGTTCTGTCACAAGCAAATCAGCGCATCAGTGATTGACTATAGCTGCAATGCATGTGATAATTTATGCTCATGTGCGCATCACTATCATTTCTGTGTGTGCAGTTGGAGGGAGAGGTGTCGTGTTCATCAGGATCATTATTTTGTCAGTGTGGCAGTATAGCCACAGTCTATTCTAGACACAGAATGAACAAGCTAAACTGCAGTTTTAAAGCCTTGTTGGTTTCAATAGCCACATGTGCAGTATGACAAAAGGAAAACTGCTCATTGCAGACACTGAAGCTGTACCACTATAAATGATAAAAATAGTAAGACACATACAACACTACAAAGCTGCAGGGTTGCCTCGAGCATGACCCCATGACAGAGTGGGTAACCATTACAGTTCTAGCTAGTGTGTGTATTTGTGTGTGTGTGTGTGTGCGTATAACACAGATTTGTAAAGATGCTGCCCTGGCAAATGAAAACTCTAAATATAAGCACTCGCATTGAGAACAGATAAGCCCAAGGGAATGAATAACATTTAAATCTATTGTGAAATTATGCTATCTTTTTGGTTATGAAGTCTTTGCCTCGCAAAGTCAAAGACTATCTCACAAGCTTGGCTAAAGTTACATAAGAAAACATTCTCTGAGAATCGATAAAGACTACACCAGATACTGTATGTACCAGACCACAGTGTGAACCATGGAGTGTTAACATGGTGACTTTCCACCTCTAAAACAAACATCATCAAGAAAGGGTTAGCAGTGCAAATATGTTGTGTCCATGGTGTCTCATTCTGCAACATTCTGATTATATATATTTTTTTGCAGACACTGATTTTGTTGGACAGTTCAGGAGAAATATGCAAATCTTTAAAGCTACATTAAAATCCAATATTCATGTCAATCACATTGTGGGCAATAAAACCAAAACAATGAGCTTAAAGACACTGAACAATCCAAAGTGCTGAGGGTGAAGATCTGTGCTTTTGTCGCTACAAGTGATGAATTATACATCTGATCCACAGTCTATATAAAACATGGATTAAAAAAATTATAGTAGATAAGCAGGTTGAAGCAGGTGCTGGATGCAACATGAGTTTGTTCATGCAGACACCGTGTTTCAGACATCAGAATGTAGCTGTACTGTGTTGGGTTTTATTATCCTGCCTTTAGTCACTGGAGACTAATAATGTGCTTCAGACATTGTCATTTTTACTTCTACAATAGATGATTGACAGTTCTCGTGTTGTACACAGCAAAATGATAAGTATTCTCACATCATTCACAGTCTGGTACAACAGTGCAGATAGTCAAACCCACAATTCCAACAAACCATATTTGAGTCATCCAAAATCATTGGCAACCCTTCCTTCCATCAATAAAATCCTTCTCCGAAAGAACAGAAATGACCCCAGATCAGCTCATCACCTGTTCCAGCTGTTAACCTCCGAGAAGCACTATAAATCACATCCCACCAAGACAAACACTTTTCTTTTTTTTTTTTTTTGCACTGCAACATGGACTCTGAGCTCCTTAGTTCCTCAGTCAGCTATTGCCCCTGAGTGATTTACACTACAGTATGAGTAACTGTTGTGCAGTGTGTATTTCTAATATGTTGTTGGATATTTGCATGTGAATTATGTCCACATGCTTGTATCCATGCAGTGGTGTAGATGGAGCTGAGCTGTTACACACTCTGCTGGTAATAAATTCTACCAGCACAGCTGCAGCTGAATTGTTCACTAAGATATCAGCATGAATTCTTCATTCACCTGACTGGACCATGAACCACTTGTGGCTGGCTGTGTCCAGAAAACATTACAAACAAACACACCTAAAGTCTGTCTAAAGCTTCTTTAATGAGACAGCAATATAGATTTCAACTGCTTGAAATCCAGTTATTAAGTTTACCTATGATGTTATCATGAATAAATGAACTGACTGAAGTCTGACTGAAGTCCCTGTCTGAAGTGTTGGAGGACAGGTGGGATATTAGTGCGTTCTGCTTGCTGTGCTGCATTTTAAATAACCGAGCTACCACATACAGTAGATCAGTTTATTCAGGTTCAAATAGCTGTGTGTCACATACTATCACATCCTGAATGATATTTCAACTCAATCAAATTGTGAGTCCCCTTTGGCCAGTCAGTGCCAAAGCACATCACAATGAATGAATGAATGAATGAATCTCCTTGTGCTAAATGCAGCACACATTCTGAATGCATAATATAATTGTTTTTTTTTTTTTTTTTCTCTCTCTTTCTAGGTAAGTGAAACAAATTGCTCAGGCTGATTGAAAGTGGACTGCCTCAGGGTATCACACTGAACACGCCCAGCTCTGGTACAGTACCCAGCCTTCATACTGACAGGGCCTTTGCTTCTCTCTATTAACACACACACTGGCTGAAAAGCAAATGGCTGAATGTTACACACTCTTTCCTTTTTGCCCATAGCTTGATTACAGTAATTGGGTAACTGTGGAAGTACTCCAGTGGCTTTGACAAGGTTTTGGTTGGTGATTGTGCAATGCGGTTCATGGGTTTTGTCCTTTGTAGGACTACTGAGGCTCAGATAGTTTGCAGTGCATGATATTACAGATGTGCAGTTTTGTTGTGATTCTAGGCAGTGCTGGAAGTGGAACAAAATAAGTGCCAGTAATATGAACCAGGAGCTTTGTGGCAATTAACTTTTATACTATCTTGCCCAGGTAAAGTATAAAATTCCATGACATGTACACAAATTCATAAGGACTTAGGATGCAAGACTTACAGTTCTTACAGTTTTTTTCACAGTTGAAACTTGCACAATACATTGATTATCTTTATTTGATTTTATTTAGTTGATGTTTGCACACAAATATATATGAAAATCATGATAACCAATGAGAGCACTACCCAACCAACACACACACACACACACACACATACATACACACATACACCTCCCAAAGGACATTGTTGCAGGACGCCATAACCACAACTATAACATTTCTAATCCACAGTTCCATTTTGTCTAGATATCTACCTTCTCTCCCTATGGCAATTGCCTTTTTATAAGTGTGTATCAAAGATTTGAGTAATAGACCTTGACATTATATGCAGGGGACTGAGTTTACTCGACCAGGAGTTTCTCATGTTTTTCACAATATACTACAAACACGGCCATTTTAAGGTACATGACCCCACATGACCCCTCGGAATGAAGATTGTGCAAAATAGAAAGGACAACATTTTAGTCTAATGTAGCCAATTAAAGCTAGTTAATGCCAGACAAAAGTAAGAAAAAAACCTACTGATAATAAACATTAAACATTTATACCCCTGAAATAAGCAGCAAAGGGAATGGGAACTATAAAAAATAACAAGTTTGTCTTCTCTGTGAAAACCATTGTATGAGCATAGTATGAAATTCTGACTGTGTGGCTCATAGTTGTGCTTTTGTGATTGTAATGCTGCTATTAGGCTACATCCATATTTTGTGCAGGCCTATTTTAAACACGCCATGCTTTTGACAGTATAAACTTTACCTCGAATATAATTGTAGCAGCTGAGTGCGGTGTGGTCAGTGCAGGTTCATTTGCTCAGTCACATTACCTGCTCCACTCCCAGGTTACACCAAACATCTACAAACAATATCTGTAGTCATGCCTCGAAAATATTTTGTTCCAGAAGTAGTTTGGCCTGGGGCTGTATTTTCAGCAGCACAGACGCTACTGAATGAATGATCATCATAGAAATATTATAGGAATATTATGGGCAGCAATGATTCACAATGATCCTCGCTCACAACTACACATTTCTACTTGTAACTGTGATCAGAAAGGTGGCACTACTCTATAGAGTATATAGGCGACAATATAGTATAGAATTGAGTATTTATAGGATATAGTTTAGAGAATATCATAGATTCAAGATGAAACTGACTGACTGAGAAAAAAAAGGCTTTATTGTCTGCTACATCGGAAACATGGCCAACACTACAGATTTGTCAATGTGCAACACAGTTAGGCTACTGATATTTCAGAGCCATGTACAGGGCAATGGATTCTAACATGCACCGACCTCAGTCAGATAAAGGATCGATGAATCAGGCAAATTAAACTAACGCATTCAACTAAACAACCCCTCTGCCCCTGCACTCTCTCAACTACTGTGGGTGTGATTTGCACTGAACCCAACGACTGAAGGAACCCTGCAGGTAGCAGGATGCAATAAGAGATAGTGATAATGATTTGGGTATCGGACATTATCTAACATTATCTAGCGCATGTGTTTGTCACAGTCAATGGATAAAACACAAGAGAAATGCCTTATATATACCATAGATGATTATATTGTTTGACCAACATGTTGCATCATACTCTCTGGGTCCTCAGGATCAATGAACTGAACAATGTCGGGCTTCAGTACAAGTTTTGTGGCAAAACAGTGTTCTGGAAAATGTCCAAAGGCAAACCTGAGTTTTCTCTGAAGGTTTGGCTCTCATGGCTTCAGTTCCTTTTGTGATACAAAAAGGCTCACTGTTTCTTCTTTTGCAACTGAAAACAGAACATGTCTCTGCTATCATTTTAAATAAAGAGTAACTTAACTTGCAAAACACTGATACGTAGCTACTCCCAACTACGTCTCACCGTATCCCCACCAGCAAGTTGATGGGATGGTTCCTTAGGTATGTTATGTGGAGAACCCTGGCTGTCTGAATCCAGGTTTCTGAGACTGTCACTGGTGCTCAGCCAAGGTGTTGACTGCTTATTTCACTCATGATATGTCTTTTAGCATGTGAAAAAAAACACCATATGGACACATGAACAAGGTTAATAATGTAATTTTCATTGGAGGGGGTCTTTAATGAGACAAACATATTAATATTCTAAAATACCTCTAAACATCTGCAGAGAGAGCACACAGTTTATGCAGCAATGATTTGAAATCACAAAAAGATACCACAGTGAATCTAAGCACCAGTTCTACAGATGTTATAGTAAATGGATGCCATTCATATAGCACTTTACAATTTTGCCTTTCATTAATCCATTCACACACACAATGTAGCATGCAAGGTGCTGGTGACCTCCAGGAACAAGTCTGGGGTTCAATGACACTTTGACAGGAGGAGCCAGGGATTAACCACCAACCATATATTATATATATATTACAACCACCAACAGTTTGAACTGCCATAAGATCATGGGCCAGTCTCTGAGAACATAGTATCCCAGAAATAAATGACTTACTTTATTATATAATATGGTGTTTGGAGGGCAGCTGTGGATCATCTACTGATGACAGATTGATGGTTGGATCCCCACTCTTGTCTTGTGTCAAAGTGTCTTTGGACAAGACATTGATCCCCAGGTTACTCCCCAGCCATTTGGGACACACAAGCGCAGATAAATGTGGGAGGAAATGTGGGAGTGTTTAGGAGTAAAGAAAATGTAACTTCTAATATAATAATTATTTATTTTTTGTTTAGCATTCCTGTGTTTGAAACAAGCATTTGCTAGAGTTTTTGTAATATTCATCTCAAATCTTGACAACAAAATGGGGACTTTACAATAAGAGAGCAGACAGGGAATAAACTTGGGCCATTTTCTAATGACTGAGCCAAAACATTTTGCAGCTCAAGTTGTCATAATTGTTTAAAAATTCATTTTGTGATGCACAAATTATGACTATAACTTCCCACAATGATGCTGTACCTCTTTATTATGAGCAGGCTCTCTCCTCTTGTAGCCATCCAACTGCTTCACTTTAATTGGCAAGCACTCATTGCGTGGGTCTTCACTGTATCGACGCATCTCTCAGTCGACGTTACAGCCACTGACTCCGAGGTGAAGCCACTGCATTTGTGTTTGACTCCATCTGGCTGCATGTCATGCAGCATAATTGAGTTCAAATTGAATATGAGCTACCAATCAGTGCAATTAATGGAAGATCGGATTGTATCTTGTGAGGGCACAGGGTAGACAAATCTCCCCAGTCCTCAGATATTAATACCTAAGCACCAACACAGGCACACAAGGCCTCTCCTCAGATTGGTCATGCTCATGGCTGACATAGGAATGGCTTGCTCTAGGTTGGCTCATTATTTTCCACCAAATTGATTACAGTCAATGCATTTACATCCTACTGTTTCATTTATTTATTGTACATTCTATGACTTTAAGAAGAAGAAATCATGACGGGTAAGTCTTGCATTTCAAAACGGTGTAATATGTGTGTGTGTGTGTGTGTGTGAACTTTCTAGAATTTGTATTCCATCCATTCGAACAATGCTATTTAAAATACAGTAGTCATAAGTTGTGGATAATTCAGGACTTAAAATTCATAGTTAGCAATAACTATTGTATCAGTTGACTGAAGAGCAATCACTCAGAGAACATTGCTGTATTAATCCATCCAGTACGGGCTCTGCTGCCATCTGGCACAGTACAGTATACTTTTCTGAAATCCTCGAGTTTTTAATTGCAGGCCTTGGCTCCAGCAGGACGTGATTTGGCTATCCTGATGACATTTCATGCACTGCTCGTCTTTCCTTTATGCTTTTATTCTTGGGAGACACAGATTTAATGCTGCTAATCAATTGCTTCCCCTTTGTAACATGCTCTTATGTGACAAACAACCAGTAATGTGACACACTGACTTGTTTTTGGTGACTTCCTCTGATTTTATTCATATTTTCTTAAACTGACTATTTCTAGCTGCTGGCTTTCATATTTTATAAATATGCCGTGATTTTATGACTCTGTGTCTATAAGTCACTCATAGACTATGGCACCAACACTGTAGATTAGGGATTTCATCGATGGGGCCTCTCTTGCTAAAATGGTATGAACTCAAAGCACTGAAAGCCACTTTAATTCCATTTATGATTTCTATTTACTACAAGTAGTATGAATCAAGTGAGTGTCAATGTTCACAGCTTGACTGAAGCAGAGCTATCCTTCTGGTCACAAACAGAAAAAACAAAAAAGAAAAGATCAGGGTGAATAGTGGGAACAGCAGTCAGACAGACTTGAGCTCTCTCCTTTCCAAGTTTGACGTCAGTTCGATGTGCTAGGTTGCAGCACAGTCTCTCCAGTCTGTCTGTCGGTCGAGCTAACCCAGCTGGACAGTGCAGCTCTTGGCCTGTCTTTGTCTTGCTTGCTTGCCAGCAACTTCCAGGCCTGTGTTCTGTCACTTTGTAACAAAAGTGAGAATGAAATACAACTGTTTATTAGGTTTGATGAATGCCAATGGGCAACAGTGTCTATAAACTGCAGCTTGGAAAAGATAACTGTGTAGTCTGTCAGTCAAGGTTTAGTTAAAACTCTGAACTCATGCAAGAGGAAAGCAATGGATTGGTACGGACACTTCATTGTTATATTTTATTATTTTCTACATTCTATATTTTCTACTTAAGATTCTACAGAAAATATTTTGTTCAACGAATATTGTTTGTTTATACCTCATTCAATTCTGTATAGGTTTATGTACACTCTAAAAAGAAAAAAAAATACTCTGGCTTAACTTGTTTAAAAAGTTGAGGTAACAATTTGCATGCATCTTTTTAAGTAGTTCCAACTCTGGCATTATTGAGTAAATCCTCATAGTCAGTCTAACCAAACTAGTTTAGTACAACCAACATGATTTGTTTTGACCTCTACAAGCTTAATGAAGTTCAGCTAACTCAATTTTAACTCAAAAGTTGTGGTGATATTAAGTTATCAATTTTTTTCATTTACGTTATTCTAACTTTTTTATTTACTTTCATGCTACTAAATTGATGTAACAATTTGCATTGACCTTTTTGAGTATTAGTACTTAATTCATCTAAGTCAGAATAAATAACTCCCAGCGACTCTTTTATGGTCAAACTGTTAGTCAAATACTTAGTCAAATAGTTTTTTTATAACACGAGAAGAATGGCTCCTTGACAGATGAGTTTGCAGGCTACCCCATGTTTTCAATGAGCAATAACACAATAAAGACACCAATAAAGACAGGAAGGAACTGTCCACCATGGCCATGTCTAAGCCTATAATGCTTGAGGAGATCAGTCTTTCTTGGCGTAACTCAAAAACTTTACTTTAAAAACTAAGGAAACTTTTGATAACTTCAACTTAAATTTTAGGTCTACCGTCATCCAAATATGCTCTTTGTAAATGAGAGCTGTAGTGCTCACAGTTTGTTTAACATTGTACCGTACAGTAACGTCTATAACTTAGGATGAATGGACAGTCTTTAATGTTGAGGCTCAAAACTAGAATTAAAAGCTTTTATCTGACTTAAATGTTTTTACAACTGGCAACAGTAATGGCCAACACTGAAATGAGAAAATGAAATCTTTTTAACTGTATTATTATGCGTGATCTCCTATGAAATAAAACACAAGTATAAACTAATTTGAGATTATATTAATATTGTTGTGTTAAGCTGTTTTCGTCCTATATTTAATAATTAAGTTAACATTATTCTATTGCTTTATTAAGCCTTTTCCTACAGTGTTTCTTCAACATACTCTCAACTTTCCAGCCCGCCTTATTTCTTTTATCTGACACAGAACCTGGAGCAGCAACAATTTTAAGCTCACACAAATATAACTGTAACATTCGGGCTTGAACGTTGCATCTATTTTAAACAAAATTATCTTTCAAAACCTACATATATCACAAGTCAAACAACTCACAGATGCCTAACTGCCCATTGATGCAAATGTAGGTGTGAACCAAACTTCACTCAACCGTTGCCAACTTAAACTCTGAACGAAATAAAACACCTGTCATTTACCTGCAGCGTCACAACCGACGCTACACGCGCTCTGTGCCGAGTGACGTCATTCACCTGCCAAACACAGAAACCAAACAAAAGAAGAATAGCAGAACAAACAAATTCAGGCATATTTGCTTTGAAATGATGCACGTAGTTGAAACTTGGTTGATAAATAAGTTGCACTAACTTAATCTCCTATTGTAAAGTGGACACAGAAAAGAAATGTTCAAAATTGCTCAAGAAATGAGTTAAGACAATGCTCCTGTATTTTAAGTTTGACATACTCTTAATATATGTTGTGAACTGACTAAAAGTAGTACATGAAACAAATGTAATGTTTTATGTTTAAGCCTTATTTACTAACCCCATGAATCCTTTCTTAGAGTGTAGACAGGCTAATGGAGCAAAATTTGTTAAAGGAGGGAGGATCGTAGTGGGAAGGTGTGGCAATGACAAATGGTTTACATGGCTCACGGGTCAGGTAGAAGAGCCCTTTAACAATTATTTTGCTGACGACCAAAGGGAGGTCTGCTTATGTTTGACTAGTACATGTGAAAAAAAAAATTCCGGTATGTGGTAACTATTATGATATACTGTATATGGTATGGATTACTGTTATTACTATCTGTGGGGTAACATAGGCCTACATGTAGCTCAGTCTAGACCTTACTCCACCTTATCTTATCTGGTAGGAGTGTGACTAGTGAGCAGTTTGGGGTGGATGGTGCGCACAGTGTGCATATTTAAGGGGACTGCAAGGATGATGTACTGCTGGGCGGTGTTCATATGATTGTGGGGGGCCAGTCTGGGCCAAAAATGACCATCGATTTTTCATTTTTTTCTTCCAGTCCAACCCTGGTAGTTGGTGAGAAAATTTAGACCCCAGAAGAGTTTAGACCAGAAGAGTAAAGATCTTCAAATACAGTAATGCAGAGTAGAGAACCCTCTAGCATTCAACCAAACTACTACTACTACAAAAAAAGAGAAACTTTTTTTTACTGTTGTCAAGCAATAGCTCCCATGCAATGATTTGTCATTTGTCTGTTTTGCTTTGATTGATTGTCCTTACTAACAGCGTGCAGCATACAATGCTTTAGAAAATCATGCTGTTTCTGTTGTAAACTGATCAGGATAACTTTACCTCCTGAATAAACACTGTTTTTTGGTCATTAGAGATGTATATTTACAGTTATTTTAATGATCAGTTCGGTTCAATTCTTCATTCTCTACTAAGCATTTAAGTCTAATTTTACATTCAAACTGCACCACTGTTTTGTGAACATACCAAAATTGGTTCCTATATAGTAACTTAGTATATATATTTAGCAGTGATGATGAAAGACTAGAGAAACAATTTTGATATATAAAGTTGGTCATTTTCAGATGGTTACTTACTTGAGTGCTTTGTGCAGGCAGTCTGTCAACCTCAGGCACTAATCAGTTTTAGCAGTGGCTGCATTTGATGGAAATAAATGGCTCACAATCATTTGAAAGCAATTGAAAATCATCACTGTCATTTCTGTTCATATGATATGCTTTTGCTATTTGCATTTTTACAGCAGCATAAAGTCCTTGTCATATTAGAACTGTAGCATCAAGGTGGACAATCTAAAAATATCTTACACATTAACACAGACTATTGAACGTTAACAAGCATCACAGCTTGGGAGAGTCAGAAAATGTCTGCATGGGAAAACATGTCAATGTCTCACTTTCCTTCATCATTCTTCCCTGCCCTCTGTCTTTTACCAGCTCCGTACTGTTTATTGTGCTTCTGTTTCCTCTCAGGCATTATGACCTCCTCCATCAAAGAGGCTGCGCTGGCTCTGCATCTGGACATATAATAAGGGCACTTTGTTTTGCTTTATATCAGCATCAGAATATGATTGAGCCATGAGTCAGATGCCTCTGCTGCACAGCACAAAGGAAGCATTGTAACCCCTGCTCTATTGTTCTTACCAGAGCGGTAGATATTGTGTCTAGGGGTCTTGTGCTAAAATCATTACATACTTATTCCACGTAGATTCAGATGAGAAGAAATTATAAGAAACAACACTTTAAAAAAATAAGAGGCAGGTATCTGAGTACACAGAGACAATCTTTCCATTCTAATACAGTATGCTCCACTGGCACTGCCATTATGCTAATGCACAAGGCGATGCTGTTGAAATGATTCGTTAGTGTAATGGGAAGAAGCTAATTGAGTGAATTCTTTGCCAAATTACCAGACGTGGTTAATCGTCTGCCATAAGCCTCAGTCAGATGTGAACATTCGTATGCAGGTACAAATATACTCACAAAAACACACGCTTGCACAAATGCATGCAAAGGTGTCTACAAGAAGGGGTGACTGCACTTCACCTATGACAGGCACTCCATTTAGAGCAGCAGTGCTACACAGGTGCTCACTGCTCTGAGACAGACAAGATCTTTGAGTGGAATTGACTGTGAGATGGCGAAAAAAAAAGAGACATGAATACTGAGCAGCTCTCGCAGTGGCAATACAGCACAACAGTCAAAACCTAGTGTGTCTTCTAGTTGAGTCACTCACACACAGAAAGTCCTGAAGGAATACTAGCCAAGCCAATGGCATTTGCAAAGCTGGAAACGACGACAGATGATACAGATGATTTTTGCTTTGAGAAGGTACGCGGCGTGTCAAGCAATTGCCTTAGACTTTACAGAAATAACTTGCTCATTTACACAGGAGCCTTTATGCTTGTTGCAAAAGAGCAGTGTTGATTAATCAGTAGCAGTTTCTCTATCCTAATCTGGATGTGTGTGAGTATGTGTGTGTGTAGGTGTGTTGAGAGAGAGTACACCCTGGATAATGTCACATTAGCATACTTCTATCCCCTCGCTGTCACTCAGTGTAAAATAGAAGACATACCTGTAGAGTCAGGCCTATACTAACTCCACAAATATGTCTCTAATGTCATCAGGAGTCAGCCGCGTGTTTCACCACAGCGGCTGACATAACAGCCCCGTGTAACTCGCCGGGGGCTGAGCCGGGGAATGGATACATTAGCTTTAATGGAATACAGTATGTATGGTTCAGCCAAGTAAAACACAATGAAAGTTCACATTTTCAGCTGATATCACACAAAATGTTAGCCGTGAGAGGTGTGAATGCAGCAATATCAAAGTCTGACAGCTGCCATCACGACTGAAACGAGCAAGTGAAAGTTGCAAATTCCTGCTCAGAAATATTTGAGCCAGCTGACTGAAGGACTGGAACGCTGAGACACTGCCAGTGTAACCTGATATGCACATTTGGAGTGCCTTAACCGTATTAGTATGAAATGATGAATGGAGTTTCATTCAGATTGTCAAAGTTCATAACCTGATATTACTGCTCTGATTCATCTCGACAATTGTCAGCTTCTCTTTCAAGGATCGCGGAGCTTGTCTCAAGGGTTGTTGTCAGTGTCATCTGGAACTGAATAGGAAGCTTAGGTAACCACACTATTTTTAATTATTATACATGTTCAAACTGTCACAAGCAACACAAATTGGACAGAAAATGTAAAGCATGGCAACACACAAACCATCTTGACATTGCCTTTGAAATGCTCCCAGGGAATGTGTTGAGTGGATGAGGCTGTTGCCCTCATACAAATACTCTAGCAGGTAATGTAAATGTATGAGTGTTCAAGCATTCTCATATTAAAACCCCACTGAGATTTGCTCAGGAATCCTGATGTTGTATATTATACTGTGGCACAAAAAAAAGGAAAAAGCTTCGAGCTGCATCAAGATTTTTTTAATGTAAAAATCCAGCCATCTTTCCAGCCTAATTTTAATAGTAAGGCTGTGAGAACAGAGCTGTGTGCCCTTATTTAAAGAGACCGCATATAATGAGCCTTTTTGCCCCAGTGAAGTTGTTTGGTATGAGCACTTTATCCCTCAAGGAAGTTGACATTTAAATACTGTATAAACTCTCCTGAGCAGCAGCCGCGTTCCATCCAAAGAAAAAAGTGGACTCATCAGATGTTTGGCCTCCTTTGATATAAAGTATCACAGGCTGGCCATGCTGGTAAACATCAGCTCAGCGCGTGGAGTTTACAGACTGAACTTCAAACAGCTGGTAAGCCATCAGCGTGAAAGTGAAGCTGTCAGTTACAGCATCAGAAAGCTACTATCAGGCTCTGAAGGCAGCTTTAAAGTCGTCATGAAAAATGACACCAAAATTCACCTTGCCAGAAATATAACATATTATAGCAGGCGGTAAGATAATGTTAAAACAAAGTATTGATGGTCATTGTCTCCAGAGGATGAATTCCGCTGACTTTGAATCCTTAATCCCTTGACTTTTCTTTCCTTCCTTTTCCTTGAAATTTTTGGCTTTCAGTGAAATATCTCGACATTAAATTTGGTACAGGATGAATTATCTTTGGTGATCCGCTGACTTTTCAGCTATTGCAACCAGCAGGTTTTTGCCCGCCCATTAAAATATCCCAATATCCACTAAATGGATTGGCCCAAATATATTTGTGGTCCCAAGAGGATGTATTATAATATCTGGTGATCCTATAACTTTACTGCCCACACCACCATCAGGTCTGGCTACATAACATCTGCCATTAAACAACACAAGACAAGGTCAAGACGGTCAGAATCGGTTTTTATTGCCAAGTATGTTTTTACAATGTGCTTTGGTGTGATAGTACATAGTACTAGAAAAATACCAGCCAAAGACAAAACAGTTCAATCCAGGTCATAAATAAGTAATGTCATTATTAGATATTGTATTATCATCATAGACAATAATATATGAGAAATAAACAACTCTAGAAACAATTAAAACAGTACGTACAGTGTGAACATCAGTGTCAGTGGGGGTCCCAGACCTTATTCATGAAGCCAGCTGCAGATGGGAAGAAATGGTTTTGGTCCTGATTGACCACAGTTTCTTGCCAGAGGGGAGTGACTCAGAACATTTACGTCCAGGTCGGGAGGGGTCGGCCATAATCTCACCTGCACACATCAGGGTCCTGGAGGTGTACAGGTCCTGGAGGGATGGCAGATTGGAGCCTATCAGCTTCTCGGAGGAGTGAATGATACGCTGTAGTCTGTCCTTGTCCTCGGCAGGGGCAGCGGCCTAGCAGACTCCACAGTGTCGACTGGGGAGTCACACAGGACGATGCAGGCAGGTGGAGTTGGATCTTTCCTGAATTCCACAACCGTCTCCACTGTCTTTAGAAGGGATGTTCCTAACGACTAAGAATGTTTAATCAGAAGTTCAGACTCAGGAAAACACTCAGGAAACAGTCAAAATTGAGCATATTTGAATCAAAAGGTTAAACATTGTCTGAAAAACTAAAGTTGTGCATATAAGAAAAAAAGAGCTGTTTGAAAGTGTTAATGTTCTTGAATAATCAAATCAAATTGAAATGCTGCTGAAATGTGTAGCACTTTGCACAGTCCATTATGAACATTGCACATGATTCTACAAAACATGACATGCATAACATCTTACACACAACAGTTAATTTAAATGTGTATATTAATAAACAATAATAGTAGTTGAACCCACTAGTATTCCCGGCAACGACTAGCGAGGGTGGTATTATTTAACTCAACTAGTTGACTAATTGTACACACGTTGCGGCTGCATCGGATCACCATGCTGTCAATCTCCCACCTGTAGATTCAGCCAGTATTTTCCACCACTTGTTCTAATCGTCATTGTCAAACAAACACTATTCCTGTTTTATTTTTTAGGTTAGGATTCCACCAGTGTTTATTGTTCAGGAGGTCTTTACTGGGAGTCGAATTATCAGCAGAGGTCTCCTCCTCTGACAATCACACCCAGTAATTAAAACTGGCAAAAACACTGAATAAAGCAGTGTCTCTCCAGCACTCTTTGGTGGACACAAGATGTCCGAGGGCCTTAGCTGCCATTCACGTTAACTCAGCTATCTAGCAGTTTCTCCTATAACTTCAACTCCACTTTGGCCCTCCACCAATCGGAAGGCTGGTGGTTTGATCCCTGACCCCTGCGGTCTGCATGTCGAAGTGTCCTTGAGCAAGATACTTGAACCACAAATTGCTCTTGATGGCTGTTCTATCGGTGTGTGAATGTGTGTGCATGGTTAATGGTGGTGGCAATTTCCAATCTGCCACTATGTGTGAACGTGCGTGTGAATGGTGTGAAAACGCTTTGAGTGGACTAATAAGATGAGAAGAGCTCTGTTTAAATGCAGTCGATTTATCATTTGTGATGCAGGTGGAGTCAGCCGGTGGGACTATGGGTCCAGCACATAGACTCTTGTCTGCTTTCTGTTTCTGACCATGTGTACAAGTAGCATTCCTTGTGTCTGAACACGGGGCTCACAACTTGACTTTGTGTGTTATTTTAAGTCAAAATATGTGTGGCCTTATTCAGCAGAATATACTGTATATGGAGGTTTTCTCTCAGTGGCATTGTGTCCCATAAGCTGCCTATTCATCAGTTTTACCTGCTCAACATGTCCGGGACAAAGGATGTGAATGTGAGATTGCTTGTGCTGGGAGCTTGAGGTGCTGGGGCCATCTGCCTGTTGACAAGGAGGTTAAACAGGAAGAACACCGTCCCACACCTTCTGCTTGCTCTGCAACATGTCACAGAGCAGTGGATGGTTTCTGGCTGACCTATTGCACCATGGCCTACAGTTCATCAGGTTTCTAATGTGGCTTATTGTCATGGCAAGAGGTGACAGTGAATCTCTGTTTGAGGGCACTGCTTCTGCAAACTACACAGAAAGGCAACTGGGTTTTGTAAGCAGTAAGCAGCAATTAAAAATGCAAATATTTGTAGCCAATTAAAAAAAAGAAGTTTAAATTAAATAAAACTACCTACGCTGACAAATCACCATGTGTTCAATGGCAGCACTCTACTGCTTCAGTTATTTATTGTTTCCAAATATACAGTAATTACCAATGCAAGCATTTGCAAAGGCAAAGGCTGGTGCAGTATATATGCTATTTTGAAATGTGCAAGGGTCAATTATTGAAAACATCCATTAGAGTATGCAGAAAACAAAAACGAGTACATTCAGCTGTCAGTTGCAAGGATGCTTTCTAAGGACAAGGATGACACTTGATTGTACAAAACACCAATTTAGCGATTAAATGGTACCTGCAGACTAAAGGATGTTGAGACATTTTCAAGTGATTTTCCAGATACCCTGTTTAACAGCACTGGGTGAGAGAGCTGCGCAAGCTGACAGGACTTTGACAGTGTTTCAGAAAATGTGTTTACGCAACTGAGGAAAACAGTAATGTTGTTCATGACACTGACTCTGAACAGAATAATGATGTATGTGTATTGCAAAGTATTAATTCATTTGATTGGCTTTGTCTTATATATTTTAAAATATTTTAGTCTTATATGTGACATTTGTGTCTTGCTTGGTTTTAAAATGGTATATGCAATTTCAGTTTACCCTGTTAATGGCTAAAAACCTGTTTAGAACTGCAGTGCAGAACTTGAAAATGCTTGCTCGAATAAAATCCTACAGTTCACAGGTCTTGTAAATGCAGATAAATACATGGGACCGTGGCACGTATCCAAAGTTCCTGTACAAAGCAAGGTTTACGTTCTGCATGGCTGATACTGCTTTAAGGTGTTGCCTCATATAAACCTTGTGTATTTGGAAATAAACTTGGCACCAATAGTAAAAACTACTTACTTTGTTGTTGCTCAGGTATGTGGTCGGTGAAAAGAAATGCCTTATTGCTCAGTATCAATATGCTGTCAAGAACATGTGCTCCTGTTTTCTTCTTTTGGTGTTTTATAAGGACAGATGCTATTTGCAGACTGCCAGCTCGCCTTCAGAGAGGACTGAACATAATTTGATCTGGTTACCAAATGCAATTATGCTTGATCTTATTTTAGAAGGTACAAGCTCGAGTGTAAATACATTTAGTATGATTTGAGAAGTCCACAGCATCCTGGTACTCAGGTCAGTGGCTAGCTAAGGTGTGTTGTTGAAAGGAAATGTCCAATTCAGGTGACGTGGAACGTGTGACTGTGTTGCTAAAATTTAGGGTAATACCAAATGTTAGTTAAACACATTATTGTTATGAACCCTCCACTGGAATCAAACATTTTTGGTCTGTTCCTATCCTCATTGTTACCTGGTTTGATATTAAATGCATGCTGGCAGCCTGAAATCCCATGATAAGGCTTGATAGTCAGCTCTGCTTGACTGATGGTTATCCTTTATTCTCATGTAAACAGACATCTCAAGCAAATTTTTTTTCTTGTCCTCATTCTAAATTGATGTGCCTGTGCACTCTGCCCTCTCAGCCGCACACTGAAATATGGGTTTGAATAGACCGGGATTGAAAAGATGATTTAAAAACAGCCTCTTTAACACAGGAGTCTTCACAAATGAAAGCACTCAGCTCCGGTGTCCCAAAATAAGCAGCCTGTGTTGATCCTCTGGTGTTGATGTCAGGTTGCACAGCTCTGTCAGCCAGCATGGCAAATCATTTGTACCACAATCCCAACTGGATAGTATCTATTAAAACTCACTGGAGTGAAAACACCAATTTCAACAAAAGATCTACATCCACTTATTTCTCACTGTCTCACTATTCTCCAGTATGTCCACTATTCACCAGAAGTATTATAGTAGTAACACAATTATGCTGTTGTGAAACTGCATACTAATAGCAAACATTTAAATTCAATACAATCAAATAATTACACTATGGTAGAACAACTTCCTTCTTCTCAATCAGAAATGGTATTGTGGGTGGGGCTAGACCTGCAGGGCGGGGCCATCCAACTTGGCCCTGCTAGTTTCTGTGTGAGCCAGTATAACAGATTATACCCTTTAGTGTAGCCAGCAAGCATTCTGACTTTGAATAGCTGGTCTGTCAGTCGACACCAGCACAGGAAATCAGTGGAAGTACGGCGCCAGAATGAAATCTGAGATGCCTTTTGTAGTTGATCGTAGCTGCTCCCCGATTCATTTTGTTATATTCCTGGTGTCAATGATTTTCTGAAACCAGTTGAAAAAAGTTTTTACACTGCCAACACTGATTTTGCTCAGATAGAATCAAAAGAGTGTAATCTTGAGCATTTAAATAAAACATTGAAATGAAATGTTTGCAAAATATTCCTACATACATCAAGTCTTTAGAGATATGTTATTTATTCAGTACACACTGAGCTACAAATAGCACAAGCATGGTATGGCTTGTCAACTTTTTGGAACATATTATTAGCACTTACCATTATCCTAAACATATTTTGGCTATTTATTTTTTGTTTTTTAGACTTACTTTTCCAAGTCAAAAAAAAAAGAACATATATTAACATAACATTAACATTAACATATATTTTTTACTTGCATCATATTGTAACATCTAAATGACTGGCACTTACCAAACACCAATTAGTCAGCACAGTATCCACAAATCACAGTCACTGTCCTCTGATCAATGCAGCTTTGGCTGAATTTATTGATCTTCATCTTAATGAGTTCCTCTCTCGAACACATTTTTTGATTAACTGGTCATTAACCTTTTTAATGTGATTCAGATGATTTCAGCTGATATATCCATGGACTGATCCTGTGTGTTGAGGATGACTGGAAACCATGCCGGTCACATACTGAACAGCTTAATTACTATAGATTTATGCAAACGCAGCTTACCAACACAACTGTACCACTGATTTTCTCATTTTAAATCTTAACACCAACCTGGACTAAGGAGTCCAGAATCACATCACAAACATTCTTTCTGAAGAAATATGAAATCACCCTCATGATGACAATTTTGAATTTGCTATATGCACAGTGTCTGGTTTCATTATTCCTCTGGACTGTAATATTCCTAGTGTGCCTTCCCAGGAAGCATTTGATTGATGGTGATGTCCAGGAGGCCAAGTTCACACTGAACAAATGTACGATTTTGACAATTTCTGCCTTACACTCTTTGTGAGCTCATTACATAAACACACTATCAGTTCATCTTTCTCCACGTCATGCAGGCAGCAGCTATGGATACCCTTATTTCCATGCTGTATTTAAGGATTTCAATTCTGGTGCGAGCCGTCACATCTGTTCAATGTCAAAATGTTTACTGGTCTTTCATTCCACCTGTCTTGCCATAATAAAAGCTGTCACAATCCACCACTATTATCAAGGGGAGCACAGAATAAGATTTTTTTTTTCCCTTCTTTGTGTATAGGTATCTCTACTATGCAGGAATAGGTATGGGCAGAGCCTCTTTCACCTTGAAATCTGTTGCAGTTTGATCACAAATTCATCTTCAGCTTTTGTAGATGTTAATGAAATGCAACATTGCCAAGTCTACCTCATGAATATGGATGTTGTTCATTTGTGTAGTTTGTGCTGTCTGTACTCTTCATATTGTACTTCTCAGTTCTCCAGACTAAAGTCCTTCACTAGGACTCACTGAATGACACTTCACTAACTTGTGCTCTGATCTTTATTTCTATAACTATTATTACTGTGTCTTGTCTTTATTTACAACTTTTTTCATGGTGTAGGAGTTATTGAGCTTCAAGATGTGGCCTTCATGTTCTGCAGTTAAGTCATCCTGTCACAAGCTGCTCTCACTTGTCTCTCCAACTCTTCTCCAGTGATGGATTATGCTAGATATTAAGCTAATATCATGCATCGCCAGAGAAAACTGTTTTGTAGCTCACAGGACCCGATTCAAGGTAATGTGCCTTCAATACAAGACACACTTGACAGAACTTGGTGCAAAGCAGTTTTAACGTTTCTATGCAAGAGAAAATACAAGATGCCAGAATGAGTTAGCGTGGTCCTTAAAGTGTGGAGTGATGTTTATTTCGTTGCCTTTTCCACTCCTTGAAACAGTTAACTGCCGCAGACCAGAGAAATGAATGAGTGCACTCTCTGAACAATTGGTTACACTAATGGGTCAATTTAGCTCAGAGGAGAAGTGAAAAGCAAGCCACAGCTGATACAGGTTCAGTGCAAAAGTGCTGACAATTTCTGGGGTGATCACAGTATAACAAGAATAAGCTTCTCTGTAACTCCAGAGTGGCTTTTAATGACTTGCGTATAAGTCACTCCTGTGTGTGCATGTTTGTGTGTGTGGTAGTTGTGGGTCTGGGAGATGACAAAATAATATGTAAGCTCTTGTTATGTTAAATGTTGGCTCTTTCTCTTACAGCCTTAATGCTTGCTTTCAGTCACAGTAACTGTTTATAAAACGTTCATACTATGAGCTGTTATACCCCAGCTGTTTTTATTCAAGCTGAAAAGGACATTACATTTCATGCATTCCCGTATGTACAATAGGTTATGGATCAGCGGAGAGGATAGTCGTCACTGAGGGAAAAATGAGCAGAAACAGGAATTAAGCCTTGTCTGCACGGGCGGACCTCCTGCGATTTGGGATTTTATTCTCACACGATTTGTTCTGCACATTTGCAGGATTAATGAAGTCTATGTTTCAGTCAAATTTGCAGATTTGAACTCGCTCCCTCTCTGAATGGGTCTCCATGCTGAGACGAGCCTCTGAAATTTGCATGCAAAATGCCATCAAAGCTCACAATAATAGTTTCCACTGCTGCCATTATCTCAACCTGACAAATGCAGGAGAATCTAATACTTTTGAAGACACCAAATTACTGACATGCTGATTAATATCATCAAATGACCAGTGTGTTAAGCAACATATTGTGGGTTGTTTGCATAGTTGACAGATTATAGACGTGGTAGACCTGCATGGAAATAAAAACACAGAGGCCCTATGCAATTACAAATCACAGAGGGACATCACGGCCTTCAGTGTGACTTTTAACATGACTGAATGACTGAAGGAAAGAGAAAAGAAAACAAAATAAAATTGCTTGGTTTATTTGTTTATGCTTGACCAATACAATAGCATGGTCAATGTACAGTATTTTGTACATACATGTATTTTGTGTATGTAATAATAATAAGTAGCAATAATTTCAGTGTTTCAGGTTTGATTCCAGCTTCCAAACTTGCATAATGACAAAGCTGTAGCAGTTGAGGTACAAAGTGGTTTTGCTCCAGATGTCTATTTCATTAAGGGAACTGTATTATTACGGATGAGAAGTCAGAAGAGGCGAGGCTAATGCATTTATTGTATTGTTTCACAATCGCTCCTTACCTCTGCATCATACCACAAAGCAGAATTGCAGTAAGGTGAAATATGTTATGTAAACGTAGCCTGTGACACGAGCCTCACACCTTTCTACTGATCAGTAAAAGGACATGCATTGACTGATTTCCAATGTTACTAATATGATAAGTTCTGCACTTGCATTTTTTTTTCCCACCAGCAATCACACACTTTGGTGTTGTTGGTTCTTCAACAGCTGAACTGAAACCGAGACAGTGAGACTTCTCTTCACACACAATTAAATCAGCTGTGTCTTTGCATTCATTTATTTTTCAAACATTTTTTAAAGTTATTCATATTTGGTTATTGCTAATTTGACTTGTATTTGATGGTGCATTGTGAAATAACTTTCTGTTTGGATAGAACACATGTGCTTGCTCATGATGGGAACTGTTGGGTCTCTATAAGTCATATTATAAAGAGTATGGTCTAGACCTGCTCTGTATGGAAAGTGCCTTGAGATAACTTGTTGTGATTTGGTGCTATACAAATAAAATTGAATTGAATTGAATATACACTGGGGGTGGCACAGTGGCACAGTGGCTCGTACTGTCACTTCACAGCAGCATGGCTCTGGATGTGAACCCACCAGGCAGCTGTGGCCTCTCTCTGTGGAGTCTGCATGTTCTCCTTGTGCCTGCACAGGTTCTCTGTGCTCTGTGCTCCAGCTCCTTCCCACAGTGCAAAGCCATGCAGATTATATGGTGACTCTAAATTGCCCATAGGTGTGAATGTATTTATGGATGGTTGTCTGTCTCTAATTGTCACCCCTGTGGTTGACTGGCGACCTGTCCAGGGTGTACCCTGCCTCTTGCACAATGCTGGGTGGGATCTCCAGTCCCATCGACCCTTTAAAGGATAAGTGGATAATGCTAATTGATTGATAGACGGATATGTGAATCGAGTTAATTTGTCTTTAATTCTTTATGCTTTGTTTCTTTAGTTATTTGGTCAAAGGACCTGTACCAAAAATGTGACAGGTATAAATGCATGTCAGTTGATTCAGAATCACAGACAGGGTGGGAATAGTGTCGTCTTGATTGCTAGCCCACCGTCATGCCAAACAAGCAATCGTTACATTGTCTGTGCAAAGCTCATTGATCTCCATCGACATGCATGTATGCCATTTCTGTGGGAGTGATGGCTGCTAGGTAACGAGCTCTTGGTTTGTTTTACGCTTGAATAACAAAACACACTGACTGTTGGGAGGCCATTGTTTCATGTAACACACAAGTATAACATGTCATCCAAGGTCCACATTCAGTACTGTACTGCTTTGTTGCCTGCATTTCTGACTACCTCCAAACTCTAGGGGAATAGATCTGCCCATGACACAAAGTTGTATTTTGAAAATATAAAAGGAAAGGAAAATGGAAATGAAAAAAAAATTGACAGGTTCTATTTTTTATCTGTAGGTAATGAAGGATTATTTTCCGCTTATTTGAATGTTATCACAGTTTTCGATGCAAATGACTTTGCCTCTATTGTCTGTCGAGAATGACTAAGTGAGCACAGGTGGGCCACATTTGACAGGCATTGGGAGAGAGCTCCAGCAGATTTGGCACATCAACACAGACAAGTCGGAGTTTTTCAGGCATCTCAGGAGAGCTTTCAGTTTCATGCAAAAGGCAGAGTAATCAAATAAATATGGATGCATAGTGAATGGCCTGTGAATAAAGAGCACTTTCAGCAATTTTATTTCTATTTATTCTATCGATTCTATTTTTTCTAGTATATATACTATTATTATTATATATGCTGATAATATTATATTTTATTTCATTATTATATCAGTTTATCATCTAGTTGTTATAGTGATCTAGTTTTATCATAATTACACTGTACGTACGATACCTAATGTAGAGTAATATAATTCAAGGAGGAATATCGCTGCCATCTCTCTGCCACAAATAGTTCTGTATTTGATGATATAGAAAATTAGCTGCTTTTACAATCTGTCAAGCCTCAGCTGTGGACAAATTAGAACTTGAATGCAAAACATTATTTGGTTGTTCTTAGTCCGATGTATGTTATATTTATGTCAAAATTCACGTTACGTTTTTTACTTAATTCAGATTTAATCTTTCAACTGGTTGTCTTTTTTACAGACACTTCATACCTCATTGGTGTTCCTAATCCCATTGCATGTAATAATATGTTTCTCACTCCCGGACAATGGCGAGCACGAGGAAAGTAGTTGGCATCACAGGATGACATTAAACATAATGAGAAACCTCTACAGTGTGGGTATGCAACATATCACGTATTATGTGAATTTAGCCTAAAGGTTACAGAAAGGTGCTAAAAAAGGCTCAATATAATACTAATCATCACTGTGAAGGGGAGGGAGAAGCGAAAGAAGTGCTCTGTTCTCAGTTCACAGCTGCTGCCATTGGCTCCTTGAGCCTTGAGTCCAGGGGCTCCGTGGTCAAGTTAGCAATAATAACTATGTAAAGTCTGCTTAGCAACTTTCAAATGAAATATATATATATATAAAACACATGGTTAACATGAAGCAGCCGCTGCTTGGTTAGGCTTAGGCAAAGCATGGATTGGAGTGCTTAGCCTATAACATGATCGGTCTGATCATCTGCAAGGCATTTTCATGGCTGTTGGCTGCTTCTGTGTTCTGTTTCCTGGGTGTAAATTGTGTGTGGATATACCAAAATCAGTGATTTGTCCATAGTGATAGTGAAACTGGCATTTCTGCTGTAGTTCTACTAAAATCTCTCCTTACTTATTTATATAGCCAGTGTTTCCACCTGACTAAACAGTACCTGGGTAATTAAAGTTGAAAAAGGAGGGAACATAATGTAGGTTTGCAGCGTGTCGCAGGTGTTTGGCCTGTCAGACTCTCTTTCCGGCCTTTAGAGCCAGTACATGATGGTCTCATGCTAACAATAGCTCATTTTCTTCCAATCAGACAACTAAATGGAAATTCAGATTTCTCCATTTCTACTCAAAAATCTGGGTGTTGGAAGGCACTGATAAATCACAAGCAATCCATTAACTTAAATTCAATAAGATATCCAATCAGCAGGACACGAGGGCATGTGTATGCATCCTGGGTGTCGCTAATGAAAATTATTGGTAGTTTGCATTGGCCCAGTCTGAGCCTGGTGGAGAACAAAACAAATCTCAGTAATTGCATTCTGCTTGGGGAGAGAACAACTCTTAAATGCAAGATTAATTTAGGTGTGCATCTTCACAGCACCAATCACTCAGAGTGGCAACATGGTGAAATTACAAAAGGAGTAAAGGTACATAAACCGCACCTAGTCAACACAAATCAATGACAGTTAATTAAATGGGGAGAGGGAGTAAACAGCGTATTGAAACACCTTTAATGGCAGCCCAAACAGATTTTGCCATCAAGGCTGATACTTGTAAATAAAGATTCACAAGCACTACAGTAAAGCATCACCTCCAGGCAATGTCAGGCAACTGTGTTTTATTATTTACCATGGTTTATAATTCTTATCTTGAGCCACAAGTTCACGTCATTGTGGCAGAAGACATTAGAGTCAATACACTTATAAATTGAACTGAATTCTGAGTTTGCTCAGCGTGGAGAGTAAACACCGCTCTCAGTAGTTATAGGGTCTGATGGTATTGCAGTCTGTTTTAACGGGAGAACAGTGGCACCTGGTCTGCTGTCGGGTTCAAATGAGTACATGCTCCAACACTTTACTCTCTCAAACTGTCTCACGACTTGGAAATGCCCTCGGCCTTCCTGCTAAGTCTTTCTAACAGCAGCACAAAATGCTAGTGATCACTGAATATATAAAGCTGAGTGTGAAGAAAATAGCATCTAATTACCCTGAAACAATTAAACTGACTGCTACTGTCCCACATACTGTCAGTGGCTTATTAGCATTTCTCAAATTAATGAACTTGTTCACCTGAAGAAATGGAGGTAATGCCACTCATGCCACTGTCTCATGCTGTTTAGCATAACATAACATAACATAACATAACATAATCAGGGCTTTATCTTTTATCCATCCTAGATTCAGACCATTAGGCTTATAAAAGCATACAGTAACGCTTTGCAGTAATCATGCATTAAACATTTGTCACTTTTCTTTAGGTTAACTGGGGCGTTATGAATGAGACCTGTAAAGACCCTTCCACTGGGACTGTAGGGAATTGGACCACAGTCTGTGTCAATTCATGATCTGCTGCACTAATGCCTTGATGCACTACTGTTGACATTGAGCTATTTTTAGCATTTACAGGTAGTATACAAAATATGTACAGTATGTACTTTATTATTTTGTACAAACTGCTGCTAGTTTAGTTTGGGGTTTTTTTCTAACATTTTTTTCCCAGGATTTATTCTGAATTTTTGTTATGTGAGTAATTGTTGGAGCTTTCGCACCACGTCCCTCCTACGTTTGTAAGGTATCAGGCTTTCATACCAGAGATCATGTCCTAACTGATGTTGGCCTGTTTATTACATGTAGCCACAATTATCATTTGAAAAATGGTTGGATTGGACATAAAACATGTTGTCATCGAGAATAATCTGGGGTTTTGCAGAATCGTTGTATATCAGTGTGCTTGCCTGGTGATATGGCTGAGATACAGCACTCAGCGATCACATTTCTGTTCCAAACCAGAGAAGCTGAAATCTCAGCACATTAATGATTCAGATATTGCTATTAACCTACACCCCAATCTCCCCTTGCAAATGTACTGCAAATCTTAGTTATGTAGAATTTTTAAAGATTTGTCATAATAATTACCACCTAAAAGGTCGTGATGATGATGCTCATGGGCATATTGGACAAGAGTCTTATTTCACCCTGACAAGGCTGGCTCTTGTATGGAGGCTGCACGTCCTGGTTGCTCTCTTCCACAACAGTTTTACATCAGTGTTTCTCTATGACTCCATTCAGGATGAGGCTTGCTGATACTAGAGTGGAGCTTGGAGTGCTCCCCATGTGGCAAAGTGAAACTGTGGATAAGATTACTTGCTGCTGTTGATGATACAATTACACCAAGCCCCTTAGGAAGCTGCCCTGATGAAGCGCTGACATAACTTTGTTTGGAATTACTGTAGCAGGGTTTATAATGAAGTCCCGGAATATGCAATTAACATATGCCATTTGGTGATGTGATATCAACATATTGTTTTATCAGCAGAAAATCTAATATTTAGCCATTTTACCCTCTCTGAGTTTTATCCTAAGGGTGATCATCGAGTTATGTCAGTGCTTAGTCCCACTCAGATTCATAAATTGATCTTTTTGTCTCTTTGAGTCTCATTATTCAGAACATCCATAACAACATGTGATTAATTACCATCTTCTAATTAGACTTGCAGTGTTGGAAAGCTTTAGATGATTTCATCTGCTGGGAAATTTATCACATTTCCATACTGGTATTCAGACAATTCTTTCTTCCCATCTGCTGCATGCAGCAGGCACACACATAAAACACACACACACACACACTTATCCAAAAATCTGTTGAGTGGAAAATAAATGTGTCACCAGCAAGAGGCAAATCAGCTTGTTTTTGTTTGTTTGTCTGTTTGTTTTTTTCATCTGGCATGAAGTGGTTAAATACTGGCTGAAGAGGGACATCAGAGTTTATGAGACATCGTCACATCTACAATAAGTCAATAGCTTTACCAAAGCTGTTGGGCTGAAGGATAGGGTCATAAATGAACCCAAATATATGTGCCGTAAAAATGAGGTGACCCCCTTTAGGGCTCCTAAATGTGCCACTTTAAAGTGAAACACAGTGGAGCAGAAGGCATTGACTTCTCAGCAGGTGTGTCCTTCACTTATCTTTGTGTTGACATCACTGCTTTATTGGAGTAGATGTAGTGATTGCAGAGTGGTGTGCGCTGCCATTTTATGATATCGCTCCAGCAAACATTAGTTTCATACCATCTTGTGTGGTCTGTGAGCAAAGCCTTCAGCACAGTTTGGACATCTGAATTCATTTCTGAACAGATTTTGGCTGCTAGCAAGAGTGTTATAAATACTTGTTGCATGCGCAATGCTCAGCCCACCAGAGCTATCACATTTTTCTTTCTCAAATGTCACTGACAATGGCTATTTCAGGGGCTGTTTTCTGTGATGTAATGCTGAAATATATTCAATTCTCAATTTGTATCAGTTAATGAAGAGAGCTAGAGGTGGGCTGCATGGTGTAATTAACAGACATAAATCTAAGAACAAAAGTTCTCTTTTGTTTCTCACTGCATCTGTAACATCAGTGAAGGAGGATGAAACAAACCAACAATACCGCAGATATGCAGATGAGCTCCAGAGCTGGTCATGCATTTAAAGGTTACCACCCACGTACCGAGGAGCTAGGTGTCCAATCCCACCTCAGATCATTACGTGGATGCAGCACATCGGATTCACACACAAACCAGCATGCGACCAATTTGAGTTTTTCAACTCAGTGATCTCCTAATGCATTTTTTTTTTTCAGATATTGACTTCTGTTGGCATCTTGTTGCTGAGATACAATGCTAGGTAAGGGTGTGCTCAGACAGCTATTAATTAAAAGTGTTGAAATTTGTTCCAGCAATGAATTCGGTCGATACATGCAGGCTATAATTTGGTCCCTAGTGAATGTCTCTCCGCTGTATTGCCGGGGTGTTGCATGATTACGTGCTGCAGGTATGACAGGTAATCTTTTTGAAGTCAAAATAAACAAGCTTCATGGTAAAGCCTTCTCTGTAGATGATTAAAGATTAAAATGGTGTGAAAAGTACCACAGTGCAATGGGAGTACTAAACATTTCTGTTCCATGTGTTTGTTTGTTTTTTCTTACAATATGAGTAATGGCATGTGACAAAAGGTTTAAGTATGGTTCCTGTCAGCTGCCAGAGACAGATACCCTAAATGGCTCCTCATTGCTCAGCTATTTATTGTATCATTCTTAAGATGACATGCCAGCAGCTCAACTATATTAACTGTGCTACACTGACATTTCAATCATGCAATATTTCTTTGTTTTGAGGGTGGTTATTGATGGAAAGGCAGACAGACATGAAGAAAACATCAGTTCCATTTTTGTCTGCGTTATTCTCAAACAAAGCTTGTTCCACCGCAGACGTTGTGTAAGATTCATTTTGAGTTTAGTCCTGTCATCTGAGTTTACTTTGTCCCAGATATGATGGTTCTATAGCTCAGATCACTTAAATGAGAGCTGAATGTTTCTGTAAAGACATATTGATTTTTATTGACAGCTTAGCTTAGAATGTTCAGTTTTCAGTCTTGGGTTTCGTCTTGTGTGGTCTTATTTTAACAAAGATGTGAAAGCAAAGTGAGTTTCTTTCCTTCGGATTGTTTTGCTTTTTGTGCTCTTTGGGTCTGAGTGTTTATCCAGTGAGCGCTGCAGGAGAGCTGACTCCCATCAGGACGCTTCTGACAGGTACACATTTGAAAAATGCACAATGGCAATTTGGCAGCTACTTCCCTTTCAGCTTGACCTTACTGTTGGCTGAGTTCCCATGCCCTTGAACCTGACATCTACTGGATTTAAGAATTTCTGACTAATGCCACAGAATTCCTGATGAATAAAATTGGATTGCAGTTTTTTTTCTCTTGACCCTTAAAATCCTAGGCTCCCTTTATTTACTGGCGTATGGCATGGTCACTACATGCCTTGGCTGGACTAATCAGAAATGCCATCAGTTGGCATTGGAGAGGTAACGTTTTTTATGGGAAAAAAAGTTTCTTGCAACTTAAAACATGTTTATGCCATTATATTCATAATTTCAACACATGGCAAGTGCAGATGTTGTAAATGTGGTATATGTTTATAGAGGAAAATGTCAGTCTTCCAGGGCTATGAGAACCATGTTGATGGGACAAAAAAAAGGTGGGGAACATTATACAATATATTGATTGTGTAAAGCAAATAAAATAAAGAGCATTTTCATGGATGTTGTCTCTTATTTTATTTATCTTTTTTAAATTTTGAATAATGTTAACAGAATATAAATTGTAGTCATTCATTGGAGTAGCCGTGGGCCAGGTCTGAATGAACACATTTAACAAATGTATTAGCTCAGTCTTGATCTTTTATGCAGAAAATAAAATCAATTTCATAAACTATATACCGATATCAGAGCAAAAAAAATCTTGATATAACTGGGACAAAAGTTCATATAGAAGTACAAAAATAAAAAATACTCCCACAGTAATAATCTGACCAACAGTCTCCCCTCCGTCTTCACCATGCCAGCTGGGTAGATGAATAAATGAATATCCAGCAAAAAGCTTTATATAGAGCCTGTGAGCAAACAGGAGTTAAGTGAGAGTCCCATCTGAGTGTCCTGTCATTCAATGTTCGAGCGCTGTCGGATGTTATAAAAACAGAATTTGCTCTCTGACAACGTAAATGGAATAATGTTGACGATGATGCGTCATTAGTTAAGTCTTCAATGACAAAACAAGTTTTAAAACATTAGTGACAAGAGCAAAGAGAACAGCAAACAGACTTCTTCCAACTCACTGCTCTCTCTCTCTCCTCTGTTATGTCTAGTCTGCATCTACATATATTTATATCTATATCTAACATATATTAAGATGCAGCCTTAATTGAAAAGTGAACGATCAAGTTGTCATTTGTTTTACAGAGTAACCAACAGTTGGCACATGGAACAGTTTGTATCACTCTCAGCATGGCTCTTGAATAAATCTCGCTTTGTTTTTTTCTCAGCGAGGGGACACCTCTGGCCTCAACGTGACACGAACCGAGCTCGTTTAATGACAGTGTTAATGGGCTTCACACTCGCAGGTGAAGTGCTGCGGAGTGCTAATGAAATGCACAGCACAAGCCAGACTGCTCAGCTCAGGGCCCTGTTAGCTGGGAGGGAGAGGGGGAAGTCTGCTTCCTGACACAATAATTCATTTCCGTTTACCATAGCTCCGGAGTGAGGAGCCCCGGCAATAAGGGAGGCATAAATCCAGGCTGAAATCTCTCAGATTGCATCCGAATGGCCCTTTAAACAACCGGCATGGCTGCCACCGTGACTCCATCGGAGCAATCCATCGTCTAACAGGCGCCGCGTGAGCCTCCTTTCCAATCACAGATAACAACGAAGGCAGGTACTCCTGGCAAATTATGTGAGAGGCTCTTTTCCTCTTTTGCCTTAGCACTTATGGGCGTAATATACAAAGAAATTAATTGTCACCCAACCACACACACATACACAGACGCACATCCACACATCCTCTAGCTCATTTGCTTGTCATCTCCCTGAGTGGAAGATTTGTCAAGGTCAAAGCTAAAGAGAAAGTGAGTGGGCGTATCTCATGTAGGCAACATTGAAGCACAGCAGATGACAGAGTCAGTTAATGTTCTGCATATCATCATCTCGAGCGTGGTCACGGATACATCCTGGCCTCGCCAGCTCTCAGCCTCCAGTGTCTATTTATGCACCGCACACTTGTCTGAGTGTTTGAGATCCCGTATTCGAGAAGTTCACCGAAACAGCAAAGTGTTTTCCTGTTTCCATGTGATTTTCTGCTGAAGCACATAACGCTTTATTAGGCATTCTCGAGCAAGCTTTTGCTGACTTAACAGCAAATGGCATGAAAGTGCACTGTTTGGGAATATCTTGTACTGCTGTTTAAGAGGTACTAATTGAAATTTGAAAGCGGGTGATAAACTGAATTAAATATCTCTATTCTTGGCTAGTTGGAATGAGAAAGAAACCTATTACAGGAAGGTAAATTGCAAGCGGGCAGTTTTTCTGGAAAGGGCTCCAGACGCCACAATTATTGGTGCAAGCATAAACCAAAGGCACTTGTGCTGTGGCAGCTTTGCTGTTGGTCATTATGACCAATGCTGTCCACTTTTCCAATTTTTCAGTGGGTCAAAAGGGTCTGTTGTGGTGTTTACTAATGTGTCCCTGAAAACTACTGAGCCAATAAGAGTTCTGTAGACAGAATTATGAACAGGCTTTTTATTTTCCTGAGCCAGAAATATAACTACGTCCATGAAAAATAACAATAGACAAATGACACGGAATGAGATCGACACTATTACACAGACTGTTCAGTATGTTTCTCTGATTGTTGTGCAGAACATTAGCTGTTCTTACTTTAGGAATCACTACGCAGCATTGCTGGGACCAGTACATTACTTGTCACTGGGTTAGGGCAGAACAAGCATGAACACGATGTCAGGCTTAATGTATGAGATTAAACAAAACTGCAATTCAGTGTGATTATCAGGCTAGTCGTGATTCATTGATTTATTCAGACAACAAAATCATATGTAGCGTACTTTGTGTTGAAGCAGTAGACAGGTTTTGACAGGGAGAGAAAGGGAAAAAAGGGTGAAAAAATGTTAAGAGGTTTTCTGTGAGTATAGCATGAGAGCCCCGTGTTGTTTATGTTCAACTCATGTAACTCATGTAAGTGAAAGGTGAAATGCAATTTATTTTCTTGATAATGTTAATACAACAAAATCATGTTGACCCCAATTTAAGATAAGATAAGATATTCCTTTATTAATCATTTACTCAAAATAGAAAAAAGGCCCATAGGGAGATGGGGTATAAAATTCTGAATGCTTCTTGTGGGTGTTGTTACAAAAATTTTACATATGCTGCAGTTTCTGATTTTGAGTAACTACATTAGTGTTCTCATATTCATATAAAATAGATACAGGTAATTACTGAGGCTTTAATTGCCATCTACTGTATTTGACCTGTCAGCGATTACAAATCAGTTCTTCCTCTAACTCAAACAGAAACATGCAAAAACATCTAAAACACACCCAAACATCTGGGCACGTGCTCATATATGTGACTCGCCCTGTGCACACACTTACATTTTAAAGTAAATTGAGCGCATCCGTGTAGCCATTAGGGGAGAGTAGCCAAGTATCTGTCTGCCTTCTTACTTGAACAGCTGTGCGCCTACTGCGGCTGTGTGCTTCATGTCACACTATACTCGACTGCCATATGGCGCAGACCCCGCCCCCTACTGAAGAGCCCGTTTAATAGGAATAAATTGGACTCATTTGTCCGTCCAGTTGGCGTGGTCCAAAACAGCATACATTCTTGAACAGAAAATTAATTATGAGGAAAGTTGGGGCTTTTTTTCCTGATCAGTGATGAATCTTTTGCTGCTGTAGCTGCTGCTAATGGATGAGGCAGCACCCTCTCTAATGAGGTATACCTCGCCTCATCCTTTTGGGTTGCTTTGGTCTTGGACAGAATGTTGGTAATTGCAAAGCATGAAGTAGGTTTTAGATGTGATTTGGATCTCTGAAATGATCACAGGGCCAATGATGGCCTGTGTTCTTGTTTTTTTTGTTGTTTTTTTCCTGAAACAAATGGGCTGCTACAATTGGCTGTTGCTTGTTCCCACCTCCAAATGATCCAGGACCTGACTATATTGTTTAGGGTGTGGGACACTGATTGTGGACTTACGTATGTGGTACTGGTTTTTGCCACCTCATTGATTGATCATGTAGGGCTATTTGTCAACCAATCAACCAATTCCTGTTTCAAAACTAATATTTGTACCATGGCTAACACATGAAGGCAATATATACTCTTGGTTGTGGATTCTTCTTTATATTTATTATCGGTTTAAGAAGGTTATTCTCAGCTTATTAACCTTTATCCAAGTACTCAAAGACAGTTAAGTCCTGAGTCAAACTATAGAACACTGCAATAAATAGTCCATAAGAAGACACTGGGGGAAAGCAATGGTTGCAAAGCAGGACAGTGTGCATTGTGGATGATCAATGTGAAAAAGTCTCAGATAGGAATCAAAGTCTTGCTAATGCTGTCGGCTCCAACACGCTCCATTATGCGCAGATTGCTTTATTCTAATGGGGGCGGTGGACTGGTATTGTAGCTTGCAGTGGGAGATTATATTCCATTAGTTCTTATGTTTTATCTAGATGGCCTCCGCACGCATCAAAGTAGCTTAATTCCAGCATGATACGTGTCAACCTGAATAAACCATGAATAGCCAGCATCGCAGAAAATCTCATCTGCTCATGTACCATTCAAGGTTTCGTTTTAATGATCAAGCCAATGTGTTATACTGAAAGTATGCCTGCTGATGATGTGCATGTTATGATTTCGTTTTCTCTCTCTTACCTTGGGTGGATTCTCCAATAGCTTTCACGGAGCAAACAGCATTTCTCTACTCAGGCTCCCAATTTTATCTTCCAGACAAGGACATATTGATCTATGTTTGCTTCGAAATCTAAGTAGCACAAGAGCGGTATTACAGTTGAATGTATTCAGCTGCCATGCAACAGCACAGGGTGCACAGTGGGTAGCTTCAAAAGAATAGTCGTTATTTTGGGATAAACTGTTGGCAACTGTTGGACAAATAAAGAGGATGCTGTGCCATCTTCCATCACTTTGAAATTTTAACGTGGCAAAAAAAAAAAAAAAAATTTAAATAGAAAGTAAAGCCATCAAAAAGGCCATTTGAAAAAGTCTCCCCATATCCTTCCGCTGCTCACATTGCACCTATGTCACCTGAGGGTAGTAGTTAAAGCTCTGCTCATGACAGGTTGTGGATAAAGCGCCTCTGTGTGTCTTTATTGCTGTGTTGCCTGTTTGTGTGTTATTCAGCAGCAGCTGGCCGGCCGGCCCTCTAAAGAGCATCTCCCTCCGCCTCGATTGGGTTCAATAGAGTCATCAGCTGCAGCGTACTTTCATAGCTCGCTGCCCAAGGTCGGAGGGCCCTCAGGCGCCCAGACACTCACCATGTGATTTGCCTGAATATCACACCCACTGTTATCCAGGGCAGACAGAAGACTTGCCATCAACAGGCGAGGGATGTGTATGTCAGCTGATGAGCCTGGGTGCAGTGCCTTACAGCCTGTGTTAAGTTTCAACCTAGATAGCAATATTTTGGGATTTTACTTGATGGTACTTTGTGCTGATATTCACATCTTTACAAAATAATTACAAGAATGTAGTGTTTCCCTGAGGATTAACAGTGCTTCAGCAATTATGTGATTATATTTTTTCTCATTTATCTTTTAACAGCCTGCATGTTAACCTCCCTGCATTGAAAGAGAAACAAAGTATTCACAGGATCTCTATGACTTTCCAAATAAAAAAAATCCACCTCAAACTTTATAGCAATTCATAATCCTTTTTATATAAGACAGCTGCTTGTTTCCATTCAATTCTCTACAGTATGAAAGTCACTCATCAGAATTGAAACTTGGTTGAGTTGGGTAGGCTATCATAGTGAACATCATTCCTTCTTCCTCTTTTTTTATTTGAGATTGAATTTTGAAAGCCTGCATTACCTCCTCCTGATAACGCACCTTTGACAAAAATTGATTGATGTTCATTATGATGGATTACACAACTCAAGTTTCAAGAGTCTACTAATTGATTCTATTAAAAAAATACATTTGCATTTTTATTTGTTCTTTCTTAAAAGATAATTAGTTTTACTGCTTCAGGCTGTTTTGCTCAACTTTTCAATATGAACATTTTGTGTTGACAGTGATTATTTTGCAGCTTTATCTGTACATTTTCTGCAAAACATAATGGAACAAAACCAATGAAAATGAGTTGTGCACAAGTGTCATTTTCATAGCAGACAGGGTTAGATAAGAGCACAATGAAATCATCTGTGCATCCTCATGTAACTGATCTGTTACCACATGAAAATGCTAGCATAGTTTCTACCTTTGTATTCCCTTAAGGGAAGAAGAGACATGTTTAATGAAGACCTTTACAGACGGCCACCACATCAGAGATGGAAGGTACTGACTAGCCATCAGGACTGGATTAAACGGACAGATTACAGTATAGGCAGATTGTACATGCAAATTTTGATATTCGATAAACAAACAAAATGACTTTAAACTGCCACCTGATTATTATGTTAATTAGTTGAGTTTTATATGTGTGTGTGAGTGTTAGTTTATCTATTTATATTTTTGTATTCATCTGCAATTTGTTACTCATTGTTACTAACTTAATTAATAGTGGAAAGTACCGCCCTTTCCTTTATATGCATCTCACATTTGATTTAAATTTGTGTCTTTACTTCTTCAGATTCAGATATTTGTTACATGGTCCCCCATAGTCTTGTTCTGTGATGTTGATGCTGATTTTTTTCTGAATGCCTTGTTTTCATCCGTTGTCCATCCATGATGCTTGTGGTGGTGTTTTTTGTCTCTGTATTTATCAAAGTCGCGACCTGCTGCTGTTCTACTGCGGCTTGCAATGGTAATTGGGCTGGCTTGTGGGCTTTGAAGGGCCAGAGAGAAACTTGTGTAAAGCCTTGCTCTGGCCTTTTCTTTCTTCCTCTTCATTTTTCTTTTGTCACACTTTGCTGCATGGAAACGTATACTGAAAAGCTGCTAGCCTACGTGTCTCTTCTGCGAACCTACGAGCATGAGCTCCATTGAACCGGAAATACTTTTTCCTGCATACTGGCATAAATATTGTGTATGTTTAAAAAGAAATGAATAAAGATTGAAATAAAGTTTAGATTGGACTTTTATATGTTTTGAAATATTTTAAAATATATATTAAAAATTATTTCCCTTTGGCAGTTTTCTTTACCCCTCTGTCTGTGCCCCCTAGTGGCCAGGACGCCAGAACGCCTGTGCATAGATCCAGCTGGCCACTATTGGATTTTTATTAAACAAACAAAATTGCTACAATTTATCACTGTATCCCCAGTGTGTGCTGCACGTGTGATTGAGTGTATACAATTTCCCTGTGTGTCTATGCTGGGTTTTATGAGGCTGTGTATATTTGCAGGAGCAGCCCAGTTTCACCTTGGTTAACCTGGAAGAAAAACAAAATAACCCAAACGCACCTTGAATGCATATGTTCGCATATGTTTGCATTTCAAAAGATTCAAAAGGTTTATTGTCAATCTGGTTATGCGAGTACAATTTTGTGACGATACTTTGGCTCAACAGCCTGCAGACTGCTTGAACCATGAATTCATTTGCTTCCAAAGTTGGATTGTGTTCACATTGTGGCACATAAGCTCTGTGAAAAGTACAGTGTCGTGCAGAAATATATACACATTAGAGATTTCCTACGAAGAAGATATTAAAAGATGAGAAGATTTTAGCTGAAAATAAAATAGGGTGGTTAATCACCAATAATAAGGTCAGGGCTCCGTGACTTGAGGCTTTAATTCTTCTTTATGAGAAAATGTCTGACTGAAGCTCCTAGTATATGTTCTCAGTCCTCTGTATAGCTTGCAGTTTGTATCCATTTATTTTTTTCTTTGTTATCATCCACACAGTATAAAGGTTTTAATATTACATAACACCTTGCATTCCTGTCTGACAGCAGCACTTACAGTCTCATCAATGATGCATTGCAGTGACGCAACAACTCTTTGGATGCTCTGATTAACTTGACTGTTGTCAAGTCACTGTGTTTTTCTCTCCTGCTTTCTTTGTCTCATTTTTCCTTGATTACTTTTCTAGGTTATGAAATCTGCAGCTAGCAGTGATTTGGTAGGGGGCTTGGTTGGCCCCTGGAGAGTCCTGTGGGGGCGGTACTATAGGAGAATGGGGTACTCGCGGCATTGCTACAAGCCATGAGATCCTTATATAACCTGAGTGAGAGCTGTGTTTGTATTCTCAAGAGAGTCAAACACGTTCTCAGTCAGTGTTGTCAGGGTTGTCCCTTGTCACCTTGTGCCTTGTTCTGTTTGTGAATGGATAGAATCTCGAGGTGCAGCTGCGAGGGGAAGGGTGTCCTCATACACTCAGAATTGCTTCTCTGCTCTTTGCAGATGGTGTGGTTGTGTCGGCTTTACCAGACTGTGACCTTCAGCAGGCACTGGGGCACACTGAAGCAGTCAGGGTGAAAGTCAGCGCCTTCCAGTCTGATGCAACGGTTCTTTCCCGGTGAATTGCGCCCTTTGGGTTGGAAATCTTGCAGTTTTGTTTGGGAGTGAGGGTAAAATGGAGCATGAGATCAACAAGTGGATTATTTTTTTGGGGGGGGGGAGCTGAACTGGAGGGCAAAGCTTTCAATTTACCAGTCATCTATGGTGATGAGCTTTGGGTCATGATCTGAAACAAACACTCGTTGATGCTCCTTCACACTTAAAGAAGCCATTTGGGGTGGTTCAGGCATCTGATCAGGATGCATCCTGGGCATCTTCCTTTAAAGCTCTAGGTACATCCAACTGGTAGGAGACCCCAGAGCCAGAACACGCTGGAGAGATTATATATCTCATCTGGTTTGGGAACACCTCAGGATACCCCAGGTAGAGCAGGAAAAGGTGCTGGAGAGAGGGATGTCTGTACTATCTTGCTTAGCTTGCTCTCCAGCCCTAAATGAGCAACAGAAAATGGATGAAAATCTGCAGCTAGTTGTGATTAGTTAAGGAGGTAGATAAGGTAATGAGGAGTTAGTCTTGTAACAGTAACGGTTGGCAAGAGTAAATGAGCAACACATTCCTGTTTTGACGGATTACTGGCAATATTAGTACTGAATGCAATTTTACAGTCAATCTATTTCTAGAGCAACAGATATATATATAAATTAGCATTGCTATTTATATAGCTTTTGATGTTTGGGTGCCACGAAAGACATTCTCTCATTTTCTTCCAGCTCTGACAGTCCATAACAGAGCCCAGTATATTCTGACAGCAGGTCAGCGGACGTCCACCTACACAATGCAACACATTCCCAATTTTGGTGCAGACAAGTGAAATGTCAAAAAATCATGTCAAAGCACTTCCTTGTTGAAATGAAGAAGGTCAGAGCTGCTTGTTGTCGCTTCCTGTCCTGTATCTATGCATACACCTACTGTATGTATATTTATCATTCTGGAACAGAAGAATGGCCATGAGAGATCCCTGTAACGTGTGTGTACAGGTTAGTAAGGCCTCACTCATATCACACAGCCCTTGACAGCATTTGTCTGAAAACAACTGTCATCATCATCAAGATGTTAGAGATGGTATAATTTAGAGGAGAGTGTAAATGTGATTTGCTTCCTGGGGCTGTGAATCCCTGTGTGACACACAAAAAAAGAAGCCCTGCCACATGGAATCAAAGGAGTTCATTTAAATTATCTCTTTTACTGAAAAAGCATTTCTAGCTTGCCAGTACTTAAAGACTTCTTCAGACATGAAAAAATGAAACATACCACTGAAATGATGGCTGACTAGCTTCCCTGCCTGCAGACTATCTGGATGGTAAAAATGGATAAGAACATTTCAAATCAATTGATGTTTAATCAACCTGAGCGATGGATGTAGAATGGATTGCAGGTGCATCGCTGTGGATGGCCTGCTCGTTGCACACAGGTAAGACCATAGCAGCAGGTCTGTTGGGGGTGACTTGGTCCATCCCAAGGGAGAACAATGCGAATACATTGATTTTTTTCCCCCTTTTTTGCTTTTGTGCCGGGTTCCCAAGGCTCACTTGGCCGGGGCTGAGGTGTTCCCTCTGACATATTTCCACAGCTGACACCAACAATCTGTCTTCCTCAAGATTTGGATTGATGTTCTGATCTGTCTCTGTTTCCGTGCGGGAGGATGCCGCAGCTCGGAGTTATTTCATTTGCCATGCATTGAGTGGGTGTTATACAACTCTTAGCATTCATTATCTTATATAACATAGCAAGACATGTTGTTGCTAAGAAGCCTAGTAAATCTGAAGTGTTTAAGCAGGTTTATGTTACTGGCCGCTCCTAGAAGGCCGCACATTGATAAAGAGGCCCAGTCTTCTCTGCTTCTGCTGTGAAATAAAGAACTTCTCTCAGGAACAGACAAGAAAAGTGGAAAAAAGTCCTTTGTTGTAGCCATGTACGCACATACTGAAGAAGACCTAAATGAGTTTTCCAGTGCTTGGTTTGTCATTTCTGCAATGAGTTGATGTTAATATTGCACGTCCGAGTTGGGAAGAAACATCTGTGCTGTTGCGACACTGTGAATAAATATCCACTGGCTTCCCGTCCCTTTAGAAATGCCAAATGTTTCTCCTCCTGCTCTCACCGCCTCACTTCTCTGGCAGTGCTGGAATCAGTTCAAATCTCAATTATGATAGAAAAGGAATAAACTTTATATGACAGATATGGAGTCTCAGGTATTTGTTTTATTATGACAGGGTCTGTTGAAGGGTCTGAGCTATAAATATGCATTGCAATTAATGGACGGCTTTGTTCTTTCATTATGTCACTCTGTCATTGTTAGCATAAGATATCCGCAGCAGCTCATGATGATAATTGTTTTACTCATGTTTTTCAGCAGGTAGATATATATACACCTGTGCATCGCTACATCTATTTCCACTACAAGCACATATCTTTAACTTGTCATATGAAGTGGGGCATGCTATGGTAACATTGTAGTTACTAAAACGTATTGAGATCAATGAGGTCCATTGATTTTCTTCATATTTATAGCCCACGTAATGTATAGATGAGAAATAACTTTCATTTCAGTGAGCTGATCTTTGCAGCTTGGCCTCAGGATGCAGTGTTTTCACTCTTGGATCTATAACACGCTTTCGACTGTCTCCACTCACTTCCATTGTACTTGAAATTCAATAAGTGTTTACACCAGACACTCTGCTTCAATTGGACAGTGCTTAGCATAATAAGCTAATTAAAGGTACTTCACTCATGATGATAGCATTTTTAGATTAAGGCCAAATAAAATGCACTGTAGTCAATCTTCTTTATAGACTTTCATAATATTTATAACTTGCTTGTTGCTTACATAAACTGCAATTGCTTTCAGGTCCATTATGTTAATCAGGCTGCAGTACAGTAGGTCTATATGAGAGTGGTGCAGTCCCCCACTCTCCATCGAGATACACAGCCACAATGAGATTCATTTATCAAGGCCCACAGGCATTTATACAGAAAACATTGTGAATGTATGTAATCAAACATATTTCAACAGCAAAGCAGCATTTTAATTAAACACATGTTTACATTCACATTATGTGCCATTCATACCAGACCCTGGTTTCACTGACAGTTTAATCACCTTTATGTGATGGAAATATTCAAGGCCTATAATTAAAAGACTGCAGGTTTTTGGAGTTCGCCCACTTGTCAGCTATGCATTATCTGATGAAAGTCTTGACACTTAATTCATCTTGTTTGTTAAGATGCAAACACTTGAGTGTGGCACTGGCGTCATTCAAGGATAATATCATGATTCTGTACTTTTCATATGATGTGTTAGTGGGCTCTCAGACCAAAATCGGCCCCTTAAAACAATGCTGTCTGTGCCTCTCAGACCCAAGCCACTCACAAGTACAGAGTTTCTTTTCTTTTTTTTTTTCTTAAATGGTTCAATAATTCCCTAAAACATTTGCAAAGCTACTCAAAGTAAAGAAAATCATGCATTTGCTGGGGACTATTTTCAGATTAATTCACTTTTGGTGAGTAGTGAGTAACAGGAACATGTATGTGGAATTGAATCAACATAAACTACGCTGTAGAGCCCTGCACAGGACCTTTTCCTAATCCCACTCCCACTGGATTTCTGACCGTCACCACCTGTGTGTTCCACACTGCCCACAGCAAAGTATAAACTGCCTGTCTGCTTCCGCAAGATTTGCATTGGGTCCCATGGGACTTGTGGAATCCCAGTCCGAATGCAGTCTAATGCAGACCTGTCCTGTCAGCAGTAACTTAGCAAAATGACATTCGCCTCCCCTGCTTTTAAACATCATTTGGCTAAATAATTGTCCTGTTTGGTTATTAGGAGCCACCATACCTTGTTTGAAAGTGCTTGCAGTTTACTTTTTGACCACACGCTCCCACATGCAGTTTAAACAGCAGGCTTCTGTGAGGTTTTTTGTGTGTGTTCATTGTAATGAAGTAAAACAGTGTGGCTCACAGGTGTGTTTTGATAGTTTTTGGACAAAGATGAAGCTCTGTGGCACAGAGGAATAAGATATATCAGGCTTTGGATACACACACATACTTGTTAGTACGATACATTCATTGATGGTTTTGAGTATCTCCAGACTGATCCTGAAAGTAATTATATCCATGTATTTTAGCATTTCTAACATTTTTTCTAATATATACAGTATATGGAAGGACTTTTTTTGAAAACAAAATGCCAATCAAACAACATTGTTTTAATTGAATATTATTCTATTTTACTACTATGCATGTATGACCTGTCCGGTACATATCATTAATTTACCTGGCTCCTCATCGACACTTGCTGACTTCATGCTCAGAGATTAACAAAAGCGCTCTCCTGCGTATTCCTTCAACTGCCAACAAGCTTTCCTTTTTGTGTCATATTTGCAAATCTACACTTTATGCTCTGTGCTTAATTTTCTTTTAAATCACAAGGTGCGGAAGTATGGAGAGGGAGATAATCCGCTGGGACAGGAAGCAGAGTGCAGGTTTCACAACACTTTGTGATATTGCTGTTTAATCTTTGACATGGCACATCAGCATGGAGATTATCTGTGTCTGATGTCCTTATGTTAGAGTCTTATGCCTCATGCCAGCGCATAGGCGGGGCTCGTGCTTCTACTGCTGCAGAAGTCAGTTTGCATTAGCGGATCTCAGGTACTTTGACAAGAGCCTCAAAATCAAAATGTTGTGTGAAAGTAGGCATGTGTCGGCTCACATGGTGTTTTGAACGGGCCTTTAGTCACATGCTGTCTCTGTGATTGCCATTTATCCATTGCATAATTGACCAACTGAGTTAATTTGTGACTTTTCTAAATAGGCTGTTACGCCACTCCAAATTCAATCAGCCACAATGAAACTTCTAAAACTATGGTACTTACTAAAAAAATTTTTAATATGTAATGGTGACTTCTTGCACCACAGAATCTAAAGGAACAAATACCCATGTTGGTACTGAACCTTGGCAAGTACAAATCAGCAACACTAGCCCTAGTTTTTATGGGCATGAATCACCCCAACCCTACAAAAGTGGTCTTTGAGGTACTTTGTTGTTACATATATATTCTGAACCTCTTTCAAAGGTAGCCGCCTGGACTGTTAAAATCACTGCCGGCTTGGGTTTAAGTCCAACACAAGTGAAAACTATGAGCATAATGCAGAGAGGAAATCAGCAGGCCTCGTGTGATGAGAGCAAAAGGAAGATACTGCAGGTTAGCTGTCTGAGGAGTTTTATAAATGTGATTATTAGATGTGAAGGACCTTGGTGCCTGAAAAGAGCCGAATGATGTTTGATTCTCCCTCTGGCTGCGTCCAGCACAAATTAAGCCCTGCTTATGTCATCTGCTCCTCTGCTTCCGAGGCTAATATCCATACTTAAGCTGCAACAGTCTTTTCCATCTAGCCCTCTGTCAGATGGCAAAATACAGCTTTTTCACTCCTCCAGTCTAACAGTCTCTCTGCATTTACCTGGGGACACCCCACAAACCCTTAGGGGAGAAAATTGATCCCCTTGCTTGTAGCGTCTTCTTGTCTTTCTCTACTGTCACTGAACAAATGTATCCTTGGAGCTTTCCCATTTTTTTGTCTTTAAAAGGAAAAAAACTGACTGGCAGACTGTTTTTTTTTTCATTTTTTGTCCTTCCATGTTGTCACCTTTCTGTGGCTTGGTGCCAGGTGAACCTTTGCCGAGCTCACTGCAACCGCTGCATTAATCCTCTCGGCTTGTAGAGGCCAGAGGCACAGATTCAGGAAGAAATAAGACTGGCGCCCTTGCCCTCCTATTGTGGTGTGGATTAATAGAAAACTGGTGGCACAACATTAGCAACTGAGCTAATGCTGTCGAGTACGTTGCCATGAATAGGAAACGACGCAGACTTTCAGAAGCTGTTGTGAAAATGAGTCATTCTCTGTATTGCTCTTTGCCTCTTTTGATCTTCTCATACGCTCCGCCAGCATGACTTGGGGTTTGTGGAATTATCTGCCTTGTGGGTGGCCCGATTTCTCAGGCACCCTCAATGTCAATGAAGAAGGGATGGCAGAAAAATTCATCTAAATGCAAAGATATGCAAGCTCAATCATCCTGATGGACAATTAGGAAAGTAAATTGTAATATGGGTAAATGTAGCTTGTGAGGATGCCCAAAACAGAGACATAAAAACAGAAATAAGAGACACTCCGGGCTCAGTAATCTTAGCTGTTGAATTATTTGCAGCTGTACTGTCCTCTAGAGGAAAATGAAACACATTACAAACGTATCTCCTCTGCAGTGTCTGCAAAACCCAAACTGTACGACAGCCCAAGGACATTTGAAGAGGAGAGGAAGGGGGGCAGAATGGCTGCACACTGAAAAATGATTCCTTCATATTCCATTATTTCTCTCTCTCATTCACCAGCCTTTATTCACTTTTTCAGACATTTCAAGTCTTTCAGGTGCTCTAGCATTTCTATCAAATAGACAGCACAATGCAGGGTGAGTTGTGTTGATACACATTTTACAAGATATGTGCAGCATGACTCATTGATCCTCTCAGTGCGTCTGCAGAACTGAGGTTTGAAGTTCTCTTTTGATTTATCTGCTCCATCCATCTGTTTTACCATGTCTGAATGTTCAGGCTTTATCACACCTATGCTTTCCTGAGCGTAAAGCAGAGCTCACTGACCTTTTATAGAAGCTCTTTTGTGACACACATGAGGTGGCAACGAGCCTGTCCATTTTTTTGGAGCTAATACTGTATTTACTGCCTATGCAATCCAATGTAAATTTTAGAAGTCCATAACCACTAGCCCATTTTAATGCATAAGGCACACAGATTTAAATATAATTAATACATTATATATATATATATATATAATTCATATTTTGACGTTGCTGCTGACACAAAAGACTGTAGTACAGTGAAAACCAATTTAAATGCAGGGTGATAAAGAGCTGACATTTAAAGTTGTCTGAGTCCCTGAGTCTTTTTGTCAAAATGGCACATTCATTTAAATTAACTTTGTACTAGTTTTGACTAAAAAGGTCTGTATGTACAATGTAAAACGATCTGGAGTTGGTTGGAAACAGCATGTTTCTGTGTATTAAATACTTGCTGGGCACAACTTGCCTGCAGTGTTGATGTGGACAAGCTGCAGTGTTGCTCAACCACTGGAGCTTGATGGATGGAGCTGGATGCCAAAAACCTAAATTAAATTAGATTTTTTTTTTTTAAATACACAGTAAGACTTGAGAGTGAAGATTGTAAAGGGCAAACACCAGCTTTTGGTTTTGCCTTTGAACTGAGCTGTCTTGGTTTTGGCGTGTTAATTTGGATATGTTAAATCCACAGAATGCCTGTAAGAAACACTGCTACAAATACATTTAAACTACTTCCAGCATGTCCAACTTGCCAAAAATGACAAGCCAATTCTGCTTTCAGTGTATGTGATAATATTTCCATTTATTTGTCTATAATGAAATGTGGCCTGGATTTGATGTGCTGTTAGGTGTGGATAATGGATACAGACGGCTAAGAAAATTTAAATGCAAAGTCTTGTCATTTATTTTAAAATATAATGCGACAAAGGTTCAGTCACAACTCGTTATATTTGGGATAGTCATGAATATGAGATTCAACGTCTGATCCAAGGTGGCAAAGTTGCACTGTAACTTCACTTTTGCAAGCCATTGCAAAGACAATGGATTCAGTACCAGATTCAACTTTTATTGCTCTGTTGTGAGTGACACTAATACACAGTATATATAGAATGTAATTAGAAATTTTAGCTGGAGATGTTAATTCCGACATACACGCTGTTGACAAGATGCTTTTTCTTGCATTTTTGGCCGGGATTAAGGGGTCATACCTCTGTATGTATGAAGGAACATTGTAACTTCTGTTTTGTGGACTTTGTGGACCTAACTTAAACAGGCTGAAAATCTGTGTGTCACTTGCTTCTCTGGTTGAAAGTTAAAGGTTTGGTCGGACAGAAGTATTTCCACAGTGTACTGACTCACCCTGGAGTACACTGCTTCATCACTGCAGCAAGGTGAGGAGTAAAACCACTGGAGGTCAGCAAAGACAAGATTGTCAGTGGGTGTTAAGCTACTCTTTATTACTTTGGGGAAACGTGACCATTTTCCAAAATCATTAAACAGTAAGAGTAGGAAAGAACCCTTTTTAAAACCTATCACAAACCATATGTTTGTTAGAAATTATTTCCTGAAGCATATGAAATAGCACACAATACTCGTGAGTATCTTATTCATGTATTGCATGTAATCAAGAGTGTTGCTTCATGTGGTTTCATGTGGTTTAATCAACTTTTAGTCTTTTGAGGAGGCTGCTGTCTGTCCACTGGTTAGGGATCAAGTAGAATTCAAGTGTACAGTGATTTACTCTATAAAGTCCTACACTTGTCATTACAGTCTTGCTCTTGACCCTGAGCTTGGTTGAATCGTCACTGGCAGAAGTCAGCACTATACCTTGTATCTTGCAAGGAGTTGTTTATTGAAAACTATACAAACCTTAAGTGTGCTGTGAGTCATATAAAACCACAGCGAGCACATGCACTGTACATCTTCTGCAGAAGCTTGATGAAAATGTCAAGGCAATCAGCCCACACAGGTCATGTTCCTTTTACATTTTTGCCCCTGTATGTCTCCCACTGCTGTTTCAAACAGTAGCTCTATTGCTTAGTAAAGCCTTTATCTTTACAAACTTTGCATGAAGATGCATCATATGTATGCAGCCTACAACATATTTAAAATTCCCTGACAGATCAACGGATGAGACTTTACAGAATAATGCTCCTTACTGCCTCTGCCACAAAGACTTTCCCCTGCTCTTATAGCTTTTGTAGCTTAGCAACAGCATGGGTAAGTGGCTCGGAGCTGGAGGATAGAGGAGGGAGGGTTAATGGAGCAGCATGTAGAGCTTCTTGCTCCCACATGCCTCCCATTGTTATTGTCTCTCTAATTTGACACAGTTTAATTGTGTAGTTGTGTCTTAATGACACATACATCATCCTGTCAGTGAGCAAATACAAATATGAGCGTGGTCTTTAGTGCTGCTGACAGTTTGTTGTTGGAGAGGAGAGCTTTTATTTAGCAATCGGGGGAAAGTTGACTTTTCATGCTGCAGAAGTGCAACCTGTAATTTCCCTGTGGCCTATTTAAATTTAGCCAACATGTCATTGTTTTTGTCACAGCTGTTAAATAGCACATGCCATTTGGGAGATTGATACACAAATACATTTGTTATATTTATAGTGTTAAATGTTTTACTGCTGCAATTTCAGACAGCTCAGAGCTCCCATAGGCACCACCTGGGTACAGATATCAGATCAGAATCAGACAGTTTTGTCTTGTCATAGCCACTAAGTATCATGCTTCAACACACAATTCACAATCCAGCCCCTGTAATATCTAAATTTGGTAATTTACTGCATGAGGAGGGAGAGGGTTCCCTGTGACAAAATGACTTGGGACTATCACCCACCACCACAGAGGCCCAGATACAGCTCTCAGCAGTGGTACATCCAGCAATTTGCCGTGTTTGCTGGTGACAAGCCAGCAAGCTCCACAGGTGACAAAGAGCACCGGGGGGCACATGGTGATCGACATTATCTCCAGGATAACAGCGAGGTCAGAAACCAATGGTGGTGGTGTTGACTGTGGGAGAAGAAAATTGAGGATTTAAAAAAAGAGAGAAAGTTTTTCTGTTTTTCTGTTGCTCTGTTATCATAAGACTTCTGTTCATAGATCAGTCAATTTTTGTCTATGTTGTTACCACTTTGTCTAGAGCATTATATTACTTTATAGGTCACATTTTAACATTTTGTCAAAATGTTTATGATGTGATTGAATATGCTGGACTGTGTGTAGCATGGGTTAACATCTAAACATAACTGTCAAATTATATGACCACCAAACTAGAACATGTTCTAGACAATTCGTACTGTAGCCTCTGTGTCAGTGTTTGTATCTAATTTATACTACGTTTGCAAATATTCTTAGTCTTTGTCCCTATGAAAAACCCCAAAATGTCTATATGTGAGTCCTAAAAATCAAAAACAAGTGACAAAATCAGCCCATGCAGATAAGATATTTCAACCAATATTACCTTTAAATCAACTCTGAAATGAGGAAGTGGGGTGGGTCAATGCACCAGTTTCGAAGCTGATCATACAGTATGTTTGTATCAAAAATCAAAATCTGTAAAATCACTATAGCTGTCTGATAATTGAGAAATAAAAAGTATAAAGAAGCCTATAAAGTATGTAGTAAGTAAGATGGAAGCACTTAACTAGTACAAAGTACTTCAATATTCTGTACTTCGAGTTAATGTATTTAGTTACATCCCACCACCACTCAGCTGTTAAATACTGTTATTTTTGCATTTGTCTAATCAATCCAGATTCCCCAGGATACTGTTTGTCTATTTGTGCAATTGATTCTGCTGCCTGCAAATGGAACAGAAAACAAACTTTTGTGATGTTAGCAGAGTGGTCAGTTCATGTCTTTAACCAGTAGGAAAAAAAGGAAGAAACACAAGATACAAACATACAATATATCATAAATGTCAGATTTAATGAAACCATAACCGGATTCTCACTGTTCAAAGGACTCATTGTGGAAAAACTCTTTGTTTTTGCATCACACTGCCACTCCTCAAGTAGTGTGTGATTCCATTAAAAAATATTGATAATGTGTCTTGCAATTACATTCAGCCCTAGCGCGTTTGCTCGACACAGCACAAACCTGGTCACTGAGCCAGAGCATGGCCTTCGATCCTGCTCGCACAAGTCTGTGAAAGGCAGCAGTGTGCCTCTTGAAATTATTCACTAAATCTTGAGTGTGTTGATAACCTGCGAGATCAGCAGGAGATGAATCGAAGGCAATGGTACGCTCCGTAGCTGCGTGTGAATACGGGCAGAAATTCGCCTGAGTGGGAAAGCCATGTAAAAGCAATGCACGAATGATCACAAACACATAAATCCGTTGTTCTCAGCAACTGCACAAAAAAAGAGATTAAGTTTTCAGTTGGGATTGTTATAAGCATGGTGGCATTTCATGTAACATCAAAAGAGTCAACGCTGAAGCAGTAGACCTTCAATATGGCTGGAAACATCTTTTTTTTTTGCTGAGCAGTGAATGCAGAGCACACGCTTCTTATTCATTTATATGTATTAGGTCCAGCAGGTAGTCTAGACTGTCTTTTCCTACTTCACATAAACTTCACGTAAATCACATCCCTACTTCAAGTTTCTCCCTTTTTCACTGGATTAATCATCATCCTCTGATTTCTGCTTTTGAAAAATCCATCATCCTCTTCAGCTTTGGAGACATGAGAGCGCGAGGCAAAGTTAGTCGGCAAACCTGTATTACTTTAAAGGTGCATCTTCCCTCCCCATCTTTCTGAAGCAATCCACAATGATAATGCACGAGACACAGGCATGAAGCATGCAATGTTTGGTGTGGTTGAAGCTCGCACCAGAGAAGTAGGCCTGTGGAAAATGAGAAAAATACTTTCAAACAAAAGTGCCTAAACCTCCCCGTCGTGTGCTGTCTTGTTTGTGCATGAAAAAGTACATTTTTATTGTGCTAGATTGTCATAATCTGTGTCTGAAATATTGACACCGAAATACTCCCCTGCTCTGAATGGGTTTATGCAGCGACAGGGAAATAAAGGGAGAGACATGCAATTTTTTCATTCAAATGCTAAAGTGGAATTTTCACTGCAGCAATTTACAGTCACCAGAGTTTACATTGCCACACACGGGCCATATACTGTATGTAGGAATGGTAACGAGGTCAGACCCACAGTGCACTCCAAAGTGCACAAGGTACTTTTCAGTCATATCGATACAACTGCATGGGTATAGATATACATGCCCTCGAATGGCTGCTAAAGGCCTTTTCCGACTGACCAGTGTGCAGGCGGTGAAAGATAGCAGAGACCACAGCTAGTTTTGCCTGAGGAATCATGAGGAATGCCTTTTCTTTTCTTTTTTTAAAGCCATTTCCATCACAGCTTTTCACCCTGCTCAATGGTGCGGCAAAAACATTTATATCCATTCGAATAACTCAGAACCATTAAAGGAAAAAAAAAAGGGAAGTTAGAGATGCAGCCCTGTGGCTAAAGGGGATGAAGTTGGATTGGAGGTGGATATGCAGTGAATGCTTTATGTCGAGCTGGAGTTCACTGGGATAGACAAATTGTTCACACAGTTGCGTAGCTATGAGCTGCATATATATAAAATACTGACATTTTGCAGTGAATAATGGTTTAAGAATAGTTGATATGTAAAACAAAAATAGTGTAATTTTGATTCAAAGTAAAATAGTGGACTAGATTTAATGGTTTATGTTTTGACATGGTAAAATCACAGAAGAATGAAGAAATAACACTTTACTCTCTTTAATGACTTGACTTTCTATTCCAAGACGTGAGACTTGGACTTTCACCATACAGTGTAACTTTACAAAATGACACCTGCAGTTGTTGTTCATACAGTATCTTTCATATGAACATACCCATGCTGGGCACACAGCTGATGCCCACAGTTTGAAAAACACTTGCATTTACAACTCAGCCCAAAGCCTCCATCCACTCTCTTTCATGCTGCTCATCTCCACATATTCAAAACTTCAAAGTGTCTGTTTATTGGGATATTTACTTACCAGTTCCTCCGGGGCACAGTTCTGTAAGCTGAATTTTATGTTAATAAATGCTGTTTGTCTTCACTCACCCAACAAAAAGATGTTGAGAGTGAGAGCAAAAGAGTGCACGTGCCCATTCTTTTTACTCATAATGTACACACGGATTAGACAGCGCGCTCTGATCCCCTGCAGCTATCTGACGCTGCTGAATTAATGCCGTTTCTCTAAGTCTAGGGAGATCCTGGCGTGCCTTTCTTACAAAAACAAGCCTGAATTTGACCGTTAGTTATAGTCTGCAGACTCTTATTGCCTGTCAGAGACTCTGATAGGCTTTGATTGAATGCTATGGCCAAAAAACACAATTACTATTGCAAACTTTTTTTCAGGAGAGCAGAGAGAAACAGGCCTGACAAACCAGAAGATATTTCTTGTAGAGCACCAGCCCCATCTTCTGTCTCTGCCGGGCAAGGGCAATGCTATTTATCTTCATCATGTGAACACAAACAGGACTGTCTGGGAATGAAGCAGGAAAAATGAGGGTTATTTTGGTGTCGGTTTGGTTTGCATATTCCATAAATCAATGCCTAATCAATACTATGTCATTTCACTCAAGCTCTCTGAGATGATTGTGAATCATGTGTTTGCAGGCATTTTTGGGGCTAGAGAAATATCTGCGCGTGTTTAATATGTGAGCTCTTCCAGTCTCAGAATTAATGCGGCATTATCTGAAGGTGCTGTGCATGATTTGCTGTGTATGTGTGTTCAGGCTTTGCAGTGACGGCTGCTCAAGTATCCTCAGCAATTTTATTGATTACTGAACAGTTAAGCCAGGCCTGCATGTAGTATGAGGACTTGATTACAGTGATTGGTTTGAATCCTCAAGCCACGGTGGCAGGGAGAGCTCAATGCACAACAGCTTAAGAAAACACATGCAAATAGACAAGCAATTTATCAGCAATTTGATAACGTATGCACAGCATTTAGGAAATGTGCTGCAAATACACACCACACAACCAAATACATGAAAGCGCTGCAAAAATGTACAAAACAGCCAACACAACACAACACATTACAGAAAAGCGTTGCAAATGCAAAAAACATGTTTCCATGGACAATAGTGGTAGTCATGGTTTGTGACTATGACTATGAAGTTGTTGATGTCGGGCCTGTCTATCACCCCTTTAGGTTTATGTTGTCGACTGAACCTTGCAGAACCGAAAAACATAATTGAAAACTAGAATCAGTAATTTTAAAGATTCTGGGGATATTTAGTGTTTATGACAGATGACCTATAGCCTGCATAATAATCAGTGTGTAGGCCACGTTTTGCAATGATAATGGGATCAGCTTCAACATTAAAAAAAGTTACATGGCGTTACTTGTATATTGTCTGTTTGTAAAGTAGTGCCATTTAGTCACCAACTAGCAATATTTCTTTTTTCCCCAGAATACCCCTTCCTTTAATAATCCCCATACAGACAACTACCACCTTGTGAAATTTACCACCACCATCACTACTGGTAATGCTTATCACTATTATTATGCAGGTAACAGGGTAACTTTTTTTGACATTGAAGATGAGGTTATCCAACAATTCTGCTTTTTGGCTCCGCAAGGTCCTGCGAGGTGTTTGCAGCAGTCTGCACATGCACAGAATAAAGCAAGAGCATGAAGTCAATCCACAACATGAACATAAACAGACGACTCACAGACATGACTTCAGTATCATGACGGTGATGGCACAACTGTCTTTGTTCGCCCAGGGTTTCTTCATCAAGCTCTGTGCACGATCCTTTAAAAGGGGGCTCTTGGCGTGCCATTTGATTCTTCTGCACAAAATAGAACAATCATGTGCAACCTACTTCAGTCAAGACTTTGTTATAATTGAGAGCTATGAAGAATATATATTTTTTAAAAATACAGCAAAAAGCAACACTGTTGCTGCAAATAAGACAAAAGAGCTAACGAACGGTGCGGCAAGTTTGCAAACTGTACTATGTAACGTAGACTAATCCCTCAGCTCAGAATCTATATCACTCATAGAGAATATCATCAGGAAAATGATTAGTAATGATTAAATCTGATAAAATCATCTCTACCTATTTGTTACTTTGTAAAGTTGTTTTTGAAAAACAAATACTCTAGTCAGTGCTTCATCATTCAGTCAAAGTTCATGAGCACCTTTCATACATGTTAGTGCAATAGAAAGATGGCTGAGAAGCTGATCATAAGACGGAACAAATGTAAACAGAAAAACACTTTGGGACTAATACACACGAGAAGCAAAAAAAAAGCAAAAAGAACCCAAAAAAACTGTAGTAGTTATTGGAAAATAACTAGAGCATAGCTATAGGATCATATGTATAATAACAAAATTAAACTTGAATGTAATTTGAAATCAAGTGCACACTGATGCACCATAGGGATGAAGTGCACAAAGGCAAAATAAATCCATTGTCCATACAAAGTCTTTGTGTTGTGTTTGTGTTGTCTCTTGTGAATTTCCCCACTGTGGGACGAATAAAGGTTTATCATATCTTATCTTGTCTTGAGGTTTATTTAACCATCCAAGCAGCAAAAGAACAACAAGAGAGGAAGGAAATCATGGCTCATCCTGCCTGTAAAACCATAGGCCCTCCCAGGTGCATGGTCCTGTACCTGCCGAGCTGTTGGCCAATTCTTACAACACAAACCCTAAAATTAACTAAACTAAACAAAAACTTCATTGGGAAAATCTAAATGTGGTCTAAATACAGGAAATATAGAGAGTAACCATACACTTTAAACAACTAAAATGGCAAACTAATAAATAGCTCTTACACTTATTATTAATAATAGTTTTATTGGTGTTTGTATTATTTAACATATTGTATTGGTTTAGTAACAGAACAATATATGTAAAGTTACATGAGATTTACTTCTATTCCACTTCAAAATTCAAGATACTCACTTAATAGAAAAAAAATCTCTTTGTAAATGATGTGGAAATGAGTGGAATAGTTTTATTTTGCAGGATGAGAGAGAGGGGATTGTTCTGATGGATATTTGGTGCAGTGTGAGTGTGATAAGCTCAATGCAGGATGTACTCACATCATTTTCCACTCACTAAATTAACTGCTTGTTCATCTGAAGAGCCGAAGCTTGAAAGAGCAGCTCATGATTATGAAGATGTATAGTGGTTTGACATTGTAGGAGGCATTGGAAAGTTTGTAACACTTATCATGCATCATCAGGGTGAAGAGATCCCAAACTCTTACGTTTTCTCAAACTACATTTCAACTGAAAGAATCTGCTGCTGGCACAGTTAGTGAAGTTCAATGATGTTGAGACCATTATCATCCATCAGATGGGGGACAAGCTAACACATCATCAAAGCTATTCTGTCTCTACACAGTTTCTGCCAGACTCTCTCCCTCCCCCTCTCTCTCTCTCTCTCTCTCCCCCTCTCTCTCTCTCTTTGGGGTTTGGGAGACATTTTGTACTGTTTACTGTGCCTTTGTTTTTGTGATTTCTCTTCCTTCTCTTTTCTGTTGTCACACATAATAGACACAATTACCCAAACTCTTCCTCCACATGTGGTCAAAAACACATGCAAACATTTACAAGATAATATTTAGTCCCATGAAAAGACCAAATTCAACAATGGACTGACTATCCCTTATTGTGTGTGTATCCAAACCCAGATGCTGTCTTTGTCTTTCCTTTGTGCCATAAACCTTAAAACAAACTGAGGAGCCTAATGCACAGGGTGACATGTTCCTGCTTTGGGAGTACTAGAATATTGTACTCAAGTAAAAGTACTCTTATTTTAATGGAATTTTACTCAAGTAAAAGCTAAACAACGTGTGTAAAAATATGCTCCAAATGAAAGTAAAAAGTAAGTCAAGCCTCGTCTGTACAGAGTTACGTACATCGATCAGTCAGTTTGTTTGTTTCTTCTCACCTGTCTGAACAGCATCCTGCAAGTCTTGTGCACTGTGAAGTCCACGATCTGCTCGAAGTTCAACTTCTCTGTTCACTTATTTTTCAAAGCACAATATAACCAGTCCCCTCTGCTTGTCTCTCCCACTGCGCTCCTCTGAGTTTTTAAACACTTTTCAGCCACTCGGCAGTCGCATCAGGGATCATCGAAAACAGCAGAGAGGCTTCACACACCTCACTGAAGGCAGAAGTTCCTGAGGAATGCAGAAGTCTTCACCATGAGCATTTTAGCATGTAGTATTTTACCATTGTAGATAGATCCAGCATGCAACTGATAAAAAGTAAAAGGACACAAAACAAGCTAATAAAATAATCTTTGTTATGGTGACAGTGCAGTAAATGTACATCAGTACTCCCATTCCTAGAACACACACACTGATTCTTTTAAGTCAGTCCCGCATGCACTGACCTGCTGTCTCAAATACTGATAACAGCACCAAATGAGTATTAATCCACCACTGAAAATAGTCCCCAAAAATGCACTATTTCCTCCTTTTTGATTAACACTTGCTGGGAACAACAGTGGCCAGCTGTAGGAAATTTTCTTTTTTATTTATTTGTTTTTTAAATGAAACAATGTTTTTTTGTGAATTGAAAGACAGACTAACCCATTTGCTGGTTATTGTTCCAGCCTTATCCTTATCCAACACACAGCTACAAGTATAAATGAAACTTAAATTGATTAGAAAAGTATCAGGAAGCACATGCAGGCGTCAGGAAGGCAGTGCTGAGCTTGGTTAGTGCTGTCACATCATCATCATGTGGCTGGGGAAGAAGACTTAAAATGCTCTGAATGCTGTCTCAGATGCTGTTCTACCTTAAGAAGAAGACAATGCTGGAGGACATAGGAGTATTTTTTGCTATGAAATGCACACACTTGCACATGCACAAAAATATTTGGGCTCAAAAATAGCAGTCAGTCAGCCTACTGTACTGTATATAGAAATATAATAGTTATTTCCAAGACTGAGGTGAGCTGCAGCATCCATAGAACACTCTGCTGTCTGTACTCTGCTGGTGTTTATAGGTGGCCGAACATCAATAGCATTCCTGCAGAGAGCGCAGGTTTGAAATTCTAACCTGCCGGACAAGGAAGAGGTCTCAGCTTATGAGATGAGTTTAAACCCACACATGTATATGAAGACATACAGAAACCGTTTCTAACTGAAATAAACTAGACATTGTTATGAATGATATATTATACAATATATATTAGATAAAAGATATATTATATACAACTTGGGTCCTAAAGCCCCTTCATCAAGGTTGTTTTATTTCTTAAATCACTGGCTCATTGATTTGATGGACGGCACCTGCAGTTGGTGTGAAAGCTATAGTTTGTTTGCGTCCAGTGTTGGCCCTGAAAAAAAATGTTTGCATGCATTATTCCAAAATGGATGCTCCTGTTTTCTATTCTATCCATATTATGCAAGGATCAAATAATGAAATAATTTTGCCGCTAAAATCTGCATATTATAGCCTGTCCCCTCAGTTTCATGCTGATTCTTGATTTTGGCTTGCAAACAGTTTTGACATATTTGTTTCATTTCAGAGGCATATTTAGGATTCAAGTTTAAACTAGTACAGTTTTAATTAATTCTGTATATAGTTTTGAACCAGTCCACCAGTGGTAAATTTCCATGTTCCAGGGTCATCTGTAGCTTTAATGTATTTCCTTCAGAATAACATGACATCAACACGTAGAGATGGAGAGAAGAAGAGATTCCAATTCCATTTAGTGACACAAAAGTAAAAAAAAAACAAAAAAACCCCGATTTGAACATTAGCCAGGCCCTCTCAACGCAGAGATCCACTCTCTAAATATCAAATTCTGAGCATGATCCACAGTCGCCAAATGGCCTCCCCACCACATCGGCCCTGAGGCAGGACCCTCCCACCCTAGATTGCCTCTCCTCCATCCCTGAAAGCACCCATTCACTTCAAGTCCCATTCATTAGAGCAGATCATACCACCCCACGAGCAAGCCAGCCAGGTCTCTGAAAGGCCAAGGAAGCCATCCTGAGCATCCACTCCTTCAGTTATTAGAACAAGACCTCACTCTGCAAAGGAGCAAAGGAGGGAGCGAAACCCATTACTCTACCTCTCCTAATCTTCATCAGGAATTTTCTCCACACTTCCCTATTCTTCTGACAGCGTGATTATCTGTGTGTGGTGTTTGGCCGGGAATTAAAAACCTCTGAGTGCACCTTTAGGGGCAAAAAAGGAATTGGAATTAACTGAGGTTCAGTATTATCAGCCTACATGCCATAGGTGGCTACGAGTCTATCAGCCCCCAGGAAAACGACTTAATAACAGCCTCATTAAGAGCATAGTCCATTACTGATAAGGGTCCCCCTGAGACGCGCTAATTAAAAGCAAAGGGGGGTGTCAGAGTGGGCAAAATGGACACAGTCAGTGAAACTAAGTTTTCATGGCGAAACAAAAGCCTGGTTAATCTGGCTGCCTCCTGTGTAAGGCTTTGTGTCTGCCCTGATGCACCTTACCGGGGTGCTTCAGGTATTTCTTACTGCTGGCCATATTAAGATTTAAAAAGGGTGACTTTGCACAATGATCCTGCCAAATTAGATTCATGTGTGTGTATCAAAGCCATGTGTGTGTGAATGTGGATTTCTAAAACCAAGTTTGAATGTAGTTGTCCACTTGGTGGCAGAAGAGCTCTACTGTGTTGTGCATAGCTCTCTTGGCTGTCGGTCTGTGCAGGAGAAGTGTGAAGACCTCGGTGAAGTGGGAAGACGCAGGAAATCAGTTGTAATGTCATGAGTATCACACTGGTTCTGTACAAATTGGCGAAACCATTCTACTGTTTTCAGTATGTCAAATAAGTTGATGATGTATTGCAGAGGAAGACAATGAAATGTTTCTATTGGGATTTCATGACAAGATGTTACAAAACCCATAGAGTCAATGATGCAGTTGGATGCCATCTTCTTTTCAGAGAGGTATTGTGTCCATTGTGGGGACTGTACGGTGAATGTACATTCTTGAAGTAATCCTGAAAGTATTTTAAGTGGAGAGATAATGACTGTCTCTAATTCTAAAGTTACTTTTGAGTTAATAGCAAGTGCATTTAGGACTTGAAGACTATACTGCACTACCACATGACTGCAGCAGTAGTAGGGTTAAAGCTACTCTGCCATTACTGGCAAGCCACAAGTAATCTGTGTCATACGTTAAAAGCATTTTGATCATAGTGCAGCACCCATTTAGGCCATTGTGAACAGGCAGGGGGAAATTATTAGGCTTATAGAAGCCATGTCGCCCATCAAAATTCCACATCTCCTCCTGGCGTCACATTGTTGAGGTACTTCAAAGTTATTCTTTGTTGTTTCACAGACGTAAAAAGCCCTACCTCAGTGGATGTTATGTTGGGGGATACAATGTTTCTGAAATTACTTTCATCCTTGAAAAGGGGAAGAATAAGTGACTGTCAGATAATATTGTGCTTGGCGGCCCACGTGCATGTGGCATGCGGTCCTATTTGGAAACAAACATGCATGCCTAATAGAATGGCTCGAGCAAGCAGAAAATAAATTTCCTGCTCTATGCACTTCAGTTGTCTCTGGTTTCATCCTTATCCATTTCAATGCTGCTGCTAGTGCTGTCATTGATAGTAAGGGCAAGGACTGTTCATACACAAACCATTTCTCCTCTGGGAAGAATTGATTTAATGACAACATCCAGTAGCCGCAATCGATGGGGCAGAGGGAAAGGTACATTATGAGGAAAGGAAGACAGATAATGGAGGATCACAGACCCATTTCCATCACTCTAACTAGCATCCTTGAACACTCCTCCCCTCCCTTATCCAAACGTACCCAGTGGAACAGGCCGGCGTCTGAACTCGTCTCATTTCCTTCCCACACTTTCTTATTACCACACCCCTTTACCTTTGACCCACTTTCTCCTCGCCACCCAGCAGAGTCACATCTGGGATCACAGTGGCATGCATTAGCAGATGATGATCATTTCAGTTTACAGCCCCATTGTTTACCCCATGTGGCTGCTCAGCTAGCTGCTGTATCTGTGGCTATGGATAGAAATTAAGAGATGCTATTGTTTTTGCCTTGGCTCGATTTTACAATCAAGCACGCACACAGCATTTAAGATCCAGCTGCTTGTTTAAAATCTTCTCAACTTTAGAAGTGAAGAGGCTCTCTCTCTCTCTCTCTCTCTCTCTCTCTCTCTCTCTCTGTCTCTTTGTCTCTCTTGTATCTCCATCTAAGGACCACATCCACTTTAAGCACATTTGATGAGCTGTCTTATCAAACTGAGGAGGCTTTTTTCTTCTCAGTGTGTAAAGATGCATTGCGGGTCCCACACCCACCATGACATTGTTTATGAAGAAGCTTCAGTTGCTTTCATGATAATGAATGTCAATCTGCAGGGCTTGTATTTTGTTTTCACTTGTCCCAGATATTACCACTTCAATTTTTATATCCTTATCAATGTTGCATAATTTGACTTTTTTTTTTTTTTTCACCATCCTCAGTTCACTCCTTCTACTAAAAAGCCACTGTGTACTCTGATAGAAAGCTAGAGTATGTGACAAGTTGGGAATGATTCAAAGAGTCTGATTAAAGAAAAAAATCATGAATATACTGCCAAGCCATCACCAAACAGATACAGATATACAATGTGGGAAAAAAGTGTGAGTCAAAGTCTGACAGGGCCTGTCTGTTCACATGGCTTTGAGAAGTTATTTAACCGATAACACGGGTCTAGGAATTCTCACCTCAGCTCGCTCTGAAGCCTAGAGGCCCTCGCAGCTGGGGCCAGGTCACCAGTTGTCTTTACTCTTTACTTATGAGCAGCCAACAGAGCACTGCCTGAGGACCTGAGGCTGCCCTCTGGGTCCCGATGGGGTCTGAGATATAGCTCGGAGCGAGGCCCGGACGAGTCGTCAGAGCAATCAGGATAATCTTGGCATCAACTCTATAACTGACAGACAACCCATGTAATGTCAGGATAACAGTACTTCTGCGTCTCAAAGTTATAATCCTTTAGATTTCCTATATCAAACCCCTGTTTTGCTTCTATCTACGGCTGGCTTTATTTTCAGCAACTGCCATTCATTGTGTATACATTCTCCAATTGCCTCTCTGTATAGTAGTTGTCTTGTCCAGCTTTCCCAGGTTGCATTTAAATTGTGTAGACAGAAACTGGTGCATGCATTCATTTCTTGTAATGTGGGAGACGACGTTCACTTTGTGTCAGACAACATTGCTGACTCTTTTTTGAACAATGTGATGCAATGAATCGCAAGCACAGATGTTGCCAAATCAACCGGGACAAAAAATGTTGAGGATTATAACTTTGACATTGGTCATGTTCTTTTAGTTTGTGGACAAAGTACATGCTTGTATATATGCAGATTTTTGTAAAGGGTATTGATTTCGTGGGATGGTAGGTGACCAATGACTGTGATGTTTTGTTTACCAGCCCTTGACGAGTCAGCCATAAACTACACTTTAAAGCGCCTGAAGAAAATCCTGGGTATTGTGCAGTAGAATAGCACACATAGAATACATGTTCAACATTGCTGAGCTCATCAACCCACTTACCTTGGCATGCAAATTCCTTCCCATTATTTAAGTGACCGTGTGATAATTTATGGAGAACACACCGTAAGATTTCATTTCTTCACCACAACTGAAAAGTGAGAGCTGTCATTTTCAGCGGTCAAGCAAAGTCCTTTATAATGACTCCACAATGTGACTGTTCCTGTTTGATGAGCGAGCCCTGCTCTGACTTCCAGACTGCCAGCAGCTCTTCCCCTGCCTCTTCATTTCTAGTTGAAAATGAATGACTTCCGGGTGGCAATCACTTACTGCGTGTAATGGCCCTTAAGGTGAGCCATCACACTTTACACTCAGTGAGGCCATGATGTATGGAGAGTTGACAGTACAGTGGTGGTGATTTCTCGCATCTGCTGAAAGAACATGGCCTATCTCAACGCTCCACATAATCAGCACTCTGGTCTCGGTTGAGACATTTTTTTCATTTTTCTTCAAAACAAAAATTGCATTTGAACATTGTTCCATTTGGAAAGGGGTAATTGGAACATGTAGCAGTCTTCCTAATATGTAATTACATTTGAGTGCTTGTCAGAATGCACAAAATCCATCATCTGCCTGTGCTTTCAGCCTTAATAACCCCTAACAAAACCCCACTGCTTCATTCTGTGTCACAGAACAACTGAACTTTAGCTGCGCTGTCGGACAATGCAAAGCAATATTCCAAACTTTTCTCAAGTCCACTTGGCTAGTTAAAAGCTGCCATTGGCTATTGCGGTTGTGTTCCTCTTCCCTTTATTCCCCGAGCACTGAGGAGCCCAGGTGTTGGCAGGGAGCAGCTTGCGTGGCAGCAAAGCGATATTTTGATGAGATGACAGTCAGCTCGCTTTGCAATTCTGCTGTGCGGCACAGCATTGTGGCCGGGCGCTCCGGTGGGACAGGCAGATCCATCGGTCTACACAGCTGGCATCAGCTCCTGCCAACTGCGGCAGCTCCTCGTCACAGATGTTCCTGCAGCCACCACATTGGCAGCATCTAGCCCTTTGTGTTGACCTTATGAGCACCGCTAGCCACGGATGAAAAGTGGAATGCTGCCGCCGTCAGTGAACCTGTTAAAGGAATATACTGAGTTTATGGGCGATAACCTTGTTGAGGACACAGACACCAATGTCTTTATGTGTCCCCTGTATTGTCCCATGCTAACCCATTAGTATATGTCAAGTGTTAGTAGCCATGGCGACCGGCAGGTGCCTGACCTTTTTCTAGTAAAGTTGTTAATGCTTTTTATGATTTATCTAATATTTCATTGTGCTCTGTGTGTGGGACTGTAACAGTAATAGTTGCTCCTATAGTGAAATATAATAGTGCTATAAGTTGTGAGCAATTCAATTCAAGATTTCCCTAGTGATTGTTTCATTTGAAAATGTTTTGAAGGCTGAAAGTTGTACAGTGTTTCACATGAAAAAAGCACACATTTGAGATGCTGTATCATCACAGACTTCACTGCATATGAACTTTAAAATATGTTTTTCACAGGCTGGTGCTGGTGATAATCACTTGACAATGAGAGGAGATTAATTTTAAAAATGTATCAGATGATGGTGGGGTTACAGGATCTGTCATAACTTAAACAGATGTCATTTTCTTATGGTAGAAATCTTGTTGTTTGCTTTAAAAGCTTGCTGTTTGGTGAAGGAGATTTCATGGGATACACATACACCATCACTACCCCTACAGTCAACACCACTATCCCCATGTCACCCTCAGCGCCTCCAATCTCATATGCACAGAGGCAGATGCAATTATTTTCACAGAGATAGAGAGAAATGTCATCAGGACTCTCTGAAAGCCTCCACATTCTGTCACCTTCTCTTCTTTTTTTTCATTTCCACGATTCCCTTTATCAATTAAGTCTGCTCTCAAGATTGTCTCCGGCAATTTCATTACAGTCAATTAGCCTGGAGAGAGAGAGTGAGACAGAGGAGGGCTTTCTAGTCAGCGAGGGAGCTGCGGACGAATAACATGCATCTCAGCCTCTGCATACCAAACAGTGACAGCAGGAGGTTGCTGGCCAAAAGGCCCTCAGACAAGCTGAGGACAGTTACCTCTTAAGGCTAATGATGTTTCTGAGACGCTCGGTGGAAACTGCACAGACACGCTGCTGGGTCTTTGTGTCTACATATGAAGAAAGCTTGCGATGGCCACGTTGCTGACCGCAAATGTAGCAGCTATGAAATCCCCTCCTCTGCTGGATGATGTAACACAAGCTTAAGTCAGCATTCAGACATGTGCAGTGCAGCAGCGCAGCTCAAGGGAGGAAATTCATGAAATTAGTTTTTATGGAGACAGGTCTTGTGTAATGTGTCAGCAATGTAATATGTACTGTATAGGGAAACATTTTTCCCCATTAATTTGACTGCTGAGATCAAGAGGCGTTTAATAACTAATTTACCAACTTGGGTTTGTTAAAAAAATGAACAATCTGTGGACTGGAGAAAATGCTACAGACGTTGACTACAATAAGCTCCTGTGTATACAGTATGTGAGCACAACACAATACAGCTACCCACTGAAGTGTCTCAGAACTCAGGACTTGCAGTTCTGACTGTTTTTGTCTAGTTTCTCTACATTCACCTCTTTGAGGAATCATACATTTTCAACTTGCACAGATATGTTTTCAACAAAAATCCTGTGCCACAGAGAGAAACCGGTATATTTTAACCTTCCTATTTATCATTTATATGCACAATAAATGGTTTATAACACATTGTTTTTAGGTGTTATATGTCTGGAACTGGAACTTACATGAATGATTATTAACTATAACTAATTATAAGTAATAATATATCATAGCTGTTTCTTCAAGCTCGCAGATTTTGACTTCTTTTAAACTCTTTCTGACTGAAAGAAGTCGCTTGGTATCACACCCACCCAGCATTTCTCTTGAGTATATTAATGTTGGAAAGAAATAGTTCTGCTGCTTTGTACCGTCTCCCTCCTCCATGTGTGGTACATCAGGTATAACCAGGGCATTCCCTTTAATGACATTAAAGCATATGGCTAGGCCGCAGCTGGCTAACTCTCCTGCAGCAGATCAGCCTGCCAGAACTCCAGGGAATCCACATGGGTTCTTGGGGAATAGCCAACATATGCCTGACTATGCAGTTTACTGCAACATTACCTGTATTCTGTTTTTCTAGCACGCTGCCCATGTGGTGGTTAAAGCTGGTGGTGCTGTACTGCAACAGCATCCAAACAGTCTTTACTCTTAATGTTACATATACAGAATAAAATTTTGATTAAAATATCTTAACATGACATGATTTTGACATTACTAATTTGGATAATTTAACTCATTCTCTTACATTCATGTGCATGTCAACACATTCGTTTGCAGAATAATGATAAGGTACAGTGCACATATGAAATAAATTGCTTGATTTGCCCTATTTTGATATGTTTCTTGTTAATAGTGTGCTTTTCATATTTCTCAAGAAAACTGTGGGCGGCAGACTGCTGAATCGTGCCGCTTCTCCCCCCACACAGCAATAACAGGAGTAACATATGGCCCATTGAGAAGGTATATTAAACCTGAATTTCTGCACCAGGAACAGTGTCTTTCAGTTTTATGACGTCAACATGGTACGTGGAGTGTCAGTGATGTTTGCCTGTCTTGTCTTGTCTGTCTTGTCTTTGCATCTCAATAAAAAGAAGTTGACAGACATATCATGCTTACAGATTCCTCCTACATCATAGGTGACCTCATTAGATTTCAAAGCACCTTGATGCATTAGTTTACATATAAATTAGAACAAAAAGATGTTTTCATGAAAGCACTGTAGCTCCTTAATATTTTAAGATATGGCATTTATATTAATAACCCACATGAGTGATATGGAGACAGGAGTGCTGACACAGAAATATTCACTTAATGAGGTCCAATGTTTTATTTCCTGTCATTACAGGAGAGCTAAGGCTGTGCAACCGAGATACTTGACCTTAAGGGATTACACCCACAATGTAGTATGCATGTAGCATGTAGGGTTCATGAGAATTCAAAAAGGCCAACACAGGATACATCTTAAGAGACCCAACAAACTATTTGCTCAATCAGCTCGGTTTGTTCGCATGGCCGATTTTTGTGTTTATGCTTTTGCCTGTGCTCTTCTCAGTGGGGTCCTGGACCAAATAGAATTTAGCAACATTTGAATCAAAATCTGATGGCAGTTGTGGGATTATTTGGTTGTGTTGGCAGGCCGTGGTCACATCACATCAAAAAACACCCACAGGCCTGATGAAGCAGAGTCTTGCTCACACCAGCATTTAAACTAAAATTTTCCCTGCCATTCCAATTAATTCCAATGTATTCGCCCCCATTAGTGAATTCCTTTTTGAAGGCAATTTTGGCCTAAACCTCTCCAAATGTTTTGCATTAAGTTCAATATTTGTGAACTTTGACCAGCAAATTTGCACCATTGACCAATAGCAAGACTTAGCAGTGCTGACCTTCAAGGGGACGGGGAGTCGTAGAGTTCAAAATAGAGGAAGGCATCATAGCTTATTAGCTGGCATTATCTACTTCTCTTTAATCACAGAGTATAAACTGCTCCACAGAAATGGTTTCGAGACAGTTATGAAACTGGAGTCGATGGTATGTCTCTTAAATAAACTGTCTGAAATGATTTGGTTTCTCTTCCGTTCGTCCAAACTGGCCAAGGAACAATACAAAGAGCTGATTCGATGTGACAGCCTCAACTGCCTGTGAGTCTGCAGGCCACGCTGACATGCTGACCATCATTTCATAGTAAAGCGTGTCCACTTGGAGCATCGTCTGCATGAAGAATGAATACTGATTCATCAGACTAGGTGCTTGACTGTTGGACAGACTCCCCGCCACAATCTCCCTCTCCCTCTCTCTCTCTTCTGGAAATATCCACTTTGGACTCACTGTTTGTCCATGTGTACCACTCTCTGCGGGTATGGTTTGATTTCTGAAATTAGTCACACCCCTGCATTGTGTTATAGTAGTTTGCTGGAGGCAAATTTGTCTTGAAAGGGCCTGCAAACAAACCAGCGTCTTCAAACAGTGTGCAAGGTGAGATATTTTGTGTGGATTTCCACTCGCTTATCTGAACAACTGTGAAATCGCAGAAGCTGCTCATGTGTTGCATCCTTCACTGCAATTGAATGTGGATAGCCATTTCTCTCATAAGTAATGCAGAACTAAGTGAATCCTTCAGAACGTTCAGCTTGACAGAAACAGCTGCTGAAAAAGATTGCCAAAAGTTTTCATGATATGCCTCTCCTGCTGAGACAAGCTGACAAACCACGCTAATAGTGTTTAAGGTCTTTTAAAGGGGTCAACATATGGAGTGCAACTGAAGAGAAAATTGCTATGGAAATTGAAATGGCAGGGTATCAATTCTTCACGCAGAATGAGAATGATTTTGTCACAGTTTATTGTGATGCTTGCCTGTTTAGGACATATTTGCAAATGGAATGGGGCCATCCCATTTACATCAATCAGCAGTGTTGTGTGCTCCTTTGCCCCTTCTTAGCATTTCTGCAAAGGTGCCAGTTTTGTTGGGTCTCAATAAGAGAAAGAAAGAGGCAAAAGAGACGTGACAAGCTTCCCTCACCCCAGTACTACGCACCACCATCACCGCCACCCATTTCTGTTCTATTCATGAATATCCACAGCGTTCTCTGTTTCTTCTTCCTTTGCTCATACAAATTATGCATCAAGTTTTTAATTGATCCCTCTGGGGTGGGATTCTCACAGTTGGGGGAGACTTAGGTACACAATGGTATGAACCTCGATCCTGTGATTTCTAAGCAAACACGACATTTTGAATACCTAGCTCCAGGCAGCATTAATTGGTTTTGCATAGATACTTGTGCCTCCACATTGCAGAGTCCTTCAGTGGAGGATGGGATGTTTTTGCAGTTATTTGAGTTGTGTAAATGCAGGAGATGGGAGGACATTCGCAGTGTTGTATACTGTAGATGTATACTACTATGCCAAACACAATCAGGTATTTGGAGTATCTCTGTCAGTGCTTGATATTTTTGTGCATATAAACTACAAAAAAGTTGAAACGCTGAGTAAAACATAAATAAAGCAGAAAGTGATCATTTCCTCAGCATTTTTGACACACACACACACATATATCAAAAACAATACAAAGACAATATATAAGACAATATATTTGATGTTTGACCTCATTAACTTCATTGATTGTTGTAAATATCTGCTTCTTCTGAATTTGATGGCAGCAACATGTTTCCAACAAGTTGGGACAGGAGCAACAAAAGACTGTGAAAGTTGTGGACTGATCCAAAAACACCTGTTTGGATCCTTCCACAGGTAAACAGGTTCATTGGTAACAGGTGATAGTATCATGATTGGGTATGAAAGGTTCATCCTGGAAAGACTCAGTCGTTCACAAGCAAGGATGGAGAGAGGTTTGACACTTTGTCAAACATATGATTGTGTAAAGGAGATTAATTCAATCATTCTGTTTTTATTTACGTTTTACACAGCATCCTGACTATTTTGGAATCAGGCAATGAACAGGCATTTAGCTCTGAACAGCTCAAAACAACATCTGAATGTTTGCACCTCCAATATGATTGACACAATTTACAGCGACTGTGACACAACTTCTTCCCTGAGTCATAATTCAGTCAACTCTAAACACAGACATGTCATACAAACACTGCATCCATAAACCAGCTTAGAAACAAGATGTTACTTATCAGTTGAGATTTTGTATTTTACTGATCAGATTCAGACTTTTTCTTTTTTTTTTCTTTTTTTTTTTTTTTTACAAAATCATTTTAAGCTTAATATTCAGACATTCAGCAAGGTTCATCCTCAATAACGTTTCATCAGTTTTCACCAGATTTGTTGTTCAGTGCAGAATAAATTTTGATTTTGCACTGCTGTTATTTTTACATGTTATCTGATATAGAAGCACAGCACTTTGAAAGACAGTTGACAGGAGCTTACGAGCTGAACTTAGGGACCATCTCAAAACTGCATGCAAAATGGGCCCAGATAGGTTTTTTAGTTTTTTCTCTCTTTTTCTTTCTCTACCCCTCCAACTTTATTTTCATCCCAACCTCCCTCTCAACCTCCATGACTCAATGAGCCTATTATAGCTTAGTTGGTACAGAAATGACAGTGTCTGGATTTGGAGGAGCCAGGCATACCTGTACCAGAAACTGCGACAATATTAGAATCACATGTACAGGATAAGACCGGCCAGGTGTTTTCTATATTACATGACATGTCCCATATACAATCAAAATCAGGACAGGTCGTGGGACCGGGGTACTAGTGTGCATGTAAACATTCTAATTTTGGGATTCTATATTTGGGTGTGAACACTGCAACCATTTAACTTATTTTCATCAAGATTTGGGTATTTTGCTTATTTCCATTTTCATGTTCTGTGATCAGTTTACAGCGTGTACAGAAGTGTTGTTGGTAGGTGAGCATGGGTGTGTGTGCCCTCTTCCCTTAGCCATGACTCATCATTGGAGCCTTTAAACTCTCCCTATCCTTCTGAGGTATTAAATGTTCTCATCCTTGTCCCCAGACTCTCTGAGAGCAGATGATCCTCATTAATTGTGCCCGGATGGAGGGCATATGTCTTTGCAGCCTCTCCTGTCCTCACAATGAGAAACCCAATCTGACAAATCCTCTTAGAAAGATATCATTCTCCCACCATCCCATCCCAGCTCTGTCCTCATCAGACATCAATGCTGATTTGTCCTTCTTTATTTGCACATGGCATTGATCAGGTGAAAGCAGCACTGAAACTAGGACAGGCGCGTGGATAAGTTGTAATAAATGATGAATATCCTTTGCCCAGCTTTGCTGACACATGAGGCATGGCAATCACAGTACATACTGTCTCGACGGCATGCAGATGAAGGGTCAGGTTGCCATCCCATCAACTACAATAATTGAACTGTCGTCCCAAACCGTCGTATTTCCCAGTTATCTTCTTTTATTCCCCTTTCTTGTATATTTCATGAAATTTTCATCAGCTCAAGCGGGAAGTTATTTCCTTTTCATTTACTCAGCTAACTTGAATGCTGTTGAAGACTTCGCTGACAGCGAACAAGATCTACAGCCATGTTTTATCAGATGAAAGCTCCATGTTGATGAAAGAGCAATTCAAGAGCGATCAAGGTGCTCAACCTTTAAATGTGAGCAAATGACAACCCACCTGTTTTTTTTAGTCACCTCCTTCCATGTAAACCCAACTCTGCTGCTCAGTTACTGATGCCTCACACAGATCACAGCTGTTCTATATTTTGGGCTCAGAGCATGGATGACACCTCAAGGTAACTGATTCACGAGCTGCTGCTGTGGTTGATCAATTTAGTGTGATAACATCGTGATGCAAAGGCAGAATCTGAATTCCTCTGGAAAATATTCAGTGTCAAGGAATTTTATATCTGTTCAGCAAAGAGGGATTCAGTGTAGCAACTCTATCTCCCTGTCTATATGCTGTATCTGTACATGAAAAACATTCTCAAAGGTGTAGCTGTAAAACAGTTGATCACTGCGCACTTGTGATCACATTAATCTTAGAAAAACAAGTATGTGTTCCAGAGGGCAAAACCAATGAGTTTATAATGCTGGAGCTTAGTGGGGTCTTGTTGAATGGCTTTAACTGTGACGAGGACTAAGACGAGACCGACAGAACTGAAAGAACTGTGACATGAACAGGACTCAGACATGATCACTGACAGAGACTGGACACAGACTTGTCAGGGAATGGAGACAGAACAAAGACAGACAGGACTGATACATGAACAGGACCATAACTGACAGAACTAAAACAGAGACTGAATCTAAGATGGACTGGAGCTAAGACAGAGACGGACTGAAACACGGACAGAGACGGACTGGAGCTAAGACAGAGACGGACTGGAGCTAAGACAGAGACGGACTGAAACACGGACAGAGACGGACTGGAGCTAAGACAGAGACGGACTGAAACTAAGACAGAGACGGACTGAAACTAAGACAGAGACAGACTGAAACACGGACAAAACTGTGGCAGGCAGGAAAGTGACTGAACGAAAGCTAAAGCTGAACAGAGGCCTGGCTGGCAGAACTGTGACATTAACTTTGAATCATTTCCTTTCACTTGAAGAACATGATAGTGACAGACATTTTCTGAACAAACCTACGTTATGCAATGTGCAATGTCTGCAGCAAATTTCTATTTCCCAACTGTGTTTGCAATCATAGTCTTTGAATGTGACTCCTCTAAGAACTCCTCCTCTTTCGTGCAACTAGAGGATCAAAAACATTAAACAAGTAAAAGGACAGAAGTCCAGAACATCAACATCTGCTGAACGTTACTGAAAATGAATGTCTGAATATACTCATGTGTTGTACTAAGTATAACATATGCTTGATATGAAAAATAAGTTTAGAATTAACATCATCACTTCCAAATGCTAAATTAGATCACAGATTGCTGAGAGCTATAAACAATACATTCCTTCCATATATCTACAACAATACTGACATTGTAATAATATGACAAATGAGTGTGGTTGACATAACACAAAGCTTTGAGCAACAAACATTCAGTGTAATTCATTTATATCTCATAACTCATAAAAAAACATATTGACTCATAATATGCGTGTGCATAAATTTAGGTGTAACTGTCCACAATTCCGTGTTAAGAATTTAACCTAATGGCAAAACATTAAACATAAACGTACTTACTGTATCTAGATATGTAAGTCTGCCAAAAAAAAAAAAAAACAGAGGGGTGAATGATCTTGACTTTTGCATAAACTTTGCATAAACACAAAATGAATTTCAATTCAATTTTAAATGGATTTAATTTTACCTCAATGCACATTCGCTTGAAACTGTAGAGAGAAACAAAACAAAATCAAGGTTAATTTCAAAACATCTATTCTTCCCATGGTGCAGATGATGTGAGAATAAACCTTGGGATTTTACTTCAGAAAAAAGCTTCATAAAACTTGAATGTTTCGAGGGAAGGTAGGCTACGCTATTCATCTTAAAACTCTTGCTCTTTGATATCAACCTCTCCAGTGGGTAATTGACAAGATAAGATAAGATAAACCTATTGATCATTATCATAGTGTCATAGAACTTGCTCAAGAAAAATTAGGACTGCGATGCCTTAAACGCCGGATATCAATTATTTGGGTGAACAAGTCAGAGAGTCACAATAAATGCCACATGTGAAGAAGAGACAGACAAACACAAGGTAAACACTCCCAAGGAGAGCTCTTAACATCAGAGTGTGTTAGAAGTTCCTCACTGCACTTGACCATAATTACAGGTCACCTACACCTCCGAAGGTGGCAGCAGGCAGATTAACACAGAGAGAGGCAGAGGAGGGGAAAGACAGCAATAATTAAACCGAGAGAAATATGCTGTCATATAAACATGTAATAAGTCATTTTAAATGTCCATAGGCGGCGGTTTTCTTGATATCCCCCAGCTCTCTGCTTATTTCCATTAATCCTCGGCCCTCAGCCTGAAAAAACATCCAGGATACTTCAGCTGCCATCTGCTCAGATTGGCTAATAAAAGCAACACCATCAAACTGTTAAATTATGCCTTTTTATGATTATGATGGGAGACTCTGTAATTATTGCTGTAGACAGCCCTCTGGTGGACTCTCACTCTTTGCCTCTTTTTTTAAATAACTATTATGCTTTAGCCCTCCCTGTCTCCTTGTCCATCAATGTTTTTCTTGGGGGAATTTAGGCCTTGTAAACTTCATTACTGAGCCCTCTTGTTGAGATCATCTGTCACAGCTAAATGATATAGTTTCCTTTAACAGTTCTCTCAACAGCAAGATTTTGAGGTGCTTTGGTTCACCCCTTGATGTAGATGCTCATGTGAAGTAAATAATACACTGCTATCAGAAGTTTCTTTAAGGGGATATACTGCAAGGCCTGCATTCAAGAGAAATGGCAGTATGATAGATGCCCTCAGTCCATCATTTCAAGACTTGAAAACTTGGCCAGGTCCCAAGCCTGGCGATATGTCTCTGTGGCACCCAGCAGAGCCGCCCACATTACCCCAGCAACAATCCGGGTGGAAGATGGATGCGAGTGTCTCAGCCCTCGCTGTCGTACAGAGCATACCAGTTGACCAAGCAGGAGGAGGGGAGTGGGGGGGGGGTCAGTCCAGGTCTGGGCTGCCCACAGCTTTTGTATGTCTGTCTCATTTCACAATTCATCAGCCGAGCGTGACTGTCAGGCAAGCCTTCAGCTCCAGCGATCCATCAGGACCTGTCACACAGCCATCACAACTGAGAGATGAGGCCCCAGAATTCGAATTCCATTAGCCCCATCAGCCCCGGCTATACCGCCAAGCAGCCCAGTCAGCCAGCCAGCACCTTGTTCGGGACTCAAAGAGATAATAAAACCATATCAGCGAATCAAAAACAGCTCCCGTCTCTTTCCAACCGCTGCCACTCCTTCCGACTTCTCGTGGGATATGCCGCTGTATTAAAGCCACATTGACTGGCATTACTTTTCTTTTCTGTCCTGTTCACATTCTCTCCCCAAAATGAAATATTCCTGCTTCTTTTAATTCTTTTATATACCAACCGATAGCTGTGAGCTGCACTTTGACCCTGGGTCTGTGATGATGGGTGGCCTCCTCATTCCAGGATGTAATTTCCGTAATCATGAACACATATGGGTACTGTACATTGAGTCTTGTCAAATCATAATGGTGGTATTATAGAAAGGGATCAGCTAACGCCATTCTGTGACGGCAGATATAGGTCTCTCTGTATTGAGACTGCAAATAGATGTTGTTTCAACATATATATTATTATGATGATCAAACTAGGACTACGCAAATTTCTTGAAATTAATATCACAATATTGATAAAAAATATTTTTACAATATAAATATCACAATATAGCAAAATATAATAATCAAATTCACGTCTCATGTAATTACTGTTTCCATTGCTATGTGTTAAATTATGCAAAACTTTTTTTTTTTTAACCTGTTCTGTACAGCAACTTGGGCAAATAGTGTGATGTTCCAGATGCCCAGTCATGCCACACAGATTTTCTCTGCTAGAGAGAGGTCTGAGATACTTCTCCCATAGTGTGATTTTTATTTTATTTTTTTTTGTTTGTTTGCGTGATGACCGGACCAGAACAGGAGGGAAAAGGACAGAGATAAAGAGAGGGGGATGTGGGGACAAGAGACAAGAGACAAGAGAGAACATAACAACAACAACATTCACAACTACAACAACAACAACAATGACAACCAGAGTATGGCGAACTTCAACATTCTCAATACCTACCGAAGTAAAAGGTCGTGGAACAAACCGATATGAAATATAATATATAATATATAATTAGTGTAACGAAAGTGTAGTAGAAAGAACTCAAACAAGCAAGCAAATATAAGAAAAGACAGAAATACCACATCACTAAAGCCAATGGTGCCAAGGCTGTGTATGTGTGTGTGTGTGCATGTATGTATGTGTGTGTGCGTGTGTGTGTATGTGTGCAGCACCGGGAGCCCACCAGCCCATGGAAGGGGATAGGCCCGGGCAGAGACCCCAAGTCCGCCCAAGCAACCCCCGCCGGGGAGCCCAGCAGGAAGCCACGAGGAAGAGGCCCCAACCGAGGACAGCCCGAGAGAGAGACAAGGCGACGACCAACCCCTAGGCCAGGCCAGAGCCCCCGCCCCCAGGAGCAAGCAAAGACAAGGGCCCCACCCCCCGCGGACCCCCACCCCCCGTGGACCTTATGCAAAACTTAATGTGTAAAACTAATCTTGGTTAATAGTTAAATAAGAAAACAAGCTTGTACTTGACTCCTTACATGCTTTGTTCTAAAAGCCACATGTCAAATCAGTTTTATTTAAGTAAGTCCAATATCACAAATCACAAATTTGCCTCAAGGGGCTTTACAAAAAAAAAAATCTCTCTTCCAGGAATCTCTCTTTCAGTATGATGAGATATGTAATTGATGTCGGGTGTACAGAATAGACCAACATGGTAAAGTCACAGTGCGGCCAATCAGCACAATCAGACAAAATTATAGACAGATTGTAAACATAGTGAAGAATATGGATCCGAGAGGACATGGAAAAGTTAGAAAAAAAGAAAAAAAAACACTGACCTAGAGAGAAAGAGAAAAGGGCAACATGCACACAAGGGAGAGAGAGACAAGAGGAGAGGCCGAGTCTCCTGCAGGACCAAGATCCAGATCCACAACATCTGGAGTGAGAGGTCCCAGAACAGGCCACGGTCCAGCACAGAGGACACCTGAGTGAAAAGAAAGGACAAGAAAGAAAGAAGAAATAGAAATCTATTTGAGGACAATCGAAACTCACAATTCAAATGACTTTGTCTAATATGTGACTTTGATCCACTTACTACTTTGCTCTACTTTCTGTTGTACATTGACAGGACACTGATGCCCTCCCATTTTACCAACAATGCCCCGAGTGACGGGATTATTCTCTTTCTTTAGCCAAACTCCAGTATTTTCACAGAACCACAGGTTCTTTTAGTAGGTAGAGAAGATGAGCAATGTTGTCTCATCTCCAGCATTGGCATCATTGCCTTTATCCTTAATCCTTCAGGCAGTCAATTTGCAGCCAGCGAAGTGTGAAGCTCTATAATGATGGGTTATTGACCCGTTTGCTGTTTGGCAACGAGGACAGAGGCAAACTGAAAGGATAGTTCCTGTTTTCCATGTGGTATTCAGATGGCTTTTTGGAGCTGAGGCTAATGTCACTGAAATTGATAGTTTGGTTGTCTGATAATGGCCGTACAAATATCAGCACATGTATGCCAGCAGTAATGCTGAATGAAATGAGAATATTGCAATTCTATCATCTTCTCTTAAATTTTGGGTTTAATCATCCTCTCCCAGCAATGCTTGTTCATTTCAAATGTAATTATGGAGTCGTTCTTTTTTTACACCCTGTAGCATGAAGCTGACTTTGGTAGTTAAACATACAAAATGCAAATGTGGTAATTTGTCCTAGTTATGTGCTTAAAACCATAAATGAAGACACATTTGTAGAATAGCCAGGAAATCTGTGCGTCTCACGCAAAAAAGGAAACACTATCAAAAGTTCAAAGTCAAGTCATAAAATGTTTGGTGTTTTGACTTTGCACACGTCATGCACATTGGTTTACTACTACCATTGCATTTCCCTCCATTAGAGTTTCTCATTCACTTAAAAGATTAAAGCTTTTTTTATATGGCAGGGGATATAATTCTAGATACACAGTCAAGGACACACTGACAGCTATATAAAAAAAGCTACCATTAACTGTTGTGAGCACCTGAAAGAGAGGATGCAAACACAACATACATAATTCCATATGTTCGTCTCCAGTCCGCTCCAAAAAATCCAACACATTTGTTTTCATTTTTGCAGGAAATTGTGGGACACGACATTCCATCTTGAAAAAATTACATAATGTAGCCTTCCTAGAAAGCAAGCAAGTGTGTGTGTGTGTGTGTGTGTGTGTGGCAGTTTTTGTCTGTCTCTGTTTTTCTCTCTCTTTCTGTCTCTGTCTCTCTTTCCATCTTTCTCTCTGCTTCCCATGAGGTTCTAGTGGTTATCTATCTTGACATGAGGGAGGGGAAGCCTCAGGGTAATGCTTGACAGGGAGTCCTCTCCATGATTCCTGGCAGCTCTCTCCATTCCTCCACTGTCACTGTAGGGGAATATAAGGGAGTCATAAAAGAATGCTGTCATGTCACTGTCACAAACACTGTATGGAACTGAGGCGTCCGGCAGCAATGCCAACTGTGAGCTGCAGAAATGTGTTTTGTGTGTGTGTGTGTTTGCGCTCTATGTCTTTGTGTGTTGTGGTTAGGGCAAAGAGAAACTGTATTTCTGTGTTTCCCTGCCAGTTTGAGTTTCCACATGGCAGGTTCTGGTCTAAACTCCTCACACAGTACCTTCAAAATAATGTGGACCTTTTTCATAATATTGTCCTCATTTTAAAGGTTCACTTCAGGTTTAATACTTGATACAGACTTGGGCTTAATTGGATTGTATTTTTAGCTATTAAGCTATTTTTAGCTATTAAGGCCTACAGGGCAAGAAATATGAACAGGCCGACGGTGAGACAGGTTGTAAACAAACAACAATATGTATATATCTTAGAAATGACAAACAACTAATTTTGAACAATAAATACATTTTGAAAGAAACGTAAGGAAACATAATGCATCTTACCGTAGCTACAGCGGGCTTTCTAAGATAACGGGGAAATGTTTTTAATTAATGTGTCTGGCAAGTCATAAAAATGCTCATGCTGAAGGTTTCAACCTATTTCATTTGTTTTCCAAAATATCTGATCTTGCAGTACAAATCCACTCGTAGTGGTTAGTGTTAGGCAACTCTTACACTTGTTAGAGAAAGATTGTAGTTTCTGTAACTTTCATAGCAGGTCTGTGACAGTCTCTTGCATGAAAGCCTGATCCACCACTTGACCTCCTAGCCTTACTTTACGCCTTGCTACATAAAAAACACACAACTTCTGGCATTGGCACTGTTCGTTGGCAGTGGATGTAAATCTTGAGGCAGGGAATCATCCAATATGGCCGGAATTCCGAGGGATACCAGGCTGAAACAAGCCTTCATTTCAGCCCGATTATTTCCACAGAAACGTGTGAAACTATGAAATAACCAGAGACTATATCAAACATGGACGTCGTCTCTGTGACGTCACCCACAGGACTCCACCTAACTCACTACGCTAATCCAAAAATGGGCAAAGAGGTGGAGCATGGGTGGAGCTGAGGCTAAATGAAGCCTGGTTACTTAACTCACCCAACCTATTACATTTGCTCAGGCAAACAATCTAGGCTGTATTCTAGTCTGTGCGACTAGCCAGCTAACCCTAAGGTACTGGCCCACTTGGGCACTGGTTCAGCTACTTTGCACATTTCCACCTGGAATCATCAAATTTTGTGTAACTGTAAAGTCTCAATAACCAACTCCAGCTCAAGCAACAGCATATTGCAACATCTAGGTTAGCATTATTTCTGTCTCACCTTTAAGCTGATTCTGCTTCCCATTTCAGTTAAACAGATCAGGACTATGCAGACAACACAGGAAGCAAACCAGTGCAATGGTTCAGTCATTGCTTGACCTCTTCATAATAAGAGAGGTTAAAGTAAGTCACTCTTGGCTCAGTGCAAACCAATTGGCCTGTATTGAGCCACTGGACCTTGAGGATTCATGAATAAAATATAGCATGTGTGTTGTAATCATAGGCAATAGCTTTATGGGGCAGACAGTCCACAGCCCACTGTGCCATATGGTGTGTCTCATTTCATAATTGAATATTTGTTTGAAATCAAAATTCTAAGCACAACAAGCTACGGGGTATTGAATTCCACAGTGGCTGTGGTCTGTGTAGACATGAGGAATTTCTGATTTACAGTTGGAGATTGTAATGAGGAGCTGTTATGTAAATGTTGAACAAAGGCACCATGCCTCAGGGCTCTTTCTTTCATGTAACAGAATGGTTTTACAGTAATTACTGTTGAATAGTGGAACAAAATGATCCGCTATTGGCAAAACAGGAAAAGAGCAAATGTCATGGAGTATTAATATGTTAATCTCGCAATTTTGGAAGGGAGAAGTGAGACATTATCTTGATTCCAATGCCAAAAGTGAAATCATTCAACACATAAAGAGCTCACAGTGCACTGGTGTACTGTGTTATATCAACATGTCTGGCAGCTTTTCATACTCTGAAAGATGTGTTTACAGAGGGGAGAGTTCTACTTCAGGAAATTGTGTGAGATCTTGAGGTATCACAGTTCATCTTCACTCATTACTGAGCGTCATAATTAAACCTTTTTAACTGCTGCCTTTATTTTCAATGGCAAGCTTCTTTTTCCTTCAAGGCCCAACACTTCTTTTAATGATAAGGCAATAAATCTCAGCATCACATCCATCTGTCCTTACTGGTGTGCACTTAGTCCCAATGACCTTTGCAGCTCCGGGAGTTGTTACTAAGTGCATGTGACTTTCCTCTGCATGGCTGCGTTCAGCGATCCATCGCCGCAGCAGCAGCAACAGCCCCCGATGACTTTCTGACATACAAGAAGTTCTTCATCTGCGAAATGGCCGTCTGTGTTGCTATGCATCTTGAATTTGTAATTCTCTCTCCGTCACCTTGACTTACTCACCTCCATTCTGCAGATCGTCCAATAACAGGGTATAGGGGGAGCTGTTTTTTATAAATGAGCTCCAGCTCTGAGTTTAGATGGCAGAGGAAGACGCTGGACTGGTATCTATCAGCAGTGGGAAACTTTGACCATGAAAGGAACATCAAATTCAATTAGCAACTGAGGCATTGGCTGCGGTGTTGGGATGTGTCTGGAGGGGACAAACGCTCACCTCGGCCCCTGTGATCCATCAGAAATCCAGAGCTTACCGTGCTCAACCTCCCTGCAACTTGTACTGGTCCACATCTCACATGTTGATGACATATTTTTCTTTGATCTCTTCAAAAGAAACCCTCAACACACCCTGCTATGCGACGGAATTCAAATCATTTTCAGTAACGCAGAGCAAAAATGTAGTCCAGCCGTGCAAAAAAGTTTCCAAAAGAGTAGAAATGAAGGAAATATATTAAACGGACCAAACACGAAGGTTAAATGGGTTTTAATGAAATAGAGTGTGAGATATTGGCTTGTTTAAGAATTGCCATCAAGGGATACCCCCCATATTGACAGTTCTGTCAGGGAACAAGCCAGCTCACTGACTTGGAAGGAGCTGTGATCGTCTCAGAAAAGACCGACACGATTATGAAACACAACTGAGGGGTGTGGGACATCACCTTGGGCTGACTTTGTTTTTGGATCGATTGCAGAGAGATTGCACATGACTTCATATTTTTAATTGAGCACCGCCGTGACCTCACTCACCCCATTGGAAATGCCAGGAGCCAGCAAAGCGGGGAAAGAGAAATAAATTGGGTCAAGGTTATGGGAGAAGGAGCATGTATTTAGCGTATTGAGAAAAAAAAGACTCAGAGAAAGTGTTCCTCTTCCCTGCGACGGCGAGTAATAAAAGATGGATGTGATGCGTGTGATGCCATGGAGCTTTGACAGCCTAAGCTGGTTTCCTTGTCAAACAAGGATTGCAGTGTCTCTTTCTCCTCTAAAACTGAAAATAAAAAGCCCAGTGTCGGGTATCAGTTGCAGTACCTAGAGGTAGATGCACTGTGGTTTATGCATTATTACTGCTGGGGACAGCAAGGAGAGCTTGTTATCTCTGCAACATGTGTGACCTCTCCCAGGAAATTCACCCTATAATGACTACTGACGATGTGTATGTTTGGGGCATTGAAATGCACGGTTGATATTTCACCACATTTATGCCAAATTATGACTACAGACTTACAGACTAAATCCCTTTTCCCCCTCTTTCTCTCTCTCATTTAATGCATAATGGGTTGAGCTTATTGGTTTCGGAGGAATTTTAAGTCCATGGTAATGAGTAATTTAGTGAGTTGGTAGCTTTAAATAACATCTTATGGTAGGATGTCTGGTGGAGGATGATTGCCACAACTCCCCTTCACATTGCTTATCCCTCAGTGTTTTAATAAATGCTTAGCAGAATCATATTTGCATACTATGCATGCTCATTCAAATATGACTCGATACCTGTAGCTCATGATAATGTCCTTTTAATTGCACTGCCCTTGATCTGTGTCATTTGTCCTTGTCAAGCAGATAATCTCAGCAGCCACGATGCTGACATGCTCATGGTTACGACCACTATACAGTATTATGGCTCATTTGGCTCTCATCATTTCCCATCTACTGAGATTAAGTGGTTACCCCATGCAGTGAAATTTATATTTGTTAGGCTGGGAGCAGCGGAGACTGGCATATTGTGTGCCATGCTGGCTGAATTCTGAGGACTATATGATTTAGTATTAAATATTAAATTAGTTTTTGACTCTCCCTGTTGTACCTGTGGGCAAGAGCTGTTATATTATATTTAGTCTATTGTGTAAGTATTGTAGGAATACTTTACCTTTTGCACTACAAAGGCAAAGACATAACTTCAGTTAAACATTTTCAGACTACAGAGCTTACAGTAGATCTCATTCAGTGAACTGTTGAATTCTGCTGAATATTCTAATTTTCTACGTCTGAACTCTCTAGTAACCTTTTAAAAAAATCATTCTTAAGGCCATTCCCAAATGGCATATCAAGTTCCAGTGGGTTATTTAAAGTTATTAATTCATTGTGCCATTATCAGGCTTTCTCGCAGCTTTAATTATGAGGACAGGTCCACAGGATAATACTCCACCAGACAAAGAATAGGGTCCATTCAGCAACTGAAGGTGGCCACGTGGAGAGCTGAATGAACGAGAACTAAAATGCATAAAATTAATCAAAGTAGCCATTGTACATTTTTACATTTATAAAGTGAAATGAAAAATATGAAATAATAAAGGTCAGTCAAATACTAAATAGAATACAATAGAAACAAAATTTAAAGACTAAATTGTTCGTGTGCAGCAGGAATTCATTGTAGACTGCAGCAGACTAGCTATATGACTGTATATAATGTAATGCAACTTAATGTGTAGCTCAAATATGAGTAAAAGCAAACCTTTATCAGAGAACTCAAACGTTAAAGAATATTAGCCCAAATCAGCCTTCTTAGCTTAGTGATTAAAAAAAAAAAAGACATTAAAATCATCAGTAGCTCCTACCAGTATACTTACAGTCTGTTTTCTATAGGCTTCATTCTAACACTTCAGCATACACCATTACCATTTACCTTTAAAACAACATATTGATTAGAAATTGCCATTGCTAAGTTTCTCCTGAGGTGTTGGGAAGGAGTGTGGTCCCTCAGAGCCCCTTCATTATGTTCTGTGTCTGCTTCTAAATGCAGACAGAAATATAAACCTTTTGCCCAAAGACACACTCCTGGCCGTTTGTTTTATAAGTATATGTTTTGGCAAGCCAATAACCACGGTTAAAGTCACGAGAAAATGATCTCCACCAAGACTTAGCAATAACGTCTAAAGTCCACACATATATGGGAAGTCTTTAATCACAGTGCTATGACATTCGAACCAAATACTTTGATTAGGAAAGAAGAGTTTCAGCCTGGTTTTAATTCATGTAAATGTTCTTTGCTTGTGTCCAGTCTACCAAATTCAGCAGCCTGAGCCGTCTATTTCTTGATGTAAATGTTTTGGACCATGACCAATTGTACAGTATTGCCTATAGCTAAAAAAAACCCCACCCACTGCTGCTTATTGCACCTGATGTACTTCCAAATAACAAACATGTCGGCATCACAGACTTAATATTTCAATTCATGAATTAAAAACTCATGTCATAAAAATCATCATCAATTATTGTTTATGACTTACAGGTTATTCCTTACGTGTAATAGTGTGTGCTAGAGCATTACATCAGTAATTACATACAATATTTTAGTGTCTAAGCTCTCTTAGGTAAGTTAAGCAATAGTGTAACCTCCAGATTTTCCCCGTCTGCTGAGGGTTTGAGCCCCTGCTTCTGTGTCCATATCTGAGGACGGATAGCTGGAACAACACTCTGGGATTGTTGTCCTCATTGTCTGGCCACCTCTGTCTCCCTTGTGTGTTATCTCCATGTATGGCTCGCTTCAAAGAGAGACCATTGTGTTTATTTGCCAAATACTTCAGAAATATTCCTTTTCAAGACAGCCAATTATGTAGCAAGTATATTTACAGTGCAGCTCTGGCCCTGAAGCTCAAAAAGCAAACAGAGTAATTATTCTCCAAATATTCAGTGGAGACTGCTCGCAGAGGTAGCTTTCCTATGCAGCATTTCTTCAGTGATATTAATGTCTTGTGTGTCCATTCATTTCACTTCTGGTAACACAGTAGTGCTATTGGTCTGGCAATTGTTGCACTTAAAGAAGTGAACGTCCTGGTGATGTTTTTATTGCTGAGAGAATTTGTTTCAGTGCCTGTGTTGGGAGACCGCAGATGTATAGACCATACAGTTAATGTTAGCAATAACTGCAAGAGGAGAAATAATGGATGTTGCCTTGTTGAACGGGAGTACCTGCAGACGAGCTCTCTCCTCTAAATCGAGTTCAGTGAGTCTTACAGAGGATGCTGGAGACCCATGACCTGCAGTGTAGACTGGTATTAATCTTGTATTAATCCCCCCTCCCTTCTGTATTTCTCTTTCTCTTTTAACCATTTCCAGTTTCCTGGGAAACAAATGTAGATGGAGAAGTAGATATAGTTCATTAGTGCAGGATATTATGCCAGTACATCATGGTAAAGTGTCTCTTTAAATGAATCTTCCTGTAGAACTTCTGCATATTTTTTCATGCAAAACTGACCTTTCTTTCGAGCATATATGTCTTTAGGTGCAGAGCTCAATTTTCTTTTCTCCACAGAAAATATCCAGTGAATGCCTCACTCCTTGTCCCAGTTGCCTTTGAGAAAAGATGTCCCGGCCGGTTGCAGGGACAAGCACAGCTCCTTCTGAGAGCACAGGTGTCATGCGATGGGAAACCACACAGATGCCCCGGGGGCAGCCACGACTTTCTCCTATCTGACACACTCAGACCTAATTCCTCTTCTGCTTAACGAGCCACTTGATCATCCTGCCAACTTGTGCAGCCAGATCAATTCGAGCAGAAGCAGGAAAAGGCAAGGGTAACATTTCTCCCTGCTGGAGATATTTGAGGCTGCTTATCAGCAACAGGCAATAGAGCAAGACAGGCACTGCTGACCCCAGTGGCCCCTGTGCAATATGGTGGACTGTAGTATGAAATTAGAGCTTGTTTCTGGTGGGACTGGGGAGGGGGGTTGTGCTGTAGCTGAGGAAGGTGTCACAAGCCATTTTGCTTTCATTTGTGAACAATACAGAATCTGCAGCATGTTGCATTTTGCCAATGGGTCAAGCATCAAGCCTACATTTTCAAGAGGAAGCACAAGAAGTCTCACAATATCAGTATTTGCCAACATTGTTTTGCTACATTGCTGTATGCTCAGAAATATACACTCCACATTGCTGTTAATAGGTCATACCTTTTTGATATAAATAATGCTTTAATGTTATGCCAGCATTTATGCTTTTAGCTCTGAGGCCTTGAATGCTCACATATTCAGCTAGAAGCCACTCTGCTATTTAGTGACATTGCCCAGCCTTGACACAAGTTTTGCAATAAGCGCAGCAGCACAACTCTGCACATCAGCATTTACCTTCTGTTCTACAAAAACCAAGGTTAGCATCTCATTGGGAAGTTCTGTGATTTGTCGGAATATAGTATAATCCAGTGGGAGGACAGTGGGGACTTCAGTGCTTTGTTTGAACTTTAAACATAGAGACATGCATTAAGGTTTACCTGCTCTCGCTCCTTTGCAGGGATCTAAAGGTGGCCTCTTGAGATGCCACTTCTGGCACTAAACCTGAAAAGGCATTTTTAATGAAGATTGATTTGGTTTCCTCCTAAAGGCAGCATTTTGCTTCGCTTTACATGCCTAAAATTGCGCATGTCTGCAAGTCCCTGGTATTTGCCATTTAACTAAGACGCCTGCCTGTGTTTGTCTAGTCAATTCTTGTTTGCTGAGTTAATTAATATGGAGGAGGTAGGTGAGAATGAAGAGAAGCACGGGGATTATTTGGGATCCATTTTGAATGAAAGAAAATATCTGAAGACCACAAGTACTGAACAAATATACAGCATATGTTGGCTTCATTATAATTTATTCAGCTGCATTCAGCAACAACCTACTGCAGGACAATAGATCTGTCTCCCTGTCAGTCTTACAATAATAACAAACTAAGCTGCTTTTTTTGACAAGTGGTGTATTAATGTAATCTGTAGAACACATAAATTAAAATTTGAGGATTAAGTTTACTATTGAGCATGTTGGTTTTTGCAGCGCTCAAGTTTTTGAGGACATGAGTTCTGTCTCATTTTAGAAAGTAGAAAGACTGTCCTTCAAGGAACTGACACCGACAGACAGACATCTTAATTATGTTTGCAAAATTGTGTGACATTTAAAAACAATACATTGCAGTACAGTAATACACTGCAGCCTTAGTTTGAATCGCATAACTTATCTGCAGTTATGACCGTTTATTCCCCAATTTGTGATTCATTTTTTTAAGATGGCCTAATTTATCCCATTGATGGCAACCTCATTTTCCATGTCTACATGTATTTGACAGAGACATCCCAAGGGAACATTGCACCTTCAAACCTTCATACCAAGGGCTTTCACGGCGGCCTGCAGTGGTATTTGACTAACCCTCATTAGCTTGGCCTTATTTCTAAGACTAATGCCCCTTTACTGCTTTTAGCTCTTTCCACAAATTGCCACAATCTGCACTTAATAATTGAGTATGTGAATGGTGACAAAGTCTCTTTTCTTTTTTCTTTCTAAAGCGTTCGAGCCATTTAAATGAGTGTTCTAACAGACCACAGTTCTCAGACTTCAGCTCCTTCTCTGCCATTCTGCATACCAATCTTAAACGCTGCTCTCACAAATATTTCAGTGGAGCGTTTGGTTGTGCCTTTGTTGCAGTCGCTCATGTTAGCTGGGAATATAGCTCTGTGTCGGGATAACTCCCTCTCTCTGGTCTCCAATCTTTGACTCCTGTGTTACTGACACAGCCGATTGACAAGGACAGCTTTAATTGGTCTGACTGCTTTTCGATTAGGGCAGCGACTGGTAGACCATTTCAACATGATCTCACTCTCAATTCCTAAAATACGGCAGCTTTGTCACTGGTCCTACTATGATGCTCTACATACACTTCTAGCACCTAATTGTATGTGCAGGGCTCCGCGGTCAAGTTAGCAATAATAAATATGCAATGTCGGGCTAGACTTTCAAAATAAGGCTTGTTATGGACAATAATAAACATGCTGACGCATTTAACGCTGTGAAATGGTACATTAGTTACATATGTCAGTTATGTACATTAGGTTATGTGACTTCAGTTACTTACATAAGCTGGTGGGTTTCACATGGGACATGAACTCCGGTGTCCTCGGTGAAAGTCCAGTGTTCCATATGCAGACCTTTCTCGCTCTTCATACTACATCACCTGACCTCGACAGTGCATCAAAACATTATGCGAGAGGGGCACCTTCAGAAATGATGCTAGAGGGGCGCCTGCAGATTTACAGTTTGAAGAATAGAGCCACTTGCCAAGCTGCTGTGTTTGGTGCACTGGGAGTGAGAACGGACTGATGATTTATATGGTTAACTTGCACCGACAAATGCAGTTCTTACAATGATAAGAATATATAAGGTTCAATAGTTCTCTGCAAGAAATTACATTTTCCCTGTGAAGTACAATACATGTCACCATCTACCTGGACTGCTGTCTGAGAGTTTAGCGTTCATTTCCCCTGTCAATGCATACCTTCTAATTATGCAGCATCTGCTTTATTTACTCAAAGCTCTCATTTTAAAAAAAAGTTAAGTTGCACTTCAGCCCAGCTATTGTTAAGCAATCATCAGTGTCATTATCGGGGGGTTATATGAGTACATGTCTTCAGATGTGAGCTGATTGCTGACAGCGCTGTGGTTCTGATTAATGTAGGAATGGAGGTGAAATGTTAAGTTCACGTTCAGCTCCAGAGCCATGGATCAATGAAGTAATGACAGGAAATTGGTAGCAGCATTGTTGGTATATCAGCCTAGTAATTATGTGTTTGTTTAATGGCAGGAAGGTACTTTGGCAGCACTCTACAGTATGAGAGCTGAAAGGTCTATTGTGCCTATTGTTTCGTGTCTGCTGATACACACCTTGATGTCTTAACTTTTTTATGTGCTTTGCTTTTAACCTTTATGAATGCAAAACTTTTTTTTTTTATTATGCTTTCACGAAACGTATCCAATTATGACTTCATTTTGTCACGCATAAGAGCTGTTTATTAGTTCAAGTGGCCACTTATGGCACTTTAAAAATGACTGAATCATTGTTCATATGATCTCTGTCAACAAATGTGATGTTTGTTGAGACTGGCGGCCTATTCAGCCTCTACAAAGCTTTGTTTTCCACTGCATGCCACTTGGTTGAGTGTCGCAAAAGCAGTGCTGTTCTCACCCTGTAAATGGAGTTAAATCTGTCAAAATTTGTGGCGATGGCAGCTGGTAGAAAGATTGAAAATCCCTTGCAACATGAGCACCACTTCGACAACAACCACATCTTCAGGAAAGCCAAGGAGAAAACCCTTAACCTCAGAGACAAAATCCTTTTTGACACAGGAAGAAAAAACTCTTGGATGAATTACAATGCACTGCACACTGCAGATAGAGGAAAGTTAGGATAAAAAAACCAAACAAATGCAGAAAGCACACACTGGCCACATTAGATGACACTATGAAAATGTAGACTTGGCTTTTCAAGCTGTGATTTGAAGAAGAAAGATCAGTGGCTCTAGCATGAACTGTAAAGCCTGAGCAAACTCTCCACAGAGAAAGTACATTCACCATTCCTGGGTCTTGGTCAGCACTTTGCTTCCTTTGCTATAAAGAATCAGTGGACATACCTGATGCATGTATTTTGAATGCCCTATTAGATTTAAGTGGGTTTTTTTTTAGATGTTAACATTCTTGTGCTTAAAAATGGCTTTTTCAAGGAATTCTTGTTATGTGAGGTTAATTTAATTCAAAACCAATGAGTACTCAAAACTAGGGAATTTAATTTCTTAAAGTAAGATTAGTGTTATTCTTGTTCTTTGAGAAATCCACATATGGAAGACCTGTATGGAGTCGAGCAAGTCACCAGGGACCCTCTAGTTGAAGGAATATGTGCCACCACAGAGCTGTAACCGTTGTATTTGGTCGGTTGCTCAGTTCGCCATTTTTTGTCCAGATTGAAATTTTTAATCTTCAATTTCAATAAAATAGATTGTATTGTTTTTGTCTTGAAACTTCAGAGCTTTACTGGCATACTGTAGGGATCATAGACATGTCACCCGTATCTGGATAAAAATAACCACAAATAAGTCTGCGTTTCTAATTAAGACCAGGCAAATGACATTTACTTAAATGTAGTCAATCTTCTATAGTTGTCTCGATACATACTCAAGACAAATGAGACTAGCTTTTCAATCTAAATATAAGGTTGTCTCACCTACTCAGAAATGGAGCTTTTGTAGTGAAGCTTCCCATTGCAGGATTTAATTAGCTGATTTAATTCCACGACTTATAAAAAGATTGTTCTTTCACATCTGAAATTTGTTTAGGCAAGACAACATTTCAGAAAGCATTTGGCCTTTTCTTGGAAATCTCTTGTATCAAGGACATTTGATTGAAATGATACTGCAATGAGCACATGCATATGAATTATGCATTCTGTGTGTTATAATAAATCCCATAGTCGTTGACAATAACAACAATCTGTCATTGTTTTGTTGATAACTGCCGATGCTTGTTCTGTGTGCTTCCTAACCCACCCACCCCACAACCTCCTCCTGGATCTTTGATGAAAAACCTTGCACTCATTTAAGCATTCAGTTTGCTTGAAAAACTGAGGCAAAACATTTTTTAATCAATGTTATGAATAATACTCTCCTGGATGACTCTGATTTTTTTTTAAGACTGAGTTTCACATTTTGTGCAGTTAAATCAATTAATATGACTTTTTTCCCCCTTATGTCAAATGAGGTAAAAAGCATGCATCACACTGCTGTTCATGTGATTTTGGTAACCATCAAGGTCACACAGATTTAAGATCAGTTAGTTCTTGTGCCTGTAGAACAGCTGTGAGGAACATATGGAATGTATCTCTGCTCCTTTAGAAAGATATATAGAAAGATATGTTATCCCATAACCACAATTCTGCTACTATACAGCATTGTGACTTTTTATGGTGTGCACTGACTGGGCTGTGAATGCAGCAGAAATCATTTGTGTGGAGCTCACTGCTGACAGAGAAGTGGGATTGGAATTTTTCAGGTGTGTCTGGCTCGGGGTGAAGACTAGAGTTTGGGTGCAGGATCTCAACTTCTTCTCTATAGAGACAAATTGTATAGTTTTAATACACAGACTCTGCCTTTTGAAACCAGCAGCGTGGATGTGTGCATCAATATAACATAGATCAAGGTGATGGATTGACTGCAACATGAGCTGAGAGATAAATATTTAATATAGTGTCTTTATAGTTTGTCTCAGAATTCCCAAAGTGCAGTGAAGACACTTTTATTGTGGAATCGACTCTGCAGCTTTATTTGACCTCCACATGTTATTGCTTAGGGACCGAGAGACGCCAGCCGTCTTAGATGCTCATATTCAGATTGTATCTGTTTGTCCAACAGAGAAATCGATGGTCTTACAAGTCTTGTGATGCACAGTTATTAATACAGTGTGGAATTATTCTCTTGTAAGCAGCTAATAGATCAAAGGCCAAGGACATCTCTGCACAGCAATTTAACTGATGAAAAGATGAAATCCCTGAATCACGGCTGTAGCAAAACACCACCACCCATGCATGCTTCCAGGAGGATGGGTGAATGGGGATGGTGGGTGAGGAGTTAGGGGCTGCGGAGTTCAGGGTGGGGGTAAATCAAAAGAGGCCGGTGTGTGAATTTTCTAAACCAAACAAGTTGTTCCAAGCCGTGTGTAATTCACCCCACAGATGATGGGTTTTACAGCCTTTTCGCCTGTATTCTATCCAGTGGGGATCTGTAAATCTGTCAAGGAGAGAGTCAATTCCATTCCCCCTGCCGTAATCTCATTTGCCTCTGGTGCCAATGGTGCATCAAATGTTGTCACTGGCTCCTGTGGTTGGGTGCAGTGCCTGTCTGCCGCACTGCCGAGTCGAGCCTGGGAGTAAATCCCACCTGTCCCACATGAGGTGCTCCATCAACCACAAAAATTCATTATCCTAGAATGTTTTAAGGGGCTAATGGAATCCTTATCTTTATTTTTCACAGGAAGAATTTAATTACATGCTGTAGTAAAAGTTGCCCCAGTTTATCAGCTCTACATGCATATCTGTCCTTTTTCAGGTCTCAGGCTGTTTGTGAGGATGTTTCTGGGCTGCTGTCTGTGTTTTACAGTACTGACTGCCAATCACAGGATGCAATCATAATACTGTTGCATCATGGGTTAACCTTTTCTTTATGTACAGTGTAGCTTCTACAAATAAGATAAGATGAAATGAAGGCAGCTATTCTCATCCTCCTACACACCCTTAGAGAAGAACATTTGGCCTTCCCCTGCTAATCTGTGGTGTGTTACTGAGAAAAAAGAAGCGGGTGCTGTGCATACATCACAATAATGTGTACAGTGGAAATTTGATCAAACTGACTGCTTTTACTTTGTTTCCCTTTCAGCGTGGCAATTTTATAACGAGGTTGTCAACACTCCCTCCATTGTAATTGTTTGGTATTGTGTGTGTGTGTGTGTGTGTGTGAGTGTGTGTGCGTGTGTGCGTGTGTGGATGGAGGGGGTTGCATGTCATATGCAATCCGTAAAGGGTATAAGAAAGCCAAAGAAGGGTTGCAGAATACTTAGTGTTGTCACATTTTGTTTAGGGAGCGATTTTATGCTAAGATATGTTCGGTTTCCAAATTGTCTGACAGAATATCTTTGATGACAAGCCTTTTTAAGTGAAAGCTGGAATGTTACAGTTGGAGCTCGTTAAAGCCGAGCATTTCTATGCTCCGCTGTCGAGGGTCTCTGTGATTAGGGAGAGAGCTAAAGAGGAGGCGTTGCCGTGGCCTCTTGCTGCAGAACATTTCCTACCACATAATTTGAGGCCGCCAAGTCGCCTTCAAATCCAAAGAAAGTTCCTGCAAGGTAATAATTACAGATAATTTCACCAAATTGCGGTGACGTAAGATAGATAAATAAAAGCCTGCAACTGTCAAGAGTTGTTATTAGGGAGAGTTATTAGAAAAATATAGCACAGTTTAGTTTTGTTGATTTATTTTTCTCTCCTCCAGAATGAAATTAGTTAGATTGTCTCCTTTTGGAAACTCTTTGCTTGCATACTAGAACTGAAAAACATAATAACATTATAATTTCACACACATCAAAAAATGTCATTGTATTATTTAATACATAATTAGTACGGCCAGTAAGTTAAGTATAAATGTAGTATAAAGGATAGCATAATATTAAAATGCATTTGAGTATTTCTAATATTACTGTTGTGTGTCAACCCAAATCACAGTATTTTCTCACTACCACAAACCTAATGTATTAACTCACACCTAATGTAGTGTTCAGTTTTTGCCGACAGGATGCGAAACCCTCAGTTATGTTCAATGACAACGTATGGCGACTTCAGGTTCAGGTTGATCAGCAGAAATACTGTCTAAAGGTTTTGAGAGATTGTGGCTGCAGTTACCAAAAGACAAAGAAAGAACATTAATCATTGTTCTGTGACATCTCCTACATTAACATCAGCCGTGCTTCACGCCCGTCCACCACCTGACTGCCACGCCCTCACTGTCCGGCCTGCTTATTAAAAGCTTACTGCACTGACTGAACATTGGCATTGGATATAAATCATGAGCTCATTTTGCTTTTTAATTGAACTTTTTGAATGCTTTGAGCACCACAAACCATTCCCGTCGATTCACCTTGACAGAATAACACAAAAACTGTGTATGCAGCCATCACTAGTTGTGACTGATGTTGGTGAACTGAGCCTGATGAACTATGCGTTTGGAGGTGAAGAGTGACACATTGTAAAATGCTTCTGCATCTAAAAAGAGATGCAAAACAGCTGCAGTACATAAATATCAACAGAGACAAGATTTTAGTTTCAGCAGCTCCATTATTTACTGCCTTCACCTGTAAACTAATATTTACTCCACTGAGGCATAAAACATGATCGTGTGAGATAGCATATTACATGTTACAAATTGCATACGTGTCACACTGATGGCTAGCACTGGCTAAATGGAGGCACATTTCAAATGGGTCACAACTCTACTCTTCATGTGCACAAATACTGTCTACAGTAACCAGGGCAGACAAAGAGCGGAGCATGAAGAGGAGAGTGGTGGTGTGGGTGCAGGTATCAATAGAATTTTAAACTGTGTAGCCCTGTTTCTACTTCAGGCTCTGTGCTTTGTGTCCTGTTGAAGCACCAATACATAGATTAGTTTATTACGATGGAACTGATGTCTCTTCATACATATTCAACACAGTATCTCTTAGACTAATACTGGTTAGTGACACCTTAAAATTAGAAAACAGTCTTGGCACACAGGAAACTACAACATCCCTTTATGTGTTTATTCATTTATTTATTTGATATATATTTAGATTTAATTTGGATTTCAATGAAATGGCACTGAATAACCTCACAGGGGCTCTGAGATGATGGGTTGACATTCGTTACTGCGTTGCCCCGAAGGCGATAGCATCATTTTCATGATGATGATGAGTATGGCATGTTTACGGCTGCCTTGTTAAGGAAATAAATTTAAGCTGTGAAGGTGTAAAAGTGTAACAGTTGGATAAGCTAGTGTTGATTTCTTTTTTCTTTTTTTTTCGTTGAAATGTCATTTGCAGCAGGCTATGTTATTTCACACAGATGGTGTGTGAACACCCAAGGACACCACACAGCACAGATAAATTTAGAGCCCATTAAAGATGACTAAAGAGGATACATTTAAATGGACTGAAAGCATTAAGATAGCTGTCACAGCTAACCATAAAGCACTACAGTTTTTCAAAAGTACAGGAGCCAGTTAGCAGTGGCAGTGAATCAAGCAATGACTGTAGCCTGTTGTTTTGTGTATCTTTCCAATAAAAACCTGCTGTCTATACTTAATCTCTGCTTGACTCTTATTTATTTCCTGACACTGAGCGGACGAGGGATCCAGGAGTATCGTCTGGGTGCAAAACTTGCTTATCTTTCTAAAAATGGAATATTTGCTTCTGAAGCATTGTACACAGACCAGTTATAAACCTAAAGACCTGTCTTCAATGAAACTCTGCAGCTTGATATGTCTCTATGGTATTGCATGTTTAATTGTGGTTAAAACAGTGTTGGTTTCCTTTCATTCGTACTGTACTTCGTAAAATGTGAGATTCTAAACTATTATTGTGGAAATATGTCTGCAGTATAAAACTACTTTATGTGTGACAGAAATCATAAAGCAGATTTGTTTTCCGGGTCCTAACTCAATTACATAGAGCAGAGCTCTCTTGTGTTTTTAACGATGGCGCTATCAGCAGGAACTGGACCCTTCTTTAATCAACTGACTATTTTGAAAGAAAATGTCACCAATCCAGGCGCTGCCCTTTCTCTTGTTTTGGCTTCATTGATAACATCTGGTAGCAATAAAATTGCACTTTCAATTTTAGAATCTAAATGTCAAGGAAGCTGGGGAGTCATATACAGTATTAATGCACAAATAATGTGACAGGTTTTAATTTGAAGGCTATTGTTTTAAATTGAATAATCTCCTTTTTTGCATTCTGGTGATGAACCAAGAGATGAACATGCAATGCCACTTTGCAATATGGTTTAGAAATATGCATTGACTGATGAGTCTGCATGTAAATAACAGCATCAACATGACTGTTATTCCCATCCATACATGCATTTCAGGAAAGAAAGTTCAAGCTTGTAGTTGCAACTGATTGAATGAGGTAAGACTGCATAGCAAACAATCAACAAACCTACATCCGGCAATGAATATATTGTGTGTGGCAGAATTGGTCAGTCAGTCGGTCAGTTCCACACTGAAATATGCCATGAAATTTTGTACATCCATGTCATCCTTGGTCCCCACAGGATGAATCCTACTGACTTTGGTGATACCCAGACTTTTCCTCCAATGCCACAATGAGACTGACGCTTGTGATGCAGACTGAAATACAACACTTGCATTGGATTGCTTCCTACATATATTCAAGATTTCTAGAGGATAAATCCTCATGACTTCAGTGATCCCTGAACGATTTATCTAGCAACCATCATCAGGTCAAGATTTCAGTTTGTCCAATACTGAAAAAAAAACTAATGACATTCCCTTCAGTCTCAGCCTTATTTCTTACATCCGCATATTAGCATTGTCATTATAAGCATGTTAGCATATCTAGTACAACCTCACAGACTGTAGACTATTAGTTTTGTCAATTTCTAAAATCATGACATGATAGTTGCCTCAGTTTTGGTTTTGGCCTACTACTGACTGGGAAATCTCTCCAAACTTCTATTCTACAGGGTAGGGAAGGCCAAAGTCACACACACACGTACACACACACAGTAAAGTAATGCATTACATATGTGCATCCGACTGTCTAGGAGGTGTCCGGGTGCCCTTCACTGCTTGACTGAGCAAGAGGATTATTTCTGTGGGGGTTCGGGGGCAGTTATATGGTGACAGCTGGCTGACGCAGCAAAATGTGGGGGAGGAATGACCCTCCTTAAGTATTGTGGAGGGAGCATGACCCTCTCAAAGTATATAGGAAACTTGCCCCAGATTTCAACACGTAATCAATTTTATGTCACTGGTAAATTTATTTTTTCCTTTCTGTACCATAATTCTTTATCTAAATTTGCAGGAGTTTGATGAGGTATTTTGGTTTAGCCAAAAAAGTAAATGGCCTAACACGTTCTTTGCATCTGACCCTAACCTGTACCTCAGATCTACATGATCCCACTGGAAATTTATATTAATTCACACAAAACAATCAACAAATAATCAACAAATTAAATGTTGTTATTATTAACAAATTATTGTTGTTAAATAAGTACTGCAATTTGTGGGTACAAGTCAGGGTCTAATGTGCTGAAGGAACATCTGCCCTGACTCCCTACTCCAAAGCCATGGTATTTGTCGGCTGGCTGAGGGGATCTGACACACAATCCTTCACTCTCCCACTGCCTTGACAGGCCTCATCAACTAAGAGGCAGGTCTGAGGTTGGCATTTAATCTCAATGACCCCTCTGCAATGGCAAGATGCAAGTAACACAGCAGCTGTATCATCTTTAGATTGGAGAGAAGAATTGATGGGTAACCTAGAAGTGTCCGGGTTTTGTGTGTGATGTGTGTGCTGTGTGTGTGTGTGTGTGTGTGTGTGTGTGTGTGTGTGTGTGTGTGTGTGGGTTCACTTATGTCCAAATTGGGGATATACACTAGACTCATGACCGGTTGATTCAGGACAGCGGTGCAATTGGGGACAAAAAGTGGTGTCCTCAATTTGGAAAACTGTGATTTTTAGGTCAACAGTTAAGGTTATTGTTAGGTTAAGGTTAGGGTTAGGTTAAGGTCAGGTAGTCCTTCAGGTTAGTCTCCAGGAAATGAATGTAAGTCTATGTAAATTCCCCAAAAGTGACATAAGTAAAGTGTGTGTGTGTGTGTGTGTGTGTGTGTGTGTGTGTTCTAGCACTGCTGCCATGCTCCCGCTATCATCCCGTTCCCACTTTCTCACTTGGCACTTCATTTCCTTTCTACATCCAGCGTTCACAGAGGTTTCTAGGTTTGTCACTGGGTGTTTGGGTGCATATGTTTGTGTTTTGCCCAGTTGTCGCTAGTCTAGCAAAAATGCAACAGTTTATGCTTGGAGCAAAGGCAGACCAGAGAGCTGAGGTAAGCCATGAGGCAAAGATGAATTTGTGACCTTGACCTGGAGGCGTGCAGGTGTTGCAGCCCTTAAGCTACCACTTGTTTTCATTGCGCTTGCGTCCATCTCTACCAGTAAAGTTAAAAAAAAAGACGATAACAGGCTGAGACATTTCAGGCAGGTCATGTCACAGCATTTAGTTAAAGTGACAGATGGCATAAAAGTGAAATTGCACTTGCATCATCCATGCACTGAAACTGTAATCTTAGCTCCTTTTTTCTTTTCTTCTTCTTTGTTTTATATTACAGTTTCAATGCAATGTAAAAGACTGACCTCCTTGCAGTCTCCTCATATGTTTCGTTTACACATTCTTTTTGATTGTCAGTGCTCGACGAAGCTAAGGTGACTTTATGAGACTGCCTGTGCTGATGTTACATCATCTAACAGTAAACAAGTTAGCTGTTTCTATGAAGTATTACACACTCAGTTTTTGATCAAGAGGCAGTTAAGGTCTATTTATCTTGTTTTGTTGTGATGGCACATTGCATTTGGAGTTCATAATTTCTCCTGCAACTGGACAGCGGGTTCTAGGGACGCCGACCCGGTCCTCAGTGAGTTCCTGCAGAAGATAAACAATCAAATATATCATGTGAGAGGAAGGCATTAATAGCTCACGGTGCATTATGTGAACTGTAGTCAAGGTCAAAAACCACACACTGCACTGGCATCTGAGCAGTAATTTATCAATCTCAGCTTTAAGTGGTGCAAAATGGCACTCTCAGATTCAACAGGAGGAGATGGGAACACTTTATTTTAACCTTCTATTTAGCATTTACAAGTCATATATACACAATGAATTAATGGTTTACAACACACTAAAAGTAAATGTGATTAATTAATTGATTAATTAATGTGTAAGAATTCTAACTCCTCCTATGAAGCATCCATTACTGGTGTATGACTAGCTAATGTATGTTTATACAATACAGTAGATGATAGATGCAATCATATTTAATCATAATCATGTCTTCATTATTTTTGAACACACCTTTGAGCAGTTTTACACTTGCTGTACATGTGTACACACAATTAAAACGACCTTTTAAACACAGTTTGAATTGTTATAAATCAATACACTATATTATAATTGCTTTCTCAAGTGTCAGACATCACTTTGAGTACATTTTTATCGCAGTTGATGATGGACTACACTACCAAACTAAGACCCAGTTTGTAATAAACCAGAGTTACAACCCACAGTACAATCCCCAATGTAAAACAGGATATCTGCAGACCACAGTGAAACGTGTCATTGATTAGTGCTGCCCCTCTGTCTCTATATGCTAACAGAGTACAGAGCCTTGTGACATTGTTATAAACAAAAGCATGCAAATTGTTGGAGTCACAGCTCAGTACAGTCATTTTCACACACATTTCAATAACTTTCTCCTTTTGAATATGCATGAAAACCCTCTGCCTAAAAATGTCAAAAGTTTGGGTTGCCACTAGGCTTTGCATATTTCTTTGGTTAATGTGTTATTAGTCACAGTAAGCTCCTTTTTCCACTCCCGTAGGAGAACTTGTAGAGGCTTGATTTTGTCAACACAAAAAAAATATAACCACATAATAATTAGATGTGTGCACCTTTCTGCCCTAAGCTGACACTTTTATAAAGCTTTACTGAAAAAAACACCGTAGAGCAGCAAAAAATGTGTTTATTAAAGTGTCTCTACTCAAGGGAAGCAAAGTGTGTGTGTGTGTGTGTGTGTGTGTGTGTGTGTGTGCGTGTGTGTGTTGAGGGGGGGCAGCTCTTTAAAAGCAGCTGTTGTATCATTGTGTGTGTCTCCCCCTTGAAAAAAAAGTGCTGAGATGAACAAACAAACATACCCACACCATTGCTGTTAATAATTACTGAGCTGTTCCCCGGCTCTCCACATTATTAAGACATCTGAAGATAAAGTGCTTTCTTCATATTGTGCTTTCATGCCTTATTTATGCTTTGACCTGAGTGAATTAGTGAGTCTATCGCCTGAAGTGAGATTTTTCTCAACACTGCTCAGGGTGACAACATGTAGTCGATCACATGGGTAAGTTGCTGTATGATACGTGGCCTCAAATCCATTTGCTTTCCATACGCAGCTTTCATACAGAGACAAGGGACAAAATGAGATGTTTGTGAAAATGCTGCTGCCCCCGTAGCAAGTCACCACTGAATGGACAACTGAGGACGTGTCACTGCAAAAGTGCACTTAACATGCCTTGCAGTCAGGAAGCCATTGCTAAGGGGTGATGAAGACAACTTTGCCAGCATCAATCTCTTTATTAGAAAGTAATGGTCAGTTCCTCTTGGGGATGTCTAACACCTAAGGGCCACTTTGGTATTGATTGCTTGAGCCCACCGTGATTAAGTTCTTGGCAAATGGCTGCTCTTGGTGAGTGCTGGGGATGAGGGGTGGAGCGGAGCGCGAGCCTCGAGGCGCGATTGTCCTCTGATTCAGTGCCAATTGGAAACCTCTCCCAGACCACAACCAGCCGGCTTCACAGCCACTCAACCGCAGTGCCTCTCCCACAGCTGTTATCACCACTGTTTGTTCACTCTTAATTATTGTTTTTCTCAAAGAGCCCAAACCCCATGTCAAGTGCTTCCTGTCCGCACATCTGCAAGTGCTCCAGTGCAATTACTTAGACATGCAATCACTTGCATACAATAGGGAAATCTCGCAAAAACACATTCACATTGTCATGTTTTTTTTTTATCTCAACGGGCTCTCCTGAGAACCAATTAAACTGTGAACGTTATTCTACACGGGCAGAAATGTGTGTGATTAATGTGTGAACAATTTACATTTTAAATCATCAAGATTTTCCAGAGGTATTCTGAGTATTTCACCACATACAGGAGGTCAAGGTGTCCGGCTCATTTCCTTGCTGAGACCCTCCTGCTGCGTTGCTCCCTCCAGTCCACTAGGTGATATTTCATTAATGCCAATGACAAAGACCTCTTTACCCCAGCATCCCTTGTGGACAAAGAGAGTCTTAAAGATGGAGGACGACCATCTGGAAGTCATCAAGAGGGATCACAGTGCAGAGCAGCAGAGATAACCGTTTAACTCGCTGTCCAGTACGCCAGCATGATCCATTTCATGCACATCTGGCCTGTGGCTCCCAACTTAAGTGGAAATTACGCTGTGAAAGTACGGCAGACTGCAGCCGATCGGGAGCTGCTTTTTGTTGTTGCTTGATGCTGTATTGAGTTCACGCCTGTCATTTCCTCAGCACCAACTAGATGTTGGTTTCTTTTTAGACGGTCTAACAAAATCTTCCGCTTCGCATAATTTGTTGTCAAGACAACCAATGGCAGTATCATGTATGAGGTATTCAGTTAGTTTAATTCTCTGTAATAATAGAGTGTTTGAAAAGATTGCCTGTTATGTAAAATATATAAATACAATCACAATATCTATGAATCACTGTTATGATGCAGTGAAAATAAAGAGGACATTTGTTATAGAAAATCTTAATTGATGGGTTCGCAGGAAAAGGGCTAGAACATTACAAAGGAAAGGACCGTGCTGTCTGAAGCATGACAGGGTAATTAAGCTAGCCTGTACAGCAAATATCTACTGTTTTCTCAAGATGAGCCAATATTGAAGGTAGACAGGAGTCAGATGAAAAGACTGACAGCACTTCATTATCAGTTTGCCTTATACACAGGCAAACTTTGTATGTTTGTTAATCTGGAGTTACACTATGTGCCAACACTGTCTCCTGGAATTTACACTTATATACATCTAGTTGCTACAGCAAATATGTTTTGCAGGAAACATAATGCTGTGTGGATTATGCTTTTTATTAACGTCATGAGGAAACATTGTTGTTGATGAATTTAGTCACCAAGTCACAAAATGTACATTCTGAATGTATCTGCAAAATGTTCAGTGAAAGCATTTCATTCAGTCGCCTTACATCACTTAGTTAAAGTTAGAGAAAGATTGGGGTCTGTTTGATATTGAAGAAGTCCACTTTGACTTCAAGCATGTGACAAGGCAGTATTCACCTGAAACCACAATCTCTCCCTAACCTTCACCAAAGTGCTGTCGTTGCCTAAACCTAACCAGGTCAAGATGTGAACCCAAGACTGTCACACTTTACACGCCCAGCATCCACCTGGATTACCTCCCTATGACTTGCATGTGGCACATAAAGTGTTGATAGTGTAGTCCAGGCAAGAATTCATTTGCCCAACAAAACGTAACTGGCAAAGTCAAAACAAATCACAAGTACATCTCTTCATTCCTAATGCACAGAAACTTTGAAATCTCTCTCTCTCTTATTGGTATTGATTGGGAACCATTTTGTTGATTTGATAGTGCTCTTGAAATGCTATCACCCTACGCATACCTACACTATGCCTACTATACACGTAAATGCTGCTGAAAAGTGGCAATTTTCACGATCTATTCTAATCGGTTTGATTGCTGTGTAACATCACACTGAACCCACTGCTTGTCCTCTGCTGGAAGTACACTGTAGAATCCTCTTTTATTTACCATCACAGTTAGATTGACATATGTGGAGGATTGCCTAATAGTGGTCATTAAACTGATTATGCCGATTAGCAAGTCACTTCTATAGAGAGCTGATGAGCAGTGACATCATGACACACTCAGCATCGACGACGTTCGTCCGTCAGTTTTTTCACTCTGTAATTCATTCTAATTTACAACAGACAAAGGCTCCTTTGTTGTCTTCAGGGGAATTGGGAATCTTGCATTTTTTAAAGACCCAAATTCTGCTTCACCAACAGAACGTCAGCTTACCTCGAGGTAGAGAGACTGAGTAAATGTGTTTTTACAGCAACGCACTGCTTCACACTGGGTCATGCCAGGAAGCTGTCCAGTCTGCTCCAGTGGAGTCGACGGAGGTTAAGCACTTTGCTCAATGACATCTTGACAGTATTTGAAGCTGAGTGTCACTTCCAGCCTTCGCCCAGCTCTTCACTGTGGTCCTCTGATTCAAACCACCCAATTAGGCCTGCATGATTACCATTAGTTTATTTAGACATCATCATCATCAAGTAGATGGGGGCTTGTTTTCACTCTTGTTGTCTTTCTCTCCTTGTGGTCTTTGTTTACCTCATTACTTTTGGGCACAGCTACCACCGACACACTTTTCACAGTGTTTCTCTTTTTATATCATCATCTTTACAACCCAAATCACTGAGGACAGTACATTACAGCTTTTTTCTCCCTTATACAAAACATGATTAAATATTACTAATGTGCTTTGCCAAATACAAAATGCATGAATTATATTCACTGAACACTTTATTGCAAAACCCAGAGAAGTGTAATTTTCTTATATGCTGCATAGAAGTCATTGTGGGGAAGTTGGGCCGGATAGCTGGGAGGGCAAAGCACAGGACTTTGACACCAGAGACTGGAGTTTGATTTCTACTTCCCTTTTGTTCTTGGTTTTAGGTAACTGAAACACTTGATTAAGGTTTGCACACAACACTGATATATAACCATGTAACAACTATCTGCTGGACAGATAGCAGTTCTAGTCTCAAAAGCAGCCTTTTGTATTGTATTTATTTTTCTCCCACCAAAACTGAAGATTTATATACAATAAATAGCCTGGTTTAACTGACATCCACCTTTTCTTTCATGTGTTCAGGTGACACGCTGTCTCTAATTTACTGACTTGGGATGTGTTAATCCAAATGGTGAGAGTGAGTGATTGACTAAACAGGTGTTTCAGAGGGAGAACATTAGATGTCACCACAGGAGGCCTTACCTCACTCATTCATTTACTTGACAACTTCATTCAGGTGAGATGGAGAGGGCTGCAGAGCAGTGGCATTTATAGTCTGTGTGGAGGTGGAACCTCGATTATGAGCTGCAGCGCTCCGAGCAAGTCAAGTGACGTGACTGTATAGCTTCCCGGGAATGTGCTGCCTGGAGGCTCGTTGTTCTGGATGGTGACGTCTCATTCTCTCCCTTTCAAGATCTGGACTATAAAATAGCTCCAATGCTGTCAAGCCTGAAGCACACCCACTTCTTCTAGCCTCATAGCATACTGCTAAGAGCTGGCGGGGACGAATTCGATACAGTATGGTATCTATATTATCTATATAATATCACTACAAACTAAATGTGACATCTTTTCACATTTCTAGTCTGCAGTCGAGAGAACACATGATGTTTGGTCTGATGAATTTTACAGATAGAGAAAAGTGATCAATGTGCTTTGAAGTCATGAAGGCCTTTCCATTCAATATGATCCAGTAAAGAATGCAAGTCGTCATATTCAGATGTATAAGGAATTTTGAAATTTATTGGCCAGACACAGCTTCTTGAGGCCTTTCAGGCACAGACATAAATGACTTACACTTGCACCTTGAGAGTCAGACAAAATAAAAATGTACCATCATTCATGGATACCTCGACCCGAAGATTTGGAAACGTGGACATATAGTAGATTATTTCAGATTTTATGACAGTGAAGTTGATGGAGATGTATGCAAATGATAAAAAGTCAAATTGTGCATTCACCAGTAATATGTTTTTGATAGCAGCTCTTGTGGTTCACATTTTGTAACTCCATTACCTCTTCAGCGTGACAAACTGAGGTAAAAGTGCTGAGAGGCAGAAATATTGGGTAGAGAAAAGCACTGTTGAATGCTGGGATTAAATTAGCGGTTGTGAGCACAGGAATGAATAACTGCACGCTGACTTTTTTTCAGCGGGCCTGTTGTTTGTCAGGAGACTGCTACGAGGCTGCTGACAGACAGCGAACCTGCAGTAATTAGGGTAAACCAAACAAGCATAAATATTAGTAATTATTAGAGAAGCAATCTCTCTGGCCTTCCGCATTTTATTACATCATTACATTATATGTATGGATCAAAAAAAGAAACATCATCTGTTTTGATACATGAAAATAAGCCACTTTTGGTTGTAAAGGTAAATAGCTATATGGATTCTGTTATGCTTTAGGAGCTCAGCACAAGACTAACAAATCATATTACCAGAATTACTATCCTCTTGATTTCTCTTGATTTCTCAGGGAATGTTTCCAAGTGTTTGGACGTTGGCTGTGTTGTGAAAGTGAAGATAATTACAGGCCTAACTGGTTGTAGTAAAATTGGTTACTGAACAAAACTCTGTCTGAATAGTAGCTCATTTGTCATGCAATGTAATTTGACTTCAGAGCCAGTTATTCGACTGAGACAGCCAAATGTTTTTTCACCAAAAAAAAAAAATCTCTACAGGGTAAAGGTGGCGTTGTCAGAGCTGTGTTTCTTGACCTTAAGATAGCATTTGAAACTGTTATGATAGAATTCCCATGTCATGTCCCAAGTTATGTCCCTTTAATTCTTCTTCAGGTGCACTTAAATGGGTAGAATCATACCTGTTCAATCTGTCACAGTATGTCACAGTACAGAATGATCAAATAGCTGCTCTTGCACAGAGATCTATCTTGGGCCCATTGCTATTTGCATTATATATAAATGACTTGCCATCTATATGGCCTGACTCCAAATGTATGCAGATGAGACAAGTTGGTAATGAACTCCATGGTTCATCTAACCCCATGGTTAAAACAAAGTTGTTTGCAGCTAAATTTGTCTGAAACATCAAGACACCAAGACAGTTGTAGTGTAGAGCCAGATCACTGGAGAGGCTTCAACTTGTATCAGACTGCAAGTACCTTGGACTTCTGACTGATTCAAACCTTCCGATCAAGGCTCAGGTGAAAAAGGTTTGTTAGTGGGTCAAATTTAATCTTTCCAATTTTAGGTTCATTTGGCATTACATGTCAACAGAGGTGGCAAAAATGTATATGCATTCTATGGTCATTTCCCATATCACTTACTGTTTGACAACCTGGTCACAGGCTAGAAACGCTACTCTTAAACCAGTACTGTCTTGGTACAAACAAACACTAAAAAGCCTTGATACAAAATTGGTACAATTTCATCATTTCCCAAGATAAAAAAAAACATCTTGCTGAGTTGGGAAAATATGTATATATCTAAATATGTAAATGTTTATCTCATGTACAACATGACTCCATTCAGAAAGTATGTCAACATGAGAACAACTGCGTATCACTTCACAAGAGATGCAGCAAGAGGGGATTGTGTTATTCCATTGAGAAAAAGTGCTTTTAGTCAGTTTGCCTTCTCTGAAAAAGCTGTACTATGGAACTCTGTCACAGCCACTATTAGAGAACTGGACAAATGCGATTTATTTGGAGCTCATTAAAAGAAATGGTTAATCAGCACTAAAATCAGTTGCACCTGTTGTCCTCACTCTGTCTGTGCTGTGAAGTGTCATCCATCACTATCTTGCTCTCGTCAGTCTGTCCTCATGTACCTACATATTTGTCTTGTATTGTGGCTTGCACCAGAGTGATTTGTGTATTTTATGTGCAGACATAAAATATGTACGTTTCAGTTAATAACAGAGTCCTTTGTTTTCATATTGAGCCCATATTTCTATTAGAATTAATATCAATTTCATTGCTTTATATTCTATTATGTGCCTCCAAGTTGCTTGTATTAAATAGTACCTGACAATGTAGTAAAATGGTTTTTCACTAACATTAATATTCGTTTTTCTTTTTTATCATTGTTCTGCAGGCTTACAAATGGTCTCAATAACTTTGTCATTTTAATCTGATATTCTGTTTTTAGGGCGACTTTGTAACATCTGTCCAGATGAATAACAGCCTCTTGGCTAATCTTGCACATTTACAGCAATGTTTATCAGTGTGCACAGTCCCTGTGAAATAAACCAATAAATGAAAAAAATAAGATCAACCAATGGGCCGAACACTTACATCTCACACTGAGACAATTTACAAGACAGTCAATTGTTGCCAGACTTGATTTATTTTTATTCATACTGTACTTTTATACTTATATTTATAATATTGGTGCAATTACTGGGTGAGTCTGTCATGTATGAGAAAAAGAACCTATGTAGAGGCTGTGACTCATTGGCTTTGAAATGTCTGTTCACTTCACCAGTTTATGAAGCACTATTGCAGTAGCTTTCTCTTTCTCATGTTCAGTATTGTACACTTCACAGTTCGCAATTATGGAGGTTGGTCATAATGTATAATTAAGCACATCAACTCTCTTCTCGTGTGCAGTTCGTGTGCTGCCATGACAACCACTTTGTCTCTTTCTCCTTTTTCTCAATGCCATCTTGATGCACAGGGTGCAGCTGTTTAGAGGATCTGTTCTTGGTATATGTCACTGCAAAAATTAGAACTGGTGCTACCTGCTATAGGTCTGTTGCTGTGCTGTGTAAAGCTGAGCACAGGCAAGACATTTGAGGTAAATTCACAACGGTCGCAGAGGTCATTAGAATGAACCTCTGTTCTTTCTGGTTCCAGTTTTCATGGCAGAACATTGTCTTCCTCGGTCCTATGTACCACTTTGACATTGACATTCCAAAAATGGGACAGTGTCATGATCCAGTTGTTACAAGAAAAAAGTTTTAGCCCCTTTTATGACAGTAAAGATTTGTATTGTTGCTTACTTCATGAACTGAAGATGACATAATCCTCACAGGTTATTAAAATGAAATCGGGGCAGTCAAGCACTGATTGCTCCGAGTGAGCCACGGCCAATGCCCAACACATATAAAACACTCATCACAACATGAATCTGTAAAATGCTGAGCAGAGGCTTACAGATACTGAATACTGAATGCTAACGTTTGTGCATATATTCATCTCAGGCTAGCAGCTGCCTCTGTCACAAGCAGCATGGCGTCAGACTGAAGTTGAATTGAATAGGAATTGGAAATTAAAAGTGTAGAAAACATGATACTGTGTATGCATGGCGCGTGTGAGGGAAGGGTGAAGAGTCACACAAGGAGTGACTTTATTTCTGCAATCTTTTTCTTTTGCTCAGTAATAAAATAGGGATATTAATTAAGAATCCTGATATTTAATGGCAGCATTGGCTACAACATTACAGCTCGCGTCTTGTAGCTCCTTGACAGCATTGTCTGACTTTAATGGCTGCTTTGAATAAACTACCACTCATCTTTAAGCAGCTAATAAAGACATGGTTCTATGTTTTATCTAAGGAATACATTTATGCAGTGTTACCATTAAGAGATCTTTCTGTGTTAGCGTACATAAGCCACACTATATGACAGAGTATCTTTATTAATATTTTAACGTTCAGTTGAAGCATTCCAGCATGAACAACGCCCTGACCCTGAAAATGAAGCAGCTAAATGGAATTCAGCCAGTCATTTTATCACCTGCACTTTTCCCTCTTTCACATGTCTGAATGTCTTCTATGATATGTCTTCTATGTCTTCGTTTTTATGTAAGCCGGTGAAGACCTTGTAAAGAACACACTTTATAGTGAGGCGATGTAACTTTTGATTAACTGTGGCCAGCGGAGGCAATTATAGGGATAACACTAAAGTGCAGAAGAGTCAGAAAACTGATTCAGTGTTGTGAGTTAAGTCCCGATATTTCACACAAAACATCCATTCAACAAAGGAGTCTTCCATTGCTTATGAATTAAACTTTTCAAGCAAGAGAAAGGATGTGCCATTTCTTTTGTCAGAATTTATGTGCCCCCCCACACACACCTTTAAATCACAGTGACTGTGCTGGTTTTCATATCATACAGGTTGCAAATTAGCCATAAGAAAAGATTTACAAAGTGAAAAGAGAAGCAATTTGCATGCTAAATTAGTTTTCTTTTCTTCTGAGTTTGTTTTTTATGCTTGGGTTATTTGTTTTATTCTATATTATCAGTGGTTTAGAGATAGAATATTACAGATGGAAACTGCAACAATGGGTCGATTACTCAATTAGTTGATTGATGGAAAATTAATCAGCAACTTTTTTGATGAATCGGTTTTATGTTTTTAAAAAAGTTTTATGAAAAAATGTCCCACGTTCTGTGGTTCCAGCTTTTCAAATGTGAGTTTTGCCGGTTTTCTTGGTTAGATAGATAGATGGATAAATAGATAGATAGATAGATAGATAGATAGAAAGGACTAGAGTACTATCGAGAGGACTTTATTCATCCCCAAAGGCAAATTACAGGTAATAATGAACCATATTTTTGGAAGCAATTTGAATATGTCCACTGGGCTTTTTGGAAATTGTAATGCAGCCTGCATATTTTACTATTCTCTATCATCTTCAAGAACATAATCAACACATGAATCGATGCTTCTAGACCATTTTCTGTAGGTCTCTGCGTTGGTTTATTAACATTTTTTTCTGATCAACAAATCTTGTTCAACAACATGTAAGGGGCTGTATAATATAGGAATATAATTGGTATAAGAGATTAAACGGGATAGATAGATAGATAGATAGATGCACTGAGACTTGGAAATTGTAACGCAGTCTACATATTTACTCTTCTCTATCAACTTTGAGAACATAATCAGCAGATGATTCGATAATGAGGATAACTTGAGTTAGAGTTAACAAGCCTTGTACAACATGTAAGGGGCTGTATAATATGAATATAAGTGGCATAAGAGATAAAACAGTCATTATGAACAGTAAGTTCATTGTTTAGGTACCAAAGTTAAATTTCAAACACAAAGGCACTGTAAAACTCACTTCCGCTGCCTGTATGATTCATATTAGGTTTCTCTTCATGCAAACATGGATCCATTTCTCTCTCATTTCTGCTCCAGTATCGGTCTGTGACGTAACCAAGCGCTCATATCAGCCTATAGAGAAGCGACAGGAGGAACAAGTCAATGGATGCAGAAGGAAAACTTGGCATCGCAGTCTCTTTATAATATGACTCGAGTGTGTCTGTGTTGCCCGCCTCTCATTTAGGCTGCAAATCAACAGTTCCGTTTTTCAGTTACCGTTTTTTTTTTTTTGGCTTCTTTCTTTATGACTTCTTATGTGACCAAACTTGGTAAGGAGCGACAGAGAGGAGGGATTATTATTCTCTTGTCTTTTTTCTGAAGCTCAGTAAACAGTGGCTGTGTTTCAGTGCAGTCAAACAGGGTCTGTCCCTCCTCCCCGCACACCGCCGCTACCTGGACACGAGATCCGGATTAAGACTCATGAACCGGGGCTGAATCATCTCCGCTGACGGGACGAGAAGCGGCTCGTTGTCTCGCTGCGGGGGTTTAGTCCAGGCTGAAGACGATGTCTCTGCGGGGACACTCTGTCGCTCTGTCCAAATGCACGCTGCTTCTGTGTCTGAGGATGTCGCTTCTTGTGCCCGCAGGGTTGCCAGTCCGCAGCCAAGGGGACTCTCAGTCCGACAACAAAGTGATGGACAACATCACCGTCCGGCAGGGAGAGACCGTCTTCCTCAGGTCAGTCTGCACACTTCTTCTTCTTCTGCCACAGCCTCTTCCCAAAGTTGCCTCCAGCCTCTGCTAATTGAAATATGAAGTGTGTGTGGAAACATGACTGAAGTGTTGTCTGTTTTATCATGAGAGAAAAAAAATTGGGGATTTTAGAGGATTAGTCTTTGGAAAACACTCAATCCAGAAGCGATACTCTGCTAATCTTCAGCAGCTGTTAACGAGAGACTTAGTGCTTTTAATTGTTGTGTGACGGTGCAGAACTAAAGGTGGAGGGGAGGAAAAAAAGTGTGTGTTTCTGGGAGGAGAGACAGAGAGAAACCAAGTCTGTGCTGAGAACTGAGGGAGGATGATGCAGGTGAAACAAGAAAAAAAAACTCGCACACACACACACGCACAGACACACAGAGAGAGACACACAAATAGTAAATAGTGCTGTATAGTGAAATGGATTGACTGGCAATTCCTCCAGATGGGAGATTGTCTGCGGTGACCTTTCCCCTCCTCTGCGCCTTCAGAGGCTTACTGCACACAGAAGGATTTATGTTGCTTTCAAGTGCTGTCGGGACTGTCCAGCCTAACATGAGCAATAATCACAATGACCAAAGGAAAGGCTTTTTCTTAGGTGTGCTGTGTGGGAGGCAGAGGGCATGGGAGCAGTGTTAACAGCTGATGGTTAAAGGGCTGCTCTCACAGTGTAACACATGTAACTGCGGGAGCCAGTTTAAAAGAAGTGACAGGAAGTCTTGGAGATGCCGTTTTGACACCATGATTGACATTTTCTCCAGGCTTTTCTTGCTGACAGTAATTTTCAGTATTGAGGTCAGACTAAGAACTGCGCTCCGGTCCACTGCAAAAATATCCCAGTGATGCATAGGTCAAGGTTACTATGTCCAATCAGAGCTTTCAAAGACCTGTGGTCACAAAATATATATATTTTTAAATTAATACCTAATTTCCTTCAGTTGACTGCATGTTTTTCCTTTTGAAACGAACAAATCAGACAAATAGATGACCATGCATAAATTCTGATAAAATCACATTTCCTGAACAGCTTTTGCATCCTGAAAGCTGTCAGACATGATGTTTCATGGTATTGCAAGAGGGTATCTACCTTGTACACTATCTTTCTATCAGTAATAATTTAACAGTCTCTTACACTTCCCCTTCATAGAACTGCAAAAATCAAATCAGAATCTGTTAAATACTGCAAGGTCTTATCTGATCTATTTTTTGAAACGCTCCTGGTAAAGCAACATGCTGTATTCCGGACATTTGAAATTCTTTACCTCACACTGATTCATAAACTGGTGTCCAGGGGTCCCCAGGGGTCTTTTGGGTTCCAGCAGGTCTTAAGTAAGGTGAAGAGAACCTGAACTTGGCCTGACTCACTCAGTGAGGGAATGAGACAGGGTGACTGCTCAGGATTTCTACAACAGTACAGCAAGACAAACTGAGTCAGACAGGGGGTCAGTAGTGTGCTGATCTGGGTTCTTTTATATGTAATAAGTTTAACCATCTGTCCAACACCATATTAACAATGACAGTTACCTGTGTCAGGTTGACAAGGGACCAATTCAACTTGTGTTGCATTGGTTTTCAGCTTACACATTGTTTACAAGGGCTTACTGGGACACTCAGGGGTGTGTTGAGGTATATCCACGCCTGTAGACCAGTTGCATTTTAATTCTGGTCTGCTTCCTATTCTCATTGTCAAACAAGCCAAGATGAGTAAACACAAGGGCTGGGTGATATAGCTGAAAGCTGTATCACAATAAAATGTTTTATTTCAGTCAAGCTGATAATTATTAGTAATTTTTAATGACACATTTTTAATAAAGAACAGGAGAAAAAAATGTTGAATTTAACCACTTTATTTTGAATTTAACACCTTCCTTTTTTTCTTTTAACATTTCATTTTTATGATTAAATATTTGTTTTCATTATTGGACTTAAGAGTGTAACGACTTGCAAATTTGTTCTCTGTCTTAATTTTGCTTTTCTAGTGCTACTTTGAAAATATTCATGATATTATTGCTACTACTACAGCCCCCGTCTGTGAATGATTAGGAGCTATTCATCAAAAGCTGAATGCCAGTGGTGGCCAAAACACTGCAGCCGAGTCCAGTTGTTAAGTAAAGTTGCTTTCACTGTATTCATCTCGGACCTGTTGAACTACATGTTGACGGTGCAAATGAACAAAACACCTGATGATGAATGGTTGGCTGTTTGTGCGTCACTCATAGAAAGTTCCAATATCAAGGGTATGACAGGCTGTTTCTGAGCCAGGCATGTTTGTTATCTGATTTCATGGTGCTTCGTATTTAATGCATTTAAGTGAAACTATCAAAACATTCTATTGAACTATTTTCTTATTACTATTGATGTCTATGACTCTATAAGTGTCTATTCCTGGTACATATTTTTATGGTTTTGTCACCCAGGCCTGAGTTATGCAGACTGACAGGTAACTGAATTATTGGACAGTTTTGGCGAATGTCATCCTGCATCATCAGGACCCACATGGGGAAATCAACCTCTGTTGACTGACAGAGGTTTATGCAGCACTTCAATGCTTCTGATGTGTTTATTTATGTTCTTTCATAAAGCTCATGGAGAAATAAGTGATTATAAACATTATTAGTGTTATTAGACTGCAAATCGACAGGATGAAAAAGAGCAGTATTATAGCTACAGTAAGGATTCGGAGCTTATTACTGTGGGGTCACTTTCACTCGTATTTTAATAGACTGAACACGGAGTAGGATACAAGCACGGCAGTTTGAACAACTTTTGACCTATCAATCAGGGAAACACCTGTGCTGATGCGGATAGATGTTACCATGGTTGGTGATAAATGTATACATGGCTTATACAGATCAATTATAAGATTGGTAGTTTAGCTTTCAGCATCATGTTAAAATTGCATAGCGTATGCACCGTTACAAAATACTGGTGGCTTGTCTGTTCACTTTAACGCCACAAACTAAAAGCTGTGAGATTTGACTGGAAACGAGCTGAGACCACTCTTTCTTGACAATCTCGGCCCGCTTCTTTTGTCCCGCATCCGAATATGATTGCCATGTTCAAATATGTTCAGATCTTTTCGGGGGAAAGGCCCCTGGTTTCAAAACAACTGCTCCAAATTGACAAATTCACAATTGATGTCATTTGACGTGGCCTTAAAAATGCTGCAGAGGAAGCAATAGACTTAAGTAGTGGTAAGGTGTTGGAGGAAGGTGGCAGAAGGAAGTTGCATTTTGATGAATATCTGTGTGCTTCATACTCATCTAGCTTAACTGAGACTTTTTATATTTATTATTAAATAATAATAGAAATGTTCAGTAACCACATCTAGAATTGTAAGCACATGAGGAACCATAGTAGTAGGCCCTTGTTGAAGTACTCGACAGTTCCAGTCGAGTGCTGTTGTGTGTTGGCTTTCAGCCTTCACTGCTGACCCTGGTCAGCAACACAGACAGCAAACTGCCATGTCCACAATTGCAGGCTGTAAGTGTTCGCGGTCAGAGAGCACATTAGTACCAATCCCACGTCTCTGCTGTATGTTACACTGTCAAAGCTCATTATTTTTTCTGATCAGTTGCATATCACTATACATAAGCCGGCCTGCACAATAGAACTTGTATTGTAGGTGGAAAACACATTGCGATTTTGCTCCTGTCCCTCTCCAAATTGGCATGCAGTGCCATTATTACTCGACTATTCAGCCCTGCACAGGTCAATGGGACTGGCAAGTCTGAACTTGCCATGATGTGCATCAATCCTCCAGGCTGAGCAGTAATGGTTCTTTCAGTCTGAAATTGATTCGCACATTCTGTGGCCGTACTTTGCTTTCATCTTGTTGGTGAGTGGCCACTCATACAGTCACATGGGCTGAACAGGCATTTGAATCTAAAGCGCATTCAGTTATGAGGCTGGGCGCTCGACTTGTAATACTTCTGTAGTGGCTCCTTCAAAATAGATTTAATTTTCTGCAGCTCGTGATTTGCCCATTAAGTCAGTTTTAGTTTCAAAGATTAAAGGGATGTAGACAATGAATAACAACTGCAGTTGTAGAGTAAGCAGGCGATTGTAATGCCTGAACTGTGTCTTTATTTGAGGAGCATGTCAGTGGCAGGGCGGCGGTGCTAACCCAATTAATTACAATTACAATACAGCCAGTTACAGAGTATTTCAACCTGAATGAACAAACAGTTAAAGGAGTGATATTTTACAAGTCCTCCCATATTTTATTCTATTTCTCAATGATCCATTCAGGACATTATTGTAAATGTACATTCATTATATCAAAGCCACTGTTCCCCTCTTTGACCAAGGACAGGCTGTTTTCAGCACTTCTCCACTTCTGTTTGAATGAAAGTGCAAAGGTTCAGTTCAAAAGTTGAAAGAATTGCACCAAACTGCCCTGTTAAACCTTCTCATTGTATCACCCAGCACCATACCAAATTCCAGTATATTTGCTGACGTGCCAATGGTAACATGGTGACAATGGTGGTGACAAGGCAATGGTAGAGGAAACACTACTCCCCCCCCGTATTTTTCTGTATACCCCTGAGACGTGCTGAAGCCAGTTCTGTAAGTGGGACAGTGGACTATCCAGTACCTGTGTGATCAGGCTGCCAGCCAGCCAGTCAAGACTCCGATCCTTTCCGGCTCCCTCCCAGCGCAGCTTCTAATAAGTTTCTCTTCAACATTCACTGCAGACTCCGTTTCACTCTGTTATATATAGTCGACTGACATCCAGAGTTTCAACCTCAGTGACCTTTAAGCCGCCTATATTTATTTAAAACACAAAACTGTGATTACTAAAGTTTTTTTACAGAGTAAAAAAAAAAGAAAGAAAGAAAGAAAGCATGAAAATTCAATAGCACATTTGAAGCACATGGGAAATAAGAGCAAGGTTAAAAGCCCAAAGTATTAGCAGTAGCATACGTGATGCTGGTAGACCACCCTCCATCAGCTAACTGAGCCAATTTGTATTACCTTTATCGTTTCTGGGAAATTTGGATGTATTGCCTTTCTCTGGCACAAATGATGTTATAGATGTGGGACTCACCACCCCTGCTGTGCTCAGAGCTAACAAGCTCCCCGCTGCCCCTTTTGACAACTCCCTAAACTGAGGGTGGTATCACATTTTAAATTAAAGAAAGTCGGAGCTGCCATTTTCCTGTGTGTTTGCGTTGTTTTCAGTGCCGTAGCCTGATTTGTGCAGATGATGTATAAATAACTAATTATCAGTTCATCTCAATATGGTCTGAGCTCTGACTTTGCAGTTGATCTGTTGCTAAAACCTCCTGTGGAGAGAGTGCAGCAAGATTACAATATAACAGCCTCTAATGTGGGCACACACACTTTACAAAAAACCAATACCTAAACAATGTCAGTTATTTTAAAAAATAGCTGGAGAAATGATTAGAGAAAATGAGCAAGAAAGAAGTTTCTACTTACACTTTCTCACGAAATTAAAAAAAAGCAACTATATTCCTTATCCCTTAGCTGATTACATACAACCAAGACCAACCAGAAACAGATGAAGAAGATTGTTTTTTTTTTAGGAAAGTGTGATTGCACACAGAACTAAATGAGGGAAGTGATTCTGTGTGATTGACTGAGCAAAAGTAAATTATGGACTATTTTCAATTAGTGACTTTAAATTTTCTTTTGTATATGTGCTTCGAGAAATGTAGTGCACATGAATGAGGCTTCAACTGCATTGCCATTCTATTGAAAGACTCTGCTTTTCTTTGTCTCCTCTGTTCTTGACTTTCTGTTGATTTGCTGCTCTTGGCTCTGGTTTTCAAATCTCTCCGTGGAGAGTCAAATGCACAGATACTGAGTATAATGAAGTTTTCTTCACAAGTGCGATAGAGCATTTGTATTCCTAATGCATGACATTGAATTCTGAAGAGTGAAAGATTGAACTACACTTTTTGTCAAACTCTGTTCTTGTAACATATGGTAACATAATGTTAACATATTGGCAGCACTGCCTTACAGAAAACAGACTATAACTGGACTAAGGAGAAAAGCACGTTTAATTTCTCACTCAGATTGAGCTAAAAAGAGACTGCGATTAATGAATGTCACCACCGTGGCTGAGATGGGCAGACAACCTCCTGCAACACGTATCTACCTGCACAGACCATGCTGGTCTCAGGGCCCTTTCACAGCTACCTCTTTTGGTCCAGACCTTTGAACTTTTCAGAATTACAGGTGTGAAACCTCCCCCAGTCGAACCTTGGTCCAACCAAAAGAGGTGGTTAGCTCTGTATCAAATCAAACAATGGTTTGGTTAATATTCTGGTGTGAGAACATTTTTTTTTTGCATGGTTCAGACTTTTGGACCCATTACGGGAAGTCCTGGCATTGTCAGACCTGGACAAAGGGAAAACAACACAACAAAACAAAATGAGCCACAGTCGCACATGAGGAGAGGGGAGACCAAGGGGCGAATTCACAAAGAATGGATTGTGGCCACTGATAGCATCATGAATTGCGCATCACTTGCAACCGGTATCTGGCTCGTCTCAAGGTCTGATTCACTAAAGATATTGTGCAAAAGATATTACAGCGCATCTGATTGCAATTATTCATGTGGTAAAGTATAACACACACTGAACAGACAGCTGACAGTAACATAGAGGAGATTAGATTGGCTAATAGAGATCCTGGCAAAATTGTAAATGCCCCTAATCAGCTGATGCGAGGAAGCAGGAGAAGAGGGAGCTGGAGAGAGAGAGGGGGGGAATGAGAATGAATGAGTAAAAGACAGACAACAATGACTTTATTGACACGTGCACAATAAGGATGATAAATGTGAAAAGTCTTTGGCGATTAGACCCCATTGTGGCACCCATTACAATTGTGCTTCAGTTACCACCAACTCTCTGAAGACCCTAACAACTTTCTTTTGTGTGGCTTTTAGCTCTGGTGTTTGTGAATTGGACTTTTTTGCAATGAGGCTAATTTGTATTGAAAGGTCATTTGGATGCAATGTATGCATATTACCCAAATCAAATACATAGAAGCAGCACCTAAGCACCGAGATGCTGTTTGCTTAGCAGCACAGTTCGTGGGTACATTTCAGCCATACGGGGGCGCTTTGAGAACTACACTGTTCCTTTTTGTCTTATTTGTGCAGGTTTAGCAGTCGCAAATGTCACGCAATCCTTTTTACTAAATTGGCCCCCAAGTGCTTAATTGATATTTAGTCCAACAACTTTACAAAGTGACATAAAAACTCACAAAAATCCCCACACTTTTCAGTTATTTTCCAAGAGGATGTGAGAAAGAGGACTTGATTTGAACGAACAAAGCACCAAAGTCAGGCGCTTACCCATTTATAAAGCAATCAATTGCAAGTATCTGGAGATGTGATGACAACAGGACGTAGGTATGTCATGTATAGTTCCTTCACGCGCTCCTGTAATTGCAATGTGAAACCAAAATGAAACAGATCAAATGCAAACAATATAACAACAGTGTGAACCTTGGTTCAGACCCTGAGGTGTGAAAAGGCCTTTAGAGTCACAAAATGTTAACAATTATTCCTTTCTCTCCTTGCTGCCCTGAAGCCCTCTGGGTGTTTCAGGGATGAGGCTCTTTTCCGAGCAGGGAGAAGCTTTTAATTACCTTGATATTTAATTTGCATGCATATACATGTATGTTTTCTTGACAAATGCATAAATTTGTATTCGTGCAGGTTTGGTGCATCGATGTTGTGAATTGAACTATCAGGGCCCAAGGCTTTGCTGTCAGCCGTGAAGCTTTTTCTATCCAGTCTATGTTAGGAGTTCAAGGAGCTCTCTCTTTAAGAGTACATTAATTTTATACCTCATATGCCATGGGCCAAGATTGGAAAACTGATAATTTCATTCCACAGAGGGATGCTAACGATTCTCTGTGTAATTCCATTTTCTTTCACCTTGCATGGTGTAGCCAGGCTGCCATCCATCAGTCCCACGTTTTCACTTATTGTCTTCAGCGTCACTCTCCCAGAAAGGGGTTTTTAACGTCAAAATGAAGAGCCTCTGATAGCGAGAATGGCAGCAGAACAGGATCACTATACAATTTAATCAGTTAACAAGATTTTACAGAGTCCTTTCTAATAGAATTGTAATATAGCTGAAAGCGTTTTCTCATTTAATTAAGCAGTGGTAGATTTTTTTTGTGCTTTTTTTCCTAGTGTTTATCATTTAGCCTAAGTGATAAAGAGTGACTGAAGTCAGTCTGTCATTCCATATTAGAGGACTGTAGCAGTGCTGTAAGGTTCTTTTGACAGTTTGGATATAGCGTGTGGATTTCACCATGATCTGGTGTGGTGTAGTTTTGAAATCTTCATGAGATATTTATGTAGTTTTGACTTCTTTTATTGCTTATGTTTTGAACAAAATGGTCCAGATCAATTTTGACATGTAGGAGATACAGATACAGACAGGATACAGGATGTGTTTGTGTCACCTGATGAATGTAAGTCCAATGTTCTTTGGGCTCTGTTTCTTGGTCTCTAACAGCTTCTGAGCTAAATGTCTGGCTCCTCAGTTGCTAAATGTTCCACCTTGCTCACCAGCTAGTATATATGTTCAGAGTAAATAATAGAGGTCTAAATATTGCTTCTTGTGGGACACCTTTATCAAACATTTAGGGACTTGCTTTGTAAACATGACATTATGGTGGAACCTTTAATTTGTCACACAGCCTTTATTTGCAGTCATGTATATAAAATGGTGGGGGTTGACAGTTAATTGGCAACAAAGCCATTTATGGAACAAACAAGCCCAAATGAAGTAGCATTTTGATATCAGCTTGCTTCGATAATTGGATCAATTGGATAACACAGCATTTACACTTACTGGAGCTGGATTATAATGCAGCTATCATCAAGGATTAAATATTTAAGCTTTCTAACTTAAGAAAGTTAAGGCAATTTGAAACAAATTGAAAGGTCATTAATTCCAGTGTGATTTACCAAACCAGACTTCTACAATTAGGCATCCAACAGCTTAAAGGCAGCAGTCTGAAAACTGTAGGGTCATGTGATGTCAGGTGCTGCAATCACACCAACAAATCTAATCAAAAAAGACCAATGAGTAGTTGTACTTCATGACATTAACTTGTGCAGATGTTCTGGGAATGAGCTTGGCCTACATTTACAGGCTCTCTGTATTGTTGATGAGAATAATGTCCAATCTACAGTGGATTACAGAGTGAGGACTTGCTGAACTGTGGAACAGTGGTGGTTCATCGTCAGTAATTTCTGGAAGATATATATTTTTTTCTCCTCTCTGTCTCCCCTCTCACACTTGCTTTGAAGTGATTTAATTCCGCCTTGAATGCAGTCCAGGAAATTACAAAGCCACTGTAATGAAGTGTGGCTGATTGGACAAGTGCCCTTGTGTGAACATTCATTTTTCGGCTATCCAAGAATTTTGAAATGAGTACTGCACAGGTTGGGTTGTGCAAGTGGATTTTTATAGCCTTAACCCCAACAATTTGAAGCTTTCTCGTACAAATTTTGTAAAGTTAATAACCTTCTGAAAGGGACGCCTAAATAACCAAGCTGAAGCTGATGCTTGCAGTTGTACCACAAATGGTTGACTGTTCCATGTAAAAGATAGTTACTGCTGTCATCTTCAAGTAATTAAAAAGTCTGCCCCTGTAGTGGTCAATATTTAAGACAGAGAGAAACTAAAAATATCAAAGAGGAACCAATCAATGTTGAAATATTTTTCAAATGAATAATACTCAACTCATTATTATTAGGGATGCAACTCATTGTAAAATTCTGGGATGGCTTCTGTTGTTTTTGTCATTTTTCAAATGGATGCTGGCATTTGTTGTGTTAAAATTCTTGCTTGGTGTACCTCCTCTTGAAATGGCACTGAAACAAAGTGCTACAAACTGCATGTTGCTGATCTTTCTCTGAGACAGTGTAATGCTCCCACACAGCCTACATTTTCTTTCACAAACCGTATGCGCACAACTCGTCGTGTTCAGCACGTGCAGCCAGCGCAAAGTTGATGACACAACAGACAAACATCGACCACTACCATCAGTGAATGTCACCTTATTTTCCCAGATTCCAATGGTTGTCTGTAAGATGAATATTTGGACGATAAATCAGTGCGCCCCTTATTATTATTATCATCATTATTATTATTATTAGGTGCTATTCATTTGTTTTATTTCAGGATGCCCCTTTTAATGCCATTTTTTCCAATGACACCTTTATTTTTAAATTACATTTTACATTGTAATGCCACTTACTATTTTAATATAGTGTTTGTTTGTTTGTTTTCATGGCTGTGGTGTTGGTCACCAGTGCCTGCCTGCCTCACTTTTCAGCCAATCACGTGTCCTAAGCCTCACAGCAGGCTCAACAACTGCTAAACTGCTGAAGATGAGCAGGGATTTATATTTTATGTCCCCTGGATAAACAATATAATATAATATAATATACACAATATATACAATATAATATATTCTATCATTAAATAAAAATTAACTCTAACAAACTCTGTTATTCTGAAAATCCAACAAATGATATAACATTTCAGAATAATGAATTTATATATTTTGGACTATATGTATTCTGCAGTATCTATGTCAAAATGTTGTATTTAGACTGACCCATGGGCAGCATGAGGGGCTTTGGTGCAGCGTCTCGTCAAGTTAAGGAGGGCTGTAGTCCTGTCTGGGTATTAGAAGAGGAGATGGGTGGGAGAGAGGTGGAGTGCTCAGGATTATGTGCTTAAAAGATTCTCTGCTCCACCTCCCCCTGAGTGCCAAGATATCAATACTGCAGGGCACTGTGCTCATGCGCACACACATAGGCACACATACACAAGCTGTTTACCAACACAGGGATTAGTTATGCCTCACCATTGCTTTAGCGGACCAGACGCAGTGCAATATACCGAGCTCCCACAGAGGTCATAAAATCTGCAAGGGTATGAAACATAATTGTCTTTTAAAGTATGAGCAAACAAAAAGTTCTTCTGGGAAAAGGTAGTACAGAATTTGAGCAATAGTCTCCAAACGCTGGAACAAAGTCCACATTAATTAGACCACAGTCACGAGGATAAGTGATGCTGTCAGCTTTAAACATGTAGGACAATTAGTCAAAAACTATTAAGGTATTTGGTATGGAATGCAACAAAGAGATTGAACATACAGTTTAAAGCTGAATGGATTGTTATACCTTTGACTTTCGGGACTGAATGATTAATCTATCAATCCAGAAAATGATCGGACAATCCTCATTTTCTACCCTAAGGGGGTTTGCGAATAATCGTTAATAAACACAAACTGGTTGCAGGTTGTGCTCCTGCTCCACTAAAGCACACACAAAGTCTTACACTGAACTACACTGATACGTCAGAAATCCATTATCCCAAATTGATATTTCACAATAACTGCACATCTAGATTATCATTTAGTCAATTTTACACTGTATTTCATTAAGTTTAGGCTAATTTGACTTTATTTAGGTAGTCTAAACAAAAGCTGACACATTTGAGAAGTTTGAAGGAGAAGAAGAAGAAGGAGGAGGAGTATTTTGTAGAAAGAACATGTTTAAATTCCTCAGCTGATACCTGGTATTGGTACTGAAACTCAGGTGTCTGTCATATTGGCACCAGTTTTATAAAAGCACCATGTGGTTGAAGTGGCAGGTCTGTCAGACTGTACTTAAGCACAGCAGTTCTTTGAGCTAAATGCAGGCATAATGTTTACCATCCTCACCAGTTAAATGTGTTAGCATGCCATCATTTGCTATTCCCAAAACCAAAGTATTGCACAAATACAAATTTTGGACGGAAACATGGTGTCTGAACCAAAGGTCACAACAGTCTGTTCAATACTTGTCTGGACCAAAGTGGACTGGCCGACTGAAAGACCAACTTTTACGTCCAAAAAAATCAAAAGAGGTACAGAACATAAAGATTAGCAGGGGTTTATTACAACTAAGATGTGGATTGGATTGGAGCTTTGGAGAGAGGCCAGTTGTGTTGATTCCTCAGACAACCAAATGCACATGCAGAAACACACTGACTGCTGGCCAGTGTGGGACTGATCATAGCAATGCTCAGTCCATTTCATTTCAGCTTCTAAAAATCTAAACACCGTATACTGCAACCACTCTATGTTAAAAAGTGACTTTCATGCAGGGATCGAGCTTGCATAAATCAGGGTTTGATGCCAAAAGTACTGTAAGTTCACAAAATGAAAAGTCTGGCAAATACACTGCAAAATGATGCATATGTCCTTGCATCTGTGTAGGGTCAATAAAACGTGTCATTGGATGATAAACTGCAGCATCAGTAGTAAACACACACTGTAGCTGCAGGATCTGGCATCTCCCTCCCGTGAGTGATTGATAACAATGAATGAATGATCGAATGAGCTTGTGCAAATTGATGTGAATACCTTACCTCTGCTTTCATTCAAAAGCCAGCTGGTATTTAGGTGGAAAACAAACGGCTTTATTTTTCAGCAGTAATTGTGCTCAACAAACATCTCCTCTGGCTAAAATAAGTTTTTACTGACTTTACACTTCAAAGTGGAGAGACGGGCAGAGTGGAGTTAGAACAGGCAGGGCTCCAGGCTAAGGCTCCAACACAGTCTTCATGGCTGATCAGACACTCTCTGCCTGTGTGTGTGTGTGTGTGTGTGTGTGTGTGTGTGTGTGTGTGTGTGTGTGCTGGTGGTGGTTATATCGCTGTGCTTATGTAGAAAACTGTCCGCATATACACACAAGTGAGGAAATCACAGCATTTTGCCTGTTCTCACTTCTGCGAGTGGTTACTTAAAGTTAGGGTTAAGATTTCGGTCAGTGAAAGTCATTTTAAAGTTAAGACTCAGGTTTAAGGTTACGATTAGAATTAGGCATAAGCATTATGTGGTAGAGTTGAAATATTCTCCGTGTGTTTAAGGTTACAGAAATTAGTAAGCATTGGTGCCTGGAACTGTAATAACTATAATATTTGGTGATGACAATTCAAATACTTTACTAAAAATTATAGTGTGCTGGTAGCTCCCTGACATTTCCTTAAATTTTAGTGTGCAGTAAAATAATACTACATCTTATGAGTCATTTAGTTTTTAAAAACAAAATGCCCATTCATACTCATACTAACAGATCGCTGGCAGGATGAAAGTCCTCAACTCACAGGGGAGGGGGCAAGGTCAACGACAGGTACCAAGCGTAGACAGGCTATGAGCTGCAACTCTGTCCCTCTGCACCTCCACTCACATCACTCTGCAAAGCCCTGCCATACAAGTGAATTTTCAACTTTCTCACTTTGCTCTATTTGCATCGCCCGACACAAATTTGCATCTGTTTATTGCTGATGGACAGCGGATTCTCCTTCTCTCCTCTCCCTGATTGTAACATTATCCATGATACAGGTGAAAATGGGACATGACACCTCATGAAAAAATATATTTCTGATGAATGATGAAAGTTGTTTGTTTCCCTCATTCCCTTTCTGTTTCCATGTTAACCAGATCAAGCCAACACGGGTGGTGATTAAAAACACGAACAGCAAAATAACAAAAACCTTTAAAAAAACGAATCAGCCGTCTATATTTGTGTTGCTATTAAGCTGTGCCGTTGTAGCTACAAATGAAGCGCATCAGCTGCAACCTTCAGTTAACAGATTTCCTGAAAGCTTTCCTTCAGCTGGTCGAGCCTGCTCAAAGCCTCCTCCTCCTTCTTTCTCCTTGCCAAAAAGAAATAAGAGCATCGACAGATCCTTCAAGTGAGGAGCGAGGCACGATCAAAAAGGGTAATTGGTATGTAGCCATGGATATCATCCAAGCAATCATCATCTTTTGGTGACTCCTGATGTTTCCTCTGTTGCCATGAACAGACCAATACAAGACATCTTACAATTTAGTCGTACATTGCTATGAAATTTACTGAGCACAGAAATATTGGAACGTTTCAATCCTGGTAGTCAGGTCAAAATATCAACTTTTGATTTTAATGACTTTCCTCTAACGTCAAGCTGAGGAGAAAATTGTTTGCATGTTTGCATAGCTGCTAATGTATCTGTATTAATGTATTTGTTCAACACAGTTATTGTGGGTTAATGAACGCTGCACAAACAGGACCTTAGTCTTGTCCTTTTTTTTCCATTTATTTTATTTTATGTTATCAGATGTATTCTGTCTATAAATAGACGTAGTATTCCAGAAAATTACTTGAATCATCTTCTCAAAAACCATTCACCACCTTGTTTGATTTTAAGCTTTTACTTAGAAGTCAATTTTTTTTCTTTTACAATTTTATCAAGTGCTTTTAGCAATTTCTTCTCCTCATATTTGTTGTAATACTCCCTGTTTTGCTGTGTCTTCCGTGAATATTAACTAGGTGACAGTGAGGATAAACTTTATGGTAATAGGAAGAATGTGCAGTATGTGTTGCTCAATGCTCAGAGAAAAATAAGCTAAAAATATCAATTTTCCCTTTTTTTCTTGAATTGATTGTTCCCAAACGACAAGCTTGTTGCAGATGCAGCTCGTATATGCCCTCACACCATTTATGTACAATGCCCCAGATGTCTTATTATATTTAGGGCAGTTCATAAGTCAGTGATTTGTTTCCAAGCTGCGAGTCGGTCTGCAGCAAGAGTATGTATATATATCCCTCCTGGGCATCCCTGCTCCATTAACCAAATAGAGAGGCAACGCTAGGTGTCTTCCTGAGGATAAAGTGAAATCAGGTGGTATTCAAAGCAGATTATCTTCCCCTGAGCAGCGGTTCACCTCACTTACCTAAAGCGCTCAGATGTCTGATTCTGTAGTGGGAGCAGAGATCTACTGTGCTGGAGATTAGGAAATTCTTCATCGTTAATGCACCAGGGAGCTTTAAGGGGAGGTAAGGCAGGGATGTTCCTGCTCACCGCTGCTTTTCTTCGCAGACTATTTCGTCATGTCTGAGAGCGTCTGTACTCTGTGCAGCACAATATACTGGTGCAGGTATAGAGCTGCAGTAGCTTTGGGTTCATTCAGAGAGATTCACTCCTGGTGTTTCCATTCATCCCTGTAATACAGTATGAAATGAAATACACAGGATCCTAGAGTGCAGCATTTAGTTCAGCTTGCTTCCTTGAAAAGTATCTTCATTTTTTGTTGGGAAACAGCCAAAGTAAAAATGTCGCCACAATGAACAGGTTACCACAGAAGGACAAAGAATGAAGTGAGTTCTTTGCTTACCTAACAAAGTAATATTCGTGTTCTAGTTTCAAGTTTTTTCATGCTCATTCCATCTATATCTGTAAGCACATATACAGTGGAATGAAATAGCATTTCTCTAAAACCAGTGCAAGTGCAGTAGAATAAAAATAGATTAAAATAATAAGATAATGATGATAAAAAAGACACTGAGCAGCAGTGCAATAAAGTGCTATGTTCATATAAGCTAAAAAATGGGCAAATAATTTATGTTTTTGTACAGGTTGCACAGAGTTCAGCAGTCGTATGGCCTGTGGCTGCTTTTGATTTTATGCAGCAATATCTCCTGCCCGACAGTAGATTAGTGACACACAACCTTTTGAATTGATTATTTTTCACAAGTCTCTGTCCATTCAAATCACTGGACAAACATTACTGGTTCTAAATGAAGAGAAATTAGTCAAATATAATAAAATGTCTACATAGTTTCACACATAGCAGGACTTATTATTGCACAATTGGCCAACTGGTGCTTTCCATTTTGTCCATGGTTCTATAAATGATGTCCCATTTCTTGTGCAACCTACTTTAAAGTTTCAAGAACAAATATGTGTGTGGGAATTCACAGTGATGGTACGCTGAATCCTCTGTAGACTGTTCCATTTCCAGAGAATGTAGAGGTACAGCCCACTTTGGGGCCCAGCATGAACGGGTCAATGAGAGACCCATTAGTACCATTTAATATCTAATCAATAGGTTAAAAAGCAAATCTGCTGGCTACAGCCACAGCAACCTTTGTACAGTCGCTTGATTCTAATTGGAATGAACAAATTAAGTCGTTTGTGAGCACAAGGTACAAATTTGAAGGGACAAATGACTGGTTTCTGCTCTTAAATGTATTCAAAAACGAAGTCCTGATTCCTGCTCAGCTCTGCAGCTTTGATAGAGTCGACAACAGGTAATTAAAGTCAATCCATTTTGGTTTGGTGGTGCGAAGGGTGACTGTGATTCAGTGCTTCACACAAGAAACACTGCCAGCTGATACATGGTAATAGAAGCACTTTGAAATGTAGGTCTTCATATTTATAATTAATATATTAATAATTGATATTGTCCGCAGGGTAGATCAGGGACCAGCTCAGTGTCTCTGTCAGTGTTGTCTCCCATAATGCATTCTGATTCACCACTTTTGCATGCTGGGCTGATTGCATGGTGTGTCCTCTCAGACCTGGTCCGCAGTTTGACAAGCTGTCAATGTCAGTGGAGTGGAAGCATGTCTCTGATGGCTGTACCTGTCTGTCAGTGTGTGTGTGCGTGTGTGTGTGTGTGTGTGTGAGAGAGAGAGAGAGAGAGAGAGAGAGCAAGTCTGAGAAAAGCTAACTTTGAAATGTTGTTTCTTGTGGTTTTTGTCAGCGCTACCCTTGAATACTGTTTGGTAGTGCTATTATCTGTTTAAGTGTTTAAGATGCTAGGAAAATTGTTGTTTTGTTATTTTGCACTTATTTTTTTTGCAATTACCCAGTGACAGTCAGAATAGCAGGGTTTTTGAAAGTATAAAATATAAGTTATTATATAACATAATAATAACATAATTTGGAGAGGGGGGGGATTTTTTTTTCTCATAGTAATTTACAGTTTGTTGCAACATATTGTACTTGATTGCAAGTAAACCAGTTAACTGGTGCCCTGATTTTAAATGAATTCATATGTAGACCGTTCCTTGTCTGGTTTGTGGTTGATCTCATTGTGGCTGAGTCTCTTGAATGATGTGAAAAAGTATTAAATGTTCCTTCCAATTTACAAGGTCTTTTTCTGCTTATGAAATTTTAATTTGGATTTCTAAAATTCTTTGCTGCCTTGACCAACATGACCATGAAAATAACTCTGTTTCAAGAGTGTGAATGAGAGTATACGTGTCCAGTCTGACTGAAAGTTGAAACAGGACATCCTCTGCAGGAGGATGAAACCAGTAGGAGAGTCAAGTGTTATGCATCTAATTTCCTGAATTACCTGAATGCGTTGGTGTTCTTTTCATAGTGTAGAACCTAGTTACACCCTAGCTGTTTTCATATAAATTTTATTTTTGTCTTTTCATTTAAAAATTAAACCATACTCACTGATTTATTCAAGATAAGATCCAATTCATATTTTATTTGTTGACTGATTTTTTTTTAATCTCACTGCATGCTTAGCACTGATCGTTTTTGACTTCTTTACATATTTTTAGCTGCTGTGCACATAAACAATTCCTACTTTGTTTTATGTATTCTTTCAATTATGGGATGATAAAAGAGTTGCAAGTGTCTATTGAGGATATTTTGTGAGCCTGCTATAAATTAGCATCAGGGAAGCCAACTTGTGTGTCACCACGCTGTTTTCATTTAGTGGGCTATTTACAAAGACTACACATGTAAATGAGTGCAGCTGCAGATCTATTGTGCAGCTAAATACGGCCTGACGCAGGGCCGTGCTGACATGTGTTCTGCATGTGTGCAGGAAGTAGAGCACAGAATAAACCGTGTTCTGCTGCTGAACTTTGAACATTGGTTGAAGAGACACTGCAAATTGTCAGCTGTATCTGAGGAAATATGACTTAAATAGTTTAATGTAAACAGATCTAAAAAATGAAAAATCACTTCTGGTAAAAATAATTTAACTATTTATTATGTACTATGGGCTCCTTCAATCATATTGCACTGAACTGGTGCTGCTGGGAGCTTTTGGAAGCCAGGATAGAAAGAATACAATTTTTTTTTCAAAATTTGAGCAAAAGTACAATTCTGTTGCAGAAACAGACTCACACATTGCTCCTCTCACCAGCTTCTGTGGAAACTTAGGTCAAATGTCAAGCATTGTACAGTTTTGCTAAGTTCATAACAGTCAGAAAAGTTTGTGAAGACTGAGGACGCTTCAGATTAACTTAATGATTCCACAATTGGTTATGAATATCTTTATTGACTCTTCTGCAAATGAGGCCCTCACATCTAAGCACCATGTGAGTCTTTTGTTGAGTCAAGCATCTTTCAAGGAGGTGGCAGTAAAAAGAGAGAGTTGACAAGCAAAAAAAAATCAATCTAGGCATTTCCACATCACAGACGCTCTTGAGACAGCAACTTAACACACTGAGTGTCTGATGAAGATTCTGATGAGGGCCCAGATGGCCCAGCAGAATGCTTCTCATCACCGATGCCCTCACTGCTGAAGCATTCTGTCCTGCTCCTTATTACCTTGTGATAAAATGCCATCTTTGTTCTTGCATTGTTGTCAGAACATCTCACTTCTGCAAACTCTGCACTCTTCCTCATTTGCTGCATTAACAAAGTTTTTTTTCCACCTACATACTGCTCCTGGGGAAATTCATCAAAAACAACAAACTGCTTAACTTGCAGTATTTCAGTTTTGACTTTGACATCACAGATGTTTTATAGGGAAATTTACAAAGAAATCAGAAAACATAAAATCTGTTGAAGTTAAGTAGCATGATTAGCTGGTAGCTGATCTGACCCACTTCTTCTTGTAGGGAGGGACTGGAAAACGAGAGTAGATTAAAACTCCACCAGATTTTGTGTTGTGTTCAGAAACACGTGTGGTATAATTTCCATGGAAGGAGACAATGGCAATGACATCTGAGAGGAGCAAGGTTAGATTTCCAGAGCAGGCAGCAGAGGCAGGGGATTGAATGGTGTATTGCTTGCTAGCACAAGGTAATTCAAGAAGCTTGCTTGGTTTGTTTGGTTGCAGCATCAGCTTAGCAAAACGAGCTTAGCTAGGCTAGTTAGCTTGGCTCGTTAACCTGGCTGGTTTGCTTAGTTATGCTAGAGCTATGTCTCTGACATTTTCATGGCCATAGGTGATGGGGCAAACAAGGCTTTCTGAACAACTGAATCAATATGAAGGGAGAACTTGACACAGCCAAAATGGTGACATCTACTGGCCAAATGGACGGATTAAAACTGAGAGCATGATGAAACACATCGGAACACAGGATAAGGATGTTTTTATGGTAACTAACATTTATTCTCATTATTGATTAACCTTGCTGATGTTTTTTTTAATGATGAATTGATTGATCATTTAGTCTATAAAATACCAAAATATCTGAAAAATGCTCACCATAATTTCAGCAGTCCAAAACCCAAAGACGCTTCATTTACTTTCATGAATGACAAAGAAAAGCAGCAAATCCTGACATTTAAGAAGCTGGTAACAACACATGTTTGACATGCTTGAAAATGACTGAAATGATCAATTTTCAGAATCTGTGGCCTTTTATTTTCTTTCAATCGATGAATCGACTAACAACATTCCAGAACATATTATGTGTGAAAGGGAACAAAATGAGTTAATTCAGGTCCCAGTGGAGGTAATAGCAATAATAAAACTGAGAAAAGAAGGCAAGCAATAATACACCCCTATAATGATAATAGTAAATAAAAATATACATTTGAGTACAACAACATACAAGTGTTCTTACTGCATATATTACTGTTATTTTGTTCAATAAAGCTTGATTTATGAAGAAAAAACACAGGCAGCATGTTTTTCAGACACTGTGTCCTAATTTGTATGTGTGCCATTTGTGGTTGGACAGCTGAGCAGGCCATGTCATCCAGATAAAGCTTCCTGTCAAGCCAGTAGGGCCAGCCACTGTAGTTTATCTGAAGCAGATACGAGGTGCACTCACTTGTGAAGCTCATACTGTAATAATTAAAAGTTAATTACTGAGGTTCAGATTAAGGGTGTGTATTATTATTGATATTAATATTGAATATATATTACTACAATCAACATTAAAACAGGCTTTATGTTAGAGCATTTGTATTGGATTGCATTAGATTGTACAGGTGTGTCTCCAAAAATGTCCCCTCAGTGTAGATATAAAGGCAGGGTCAAGCTGCAGAGTAGCTTCCCTTTGCATGGGTGAGAGCAGGATTCAGGGACTGTTTATAGGTGCGTTAGGCCAGAGAATGGCGTGGAAAGGTTTTCTGATGCAACTTGTAACCAGTGCTGTGGCCTCTCACAGGGCGTAGTAAATTTATGACAGCACAGAGTGATACCCACGTACATAGGAATGCTCTCCGAGCTTTTGTCACATATCACCATGTGTGCTGATAAATGCAAATGAATGAAAAAAGATCTCTCTATAGTGATTTAATTTCGATGTATGTTTCAAGAACCAGGAGCTAGGGTGGGTATCGAATTGCTTCAATGCAGAGTATTGAAAAATGCCTTGTCCCTTGGTGCCAAATTTCGATCTCGAAGGAGTAAATCTCAAGTGTCAGTGCCCCGAAATACACATGACGTTGGCATGGTGGATGGTTGTCAGACCAAGGCTAGCTGCTCTTTGGATAAGGCAGACTAGACACTACAGTGCTGCCACACCGTTTGTGATTTATCTTCCTTTTGACAGTTATTTTTATATAGTCATATACTTTACAGATATTCCATTAGTTTCTTCATTTTAGTGCTGTTGTCCAGGGTGAGTAAAACAGTTTCTCCGACTGCTCCCAGGCCTTTGAACAGCTTCCTCTTTTGAAGTGATTTTATATAATTGGCATTGAAAAAAGTAATATTCAGGAACCACAACTGAAGTCTGTGTATCTGCACTGGTATAAAAAAATCTTTGAACGATACCCAGCCCTACCAGGAACAGTTGTTGGTTTTGTGATGAATCTCTTAAAAAGCCCTCAAGGTTTGTTCGAAAGAGAAAAAACATGTTAAATATCACGGGCTACTGGGGCCATGCAGTAAGTGTCTTTGTATTCTGTTGCGGAAGGCCAGCCACTGTTTTTGTTTCTGCTCTGCAACCACTCCTCTGTTTTCTGCATGTTTCATTATCTAAATATTTTGTGAGCAAGGGCCTTATATTAGTTGGTATAATCAGGGATCCACCAGAGGGTTAGCTCTCACCTCTTGTTCTCCTTGTTCTACTGGTGTTTAAATATGTATGAGGCATCTGTCTATGTTGGGAATCATTTTTTCTCCCTCTGCTTCACCAAGGCGCAGTTTGCAGTTCTTCACATTGGAACCATTTATCAGCTGGAAGGTGTAATTCAAGCAGGCGAGCTCCAAGCGTGCATCTGAGAATTATTTATCGTCAGCGGGACTGTAGTTGGTGGCCAATGAAGTCAAGCATGTCGGCATTTCCGTCTGAGCGATACCTGCTCTCATCCGCAAGGTCAAGTGCTAGCTTCGTGCAAAGTGTCTGTTTTTCAACGGGATGTGTTTGTGTGACATTTCCATTGTTTTTTTCCTATGGTTGTATCACAATGATAATGATAAGGTTTTGTATGAAAACCTTATCATTTGATGAGGCTATAAGGAAATATAGTGAAATGACATGAAATGCGAGACTAAATACATAAATGAAAATGTGTTTAATAAATGTGTTTCCCTTCGTGTGTGTGTGTTTCTAGTTCAACTAGATGTGAAGAATTGAGGAGTCGAGGAGAGTGTTTATTGACATATGGGATGTGTGTATTTTTGGGTTGAACATCTCTAAATCTCCAATCTCTAAAATCTTTATACTAGTCAAATTCATGTCGTCTGTTTTTACCTTCACATTGGTTGGTAATTAAAGATGCGCAGATTGATTGTCTGGTGACTTGAATCTGATGATTTTCAGCTTGATTAGCTGTGACCAGTACCCGAATGATCAGTCTCAGATATAGCAGATTCTGTGCCAATTAATATGCCTGCTCCGCACCAAGATGCACCTCATGCTCGTGATAACTGACTATTGTCACAGCCACCTTGTAGTAAAAGACATTTTACAAATTGTGAAAAAAAAATTAAAAATTGGATTATTCAAATAAACGCAAAGTATGAAAGGTACTACAGGTACATAAAGGCTACTGGAGTTCAAGAGCCCTTGAGAACATTGCAAAAAAGTTCTATCAGTAATCATTCCTTCTTATTATACTGACTATTTAGAGATAGGTTCCTTTGCACTTCAAATTTAAGTGATGAGGGACAAATTCTACAGCCCACGTTCTGTGTAAAAATGCCTTCCTAAGTTTATCTGAGGCTAGTATGAAGCTTCAGCAGTCTGAGTCAGAAACATCGGTCAAGTATCTTGTACCTTGCATCAAGTCTTTTTAGTACAGATTTTTTTCTTTGTATTCTTCTTCCACCACAGCTCAGCATGGAAACCCTGCCTGTGGAAACAAACAGACTTTAACTTTGGAAGACATCCTGTTTGATCAACTGCTAAAGCCTAATATTAACCTCAGATAAACTTTGCAGTACATTTTTGTACAGAAAGGGGACTGTGGATTTTATTCCCTGTCACTTACGTTAAAAGCATGTGAGCATCTGTTACCAGCCAGTATGAACAGGAGGAATGAGGAGGAGGAGGAGGTTTTCTAAGTATGGACAGACTTCAAAAAATTAAACGTTGCCCATAATTCAATCTATCACCCAACCTGATGTTTCACCTAAGGATGCAATCCTGTCTGATGGCTGGTAGCTGTGTTTAATCAGGTGCAGAAGAGGGCAGAAAATATGCATGTGCTGTTTTCACTGATGAGCACACCTTCAACTAGACAGATGGAACAGTAGTGTTTAGTGAAACTGAAGTCTGCAAACATACAAATCTATTCAAATCTATGCAGAAAATCATTATACAGACAAGTATGCAAAGAAAGTATTCACCTTAAGAAGTACTGGTGTTCATACGTGGTGATTACTAGGTGACTTCAGTCACATTGATGTTTGGTGTGGCTGCTCAGTGTGGCCTGGGCCTTGGTTTACATTCCAAACATAAGAGTGGATGTGTCTTATCTGAAGGTAATGTCTCTTAAATGGCTATTGAAAATGATAACATGTCTTTGATGGCTGCAGTGGACATACCATTTCTGCTTTATTTCACTATGTTTAATAGGCCTTTTACGATAGGTCAGAAAATAGATTTTGAACTGGGAGTTAGAACAGAGTCCTTTCTACTTTAAGAAGTGAGTGGGGAAATAAGTAAGCATTGTACTGCCCCAGAGCTCATAATGGGCAAAATGTGTCTGCAGGGGTTTGGTGTGGTTATTGGTCAGTTGCAGTAAATCAGGGATAATTTTACAGGCAGCTGAGCTGGAGCTGAGAGGTCTGGCTTTTAGAAGTCGCTGCATTGAAAGGCATACAGATGCTGCAAGGGTAACATTTTGACCTACCACCGAGGAGACCTGTGCTTCTGAGAAAATAAGAGAAATGCTCATGTCTGAAAACCAGCCATTGAAATGAAGAAACGCCTCAAATCCTCTTCTAAATTTGTATCTCTCTTTTTTTCCATGTTTGTGTTTGCCAGAATGTATCATCATATTGTCAGAATACTGTGACAAAAATCACTGGTATGACACATTCATGGTTCATTATCTTGGAGTCAAAATATTAACAGTTGTGACTCTGACTAGTCTTGTCTTCTCTCTTTCTTCAGTTTGGAAAGTTAGATCAGGTAGCATGTTGAAATAGAGAGTGCATTATTTCTCTGGATGTCTCAAGAGAGCTTTTGTTAGTTGGAGGACATTGGAAGTTGGACATTGACTAAATGAGGAATTAACTCAGTGTTTTTTTCCATCGCCATTATGTATTTCTCTTTTATTTGAAGTTATTTAGAGCCTCTGTGTGTGTGTACTGAAATGTAAGCTGACATCAGGTTCAAGGCGTTTCCTTTCATCCCATTGTCTCCTGCCTTTCTTCAGCACATCTGCCTCAGAAATATGGAAATCATGAACAGTGTGCTAGGGTTTCTTTTTCTAAACTTGAGTCTGCAGAAAGGCTTTAAAGTTTAGAGGAAATTTGACATCATCATCATTCTGAATTGTTGCTGTTTTTAAGAGGCACTACGTACGAGAGATTCAATAAGATATATATTTTTTCACTTTCAACAACCAGTGAGATAATACTTACCACATCTAGTCATCCCTTGCCCTAGAAGTAGGTGACATTGCATTTTTTTAGGCTGTTCACATCACATATATTTGCAGGGCTGTTTCTAGCTTCATGGGGGCCCTATGCAAGATGCTGTTTGGGGGCCCCTAGTTTGTCAAACTATGATGGAGAGATTCCTAACCCTTTGGATGGTTTGTCAATTACAATAAGAATAGATGAACCTAATGTAAACATTTAACTATGCAAACATGGCTTAGTTTAGAATATGTTCTGCTATAAAAGAATACATATCATCTAGAAGTACAAATTTAACTTTGCAAAACAGTACAAGTTGACTTCCCTTGTGGGATAGTAAATTTTCAGTTGATGAAAAAGATTTTCTTGTGTTTTTGTCTTCATCATATTTTGCAGACCGTCTTAATCTGTGCTTTTTAACTTTTGAGATATACAAAGCACTTCCATATAATTGAAGTTGTGTGTTTTTGGTTGCACTTATTGATAATGACCGTTGTCGTTGTTAACTCCAGTAAAATACTACATCCTGAAGTCTGTTTTAGTCCCTCCACTGTGGGCTCTGCTCTGAAGTTATGCTGTTGTCCACTCTGTGTGTGGAATAGCTCAGCTTTGCCCTCATGTAAACAGGCAGTGACACAGTGAGCAGAGGCAGAGAGGTGCAGACTGAATGACTGTTTATTTCTGCTTTGTGATGGGCTGTTAGATCTATCTGTATGGAGTTAAAATGTCCAAAGCTTATCGTTGTTATCAACATAAATTTTAGCGTGTTCCCCCATCGAGATTGTTTTGTCACCCAGCTCTATTAGACATGTTGCCCAGGCCAGCTTTGCCTTTTTTTAAGCACAGATATTGCAGCAAGTGTTTTCTGTGTTGAGTTTTGAAACGTGTAACCACACAGCGATCGATTTCAGCCCGTTGTCCTGACTTACTGTGACTAGAACAATCTGCAGGAGTGACATAGTCTTCCTCTTTTTTTTCCAGACTCTAGTGTTTCCAAGCTGATACCCCCTCCAGGCAAGGATATATTTCCAAGAGGTGGCTGATTGATGCCCTATGACCTAGGCCGCAAATGTCTTGCGAATGTGCAGGGACAGGCTGGATGAACAGCCAAATGTATGCGCTTCAGTTCAGTTCAGACTTATACCATCAGTTCAGCAACAACTCTAATTCAAATCAAGCCAAATCAATTCAAATCACACGTCATCTTCAATTCAAGTTCAAGACAATTCAAGTGAAGTCATACAATAAGCTTCAATTCAAATGCAGTTCCAGAGATATTCAGTCGAGTTACACATTAGCTTTAACTCGAAGTCATTTCAAGGTACATCAATTCAATTTAGATTTAAACATCAAATAATTACAATGACAGCATTCAGTTGATCAGCGAGTGATCTGACTGAGAACATTCAATTTAGCATTCAGCAGCAATTTATCCTTCTTTTAGCAATTTACCATCAAATAGTTAAACTAAGTGTTCAGCCTGTCCCAAGATGTTTCACACCTTTAGACATGAGGCTGTTGCAGGTGGCTTTCAGAGAACAGAGCTTCACCCATGTTGGTCCGATTATAGAGTGTACGATCTGTTGTTATCTAAGGCCTAACAAATCTTATGCTATGCACATCCAACATCTCTGTATAAAAAGAAAAAGGCCTCAACAAAAATATCCCTCTTGAACAAGAACACTCAAACAGGAAAAGCGATGTGTTAAGAACTACAGAACAAAAAGAGAAACCCAGAGCCCAGAGCAGAAGAAGATGTAGACCTCCACTTCCTTCTGTGTCTCCTTTTAACACAAGACGGTGGTGTCAGAGAGGCAGGACGCTGCGGTCAAATGTGAGCTGCAGCTGCTGTGGCAACTGCTGCTGTCTGCAAGAAGTGCAAACTGTCTTAGTTGGAAACAGAGTTCTTAGAAGCAGATTCTTTTGTCATCCACGAAGGGTTGGGATTTGATTGTGGATACCTGAAGACGTTTCACCTCTCATCCAAGGGGCTTTGTCCGAACTGCAGAAGCCCCTTGGAGGAGAGGCTAACTGAAGAAGAACTAAAGAAGCAACTTGGATGAGAGGCAAAATGTCTTCAAGTATTTACAACCAAGTCCAGCTGTTGAGCTGAGAATCTTCACAGACATTCCTTTTGTTCTTCATTGTTTGATTATTGTCATCTTTGTGTATCAAAATTCAATTCAAGCTTCAAGGCCTGAGCCTTGGCCATATCTCATGCAGAACCGTACTCCAAGTTACTCTCACCCAGATGCTCCTCGGGTAGAAAAATCTGGCACCGATTGATTTAATGTGAATCGGCACCTTTACCCTACTTGGCATTCATAGTTCTACTACTCATAATGCCCTAATGCATGACTACTGACATAATTGTGTGTCTCTGTAGGAAAACTTATGTCTCCTAATCCTCCCGAAAGCAAAAGTAATCTCACTACAATCAGCCAGTTAAGTGAATCTGAATGGAGGCACTGTGACGTCACATTTCATGTCATTCACATCCTCACACTGTTATGGGGTCTAATGGGGTCAGGGACAATTTGTTTTTCACTCAAATCAAAAACTACAAAATAACGTTGCACAAAATTCACACTGCAAAACACATGCTCTTAAAACAGCTCAAAACAGTAGATTCAGATTGCAGAGAAAGGATTGGAGCTGTTAAACCTTGAAGGAATTTGATTGTATTTTACTAATACAGAAGCTTACTTATTGGTGGGAGGACTGCAGCAGGAGAATGTGAAATGTAAAACCTTTAACAGGACAGTCACTATTAATATGCAAGTCATCTAAAACTCTGTCAGAGCAGACTCAGTCTGGCCCAAAAATCCTGGGTGTCATCACTGACAGTGATTTAACCCCCAGGAGTCTGAGGGTATTTTCAGGCACCCTCATGATTTTAACATGCTGTATTGTTATATTGTTGTCAGGTTGAACAAATGTAAGCAGTGTTTTTAAACTCAACATGACTTTTTTTCTACTTAGCACAAGCTCAGTAATATCTAAGAGGTTTCTCGACTGGACTTTTTAAAAAAAGTAACCTTACTTTACCTTATCCATGTGACAACCCTTTCTGGTCACTTGAGGTGATTATGTTAAGTATCGGGCACAGACACTTTCATCTGCTCCATTGATTTCGACAGTTAAATGGCCATATACAAATGTTTGTCTTGTCTTAGTTTTTACTGTGCTGTGCTGTGTTGTTAGCCTAATATAGCTCAACATCAATATGGCCAGTTAATAATCTCAATAAGACGTAGCATTGGGACAATGACTTCACATAGAAGTAGACAACTTATGATGGGCTGTGAGAAAAAGTCAGACTTCGCAAAGCTTACAGTGTCTTCACTATTCCAATGACAGTGTTTATATGCTGACACACAACATTTACTCACCCTGTTCATCTTCATCTGGGTCAAGTCGTAGCTCAGAATGACAGTGTTCCTCATCAGGGTCAATCTCTGGCTCTGAGGCGCTGTCATCATCGCTCCAAATGCCCTCCAAGACGAACTTTCACACTTCCAGTGTTCATGCATGCCATTTTGTCATGTTCACCATGTGTGTTCTCCAGCATTACTGAAACTAATTGGAATAGAGTTGGGTTGTTCTGCACTGTCCGCTGTGTATATTTCCCTCATTTAGAGACTTTTCATATGATAATTTGTTTTTTCATTAGATTTATTTAAAAGAAAACACATTGAGGATTCTGCCAATGCTATTATGGTGTTTATATATCAACAGGGCATGAAGGATTTTCAAGGACTACATCAGTAAATCTGCATTATTCCACCCACAAAATACTGCAAGTCAGACCATATCTGGCTCTGCGTGATGTATAGAAAGTGAGTAATGTGTTGGTGTTGTCTGGACTATTGCAATGCTCTTTTAACTGGATTACGTAAAAGATCTGTGAACAGACTTCAGTTTCAACAAAAACAATTAAGAGAGCACATTTCACCACGTTTAGCACCTGACCATTGGCTTCCTTTCTCTTTTAGAATTGATTTTAAATTTCACTAGTTGATCAGGCTCTGAGTGATTTACCACCTTTATACTTAGTCAACTGTCTCTACCTCTACAGAGGAATAATCTGGTATAAGATAATATAAGATAAATTCACAATTTATACAAAGTATACTCTTATACAAAGCCGCTCTTAGCCACTGCCTTAAGTCAACAGACACAGCAGCATTAAATGTCAGGATCATATGATTTTGAGTCTGTATGTCTATATGCTATATGAAACATATAATCTGTATAAATCTCTAAATATATATGTATAAATACTAATAAAAGAGAACTATATACGCTGTCTCTCTAAATGAAGCCAATGCAACTGCAGTTCCTTGAATGGCCACTTGAGGCTGACTCCAAAAGCAAGTCAATTCCCATTGATCTCCATAGTTCTAGAATAGTTAGAAACTCCATCATTATCATTATTATTGTTGTTGTTTGTTGTTTCCCCCTTAATGACAACTGTACTGGGGTGATTTTTTTTATATAACTCACTTGTTTAAATTTTATCAAGCCTTAAAATTGTGCATAATTAAGGCTAGTTTGATTGACAGCTGTCTGCTGGCTGTCTGCTCCAAAGACTGAGCTCATTCAGTCACTGAACTTGATCTCTCTGCTGTGTTTGTGGTGTTTTTGCCTTAACCACTTAACCTAATTCAAGTAAAGTATTCAAGTATCTGTCAACATTAAAAAAAAGAAGTATTTCTATTTCATGAGTGAACATTTAAACAGAACTCCAAACACATACTGATGATCCCTCAAACTGGTATTAGAGACCGAACCTCATTTAACACAGCTGATTAATATCCACAAGTGTTTTTGTTGTTGTTGTTGTTGTTTTTGTTTTGTTTTTGTTGTTGTTGCTGTTTTGTTATTTTAGGAAAACGCTGTGCTGGTAACTCGTGCATTTTGTAGTAATGCAGCCTCCTCCTCCTCCTCATCGTTTCTTCTTCACCAGGAGTCTGAATGTATCTGAAGTGTACTGTAGCATAAAAGGACTGATGCTTATTTTGAAGTTCAGCATTCTGAAGTGCAGTTTGACAACAGCAGCTCTTCTGTTCCCTTAAATGACTCAGCCTCAGAGCCAATTTTAGAAACATTCCTCGGGTGACATTTCAGGCACCAACAGACAAAGTGATGAAAGTGTATTTCTCATCCAAACAACAATTATAATACATTTTTACAGCAAAACCATTAATTGTACGTCAGTTTTCTACCACCTATCTGAATTTCAGCATTTTCTGCTGTGTGAGTGTGTGTGTGTGTGTGTGTGTGTGTGTAAAAGCCCAATGGTGCATAACACTGATGAAGCAGCCAGAGAGATAATCAAATAATTATAAATGAGAAATGTTATGCTTTCTTTTGCTTCCCTTTGAAAATTGCATTGCCTCATTTTTTCCATGACAAATGTAGATTAAATTCTATCCAAGGCTACAGGTTGTTTCATGTATATTTAGCTTTGATTATGCTGAGAACGGCATATGAGTTTTCAGTCCAATTTCCTGCACAGACATGAGGCACTGTTTTGATTTGTATTCAAACTCTTATTACGTTGGAGCAAAAAAGGAGTATTTCTAAATAGTGTGCCCACGGTTGACATTTGCACCTGACACAGAGAACACTGAGGACAGATGGGTATCTCAGAAGTGTATTTGCCAACTGAGAATCTGGACTTGGCCAACAAGAGGAAATGAGAAGCTGCAAGTTATAGCAGCTCTACAAACACAACACCAGTATAATCCTCTCTGGGTTAATTTAGTATTTAATGGGGGTGGCGAGTTGGGCAGTTTATTTAACCTCTTGATGCAAATTGCATCGAAGTACTTTTCTCAAAACAAAAAGCATCTTAGAAAATGTATAGACACTTCTGAGTAGCATTACCTGTCCTTAAAAGAATGTCATGCCTGAGTGATTGTACCATAAGAATGAAAAAAGGGAGTGAAAGAAGCCTCAGTTGAACTTAAAAAAAAAACTATGAAAATTCATTCCTCCTGCAAAATATGTTTTACTAGTACAACTATTACTATTAATAACAGCAATAGTAGCGAAAATAATAGTGAACATTTTGTACAATAAAATTGATGAATCCAGAAAACATTTTACTGTAGCTCACATTTCTTAATAATAGTACATACTATATAACATATATATTTTTTCATGATATATTTATATTTGTCAGTTAAGTTGTAAGTATCTCGTACAAAAATGACTATTTTAATTATTCTAATCATTGCATTGCATGTTTTCTACATTGTTTGCTACGTTGTACTGGAAAACTTGACTTGTTCTCTAGAATGAAGCTCAAATCAATTTTGTGTGACTGTAAGAAAGCAAACAATGTGTTTGTGTGTAAATAATGAATGATGCTTTCAATGTTTTTTTCCTAGTATATGGTCTGTCAGGTTAGCCTGCTGTTAGTATGTTTAGCTGTTTGCAAGTACACAGATCCTTTACTTGAGTGAAAGTACTACTACTACACAGAAAATATCCCAGTATGATTTAATGTGCTGCATTCAAAACATTACCTGAGTCAAGCTATGTTTTAGCAACAAAATCTACCTAAAGTAGTGAGTAATAATGAAATAGTCCCTGTCAGTGTTTACGATTATATATGAGGTTTTGGATTTATATTATGGCCACATTCATTCACATGTTGCATTTTAGTGCTGTAGATGTTCAGGGTTGAGCTCTTTGTAAATACTCTATATACAGTGCATCATATTCTATAAGATAATCAGTTGTTTGTAGCCCCATTATCCTGTGGGAAAAAAAATCATGACTCAGAAAAACAGCCATGTTTGTGTGTGTGTGAAAATGCATTTTAAAGTTAATCCGAGAGGGTTTTTAAATAGTTTATTTAGCTTTAGAAGTAGGAGTATTTTCTCAACCCATAAAGGAGATACAATGCACATACATGGTTTTCACTGGACAGGAAGGGTATGAAATTGTAACTAAAGCTGTCAGACAAATGTAATGGAGTAAAAAGTTCAATATTTGCCTCTGAGTTGGAGAATGCGTTCTGATGAAAATGAAATGAAGGAAAAGAGAGACAAAAACAGAGGGCTATCAGCAGTGTTTTAATAAAAAGGGCATTATATGGGAGGACTGTGTGAAGAGCAGTCACGTTTCCCTGTCTCATCATTTTTAGAAAATAAAATTAACAATATAAAACAATGAAAACAATTGTCCAATTTAAATTAAATCCTTCTCATGTTGATACTTCTTTTCAATAGCCATGTTTTCCTCCAGGAATGGATTATGCTCCCGGTACCACTCTGATGTGTATTTGCTTTGTAATAACTCTCAGTGTATGTTTGCCGCCGCCGTGACAGTTCCACCTGATCATCAATCCAAGCAAAGAAATCTCTGGTCTTACTTTTTGCTATTGCTGTTGCCGGCCAGTGGCCCAATGTATGTGAATGGTTCTGTGACATGCGTTTTCAGGCTTCTTAGTATGGACTATTTCTGAGATGGTGCTGAATTGCTAAACTGGACAGACATCATTTTAGTTTTAAAATGAAAATGCATTAATGTGGACTCAAGCTACGGTTACATTAGAGAATGTTCTCATTTCACAGGCAGATAGGACAAGCTGCTGCTCATTTCTAAATGTCCAAAGATTGATTAAGGTGATTAAGTATTAATGGGATGTGCTTAAAAGTGTAAACGTGTGCTATCTGCTTCTGTTAGCTGTCAGTCAGTGAACCAGGCTGGAAAACAAAAAAAAAACAAAAACAACAACAACAACAACAAAACATTTCTAACTAAGTGAACTTGGATCAGATAACAGCCATAATTTCGTAGTTTGACTATATTCACAAACTGAATGTTGATTAAGCTCGACAGTCACAGCCAGCTTCATTCATTATGGGGTCAGTCACAGGAACAGTGGGGCACAGGGAGGTCATGGTAACAGAGCACTTTATGTCTGAAGGGGGTGATTGTCATAAGGGTGCACCCTTGATCAAACCCTGATGATGATATAAGTGGGGACAGTAAATATGAGATTAACACCAGGCTTCCAAGCTGTACAAATGAACAATAATACAAGATATGATATGAGCTGAGCTTAGTTCAGGATATAAACTGGGTTTAGGATTCAAGCTTTGGGGGCACATTTACCAAAGCCCTTGTAGTTAGAATGCACATATTTGATGACTTAACATAAAAAAAATCTGCAATGTACTTGAGGGCTTTGCTACACAGTGCCTTCTAAGTATCAAAACATATTTTTAATAATTAATACCAGCAGGGGTCAGCGTCATGAAGTTTAAATTGCAATAATGTGAGAGGCCTTGTTTCCCTCATCGGATTGTCTTGACCTTCCTTCATGAACACACAACACGGTATTGCCAGCCTTATAAGTCTGAGTCTGATTGTTGTCTAAGTCTGATGGCGCCTGGATTTCAAGAGATGAAAACAGAGAACTGGGATATGAAAGCATATTAACATTTTAATTTCTTGGGAATCCATGACCGTAATACAGTGCAGCCTGGGGTGGCTAACAGTTTTCTCAGGCTGTGACAGCGTGCTGATGACAGGCTCTGCTCAAAGGCCAATAACAGTGCAGGGTTGAGCTACTTTTTCTGGTGCACAAGTGTTGTAACCTTAACCACAGTGCAGACGATAAAAACGGAGTGGTGAGAAGGTCATCAAGGACCCAGCTGCATGTCCGGGTCTCCATTATCATACTTTATTAGAAGTGATACCTTCCGCTCTTTCAATTATATAGGGAAAAGATTAGGACTTTTTCATTAACCTCCTGTCTCTCTTACAGAGAAGAAGCTTTGGAGCGGTCACACGAAATTACAAAAATTATCCCTGATAGCCGTCTTGCACAATTTTTACTGGGAGCTGCAAATCCCGTTTTCAGCTGCTGCTTATTATACTGCTAGATTGCCTCTGCCAATCATTATACCCTGGCCATTCCTTCAGTATTCATAAAACTGATCAGTCCTGATTTGAAACCACTCTCTACTATATTGTCTTTAATATTGTGACCTGGACAGTCGTATCTTTGGTGCTTGATAAATACACTGTGCTGCTTTAAGGTGCCATGCATGAAACGCACTCCCACCCACTACGGATCATTTTGTGAGCAGCTTCCGGTTCTGCTGTCACTCTGTGTTTACCTTAGTAATTTTCCTGTTACACAGCTTTCTGCTGGACCAGAGGCCAAATTTAGTTAACTGTAATTCAGAAAGTTGTCTAATCGGCTCAATCTCAATTATCTTTTTAAAATAAACGCTACAGCTCTAAAAAAATGATTTGGGATTGTTCATGTTAATATACAGCACCTGCAAGTATGATTGAAGTATCACTTAAGGTCACCATAGCTAATATGTCTTTTGGTGGTTGATATTTTATCTGAGCTCTTTTCACAACACATCTCCAACCTTGTTGATATCCACTGAGGAACAATACCCTTACAAAGGTATCCACTATCATCGTATTTCATGGCTGTAATGATAGATCATTATCCTGCCATTATCACCAGTTCAGTGGATGACAACATTTTGATAAGGGTCCACACGTACCCTGATGGTCTGTGGACGGTGGACCGCACATGAAAACTGCAGCGGGAGTAAAAACAGCTTTACAATGACATCAAATTATTTTATCACTGTTATCATAATTTACAGAGCTCTGTGGTCAAACACATTTTTTTCGCAGCGGCATTCAACTGAATATCAACTTGGCCACAGTCACAAGTTGGAAAAAAATGACAGAGAAAAACTTGAAATAAATTTGAACACAGCACAAAAAGTCCAAATAGCCTCAGAAAACGAGGCTATCAAATTACCGTCGAGCACTATCGCCATTGACACAGAACGCTCAAGTCAGACAGAATTATCTGGAACGGAACAATTGCAGCATTTTAAAAATGTCAAGCTACAGAAAATGATAAATATAATGGGGAAACAAATTAGCTGCATTTTACTATAAATGATAAGAAAACTTTCCTGCTTATGACTGCAAAGAATTAGTCATGTTTAATGTAAAGTAGGACAAGTAATATTTGCCATCCTTACAGTGTATATTTTTCATATTAATGTCCAGCTCTCAGTCGAGGTATTCTAGGACACTGTTAATGTGCTCTTAAATGCTTTTCTTTGTAGTGCGGGGATCCCATTTAGATTTAATGCAACTGACAAAACTGCAGCTTGCCCCCTTGTAGTGAACGTCTGTAATTATAATCAGGGTCCAAAATTCACACCCATCAAATGTGGGCAGATTTTCTGTTTGATGAGTAAATCTTCATCTGTCCATCACACTGGCAAGTAAATGTTTGTACCAAAACAGTCATGATAAAAACTACGCTGAGAGTCTTGACTGCGTTTTTGTGTCTTTACGAGTGTACTGCTTCTGTCCTCTGCTGTCTGTGATGGAGTTTGACACACACACACACACACACACACACACACCAGTGGTGCGTGGATCGGCTCTGACATCATCTGAATACGCATGTATGCATAAATCATCCACCCGTCACCCACCCAAACAAATTGCTTTCTCTGATTTAGAGACCTACACCCGCATGGACATTTCACTCCACCTCTAGGCTGTATTGCCTTTTAAATTATGTTGAGCAGCTTGAGCTTTCCAGCTGATTTCTTTATTGTGTGTTGTATTGATGTATGAATGTTTTCTTTAACGATTTACTTTAATGATTAGAGAAACTGCTTCCACTAAGTTTAAATGTTTCCCTGTGCACAGTAATGTCACAGCAGCAAATACGGTGGGACATTTAAGCAGCAAAAGTAGAAACTGCAGTTCTAACCTTCACAGGAGAGAGGAAACTCTCCAGAGGAAACAGAGTTAAACTTTTACTTTCTGAAATACATTTCTTTAGACAGCTCTGACAGAGCTCAGGATTTCTTCGGAGGATGGCTGCTTTACTTTAGACATTTTCACTGGATGACCTGGACTCTGTGTGTCTGACCTTTTAGATGTGTAGCAGAACAGAACATTAATTAGCATTAGATCCTTTTGCTGTGAAGGGGGATATATAAATATAATCAGTGAATTTACGCTGCTGTGCATCCACCCACAACCCATCAGACTGTTCATTTTTATCACCAGGCTGCCCGATGCACGGGTAACTGTGATCCATGCATCACTAACACACACACACACACACACACACACACACACACACACACACACACACACTACCATATGTGTTGTTACGCACATTTAAACAATGACACAACTATTTATCCAATAGGACATCAGCTACTCTGCTGAACTATCTCTTGCAGGCAGTCTGCTGCTAACAGTAGAGAGTGACGATTCTGATGTCGACGTTTAAGTTAAATTAAAATAACCTTTAAATGTACTTTTATGTTTGATCCTCAAGTACATTTAACAGCAAATAGTTTGGTAAATTTTTTAGAGGCTAGGCAAGGCTTCTTTGAACTTCTACTATGGCTTAAATTTATTAACCATTGATCAATATTAAAACAATTTTGATTCAAATTTTGCTCTGGCCTTTTCCTTTCACTTTGTCTTTGTCACTCAATCCAGCCACTTTTCACACAACGCATTCATTGCCATTCTCCACTTATCCACCAGATGTCCTCGGACTTTCCTCATCAGTCGCTCACCGTTTCTACCAGTCTTCGTCCTTTGTTCCTTGCCAGATTGTTAAGTTTAGTTTTCAGGTGTTCTTGCTTTCTAACCTCTGTTTTCTATTTACGTGTTTACCTGAGACAAGAACTCTAGAATTTGTATCTAAAACCTAAAACCAGCCAGTTTTGACCTTTTTGCCTGTTTACTGGATTTTGGATTCTTGCCTGCTCCTTTTGGATTTGTTTGCCATTGCTGGACTGCCACCTTCTGGTTTTGACCCTTGTCTGCTCCAGTTTCCCATAAACTTTTTTGTACCTTATCGCAAGAATTTGGGTCCTTTCCCTGTTGCCTACCTTGCAGCCATGACAAATACCTTATCTCAATGAAATGTACTGAAACTAATGTGGTACAAAAAGGCAATTTATTATTTTGGCCAGTAAAAAGCTAAGGCAAGGCTGGGCTGGGCTTTTTTTAAAATCATCACTCCCCTGGGCCTGTGAGTCAGAAAGGTAATTTTGGACACTGATTTTAACTTAACCTTAAATTCAGATATGACAGGATGCTGTGATGAATTTGTCTGTTTTTTCCACGATAATTGTACACTGAGTAGGCCTGTCCTGTGTATACATTATTTCATAAAAGAGCAGAATAGTGTTGCTGAAAGTCTCTGATTCTCTAACGATAAGCTTCAATTACTGATTCAGAAAAGGAAGCAGGGACAGCCTCCCTCCCTACTCAGCTCATCACTCATGAATCCCATTGTTGTACTGGCTTTAGGGTGTTGTCTCCTGCCCCCTTTTTTAAAAACCTATTTACTTGTATTAGATTGAGGCAGGATCAGGAGGAAGCTTGTGGTAAATTAAATAATTACTTTATTAAGCCCCAAGGGGGAAATTCAGTTTCTCACTCCATTATACAGTTTACACAAACGAGCCTGATAGACATGCTATTGAGGGGAGAGATGTTAGTGATGAGAGGGCGCCCCCGAGCAGTTGAGGGATTGTGTGCCTTGCTTGAGGGTGCCTCTGCAGTGCCCAGGAGGTGAACTGGCACTTCTCCAGCTATCAGTCCACACTCTGTAACATGCTTCATGCTGGACTTGAATTTCCCAAGCTGAGCCCCCATGGACAGAGCTACTGGCACCCCAATTTAGTGTGTATTGGGGCTGGGACGTTACCCATTAGAAGGGGATTCAACACGTCCTACCTTTGGCTATTTTCATACTGTGTATTCTAATTTAAAGTATGATTTAAAAAGCTTAAAAGGTTTCAACACTGGTAGGGCAGAACATCTGTGTCTGCAGAACATCTGTGTCTGCAGACACATCTGTATGTTTGCAGTACAAATTGTGCAGGTTAAAAAAATGAATGTAATCCTTGTTGTTTTGTCATAGAGTGCAACAAATGCAATTAAACTTATTAAAATTATTTGGAACAGGAAGTGATAGAATCAGCATCTAGTACACCTCTGGTTCTTCCTCACAGTCCTCACACCCATGCTATGTGCCTTTATACCTTCTACTTTGATATTGCTGTTGTTTGATGTAACCCCTGACTCCTATTTCTTTGCATTGTTGGGCCTTATCATTTCTCCTGTAAAATGGGCCAGCATGTGCTGCCGTTTTAATTTCAAGCTTATTAAAAAAGAGGGATGAAACTGAGAAGTATTAAAGGGTAGAATTAGCATGTGGAGACAATCCTCTGTGAAATTACTGCAGACAAGGGAAACTGAAGTTACCTTTGAACGTGCACTTTGTCAAGCAGATTCGCTGTGTTTACCTGTTTCTGCGGAGTCTTAATTAACCCATCACTCACTTCTGAACCCCTTGTAATCACTGCAAAATTAGATGAGCCATCAATTCGTATGTGTAATTGTGAAAAATCATTTCATTTAGGCCAGCTGATTATTCTCAAGAGTTGCAGGGGCAATGTGAGCACTCAATCTACCATATAATATTTTTAAATAAAGTGATTTGTATAATTTTGAAATGGAGGAAAATCTATTCCTCTTCCACTCTTCACACTACCAGCTGTGTCTGCTAAGGCGCATGGCACTGCTTGGAAAAGAGCTGTGCTTCAGTGTATGGGCTGTACTTTCCAGGACAGTGGATGGAGAGACCTGGGGGCATGTTGTAAACAGTTTATTATTCTTGTGCAAGTTTTATGTTGTGCACATGATATATTCAAAAGCTTCCCAACCTTTACTGCAAATGATACGTTTGCCAACGAAATTTAAAAAATAAAAAAAAACACTGACTGTGTTGCAAAGTAGAACCTTCAGTATGAGGTGTGATGCATATACATATACATGCATATACCTCCTCTTCGTATACATTGGGTAATGGATAAGATAAGATAAGATATACCTTTACTCATCCCACAGTGGGGAAATTCACTTCACCACAAGATGAAAGTGATAATTTGATGTCGTGTGTTACCACCTCTGCATTATTTTCTCCATGAACATGTCTGATGCTATCCTGGTGCAGTGTGTGTATATAATTAACAATGAAGACACACAATGTTGCCAAGTGGCTTTCAAGCAAGTTTTCTATTAGAAGCCCCAGATGTCATTAGGAGTCTCAGATGACACCACACACTAGACTGCATATGATATTATTTGCTGCAGTTCCTCATTCTTGCAGGGGCTGTCAGACTTCTTTGTACGAGACATACTGTAAACATAAGGGAAATGACTGGGGATGCACCAGTCCAATCACCTGGAGCAGTATTGGCGCCAGTCCTGACCTTTATTCAGTGGATTGGTAAAAGCCAGATGTCACTCCGTTAAACACAGTTCTGTTTTTATATATATTAAAACAGCGGTAGACCTTTACTGTCAAACTGAATTATTTTGACAGTGATGTTAGCTAATAGTATATAAAATTGGCTGGTTGTAGTTTGTAGTTTACACTTTTAGACAAATGGTTGTTTTAAAACATTGCAAGGACAAAAATTACATGTTCAACAAAGCTTGAGAAAGGACTCAAAAACTGACACATCTTATTAACAAAGCTTCAGCAACTGGAGTTCAACCACATTGTAATTCAAAACTAAATAATAATTACAGTTTGCAGAAGTCTAAATGCATGAATTAAAGGTCCTAGTTAGAATTATGAATTGATGCAAAGTTATGGTCTCATGTTAGTTCAAACTTTGAATAAATAATATCAGTTCCGTCAGACAAAAATTTGCTCAGGTATCAGACTGATGTGTGCTATCAGCCAATATCCAAAAATGGGGTATCAGAATCAGGGCTGTGATCCCTAAATATAACAACAGGATCTTACATCTTAGATGCGAAATGCTTTTGTATTCAGCTCTGCCTGTCACAGCTGGTGCAAGCAGGGTAACAGGAAAACTAGAGATAGTCCCAAATGCAGACACCAGAGGCAGAGCATAAGCAGCTCAATGATTTAATGCAGAAAATCCAAAAAAGGCTTACAAGATGGTGCAGCAGGACTTGCTACATGTGCTTCAAATGTACGCTCCTTCGGGGCACCACCTCTGAAGAAGCAAATGAATAATCAAATTAATTGATTAATCAGATTTCATAATTGCAAAATCATTAGTGTGATCTCAAAAGACATCTTTTTAATTAAATTGATCCTCATCTCTACTCATCTCTCATCATCTCTACTCCAAAGGAATGAAAATGAAATGAAAATATGTATTGATCTAACATCTACTAACACAGGATAAATGAAGTGACTGATAACCACAAGATAATAGTCGAAATGGAACATATAAGTAATCCTGACCTTAATAAAGTGAGAAGAAGATAAACTGTGTAATATATTGGGCAATGGTGAAAGAGAGGATATGATTACTGCTATGAGTTATGAATGTACTGATGAGGGATGCTAGGGTATTTCTGAAGAATGTAAGACTTTTAGACATTATTTCGACATCAACCTAGTGATGAGTAGCAAGGCAGGTACTTTGGTCTACTTTGAGCTGAGTTGGCCGTTGCTGGAGATGTTCCTTGGTCACAATGCAGCAGTAGAGTCTCGGGCAGTTGTAACAATGTCTCTCTCAGCTGTTTGACAAAGGCGAGTCTGTCTGCAGACTTCTCTAGATGGATGAGCAGTTTGATGAGGTTTGGTAGGTAGTCGGTGACATCACGTCTGCGTGCGTCTTTTACAGGCTGATGGCGATATGACTCAATGCTTAACTGTTACTGAAAAACAAAGCCAAAGAAAAAGGTACTCCTAAAGAAACTGCTTACAGTGACACTTCACTCAAAAATAATGATAATTATCCCATAGAAGTGTCAAATTCACAAAGTGTACAACAATCTTCATCCTTTAGTTTAATCAACCTTAAAGGCCAGATTTAAATCTGCATTTTGTTAATTGTGTATCCAAACAAATCCCTTATTGTTATGATCTTTTTTTGATACTGAGATTGCGGCATCTATTGAAAACATCAGTGGACGCAGATAAAGATCCCTTGCATGTTCACAATGTTGTTATTAAATCTCAAACCATTAGAAAACATCTTCTGTTTTATTTTAGGCTCAGTGCCAAACACAATGAGTCAGAACATTTCAGTCTCTATGTATAAAAAGGTGTGAGGTACTTTTTTTTTATCATAAAATAATAACAACAGCAGTAATACAACCTTGAAGCATATTTTAATCATAGCACAGTGCACAGCAATACGAAAGCTGTGATCTGTGACAATTAGACTTGTGCTGTTTATAATAGAGGAGTTTATTCATGTGTTTGAAAAATCCTGAAGCTCATGACTCACGGTATAAGAAGCTGTATATAATATATAATTTTGCAGCATCAAATATCTCTGTCTTGTTCCCTTTATTTAGACAAGAGGATATCAACCCATGTGAGTTGTCAGTTGTGAGTTTGGACAATGAATAATATGTTGCTTTTCAACTACATATGAGAAATGACTACTTCACTGAATATGATATTAATCTTTTGAAATGCTTTGGAGAATCCCTGAGGGACACTGAGCAAAGCGCTCTGCAGTTGTGTTCATGCTTTATGCCAGTGAAGATCATCAGATGAAAGCAGACAGCCTGCACTCATCACCTCTCTGTGACTGCTGTTCCACGTTCATAGCCATGTTGTGGAAACAGAATATCAGACTCCTAATGGTTATGGCCCTTGCACTGAAGATGTAAGGTCCATTTCAGATCTGTCTCTGCCAAACATACATGCAGTCTGTATAACTTTTCTATTGCAGGCATTGGTTTTGACAGCACTCCTTGTTGATTTACATTTTAGAAATAAGTTAAAAGTCATGTACTGATGGGCGCAGAGAACACAGTTAAATTGGATGTGTTGGTTGTAATAGCCTGTTCTGCTTTAGTATGGAAACAGTGATTTTGTTTGTTTGTTTGTTTGTTATTTGCTGGTTCCTAAATGTTTTGTAGGATTTGAAGGATTTGAATTTCTCTTTTATTTAAAGACAACACACACCATTGAAGTATTGTGCACGTTCAAACATCTATTGTTTTACATGTCTGGTGTGAGACACATTGGGTCACACTGCATCAGCTGACATGCTTTATTTAATGCAATAGCAGCCTCGTCCCTGAAAACTTGGTTTCAAACCTTCATTTTTGTCAGTGACATTTAGTATCCCCGACAGAGATGTTTGAAGACATGCTGTATGAAAAAAAACTCTGCTTGGAATAATTTATTATTATGTCCAACAAGTTTAGTTTTTTTTCCTCCCAAAAGTTAAATTACCTCCAGTTTTTTAAAGGACATGTCCTCTCTCACCTCAGTAAAAAAATCCAGACTCTATGGATATGTTAAGATTTATCATTTAAGTAAGTTGCATATTGGACCGTGATTGGCTTTCAGACAGATTGCGGTGTCTCAAAATGTTGTTTGTTTGAGTGAAGGGGGACTTATCTAAACAGGGGTGCACATGCCTTGTGTGGTCAGATACTCAGATGAGTAGCAGGACTTTGTTTTTGATACTCATCCCAAACAGCGTGGTCTTAATAAACGCAGTCTCCTTCACTGTCCTCAGCTTCAGCTTCCTGCATGGTAGATGATGAAGATGCACGTCCCAGTCCCTGGCTGAGCCTCACATTAGCTGTCAGGTGTATGTGCTGAGAGAGACGAGAGATGAGCATGTGACAGATGAGATCTGTATTAGGTTTTTCTTTTGTTGAGATGTGATGTTCCCCTTTCGCATGCTGCGCTGCTCAAAGGCCATGTAGGCAGTGTAAGAGACAATTAAACCGCCTTGTTGATGTTTGCGTGACAATCTGGATTGCTCGTATTTACTATTTGGACCGAGTGGATGCAGCCGAGCGTTTTCCTGCTTTTTAAAGCCCGGTTCCTGTCAAGGTGTAAGGTGGCCTCACATTTCTGAAGAAGGGTGCACATTGCTGTGTTGCATTTCCTGCGGCCAAGTTAAAGTATCAAAAAATGATCACATGCCTTGATGGAGTCATATCTGATTTCAAACTCTGAACTGTAAAACAATCTCTTGCTTGATTTTTGTGATGTTCTCAGATGCATTAACCCTTTAACTGCCTGCACTCCTCTCATAGAGCTACAGTGAATCAGATGTGGTCTAACACGTGGTTGAGCAGGCAGGTAAAGGGTTAAAGAGGGGCCCCCAGAATTCAGTGGACTACAACTTTGTTCTAAATTCCCCACTAATAGTTTGTGCAATGTTCTGTATGTTTCCCTTTCTGTTAATCACATGCACCGTCAACATTATATGGCAAGCCAGGCAACTCAGAAACAAGAGTTTTCAACGTGTTAACAACATATTAACAACATGTAAAATCACATGACATTCACTCCTTCAGTGAAGCAACATCCTCACTTGGAGCCTGCTACATAAAGGCGCGTTTTGATACCAACATGCATTTCTGCTTTTTGTCATGCATGCATACCTGTGCCCCCTGTTTATACATGTCTTTAGTTTTTGGGGTTTTCTTTAAAAGTTTTTTTTCTGTCAAAAAATTCAACTTGCTGCTTTACTGTGCAGGTTTGCTTCTATCATATTTAAAGCAAACAACCCCACAACTGTCATCACATTCATATTCAGATGTTGCTAAATTCTGAGTAAATAGTTGTACGTGACATCACCTTCTTTCAGCTAAACCCCACCTACTTCAAACCAGTGAGTCAAAAACACAAATGTTTGTCACATAGACAAGCTGTTCTAACATTGGCAGATAATATTGTCTGCAAATTTTTTCCTAACCACAAATCAGAAATTAGACCAGTATTAACATTGATTTGTATTGCCATGTATATGGAACGCTACTTTCACTTGAATTGATGTTCAGCCCACAGTGTACATGCTAAATTGCTTGTGTGGGATTGGAGAAAAAAATCAAAGCACTATTCAGGACCTCTCAAGAAGCTTTAATTTGTCAGGCTGCATGAGCTTTTGATAGCAGCAGAGGATTTTTCTGCTGTGGGTGTATGACATGATTTTTGCCGCTTTTAAGCCGAGTGCGAAATGTCAGTATTTTGATGGCATATTTACTTCATTTGAAGTCAGTCACTAACTTGGAGTTGAATACCATCAGCGATTAAGGGACGTACAAAGCTTTGGAAACTGATGAAACTGTGACTGCAGGTTGACTCCAAGTGTTCGTATGAATTCAGTTGAACAATCAAGACGGTAAACATTATGAGATGTTGGTTATGGTTTAGTGAACTGGAACTGCTGTAGAGTTGGGCAGCAGACAGTGATACGACAGCAGCGGCGCCTCCATTTGCAAAATGCAGAGTAGATACTTCACAAGCTGTGAACTGCACTCAAACGCACATGTGACTGGAGGTCAAGATTGAATTTCATAATAATAATAATAAATGCTGCTCACCTTAACTCTTTAATAGTGCATCTACAGCCCAAAGTACAACTTTGCATGCTGCCACTTGAAGGTGAGACACATCATGTTCAAATGCTTCTGGGTAAAAAAAAGTCCTAATTGAAGACAAGTGAAATCACTGCTACTTTCCTGTGTGTCTGCGTGGGCATGTTTTGCTGAGGTTTGTGAGTTTAGTACACCGGCAATCATAATTTAATTATGTCTTAATTTAATCCCACAATCAGGCAATGGCAAGTGGGATGTAGCAAAATGGTTGTCAGAGCTGTGTTTCCCCACAGGCAGATAAACTATGCACATGACAAAAGGGTAGCGATTCAATTATGACCATAGTGGGGGAGCCTCCGAATGATAAAAGCAATTCAGGAGCTCATAAACACGACAATTTACGAGCATCAGTTCCATCTTCCTTAGTCTTTACCATTGCCGGGGAAACAGAAAACCCTGCACAGCTCATACATCAGTGTTTGACAACTGTTTTGTTTTGCCTCACACTTTGCCTGTAGATTCCTCTGTTTGCTGAGGAATGTAATATTTAGTAAAATCATGCGTTATAGGGCACAGAGTGTGGTGATGGTTCACAGAGATAAATACATGGCTGGCAGTGCTGGGTCAAAGAGAGGAAGAGTGAACATACTCTCTGCCATTACACAGCACCAAACTTCTTAATCGGAGAAGGTAGGAGGCTCAGTGTTGCATATCAATAAGGGCATCAGTAATGCAATATTTTAAGTGCAGGTTGTAAAATGTCTTTCTTTGGCTGTCTCTACCCACAAGTTCTCCTCTCCCTCTCTTTATCTTATTTTACAGCCGTTGTCAGCTGTCATGCTGTAGTTACACAACTACCTCATAAAAAAATAAAGCAGGCTTTTCTCATAACCACACCAGCACAGAACTATCAGTGTCGACTGAGTTCACGTTGGCATCCAAGCTGCACGCTCTTTTCTCTGCAGTAAGACATCGCAGCTCACCTGACATCGCACCAAGTCAGTTGATATCAGTATTTCATGCCTCTTAATTTTTAAAGAAATCTCACTGAGCCTGTGAGAGCATGTACAGTTGAACATATTGTACAATCTTGTACTGTGTGTTTCATTTGCATCACAGGTGATGAGTAAAATCTATTTTAGTGGCAGTTTTCTTCAACATATGTTTACTGTGACAGTAAGGTCAAGAAGATGTTTTCACATATATTTCTGACAGGGAATGCTGGTGGATGGTGGTTGTAAATGAGAGCTGCAGTAAAGCCTCTAATTGTAGATTCTGAAATGATAGTTGTCAGGGGTAAATCTTAGGGTCAAGCGTTTTCTTAGGGAAAAAAAAGGGAATTTTTTTTTTGACCTTATGTGACTCGTCGCTTTATTCATTTGCTTCATCTCCAGTCTTGTCTCTTATATTGTGGTGTCTATTGCTGAGTATAATAAATTGTTACAACCAATAAACCAGATGATTTTGATTTGTTGTTATGCAATCTAAATTATCACCATTAATTAAAACATATATTTAAATCAACTATGAAAAATATGATAAATATTTCACTCATCATATAATTTGGTATATTTAACTTCTGAACTTTTAACTACATGAAGAAACAAATAAATCTTCACTCTGCCGTCAGTGTTAGTAGACATGTGTTTGTAGACTACCATGGAAGAAAAGCTGTCTGTATTGTAACATTGGTCAAGTATTTGCTAAAATGCAGGCGCAGGGTGATTACAAGCAGCAGATCACACAACACAACGCAATATATAGCAAGTGTAAGACAGAAAGGTAGAAGACCAATTATTCAATCTTCTCCAAAAAATACTTTTATATTGTACTCATTTGCAACAGCAGATACTTTTTGGAGTACATGTAATGCTTCCTGGATTCATTGTTAATGTGTCCTCATTATTGTATCTGGCGGCATAGATACTGACCATATCAGCAGAATGTTCACTGATTTCATATGTTTTCCTGCAATATCCACTTTTACAGTACAATATCTGTTCATAACAACTAAAGTATGAACATCTTTTAGGCACTCGGAGCACTTAGTTAAGGTTCCCAGTGACTTGACTGTGTCCTGATTGGATAATTGCAACAACAGCTGGATGATAATTATGTCATTCTATACATTTTTCAAGTGCCCTCTATTTTTTTTTACCAGAATTTTCAGATCTTCCTGCATCCTCTTCATGGTGGTCGCCATGAACCAAGCGCTGCAATGCAGTTAATGTTAAGAATACTTATTGTTGCTGCCAGGACACTCAGGCTTCCAGGATTGCAGGCTCTCTGTGGGTTCAGGAAGTTCTCTGACCGCAAGGGCTTATAAAAAAAAAAAACCCTTCAAAAACCCAGTGGATTGACTGAAAACTTCATGCTTGTCAAGCTGTCAAGGCTGCTTTTGCTAGCTCTTGAAAAAATGTCATCTGTGGAGAAACAGAGATTTCATTCTGCAGCAGTGAATGTAAATTTGTTTTTAAAGAGCCTCCTCCAGACAGCATGGAAACTTTGATAAGCGTCATGTGGATTGATATAAAATCCTAGTGATAAACCAAGACATCATGTGTTTTGACCTTCATTGTAATTTGCGGTTGGCGTGAACAGCCACACCTTGCCAGAGGAGTCCTGGGGAAGTTATCATTTTTGTGTTTATATCAGTTGAACATTGCGACAGCAGTGTTTAGTCACAGTCCTAATTATAAGCTGTCGAAGTTTTTTTTTTTCCCCCACAGGACAAATCTACCTTCTCCAATAGTACTCAGTAGGTGAACGCTTCCCCACCCACCATGATGAGGAAGCCACTGCAGAGACCATTACCTTTAGAAATTGCACTGAGGCAGATTATGTTCTGTGAAAAGGGAGGAAAGTCACTGTAGCTGTTTTACATTTTTCTCCTTCATAAAAAATATCTTCCTAATATTAGCAGATGTCTGTTTTCTGCCCTTCAAGGTCAAATGCTCTATTCATAAAAGATAGAAATCTCTTTAAAGATATACACCAAATTACCTTCAATTAATAACAATGAAAAGGATTGGTCATTTTCTGTCTTCATTCATCTGCACTAAATGCATGAGTATCCTCCACAATCATCTTTTTTTTTTATATTGAGACATTCCTTCAGACATGCCTCGTCTCTGTGTTGCTTTTTAAAATGGGTTTTTACATTCTGAGAGTTCATGGAAGAGAGAAACTACAGCTGAAAGAAGCAGCTGAACCAAAAAAATCATGTCCCTGTGGAATATATGAAGTGATTGAAGTAATGCTACATTACAGCACAAACTCATTTTCGTCAGTACTGTGAAGGGTCTTGATGGGATTACCTGGGAGTAAGCCACACTCTGGCGTGTTTCTGAAAGTGAGTGACTGCAATGTGTCAGAAAGCACAGCATCCTTCTCCACTGAAACAAACGCTTTGTCATTTTTTCCCATGTCTTCTGCCTTTCAGGAAGTCATTTTTCTGCGTTCTTTGCATTTAGCGAAGTTAGCTGTCACATGAAGCCAAAACTTTAAAGCACATCCTGTCAGCTGCTCTGCGGTCAGCCATCGCTCCATCTGAAAATGGAGCAAAGTGAAGTGAGGAGTGCCTCATCACTCGCTGCGGGATGTAACTGATGATGTGACTAAAGCTCAGGAAAACAATTCTGGACCAGACATTCAGGATGAACAGATGTATGATAGACATGTGGGCCACGGGCCGAAACAAACACCTATTGTATTGTTAAGATGCAAAATGGCACTGGGATCCAAAGCTCCTGACTGGCTTCCTGCGCAGCGTCACATTAAGGATCCTACATATTTAAAGAGCATTTTTATCTCACATAAAATAAAACCACATAAACAGTCATCTATATTATATATTTTTTAAATGAATTCTTTGCCAACTTTGGGCAGCCCTGTTCTCAACATACTATGTGTGCTTCAAAATCAGTAAAATCATGGTTTTGAAGCACATATGTTTGGACAGACAGGGGTTGGCAACATAATTAAATATTTACTAAACTCGACAGTGACTCTCTAACAGACCTAAAATTGGCTTTGGATCAAGCATTTCAGGTGAAAAAAATTGCTTTGCCCCTGAAAATACAACAATGAATCGCATCTCACCATAAATACAAACTACCAATCACTGTCAGTCAGTGCTGTGTGGCTTTAGTCCAAACAGACATCCAGGTCATCTGCAGCTTTTGACGAAATAATTAACCGTGACTGTCGAGTCTAAAGCCATGGTAAGACAAAAACCTTTTTTAGAACATGGATGGACAGATTGAATAAAATGTCCAAGAAATATCAGCTTTGGAGCATGTCAGACTCAGACTCCAGCTCAGTTTTTTGTCAGTCTCAATGCACTTCATCTACTACAGCCACTGCTATTAGTAGCTCTTCAGATGAACAGTAGCTGTTACAGCTCATCGGTTTTGTTATATTCCCTTACTTTAGCTTGTGTAAGAAATACAACTTTATCCTTTTATACATGCAAAGGAAAACATACAGGGACAGTAAAAGTGCTATGAGGAGGCGGTTTGAGACAGTAATAAATCATTGTCACATAACTTTGAGACAGGACTGTAATTACCATAAACAAACACGAGCATCATTCAGAGGACTGGCAGGCTTCATGTGTATTTTAGATTGTGAGCCATGAGGTCAGATTTGGCAGGACATCAGGTGGATTGGTTTACAGCACAGAAACAATAGCAGGGGGCTGTTCCTTCAGCACAGACAAGATAAAGATGACAGTTTCATTGCATGTTTCATGTTTGTGACAGTAAGTTTATGGTAAAAAGTACTCTTGATTTTGTCAAGCGTTATTTACTGTAATGTAGTTGGCTTACTAGTTTTCTCATATTTTTGTTTGAAATCCAACAACAGTCAGTTCTGGACTTTGCAGATGATGTAGTTCATTGATGACATTATTATTTTTTTTCTGTCTTTGCTCTCCTCACTCTGGTGCACACTATCAGCTGTCTGCACACTTTGGCCCTCTAGACCATCCCTGTCTCCAATCTCAATGGCCAGAACAACGGATTTGTCTTTATGGGTGGATCCAATGAGCCTGAGGCGCTGAGTGTAACTTGCCGCTATATCATAATCCATCCTTCATGGTGATAGCAGTGCCCCAGGTCATGTGGGATATGGAGTTCAGATAAATGTTGGATTTTACTTAGCAGAAAGAAAAGAAAAAAAAAATCTGTAATAAATTGTTTGGCTCTCAAAGGGCAAAGCTTTGGCATATTGAAAACAGATCAAGAAATTAGTCATGTTTACATTATAAATGGTCGTGCCAATTGTCAAGCTTCTGCTTGCCAAAGTGATTCATGAAGGAACAGCTGCTGTTGCACTGGCTAAATGAGTAACACCAGCAGCTAGCAATCAAACAACCACATTCACTAGGCCTTGCATTGGTGCATTCAATCAACTGTAGGCTTCAATAAACTACAATACCTGAGTGTCCACAGTTATTTTGCATTAATTGGGTCTGTCAGGAAAATTTTCTGCATCCATTCTAATGGATATGATTGTTGAGAGAGACATTGGAAAACAGATATGGAGGAGGAACTTGAAAATGGACAATGACTATATTACCACCAATATACACCATGATAATAAGGCTGATTTGAATCATGTGCATAGATAATAAATTCAATGATCATTATATTATACACAAAACAATTACAATTTCAAATGGTGTTCATGTTTCATACATGATTGTGAATAGCACTAATGGCTAATCAATGTTCAGTGGTTCAATGTCACTGATCTGGAAAATAACGCTGTACTAGCTCCTATGTGTGTCCAAATGAGCGCACACACACCTTAGATACAAAACAACAATGTGTTAAGTATGATGCAGCTGCCACATATGAGTGTATGTGTGTTTTGAAAAAAAAAAACCCCACAAAAAACACAAAAACACAAAAGTAGCCTGACATATTGGTGTGATGCTGATTTAAGTTGATCTTAATAACAACAGCACAGGACATGTCTTGGTTTCCCACTGACCTGAGTCTGTTGCAACACATTGACAGTGAGAGTAAAAAAAAAGTTCACAATGGATAGAATTCATTAGTGGCATCACAGCATTGAAAAATAACATTTAAAAAATCATGTCTCTTTCCAACAACTGTAAGATCCACAGAATAGTCTGTAAACAGTGTTCACAGGAACTAGTTCTTCCTCAGAAAGTAGTTTGAGTGAAAAATGATCACAGCACAGTCTGCTGGTCTGAAGGAGCTGCTGTTTCTGGAAGATATTTCTCTGGAGTTTTTTAATTGTGATTGTTCAATGTGAACACCACCTACTTACAGAAATCTCAAATAATATTGCATATTTCATACCAGAAAATATCCTTTTTTTCTGCGATGTAGGTAAACTTCATTTAAAGCTGCCTCGTACGAGAGGAAGCAGATTGTTGGTAGCATTACCCTGCTTCTTCATAACTGCGGACTTGTGTAGAAATGATCACTGGCACATGGACAGCTCTCAGCTCTGTGATATGGCAGAACTGACAGTCAGCTGTCAATCGACAGGCATGATAAGCTTTACTCATGGCATTATATCCTCCCATTCCATTCTGCCTTTCACCACTGATATGCACCACTGCAATTGTTGCTTCATTTGTATCCGTCTTTGCCAGATAAGGTAACAAATAAACTGAATTTATAAAAACACTAAACAGAGCCGCCCACTTCTTTTGTATGTCTGCCGTGGCCTAGAAAGCTGCCTGCTGCCGTCCCTGCAGCCGTCTGCTCTCCTTTGATTCTGGTAATAATGGAACATGCTGCTGTAAGACAGATAAATACACGGACTCTTCCCCTTCCTGCCATGTTTATTCTCTGGGAGTTTTGTTTACCCGCCCCAGATACCATTGCTCTTCTACCTTGGCTTTTAGGTCCACTTAAGTCTGAATCGATGTTCATCAGCAGGGGCCAGGGGTGACTGTAAAGACCTGACAATTGTGCACTATTGATTAGCATCCACCCAGACTAATTTAAACAGTATATGGCATTATCAATACCTGGTACTGACCCAGATTCTGTATTACTATTCAGAAAGCGCTCAGTGGATGGGCGGAGCAGTGTGTGTGTGAGAGGCAGCTGAATGCTGGGTAATTACAACAGAGAGTTGTGGAATCCCCGATGATACGATTTGCCAGCAGCCCTTTTGTTTGCTCGCTTGCTTGTTTGTTTGAACTCTTCCTCCATAATGAACTACAGGGTAATGAGGTCATAATGTAAAACATGAGGATGACTGTAGACCGGCAGCATTTATTTTTCTTTGTGCCTCTATGTAGTCACCCTCCGGCTACTCGTGATAGCGAGGTTACAATTTTTATGAGTTGGAAAATTCTGTGATTAATGCGATCTTTTTTTCATTTACAGATTTGTTTTGTTAAAAGTAGTAAAAAAGAGAAATCTCATGTTTTGTTTTATGAAATTTAATTGCTCGAGTTGCTGGTAGAGTTGTTGCAACATCATGTTTTGGAGATAGAAAAACTCTCACGTAGATTTGAGGTTGGCTGCAGAACTATATTTCCTCACCTAAATGCAAAGTGTTAATGGGAGCAGAATGCTTGATGGCAATTATCAGACTGAATGAGGCAGTAATTTTAGATCCAAAGGTTCTACATTGCTCATAATCCTCTTTAAACGTTCCACTGCCACTTATATGGTGGCCTATTGTGCTGTCTTTAATGCTTCTCTCATCTTTTTTTCTCGCTGCCAAGTTTCTTCTGGCTGATTTAAAGTTGGAAGGGTGAAGGGAAATTATTACGAGGTCACGCTAATGATAACTGAATGACAATGACTTCTTAGGAGATGCCACCTATAATTAATCCCCACTGTATCAATACCGTCTATTCTACCTCGTTCACTGGATTTTGTAAGTTCTTCTAACTTCTGTAAATGATCCCGGCAGGATGAGAAGTTTACATATATTAACTGCTAACCATTGTATATTTCCTCAACATTTTTGAGGTATTTAGTGAATTATAGGAGTACTTCAAATCAACTTCAGAACACAGATAATAGTACTATTATATGTCACTTGTCCTTTAAACGTATTCAATTTGCAGGCAAACAAATCACACCTAACACATTCTCACATTCCTAAGGACCATTGTATCCTCTGTAGACAGATGTTCTCTGAGTCAGAACAGCAGCATGTCACACACTGTGCTGGATAAACCCTGGTTCTTTCACCCCACATTTTGAAAGGACCGAAGATCTGAATGAGTATTACATTTTATTCATTGATATTTTATATTCAGTGACCAAATATCAGGGTCTGCTATTTGTTTCCTCTTTGAAAAGCAGGAGATGAGAAGTCTTTAACTTCCTTTAGATGTGCTTTTAATATTTGTCAAAATCATGGACTTGCAAATGGATAGCTGAGAGTTCATATTTCAGAGCGTATATTTGAGAAGAACTGAGAAGTGAAGACATGCGGTATAATCTTAATTAACTGTAAGATTACATCTGTGAGTGTAGCTGAGAGATTAGCCCCTTAACATCCAGGTTGTTAAATTCATCTTTTTAACCCAGTCTGACAGTATTTAGCGTATATCTTGAGTCCAGTTGTTCCAGCTCTTCAGTGAAACTATATAATGTGTACACTAAGTACATTATTGCTACACCATTCTATCACAAGAAAATATCCCACGTGTTGTTCACCATTTTATTTCCTCCAAATTCAGAATTGGTATCCTTGGAAACTTTGGTATTCCCACTGGAAGTTAATATGAATGTCTATGGGTTTTGACAATTTTTGGCTGAACTGTTTGTGTGTGAACAGTTACTGAGAGATGATCTACTCTCCCACAGTGCATACAATGGTGTACCTTCACTCAATGACATGGACTATGTACTAGTTTGGTAATAAAACAGAAGTCAACTGAGCCTATGTGTCCTCAGCAGAACCTCCACATACAAATCTGTTTATGTTACATCGAGCAGTGGCACCAACGTAACAGTGTATATAGCATGTTATATTCTTTAAAAATGACTGGGCATGTGAAGCCAATAAAGTGTTATTTATAAAAACAGCTTTTGCTCCCATCTACTGTGTGCGAGCTGCGTAATGGAGAAGTACGAGTCTTAAGAATGCCCTCTGGAGAAAAAAAGAAATAACTGTAACTGTGAGCTGCATATTTGGTGGAGCATTTTGTTTTCAGACAGATGTACTGTAGGTGAAAGCAAAGCCTACGCATATCACTGTTAAATCTGCAGGAAAGCAGCTCTGCTTCTTTGTTAGGGCCACGAAATTACTCTGTAGACAAAAAAAAGAATACTTTCCTATTCAACCATAACTGTATTGAAGCCTATTGTTTGCAATGTTCTGATTCCCCCCACACCGAGGAAGGAATGTACCTTCCAGATATGAACTAATAACAAAGGTACATAGCTCCACATGACTGGAACACAGCTTTCCTTTACCTCACTGCAATCAGTCTCCATTAAAGGGTGCTGCTAGAGTAGCAAAAAGCAAAGAACCCCTTGTGTTAATGTGACATGCTTTGTTTCGTTTAGTGGCCTGGGTTTAGAGAAATCATGCAGATAAGTGTGTAGCGTCTGTGTCCCTCTCAGATCAAGGGGTTCCAAAGTCTGACTGGCGATGGGACATCATCTGAGCCTCAGTAATATAAATACAATTGATAGTGCAACATGAAAAAGATTAATGTCAGCAGATTTTTAACTCCCATTAATATCCTTTGTCTCAATTTCTTTTGAGGGATAATTGTGCTCTATGTGCTCAAATTTTTACTACAGTTTCCATAATTTTGGGCCTTTAGGGGATAATGTTGTCATGGCTACAACTTGAGCCCCAGTTTGTTTGCATTATGGCAACTTTGCACCTCTGAAAGTATGCTGAATTTGCTATTAGCAGTTCCAGTTGGCAATGTACCCTAGGATGTGCAGACGACTATGACTGGAATGCTTTGCTACTAAAGAAAACTTGATGAAAACCCCGATGATTCTCAGGCATGCTCGAAGGATATTCAGAATTTTTGAGTTATGACTCAGAGAATCACTACATATTTTGACGCAAACTGTATCAATCAGGTGCTTCAGGTTTTAAAGTACGTTTGCAGCCTGCATGAGCTGTGTCACAGCCACTGCTGCACCTTCAACTACTGACTGTGTTGATCAGCAGCTGTTCAACTACCATAACCAACTGTTGCCTTTAGAGCACTGGCCTGCACCCGCCCCTTTCACCTCATGCATTATGTCTTTGCACCATGTCTCTCCCTCTTTGACCCCTCTTCAACTCTCTTGCACCACCTCAGTTTTTTGAAAACTGCCTCAGAGGTTTGATGGCTGTAAAGAACTGTTAAATTCTGTTTGGCATTAAGCATTTTAATAATGCTTTCTGTTTCAATTTGGAGACAAAAATCTTTTTTCTGTGCTTTTCTCTCAGTGTCAAACTCCACCTGGTAAATGGAATGGACAGGGTACTTGGTTCCTTTCAGCAGGAGCATTACAAACTAAACTAGCATAGTTACAGTATACAGCCAGGCAGTTCAGAGTGTGAGGTGTGAAAAGACAATTCCAAATTCCACCATGAAAACAGTCTGACTTTATTAGACTGGATCTGGCTATTACTTCGAGCTTCAGAAGTCATGTTACAGTGACCTAGTGACCTGAAGTGTTTTTTAACTAGTTAGAATCTGCATCTTATCAGTGATAGCTCATGTTCTTCACAATTATTAGTATCATCCCAATATTATAGTACTTTACACCATTCAGTTAAATTTGGTATGAACTAGTTTTGCTTCCGCGAAGACGACTCTTAGTAACTCATAGTACTTTATAAAACTGTAATACAATGTAAGCATTTAGAAAGTTGATTAAGGGAAGGTACAAGTAGAAGGAGGAAGGAATTTGGGGGGAAGAAGGAACTTGTTGGATGACCAAGTGTAATATGTATATATTACATATATATATATAAGAGGAGTACCTAAAAATATTTAATATTTTAAAGTCTAATTTTTCCTTCTTCTGTGATGTGTGACACAGATAAAGATAAATCATATTAATATTCCTCTTTCTTTCAGTGTGAAATCTTCCCAATAGTCATGCCCTGCTGCGTTCTGCCCACTGTGAAGGACACACACTGTGGTACTTAAAATGAATATGCGGCCTTTGCCCTTCTGTCTCCTCAACCCCGGTGATTTCTAAATGGAAATCACCAGACCTTGGATAGATCTGTGCAGTGCTTTTGACCCTGACACCTGACCTGTGTGAGAAAATTAAGATGTCAGATGTGCAAAAAACTACAGCAACTTTTGATGAACGAACGGTCTAACCAGTTTAATTAAAGTCTGAAGGCCTTTTACGTGTTGTTCCAAATGCACTGGGGCAGAACTTCTCACGTTTAAGTCTTTAAGTCCTCTCTGAAATACACTTTGTTCGCGCGTTATAGTCTTTTTTTGAAGCCAAGAAACTTTTCAAGGCCAGAGATTTAGCAGTGGAGTTAGTTAACCTTGTCCAGAGTCAGTCCTCTCCCCCTCTTCCACGCTTGCCTTAAGTGATGGGCCTCTCATAGCAGCCAATTAGGCTGTGTCATTTCTCGAGGTGTACAGGCCCCCAGTTTGATAGATCATGCACCAGAAGCATGTGGAGGGAAAGGCAGCCAAGCATGCTCTTAGGTCAGCTCCATCCAACATACACCAACTCCCAGTATCAGTCAGCCAAGGCTGTGTGATCAATGGGGAGGAAACTGTGTAGCTATTATTTATAGGATCACCAGGCCATTAGACCCAACTATCCACTTAGCCTTTGCCACTGACTGTTTCTGTGTGCCAGACAAGAGAGAATTGGAGATTGAGGATGGCTAGCCAGCCCATATTGTAGGAATCATTCTTTTCATTTATCTCCATCCACACTAAATTTACTCTGGGCTCCAGTGCCTATGATACAACAAACCCACCTGAATTTTGAGGCAGGCAAAGGCACACAATTTACAAACCACACTCAGTGATGTAGAACCAACATTTCCTGTGCAGCAAAAATGTTGCTGTATATAAAAAAATAAAAAGGTTCAGTACATCACAGGGCATGTTAGTAATTTGTTGTTACTGCTGTAATAATACAAAAGAATGAAGACTAACTGTACAATAAAAAAATGAAATATACCATCTGTACACACAAATGCATTGTCATTGTGACCTTCATTAGGACATTACTGAATGAATGATCTTCTAATACAGAAACCTCCAGTGACATCAGTGTACATATATTCCTGAGTAGTGCAAAAAGAAATGAAAAAACCCCATCAACCTAATAACACATGTATAATTGGAGTGCAGTACCGTATTCCATGGAGGGATGATGCAGGAAGGTAAACAACGTGAGTGCAATCAAAGGGACTACGTGACCTTTTAAGGGACACTTTTAGGCTCAAAGCAAGCCCCACTCTTCGGCTTACAACCTAGAAAAAAAGTTTGTTTGTTGTAAGCAGATGCATTATCTCCTCTCTGTGTTTCTAATGGCCTCGTTTAATTATTTATGATGACTGAACTCGGAACAGCAGTCTCATATAAAGCTCATAGCCTGCTATTTTATCGTCAGATCTTTGCTGCTCTGACCACTAGAGAGGATCAACATGTCTTCTGAGCGCAAAATGATGTCACACACCGGAATAATGTTTGGTTTCATTTTCTTCTGCATCTGTAACACTGATGCAAAAGAAACTGATCAAAACTGGCCAATAAATGTGTTAGCGTCTTGTTCACGTGTCATGTTTCATGTTTATAACTCTTGATAAAATTTGACGAAAATATCTCTACATTCTGCATTAAATAATCACTTCAGCCATTAAATCTGTGTCTTGATGTAGTGATTAGCTTCAGGGGCTCTGTCACACACTCTTCGACACATTCACTTGTTCACTTGATGTTTCAAATAATTGAATCCTGAAATCTATCCAATTTATCTGACTTATTTTAAGACACTTGTTTTTCACATACATACTGTAATAGCCTTTACCCTTCGCACGCATCACCATAATGTTGAACATATGATAAATTTGTTGCCAAATTGAGTTCTAACAAATGAATAAAAATGCCATGGTCAGTGCAACGTAAATGAAATTGCTTTTCAAGTCTTAGAAATTTGAAATAAGAAATATTCCTTTTTGTGGAATATACTATATTTCATCTTGATGCTCTGGTGTTTCATGCTGCATTATTTCTACACCATTCATACATTAATCCTTATGCAGTCTTAGATGCCTGGTAAGTACAGAACTGTAGAATAATACATTTGATAATGTCTTTCAGAACTTTTGATAAATGCACATGGAGCTATATAGTCTATAACTATATAATCGTCAGTAGTCACAGTTGAGCTGAATGATATTTGGCATGTGCTCTTGACAGATGACCGAGGCCATGAGGAAATTTTGAAGGTCTGAAATGCCCCAGCATGACATATGAGCTGCACTATGCTTGTTTTTTTCCAGCCCCAAAAACCTCCTTGAACTCTTTGACTTAATAATTTGATGAAAGGCTGGTGGGTATTATTTGCAAAAGGCACCTTCATTTGTACGTGTCTATGCAGCTGTCCAGAGTCAAGCATTAATCCGATGCTGGTTTTCCTCTGGTGAAGTGTTCAAATTCAGAGCATAGCAATTTTTTTTTTTTCAATTATTTACAGTTTTCATACCAGTCTGTTCTCAGCACTTTCAGGGTTTTTGATGAATATGACCGAATGACATTAGATATGCATGTTTGACTGGCAGCAGCTGATGTCCTGACATTTGTCTGTCTGAGACAGTCCACGCCACCATGAGGCAATCCACACACACAATCAAAAGAACGGCCCGTACCACTGTAAAGACACATATAAATTGCACTGGAAACTTCTGCAACGTCTGGCCAAATTCAAGCCCTACCACTACCACTCATGGGGCACTGACTGTCAAACCCACATTCAGCTGCTCCACCTGTAAATCACATCCAAATCTGTCTAACACTCACTAATCATCATTTTGTCTCCAGAGTATCATGTTCACTAAATTATGATAATCTTATTACCATTACACACTCTATAATTCAATCCTCAACCCCCCCTTTCCTCCAATCTGCTGAATGTGAGACCACTGTCAAACAAATCATTTCTCTGTCAAGATTTTATATTGTCCTAAAATCTACGCTGCTTCTGTATCATGTCGTGTCTGGCCCTTGATGACCTCTCCCCTCTCAGTGACACCACTCCACTCGCCGCTCCATTATTTCTACAAGCCCTGCTTCATCTTTTGAATTCTTGCTTTCTGCTTGCCAGTATACAGACCCACTGATCTCTATGTTGATTGTATCAGTGAATTTTCTGATCTTCTCTCCCACATTGCTCAGAACTACAAACATATTCTCTCTCTCAGAGATTTCAACATCCACATTTGCTGCCCCTCCAAAGCCATGATGTGTGATTTTATAAATTTACTTAAATCCCTTGGTCTCTAACCATCTGTAACTGGCCCAAGCCATGTTAAAGGCCTTACCCTAGATTTAGTTCTCTTTTCAAGTCTCTCTAGCTCCAACCCAGTGTTCCAAGATTTTCACCTATCGGATTACAGGGCAATCATTTTTGATCTCCATGTGCCACATACCTCTCCTGTCCGCCCTGCTCTTCTCTGCTACTGCATTCTAAATTCTCCCACTGCCACTAGGTTTGCAGACACTTATAGAGAGGCTCATTACCAGTATTGAGGCTGCACCACCTTGTGTGAGTGCGGAGCAATTTGTCTCTTTATGTAACAGTACTGTTTCACCAACCCTCAACTGTTCCACCGGTCAAAACTAAAACCTCACCATGGCTAAATAACAATACTGGAGGAATAAGGAGACCATGCAGAAGGGCAGAGCTGAGGTTGAAGCAGGATTAAATTGCAGATATCATTTCAAATTCAGTTCTATATATACCAGCCAGCTGCCAGTGCTCAATATCGTTCTGATTTTATTGGCAAAAACTGTCATAATCCCGGGATAGTTTTTATTTTTTTAAACTCTGTTCCCTCCTCCACTCATACCTCCTGCTTAGGAGCATCTATCTCAAAATGTGAGAATTTCCTAAACATTTTTAGAGACAAAGTACTTGACATCAGAGTCAATATCATTCCATCTGTAAATAGACTATCTGTCTCCTCGGAGAACACTGCAGCTCTAAATGACCTTAACTCCATCACTTTACCAGAACTGCATTATATTATCTCTTCTATGAAGACCTCCACCTGTTTTCTTGACATTATTCCAACAAAGCCCCGGAAATCTTTCAGTTATCAATACCTTCCTGGAAACCAGCCATGTTCCGCTGACCAATCACCAAACTGCCCTTTCTTTATAAAATTCTTGAAAAAGTAGATATGAACCAACTGTCGTCCCACCTGACTCAACTGCATTTTTGAAAAATTCCAATCTGGTTTCAGCCCTCCTTCTAGCTGCTGGCTCAGGTGACTGTACTGTCCTGTACAGTTCCTGCTTTTCACACAGCCGACCATTCTGTTCTCATTTATAGATTAAATGAATGAAGGTCAGGGGGTCTCTGGCTCTGTGTCACTCTGCTTTTCTTCATAATTATCCAACAGAATTTTAAGTGTCTCTTTTTGTAACTTCTTCCTGAGCCCCCAACTCCTGTGGTGTCCCCCAAGGTTCCATACTTGGTCTAATCCTCTTCTTCATCATTTTGCTGGAGAACCGCACACACACATTATTCCAAAATATATAAGGATACAGGAAACTCAACATTGTATATAACTTGTATTTGTAGCTAAATAGGTGATAGTTTTGTTTTGCTACTTGGCAAATCAATGGCAACAATGTTTATTGTTCTTGTGTTGTTTTTTCACATTAAGTTAGAACTATCAATTGATTAAAATGAATAAATGATAACAAAAATAAATTAATCACAGAATTTACTGTGATTAATCAAAGCTTTTTTCTTCTTAAGACTGAAACCTGTAAAAATCATCTATGATTAGCTTTTGCTTGATTTTCCAGTCTTGTGTGACATTCAGAAAATGAGTGCCTCAGCATAGTGTTGCTCGTCTGTTTTACTCACAGTTAGTTCAAACGCAGATTGCAGACTCCATTCCTTATCAGTGAAATGCGCTGTGATGCCCAAATTGTTGTCATTGCTCACAGACGTCCAATAGTCCCCTGTGAGAGTGACGTCCTTTGCTTGCTCGAGCATGTTCATCCTCCGTGCCCTCTTGCCTTCGTACAAACTGTGTATATTCTTGGCACAATGGTTCCTCTCAAGGGCAGATTATAAGAGGTGTCTCCTGATGCAATTCAAATGATTTCTCTCAGTCCATCGTCTTCCACCGTGTTGATTGAACAGTTTTTAGCTATCCAGTTAGCCAAAGCATGAGTTACCTTCTCACGTAAAGATTTTGTTATTCTCCCATGAGTACCACACTCCTATAAAGAAGACTGGCAAAGTCCTGTTGAGGTAGTGGCGTTATTTCATTATTTATTTTAAATTTTTTTTACACAATTAAAAATTAATCACAACAATTAACGTATTAATTTTGACAGCATTACTTATAGTTGATTGTCATTATTCCTGGTTTGGTCCAAGTGCAAATTTGGAACACTTTACTCACCAGGGTGTCTCCTTTGAAGTGTGACTGACAGTCAGTACGTCCACCGGTGTTGACAGGAGGTGATATCCAGAGTCCTTTGAAATGTTGGACAGTGCAGGCACTGTGCACTATTACAGGTTAAACACGCATAGAGGAGCTTATTCCATGTGAAAAAGAAAAAGTATATTTGTGTGCTGTGCTGAATTCAGCAGGACAGTTCAGTGCAGGATGTGGTGTGGCAACTCTATGATATTTATCCTCTATTGTATTTACATGTGCTTAAGTTGGCTTTCTTCAGTAAGCCGGTTTCTACATATTATGGAAGAAGTTTCACTAACTATAGAATATAGAGATGAAGAGGTAGAACTTAGAGACATTCTTTATGTTATTCCTCTGCTCATAGGGCAGCTCGGTCAGTATGCATATGTGAACATGACTTTGTGTCCCAAAGAAACCAAAGAACAAAGTCCTCTGTTTCTGTGATATTATCAAAAGACAAGCGTTACTCCATTGGTACTTCAGAGTCAGAGCTGTGAATTCAAACAATGCATGGAAGGTCTTTTCGAAGTTATAGAATCCTGTTGGCCATTGTCTACTGTAAATTCTATTCACCGCCTTTGCAGCACTGGGGTGTTTTTCTTGATGACATTGAGAGACTCTTGTCTCATGTCTCACATTTTTTGAAAGTTTCGTTCCTTTTCATCAGAGAAGACCAAGCAATGCAAGAGATAAGTATCAGGCCTTTAATGAATTTTAGGCTGATAAATGAACCGAGTGATTCTTGCACAGGGGCGCTGAACCTCCCTGGACTGAAAAATGTCTGACATGTTCAAGCCATTAGCACACTTCATACTTTAAACGAGACCCTTTAATTTGTTGCATTTTTGTTGCAGGGGGTAAAGGAAGTCATTTGGTATGTGGCATCTGATCTATTGCATTTACTGTACGCTGAGCGAAAACGTTTATACAAGACAAGTGGAAGTGTGTGCTCCAGCAAATTTGGCCTGATGTGTAGAGCTGTGAGAGTGTTAATATTATTCACAGGGGTACTTTTATCCCTGGCTTAGCTTTGTGTCCAGCTCAATTAAGCAAAGCTCATACACTTTCTCAGACACTGAGCCTCAATTATCATCAGAGGAGCTGCTGGCCACGTCCCACCAGCTTGTGCCCTCACCATATTTCAGCTTTGTGAAAGCAGAGGGTGGGAGGGGGTGGTGGTGGTGATGGGGGTGGTCTGGGTCTGACTGGCCTATTTTCATGTGTCACTTTGGGACACAGTGGGAAACACTGGGTGTTGATATTTCTTGGCCATGTCAATTGCTCCGAGCCCGCTGAAACATCATCTGGGACATATCTTGTACTCCCCAAACAAGTGTTTCCTCCTCTTATTTAAGGGGTTCCTGAATGAGTGTTTGCTCACCCACAAGACAAGATCAAGCAAAATCTGACTCTGTCACATGACCCATCCAAGCTTTGGGGAGATAAACAGGAGCAGCAGTGTGGTCATGGGCAAATTATGAGACAGTGGGCCCCTGGGGATGAATGGATGCCTAACAACTATGTCCCTTACAGTCCCACCCTATTTCCTAATTTCTTCCTGCCTTTGGTCCTTGCAAATCATCCACTATACACTGTAGGTTGATTTTAGTTCAAAATCTTAATTAGTTTACATGTGGTTAAGATCATGAAAACTGCTCCACTTTCTCATTTTATTCACTGTGAATGTGCCCTATGAGTTCTAGTTATATTAAAATTCTTTTATATATATATATATATATTAAAAGGAGATGATTTGTTCTTGTAAATTCATCATGATTTTACCAAACTAAAGCATCCCCATAAGGAAGTCCACACATGCATCACAACAAGTGTGAAAAGTGATTCATGTATTTTAAGAGTGGGTGGAATTAGGTAGGGACAATTTGGTTTTGTTTTGTCTTCTGCTATATGCCAGTATGAATTTTGTCAGTACAGCCCAAAGGCAAATATTAACTGTTCTGAATACTGTGTTAAAGGGAGACTCCACTTTCATGCATGAGGGTCAATTTAGTCATCATGAGTGCTGCTCAGGCTGTAAAATCAGTTGTGTATTGTGTACTGTTGCATGAACAGAGCTTTTTTAAAGCTTGACAAAATAATCTGCATGATGCAATAAATCATAATCATCATGATTTTGGTTGGAATTTTCAAATTTTCAAAAAAAAAAATCTATCAAAAACTGGAGTGGTGGAGCTGAAAAAATGTGGATGTTTACAGGCAGAGACTAATGAGAGATGATATCCAGTCATGTTGAGGGGAATGTAGGATCCAGAATATCTGGAGTTTAATGCATACTAGGGATTAAAAGTCAGGATATCTTGCTGCTTCCATTTTAACCTATTCTACTTTTTATCTGTCTGTCACAAATCCAAGGAAGTCTAATACTTAATTGCTGGAGTTCCCTTTTTCCTTTATGTAGCTTTGACACTGTGAAATTGAAACTGTAAATGCTCTTATAATTCTACACTTTAGAGATGAATAAATCTAAAAACAGATTCACAGTTTACTTTACACTACAGCTAGTTGGAAAGCTCAGTTGTATGTCCACACTTCTTTCCCCCACTGAATTTCTGTTGCAGGTTTTTGCAGCTGTAACAAGAAGATTACTTGAATGCTAGACATGCACTCATTAATTGTTTCTTGTTTTCAAGCCCGTGCCTCTGTCTTTGCTAAAGTGTTAGTTTTACATGCGGCTCTGAGTATTGAACTCCTGGCACACCTCTAATCGACACCATAGCTCATCCGCCTCCTTCCCTAGTCAACAGCTCTCAATGTAGTTAAACAATAAGCATAAGAACTACAAGGTAATACTTGACAGCTGGGAAGCTTTACGGCAACTACATGGTACTAGTGAAATGGTTGCAATTTTTTGTCATCTTTGGACCAAAGAATAATGAACACTCAACCAAAAGACTCAAACTAACACATTTTCATTCAAATTGATTCGAAGACAACCCATATAGGATACTGCACAGGTTGCAGAGAAAAGGTCACACAGCTGATTTGTGTTGGCTCCACTGCCTCAGTGGGAGTCCTCATGTTTGTTGTGGTTGCAGAGTAATAGAGTTTTTTACAAGATCGACAAACAGCCTCATTGTTGGTAATTTTCCAATTTACATCGATGTGGAACCATAAATACTTCCACACACTGATTCCCAGATGCGTACAGCTTAGGTCATTTTTACATATAAGCTTATTTTACTGATCAACCGTTTAGGCTGTGATAGATCAAGCTGATGCTGCACCACAAGGCAGACTACTTCAAACGATCTTCTAGGCTTTACATTGATTTATTTATTTTATTATTATTTTATTTAATTTGAAGAGGTCATTTTACAGTTTTCCTGTGTTTGAATGAATGTTTGAATTTTAAATAAAAAGTGAAAGCCCTAACTTTGTTTCTTCCTATCAAGGTTTCAAGCCACATTCACTGTTAAAATCCATCCTCTATTAGTTCTTTCTCTTTGTCCATTCTGTTAGTTGTCAAAGAAAGTGATGCATTTTATATTTTCATTAGCAGTGTCTCTGGTTTATCTGTAATAAATAGAATAAATTGGCGTATAGGAAACCAGACTAAGGGCTGGGGTGTACTCAGAATTGGAAGTAGTTTGTAGGACATCAAAGTGTTTCTTCCAAAGGCCACGCTATAAGGCGGAGAGAAAAGACGGCTGCTGTAGAGAGGGGGGAGACAAGATATAATTTAAATATGAGGATAATGGTGCACATTTTGAAATAATCATAGAGTTGCACCTAGTTGTTTACATGAAAAGTGCCACAAATAGTTATGTAACCAGTGAAATAAGAGAGCTGAGAGAGACCCTGACTCCTCTCTCACCCGCACAGGCGGCCAATCACAATATGAAGTGGTTGTGAATGTCAGATTGTTGGTTTTGGAAATTTACAGAAATACACAGCTCCCCCTTATTCAATGACTGGACGGTGTAGGACAGTGAGAATGTACTTAGGCACAGTTGACCTTTGAGCTAAATGCTAAGGTCACCATGACCTCACAACTGCAGTGCTAATATGCTGTTTGCAGCAAATGTTTTTTCCACTACTTAGTTTTTGGTGTTAGCTTACTAACATTTCTTAATAAAGACTAATCACAATGTGCAGTTGATGGAAACTGGGAGTTTTGCAGGCATTTGGTTATAAACCAAAGAGTAGATGTTGACTTGATGATGGTGCTAGAAGAAAAGTTAAGGCATCACCAAAGTTATAAAAATCCAACTTGGGAACCAAATTTCTTGACAATCCATCCAAGAGAGATATTTCACTCACATATTTCAGATTAACACCTAATAACATGGGATGTTATCTTTTCCAGTTGCATTTATATCACACAAAATCAGACATAATAGACATGTTTTTAAAGACAGCAGGCCTTTAGGTTGTTCAGAATACCTCAACAAACTGCATCACACCACAAAAATTCATTTACTGCCACAAAATCGTTTTCTTTGACACAGTCAGGACCTCTTCTCAGTCAGCCCATTTCATGTCTGCATTATGGATAAATCATGATGGAGGGCCCAATAAACCATCCAAACACAAGGCAGTACAATAGGCTCCTTCACGTTCTACGTCTTTACTCGATCACAGCTTTGAGTTGAGCTGACTTGTGTACCCAACTACAAATCTGTGGTAACTGGCAACATGGGACAGCGCAGCAGTTGTACAAACAGCTCGACAGTTACGCTACAAGGATGCAATGCAGCAATGATGAGTTGACTGTTTGAAAGAGTAATGCTTCCTGGAAGATGTCCAAGCTTATATATTACAACTATTTATTACTCTCAAGTGTTTCGGCTCTTAATCATGCCTGCTTAGACTAAATAAAGAGAAGACTTCCTGCTTGCGAGGCAGGCGCTGCTGCTGTGAAGTAGAATCACTGCTCACTTTAAGAGTCCACATATGTTATTCCTGTGGGACAGTTAAGTTAATAATTTTTGACACATTAAGATGCCATTATATCAGAGAAATGCAAAGTCTGAAGCCGCTCTTGGATATGGGGAGGAGGAGGAGGCTTTTAGCTTTGGATCTTGAGACACCCAAAAGAGTCAATTAAAGTAGTGATATATGAATTGAATTTTGTTCTGCATTTGTGTCAATGTCATTGCTTTGGTGTTTGTAGACTCTACCTTCAAGATGCATTTATCAATCAAAGTGTGTCCAGTACCATGTTTTCCCTTTTCTTCCTTTTGTAAAGTCTGAGTTTCTTAAGTGACATTCATAGCTTCATCTATTCAGCCATGGTAGCTTTCTCTTTTTTTACCACTAACTGTCAAGATCCAGCTACATAGATTAGTCCTTCAGTCATTCACATTTGTGAAAAAGATTAAACCTGTAGAAACAAAAGGTGGTGAATGAGGCTCTCCTCCCTGCCACTAGGAAATGTTCTCTTTACTAAATTATAGACATTAAAAGTTAGTGGTCTGATTTTGGCATTGTGCATGTTTTATTGCACACAATAAAATTATATTGTGAACATGCTTGCAAACAGACATAACAGGTATGGTTTTAAAGGTATGACACGGTATGTTGAAATGAGATTGGGTTAGGACAAATGACAACAATGATTTTTAAAATTTGTGTGTATGATTATAGAATTTGAATTTAAATTAATAAGCTTTTTTTTTAAAAAAAATAAACTGACAATAAACTAAAATAAAGATCAGGGAGACAAAGGGAAGGTGTTCTTTACAGACAAACCGTGTCAGAATAATAATAATGAAAAGCAGCATAGATAGAGACTGTCTGGAAAGGACCTCTACCCTTACAGACACACAACATTGCCCTTGATTGTCATTTGTCATTCCCTCCATCTCGACCATGACTTAGCAGTTCAGATGCCCGCGGTCCAAAACAAACGCACCTTCGTTCGTTCCTTGAGCCAATGCTCAGCTAAAGAGATTGGAGATAAGCCAGGGACAATTTAAGCAATCTTTTTAATGTATCTCAGACTACATGACCTTCACACAGTGCCATGATACAATTCACTTTAGCTCCACTTCTTCATACTGTACTATATAGGTTGTTGTCTTATCACTGTAAGTGATGCTTCATTTAAGTGAAATAACTACCGTCTTTCACTAACCTTAACCAAGTGCTGTTAGTGTCTAAACATAGCCATAAAAAGTATTTAAAGAAGGCTGACATAATGCACTAGGCTATGAGCAGAGATTGTATTTTAATCTTCTGTGGAAAACAAATGAAATACAACAGTAAACGCTTTACTAATAGGTTCATTATCAACATTTTGTGACTTGCCAGATGTGTTAATCAACCACATTTCCTTATCATACTGCATTAAGTCTTATTAAGGCATCTTGTATAAAAAGGTTGGGAGAGCTTCTCATTCACAGGCATTGTTTTTTTGGTTTTTTTTAGAAAGTCCTTAATGGCTACTTGCCATTATACATTCCTTCCTTATCAAACTGCTCCCATAGCCACTATTTGACCTGTACAAATGATTAACTAATGCTTGAAGTCAACAAAGAATTTGGGAAAACTGCTTTCAGTTTTGGTGCACAAATGAGCACAGGCCCTCAATGATTCTATGAGACTGAAACATATTTACCTCAGCAAATCGTATAGGATTGTTTTTTGGCAGACAGGCTTTGATCCAAAGCTGTAGTGGTGTACATTCCCAGGTACTGTATACTGTATATACCCACCTCTCAGCTTGAGGATTTTCCCTATACCTTCCGAAAAAGAGGACACCATACGTATTAGTACACATCCCACAGAGACAGGCTGCAGGCAATCATATTTAAGGCTCTCAGTACCCTAACTTCAGCCTTTAAGGCACTGCTTCCTCCCAGGAAACATAAGTACCTCCTCAAAATGGTCTTGAGGAAATACTGTCTAAGGATAAACTCAGGGAACAAATTCCCCGTCCGTTTCTGTCCTTCCATAATCAACAACTACAAATATGAACACACTGAGGCAACCTAGACCAGTTTTACTAATGATGTGTCTGTTCACTATCTTCCCCACCATGGCTTGGTGCCATATCTGTCTGTCTGTTAGAATACGAACAGCACATGTTAGTGCCTTCCTAGTGAAAATACCTCTGGAGTGCTTTGAGATTCAGGGAACAGATTTATTCCACCCACATGTTATGGGGAGACAAGCATGTTGACACAGAGATGTTTCCTAATGAATGCATGGATTGAGCTAATTAATGGCCCCATCAGCATAACTGCTGAGGCTTAATATATCATTGTGATTATGGCGAGACATTAGGCAGCCCAAGTGGCTCTTTTTCCATTAGGTTGTGACAGCTTGTGTGTCTGCTTTGTTCAACACAGAGATGGAAAACATGAATACTTACTCATAGCACAGGGACGTACACTTACAGCTACAAAGCTAAAGCTGGTTATTTCTGTGTAAACCATGATGGGCGCACTAACTACTGGATTAACTTCTGATATGAATGTTCCTCTCTCCTCTACGTAGTAATATTTGCATTTAGCAGATGTTAAATGAGTACGTTAGAGTCAAAACAGCTTTACAGTGTCTGTTGTCTATGGGCAATACAGTTCAACCAAATAAAATGCTTTAGAAGAATTTCAGCCAGGGACACATCAGTGACGTTTGCCCTCTTGCTCCTTTTGTCATCAAGCTTGCAAAATGCTGGTGTTTGCTTTACATGATCAGATGGCAGTTATTGTGCAGTGATTGAATTCTTTCACTGAAAGCTACACAAGACATTTTGTGTCATGAGCAGAACAGTTCATAAACTCTGCCTCACTTAGATACACATTAGTGATAAGTAACTTTTTAATTAATTTGTATTCGGTGCAAGACAGCATGAGACCCAATCTGGAATATGATAAGTGTGCCACTGAAGGTCATTTATTATATAATTTTCTCATTGAATTTAGAATAACATTCAGTTAAAAATCACACCTTTCTCATTTATGAAATATTCAGAGTAGAGTAATTGCAGTTGTATAACACTATCAATTACTGTCATTTTTTTTTGGTTTCCGCTTTTCTAAATATATCACTGGCAGAAAATTACTGTGGAAAATTTTCAGAAACACTTCACTTTTAACAGACCATATATTCCTCATTTATTTTGATTGCATTGCAGAAACATTGTCTCTGAGGTTACTCTTGCATAAAACAGTTAAATCCTTCCCGGCTGCTGGCACAATCATTTACAGAAGACTCTTTCTTATTTTTAATTCTGTATTTTATCTTTACATTATATCCTGGGTAAAGTTAATTTTTAAAATGGGCAATAAACAAAAACATATATCGTCCCATCACATTTCATTCTCCAATGCCATACCAATTTAGGACTTTACATCCAAAAGCCTAAAACACTTTCTAATGTGCTTTCATTCGAATAGAAACAGACTCTGACATTTTAATAACACTGAGCACCAAAGTTTTGTCTTGAGTTGCAAGCAGTAATCTTGTTGCATTGCCCATCAGTTCATCTCAGTCCCAGAGTACAGGAGGGGGTCTAGACTACTATGGGGTTAATTTCACTGACGTAACAGTCTGGCAATAAAACACGTCCTGATTAAATGGCTAGAATGAAACATGCAGGACTGTCAGTCACAGTGGATGTGACTGAGCACTGCTTGTCTGAAGTGCTGTCGTATGTGGTTTCCAATATAAAAAGCATCTAGCCAAATTTAAATTGACAAATTGGTACTAATCATTGATCATATTAACAACACACATACATATTTTAGGAATATTTTCTGCTGTGATACAATCAAAGCTTTCTTGGTTTGATTTTTTGTATTATCCCTGTAATGATTACATCATTAAAGCATTTTATATTTTAGCTCTGTGGATGATTATGACTTCTTCTTGTACAGCCCACTAAGAAGCTGTGTGCAAAGTCTGTAATCTCAATGGATGGCGCTTGTTCTCCAAGTTCATGCCAAGACCAACAAACCATCAAATTGCTCTTTGTGCTTCGAGAGCTGAAAGCAAAAGATCGTTCTTCAGCCCTTTCAGAGGCTGAATATGTAAGATTGTTCATTTCATCTGTCTGTTCGAGTGATGGCTTCTCATCATTCAGACAGAGGTGTCTGCTGCATAAATGTTTCTTACAGCTTCATTCATACAGGATGAAAAGAGCCATTTGTTACATGAGTGAGCCAAGTTGAATCATGATTATTTGACGGAAAACATGAAGACTTTCTTCTTCATTTTTTTGCTAATGATTATCATGAGAGCAAGTGACGATCGACTCCTTCCCTCACAGTAAATTACGTAAGACAATTTATTTTCTGTTTCATTTTTTTATTTGATAATTCTGCTTGTTGGATATTATATATTACATATAATTTCATCGATGCGATTGTCATGATGTTTTTTTTAAAGTTTTATTTTGTTATTTTTTAAGATAATAATTTCTTGATACCTTTATAGGGTGATCTTAATTGGATGACCAAAATGCACATTTCATTTCCCTCTGTGCATATTGAACTTTATGCCCCTTGTTATGGCATGATGGCATAACACGGCTGGCATTCAATTCTTGTTCTGTGATGGAAGTGATACAGAAATATTCCATCTTGACTTTTACTCAAGTGACTGGGGGAGTTATACAGGCGTGAGACCGGCATGCTGATTGTCATCACATTTACGTAATCAGATGCATGTCTGAAAGCTGTAGAAAAAACCTCTGACAAAGAAAGAAAACTAATCTGAGCTGCTGAACTGTTTTAATCTATAAATACAAACTTGTCAGGACTAATTAGTCTTGCTTGTATGCAGTGTTTCCTTTTCCTTGCCCGCATAACAGAGTGTTTCAAATTGAAGCTGTGAAGTCATTCAAAAGCAATTGGGACTTTTTGGATTCTCACTTATACATGATATCCTTTCTGTTAAACTAAAAAAGTAACACAATTTGATTTCATTTTATCTTAGCTGTATTTTTGAAAATGTCCTTTTTTTTCAAATGCTTTTTTCAATGGTGCAACACACGGGGTTTGATTTATGTCAATGTTTGGGCAAGTCACAGACTCAAAATAACATTGCTTTTAGTTATGTATTTTCCATGTCAGTGATGTGCATCAAAACACCAGTGGTCAAGGTTTTTTTGGGGGGAGGGTTAAGTTAAATCCAGAGCACCAGCAACATGTTGATGCACATCAACTATCCAAAGCAGCAAATTGATCACAGTAGCTCCTTGGATCGACACACACAGCCTTCTGTACATTGACTACCTCTGTCTGTACATTGTGTTTGGTGTATGCTGCAGGTGCCATTAAATGACGTGACGTGGTCAGAGGGTGTTAGAAGGATGGACTCATGTGCAGAGAAGTGATCTATAAAGAAACAAAGTGTCTAGAAAGCAGTGAGAATGAACAGAGAAAGACAGAAAAATGATCCAAAATCAGAAACTCGCCCTCTTATGGCTACATGGCTGATGGGAAAAACATTGTTTTTTTCTTTGCTGCGGTATTTCAAAAGCGCAGGTTGATGAACCTCTTCAGTTCAAGTGCGTCTGAGTCATTAGAAGGTAATGTTAATCTCTTCAGGGACTACATGTTGAAAGAGATGAGGGTTGTATTCCTGGAAGCAAAGCTACTGATGACATAGCATTAAACATTACTTCAATTGATCCACAGTGTAAACAAACTCGACTGGCGACATCTAATTGTGGAGCAACAAGTGTCATGTATTTTTAATGATCCACACATTACTGTCAGAAAGCACACGGGGAGGAGAGTGGAGGAGCTGTTTGCTTACGGTTACAGTTTCACCTCCCAATCTCACATCTCCTCTTCCCTACCCCCTTTCATGTTTTTGAGAGGATTGGATTTTTTTTTCTTTTTTGGATTAAATTTTGTTTGCCATCTGTGCAGAAGTGATAAGGGAAGAATATATGGTATATAAAATATTTATCCCTTCGTTTTTCTTCTTGTTGCTCTCTAGGGGGATTTGGCTTGTGAGGCATACAGTTTTTAAAACAATAACAACCTAAGTCAAACCTGATTTTCTATTCAGTAACGTTCTAAAAATATATATTCAAGAGGTTCATTCCAATTAGCCGCTGAATATTTTGACTTCTAACGTAAAATATTTGGTGCCAGGGACGTAACAACAGGCAATTTAAGTATAGTGCTGTATTGTAAGTATAGCATTGACATTCATGCAGAGATGTGAATGAGAATCTGTGCCCATGTAGAGAAACTTTGGTAATTTAGTATGCACTGCAAAACTCAACAAAAGCACTGGAGCGGCTTTCACTCTCTCTTTCCTCCTCATTTAATGACTATCAAAAAACCAGCAACTGCAATCTCATGTCTTATGGCTTGTTTTGTACTCTTTCATCGCGCTCAAAGAGGCAGCACTCCCACTCACACAACATGACTACGCTTTCTCATGAATTGGAAATTGTAAGGCAGCATAAACACAGTGCCAGGATACCTTCAACGGTGTCACTGACCCTCTCAAATTAAACAAAAACTACTGAAGGCTACGTTCCTGTAGGAGGTGCTGACCGCAGCCTTGACCTTGAAGACTGACAAGCAAACAGGAGGATTACTGATTTCTTTAGAAGTCACATGTTTAGTTGGTGATGTCTTTTTAAAATGAATGATGATGGTAGCATACCTTTAGTATTTTGTACTGTTGCCATGGTAAAACTTTAACTTCTTTGATTCCTTAAAACCAAGACTATTCAGCTCAACACAAACATGGAGGAAGTAGAAAACAGGTTAGAAAAAAGTAGTAAGAAAACGCACAAGCACAAGTGACAAGATTTGATGGCTAGAAGTCAATATGCCTGAACTAGAAAGTTACAAACTGACATCCATCTTTTCATATGTTGCCACAAGCAATTTCATTTTGTTCTGTCTCAGCTGTTTTCTATTTTCTAAACAAAGCTGTCGTAGCCCATCGTCATGTATATAGTTTCTATCTGAAAACTGCTTTCGAGACACCAGTGTCGTGAGTTTAAGTTCAAGCTTAATGCAAATGATTAGACTGAATATATCGTGTGTTCCCATCGACATTGAAGTATGGAGGAGAAAAATAACATCCTGTCTTCTCATTACTGAAATAAAGACTCTCAGTGATGTAGAGCAGCTCAGTTCAATTCAAAAGGACAATGCATTTCTAAAGAAATGTATTAAATTCCGTGGTGTGTTTCTGTGTTGAATATAATATTTTTTCTCTCTTTTTTTGTGTGTGTAGACAACCGGTATGCCAGTTGAATTCTTGCTTGCTCTTTGCTGGATTCTTCCTACATATTTGTTTGAAAGAACCCTAACCCTAACCCATTTCCTGTGTTTTAGCAGTGGTGTGGGGAATTGGCATGTTTATTCAAGAAGCAAAAAGTGTCTGTGTCACCATCTGTGTTGATGAGAACGTGCCTCTTAAGGTAATGGCCTAACAAGAACATTGAGACTCATTGCAGATATGCCACTCGCCCGAGGTTATGAGTTGGGCCTCTTGCAACAGAAGCCTTCATTTTTTAGACTTGAGTGAAGATGTTCATGCAAGCATGTGTCCTTATATAGGAAACCTCCAAGAGTAACTCAACACCAAGCTGAAAAGCAGTTTTGCTGCCCTCTTGGGTTCACAGCTTCAAGTCTATGTCACCCCTGACTGCTCCGTCACTGATAGGTGTGGTAGGTGTAGTCAGAAAGGTCCTTGCCCAACAGTGATGTCACAGTGTCCTGGAGTCCACTTGTATGTCACTGCAGCAAGGTGAGATGTTAAACCGCCGCAGGTCAGAGCGACATTATCAGGGGGTGTTACTCTTTAAATCATTAGTTTAACAAGCATACCAGAGGTATTATGTTTATTTCAAAGTGAAGTTGCAGGTTAACTGGTGTTTGGTGTCATTTATAAAGGTTAACATTTAACAGTGCAAAGTGCATTTGCAGCTCAGAGAAATAAATTTCCTGTAGCCACTGGAAATGAAAACCCTGCTTTGAATCTACTTTGTCATAGTAAATTGATCCCTCACCATCTCACATACACCGTAATCTATTATTTTTGAAAGCCATTGCCCCTGTGTATTGATTACACACAAACACACACACACACACACACACACACACACACATTTTTTGTCTTCTTTCTCCACCATAACACCACAAATGCCCCAAGGATGCCATTGACCCTAATGCTGCTACTGAAGTGGAAGAGACTGATGCTGTGACAAAAGCTCTGACAGTGTAAATGGCGCTGAGGGTCTTTGAGCTGCAAACTGTTGAGCTGCTGTTACATTGCCACCATTCTACGGCATTCAACATCTAAATGCTTCTCTACACATCAGAAAATTAGGCTACTGAAAGTTAAATCAACTCAGATGATAAATAAGTATCTGGCAACAAAAAGCATAGTTTGAACAAAGTAAAATTTTCTTCCGTTGACACACTCTCTTGTAAGTGAGTGAGTGAGTTTTTTTTTTTTTTTTACACTACAGCTTTGTCAGTACTTTCTCAGCAGGATCCAAAGATTTGTCGTGAAAATACAGCAGGCGTGTTGCTTCATGGAAACAGTCAAAGATCAGTGACCCAGCTCCTGTATCAAAGCAGCATTTTGTGACTGGTGATACCAATCTGTTGTGATTTCAACAGAGCACAGAAGTGCAGTTTTTGCCTCATTGTCTCAATCACTTTTGAATGTCACAAGCCAAGTGTGTGGGCAGATTAATAAAAGAAACCTGATGACTGCTTGAGAGCTGCATTTGCATATGTACAATGTGTCTAGTTACTAAGCTTATTGAAAAACTGTCAATATTCCAAGCCAGCTTTCACCATGATTGCTAGTTCAAGTGCTTTTCACATTCCATGTTGATGTTGTTACGCTGCTACACTAACCAAGTCTCATGACAAATGAATAACTCACGGCCAGAGATAGATAGATAGACTTTATTCGTCCCAAACTGGGAAATTCTTGTGTTACAGTAGCTATAGTATGAAGTCAACACAAAAAATATCACATTAAACCACAGGATAAGCTAAAATAATAATTAAAAAAAAGCTAAAATCACTGACTCTGTGTTACTCTTAGAGTAGGAGAGGTTGTGCAAGATCTGTGCAAAGTGTTTGTGCAAAGAACACCAGGTGACCAAATACAGCACAAACAGATCAGAAACTACACACAAGCTACAGCATCGTGAGTCCTGAGTGTTCTCTGTCAGACTGAGCTGCAGAGTTGTTCTATCTTATAGCTTTTGGCAAGATTTCCTGTATCTATTACTATTATCCTATATTCTTCTTCTATAATGACCCTTATTATTAATTTTCAAAATTCTAATGAAGATAATTTGGTAGTAAAGTAAAAGACAAATGGAGGTGTCTCCAATTATGAGAAACTGATTTTAAAAATGGATTATGGGAAATTTATTTCAGTTATAACAAATCAGCTCATATCTGTTTATTATTTCATGCAGCGTGTGCTTACTCAGAATAAGCCTGTACAAATTCAGCTGCCTCGTGCCCTTTCCACTACACTGTCTTATGGTACAGTTTCAGCCTTTAGAAATATCAGTGAGCCTTTCCTGCAGCGCTGAATGCTGTGTGCTGTGGAGAGGCCAGAGTCTGCAGTCTGCAACACTACACCAGCTGCTTTCACTGATTAGTTCCTCTTCTCTGGTTGAAGGTTGGCTAATCAATGTGATGACTGTCCACCCCAGCCAGACGGAAAAACAACATTCAGAAATTTGCAATGAATAATAAATGGTCCTTATGTACTGTAAGGGAGGGGAGTAATTGTGTGTTTGTCAAAAATGGCATTTGAATTGTTTACTTAGCTCCATTGCTCACATTATGTTGAGCAAGAATACTGCATATAAATGTGACATGTTTCTATGAGTTAAACGTACTTTTAGTCAATTTTGGTAAAAGTCAATGGTATTTATATCCCTTTACAGGTGTGCACAGGGGGACGTTGTCACACACACAGCGTGGCTAAACCGGTCGAGTATACTGTATGCTGGAGAAGACAAATGGTCGGTGGATCCCAGAGTGAGTCTGGTGACGCTTAATCAAGAGGAGTTTACCATCAAGATTGAAAATGTGGACATGACAGATGAGGGGCAGTATGTGTGCGCGGTCCAGACAAGCAGTCGACCGAGAACCACCTCAGTGCACATCCTCGTCCAAGGTAATTACAATTATATATATAAAGTCTCAGGCCGGCAGGTGTCTCATGTAACACTATGATTATACACAGTCATCAGCAACACGCACACACACCACATACATGTACTTATTTTGTGCTTGTTTATACTGTATGATTGATGGTTGTGTTATTCCTGAGCACCAGCACATGAGGGCATAACAGACATGTGCTTTCTTTCCTGAGTTTCATTTCCTCAATTGCTGCTCCACTTGAACAAGTAGGAGTTAAATGCCTTGCTCAAGGGAAGGGAGGGAAGCGTGATTCTCTTTCATTATGTTAGGTGAGGTTAATGAGGAATACCAGATGTTACGATGCCTCAGCTAAAATGATGTGTGGAGTTGTGCAGTGTCCTCACTGAGATGCAGGACTCACATAGCATAATGGGACAGTTTAATGCTACCAATTTGATATGCACATGATCCGTGTAGCATATAGTGATGCTCATTAGATGCCTTCCTCAACTCATAAGAGAGAAAGGACCCGACAATATATAATAAAATGGCCAAGTTTGGATTTCTTATGCTCTCATTTTTCTCTGCAACATGATGCCAAACAACAAAAATGCAACAGTAATGACACAGTATCCTGTTCAATCGGCACAACCTGCATTTTAAAACCACATTTCCAATTATTCACTTAAGATTAAGTGATTAGAACTTCTGGACTGATCAAAAATGAACTCAGTATAATTCTTTCCTTAAGCAAGTGAATTTTTATTAAGTATTAAAACTCACTTATTTTTTGGAGAAATACATTCTTCAAATTATGTCTGTCTTTTATACAATTTTAAAATCACACTCATTGCCACTTGTACCTTTGTGTGAGCTGTCAGCATCCTGACAAGTCGTGTGGTGTATGTTTTTATTCCTGTGACAGCCATTAGCATAGACGGCACCTCTTCCTCATCTTCATCTGATCTTCAAGTAACACCTTCAATTGAGATAACAGAGAAGTCAGTTCACAGTCCTGTAAATCTAAACAAAGCTAAACTTCTTTTTCATGGTTAGACTTAAAGTTTACACCCACGCTGTCTTTTGAAGAAACAAGATGGCAAGATCAAGCTCTTGTTTTCTATACCTTCTTACAAACAAAATCAAAACACCTTGATTCTGCAAAAAAATAATTTATGTGAAATTCATTCATATCAGTTGTCATGGTGGAGTAATGCAAATAAAATGACAAACTGTCAAAAACGGAGACAATCTTTGCCTCTCAGGAAAGCACAATCACAGCATCACAGCAGCTCCTCATACAGCATGCAGTATATACATCTATCTATCTATCTATCTAGACACAAATACACCCACACACACACACACACCCATATATGTATGTGTGGAACTGTTGTGATGCTTGTCTATATACCTCATGAAGGTCGGGCAGATCAAAACATTGCACATGAATGAATATACCAGCATTTTATTGTCAGACGACATTGTGCAGTCCATTGTTATACATACCACCAGCCACATAGTCCAGAGAATATTCTTAAAACAGTCGGTCAGCAAATCTGCAGGACACCAGGGGATACCACGTATCACAGGGTCATGGGCAATGAAGCAGTAAGCACTTTTAAGCACTGACATGATAAGTCTTCTGCCCAGCATCTGAGCATTTTGGTGCTGTGCAGTTCTGCTGCCAAGCATTCCACAACAGTGGCTTCCCGTTATGCTTACATACAGTACAAACAAAAGCATGCCGTTTATATCCTAACCTTACACACCAGGCTGCTGGGTTTGGCTTGGACCAGCAGACGAAGGACGGCTTGAATGAGAAGAGGGGATCTGGGAAGTCTGACAAATGAGACCAGTTGGTACTCAGGGTTGAGCAAACAAGTGGGGTTACCCACTCCTGTTCTCATTTGATTACTGACATTATTTGTACCACCTGCCCATTATATAGGACAGAATACAAATAAACAACAAATGTCTGTCATTACCAAGCAGATGGAAAACAGTTGCTGTATCTTCAACAGAAGAAGAGAAGATTAGATAAGATATTCCTTTGTTCATCCCACAATGGGAAACTTTCCATCTATCCATCATTAAACACACTTAGAGCTAAGTAATAATGACATATTGCTTTCATCTTAATTCCACTGCAGTTTCTAATTACTTACTGCGTATAGTCCTTCAGCTCATGCATATTCATTTGCAGTGTTGCAAACAGGTCAGGTCACAGGGTCAAGATTGAGCAGATGCCCATGCCTGCAGGCTTTGACTAGAGCGGACGCAGGGGTCACTACAGTTCAAAAGGGTGAACTTACGTAATGTTAAGGCTAAGGACAGTCTAATAGTATTTTTTTTTCTTCTTGTGAAAACTTGCTTAGAGAATCCCAGTAGTCCTGAATGAATTTCTTTTCCATCTTTTACCCAAAAGTTGTTTTTAAAAAATATGTTTCAGGACTTTGGAGGCTTTATACTTTATACAATAAAAAGCTAAACCTGGATGTAATCTATACGCAATAAAATGTAATTGTCTTCAAACTCAGATCATACTTAGATTACTGTATTTATGTAGGCATAGTTGTTTAAAGCCATAACCACACTGTGCTGTTCACGCTCTATGCAAACAGATTATTTGCTGTTACGGCGTGTAAATTAACAAGTAGCTCTAATGACATGATCAGTGAAACCGGCTTCATAAGCACAGTGATGTCAGCTTTTGTGAAGGAGATAAGCACTTGTTTGTGGTTTTAAAGAGAGCTCATTATGTAAAACTGGCTCTCCTCCCTCTCTTTTACAATATTTGATCAGAGGGTCTTGATGCCTCTCCAGCATTAGCATTCAGTCCCTGGAATCATGCCCAATCACGATGACTCATCTGATGTAGAACGGCAGTGTCTGATTCAGATGACTTCATAGATTAGCTGGAGCGAGGAACAACCAACAAACTCTACTCAGAAGACCTTAGAGACCTGCTGGTAATAAGGGACTGCAGTTCCAAAAGTGATATAAGAATCTTGAATTGGATTCTGAATTTAATGGGGAACCAATGCAATGCGTCACATGAGACATTCATAAAGGTTTAAAGCTTTTCAGCAGCATTCTGGACCACTTGTGAATAAACTGGTGATGTGTTACTAAAACAAATGAAGAGGAAACTGCAATAGTATGGATGGGATGAAATAAAAAGTAGGAAGAATCATCTCATTAGAGGTGAAGTCATGAAAATATAAGCTTTCTAATATAAGACCAAAAACACCTGCCAGCTGCCATGTAACCCTGTGATATCTAATAGCAAGCATTAGCCCTTAATATACAAGAACAAATTGTTTGGTTGGTCTCTGCAGGCCGGTTGCGTTTTATTTTCTGTTTCCTGACCTAGAATTTGCCACAAGTCACAATAAGAATCTGTATGTCAAATTTGTCTTACCTGCGAACATTTTGGAAAGTAGAAAAACACTTGCCTTTATTATTGCGCAGTATAATGGAGACACAATAAGGATGCAATGGGAGAGAGGGGGCTATGATGCAACAAAGGTCTCTGGCTGTGTGGATTTGTGGCTGTGACTGTCCAACTTCCAGCCCAATGTGTTATTACACTAAATGAACACACTGTCTGGGGTTGGCTGAGATGCAACATGAATAAGACTCATCTTCTCCAGGTCCCAGGCATCCACAGAGACAGACTGTTGAGATATAACATTTTAAGTGTTTATCTACAATGGATTTTAGAATAACTGGGCAACAGACATCAAAATAAATGGAGTGGGGGGAGAAAGAGAGTACATCACAACTTCAGGGAGGGAGGAAGAGGGACCTGCTAAATCTGCTTTGCAGCTATCGTTATCCGTGGAAGGGATCCTTTTTTTCAGCAGAGCAAAACAGTTTAGAGGCTTACAAATTGCACGTACCATTTGTAAACTGCACTGGAATGTTTGCTGAGAACTTGTGTCCTGCTGGGGTCCCAGTGCTTGCACATGTTTGTGTTGTCGGAGTTTCTGCCAATAGCAAAGAAAAAAGAAAAAAAAGGAGCCACCAGACATACTCAGTAGAAGCAAACATATTGGCCTCACACCTGTCCCACAGCAAGGTGGAAGCCAATGACATGGCAGAATAAAAGTAAAAGATAGTGGCTGAAGAGAGGTAGCAAGCGTGGATTTGAACATTTTGGGCCTCATTTTTGTGGCAGTGCAACAAGCAGTGCAGAGAGTGCTGTGGCAGGTTGGTATTTTGCTGCTCGGCTCAGAGCGCAGGATGCTGTGGTGGGAGGAGGAGTCACCACAGGTGTCCACAGCTCCTTGAGACTGCATTAAAAGTTCTCCTACAGTTCATTACATCCCTGCAGTCATCTGAAGGCAGCTAGACAAATATGATTTGAGAGGTGCCGTGTAAGAGTGCAGGGCCATTACACACAGCCAGTCTTTACCGGTGTTAAATCACATGCTAATGATACCAGGCTATTGCAGGACAACCCTACACCTCTACACACATCAGACTGGTCAGCTATAAATCTGCATTATTTTTCTTTATATAATAATTAGCTGAAGCTGTCAGATTGCCAGGGCTCATTAATCCTGTGCGTCATAGCCTACTTCTTTCATTTTTTTTTCGGTTTTTGTTTTTATGTTTAATTCTTGAAATATATTACAGTACAACTGCTGCTGTGTGGAATTTTGCAGTATGATGTGACAATTTACAACATGAGACAATAAGACATAACATAAGACTGAAACTTTGTTTTTTTGTAATTTACTGTTGAAAAAACAGCACGTTTGCACCATCCGGACAACAATATGATTTCCAGGAAGAATTGTGTTTTCAATCATTAAACTGTGCATCACTGTGATTGGCTCAGCTGTTTCAGAGCTACGAGACGTGAATGGCCGAGAGTCTATTTATTACTCTCCAGTCAGTCTGATCTATATTCCACTTCACATGCTGTAGTCCTGTTGAACTCTGTGCTGCTGCACATACGAGAACCAAAACAGTAGGTGTGCCTGGAGATGCCCACACAGTACATGCAGCCAATTCCTCTCTTGCACTCATTTGCTCTCTGCCCACAGATTTTTATATCAAGTCAACAAACCTGAACGAGTGATCTCACGGTCACTTCTCTGATTGCCTCACTAAAGACTCATGTTGAGCCATATTAACTTCTGGTAGGTTCATTTTAATCTCATTGGCCAGGCAAACAGGTAAGTGTTTATTTTATTCCATTAAAACTGGAATAGGAGCCTGCAAAGACACAGCAAATGCACTGGGCTTCTACCTAGCTCAAACTAAGAGTGAAAACCAAAACTTGAACATTGTCTTACCTCACTGTTGCCTTGGTGACAGCAAAAGCAGGAGGAAAGTGGGTTCAGTGAGGCAGCCAAGAAATTCTTGAACAATAAAGACCACAATACAATGCGTGGGGTTACTGCATGTGTTGCCACTCTCTACCAAACAACACGGGGAATGAAGGTATTTGCCACCTGACTGAAGCCCATCTTCCAGCCCTCCAGTCTTGCAGCAGGTGGTGTAGAAAGAAAAGCCCTCCAGGATAGTCTATTACAAGTTTTCTTTTTTATACAGCCCACACAGAAAGGTTGTTTATCGAAACACTCGTCTGATGTATTGTGGAGTATGGGCCTTGGCCATGATGATGTCTGTCCGTCTGTTCATCCAACACTTTGGTCTGGAGCAAGATACATCAACAAACAACTAAACAGACTGACTTTAAATTTTGCAGAAAATGAAAAATGTAATGTCAGAAAATGTATGACGCCCAGAGGATGATTCAAAATGATGTTGTTGGCCCAGTGACCTTTTCAACAGTGCCAACACCAAGCAAAAAAAAAAAATAAAATCATTGCGAGAAATATCAGGGCAGATTTCCATAAAATGAAGCGCGCTCATGCTCGAGACGATGAACACTTTCCAATTTGGAGCTCAGACTGTCCATAGATATCTCACAAACTAATAGGCTGGTTTGCAGTAGTTTTACTGAGCTCATTTATGTTCCCAAATATAAACTGGAACTAGATCTTAATGACATGGTAGCCTATTTTGATGAACCCTGATGAACATAAACATTAGCCTAGCTAGCGGCTTGGCATTATGGTCGGCAGTGTTGGTCTATGGTCAGTCGGTCAGTCCGCCACTTCGGTCCAGACTGAAATATCTCAGTAAACATTGGATAGATTCCTTGAAATTTGGCACAGATATGCATGGTCTCTAAATCCTAGTGACTTTAACAATCCCCTGAATTACCACCAGCAGGTCTCTTATCCTGTGAAATACATCAACATTATTTTGGACCCGAATGTTGTTGTGTTCCCTGCTGCAAGAGGACACACAGCGTTAGAAAATTCAGGAAGTGGACCATGAGTTGGGATCATTCACCCATTTCTTTTAACTAATCAAAATAAACATGTTCATTCACAAAGTCTTTTCTTCTTAAAAATGAAAAAAATGAAAATGAACCATAACTCTATGTGATGGCCATTGCAGAATAAACAGTATAAAATGAAATTAAATTCAGTTTGGTGTATTATCCTTAAAGGAGGGTTTTATGACTGTGTGGAATGTTGGCATGGCACTTAAATCATGTGTCCTACTTGTACACATTCTAGAAAAATCATTACAGTATATACAATGACCCACCTTCACACTGGTAGGGCTAGCTCTAATTCCATGTTGAGCAATGGCTTTAATAATGTTTACTTTTACTGAAATTCCAATATTATTGCAGCTTTTAATGTAAACTCTCCTGACAGCTTCATTAAAATGAACAGTGACAGGACTGTCATCACATTGGGATTTTGTATGCCTAGGAGGAAGAACCATTGTTCGTTTTCCTGTGATCATTTAGAATATTGTACATTGAGAAAGGTGTTTTTTCAATGCGTTGATGCGTCTTTTCATCCCAGCTACAGTGTGCTCAGTAAAAAATCATGGCCACGCTGTCCTGTTTGGATAAACTCTGATCCATGTGGACAGCATAGGCTTCACTCCCACTGTTAATAGGTGATAATCAGTACCGGTGGGAAACGTCTCTTTTAGCTCACCCACTCTATGGGAGGTCAGAGATCAGGGTCAGCTACAGAGCAGCTGCCTTGGAGCTGATAGAGATTTGGTTCTTGGATTAGTGCACCTCAGCCAGGTGGGTGTCTGGTTACACAGGGGTTTGAACTCTGGTTATCCAGCTGAAACATGAGAAACCCCTGTACTAGTGATAAGACTCTGATACCTCTGTTCACCTGATAATTCAAAGATGTCAGTGGGTAGTTGTCATCTGAAATACAGCAGCTGTTTATCTGGCTGTTTTGTCCTACAGGGTAATGAAAATGAGGTCAGGTGTTCCATTAATATTTGAGAATACTCAAGAGAATCTAGTAATTTAATGTCTCATGTACAACAACAGATGTGACTGCATGACTGAAAAAAAGAAGAAGCTTGCAGCAGGTAAATTAAGCACAATCTTAAAGAGGCATCAAATTTAAAATGAGCAAATATTTTTCATAAAACAATAACGTTTTTCAGCTTCAACATTTGATATGTTGTCTTTGCAATATTTTCAATTAAATATAGGCTTTAAATAATTTGTAAAACCATCAAATTCTGTTTTGTTAACATTTTACAAAGCATCCCAACTTATTTGGAAATTGGAGTTGTAGATACATTTTCATTTCAAGTGTTATGTGTTATATTATTTGTGTGATTTTGTGTGGCATACAAACCATCACAGACTCAACCAGCACAATTTGAGGGCGAACAAGGATTATGAACAGGATTCCACATTATTCACACTGTATTATAATTAGCAATAATACGACTAAAGTGTTGAAGACTTTCACAGCCTGACAGGTTGTATTGAATATATCTGAAACTCAATCTTTTGTTTTCATTCCACAAACAGAGGTTCAGCCTTGGCCTCTTGCACCGCAGCTAAACAGAAGCAACGCTGACACGCTTGCTGTATGCTTTTGTCATTCATGAAGGGTAAATGGGGATTAAGCTGACATCCAATAAATTATTCATAGAGATTTTTGTCTTACAAACAAGTCTGATGTGACTAAAACAAGTTAAAGCACTGGTGACAGTCTATTCATATGCTTTTAGTTGATGATCCTCAAATGTCAAAATAGAGATGTGTCCTTGTTACTTTGAAATGGAAATGACAAAAAAAGATTCTTAGGCAGATCCGTCAGGAATTTAAAAAAAGGGAATAAAAAGCAATGTTTATTTAGGAAAACTGAATAAGAGTGAGGCATCCAGAATAAATCATTATAGTCGTACATCAACTGTGTCTTCTGATGTCCTGAGATGTGTGTTCTTTATATGTCTTGAGACATGCAGAGACATCTAGATGTGCTTTTGTGATATGAGTAGTGCCTGAATGTCTGAATGTGAGTATTAACACAACACACAAAAACAGCTATCTTTTAAATGTGTCCATAAAAAAAAGCTGTCACATCAGAATGCTAATAACTATGGCAAACGTATGGTATTGTTGTGGGTTTAGGTTATTGGACCCAGGCGTGAGACACAGATGAGGGTGACAGGGTAAAAAGGGATTTATTGAACAACCAAACTCCAGAACTTACAGGAAAACAAAAGATAAGGCACAGGTGAGACGGAGAAGCTTCAGTGGTTGGAGGCTGGGCGGTGGGTGGTAGGTGCTGAGGCAGGACAGCAGGAGATGTGCAGGTGGAGCAGGCAGGGATGAACACAGTGGAGACAAAGCCAAGGAAAGGCTGGAGAATCAGGAAACACTGAACACACACTGGAAACACTGGTAGGCAGGAAAACACAGGGCACGTAGAAAAAAGCAAAGCACTAGAGGACAGGGAAACACTGCTAAACAGGGACAAAGACAGGGAACGATCTGGCAGCTTGAGAGGAGAACGAGTGGAGTATTTAAGCTGCAAGTAATGAGGTGGAATTGGATGCAGCTGTGAGAGAGAGAAGGCCCCAGCACCTGAGACCACGCCCCCAGCACCTGAGACCACACCCCCAGTACCTGAGACCACACCCCAGCACCTGAGACCACGCCCCCGGCACCTGAGACCACACCCCAGCACCTGAGGCCACACCCCAGCACCTGAGGCCACACCCCAGCACCTGAGATCACGCACCCAGTACCTGAGACCACACCCCAGCACCTGAGACCACGCCCCCAGCACCTGAGACCACGCCCCCAGTACCTGAGACCACACCCCAGCACCTGAGGCCACACCCCCAGCCACTGACGCAGTGCCTGAACAAAACACAAAGAAACAATCTTAAACCAAAAACACTGGAGATAAAACTAAAAATGCACAAAAAATAAACTACAAAAAACACAAAAATAAACAGAGAGACCCAAACCATAACAGGTATTGAGCATATTCATTAAAGATGATTAATAAAGTAGGTATTTACAATTCCAATCTGTAATAGTGTAAAATAAATTTTACTGTAGATAAGTACTACTTTCCCTAAAGATAGGTTCACCTTAGTATAATACTCATAAACTCATATGTACATTGAAGTGCACTGAGTTAATGATTGTTACTATATATATATATTCATATATATATTCATCCTTCCTCTCCGCACTGGCAATGAAGTGATCCCTTTGTAATTCAGCTCACTGTCCTAACACTATCCTAACTGTGCGTTCAGGCAGAACGCAAAGCAAATTTTACAAGTGGCACGATTTTTCAAAAGTCAAAAATCTGACACAATTAGACACAACTTCGCCCGAGACGACAGGAATTGACGCAAAGACATGTTCGTGCGAGTGGAAAATGTTTCAACTTGAATGAAAAATTTGCCTAATCCCGAAGCTTTATGAATCCACTTCAAAATGTACAGAGATGAGATGACAAAAGGAGAGAGACCGATATGAATGGAAATAACAGAACAGAACTGAACACAAACAACAGAGACACTCCTCAGTGGTTAGACAAGGTTACAGCTAACGTCTGTATTTCAACATAACCATTACCTTTCTTTTACCTTACACAATTATATTGCCTAACCATGACCATACAAGTTGCCATGCACAGATATAATAGTAAAAAAATGTACAAATGACATTACCATTGAGTGTAATCTTGTTGTGTTGTAATGTGACTGCAGTGGGAGAGATGGATCACAGAATCCACAGTTTTAGGCTTCGACAGTTCAAATCGATTGCATATTTCCCAAGGTCAGTTACAAAATCCACTCTGTGTTTCTCCAGACGCTGTTACAGTAGCATCAGCTTAACCAGTCCTTTAAGGTGGATTTATTTTCAACAGAGAAACGTTCTTCAGGGGCATAGTCTAATTTATTTTTTACCTAGATGTCATGAGCTGATCTATTTTTCAATTAGGATTTCAAATTTGGTGGGGTCTTGACCAGTTGCTGATTGGCTGATCTGTGCAACACTGTCTATGTTGATCTACTCTCATGGAGGTCAGGCTCTTTTGTGAAGTGTCCTTGCAGCAGAAATCACAACTTTTGGATCAGTGGGATATAATACCCAGATGAAAATCAGTTCAAACTGATCTGCTGCTTTTGAATATTTTCTGTGAAATGACATGGTCTAATTCAGGAGAACTTTACTGGATACCCAATAAAGACAAACTAATGTATCTTGTACATCATATTTTGAACTTCCTCACCACTTTCTAACACTGCCAAATTTATTAGGGCTAATGTAACTTAAAAGTATTTTAACATTGCAATTATAATATGTTGCTTTGTCAGTTATGATATTATAGTATGAATTGCTCTGCACTACCGATTCAGACTCACTGTTGACCATCCATGTCGGCTTTTCTTGCCACAGATGTGGGTGCTGTCTCTGTGGATTTCTTCATTTTGATTTAGTGTTAGAGCATTTCAGTGATTCTTTTCAGTGATATATGACAATGCAAAGGTCACAACGATGGCTGCATCACCACAAGCTGGTTTGCGCTCCTAATAACCTCCTGCCTTCACCTTGCAGCAGCCTCCTCAATGGAGCTGGTAATATCTTGCTGGAGCAAAGTGCTCTGTATTACAGCTCTATCCTTTGCTTCTTCAGAGGCAATTTGCTCTGCGCTCCTTTCAAATTGCTGTATAAACGTTAGCCTGAGAACTGGGCAAGATTGTTTGACATCATCTACAGTGCTTGAAATAACTTGAAAATAGTTTTCGTTCCTTACAGCCGGCTTTTATTTATGTTATTCATAAGAAAATTGGACTCTTTTTGCTTGGTTGGTGTTACATGTGATCATCATGAACCTGGAAATGAATTTTTTTTTTTTTTAGAGACATACTGTATGTCACATTGTTTACTGAAAGACTGCATGCGTTAACCACCTGCTATTCAGTTCTACACACTACCGTCCCTCTCATGAACTGTGAATAGTTAAGGCGCTGCCTGAGAGGATCTTTGTCCAATTATTCATTTATAAGACAGCTTGATTAAGCAGTTTGCCTTGAGAAAAAGACTGGTAGCCATACAATTGTCTGGCTGCCTAGAAATCAATATAATTGTGCAGCTCTAGTTTATACAGAATAAAGTGCAAACACAATACGATTCGATGTGGTTTAAGAATATATTTTGAATCAGTTGACTACTAGGGCAGTAAGTGGAAATGCATTGGAGGCAGGTGAAATTATCTCACTCCCTTCAGAGATTTTTTTGTATTTGCTTCAAGGAAAACAAGATTTTTAGACTTGCAGAGCACTATCAGAATTTAATGAGATGTGCTGTGCCGTGAAAATATGTTCAAGGGATCTGAACGTATTTCCAGTGAGGTTCTGAATATAGGCCTCAGATTCTAATTCTGGTGCTGTGCAGGCTGACATTAAATCTCAGAGCTTGTACTGTCGATCATGCTCCTTCTAAGCTAATAAGATACCACACCCACAAACACAAGCTTTTGGGGAAGTTGGACAAATTAAGAGGTGCAAGCCCTCACCAAGGTTTGGAAAGAGCTGGTGAACTCCTCTTATAATGCCAAAATGAAATGAGCTCCTATCTTGCAGCTCCCAGCCCGTATTGTCCCATTCAAAGCTCCTATTCACCGCACTGTGTTTTTGCCTGAATGTACACATTTAGCTAAGCCCTGATTAAGCAAGAAATCAGAATTTAAAAACACCAAATGCACAAAAAAAGCATAAAACTGACAGTTTTGCCAAATAGGACAAAAAAAAATAAAAGAAGGACTTTATTTAACAGCCTTTAAGTGATTTTTGGGGCTGCTATAAACACAATGCTTTATCTTCATTCATTTGGAATCGTCCTTGTGTTCACATTGCAAACAAAGTCCAATTTTTTGTCTTACCCAACTCCTGAGGCAAATATCTGGCTCTTTAGCTGCTAAATGCTCCACTATGTTCACCAGCTAATCTCTAACTGTTTAGTACTGAGCAGAGAGTGTAAAGTGGGTTCATTAAAGCTTTTCCTCGGACAGTTGCCTGCTGTGGCCGAGAACAGCGGTGAAAGTCAGTTAAGACTGTTGTGGTCTGAACAGCTCAATGATGAGTTGAAACTCACTATAAAGATCCGTAAAGTGGAGGGGAGATGTAGATTCAGGTGACAGTTCTCTGTAGGTTCATAACTTTGAGTGACCACTTTTTAAACATTGGTTTTCACATTTTAATTTGATACATTATTATCAATAAACTAGTGATTATTACTCTGTTTGCCTGTCTACAGAGCCCTGTTGTGAACCTGGAAATGTTGAGTACCTTTAGGTTATATGCCAGAAATATACAGTGTGGGTCCTCAGGACTTAGAAACTGCCAGATGCTAACTTGCATATGTTGAGCAATTTGAATAATCAGTATAATTAACATAAGTTATCATAATCACTTATGTGACAACATTTCAGCAACTGCTTGGCCCTTTCAAACAACATTGGAGTGGGTTTGCAGTTATTGAGGATGCGGAATCTGTTTCTGACATTTTCAAAATACTAAATGGCCATTTAAACCAGAAGTGGCCATATTTCAAATCCCAGTGGGCCAATTTTGATGAATTTTGAGTCCCTTTTGAGGTGATTGCTTAATACGTTGGACCTGCGTCTCAGAATCGAGAGAGCTCAATGTCATTGGTGTGAATGTTGAGACATAATATTTCTTCACATTTCTTCTGGGTTTTTTTTTGCTGTGGAACACTGTGTCATTTATCTGTGACACTGTGGGTACTGCTGTGGGCACAATAATGGCTGGAGAGAAATACACACACACACACACACACACACACACACACACATATATATATATGGATTATCATAGCAGAGCAAGTAAATTGATCAACTAGTGTATATGCTGCAGATCCATACTGTAACATAAAAATCTGGACTGTACTTAATGTTTCTAAGACAAGAAGACTATATAGCCATGTTAAAGAAAACAGTGGTTGTTATGGTTACGGTTGTTGCGTCTTTTTTTTTTTTAGCAACAAATAAATAAATTTTTAAAATGTCACAAAGCATTGCTTTGCAAAAGTTCCCACAGTTCTATATAAGACAAAATGAAATATGAGAAATACTATTGGACATTTATGCGTTGTGTTTATGTGTTGTGCAAAGAGGATATTGAGTTTATGCTCTTTAAAGGAAAGCTGTTTTGTTGTAGGTTATAATTTATATCTGTTCCTTCACAAACAATTGCTCTGGTGAAGTGCTTGCATTATTTATGAGAAACTGTTTTGCATGTGTCAGTGGTAAAAGGAATGGGAATTGTCTCATAAATGAATGACACTTTTTCCTTCTTTCCAAAATGTAACCACACGACCAAAATGTGAATCATTCCACCTCTACAAATCACATACTCATCAATGCTTTTTTTAAACTTTTAAACATACATAAAACTTTTAACATATGCAGCAGAATGTCAAAAGAGCTTGTGCAGCAATCCTTTCCCCAGAGGAACTGGCTCCTGGATCCCTGGAGCCAGCTCTCCCTCAACTACACCTGCAGCAGCACACTGAAGGCGTAGTCAGTGTTTCCACCTGAAAAGTTCCAGAAGGCAACTGATAGATAGCTGATACTGATTTTGGACAATTTTATTATATAGAATGGAAATATCTTTTCCCTGTTTTGTTTGTTGAATAACACAGTCAATTAAAACAGTTCGTATCCAATATGTCACAATGAAAAACCATGGCAACACACTTTAGGAATTTATTTAAACCTAATATCCATGAACTTTTTAAACTCGCAAACAGCATCCCGCAGCTAACGTTCTGTTTCAAATAGGCTTCGCCCTCTAAGGCTATCAGCAGTGGGATAAGGATATGGTCCATGCCCAACTGGGTCCACATACACAGCACACACCCACTTCATGAGAAATCAGTAACCAGTGTGTACCCTGCCAATGCAGCACGGTATGCAATCATGGTATATGGGCACAGATGGCACAGAGACAGTGCAATACCTGATATTCACTATTCAGGGAATGAAACTGGAAAACAACATAAAACCTACTGCTGTGAGAGGACTATTGTTACACACTACAACAGCCCAGCATAGAGAAAAATAGGAGAGAATATAATCTCAGAGTGAGTCATAGCAGAATGGCAGACATCCTGCAAATACTGTACATACTGTCCTCTTGATACATTATTTGATATGTTACTTCAGTACATTTTAAGAACGAATATTACTAAGACCATTTAGATTGATTTAGAGTATGTTGTGTTTCCACTCAACTCACTCTTTATGTGTTTTCCATTGTCAAACATTGGATACTACCTGATACCTCATACTTTTTTTTTACTATCACATATGGTTTTCGCCAACAACAAAAGAACAAGAAAAGCATACAATAAAAAGGAAAATAGGTGCAACAGGGGCCAAGATAGCCTGATTTTTTTTTTCTAACTTCTGGTTAAGCTCAAAAAATTCTGGATTCTACATTGGCCATAGTCATGTCTCTTCATTATATGCACTCATTTAAACGTCCCCCATCTGGTAAATGCCCATTGTCTGAGTCCTCTCTCCCAGTTTGTAACAGAGACTAGCTGTTATAAAATCCTAATCTCAAAACACCCTCTACAATTGTTTTCACATCCAGAGCGGTATTTCTCACGACAAGTAAACTGAGCTTGATGTGTAAAATTGGAGTTCCCCTTTATTCCACTTCACCCTTTATTAAATTTGCCCATTTTTCATTTGCTTTCACAGTACCACCGAAAATCATCAACCTGTCAAGAGATATTGTGGTAAATGAAGGCTCCAACGTCACCCTGATGTGCCAAGCCAGTGGTAAACCGGAGCCTTCCATCAGCTGGAAACTCATCTCCTCTTCAGGTAACTTGTTTGTCTGTAAATAAGCACATTGGCTACAGGCCAGTTTTCTGCTGTTTTCACACTCCTAAATGTATAACATTTGCTGTGCTTGCTTCCTGTTTTATTTTCCTGACCGCTCTTCTCTCTGCCTTCCTCTCCTCCCCTCAGCCCTCTGTGTTTATCGCCCCATCTTTGACTTTGTTTGACCCCTGGTGGATTTCTTGCTTCACTTATTACCCATCATTACCTGCTTCCAGATCATCATTACAACGTAATTGTTCACAGGAAAATAAACTGACCCTGTTGTTATTGGACTAATTAATTAGGATAATAGGATGGATGTAAAGTGTGGAGGGACTTTGAATGACAGGATTAATGCAGAGAACATTAACTCAGAGTGGAGCATTATGCATATACAAGCATGCCATGGCATTCTGAAACCTCTGTGAGAGCAGCTTGAAGGAGTTTTGCATACTCACCAGTATATTCAGATGCCATAGGAAGCTTGTTCTTGTAGAGTAAAATGCGCAGCGTTACCCCTTTCCAGTTGCACTTGCCATAACTTTAATTTTGCTTCAAATGATTTCCCATTTGAAAGCAGAGAGCTGAGAAGCTCTTGGAGCCTGAGGTTCAGCTCTGAGAGGTACTTGTTAATGTTCACTGTGAAGGCCAAATCACACAGCCACTTGCTATAACTGGGTTCCATGGTAGGTTTTCCCTTCATCTCCATGAATTCTTCAAAACAAACTGACAACAATTTTACTTTACCACAGCGGTAACAAGGCACTCCTCCACAAATTCTGCTTCTGAATGAGGTAGCTCGCTTGCCACTGAACATTGTCTGGATGACATGACCTCTGTCAGAGTGCGGTCCGGTGAAAGCTACTTGTTGTCCACTGAAGAGAGTTAACTTTATCCTACTGCACCTTGCAACCCATTCAGTTCAGTGTGCTAGAATGATGCTCAGGATTGTCCTTTTCATCACTGCAAGCGAGTCCTCACACACTAACTTAGGGACAGTGGTTTCCCTTTTACTTCCCCAAAAAAGAATTGTTTGCCTATGTCTCTTGGAAAATGTGACGTTCTGCATCTACTTTTTTCTTGACAGTGATGATGATGATCCATGATGCATGTCACCGATGACACATAAATGCTACATGCGTGTTGCGTTTAGGGACCACCCGGAGGGCTGTGTTAGTCTACTATTTTATCATATTTTCTTTTATCACAAAAAAAGAAACTAACTGCTGTTGAGTTTTTTTTCTTTTTTTTCTGCGTTGCTTTGTTGTATGTATAAATTGCCCAGATCAAACGGTCTTGTGCACTGCGTACAGAACTGTGGATTGATATTCCCACCCCTGCTGAGATTGAAGTGTTGACCCCTGTTCTTGTTGCCTCATGTTGGTCAATCTGTAAATTGGATCCTATGAGCTCCTCTGTCATCTGTGCAGCTTTATCAGGAACAGAACTGTGCTGTCTTTGTACGAACAATAGATTCGCTGCTTGGCCCATCTGATGAGCATCAGTATTTATGTTAACCATGTCATTGTACATTGTAAATTCTTGGTGTTCAACAAGTTATTAACATTGCCCACTCTGGTTTGAGTGACAGTGAGATACGGTTTCTAGCAAGCAATAAAACTTTATGTTTAATGAGTGAGTGTTGGCGCGAGAATGCCGTTAACACTTTGCCTAGTATATTACCTTTAGAACAGAAAACCTGCCAATTGGAGTGGGAAGATATAGCAGAGGGAGTTCTTGTAGGAAACAAAAATGTAGCAGCCAAATGCATGTCCAAAAACATGCTGGAGTCTTAACCACGACATACACTTACCAAGGATAAGGACTGTTACTCTTAACAGTATTGCAGTACAAACAACACTGTTAAAATCTGGAAGAGAAAAAGAAAAGAAAATTTCACTTAGTTCTATTTTCAGTTGCTCTGTTACGTTTAATTAATCAAGCTTGTTGAATATATAGTAAATGATTATTCACAAATATACTTTACTGCAAACCCAGCACTTTTCCCATTTCACCTTATCTTGTATTATGTTGCATCAGTGTCCTGCAGTTAATCCAAATGAAATTAACTTTCTCTTCAATTTCTCTTTGGCTTTCTCACTTTCTCTTAGTTATAAATAACGGAGTGATGACAGAAAACCATGTGACAGTTTAACAAGCTTCCAAATGTGGCAGAGATCTGGGAAGATAGAACTGTACATATTTTTGTCTATTACTCTCTTACTAAGACACATCACTAGAAGAGTTCAAATGTCGGACCGGCAGACACAAGAACATCTGAAGAAATTTCAGCTGGAGTCATGGTTGGATATGTTCTTGACATTTTCACTCAGTTTGTATTGTGTTATAATTTAACAGGACATCTGACATTACACACAGTGAGATTGTGGACGGAGCACTCCTCTTGTGGGCCTGGCCCTGGGGAGGAGCAAGCTAAAGTTTGTAAGGTTAAAAGGATAGGCTATATAGGCAAAGAGGTTACAGCCAGAAATTCATCTGTCCGAGGTATCTATAATTAAAGTCAAATAACAAACCTAGCTAGGTTATATACACTGTTGGTGCATTGCATATCTCTCTGGCCTCAAGACAGTCTTCATACACTGCACACATAAGCAGCCATTTCTGTGCTTTGTCATCTCAGTCAGGGATAGACATCTAACCACTGCCTCTCCCACTGGACTGGACTGATCCTCTGTCCTGGGCTTCCAGCATGAACAGACGCTGAAGAAACCTGCTCATTGTCCTGTCACTTCACGGAAACATTTAATGGGTTCGCCATAAAAATGTACAGAGAAGATGGAGTGCAATATGCTTTCTCCTACAGTGATTTTAAATCCCCACTTGCACTGAGGGACAAGCTTCAAAAGGAAAGGCTAATTAGTAACCATGTTTCCTCCATTATATGAGCCCCACCACCACCACCATTGGCACTCACTTCCTTCTTTATGGTTCATGTTGCACCTCCATTGTATGCTTTCAGCTTTCAGAACATCATTACTTTATGCAATATGTCTCTCCCTCCCTTGTAAATTTCCCCACTATGGGACGAATAGAGGTATATCTTGTCTTATGTCATTACTTCATAATCTGTCTGTTTGCTTGCTTGTCACAGCCCACATTATATAGACATTGATCGTACTGTAGCTGTTATTATATTGAATGTGCATTCCAGATGTTTGGTTCTTGGCCTTTCTGACGGGTTTGGAACAAAGACACAAAAGTTAAACTTGGTTGACTGGGGAATTTTGTGGTCAGTCTGTTATGGTAATGTGACCCTAATCATGGTGTAAGGCTTCGGATGACACATACTGAGCAAGCACGCTGTGCAAATCAGTTTGTTGTTGTTCCATGTTGTTATGTACCTTATACAGCCATGGACAGTAAGGCACGGATCACGTCATTCTCCATACCTCAGAACGTTCAGGGTCTGGAAAAGTGATGCAAGGCTTGAAAATATAATACGTAGTTCTCTAGTACTCAGCACTGAATACATTTATATCACCAGTGTCATAAAGAAATTGACTGAACTTTGTATATTCGAAGGATTTAATCAATCATCTCAGCAGTTGTTCTCTGATTTGAGTGACCTGTTGGCGACTGTATCTACTTTCTGTTTCACTGTTGTCATTGGATTTTGACAGTTTTACAAATTAACATTGCATTACTTAGAAATTTAATGAGCGTGCCAAATGAACAGTGGGAGATGAGCTGGGACTAATGAGTGGTTAGTCCTGTTACAGCCCATAATCAATTTACCAATGTTTGAATATCTATTTGATGACATAATGTCTATAAAAAATGACACATGCATGGCTATATGAAGTTAAAATAATCATTATTTTTCCATTTCAGTGCTCACATGTCATAGCTGGGAGTGTAGGAAAGCAAAAATAATGGCTAATTAGGAAAAGCTGCTCATTTGCCTTTTTTTCTCTTGAACAGCCAATCAATAGCCTATAAAAGCAACAGAGGATGTTTATCCCATTCCAATACAGTCTCTCTTAATTAGACAGATTGTGAATTAGTGAGTTCGACACAGTCAAGGTCTAACAGAATTGACCACTGGGCCAGAGGGGGCGACACATGTTTCCGAGGCCTGGGACTAAATCACTTAGCTATCTCTAGGAACTACTGTTGTGAAATATTATTAACTGGATCCAACAGCTGCTTTCATTGCTGCTTTAACATTCTGGCTCTGGTGTGAAGAGCAGAGCTATTTTCTTGTCAGACCTCCTGAAGGTGCTGTCTGTTATAATTGTCTATAAATACATTTTCATGTGGGAGGAGATTGAGTCATCCATGCAACGGCCAAATTATCAAGTTTTACTTTGAGAACACTACTATACACACACACGCAGAGTGGGGTCCAACACTCTGAGACCACTTTAATATTTCCATGTAAACCTGGAAATATTAAAGTTTGAGAATTCAGAAACATATAAATTATGACTTTATGTAAAATGAGGAAGAAATATTTTAGGTAAGAAATCAAATTTAAGCAGATTTGTAGCATTGACCAAATGAACGCCTTTATAGAAAAGGTCAGATTTCCTTGAGTTGTATCTTCCCTTTCTTTGAAGTATGTGCTCAGATAACACTGACAGAGGCCTGACTTCAGAGGCCCTTTCAAGAAACTCAACTTGCAGCTGGTGTTCACCTGTTAGAAATATGGCTGTGCCTCTAGTTTCCAGCAGATCATTGCTTACTAAGTAGCATTGTGATAGAAGGAAACATGGCATCAGAACTAAGTGAAAGTGTCAGAAGTCAAATTGTTATTCTAAGCAAAGAGGAGCTTGCACAGTGTCAAATCATGGCCAGACTAAAGGTTTTCAAGGGGGCAGTGCATGAGGTCTAAAACGCTCAAGGTTAGCTCCCTGAGAGATAGAAAAGCAACACATCATCACAGATACGGTATTTATTAAATAAAGAATGCAAGACTCCAATCAGCAAAAGTACTGTCAGAAGAAGGCTGTGCTGTAGTGGCCTCAAAGGATGAGTAGCAGTTTCTAACCCTCTTTCCAGGAGGGAAAACAAGGCCAAACTCTATAAAATATATATGACTGGAAAACAGTCTCATTTACTGATGAATCCAAGTTTGAGATTTATGGTAGTAACAGAAGGGTGTGTGTCAGGAAACAAACAGGAGAGAATGATACTGCAGTGTATCAAACCGACAGTGAAACATGGTGAGAAGATTCAAGTCTGGGGTGTTTTGTTTACTCTGGAGTTGGACACCTGCACTGAACTGACTGCACCCTGACCAACAAGAAGTACCACTCCCTCCTTCAGAGACATGTTGTATCCTCTGGTTTGCATCTTTGTGGAGAAGGATTCATACTGAAACAGAATAATGACCCCTTAGTCCTGATTGTCATGGACTTTCCTCCACAGTCTCCTGACCTCAACCCCACTGAACATTTATAGGGGATATATGAAGACTGAGAGAGCCATTCTGTGACATCACAAGAAGCTTTTTGGAACATTGTCGAATCATCCCGGGATAACGCGGGACATCAGGTTTTGTAAAAACTTGAGGCAGCTCACCAGCATGCCAATGCACACTGTTATTAAAGCAAAAAGGGGAACATACCAAACTATGGTATTGTATTGTTGTATCAAAGATGCAACTTTTCAATGAAATTCTTCAGCTTATCATATATATATATATATATATATATAACCAAACAGGGTGGAAACCAGAGGAGAAAGCGTAAAACAGGTACCTGGAGGGAGGTGTCACATATATCGTTAACACTCATCAATGTAAATACCTAATCAGCCAGTAACATGGCAGCGACTCAATGCTTTTAGGCATGTAGACATGGTTAAGACGACCTGCTGAAGTTCAAACCGAGCATCAGAATGGGGAAGAAAGGTGATTTAATTGACTTTGAGTGTGCCGTGGTTGCTGATGCCAGACGGGCTGGTCTGAGTATTTCAGAAACTGCTGATCTCCTGGGAGTTTCAAGCACAGCCATCTCTAGGGTTTACAGAGAATGGCCCGAAAATGAGAAAATATCCAGTGAGCGGCAGTTCTCTGGGCGAAAATGCCTTGTTGATGCCAGAGGTCAGAGGAGAATGGCCAGACTGGTTCAAGATGATAGAAAGGCAACAGTAACTCAAATAACCACTTGCTACAACCAAGGTATGCAGAAGAGCATCTCTGAACGTACAACACTTGAACCTTGAAACAGATGGGCAGCAGCAGACCACACCAGGTGCCAGTCCTCACTCAAACTGAGGCTACAATTTGAAGATTGGAAAAATGTTGCCCAGCCCAAGTAATAATTACCTCATGTGGAAGGTGGATGTAATGACATTCTAGAATTTCATCTATATTCAGTATAGATACTCTTTCTATTTTTTTGTAGAAAAATATGACAAGGTCCCTCTGTTTATATTATAGATTCATTTTGACTACAAGCTAAAATTATGAAGGAAGCCTTGGTGACTTGCCAATCTATGGCGCCCACCATGTATTTGTGACATCAAAGGTTTAAATCAGTTTTCTTTGCATCTTCCTTGCATCTTTTTTTCTTTCTTTTTTTTTCGTGGTGTGTTTTCCAATAAAGCAAAGGCCTTAAAACTAATCTTTTATAGAGACAGTTCAGATCACAAACTCTGATCTCAGCTGTGCATCTGTGCACTGCAAGATAGGTGTGGAATGTGTGTGTGTGTGTGTGTGTGTGTGTGTGTGTGTGTGTGTGTGTGTATCTCTGTGTTTGTGCGGCATGTGGCTACATTTCTACAGAGTCTGAGTTTTTGTGTGACACCAACCTGATTGAGAATCTTTACGTAAAACAAGCCATTTTTCAGAGTGGCAGCTCCATTCAGAGGCATTCTTTATTCTGTGCTCATCTCAGCACTCTTCATGATCAAAATGTATGCAGTGACTGGTTGCTTATGTTTATTTATCTGTTTAAAATCCATATCTGAGAAAGTACATTGAAATTCATAGTAAAGATCTTTTTTGCAGGCACCAACAAAACTACAAATCATGGATGTCTATTGGCTTTTAGTTTAGTGTGGGAAGAAAATGTCAATAGACTAACATTCCTGTATCATTATTATTATTATCATTATTATTATTATTATTATTGGTTGTTTTTCTCAAATTGTTCACTTTTATTGTGTTGAATTCTAGCTATTTTTAGAAACCCTTTTCTTATCGGTTTCATCTCCAGTTTTTGATTGAGGGCCTGATGAGCAAGCATGGTAAGAATACACAGAGTCACACTTCACAGTTGTCACCCTGCCTCACAGAGAGCAGCAGAGCAGAGCAGAAAATGTCCCAGTACTTGCCGTAGTCCAGACTTCTGCTCCAGTATCTCCCAGCTGCAGAGCAACTCTCCTCCAGCCCGGGGCCATTCAGTGTGAGCCCAGCTATTGCAAGCACTCCAGGGTGTTAAAAAGAGTGAATTAAATAAATAAAGACCCTGTGTGTGTGTGTGTGTGTGTGTGCGTGCGTGTGGGTATGTGTGTGTGCATAAAGATTGATGATTTCAGACTGAAGCCGGGGCTCTCATACAGCCGTGACCCAGCTCTCCCTCACCTTTGATAGATAGATGGCTTTAGGGGCTTGTGGCGGATCAAAAGTGATCCTCCGTATCTCCCACAAGGCCGCACAACCTGACTGCAAAGTTTGTCAGCGCAGGCGGCCAGCCGACGTACAGGTGTATTAAGGAAGCCGGAATGAACATGCACGTGATTGAATTTGGCCCAGGAGCAATAAAAGTTTCGGAGATTTGCACTTCCTGCTGGCTTGAAAGATTCATTTGAAGCTGGAGTTGACGGAGTTGGTAGTTGTAGTAGATTGGCCCCGTTTTGACCCTTTTTGAAAGTAAAAGAAATAACTTAAACATAGTTATATTTTAGATGTTCATGGCAGCGTTATTTTGGCACCTGCTTAGCTTTGGTCCCAGTCTTTTGAGGAAACTGTATTTACATTCTCAGCCCTGTGATAATGGTCCATTCATATTACTTTACCTTTCCATTCAGTCAGTGTTTCTTTCACTACACCTTTTGGTCGAAATTTACATTTTCATGCCCACAACTACTAAGACTTTCAGAATAGCAAATAGCCACACTGTGTTCCATTCTTATTGTGTTGTAGTGATGATACGAGGAGTGTGGAAGGACTCAAACGCAACACACCAGGATTGACGCTTGATAACGTCTTTTAATTAAGGCAAACAAAATCGCAACAACAAAAACTCACTGAAAAGGATAGTGTCCAGGATAGTCCAAAAAGCCTCATAAGAGAAGAGCAGATCCAAATCAAAAAATGACAAGAGCACTGACGGGCATGCAGGAAGAACAGAAGAGGAACAATCCGGCAAGGGCTGACAGAAATGGAGTGGCTTATATAGAGTCCTGATGGTGATTAGCTGCAGCTGGGAACACAGGTGACTAGATGAGGTGGGAGTGGCTGACAGGTGAGGTGAGGCAGAGGCGGGTTGAGTAGGAAAGTACTGGGATCTGAGGTGAGAAGCTATGGCAGGTGAATAGTGACAGACTGACAGAACTTAGACAGGTTAACTATGACAGTTAAACTAAGACATGACAGGACTAAAACTGACAGAACACAGACAGAAAACCAAGACATAGAACTAAGACAAAACAACACAGAACTAAGAAACAGAACTAGGACAAGACATGACAGCGGAGACAAGGGACTAAGACCAAGACAATGAACTAAGACAAGACTGGACTATGACATGACAAGACTGCGACATGACTATGAGAAGACCGACAGAACTGAAAGAACCATAACAGAGACTAAGGCTGAACAGAAACTAAGATGGAACTATGACATAGGACACAGACAGAAAACTAAGACATGAAAACTAAGGCAGATTGAACTAAGACAGAACATGGCAGGACAAATACAAGACATGAACAGGACTCAGACATGACCACAGACAGGGGCTGGAAACAGACATGGCAGGGAATGACTAGGGCTGATCACAAAACTAAAGATAAACAGAGGCCTGGCTGGCAGAACTGTGACAAGTGAAGGCCAGAAGTCACAGCCTCTATGGGTCATAATAGGCTTTTAGACTTTTGATCTCTATGCTAATCTTGTAAGCTCTGGAGTACATGAACTACATACAGGAGTGTGCACGGATGGGATTCCCTGGAATTCAAAAAACCAAACGTAGGTTATCGGTTATCATGTAATTTGACAGTGTTGTATACTGTTGTCCAATCATCAACAATCGCTCTGTGCCCTGAGCTCCACAAATTTTATTACCAAACAGTAAATCATCTCTGAACCTTTATTTACTGAACAGGAGAGTTTTGTTTGCCAGATTACCAGCAGCAAAAAGCACTCAGGTTATTATGACATGAAAACAAAGCACCGGGAGAAATATGATAGTTGCTTCTTTATTTTCTAGTTTATCAGCCATAGGGTCATAGCTGGGTCATGGTAGTTGGGTACTACCCATGGGTCTTTATTTGTTGTGCATATCTTTCACAATTGAAGATTATTTATTAATTGTATTCCTATATTGTAAAATCTAACAGAAGATACTGGCACATCTTTTGTTTTTTTGATGACCATGTGAGCTAGTTTTTCAGTAGGTTCCTTGTATCAGGCCATTCAGTCCTGGTTGTTTTATGCCTATGCACCCCCACAGGAAAGTGAATTTAAAAAAAAAAAGCAAAAACAATCCCTTCCCATAGAGTACACCTGATCTGATCTGTTTTATCATTCATCGCTTTTGGCAACATACCTATAGTATTCTGTGTTTTGATGGATGCATTTGTACACAGCAGCATCTTATGGGATATACCATGAGCCGTACGATAGCATGGCTATCAATGTTAATGATAACTTGACTATAAAAAATGGGCAGATTAATTGGAGAGAGAGAGAGTTATAATAATGAAGTTACATGGCACCTTTCCAAACACAGTAACAGAGTGCTGTGTTGTTTTCTTTGTTGACACCAAACCTGTGCCCTTGGTACTAGCTGCTTTCCATCTGCTGTCCTTGGACAGACACTAAAACTTCAAAACACAATTATGACAAATACAAGTTTCAGCAGTTGTGTTTATAACAGACGTTTTATCAATGATGTCCAGACCAATTTATAAACCCATTTTAATGACTCACCTAAGTGGATTGGGTTGTCAGCAGCTATTTCTATTGGACTGAAAGGAAATTGTTCAACTGTCAAGAGGAATGTATATAATTTTTTTTAATTTAACACACATAAGAAGAAAAAGTGTGATTTATCCTTTCACATTCACTTACATACTGTACATTCTCCATAACTCACATACTGTATCCTTCAATTACACAGCTGCGTCTCCTTTCTTCTATCTGAAATACAAATGGACTTGTGGCCTGAGAGATTAGTAGCAGCCATGGTTTTTCCTTTTTCTTTTTACACTCAAAAATATGCACGTTATTGACGGGTCAATTCTAAACCACACTGTCAAAACAGATTCTCTTCGCTGGCAACCCTCTTCAATAGAAGTAATGCTGCCTCATTGCATCGCCGTAATACGTAGAACCCTGTGCTACTGTATTCCTATGATTCTTTTTTCCGCTCACCCCTTTTATGTCTGTTTCCTTAAAAGAGGATGATGCATCAAAGGCAGCCTGGCACATTAAGAAATTTCATATGCCGAAGGCTGATAATCAGTGGAAAAATAACTATCTGTATGTTTACCTCGCACAGTGGCAGCAACAGAGGCACAGTTTGAGACTCAAGCTTTAGTGCAGCTGCAGTCAGTTCCTCTTCTTCATTGTCGTCTTGGACATCTTTTAAATAAATGCTCTTCCTCAGTTTGTCTGAGGAACAAAAGCTTTGTCACTTTTCACTTTGACTACCTTTCCCTCAAGACAACACTGGTAACACAATCTCCACTCCCACTCTCTCTTTGGTTATGTGTGCTTTTCTGTCTGTTAACAGCTGCTATCTGCCATTCTGCTTCTATTTCCTTCTCTTCCCCTGCATGGATTCATCAATTTAAATCCTACCTCACCGCATCCCCTTGCTCCCTCTCCTTAAATGCCTATATCCCTCAAGCATCTGCTCTCTTTTTTTTCCCTCCAAAGTTGTTCCCCTTGCCCTGCACACAAATATCTTTCTCTCTTTCCATTTTCTACCCCATTTTCTTCTCTGCCCTTGAGTTTGAGGATGGCATTTCAGGGACACAGAAAGGGTACATTATCTTCTGCCGGCCTCTCCCGAGACTTCTTGGCTCTGTGCTTTCTTCTCCTGACCACCTTCTCCTGTCTGGTCTCCCCGATGTCCTGCCATGTCACTTTGATGGCAGGGCAGGACACAGTACTATCTCACTAATGACTTGGTCACAAACCCTGCAGTTCTCTTTAATAAAGACTCATAAATTAGAAAGGCAGCCCACTTGTAGAGTTAAGAAAAATGTACTTTAACCTTGGTGGCGACTTGTAAAATATCAGTAGACAAGCTGTGGGAAGTGTTGTTCTTTGTGAACACATACACATTAAAATGGAGGAATGCTATAATGAGAGGTTCTTTGTGTGTTTCTCAGAGCTGGGGTAGTGCTGTGTAGTGGGTACTGAAGTGTCCTGTGAACTCTTTGTTTCTGCTGAGACAACATTTGTTCTCTCTCTAGTGCACATAAAGAGAAACATCATTCTTTGGCACATGGTGCGTGCTGTTTTCAATGGCTTCACTTGTACAGTTGGGTAACTGGCGGTCAAAGTGACAGCAGCAGCGCATAAAGAGGCTCAGTAGTGAGGGGACAGACCAACAAGATAATAATGATTTATTACGTCTTCTTTTTTAAACACGAGATAATTTGCTTGGCATTGGCAGAGTGCTTTACATTTAAACGAAACGATTTAGACGAATTCAAAGAGTTGCAATCTCTGATGCTAAGCCAACCGAAGCCTTGGAAGCTGGTGGATGGGGAGGCATTGAGGGTACTGATAGACAATAATATGATGATGATAGGGTGCACTGAATGTTTGACAGGGATGTCTTGATTTACTACGGAGTGGCCTCAGGAAAGCATGCAAATGACGAGATTTGTTAAATGATTTGGGAGTAACCATGGAGAACTGCACAAGTGTATTGAGAGGTTTGTGAATATATTTGGGAAGAGTAACTGGATCATAAGGTGATGGTCATGACATTTAGAAAGACTCCCCCCACCCCCCACCCCCCGGGGCGATCACGGTCATGGTTAAGAGAAGGTTGACTGACTGAAGGAAGTGGGAAATGAACAGCTGTCTCCAGTTTGTGTTAACAATGACTTCACTCTTCAAGTCATCAATTAAACACCAGGGTCACGTGCCGATCAAAGAGTCTTAAAGGTGAAGATAGTGTACCGGTGCCTGGAGTAGGTGGGCAGGTGAGGGCCTGTGGATTGAACTGATGAGGTGAAAATGACTATGAATAAATGAATACTTATCTTTCACTCTTAATGCTGATTATACTCTAAACACATGGTTGATCTGAAAAGAATGCGGTTGTGACATTATCATTCCTTGGCTGTACGTCAGCTTCTTTAAAATACTTGGTAGAGTTGAATCTAATCAAGTCTTTTCAAAGTCTACTAAAGTAATCAAAGCTACAAATGACCAAAACTCAAAGCGTCAGAGTTAAGATCCATAATGACTGTTTTCTGAGAGGGAAGAAACTCACTTCAGACCACCTGATCCAGTATGAAATGTTAGTTAAAAATGTATCTGACACATTGATATGACATGCATGATGTCATGTTTTTGGTTTTTGTCTTTTATAATGAAAGTGTCTTTGTTCAGGTGCATTAGTTGTCTTTGCTTTCTACCTTTGTGTTTTTCCCACCTGTTCTCTTTATTGCCTGTGCTTCATTAGTCCCTTAAGTATTTAGTCCGTGGGTTATTCCTCTGTCTTTTTATTTAAAAAAAGAAAATACAAAGATTTGATACTTATGTATTTTTCTAACCAGATCTTCCCATTCCCAGCTGAATATAATGGATTTAGCCATTTGTCTACTTTCACAGCTTTCACAAACATACAAGGTTTTCAACAGTGCGCCATGATGCTTTGATTAGTAACTGCAAACCTAACAAACAACTCAATCACATACCAAGCTGAGAAATTGCGACACATTTTGTCTCTTTATAGATATACATGTATGTGAATATATATATATATGTCTGTGTGTACTGTATGTAGCTGTTTTGCCAGTTTTCCTCCAAGCATTACATAAAAATGATAAAAGTGTTTGAATTCTTTAGTTACCAGAGGAACTCTGTGTATTTCATGCTCTCAGGCTCTGTGCCTCCATCATAGCAAACGGCAGGGAACCCTGCTGTGGTATAAAACAAGGCTTTGAACATCAGTAACTATCCACACATATCACACACAATATTAATATTAATAGCAGGCATGTGTAAGGAATCTTTAAGCTTTGTTACAGCTAATATTATCAATTGGGTTTTTTTTATGTATTAATGTCTGAGGTCATGAACTATAGAGAAACATTGATTTCATGTGTCAGTGTGGACAGCTGCTTGTGCTGCTAATGCGAAGCTGCTTGCCAGAAAACCGATGCTTGATGTGAGGGCTTTGAGAATGTGCATCAGCTGGCAGCCTTGTCTTGATTAACTCTCCTTGGAGAATCACGGTGTGGCTTTAACTGACACTGCGGTCTCTATTGGCAAAATGTAGTATTCTCTTTTGAGAGAAAGCCGAGCAGAGAAGGAACAGAGTGGAACTCGCACACCTATATGAGTCCTCCTGATACTCCTCGTCAGGTGATTGGTGTGTCAGCGAGGACTTCTCTCTGTAACAACCTTCCCAGGTGCAATTCAGTAATGTGTCTAAACCCAGCAAAGTGAATCCATGTGCAATTTATTACTGTCACCTACCAACATCTTGGGAGGAGGCTCGAAGTCAATTACGTCCTTTGTTCTTTACGTTGAGTGCTGTGTTAAGTGTCTCTGTCAAGCGTGTCAAATTGATACAAGAAAAAGTATCGGGGCTGGCAGTTTCCCTTGTTCCTGGTGTGCTGGCAGGCTTAAGAGGTACACACAAAAGAAACAGAATATGAAAGTTCTGACAGACAAGTGATAATAAGTGGGGGCTTAACAAAGCACTAATCACCAAGTGTTAAATGTCCTCAGAAATATGTCAGTAAGCTCAAGAACCGGTCTTTGTAAATGTCAAAAGAAACAATAGAGAAGCATCAGAGACAGAGACATACTCAGGCAGATGTCATGATATTTACTTGTAGAAGTTTTGACACACGTGTAGCTGTGTGAATTTTGCCTGTCATACCAGATCAGGTTTCTGCAAGAATTAACAGGCTCTGTCAACACTCCTGCCGCTGCCGCTGAACTTAGATTTTTGATTTCTGTGTCGTTAATACCAAAATAGATTTGCCGTTTTCACTAACACAAATTCAGATATCAACAATTCCTCTTTTCTCACCGTGCACCAGCGTGCCAATTACTTTCCCAGAGGCCACACAGCGATCACAATTGAGACCACAGCTGTTGACATGTGGCATCAACTCTGAATGACCATCTCCACTTTCTCCCATTTTGTGTTTGTGACCTTTCATAGGGGACTTGGCATCAGACGATGAGTACCTGGAAATTCCATCTATCTCCAGACAGAGAGCAGGGACGTACGAATGCACAGCTGTCAACGATATCGACACAGATGTCCAGACTGTAGACATCACTGTCAACTGTGAGTCAACTGCTATGGCTAAAGGAAAAAAATGTATTTGAATGAATAGTGCTGAAACTATTTGTCAATTTATCAATTAGTCTATTGGCAGAAAAAAAATCTATTTTTTAAGCTATTTTGATGATCATATAATTATTTTAATCATCAAGCAAAAGTGCCAAACATTTTCTGGTTCCAACTTCTTAAATATGAGTCTTTGCTGCTTTTCTCTGTCATATCATTGGGAAATTGTCATTGGAGTTTTGTTTTTTTAAAGTGTTTTTTGTAGTGAAGAAGTGTAGAGAGAATCAAGAATAATAAAAAAAAGAATAATTTAAAAAAGAATAATTTATTGCATCCCTATTAAGAGAAGTATTAGTGGTTGACATTCATTCACAACACTGAATTGAATGTACTTTCTGGATTATGAAGCGATTAGAAATTAATTATTTAACAGTGTGATTTTAAAAACTAGACACCAGATTTATAACCAGTAATATATAGTTAGGCTGAGACTATTACTCCATTAGTTGATTGACAGAAAATTAATCTAATAATCTAATAACAATTTTGATAATTGATTTAAAATGTAACATTTTCCAGCAAAAACTTCTAACAACTCTATCTGGCATCTAATAACGATTATGAAGTGAAAGAATTTCTTTGGCTTTGGCAAATTTAATATAGAAAACTAAAAATCTGTTTGACTGTTTCACCAATGTAATAGATATTGTACATAATTTGAACTCCTAATTCCTGTTCACTTGTGGTCATGGTGTATATCAAAATCCTCGAAAGAGGGGCACATGCCCTGGCCCTTCTCCTGATGTCCTTGACTTGTGCGGTCTTGTGGTCCTTATTGTGGTGCTCTCATGTGTTGCTTCCTCCTTGTAGATGCTCCAGCTGTGTCAGAGGGCAGAGATGTTGGAGTGACTCTGGGCCAAAGAGGAGTGCTGGAGTGTGAGGCCGATTCAGTGCCTGAGGCAGATTTTGAGTGGTATAAAGATGACAGAAGGTAATGGCTTTTCACATTTGCATTTTGCTTTGGTAAATGTCTGTGTGTGTGTGTGTGTTTTTGTAGTTATTGATGGTTATTGATCAGCTGCCAGTCATACAGCCATTAAGATTACTGAAAATTGGTTCTAATTATTAATGAAATTATTATTGCGTTACAGTTGTATTCACTGTTTCTCTCCCATCTAGGATCTTCAATGGCTTTGATGGCATGGAAATTGTCAATACTGGATCACTGTCGAAGTTGACATTTTTTAATGTGTCTGATGGAGATTATGGCAACTACACATGTGTCGCCATCAACAAACTTGGGAGTTCAAACACAAGCTTCCTTCTGTATGGTGAGTACAGGAATTTGTTAACATTTTACTACACAACAAGATATAAAACTTAAGATACAGCTGTAGTGTATCTCCTAATGTATGCATGTTTCAATAAAAGTAATAATCTGCAACTTTTTTCACATGAGTTTCTCCCCATTCTGCCTCTCAGTGCCTATCAGTGTGATTTGGTCCATAACCATTTCCTGAAAGCCTCTATGTTAACTATTTTTAAACATCAAAAATATATTACTCACTCTAAATTCTGTATTTCACAGAAAGTTATGCATTTATATGCAGGCAACCAGTTTGTGTAGAGTAAATATACAAAGAGAGTCTACTTTAATTTTATTTTATTATTACACCAACAGTTTGTTGGATTCAAACTATTAATGTTTTTCACACTGTGCTAGTACACCTTGTTTTCAGGCTTCGTGTGTCTCAGCCAGCTGATATTCTGCTGGCTCCCCAGATACATGGGAGGGATAGAAATAATGTGCTGATACTGCTCTTGGATACTTTTGAATTTATATTGGAACTGATGGCTCAAATTTTGCAAATAAAGAGTAAAAAATATCACCATTTTAGTTTACATTTCAGTGGGCTATTTTGAGTGATTATGGCAGGGGAAAAGTCTGACATGCACCGCTTTACATACAGTAAATGTGATGGCAGTTTTAATGTCTGAATAAAGGCGCAAGGGACATTAAGATAAAACACACCTGTTTGCGGCAATGACAAAAAAGCCATCATGCATTGTTGAAGCCTGAAATGTCACATATTCCATGTCAGAAAGGGGCTTTTTTGGGCCAGTGGGCATCAGTTGCAAATGTAAATCCAACTGCGTCGACGACACCACCTCACAGCCTGACGTTGTTCCTGGGGGCTTGCTTTAGAACAAACCCCCAGGACCACATATCACCAATCATGTCACTAAAGTCAAGCTGAGTGGTTGTCAGAATTTAAATACTGTAGTGTTTCAGCTTTTAAATGGACTTTTGCCACCACCTGCATTATTATAAGTTTGAATTATAAGTTATTAGAAGTCTGAAACTGTGGTCACAATGTAAAAGTCCATTCAGCAGCCTACTTTTCATGCTTTTCACAAGTGTTTTCAATGATGTGTTGCTGTTCTGTTTCCGATATGTTGCTCTGCTTCATTTGTTCCCCTGGTGTAGTGGTAATTGAACCCACTAGCTCAACGCTATTGCAAGGTTAGTATTCTGCACCAGCATGCACTTCAACTGTCATGGATTGAAAGTATTAACTACATGCTGGCACATGAAAAAACACTGCCATTTTCACAAACTGCAAGTTAGGCCGCAGCGTCACAGTGTGTGACAAGAAGAGACAAATCAATTCTGGGCTCTTTGGTCATGTCAAAATTGTACTGTAATATTTTAATAACCCTTTGTTCTCTTCATGAATTGACATGTTAAAGTTGCTGTGTGGCGAGCAGCATCTTTGAAGAAGAGGAAAGGCAAAACAAAGCGCTGCACAAATGTCATGTGAATCTTTGTGAAAATGGTCATTGCTGCCTGTGTTGTTAACCATGTTTCATCTTTCTCCTTTGCAAACCTAACTGTCTGTGTGACATGGCTTCATTTTGATTTTTGCATGCTCTTTTTTCCACCGTAAGTATTCTTCATCTTTCATTACCATTATTTGTTCTCGTGTGATTGTTTGTACTTGTGGTTGTCGTATTTCAGCTGTACATCCTACATGGAAAATAGTTAAAGCAAACGTAGAAAGCTGCGGAACCTCACTGAAGGCAGAAATGTTTCTTGTATCTGCAAACAGTGATAAACTTGATGAACAGTCACAGGAGCTGTGGCGATAGTGCAGAGATAAACACCTAACCCATCTTGTCATTTAATGTGTCCTTGTGACTTGTAGTTGCAGCATCTTGTAAGCAAGCCCACTCCATTAACACAATTGTATTAATGGCTTTGATTTTGGCGAGTGAACGTTATTATTCTAATTAGCCATATGCAGGATTAGGGATAATCCACTGTGGCAGAGTAATTGGATAGATGCCCCAAAGGAAACTGTGGTGAACTCATGGAAATCCAGGGGAAATGAGTAGTCATTGTGTTACAAGCTTCAAAGTTAAAATTTGTCCTCAATCCTCGTACAATGCATTCATTTAGATGGAACTAAAAGCCTCATCCCTGAAAAGAGCATGATGAAAATATTATGTGTTTTACTTTTTGCGTCATAAATTGTATTGTATCTTATCAGAAGTCTCCTGGTAATTTTATATGGTGCTCTTAAAAACTGTGCAAACACTTAGATCATTAGGTCAACAGACATTTACAACTGACTAAAGCAAAGCTGGAAGTCAAAGGATCGTTTTAATAAAATCTTGTGGGGTTTTTCAAAAGCAGTTTCGATACTAAGAATGTGCTTCGTTAATGATAGAATGACATTCTTTAAGAAATAGAGGTTAAGTAACATTAAGTTTAATCCTTTAAAACCTGAGCAGAAACCACAGCACTAACTCCCTGCCTCACTAATGGAAGCTTTTACGCAACATGATGCTTGTCAATTATGTGCTGACTGTATCAATGTCTTTACTTTAGTGAAATAAATCTGCAAGAATAAATCAGACTGTTACAGAACCATAAACGAAACCATTTATGACTCACGTATCCAAAATAAACCTTTCTAAATACAGGCATATTTGGCTGCATGTGCTAAATTGCAAGCCAGTAGTGATGTCAACATACACATATACTTTAGGGCCATAAATTGAAAACCAGGAAGGACCTAGGACAGAACCTTGAGGCACTCTGTGCCACTGATGTCTCTATTTGGCATCGGTCAAACTTGAATAGGCATCAAGTTAAAGTTAACTGCACCACAAACCATCTTTTTTTTTTTTTTTTTTTTAATTACTGTGTTGCTGTGAAAGAATGGATGCTCCCATCCCAACACTGTCCCCTGGAAATTACAAAATACAACTAATTAGTTCTAACAGATACATTTTGTGGAGAAGCTGGATTGTGTTCAGCATCACTGTTTTTCTAGTGAAGTGAAGTGCTATATTTTTTTCAGGGTTGGGGCTGGATGGTGGGCAGATAAAGTTCAGGCCTTTGACACCAGAGACTGGGGTTCACATCCTCAGTCCAATGTGTCGTTAAGTTTAGGCAACAAAATCACTTTGCTTTCGGGAAACATCATGGTTTTGGTTAAACTTAATAAAGTTAGCTTGTTGTGTGTTGAGATTCAAGTCATTGTTGACTTTTTCAGTATTTAACAAACACAATCTTTCTCTAACCTTAACCAAGTGCTGTAAGTGACTAAACAAACCCATAAAAACACAAGTCGTGCTTTAGTTGCAATGATCATCCCGATATTGTAGGAAACAAAATGCAATATGTTGCCAGTGAACATTTTCCACATTCATTAACATCAACACACATTATCATATTCCACCAGCTTAGCTGTGTGGTCATTAAAGTGAATTAAACGTTGCAGATGCATTCAGTATGGACATTTTGCAATTTGGCAGAGATGTTCATTAAATATGTTTCCAATTTATGTTGATAAAAAAGTAATCCAGGCCTCATTGCATTTCTCTCTAAATGTATTTGCTGTTGCAAATTAGTTAATATGAAAATCGAATGTCTAGGAGACCGGGTTGCTTTACATTCGTTAAGAGCTTTCATTGGTCATAGTGCTATTAGATTCACTCGATGAAAGTTGACATGTTGAACTGGTTGGAGATACTTTGCATCACTGCAGCAGAGCAGGAAGGAAATTAAGGGACAATGCTCAGTCATATAAATTCCATATTGATGCCGTGTGACTAATAAAACCTTGTAATCCAGTCCTCATTTGGTCCACGCTAATTTGCATGTAGGAAATACAGTGTGAAATCACAAACAAAACTGCAGGTTTATACAAGTCTCAGTAATGACAAAGTCACACATTTAGTGCCATGCTAGAAGCATATTAAGCCAGTGAATTGTTATCAGCAGATAGGAAATTCATTTAATAACTATCTCCAGTAGGGCTAACATAAAGGGAAAAAAAAAATCTTAAGTGGTGAAACTTATCTACGTTTTTTTTTCTCTCCTTCTTGTTCACCCTGTCAGGACCGAGAGCAGTTCAGGACGGCAGTGGCGGCGCAATGGGAGTGCACTCACACACCTGTCTCCTCTTCATAGTGTTTCTGCCCTTCCTGCTCAGATTTTGAAGAGGAATGGATATGAACACAAGTATTGTGTGTGTGTGTGTGTGTGTGTGTGTGTGTGTGTGTGTGTGTGTGTGTGTGTGCGTGTGTGTTTTTTTTTTCAACTGGAACCATAAACTGATGCACAGTGAGTGCATGAAGTATCCTGCTACGTAATGATGTTGACCCACTAAATAAGTACATAACAAACCTTTCTGTTAATGTTTTTTTTTTTTTTTTTTTTTTTTTTATTGATTTCAAGGATGTAACAAATGTTTCACATTTTAATTGAATTATGTTGGATATTTTTCTCTCTAAATTATATTATTCCGGATTGTCTCTTTTTATGTATATGTCTCGGGAAAAAAGTTTTTTTTTTTTTTTTTGTTAATGTGCTGTCTCTTATTCAAATTGATTTGTCTTAATTTTTAACCACATTGCATATTCATCTCAACTCCAGGAAAAAGGCAAATTTACAGCAAGTATGAGAGGTGAATGTTAAATACCTCAAAGTCAAACCGAGACAGTGAAGCAGAAGAAATATAGGTTACCCTGAGGCTGAGAGCCTGGTATTATCATATTTTAATGTATAATAATTATCATTCAGTCTGGTTGTTGAAAGCAGAATTGTTTTTGACCTTGAAGTATTTTTTTTTCTTTCTCGGCATTATAGTGATACATTTGCAGTTGTGTTATGCTAATCTATTAATTTTTTTTTCAATTATGTTTAGTTTTAAATATTTTTGAGAAGGGAAAAAAAAAGTTGTAATTATTTAGAACAAATATCCTAGTTTTATGTCTTTGTTGTCTTTTTTCTTTACCAGTACTGTTGTACACAAAAATGGTGTCAAAAATAATTATGTTATAATTAAGTAGTTCAAAATGGAAGGAAGGTTTACTCCACTCATACGGAGTTGACATGCTGTTGCTTCTTGTTTGAACATCAAGCCATTTCTACACAACACAGTTATTTGAGAAAATGTTCCTGTCCATGTTCCAAACCAGCACCGGAGGGTTAGAGACCACACAGTCATGTTTATAACAACCATGTTAATAGAAAATAAACACATTCTGCATGTATTTAGGCACCAATAACCCAAAGATTTTAGCAGTTTATACAGCACCATTCTTCACAGGATTTCTGTTTTCTAGTCTCAACACCAAACAAAACACATAGTTGTTCCATAGTGTTGCCTTTTCACAAACATGTTGTGTTTTAATATGGGTTTAACACGGAGGTAATTTGGAAAAAAATATATAAATTCAGAGATACCTTATACCAAAATGTACAGTTTGTGGTTTATGACTGTGAAATGCTCACCTGAACATGACATTTCCAGCTCTTACTGAAAAGAAAAGAATTGCACGCTTACCGTACAGTATTCAAGCCAATTGCAATAACCAAGATTGAGCAGAGGTCCGAGCAAACAGGCTGCAACTGTTCCTGTCACTTGATATATAGCTTGCATTATCTGAAAAGACAGGATATGTGTGAAAACGAGAAAATCATATCTCTTTGCGTTATTGTGGAGAAAGATCAGTGCAGACAGAGTACCACGGGCGTTTTGAGAGGCAGCAAGTGAACAACAGTTCACCTCTGTTTCCTTATTTAGTTGTGAGTGTGTGGATTTTATGCAACAATCAGAGACCTCTCACAACATGGCAGCGAGAATTAAAGCCAGTAATTTATCTTTTTCACATCTTGTGTACTGGACAGACCACACTCAGGTTTCCTCCAGCAGTGGAAAAGAGCTGAGTGACTATGACGAGTGTTAGGCCACTGGTTTTGTAATGTGGAAGAGAATTTTCAGACCTCATGCCTCTCTTGCAAAATGCATCATTGTTTGTGTTTGTGGACACACAAACGCAACCATCTATTGACTGTTGGTTTCTGCAATAACTGTGCTGCACATCATTGGATTGTGTGCAGCTCTAAAGGATTTGTAGAATTCCATTAACACGACATCAAACAGGAACAGTGAATTAAAACAAATTAATGTGTGTGTCTGTTTAGTGCTGGGGCAATGATGCACTTGTTATGAACCCACAGCCCTGATTGAGTGTGTTTTCACTTATGGTTATTTTTGAATTAATGCGAGCTCAGTCGACACTAAGCAGGCCAAAGGGGAGAAGAGCAGAACCAATGATCTCTGCTCTGTTCACATTCATCAAAGAAAATACAGGTCCTTTTCCCTGGCTTGCCTCAGCTCTGGTGAGGTCATAGTCCATCATCCAGGTGCACCTCAATTTTTCTTTTGAACTCAGACCCTTTACGGCCCTTGGGGATAACAGTGTTTGTGCTCCTCAGTGCGAAAAAAGAGCAAATATCCAAATCAAAACAGCATGAAACAGATAGGGCCATTATTGAAATTGATCAGAGCAATCATCGGCTGAATCTGACAGGCTAATCACGGTTTGTTTTCACACACAAGACAAAGAAAGAAGAAAGAGAGAGAGAGAGAGAGAGACTGCAGACTATTATTCATCTCCAGCGCAGTGATGTTTGGAAATTACATGGTAATTATTCCATCCTAGCTTGAAGGATGGCACCACTGATCTCACGTCTGTTTTGCACAGTCACTTTGCCACAAGATTAACCACATTTAAGATGGACTGAAGTCAGATCACCTCCCAAGGAGGTCTGTGCTGGGATCCCTTCAGAAGTGGTTGCTGACAGTATGCACAAACAATCAAAGCCTCGTTGCTTTGAGTTCACTTGAAAGGTTGAAAATGTGCAAACACCTTGCTTAATAGTTTGCCTGGAAATATCAATCAACAAAAACACACACCTCACTTCTTTACTATCTCACACACACACACACACACACGAACACAGAGTCTAGTGAGGTAAGAGGGTTTACTGTATTTTTCTGCCTAAATTTCTTTTGTAGAACAGCCAAGCACACATTGTAAAAACTAGTTCTTTTATTTTACTACCTCTGAGCAATTGTTGAGCAATTTGCTCAATTTCTCAATGGCAAGGCAATTACCACCTTCAAGTAATATTTAGATAAAGTCATGGATGTTTTTTGAGTGCGCTGTAATGACAATGTAAGCGAGGCTCAGTCGCAGAAACCCTTAATATACCACACTGTTGTGTCATCATTAGTTTCTCCAGGAGTATCACAGCACTCCACAGTTTTCTGAAAGGACAGTGCAGACATCTGAATGTTCGCAGTTTATTGCCGTAATAATTGTCATTTTTTTGTAGTTATAGGAAATACAGTATAATTTCTCTAGCCAAGCACACTATTACTGAGGTCAAACCCATGTAAGCACTATCTGTACAAACCAGCAGGGCCGCTGTCAAAATGTATCTCTAGATGTAATAAAAACCAATGCTTTTTTCTCATGTAAGTCGAGGTAAGGAGATGGTTGCATAGCTGACTTCATCTAATAATCCATCTAATAATAGCAATGCCATATGGTCACTATGGCAGCGATTCAGAGTTGCGGCTCACTGAGCGTCACAGACTTCAAACCAAAACTGTGCACATTCATATTCTGACTTTAGATGCATAATTAAGAGGAACCCTGCTAATTGTCAATATCAAGCAAGCATATTTTTTATTAACTCTGATGAGTTACAGAGAAAATGTGAACTGTGAAGCACTGAGCTGAAGAAGCAACATGGAGGCAAAGCAGTCTGAACTGTGGGCTCTCTTTTCAGTGGAGGTGGAAAACAGTCAGCACCTGTTAGATCCCTGCTGGAAATCCCGCTAGATCACGTTCCTAAACTTTTGTCCTTTGTGTGAGCCACATGCAGCTAACAGAACAGTGTCATCTTCATTTCCTCGTTCTTAAATCCCTGCTGCTCCAAACGTGTAAAAAGAGAAGGCATGTGGAGGATGTTGACCTATGCAGGCTGCTTCTTTAAAGGCTTAATTTGGAGTGTTTTCTGGCCTGAGGCCCTTTGTAGCACCAGTATTCTCGATGCAGTATGGGTTAGCCCCACTGTTAGCCCCAAGGTTAGACAAGCTCGCTGGCAAAGCAGTTAAATAAACACAATCACATTGCATTTAGTGAGACAATGTGATGTTTTGTGTACCAAAACACAGCTATTTGCCATGTTATGGCTCATTTAGTTGAGAAAACTAATAAGCTCTCAGTTGGCCCTCATATTGTCCTGTTGTTAAGTTGGCTCACCCAGCATTGTAGAACTGAAGGGTATATAAGTCTCATTCAGTGTGATGATTGCACGGTTTTCCCACATAAAAACTGGGCCTCTAAGCTCATCCACTTCTTCGACGACTTGCACACACATATCTGAATGGCAAGTGTAGCTATATTTACTTTTCTTTGTTAATTTATAACTGGCAGTGGCTGACAGAGAGTTAGTGGTTGTGAAACATACAATAACTTGTACAATGTTACAATGTGTTTACATTGTCACCTTGTTATTACGCAATTATATACCAGAGGTCTCATTAAAGTTTGCAGAAAGATATATTCCGTCTTGCTAAAATTTTTATATTACGTGTAACATCTGTTTATCTCGATAACCAACCAAGTTTGCCTGCGAACTGGCTCATTCACAGTAGAAGTATTTACACGTTAGACAGCGGTTGGCTTTTGAATTTGTGACGTACAAAATCAAGCTTAGCAGGGGTACGTCTGAATCTCAGATTTTAGGGAAGTTACAGATACAAGTAAGTATAGTCAAGGTCAGACATTTTAAAGGACATAAACATTAGAAAAACATTCTTTTAGCGGAGGGGATCTTTAAATAAAGTTCAGAAAATGAACATTGATTGTTTCTCCTCATCCTGTATGCTTCCAACAGCTGCATATAATGTGCATCACAGTCATGCAAACTAAACACAGCAGGAGTTGACATAGCCTACCTATTTCAATGGGAAATAAGCAACTTGCATAATTGAAAATAAGTCACCATCTCTCAGACGAACAGTAGGCAGTCGCGCTGTTTCTGCAGTTTCTTTCTGCATGGCATTAAAAAAGTCTGTCTCTGTACTGTCTTATTAGAGCAAATGCAAATGATCCAAACTCCCACCAAGCATGACTTTTAAAAAGGATATGCAAGACACACTGCAAGTCCCATTCAAGTCAAACTTATAATGATAAAACCTAGCAACCCGGGGAGAGGATCTTGGAAATACACTAGTAAAATATTTCTCATCCACCCCCAAAGTTCAGCTGGGAAACTGCTCTGAGAAGGCCTGAATACACATAACTTTCCTTGTTTCTGTCTGACTCCAGTCAGCCAATTCTGAATCACAGCCCATGAAGGCTTATATTTTGGCAGGAGCGCTGCATATTTATGTTGATATGACCAATTCCATTGTCTGTTTGAAGACTACATAAGGATTGCAGGACTCATTCTCTCTCTCAGCCCAAGCAAACATGGGCCCAGTTGGAACATGGGCTGAGTTAGGGGGGGAAAAAATATGGGTGTATTTCTTTTCTTTGTCTCCATATGTGCAAGGCAAGAGAGCAGTCTTTGAGAAAAATTGGACACAATTTAAGAAAAATGACTGAGCTTGTTTTGCAACTACCAGATAGTACTATTAATTTTTGGTGTTTCGTGACATTTGTGTGATTTGCATTGGAGTCTAGAAGAGATCATTTTGGATGTGAACTTTGGTTTGACATGAGAAATAAAACCTTTGTCTCCGCTACCAGGGGATTATCATAGCAGATGCATGAAGTAGTCTCATGATCTGTTGGGATTTAATTTGGGTGATTCACATGAATAAAATGCTGCCCTTTTTCCTGGCTACAAGTTCACTGGACTCTCTTCAGATTGGATTGTTCCCAAGTGTAGGGGGACATGCTATTCGACTCCCTGCATTGTAAAGGATTGTTGGTTCATATGTATTTTCTTGATAAAAAAGTGTGTGCTCATATTTAAGACTGACAATAATAAAATGTTGTATCTTAAGATTGTGTGTGTGCTTTTTGCTGTGGTGCACTGCAAACACAGTTTACGAACAGCAGACATTCCTATGGTGGCACCCATCCAGAACAAGACAAACCTATTGATTTTTTGATACCTCAGAAGTCCTGACCTTGGACTGAGCTCATTGTGGTCTGTCCGCTACATTACCAACAACCGCTATCTGCAGTTCTCTAAATGACACCAGTGTGTCTTCAAGCCTGAACACAGTGTATTTTAAGGATTCTGGTACATCAATTATGTACAACCACAGCAGGAGGTCTGCCATAATGCTCTGAACCTGTTTCTCTTCCTCCACCATGAATGTTAATTGCATACTGTAGCTGCATGCAAAAGCAATTTCCTATTCTCATTCATCTGCTGTATAGATGATACATGTAACAAGAATCAGGAGGTTTCCACTGTGAGTTGTCACTGGCAGTGATGCTTGTAACCTGGGGCAATGCTTTACTGTGAGATAAATAATGTAAAGCATGTCCATGATATGTGCAGCATTTCAGGTTTCGTGCTCTTTATTGCATTTTTTAAGCAGTGACAGAAAAATGACTTTGCAGTTGGTTCCCCCACCGCTCTACTTCAGCCTCAACAAATATTTAATTCATGTAAACATCTGCTCTCCGCAGCTGAGAGTCCATGCACCAGAGACTGAATACAGTGACGCTGTTGGAAAGATAAAATAGTTTCCTTTGCCTTATGTCAAAGACCCGTGTCTTTAAAATCAAAATTAACACAGACATTTCAGGCCATCCCAGACTGCATTTTTTAAGGCTGTATTATTCTATTACACTGTCACACAGATCAGTGAAACTGATGAGGCATCGAAGGATGACAGTTGAGCCCAAAACACTGAAACCAGCATCCATATGCTTAGAATTTGTGGCAAGAAACAGTGTGTTCACAGCAGCATGTTTGGATCATGAGCATTTAAGTGCGGCAACCTTAGTGCCTGATCAAACCAGGAGGTAGTACAGCAAAGTTCACTCTCTTGTTCTCACAAGTGTAAGAACTGTCAGTGTTTGTAACTGGTCAGCAGCTCAACATTTGTGGGTCAAAGTTCAGCAGAGCTGAAACACTGTGTAAATGTTCTTAGTCTCTGCAAACTAATCCACTGATTGGGGAGATTGCATTAAAATGCACGGTTTGTTGTCTAGAATGTGTTGTGACAGAGCCTTGACTCTGTTTATTCTCAGGTGACAGTGTTTGAATAAGAGTGACACCAGATAAGTGCACTTAGACATCTGGTGATATAAGTCTCAGGCCTCCTCCAGGTGCACTTTGTTAAGAGGGAAAATGTGCTTAAATCATTTAGGGGAAAAAACAAACAGGAGTCTGCAGCCATGCTAGTGTGTCTGTAAGGCTGGGTCAGATGCATAAGCATGCTATCATGCTCACAATGACATGCTCATAATTAACAGGTATAATGTTTACCATGTTTTGCCATGTTCACTATCGTAGTTTAATATCTGCTAATTAACAACAAGCACAAAGTACAGCTGAACAGAACTCACAAACAAACAGGAACAAACAGCCCCCCCCCCCTTATGTAGTTGATGTCCTCTGTCTAGTAGTCAATAAAATGTTACCATCGCACATCATAAATAAAACTGCACTGATCTCCACCCAACTACACATGCTGGCAGACAATTAGTGAGTTATCAGAATGGATGGGATTGGGACCTCAAGTCAACAATTCCAACAATGACTTTACTAATCTAGCCTTGCCAGAGCTGCAGCTGAAGATCAAGCAGAACAGTAGGCCTGCCCTGAAGCTGGACCTGACTCAGGGAAGAGCTTAGGAAACAGCTAGCTCTCTTTGTGATCGGAACTACGCTGGAACAGAATGGCTCATGGGAAGCGCGAAGCTAAACTGGCTCTTCTGCTGGCCATGTCTCTTGCTTGAGCGGTCAAGCAGCTCCTTGAACAGCCCATGGAGCACAACATGATTCACTGATCTGGCAAACCTCTCACGGGCCATAGAGAGGCATTCAAAGTCTCAAAGCCATAACTTTAAAAGCTCATGCTGTACATGAGGGACATAGGTCACTGATTATTGCTTTTGACCTGATTGTGACTGATTCTGGATGGGATAAGGAGGCAAATGCACAGCGCTCTGTCCTGAAACAGTATTTGAATGACTTTATTTTATTCTCATGCTCGAGGTTTTTCAAACCATTTTTTGGCCTCAACAAACCACTCCAGGTACTTCAGAGCAAAGCGTTGGACATTAGAATATGTGATGAAAGAGTCAACAGCACTCTGAATGCTTTGAGTGCTACAAAAAGTAATGAAACATTTGGCCAGCTGTATGAGGAGACTGTGCAGACTGTTGGAAATACCAAACCAGTCACACAAAAATAAGTGTTGGGCCTGGGAGGATTTTAAGCTAGAACCTCAGTGCGGATGGGGACTTTTGGGGAGTTTTTTGTTCCCTGGATAATGCTGCGTTTAAGATGTAGTCCCAGCCTGCAGGATTCCCTGGCCATGAGATCTCTCAGCTGGTTCAGACCTACCCACTTTTTGATGAACAGAGACCAAGAAATGAACTGCAGGTCATCTACAGTATGCTGATACCTTCTTTCACAAACCACTTCCTTATCTGAGGTTTGCACGCTGCTGAGACTGATGCTTACCATTCCTGTTCCATCCACATCTGCAGAGAGGTCTTTTCTCCTGGTGGAAAAGGATTAATAAAAACCTACCTAAGACACTTGTGGACAGGAGCGACTTGGCTACTTGGTGAAGATATCAATGGAATCATCTGTAACACAAGTCCTGTGGAGAGCTGTATGAGTCACTGAGCATTTTGCCACAGTGAAGGATAGGAGAATGTGCTTCCTTTAGAAGTAAAGGTGAGTAAAACAAACAAACAAAAAAGGTTTATTCCTTGATGCACACATGGGCTACTCTGTCCCCGTCTCTCTCTCTCGCCTCTGCACTGCGGACAATGACGTGACCTGCTGGGGTCTTTGTTTTGATAATGTTGTCTTTAAAACATATTTTCTTGTTAAATGATCCATCTAATGTTTTCGTCACTGTTATTTTGCAAAATGTTATATGGATTGTTTTATATATAATCTGTGGAGCATGATCACTTAGTTGTTAAATTATTTCACTTTGTTACTGCACAGAAATGGCATTAACTCTTATCATCATGCAATCCAAAGTCTAGTCAGCTATTGACAGTCTACAGCAACATACCATGGTAGCACTGTGTTAATATCCAATTAATTGTGATATTTATGTGCAACTGTGTGTCTGACAATCTCCACCCATGTATTTATTCTTCAGATGATGAGAAGAAACTCAAAGGTAGTGTTATATTTTAGCCTGTTAGCCTAACTGCAGGTATATAGTTGGAGATGTCCCTCATAGGGGTATGCACATAATACCTCTGTCACTAATAACCAGTTCTTATGGCTGTGAGAAGTTTGCATGTGTTGTTGCACAGTATTTGAAGAGAGAAAATAATGTTCACAAAAGCCTTGTAAATGCTACTGTTCCTGACAAATGGAATATAAGTACGAATGAGAAGCATTCATTCATTAACAGTTCATTCTGGTTTGTGAAAGCAAGAAACTGTGATATCTCCATGTCATCATATAGCGATTTAATCTCCACATGTTCGGCATCATATGGTGGTCTCCATACCAAGCTGACTGGATTCCTCTATAAGATCTGCCACGCACCGCCACTGATGCACAGTGTTGTAAAACATAGTGAGACTTGATGATAGCATTAGGGGAAAAGTCAGGGGATCACCAACATCATTACAATTCATCCAGAGGGGCACATGAGCCAAGTGCTTCCTCATAATGGGACTTGTTAGGTCTCTATAAATGATATTATAAAGAGTATGCTCTATATGAAAAGTAACTTGAGATGACTTCTGTTGTGATTTGGCGATATAAGATAAGATAAACCTTAAGATAAGATAAACCTTTATTCGTCCCACAGTGGGGAAATTTGCAAATATATAAATCAAAGTTGAATTGAAAGCATGTGATTCAGACATTTAGCTCAAAGTGTGAACCTGATGGTGGCGCTAGAGGAGAGTTAAGGAACTACTGATATATTAGTCGTTAGGACTCATCCTCTGGGGACCATGAAAGTCTGTACGAAATGTCATGGCCATTCATCCTGTAGTTGTTGAGATATTTCCGTCTGGCCCACAGTGGTGGCCTGACCTACAGACTGACATTGCCATCCCTAGAGCCCTGCTGCTATCATAGTTAAAAACAGAAAGACTTTATCAAGACCAAACCGAGACAAAAGCAGACCACAGTCTGAATTGGTATTAACAGAATGGTAGGGGGCCCACTAGCTCACCTGGTAGAGTCCTTACCACATATTAAGGCTATTAAATAAAGCAGGAATGAATGACAAAGTGAGCAGAAATGTATATCATGCTTTAGTAAAGTTGGAGAGGAGAGGAATTAGACTTGCCAAAACTCTGTCCAACAAGCAAGCTACTTGAGTTCACACAAGTAAACTTTCAAACCATAGTTCAGACCAAAGTCAACAAGCCGTAGGTATGCTCTAACCCTGTGCTCAGTCTCCAAGAGTACCTTCCTCAAGTTTGACATCATAAGACATTTTCTTCCATTTTAAAACTTGTCCGTGTACCTTGCTGTCTGCTTCTCAACCTCTGAACTCTGGATATTGTGTGGATGCAGTAAAAATCCAGGGTCAGCTGTGTGTGAAAAGGCACTCTGCTTGCTGGTAAGGAAGAGTGTACTAGCCAGAGGTCGTCTTGGTAAGGTGGCCTCAAACTTAAGAAAACTCTGTTCTTTTTTTTCTGCCCATGTCTCTGTTGTTAAAGTTTCCAACGTCTTGTTTGTTTTACTCCACTAATGTTTTCAGTTATAAATATTTTACATAGCCATAGCACTTTTGAATGTCTCAATCCTCCTGAGGCCCAACACAGAACACATCTCTTTTACACAAGTCTTTTGGGAAAATAATAAAAAAAAGAAAACCAAAAATCAATACTTACTTTTCTTGTGCTCCATTGGATGCTCATGAGTATGGCCATGGGGATTTGTTTTTATCACTCAGAAATGTTTATGCTCAATTGCCAGTCCTGTTAATCCACTCATAAGTATTACATTACTTTTAGTGAACTCTTTCGTCACCGGTTTCAGGAAGATTGACCTAACTGATTGGTCTCTGCACAGTTGGTGGTAGTCTGGACCGAAGCCTGAGGCACTTGCTCTGTTGTAGAGGTACTCTGTTGAGACATGGAGTAATATGAGTCTCAGCCTCGTCTGTGATAAATATTTCTCTGTGTGGTTGCTGATGTCAACATTGCGACGCAATCAGTGTTGTACAGAGCTGAAATCTTCTGTTAAAATCCACTGCTGATTTCCATCAGTGGAATTACATTGCAAACACTAACAGAAATCCAGGAAGGCAAAATACTGTATATATCGCCATCAACATTTTACCAAATTATTCAGTGGAATATTAAATAGATTGCTATGCAAGACACTCATGGTCCCAGAAGATGAATTCTGCAACCAGTAAGTTTTTAGTTTTGAGTGAAATGAAGCTCTAGCGCAAGTTCAGCCAGGAAGACATCAATGCTTCTCATTCACAAACTATTTCTCATCTCTCCTACTGCGCACGCTCTCGTATATTTCCTGCTGTCAGTGTTTGGGGCTGTCACTGGTAATCAGCTGTCTCTCCAGCTGTTCTCTCTCAGCCAATAGCTCGGTGTCACACCCTCATCGCTAGCCAATCATCTTCGTGCTCTCCTTTTAAAATACGATCTTTCTTTGCCCTAGCTCCTCCCCATCACCACCTCGCCTTCGCAGAATCATCATCCTCTTCAGCACCCATCCGGCTTCACAATCTACACCACCTCCACCAGTGTCAGGACTCCGGGGGTTATACAGCAACAGCTCGGATTATATTTCTTCAATCAAGACATCTCCCCCCTGAGTCCAAATCGCCAAAGACTCTCTGTCAAGTTGCAATATCAATATCATCTCCTTTGTCACATGTTGTAATAAATTATCTTTTATTCACATACTTGTCTCTCCTGGTTGAAATATCACCAGAGCCATTGGATCACCATGAAGTTTAATTGAAAATTAAACTAAAAATGTCATTGTTTCCGATACCTTGGTTCATACCTGCGAATCTAAAGACATCCCCATCAGCCTGAAATGCAAAAGAAAATGTTAGCATGTTAACAAGCTAAACTAACATGGTGACTCCATGTCAATATTGTCGTGATGAGCATGTTCGCGTGGCTGTAGACGTTTTATTGTTGTCAAGAAAACAAAGCAAGAAAACAATGACAGATATTAGAAAAACTGTGTTGTTTGTATGATAGCGTTTTTACATAAACTGTGTTTACTATTTTCAAAACTGTTCTAGACTATTTAGAGGTAATGGATAGGACCTACTCTGTAATTCTAATGTCCTTTGCTTATACTCAGTTGAGAGAAAAAGCCCCTCGAGCAGCACCAACACAAATGCAGTTTTTTTTACCATTCTCAGGAGCTGAAAGTATGAATTCAGTTCTGGTGATGCATGAAGGTCATGGGCTCAGTCACTTTGGAAGCATCAATGTGGTCAGCACAATTCTAAGACATCCTAAAGTTATGTGGGACTCAAGAGTTTATGTATATCTCATGACAATCTGATTACAATTATATTTTACTGTTTTAATAACTGTTCTCACCAAAGTCCTTTGCTGAGGTTAGGGAAAGATTAGTAAATCAAAACCATGATCTTTCTCGACACCAAGCGTTATAGTAGTCCTAAACATGACTCAGGCAGGATGCAGGACGTGAACTCCTATCCCTGCTGTCAAAGGCTTGTGCTTTGTTCACTCATCCATCCATCCTCGATTGCTCAGCCATCCAAGCTATGACTTCTAACACATGCTCTGAATTGGCAAAACAAACAAAAAAAAGCCTGTAAATGCAATCCAGGAAGCCATTACATTTACTCCACAATGTATTTGGCAAAGCAAATTGGTAATATATGAATTATTTAGTTGGATATGAACAGGCTGGCATACTGTACTTAGATACCTGTAGAGCTCGATAGAACATACAGGCTCATCCTGCCAGTAGATATACTGTAAATGCTAATTGTCAGACAGTAAGTAGTGCATTCATGTTGCAGAGCGCCCACTTAGAGGTCCATGATAGGCATCTAAGCACTGGAGAAACGTCTCGCCGTCTACCTTCTAACTCCCAGTTGTAACCATCTCATCCCTCAGACTCTCCCTACAATATTTCAACCTAATTAATGTCAGAATGCAGTAAAAACAATTAAGGATCTGTCTCCAAAAGTTGTTGATTTCTTTTTCAGCGAGGCGAGTAGAAACTCTTAATGGCTGGTAAACATCTTTTGATTGTCTGATTGTCTCTCAGGACTGTGAGCGTACTGTAGCTGAGCAGAGAGGAGGAAAATTGATGAGGAATAACTCAGTGCTTATCAGAACCAAAGAGAATAATGTCTGTGCCGAAAGGAACCAGACTGCAGCTTCCTCCGTGCAAATTCAGATGAACCGCCACTTTCCAGATTCACAATTAGATCTTTCTACATTTCACTCACTGAGAAAGCGCTGCTTATTGTGTAGTCAAGCACCGGTGATTGATGACAATCCTCAAAAACCTAAAAAAACAAACAAAAATAAAAGTTGTGAAATTGAAAATAATAAAAAAAAGAGCTGCATGAACTGATTTGGTGAAATTACATTTAGGTACAGGTACACTTCTCTTTTTAAATTACAAAAGCATTTAGTCTGTGATAAGCTTTTACTGTCTGAAGGAATAGAAACAAATTGCCTCTGTTGGCTTTTCTTGAGGGGAAGGTTTTTTTCTTAGTTTGTTTGGTTTTTTTGTGAAATCATCTGTGTCTTTACATTTGTGAAAGTTAGATATTTTAGTTTTCAAGAGCAACCATGGGTGGCTAATTAAGAAGGTTATACTTAATGTGACTGATTAGGCTAAATGACACCTTCTACAAAAAATTGCAGGCCTTCACACACATACAGAACTGCTGGTACGTTGGTTTGGATTTATATCTGTACTACAGTACACCTTATTGGAAACTAACATGTTAACATGTATGCACACACAGTGTGACATGAAATTACAAAACAAGGAAAGAATAAGATGAAGATAAACTCTGGACTTATGATGCTTGGTGAACTTTGACCTGCAAATTTGTGCTATTGACCTGTTACAAGCCATCTTGACTTTGCTGACCTTTGAGAGTCATAAATGAAGGAAGTTATGGTAGAAAGCTTGTTTGCAAAAGTGAAAATGTATTTCCTTCTTCAATGAAACCTTGTATCGAATGAAATGGTGTGCTATCCCAAGAAGAAAATACAGAGTGAGTAAAATGTACAATACAGGGAGAGAGAGAATCTCAGGGAGTTATTGTGAGCAACTAGCAGTATTGTTGAAGTTACTGAAAAGTAGTAATTGGGTACAGTTACTACTTATTTGTCTCAAAAAGTATTTAAAAAAAAAAGTATTGTCTCAAAAAATACTTTTTGAGACAAATAAGTAGTAACTGTACCCAATTACTACTTATTTGTCTCAAAAAGTAATTAAATTACTTTTCCAATTCCTGAGTATAAAAGTAATCAGTTAGTATGGAAAATACAACACCAATCCCAAAAAGTCTGGACGCTGTGTAAAATTTTAATAAAAATAGATTCTGATGGTTTGTAAATCATTTAAACCCTATATTTAATTGAAAATAGTGCAAAGGCAACATATCAAATGTTGAAACTGAAAAATCTGATTATTTTACGAAATATATGTGCTCACTTTAAATTTGATGCCAGCAACATGTTTCAAAACAGTTCCATCAGGGCATGTTTACTATTGTGTTGCATCAGCTCTTCTTTTAACAACGCTCTGTGAATGCTTGGGAGCCGAGGACACCAGTTTCTAGAGTTTTGAAGGTGAAATGTTGTTCCATTCATGTCTGATATAAGATTCCAGCTGCTCAACAGTTCAGGGTCTCCTTTGGCTTATTTTTTGTTTCATGATGAGCCAAATGTTTTCAATGGGTGACGAGTCTGGACTGCAGGCAGGCCAGTTCGGAACCTGGGCTCCTCTACGACAGAGCCATTGTTATACGTGCGGAATGTGGTTTGGCTTTGTCTTGCTGACATAATAATTTCATGATAAAGATATATGCTGCTCCAAAACCTGTTGTTCAGCATTAATGGTGCCTTCCCAGATGTGTAAGCTACTAATGTCATTGGCACTTATGCATGCCATCATTGATGTTGGCTTTTGAACTGTGCACTGATAACAAGCCAGGTGGTCCCTCTCCTCTTTAGAGCAGAGGATGTGGCGTCCGTGTTTTCCAAAAAGAATTTGATTCGTAAGACCACAGTTTTCCACTTTGCCTCAGTCCTTCTTCTTGTAGGTGTTTCTGGAGCACGTCTGTATATGGTTTCCTCTTTGTATGATACAGTTTTAACCTGCATTCGTGGATGCAGCAATGAACTGTGTCCACAGAAAATGGTTTTTGTTCCTTCTGTACAGAGATTTCTCCAGATTCTCTGAATCTTTTAATGACATTATGGATTGTAGATGATGAAATCGCCAATTTTTTTTTTTTTTTTTTTTACAATTTTTCGCTGAGGAACATTATTCTGAATTTGCTGAGCTATTTTCTCTCACAGTCTCACAGAATAGTGAACCTCGTCCCATTTTTACTTCTGAGAGACTCAGCCTTTGGTTTCTAACGTCCATGTAGCAAAGAATTACTGATTAGTAACGACAATTTAAATTACTATGTCAAATTCCCATTCTTTGATATATAACTTTAATGTAATGACAGTAACTACTTGTTACTGGCAAAAGTAATCACATTCTTGTAAGGTGTTCAGTAATACTATGCAGCACTGCTAGGCTGTAGAATATCTACAATCAGTGTGACATACAAGGTTAAAAATCTGATTCTGAACACCTATAGACGCAGTGTTGCGGCCAAATTAGCTTCCTCGCCTTCTGAGCAGTGACACAGAGAGTCACTTTCATTGTCTTAATTCACCAGAGGCAATGAGAGAAAAAAATGTGACTCGATTTATTTAGATTGGTTCGCCCTGCACACGATCTCAGGCGATGAATTTGCTTTGTGTGCTTGGCTTGTTTGCTTTGTGTGCATCTTCCAAGAGGACTCCCCCCCTGAAAATGTGATTAATGAGCTGACAACCATCAACCTTCACAGTCCTCACTGCTTTCATCCAAGGCCAATAAATGGGCTTTGAGCAACAAAATACAAAGTCTTAGCAACGGTGACACTCTAAGTGCAAATCTGAAAAGAAATTCCAACGGCTGTCTTTTCTGTGCACATGTATTTTTATAAAATCAAAGGGAACTACCCTCTAGGCCAAATATGCTGTGGCGAAACAATTACAAAGCAAAGCACATGTATACAGGAATACACACATGCAAATAAAGATGTTTGCAGGTTTTAATTGCATGTAGCCGCGTAATATCTATGACATGAGCTATAATTATGTAAAAATTAACTATTACAAACCATCTGAATGTATGAAGCTGAGATCTAGAGTTGCCTCATAGGTGATGTATTATTCAATGAGCTTATTGGATTTTATTAAACTGAGTGCAGTTTTTCTTTAACCATAACTCTTGGAGCTTAGCTGAATTCCATCTTTCTCTGGCTTTTAAGTTCTGAGGAACTAAATGCTTTCAATCAAGTTCTTAAAATGGAATAGACCCTTAAGAAATCAAACCAAAATAGTTTATTAATTTTATGGATAATATATAATATATTATATATATAATATTATTCACTGACTTAAAGTAAAATGAAAAATAAAGCCCTCACTGGCATTTTCCACTCTGTTTCCCTTATGGCAAATATGCAGATGAAGTTCACAACCAAAGTGGCTGTCTTTTATCAGTCCATAATTTAACACTGCATATCCAGAGCGCGACATGTATGCCCCTGAAACAAACACTTTACTGCAGAGAAACCTACTTAGCTCTCACAGACCAAATGTATGTGTCAGTTACACAAGGTTTGACTCTTCGTTGCATTAAACACAATGAGCTGATGTAAGTATACATACATATATTGTACCGGGCCTGCAGTGTGCAGTGCATACCCCCTTGTTTATGTTGCCCAATATGACACCTAATCACTGCTGAGTAGGAGAAGACAGAGGAGGTGTCAACATCACAGGAATGGAACATGGGGAATACAACACCTCTGCACTGGGACGAGTGTTAACTTAAGCAAACACAGTGCAGATCTGTGAAAAGATGCAGTATGCAAGTCTTATAAAGTGATTCATGAAGAAAAGGTGGGAAATGAAACTGATAGGGAAGAAGGTTGCAAATCCATATAGTCAAAATTTAGTCAAATCTTCATGGTTCAGTTCACACACACACGCAAACATATTTTTTCACATATTTTCGATGGTATTTAGTCATGGAGATGTCTGCCTTCACGTCAATACAGCAGAGGTATATATACAAGGTCTATTCATTGCTTTATAGCCAGTAACCAATAAGAAACACATGTACAAACAGCTCTATCAAACTCAAGGTTTTCACAGTTTTCAAGTCAAGACAAGTAAACTCAGTCATATAATAATATTTGAATCTAATGACACAATATGGCCAATACCAATGCTGAGTTATAATGGTCCTTCAGTGTTGGTTCCAGGAAGAAAAAAGTTAAAAACAAATCACTCACCTGCTGGAATGAGTTGAAAAACCTTCAACCAATCAATGCCCCTCATCTCTAATGTCCAGTCGCGTTCCTCCTCTTGTAGTATTTAATCTGAACCATGCCTCCCTTCTGCGTATTGGCTGCTTCTCGTCCATGGCTCCTGCTCCTCGGCCCTGTCTGCCTCCTGTAAAGCCTCCAAGAGCTTCCTGCCATGAGCGTCAGGTGCCAGGATGACTCCGGCTCCTCAGCACATCTCTGCTCCAGAGAGTGTCCATTCCTCATAATCTCTCACACCAAGCCCAGATGTCAGCTACCAGTTTGGCTCTCACCCTCTTCCCCCTGCCACACACACACACACAGAGTCCTCCCCTCCTTCCACCCCCCTGGGCAGCACACATGAAGGCTGTCCTATGCCTTTTTGGCTTTCTCTCTCCTCCTCCTCTGTCTGTTCTTCACAGCCTGTTTATTCAGCAGCTCCTTGGCAACACATTCACAGCTTCACAGCCCGCTCTTCCCAGCCGGCTCTGTTGGACAAGCAGCCCATCCCTGCTGCCCACCTCTGCTTGAGACAAGTTTCTGATGCACACAGACTCACCACCTTAACAGCACCTAACCTCCAACCATTTCCAGCGGCCCTCTGCAACACTCAGTTAACTCTCTTTCGCTCTTGTATCTCTATGCACTGGCAAACGTTACTACTATATTTGTATAGAGAAAACCGGTTAATCCCTTGCTTTCATTGTGAAACCCAAGCAGGACCACACAATGTTGAGAAGGAAAATATTCACAGTTTGGAGGACACGCAGTTCTCCTAAACCATTGCACCTGTTGAACAGGCTGTTTCAGCTTGCCCAGTAGCAGCTGGCTCAGCAGGTACATTTTACTGCAGGAGAAAAAACAACTGAAATGGAAAACACTGAATAATAAAGCAATTAAGAAACTACTGGAGACACTGGCTGAGGTACAGGAAGTTGTGGTAAATCTAAACTCCTTGGTGATGTGGACTGGCCAGTGGTTTGGCTGGGTTTTAATTGGTGATATGGGATCTATCTTTAAACACCTGTTCCAGTGTTTTGTAAGTTTCAGCTCCTTCATAACAACTTATATATAGTTTACATTTTGGATGACAATTTGTTCTTGAACCAGATTATATAACTGAACCCCCTGCTGCCCTCAAAAAGTGCTCATCTCTTCTACTGTTTCTCAAGAATCCTTTTTTAAACTGTTCTCCCAAGACCAACAAATGCCTTAAAATAAATGCCAGAGTGCCAGAGACCTCTAGTAGTCATAGACTTTATGACTTTTTTCAGTCAATTGCAGAGAAGGCGTTAACGTTGTTATGGGCAAGTATATTCATGTAGCACCTTACAAGAACAAAGTAATTCGAGGTGCTTCACACAGGACATGAAAGACATTAAGTTACACAAGACAATATGAAAAGACAATATAAAAGGACACATTTGAATAAGATTTAAAAGAGTAAATTAAAAGACAAAAATAAGCTGAAATAGAACTGATTAAATAGCAGAATAAAAGTCACAATGGAATTACAGTTGAAGACATGAATAAGTAGTCCAATTTCATAAAATGTGGTGGCAAACAGGAAAATCTTGAGCTCTGTTCTGTTTAAAGGAATGAAAGTTGGAGTGGATCTCAAGTCTGTTTCAGTTGTGTGGGGAATAAAAACTGAAAGCTGCTTCTCCATGTTTCGTTTAGATTCTGGGGACAGTAAACAGACCTGTCCCTGACAAGCGGCAACCTCCGGCGCTGAAAAATGAAGCTAACACGGAAGTGCCAAAAGCTGCAGAATGAACACTAGGGGCAGGCTCCAAAAGGGAGTCAATTACATTTTATCCCCATGTCAAAATGTCCAACTTTACAGCAGAAGAAAACATGTTTACAGCCTGGTACAAAAATATGGCTTTAGTCTCTTTAGCTGATTTTCTTCTTCATGACAACTGTACGGGGGGTGATTTTTTTTTTTTTATAACACGCTCATTTAAAATCTGAAATTGTGCATAATGAAGAGTGACGTCGCTTTGCCTCGGGCTCCAGCTAGCTGACGCTGGCTGTGTGGTTTCTTTGTCCGGGACGTCTGCGCTGTGTTCTCGGTGAGTTTGTTCTGGTGTTTGTGGAGCTGCTTGTTGGCTGGAGTTTGACTGTGCTGCCGTGTTGGCTGTGTTTCTCTCGGGTCTCCAGGACGAGTTTCTCCGGGGGGAGACGGTGGAGGTTGATCTAAGCTAATGGTGCTAACATGAGCGTCTGGTAGCCTCAGTTATTAAACCTGCTGAAGTCAAAACGTAATAACAAGTGTTATAGTTTATGGTGTTAATACTTTTGAATACAAGGCGTCCCTGTGTGTGGTTGTAAAATAAAGCCCCTCCATGTTTGTTAACTAACGTTATGTAATCTTAGACTGACCTGTGAGCAAATACATAAAAGTAACGTTAACCCAGATGTTGTTATTGGTTAAGCTGGATTAGTTATTGAAGCTAAACAGTAACACCGTTGATCATCAAATCTTGTTGCAGAGACTGGAAAATTTAATTGGCACCAAAGGAACTGCGCTAAGCTGGTTTAGGTCCTATTTATGAGACCGATCGCAGTTTGTACATGTCAACAATGAGTCCTCGATACACTTTAAGGTTAATTATGGTGTTCCACAAGGCTCTGTGCTTGGACCAATCCTGTTCACCTTATATATGCTTCCCCTAGGGAACATTATCAGGAAGCACTCTGTTAACTTTCACTGCTATGCAGACGATACCCAATTATATCTGTCAGATAAGCCAGATGAAGCCAACCAACTGGCCAAACTTCAGGCATGCCTCAACGAAGTGAAAACCTGGATGACCTGCAATTTCCTACTGTTAAACTCAGACAAAACTGAAGTTATTGTATTTGGCCCCAAGCACCTCCAATGCGCATTTTCTAAAGATATCAGTACTCTCGATGGCATTGCATTGGCCTCCAGCACTACTGTAAGGAATCTAGGAGTTGTCTCACATATAACGCAAATTTCTCTGACTGCCTTTTTTCACCTGTGGAACATAGCAAAAATCAGGCATATCCTGTCCCACAAAGATGCAGAAAAACTAGTCCATGCATTTGTTACTTCTAGGCTGGACTACTGCAATTCTCTACTATCAGGCTGCCGCAATAAGTCGTTACAGATTCTCCAGTTGATCCAGAATGCTGCTGCATGTGTATTGACAAGGAAAGCAAGGAAAACAAGGAAAAGAGATCATATTTCACCCATTTTGGCTTCTTTGCACTGGCCCCCTGTCAAATCGAGAATTGAATTTAAAATCCTTCTGCTAACCTATAAAGCTCTTAATGGTCAAACACCATTATATCTTCAAGAGCTCATTGTACCCTATCTTCCCAATAGAGCTCTACGCTCCCAGAAGGCAGGGTTTCTTTTGGTTCCCAGAGTCTCTAAAAGTAGATTTGGAGCCAGAGCCTTCACTTATCAAGGCTCCTCTCCTATGGAATCAGATCCATAGGATAGGCTGACACCCTTTCCACATTTAAGAGAAGCTTAAGACCTTCCTCTTTGACAAAGCTTATAGTTAGGGTTGGTCCAGGTGAGCCCTGTGTCATCCCTTAGTTATGCTGCTATAGGCCTAGACTGCCAGGGGACTTCCCATGATGCATTGAGCTTAACTCTCCTTCTCTCTCCTTCTCCTCCTGTATCCATTCATAACCCATCAATGCATCTTACCAATGCAACTTCTTCCCTCTCTCGTAGTTTTGTCTCTTCTCTCCTGTCACTCTCTGCAGGTTCGTGTGTCACTGGAGCTGCAGAGTCTGGACCCGTGTTTACAAGCCTCCGCACACGTGTCTCTGTTTAATACTGTTATTATTATTATCGTCACACCTGTGGATTGTAGTATTGCATGTTAAAAGGAAGTTTTTCCTCGCCACTGTCGCCAAGTGCTTGCTCATGATGGGAACTGTTGGGTCTCTATAAGTCATATTATAAAGAGTATGGTCTAGACCTGCTCTGTATGTAAAGTGCCTCGAGATGACTTTTGTTGTGATTTGGTGCTATACAAATAAAATTGAATTGAATTGAATTAACATATAATTTGACAGTCCACAAACTCAAACGTTATTGTTTAGATTCATATTATTGCTAAAACAGAAATTTTAAGTTCATTATACTCCAGAAACTGACTGATTACGATCGGCTGGAGGCTGAAATGTTCACATATAACGTTACACCACCTTATTAAAGTATGGTAACCTGTGCCGAAGCCAGCCGGTACCACCGGGTTAGCTGGCTAGCTCGGTGAGCATGTTTCATCAACATCACTTCACCTTTTTGTCCATATTTGGATTGACTGGAGTTAGACGAGGAAACCACTGCCAGGATGGCGGCGCCCTACAATTGGCTTCAGAATTGCTCTTCAGAAATCTACAGGTGACGTCACGGAGGCTAAAACCATATTTTATACAGTCTATGGTCCCAGATCATCCGAGAGATGTGGACACCGGCAGATCAGAAATGTATTCTGACCCCGTACCATTCAGTGCTTTATAAACCAACAGTAGAATTTTAAAGTCAATTCTTTGACATGCAGAAACTGTGACATAAGCCATTTAAGTATTTATATATTTTCCTGTGGTGATAACAGGCAGGTTCTCTAATTGGCTTTTTGTGGATCTTAAAATCTAGGTCCATGACTGTACTAAGATTTCGGGCCTGGTTTGAGGTCTTTAACATTAGCAACTGAAGCTGAGCACTGACATTTAAGTGTTCTTTGCTCCGGAAACAATTATTTCAGCTTTATCTTGAACTGAAGGATATATACATGTTTATTTATGTAGCCACAAAATCCACATAAGGACGAGGTCAGCTTCATTAGATGGGTCAAAAAAAAGTCAGACTGGCATGGGAGACTGCCATTTGCCTCCCGTTTCCTACCAGCAGGCAGCTTTAGTTTCTATTTAGCATGACCACTATGGCTCCCTACTTTTTACCAAGTAGTCATTTTACTCTGACCAAGTTGTTTTTGTGCTTAAACCTAATCAAATCTAGACCATAGCTGTGCCAGATCAGAATAAGCTTTTGGAAAGTTTTTGAAACACAGTGACAAATTTTGCTGTCCTGATAGGGGCATCCGATCAGGAATAGTTTTTGTTTCATTCTGAAGCATTCTCAAACTATATATACTATTATTTCATTTGGATGAATTGTTACTATTTTTACACAATGACTTTTCTTAGCAACTATTGATTTTATAAATACGCTAGTCTTCATCTCTCTCTTACATTTGTTTTATCCTTGTATTGTGATTTTACTTTGTTATGTTGCATCAAGGCTTGTCAGGTTCTGTATTTCTTGAATCAATACATAACAGCAACAACAAATAGCAGGCCTCTGGTCAACAGCAGGCCTCTCATGTCTAGTCACAGTGTTACCTCAGTAAAGCCCTTCCTGCATCTTGCTCTAAAATTGCTCTATAAATAAAAATGTTATCATTATTATGATTTTCAAATGCATGCTGTAGGGTTTCAGATATCCAGGGGTATTATTTTCTGCTGCTCCGGGCAATTATCGTTTTCCTTTTGTTTCAGTATAGTGTGGATGTCAGACAGCAGACTTTTGAAACTTGTCAGACTCAGATTTGCATTATCTTTGCAGGATGGTGCACTGAAGATTTTTCAAATCAATTTGCCAGTGAACGGCATCAGATCAGAGCCTGCTACTAATTTTTATATCATACGGACATGTATCTGAAACACAACAATATAGTTTTAAATATGATAGCTATGGCTTAGTTGTAATTTAAAGTAAATGTGATTTGTAATAAATAGGATAATTTGAAATCTTTGTGCAGAACAAGAGGAAGAATCTTGACTGCAATCCAGTTACTTTTCCTTTCTGTTTGATTGGATTGCTCCATACAGACAAATAACTTGCCTTCTGCCCCAAGCTCTGCATATAAAATCTGATACAAATAGGTTCTTGTCTTAAACCACAACTCAGGTTTTATTATAATCATGTAACATTTTACTAAAAAGCGTAGTCCTTAAATTATTATATAATGAACAAAAAAACATAAAATGGACTTCATGTTTAATCTCTCCTAAATCATGTAACCAACTGTATTATGTCATGTGGGAGACACGTAAACCAGTATCTATAGTTCACCTCAACGTAACTGTGCACACAGAGATCTTTGACTTCCAGTTAAATTCTGTGACACTCCAGGTTCTATACTGCAGTGGTTTACATGAGACAAGATGTTTGTGATTTAGGTTTGTACCAAATATCAACAGACCATCTTCTCTCATACATAGTGTAAAGGACAATAACATTGCACTGAAAAAAAAAGTCAATCATACAATAAGTATTTGTTAAAATAAAGATATTGGTACTAATAATGTTTGTGGAACTAACAATTTATGGAAGAAGCAGCTATTTTTAAAAAACTTATTATATATATACACACGCACAGAGAGAGAAAGATAACCTCTTGAATTTTCATGTAAACATGGAAGTAATCATAGTTTGGGGATTGAAGTAATGATGTGAAAGAATAATGGAGAAGAAATATTTAATTCTGAACTAGATCAGTAATCAAATTTCAGCAAATCTGTGGTAGTAACCAATTAAGGTCATAGTTCCTTGACACTCACACTGATAGATCTACTCATCAGAGACTCCTCCAAGTGACTTGACTTGCTTTGCTTTCAGAGTACTCACATAAATGTTCACTGGAGTTGAGCTCAGGTGACTATGGAGGAAAAACCATGATAGTCATGTTGGTCTTCTTTGGTTTTCAGGTAGTTCTTGCAATGCATGTAGGTCATTATTCTGCTTCAGTATGAATCCTTCTCCACAAAGATGCAAACCAGAGGATACAACATGTCTCTGAAGAAGGGAGTGGTACTTCTTGTTCGTCAGGGTGCAGTCAGTTCAGTGCAGGTGTCCAACTCCAGAGCAGACAAAACACCCCAGACTTGAATCTGTTACTACCATAAATCTCAAACTTGAATTCATCAGTAAATATCCACTGTGAAATGTTGGTGAAATTTCTTAGCCCTCTCCAAGTGTTTGGCCTTGTTTCCCCTAGTACTCACCTTGCTACTCATCCTCTGAGGCCACAACAAGACAGCCTTCTTTTGACAGCACTTTTACAGTCCAGACAGTACTGATGGGTTTTTGCATTGCTATCTTTGTATTTATTTATTTATTAGCACATACTGTATTAGTGATGAAGTTGCTTTTGTATCTCTCAGGGAACTAAGCTTGATGTATTGATCTTCTGATGGTGTGGTCACTTTTGGTCTGCCTGACAGTACTCATCCAGTTTCTGCAAAGCATTTCAGAGTTTCATGCACTGCCCCCTTAAAAACCTTTAGTCTAGTCTAGTCTTTAGAAAGCTCCTCTTTGCTAGTAATAACATTTTTACTTCTGACACTATCACTTAGTTCTGATGCCATGTTCCACTATCACAATGCTACCTAGTGAGCAACGATCAGCTCGAAACTCGAGGCACTGCCATATTTATAACAGGTAATACAATGTATGCATTCTGCCATCATTTGTGTTTCCTCACTTTAAATGACTGCATTAAGACCTCAAACCTCTAAGATTCTTCCCGAGATCTCACAGCTTACAGCCTCAAAGGATGCCGGTGATCCCTCGGTCCTGGCAGGTGTGGAGACTCAAAACCCAGAGAAATGAAGGTGCCGGTTAGCTGCTGGCATTGACTGATGTTGTTGTTCCACCCGAAGACGAGAGCACAGTCAAGGGCAGGGATCCGAGCGTATTTATATGACATGTCTGAACGGATGGTACCCCGAAGGTTGACGGGGGCACTGGCCGTGAATGACATCTGTTTTTCACTAGACAGAAAGAGCCCATTTAAAGTATGCAACACACTTATTTAGACATATTATTATAATTGTCAATCAGACAAAGGATGGTGTGATATGACTGTTACCTGGCCAACACAGTACTGACATTTTATAATGATAATAATTATAATTAGAATAATAATAAGCTATGGTTGTTTTTCTGCAGCTCATTCTTAAATGTCCTGTGAAATATATTGAGTTTTTCTGAGCATTGTTCCATACATCTGTTAGCAGTGATAAGGTACAATAAATCTACAGACAGTGTAAAGTAGTGATGCAGGTCAATTAAAATCTGGGGAAACTACACTTGCTACAATGATTGTGCATAAAGTCATGTTAGGAGAAATTCCCAGTCGGCTCAAATTTGTTAGTACTACATTGCATCTCTTCAAGCTCTTTTTATTGGGATTTTAAAAACAATGGGACCCTATGACTCCTGAGAGAGGAGGAGGAATATGTTATGAGTGTTACAGGGGGTTTAAAGTCCTCATAGCAATACAGGAAAAACAATATACTCTTAATATATTAAAAAGCAGGATGAGGCAGGTTTTACAGACTGTCACCTTGAAGCTGGTCCAATCCTTATATTCGAGGCAGCTGATTTTTATTGAAAAGCCAATGTTGTGAGAGAACCAGTACAGAGGAGCCATGTTTCTGTCTAATCGTCAAGCAAATTTGAAGCAAACTTTTGAAATCTCTACACAAAGCGTTGTTTTGATAGTGGTAAAGGCGACACTATGCATTGCTGTCATAAATAGAGTAAAAAAACAGGCATGTTTGAAGGCACTTGGGTGAAATGGTCTATTGCCCTTTCTGGCCTGTGTGACTTCACCGACTGTCTTGCTCATATTAGTGGAAGGAAATGGCAAAGACAAGATCATAAACTTGCGTAGGTGATGGAACAGGATGTACAGTACTGCAGCTGCATGCACACTTCCTCAGATATGGAGATGATTTAGTCTCATGCAGGCAGAGATTAGCCACATGGTTGACTGGGGACCTCAGCAGTTGTACAGGCCTCTGATTCGGCCCCTCCCCTCCAGCTATGGCCTTGACCTGTCTCTGCATTTAGCCATCTGCGCCCACACACACACTCAAAATGATGCCTATAAGTACTTTATCACACAGTCACTAAATACACCATCATATTCTTGTTTTCTTCACGAAAAGTCCTGCATTCATTGGCTCCTCTTCAGCACACAAACATGGATTCAAGCTGTTTGACAGTGGCCTTGTGAAGTCAAATAATAACTCTTACAAAAGTGCATTCAGTAGGTTTGCAGGATCGCTGTCATATGAATCAGTGCTTGCTCGTGTGTTGGAGTAAAGGTCAATATCAGCAGTGTTGTAATTAGGTGAATGTAACTCATAATAATAATAACCTTTACGCACAAAGCCTAGTTGAGATCATAGACTATAGATGTGGGATAATGGTTATGGCAGAAAAACATGCCAGGTTAAAAATGATGGTGAGTCAGACACCAAAACATTTTAAAAAGCAAGAGGACATAAGGAAAGCAGAGAGGCAGCCAACTATTTCCGCTATTTCCAAGTAGAGGAGGAGAGAAGACTCAAATGAGTAAAAGCTGCTTCAGTTTTGTCAGCACTGGCATAGAGTCAGAAGTCTTCAGAGAGTTGGATTTTAATCATGTGGTTGGAGAGTTTGCACCTCCATTCTGCAAGACCAGAAACAAGGCCATGCCATACCCAGCCTTCCTTCAACATTTTTATTATTATTATTTAATAAAAAATAAAACACTCTCATACATGGAAAAAAACAAACTTGAGGGTTCTTAAGGGTTAGAGTTAAGATTATTCTGCAGTGCTCCTTCAGCACTGTGCGTGTAGTCTATCACTTGTACTGTGCTCTGGTATTAAATATTTGGTATGGTAGAAAAACAGCAGTTGTGGTGGTACTTATCACTAATGCCATATTTTTGGAATAAGAATGTGTAGAGTGTGCAGAATAATGTCACATGAGGAACATGATCATCAAAGATTTGCTTCGATCAGTGGGACTTACAGAGAATCCGACTGCTGAGATTTTGATTAGCCCTAATTACATCTATTTATAGGTCCTCTCATCTCTTGAACTTTCATTTGATGAAAAAAGCAATAAATGTCTCAAGATTGTGTCAATCATTAAAGTCATTTTGAAGTAATTTTGTTAAGCTGTCTATTACCTTGCTAGTTAAGTTAATGATGGCATTTGTGGGCAAAGAAAAAATGCATGATTTAGAAGGGAGCGCTCAGAGGAGTGCAGATCTCGGCCGTGCAGGTGTACAAATCTGGGCAGGAACAATCCTAAACACCAGCCATATCAATGCACCAGCTACATGCATTTTAGCTCTGTCTCACAGGCATAACTACAAAACAGGTTCAGTGTAAGATGATGAATGACTTAAATGTCAGTCACACAGTATGCATCAGTGTCGATGAAAAAATAGATTAGGAATACTCACACATATCAAAGGTATGCTCAATGCTTTGAATTATGATGTTTGAACTGCAATGACAAGACGAAACCAGGATAGAGAGAGTAGCTTCAGTATCATGTGAGCATTGTCATCACACAAGTGTGACCCTGATGTGACGCTTGCGGTCTAGACATGTGACCAACACAAAACTTGTCCGTATTTTCCAAATCAAAATTGCTGATCACTTGCGGCCCTTAGCGGCAGGTTAAAAGGAGTGAAGAGTCAACTGCCAATGGCATACAGTCACAAATGTGCACAACAAATATTAGGCTGATTGGCAGTATGCGAAATTAGCTGTAGACAGATACACACACACACACACACACACACACACACCTGACCGAACGCATGATCCCCTCCAGGCTCACAGCTGGCAAAGATAATAAAGTGATTCATCAGTCCAGCTGCTTGGAGTGTGTACAAGTTCACCTTGCATTAAACCCGTCTGCAGAGAACAATCCTCACTGAACTATTTCTGCAAGATTTCCTTACCTGTGTTGTACTGTCATGTTTGTGACAATGGAGAATGGAGAGGGATGAAACAGTAAAATAATCCAGTTCTTTTTAAAACTATATCATAAACAGCATTAAATATTATAGCATGCTGCCAGGAAATGGACTGGATATCATCAACCCTCATGAGGACATTTTTACAAGACTTAGACTGAATATAGAGACTACTCAAACAAATAACATTTTATTATATTTGACTGGTTATAGGCTATATCTATAAAAGCGACATCACTTTTGTTCCTCCTTCCCTGCTGACTTTGGTCTGAGCAAGACACAAAAAATGACTTTTATTCCCTCTTCAGAGAAACAGTTAGAGTTATACCTTGTAATTGGAACATTGTTGGCATTCATCATTCTGCGAGTCCACTGGCAGGTTAGCACTTCAGGCTCGTCATGCAGTCAAGTTCAAAAAGATTTCATGTCAGGAACCTTTTCAAAAGACAAGTTTGTTTAATGTCACCTGGATGGAATGAATTGGATTGAAACTCAGAAATGTGAGCTCATTCTGCTGTAACCCGTGTTGTAAAATGTCTGGATATGTCATTCATTCCATAATGTAAATAAAATAAAATGTCGTTATTACCTAGGAAAAGAAAATCATTGATGTGATCACACTGGCGACTTGTAAGTTGTGGAGGATGTAAGAAAAAAGTATTCATACGTCAAAAACCTCGAGGCAAGAAAATGCATTAATGTCTCCATAATATCTCACGGATCTGTCAGGAGATTGCATCTCCTGCCATTCATTTTAAGACACAAAGAGGTAACAGGCAGCTTGACTGACACCACAGTTAGCAGACTTGTCCTGCATTTTTGCTCTTTTTACAGCTTTCCTGATAACAAGGTAACACCGAAAGGAGCCCGGGATCTAACACATGCCGATATTGATGTCACTGTGCTGAGACTGTATGAATCCCAATCAGTTCTGACAGCAGTGACACTGAACACTCCTGTTTATTAACCGGTGTGCAGATGAAGTATTGACAGGAATTCAGAGGACAGAAATAGTTGCCTTTATGGTGTGAATGAATGTAGGTCTTTTCTATTGGGCAGGTTAGGCTGCAGATCGATGCAGGTTTGAATGCCAGGTGGCATATTATCTCTCCCATTCCTTGATATCTGTTAACTTTCTATGATTCTCCATGATTTCTCAATTCTCTATGATTTCAAATACTCTTTTCTTTAAAGCTACATTTTTTTGGCCACTTTTTGAATGTTTGAGTCCCCTTAATTATTAATATTAACTACAAGAGTGTCTTCACTTTGCCTGTTACAGTTCCTAAACTGTTTTTTAAAATTTATTTTCAATTTCTCTGTAGCACACCTTGGTCAGCAATTTTTGGGTTTTGAATTTGTCCTCAATAAATGAATTGGATTGGCCAGCTAATAAAGGCAAGTTCAATATGCATTTGCCTTGCAGCAATGTTTTGGTCTCCACCAAGTTGTGAAAAAAAAAAATTCCTTCTTTAGACACTCAGACATATTCACAGCTGTTGACCAACAGACTGTCTGTCTGTTGTTTGGTGCTGAGCAGGAGAGTACAGTGAGCTTATCAAAGGCTTTTGACACCAAAGGTGAAGCTGCAGGCCATAAATGCAAAACAATGAGCTGAAAGAGACTAAAATGCTGAGAATTCTCTGTTGGTTTGTCACTATGAGTGACGCCTTTCACATGACTCATAATGATTTGAGCTGTTAATATAACAATATGGAGCTTACAGTGTAGTTTAAATAAAGCACTAAAGAGCAATGTATGGTGTCATAGTCAAAACAAATGATTGGCAACTTGAATTCACATTTAACCATTTTATGGACATTTTTGCAATCTCTCAATCAAATGATACGATGACTATATACCACAATAGTGACTACCGTATGCTGAACCTCCAGTAAGGTCAGAAAACATATTAAACAGGTCAACAATGCAGCCGTCAATGGGGTCATACATTGGAAAATCAACTTTAAAAAAAATCAAATAAAAAAAAAAAAAGACAAGTGAATTGTGAATACTGCAAACTTTAAAATGCCCAGAGAACTTTGCATTATGGAGGATTATAGATAATGTGTTATGCATAAATCTTAAATACTTAAACCATAAAAAACCCTTAAGAAAACAAAACAAAATAATACAACACTTTTTGTTCATGATGCCTTATGCAAAAACCTGAAGTAAATTCCAGTATTAATTCTCTTTTAATGGGAATTTTAAACAGACTGATTCAAGCTTATTGACATCAATACTCATCATGTTCATCTATCTGGGATGGAAAGGGTTACAGTATCCCTCAACTTTAAATTTGCAGGCAGCTGAATCTCACCTGTCCATGTTTTTTTTTTTTGCAAACCCCTAAGAAGTGAAGTCTCACCCTGTGACATGGTCTGCAGCTGACTGGTTCACCATCATGACAAGCACATAACTTAACATGTGAGTACAACAAAGGCATTCCCACATACATCAATCTCATCCCTGTTGTTTTGTCTTTAACACACTTCTTACTCATAGGTATGCACGGGAGGGAACTGGACAATAGCAGAACATCACATCATCAATCACTTGTGCTTTAAGTATATTCTCCTCACTGGAAATTTCTGTCCAAGGCAGACTAAAAAATATCCCTTGAAAATGCATCCACTGACCACAGAACACAACAATCACTTCTGCAGTCTTCAGAGCAGTGTCTGCCATGTATCTCGGGGCAAACCAGGCTAAAAGCACACATTCATAACACCTGAAAAAAAGCTTCATAGCAGCAACACGGAACATTCATTCAAGTTGACTTGCCATTTATGAAATATTCCAGCTTGTGTCAACTGGGCCTTACAATGCGGACTGGAGCTGTTCCAAATTTGCGGTTGAAAATGTCAAAAACACCCCTGGTCTCCCCAGCAGTATTTAAATTGAGGGAATTTTACATCAAGGGAGTTCATCCAGCTTCTCCACCACTTGACATTAAAACACTTGTGTGATAAATATGATAAAACAAATGTTTTCTGGTTGACTGACAGAGCATGTCATAAAGTTAATCTATATATTAAGTATGTGAAGAAGCTAATGAGAGGAATTCAGGAGCTTAATGATTCATCTTAATCCATTACTATACTATAAAAATGACTTACAGACTTGCTTGAGATATGGTTGAGATACAAGTAAGTAATCCATCCCAATGAACACGTCTGTTGTTAATGTTACTGTAGAGTGGTAATGTGCATGCATTTGATTTGCAATACCACATATTGATGACTTAACAACAATGAAAGCAGACATGGAGATTACTGTAATGAATAAAGCAAATTCCAAGTCACTGTACTGACTTTAAAACCATACAGATATGAATGAAAAAGAAAAACAGTAAGAAACACAAATGTAAAAATCTGAAACTCTGGTATGCTTATGCTATATCTGTTCCCATGTATCGGTGGTGAATTCTTTAAGACTGTATGCATTTTCAGAGTATTTTAGATTTTGAGAGATATTTCAAAGATGATTACATTTACATTTTTTTACATTATTAAGCACCAGAGCATCTACTTTCCAGCAGAGGACGGGTGGATAAACAAACAAACAAACAAACAAACAAACAGAAAAACATTATCTGTGATAAGCTGCAACTGTTTCTCTGTGAATCCAGATAAAAAGCCTCAATTGCTTAAAAGGTGAAAATTGAGGACCTGAAATGGCTTGTGTTTTGGCAAATTTTGGGGACAATTTGATGACTTACCACCTGAGTAAGTCATAGTACTGCAACATGAAAACATAATTTTAAAAGCTAAGGACATCATCAGGAGTTTGTGGTAAGTTTTGCTTTACAGAATAATTCGGTTTTCCCAATTATTGAGAAGCCAGTTTCTGTCATGCTGCTAATTAGACCACCCACTAACCTCATGCTTTAGTGATGCCATCAGTAATACATGTAGGTTAACACCACTGGTAAATAAATTTGAACATTGAATTCAAATTGTCACTGTAGAAAGAAAGCTGCAGACTGACCAGCACTTCTGTCCTAAATGACACTTCACATAAATGTCTGACAGTCCTATTTCAGATTTTCAGTACTCAGTATGAATATGCCATGAAGCTGCTATGACACTTTGATTAGGTGTTTCAAAAATGCCTTTTGAGAAGTGTATGCATTTTGAAAAACAGTGCAGGAATTCTATGTACAATTTTGTACATTTTCTACACACACTACAATGGAAATAAAAATTTGGATGCACTATGCTGTAGGACTTTGCCTGAGAAATCATGGTGTACTATTTATTATTCTGAACTGTTTATCATGATCTGTTACTGTTTTGCATACAACTGTAAAAATACAGTAAAATTCAACAATCACATTGCAGTTTTTCCTTTTTTGTCATTTACTTAAAAAAGCTTAATGGTATTGTACAGATATTGAACTGGACGTGACACAATAATAATAATAATAATAATCTGAATGTACACTTCAATATTGGGCAAACAGTCAACTATCGACAGTTACATGTATTTTTTTCTTTTTCCCTTTTCACATACAAAAAGGTTTGGGGAGACACAAACTCAGTAGTTCTACCATCAGCAAATTAGTGCATGATTTAAATTTTTCCCTTCCTCAGATTGACGCCTCTCACTCTTGGCGAACAAACAGAGAACAGACTCCGATGCAAAGCCAGAAAGAAACAGAAAGAAAACTAAGGGTGAACCACTGGCGTTCTTGGGTTCCCATTCTTCTTATAGGACTAATAGTCTGTTCTTGCTGTTCAATGCTGAGAGAAGCTTGAAGGTTGTCACATTTCACATCAGAACTTCAGCAGGTAGAGAAAGGGTACAGTCAGCATGAGGCATATGGAGCAACGGGGCAACACGGCAGCCCCATTCACATCATGCATCGCACCAGGACCTGCAGCGGAAGGAAAGAAAAATTGCTCCACCATCAGGGTCTTTACAGTTCACTACAAATTCGTGCATTGCTTTACAGTTTTTCTCCGTTGGTTTGGCTCATTTCTTGAAACAGAAATTACATTCTCAAAATAACATGGACAAACCTCCAAACCACTTGGCAATTGTTCACAACACAATTGAATTTCTCATTCATTTCATCAAATTGCAAATGTCTTAGTACATGTCTCAATGTCTCAGTACATCTTTGCAAATGATTAAGAACAGGTAGCCTACAGTTAGCACAGTTTCCAAGTGAATAGATCTTGTTGATCTAAACTGATTGTTGATTCTCAGTCTAATGGTCGTTCTCTCCAAAACATGTCAGCATCATTTCATTGTATAAGTCATCACATGCACAAGAGTCTGTTCAACTGTCAAAATTAGTCAAGAACATAATACCATGAATAGGGAGGGTGAGGACAGCGACCAGTGAAGAAGTGTTAGTTGTGAAACTCCAGCTTTATTTACAGCCCTGTAGGCTACATATCATTTTCCTTGTTTTTTGTTTCTGTGTTATATTACAGTATATTATGCTGTATACTTTTTCTTTTTACTCTGATGTGTGGAAGTTACTTTATGTGTGTGAATAATAATGGTTACAGTTTCCTTGGCAGTATGAGTGCAATGTGTGATGTCAAACCTTGGAGGCTACTCTGACCGTAACATCCTATTGTTTTTTTTCAGTTTTATACACAATTGTATTCTGTTAGCTAGACAAAGAGAAACTAGTACAGTAACCGTTGTCAATGAAGGACTGGGCTGAGACTGAGAGCTGGACATGAGGGATATTTCAATGGTCGTCCGCCATAGTGACAAAACATCTAAACATTTTGACTTGCAGTGCTACACAATGCCAAAGGGACGATGCATTTTGGGGGCACTGACTATTTATATGGGAAAGGAATTTAGTTTTGACACATGAGTGAACTGTTTTGGGGGAGATATGAGCTTTTGCAGGTGAACCATGGTGTTGTGTTGAACCATCCAGGTTATTTTGGCAAGAGCACCAAGAGTGTTGAGAACGTCCGGTCTGTTTCAAGAAATGAGCCAAAGCAATTGAGAAGGATCTTTGCATTTTGGAGGCACTGACTATTTATATGGTAAAGGAATTTAGTTTTGAAGCATGAGTGAACAGTTTTGGGAGAGATATGAGCTTTTGCAAGTGAGCTATGGTGTTGTGCTGAACTGTAAGAGTGTTTTACCAAATGATCTTAGAGTTTTGAGAATGTAATTTCTGTTTCAAGAAATGAGCCAAACCAATGGAGAAAAACTATAATATGAACTGTGATTAAATGCAATTCGAATGTTCATGTGGCTTATTTTTTCAGCCAAAGAAGAGCTTTACATTGGTGCTGCAATTGCCATGGAAACTAGTAAATGGTAGAAATGAACAGGTAAATCAGTGAATAACATACAGTAAGTGGCCTTCATGTCAGGATTTTTTTTTAATTTTGTGCACAGCTGCTAGCATGAAAACAAGCAGCCACCAAAATAGTCAATTTGAAAAATAAATTACAATCGCTTGAACATACTAATTAACACTTTCATTTATGTCATTGTGCCTTTTTAAACACAGCATTTCTTTTATATTCTTACCATAAAGGATTATGCTCGCATTAGTGATTCCCATGGTGTTCATCGCAACACAAGTATAGTTTCCATAGTCTTCCTCCGAGACGTTGAAAAAGACGAGCATCGATTGTTTACCTTGATTCTCTATCTTAACCCCATTAAGTCCATTGAAGAGCCTGGAAGAAAGAGGGGAGCAATTTTCAAGGTTTCTGCTGCGAAGCAGTAAACAAAAGAAACTGTAACTGTGCTTTTCTTGAATCCTTTGAGAGGCCTGTTGTTAGATCTCTAGCACATGTGCTTAAAATGTTATCTACATGAAATTACAAATGCATTAACACCTTTTGTGTGCAAAAAGCAGGAAAAAAAAAAACTAGAGTCAAAACTTTGAATACAGCTCACTGCCTTATTGAATTAACTGTATATATTTTGTGCACTTCATCCTTTAGTGCAAGACAACCTTCCTTTTCGTTTCTTGTTCCTCTGTTTCATTTGCCTCATTTCATGTTTGCAGATGTCAGTCATTTATTTTATCAGCGTCCTCCATCTTTTGTTCTTGAGGACTGATTTTGTCTGTTGGGAACTGACGAGCACGCTGCTGTAACCGTCAGGGACCATTTAACAGAGTAACATAGCCTGTGTTCACATCAGCTCACCAGCTCTGGGGCTGCTCATCAACATCTTTCCAGTACAGCCTTCAGTTGGAAAAGACTCTGCATTATACTATGATCTCCTCTAAATCTCTGAGCCCCACACCCCACTGACATAACCCAATTACAGTGTAAAAAATAGTTGCCTTTGGTGTCCATGCCTGTTTTGCAAATTGATTTGACTGAAGATATTTTTTAATGAAAATTATGAATTTTCATAATGTGATTAAAACTGAATATTTTGCCCATAGAGTGAAAAAATACAGAACATGAAGGATTACTCACTGCATCAAAAGCACATCTTATTTTAAACAAGGATACAAAGCCATCACTTATCAACAGGAATGATGCAGTCTAGTTTATTTCAAATAGAGTAAGTCCACACCCTACAGCAGAATAGATGTCTATGTGTGTCTGTAATACTGACTTCAAACAATTATAAATCACAGAGCTCAGAGGAGAAACTTGCCTGCGGTCTTCTTTGTACCACTCAAAATCTGCCCTCGGGACAGCAGAGGCTTCACATTGCAGGACTCCTTTTTGGCCAACTGGAGTACCTGTACTCCTCGCTTTAGAAATGAAGGGAGGATCTATAAAACAAAGTGAAATGAGTTTTACAATGGCATCAAATTGTGGATGCATTGCTTGATGTTTTGGGCTGCTTCATACTCCTGCTTCTTTAAATGTGAATTGACACAATGATGAACAAGCAGCAGCCTGGAAACAGACTGGGAGGGAGTTTATTACATTGCTACATTATTTGGGACAATATCCAATTGAATCTTCACTGAACCTTGACAAACTATACATCTTCTGAAGACATGAATCCTCCTGACTCTATCTGTTGAGATCATTTTGTATAACTGTCACAAAAAGTTGTGTATTTTGTGGGATAACATATAAGACAAATAATAAATGGCAAAAAACTACCTACCTACCTAACCTCACAAAAATTAAAATGTATTATTATTTGAGGATGTACACAAGAAATAGCTATTGTTTTTTTCATGTTCCCCATAAGTCCTGATCATTATGTCTCTCCATGTGTTTGCATAATGAATGTAATAGTTTTGGTCCTTACAGTTGACGGTGACTTGCACTGTCCTGACATCGGGGCTTGAGATGTCATTAGAAGCAATGCACTCATACGATCCTGACTGCTCTTTGGTGATGGCTGTCAGTTCCACATGTTCTCCCTCCGTCACAAATTTATGAGTGCCTGTGAGAGAAGGAAAGAAACAGAGTAGATGCATTATTAAATAAGTCCTAGTATTGGCAAACAAGTGACCTGTACTGACCTTGATAGAATTTTCTCTTCCTACATGAGTGATACTGGTGCATATCTTGTATTGTATTACAGCAGCCTCTGACTAATGCACAGACAGTATGTTGACCAGGCCAGCCATCACCCTGCAGTGCTTTGTTTTGCCTGCATATGCTTAACAGTACAAGAATCTGTAGGGCAGTGTCAGGAGTTATTTGTCCTGCAGCTATCTATCTGTCTTTTAGCTGGCCATGTAGGTTAATGCGCCTATTCAACACAACTGTCCCAATCTTGGAACTCATCAACTATCATCTAATGAAGATTTTATATTGAAAAGCTAATAAAAAGCTAAATTATCGTCAGGCAATAGCCATGGATTCCATGATTTGCACTGGGTCTCTTTTGCTCCGCACATGGGGCTGTTTATCTGCATGGAACCAAAGTCAATACCAGAAACCAGAATACTTTCAATACCAAAATCTTGTCCCTTGCATTTATATAAGATTGTACATATATATGCAGATATCTGTTGATATAAATTACTATTGAAATATCACATCAATCACTGGATGGATAGTCATAAAGGTTTGGTCAATCCATGGGCAATCATGGTCCCCAGGTGTGGACCACCAGCAGGTTTCACTTTCTCCAATCCTTTGGTTTATATAGGCTATTCCCATCAGCCTCAGATGTACTTTGTGTTTAATGTTAATTAGAAGTTTATTAACATTGTTAACATTATGTGTTAATCATCAACATATGAGCATTGTCATTGTGAGCATGTTAGTATTTAGTTCAAAGCGCTCCTGTGCCTAAAGTAGCTCAGATAGCTTTAGACTAGACTCTGACAGATGCATCATACAGCCTCTTCATTGAAAAAAGCTTGTCTCTAAATGCAGTGGTTTGCCCCTAAAATGGGTCAAGCTTTGAAAAAGTTGGCTCCCACATTTCCTACAATGGAACTGGTGTTTTGTTAGACCCTCCATGCACATGCTATCCATACACCCAGTTTGTACATTTGTAAAGCAAGCATTCTGTCAAAGATATGTGGTCTCTATGCCCAAAGTGATTTTCTCAGACTCAATATAACTCCTACAGAGTTGCAGAAGACATTATACAGCTGTTTTAATGTTGTACATTTATATTGACATTTAAACTTATTTACTTATTTGGAAACTAAAAGACTGTCCCTTTATGCAATATTGTACGGCATGTTTGTGTTTAGTACAAGACTAATCCAAAGGAGTAGAGAAGAAAGTGGCTGTCAGACTGAATTATGAACACAGTGTTTGTTACAGACTACTTTTAAAATACCTGTTCTTTTTATATGACGATGTATAAACTTAACATTTGAGGTCAATCTTGAGATTAGCTGGTCAAATATCTTAGTTTCAAAGAAAAATAAATTGAAATCAACACACCACAGTTGCAGTCTGTCCCTGAATTTGGGATTCGCTCTGTTTCCAGATGTCTCCATAGGGCAATGACAGCTCAGGGCATGCACTCATTACACAAAGAAAATAAACTAATTGCATCGAAACAAGTCCACTTGAGTAACACCACAAATTACCCCTGACACCAGCAATGTTAAAAGCATGTTCTGGTGACAGAGAGACCTTAAGCTATTGCTGCGTGGGTGGGAAAATGGATAGGAGCACTAATCCCAATCAGTAGAAATGTCAATCCAGCAATATCTCGACATTTGCATAATATCATTATGTTTTTCCAAATCCTCAGCTGCAGACACTGTTGCAGTTGGCTGGGGATTCACTGAAAAGATTGTGGGCTAGGGATAAGCAGCTTGTTGCGTATAACCAGGGAACTGCTAGCACAGGTAATTGAACATTTTCATCATGGATAACTATATTAGGCAGTCTGCGGGTGACAAATGCTGTTGAGTTACCAGCTGGTACTGTGAGACTGCTTTAATGATTGCCAAGGGTGGAAGGAAGTTTATTGTCAAATTATAATCTAATTACCTCATTGTCTTTAGAGTACAGTGGATTACACTGTGTCTTTTAGTGTATAATGTTTAGGTGACCTACAATTAAAGGCTAATTCTTCTTGCTATGTAAATCTAAGTGGATGGTGAAATAACTTAAATATCTTAAAATCAAAATACCAAACTATTTGGGGGATCCAACATATTTCTTCTTGATGGTGAACTGATACAGATAAACATTAATTACTTGATTTAACCCAGCAAATTGTATTCAAACAAGGTCAGTTATGATGCTTGAAAAAGTCAAATGACACCACATCATTACAATATTCTTAAAAATTCAAGCTTGGCTCACAAAGCAGCTGCTAAATCATTCAAAACTAGTTTTTATCACAACAAATGGAGGCAACTGGAGAATGGGTTTTTATCAACTTTCTCCTGATTCTGACCAATGTATGTGCGTGCTTATGATCACATTAAATCACAATACAAGCATATATATAAAGTATATATATATAGAGAGAAATTCCTGTTTAAAAACCCGATCATCCCACAGCCAGTACAGAACTGACAGCAGAGTTAACAAAATGTAGACATTTACAAAAAGTATAAAATAATGACGAGACATGGTTACAATGTGAGTATTATAATAAAAATGTCAATCTAAATTACCCAGATGAATGCATATAAAGAAGTGGTAATCATCACATATTACTCTGGATGAATGAATATAAAAACAATCACCATCATCATCAACACCTGCATCAGTGGTCTGCAGCGATGGCCATAATTCCAGCACAACATCAGTGCCAGTATAGCATGACTAGATGACTAATAAGAGAGCCATTAAAATACCGGGTGGCAGCCGGCACAAACGAGCGTCTAAAAGCACTCGGCGGAGCACCTCAGCAATATTAGCCATTAGCTTAAGGAGCCCTGCTGCCGAGACGCCACTCTGTGCAGCTTTTGTAGAAAGATTACTGCAGTCCAATTACAAGCATTACAGTATAAAAGACCAAAGATAGCAGGAAACGACTTGGTACCATTACAGAAAGCAAGCAACAGGTTCTTTTTAAAAGTGGTTGTAAAAAATCATTTAAAAATGAAAATGAGCCATTTGTTAAAAAGTTAAAATGGTGACCTGTAAACTGACAGGGGCTCACAGGCACCAATTTGAACCTCATAAGAGAAGTAAAGTAAAGGCTTTTAATTTTAGGGAAAGATAGACTTTGCTAAAATGTACCCTTCAGTAGCAGTAGACAAGAAAAAGTATGTTGATGTGTTTGGGTTCCAAGCTAGTATAATGACTGATGACTGGAACTGTATCTGAGCCACAGGGGCCTGTTTCACCAAATTTGCAACACGCAAGCTGCAGTTATTTGTGTGACCTGACACTGCTGCCATTTGTTATCATGAAACGCTTTTCTAAAATGGGCCTCAGGACTGTACATGTATGGTCCAACAAAGATTATATATATAAATATATATATATCCAAGTTTCACACTGCAAAGTGTTTACCAGTGCACTGCAGAGTATGGATTCAAATTCACTTGCTTGGCCTTCCTGTGTGGAGTCTGCATCGAGTTTGTTGTGCTCTCAGCATGTCTGTGTAGGTTTCCTTCCACAATCCAAAGACATGTAGATTATCACAACTGCCATCAATGAGACGTCTGTCTGTCCAGTACATGACAGACTGGTGTCCCAGTGATTCAAAGTCACACTGGGACATGTAAAGATGAATAAATACGTTCATGCTTCTGTTTTTTTTTTTCTTTTCTTTTCTTAAATTGTTATCTGACATAACTGTAGACCAGGATTTGCTTGAAATCATCAACCTGAGAACATGTGATCACAAAATGATTTTCAAAAAACATTTACTTAAGCACTTACTACACACTTAAGATGAACCATAGAAAAACTAATGAAATGAAACAAGTATTCAGGTTTGATTGTATAATTAAATGTGACAGGAATCAAATAAGTTTCAGACACAGAAAGGGCACAAAAGAAAACACAAGATACCACGGCAGCTCACAGTGCAGAATACTGAGGTAAATGCAGCCACACACACACAGGAGGACTGTCATTTCAAAAGTGAGTCACAATGTATTGAAGGCCAAGTTAAAATCGAAGTTTAATGTGTGCAAAGCACATCGCATCCATTGTTTGGTTTATGCTGCATAAAAATCTGATAATGTATTAATTTACAATTATTGCAGGATTTTATACTTTCTAACAGTAGGTTTCCAGTAATATCGAGGTATATATTTTTATATTTTTAGCCACTCTGACGTTATGACTCTGGGGATCACAATGCCAGTCTGTCGGTCAGTCAGTCAGTCAGTCAGTCAGTCCACCACTTAGATTCAGACTGAAAATCTCAAGAATTCTTGAATGGGCATGACATTGAAATGTGGACCTTTGTGGTTCTCAGATGATGAGCTCTAACAATTTCAGTAATTCTCCATCTTTTCCTCCGGTGTAATCATGAGGTCGAAAACTTTGGTCTTGAATGAAACATATTAACATTTATTGGATGGACTGCTGTGAAATTTTCTGCTGATATTCATCATCCCTAGAGGATACAGTCTACTAACCTTGGTGGTTTCCCTGACCCAAAGGGTCAACATTTAATTTTAACCAATGCTTTGGTTTATGAGCAAATACCTGCAAAACTAGAGACATTCCCATCAGCATCAAAACAACTTTTACATCTTAGAGTGCCAACAGGCAAAATAAGATGGTAACCAAGCTAAGTTACTTGCTAATCATGAGAATGTAAGTGTTGTCGTAGTGAGCATGTTACCATGCTGACATTACAATTTAGCTTGCACTGCTTGTTTGAAATATCAAGGAGCCACATGACTGTCAACTCACAGGGGCGAATTCACAAAGAATGGCGATGACATCGTGGATTGTGCATCACTTCCAACCATCTCAAGGTCTAATTCACAAAAGATAATGCACTAATGATATTACAGTGCAAACAGCGCCATAAAGTTTTGCAGCTGAGTGCAGTTTGCCTTTGTTCTGCATCAGATTGCTATTATCCATGTGGCCAAGTATAAATGATGGTTTTTCACCAAGAACATCCGAACATCAGCAGAGAGAAGGAGAAAAATTACATTTTCAGACTGCGAGTTACAAATGTCCTGACCAACAAGGTGCAGAGGCAAATGCAAAAACCCTGTGATTGAGGACAAAAAACCCAGCAAGAATAAGGGAGATGTTTTGGATACATTTTGTCCTGATATTACTTCATGGACGAAACGAGGAGAATTTGTATTTAATGGTAATGTTCTCATGTGTATAATTTTGAAAAATATGTTACAGCTTCTCGTAATTTACCTGACGATCAACTGTCGGAGGCGGGGAGGCATACTTGCATTTACAGACCATGCTTTTTCAATTGTGCTAGATTAAAGGCAGGGGGGGAAAAGTCGAGTATATAGAAACTAAAATGTTCTACACCTCTTATGAATAGAAAACAGAGAGCAGAATTAGAAACTAGTCTTTTTCTATGTCCTAAACCAAGTTTAGCAGAGAGGTTGGATTTCTGAATGTATGTGTTGACTCTTTTTTATTACCAATAGATTTTATTCTATTGATTCATATTGCAATTATTTAGAAATGAGGTCTTAACGTCTTGACCATTTTTTCATAAGAGATCCACGATCCCCACATGCTTCATCAGGAGATAAGTTAAAACAATACAAACTAGGTATGCCCAGCTTATGGATACAGTGGGGGTTTTAAGAGACTGGCCACCTGTTGAATGCAGTTGAGTCTGGCTGATACCCCTTATGAAGCTATTCTTTGATGTTGCTAATCATTTCTACTTTAACTGCTTGTGACTCTTAGAGCTTGGTTTGGGAATTGGACTTTTTAGTTTTCTTTTTTGCAATGAGGCTCATTTGTATAGAAAGGCCAATTTTGTGCCTCATATGTGCAAGTTACCTAATTTAGACATGAGACAATGAGGAGAGAGATGCACCTTTCCCACACATCTTCGAAATGGACACAAACTGGGAATCCAGCCTGTTATTTGACAAACTCGCCGCATGTGTTTGGGGCAGAATGCATCAAATTGTGCACACCTCAGTGCAGTTCAGCAGGCACATTTTTTGCTGACACAAGCAGAAAAAGCAAAAGCAGACCACAACAGACTCTGGCACAGAGACACTGCCTGTGATCTTACGCTGCCGTTAAATATCATTTTATCTATCTGTATGCTAACCGATCGAACTCCACATTAGCACATTATCAAGTAGAGGCCTATCCATTAGAAGGCTACTGGGCAAAGACAGAAAAAGAAGAACCTGTAATCCCCGTTAACATCTGAGTGATATTGCACTGGCCTCTATTTTCACATTTGTTTGAGTCTGTTGTTTTAGTGCGATGTGTACAAAGGTGTGACCGCCAATCCTCCTTTAAAGAGCTGGGTTAATTACAAGGTTAAAAAAACCAAACTAACAATTTAACGAATAAAAAAATAGTCCCTCCTCAAAGCAAGCACTTTTACTGAGCAAGATCTTTACTCAGAAAAGAAAACTACTTTGATCAATCACAACAAGATGAAAGTATATTCAGTGTAGTCACTCAGTAACCAGCGAGAGACATGCAGTACTCTGACAGGAACATATAATAGCACAGCTTTGAATATCATTTGGCCTGTCACCACCAGATGTACAGTATGAATGTGAGTGAGTCACTGTAAATTCTATATGGTTACCATTAAAGCTTTCATCCAGTGATCCAGTCTTCATGGGGAGGAGCGGTAAAGCTCTGAAAAGCTGTGGCTGCTAAGGAAAAGTACCCTCTGTGTAGTCCATGAATCACACCATGTAATTGTCAGCATCAATACAGGCAGATAAATCTATAGTATTATTTCTGAATATGGAATTATTCTCCTATTTCAGAACAAGAAACAGCTGAATACAGAACATGTATCTGTGTGTGTGGGTGTGTGGGTGGCTGTGTGGGTGTTGTGGTGGAGTTGGATGGTCCTTTTTTAGAGAACAGGGATGTGGGACAGGAAGTCACTTGCCTGAAAAAGACACTTGAGGACACTTGATGTGAAGCAGTGTGTCTGCGCTGACAGCAGCCAGCAGGTAATTCTAGAGTTTCATGGTTTCTAACCATTTCAGAGCCCTGTGGTCATTCTCTCTAAGTTGAATTCTGTATCCAGCAGATGGTACTTGAAACGGTCTATGGTCCATTTGATGGCTAGACACCCCAGCTGCCCTGCTGAGCACGGTGTCTCCCTCAGGACTGGTTTCTTGCTGACATGGGCTACTGGCCTTTCCTCGTCTCCCTCACCTTGCCGTCAAGTTCCACCAATACCTCTGCCTGAGGCGTCAGTCCGGGTGTTGAAGGGCACACTAAAGTTTAGCTGTATCTGCCATCGTCTTTATCTTTTTTGATGACCTTCCTAGACCACCATCACTCTCCTTTCAGTGCTTCCCTGGGAGTGAAAACACTGCTACAATATGGAGGCCAGTGAAACCATATCCTCTGGCACCGTTTGGTCTCGAAGGAGGCGGCTGGGTACAGGCAATCCTCTTAAAGCCCGTTCTTCCCGCACCACTACTGAAAGCACTCTCCAGAGATTACACACGAGTTGCTTTTTTTTTTTTTTTTCTAGAATGGCAGTGTTAGGAGCATTTCTCACAGCAAATGTAAAGCTTAAGAAGAGTCATCACAGTTGCAGACAGTGTCAGGAGAAAAGGCTTTCAAGAACTCCACTGTACTGATGAATAAATAAATTTCAGGTGCTAAAGACCTTTGGTCAGCGACAAAAACTGCTCAAAAATAGTCCTTAAAAAAACTCAAAAATAACTTAAATGAAAATCTTTATCTCTAAGGAGATAAATACCCCTTTTCTTGTCCACCGACAGAGCCATGTAATTGGCAGCATTGATGTAGAGCAGCAGCTTAAGCTGAGACGGTGGATATGATCAGTCCACAAGGTGCACCTTATTAAAGGCAACATATCTTAAACTGTGTCAATGCTTTATGAAGCCTTTACATTAGCTACAATCCATATTTGCTCTTGTTTCGGGGTAGTCTCTCCTCTCCCTCATCCCTCTCCTCTGCAACGTGACTAATACAGTGGATGGGCGACAGGAATGGGCACAACATCCCTGCCCATGTCCCATGAGGCTCAAACAATTACCACAGAGCTGCTGCAGAGCTGCTGTGATTGCACCAGTCCCATGGGCTTGAGTGCATTACCGCTGTAGCCAGTTTTTTTCGCTGTTTAATTGTTTGATGCAGTCGTCGCAGGTGAATATTTCTGCAAGCCCGCATTCTTGTGTAAATCGTGCTCACAAAAGTAAAACTGCTGTTTTGCTGGTTGTGCTTTAATGATTTACTTGTTCCAGTGGTTAAACTTCTCAACTTGCTGCAGTGATGTAGCTACTGGTCGACTCCAGGACTGTGGTCAGAAGTTAAACAGGTATGAAAGTTTAAACCAGAGAGGGCAGCAAAACACTGCTTTTCAGCCAGATGTTCAGTTACTCTTTAAGCAGTTAGAGATAAAATTTGTTGAGTGTTGAGAGCCATGCTGGCAGTGCCATTGTAAAACAGCAAAACTAATGCCAGCTGTGCGACGGTAAACTCCCACAAAAAGCAACATGAAAAAACAGTTACCGGCATCCAACCTACTTATTATTTAGTTGGCTTCAAATGAGGTTCACAGTTTCTCTTGGCTGTACCTCAATAGTACAACATTAGTCCAACACCCCAGACTATAGCGGGAGTAGCCACAAGAGTGACATGCTAGTGCCAAGTTCAATAGGCTAGCCTACAAAATAAATAACATATAACATGACAAAACTTAAAGCTTCCAAGTTTGAAGTTTGGTCACAGACAGCTGCTATCAATCCATCCTTGAGGTTAAACTGTTTACCGCCCTCTATTGATAAAACAGTTTGTAGTAACATTTTAGTGTGCAAGTCGTTTTTGTCACATTTCCACCAAAAATATAGTTAATCCACTGAGTGTGACGTCCTCAGATGGTAGGAGTAAATGGACATTTGTGTTGGTTCTTGCAGCCAACAACAATGCAGTTGGTGTTCTTGGTCTGTGAAACTGGACATGAATGATTACAATCACGGTTCTAATTCATTTAACAATACTTACTAAATGGAATTTCATTTGATTTATCTCTCTCGTGTATTGATATTTGGTTAACTATAGTAGTGCCCAGTAAAATGTTTTTGTGTCATTGAGTTTACTCTCACTTTAAAGAGTCAATTCATTTTAAGATATAACACTGCGAATCATTTTAATTATGCATAAAACGAAATAGTTCTCAAGCCCAATATGGTTTAATAGTAATAAACTATGAAAAATGATATTGTGAGTGTGAAAAAGATAAAGTATGTATTTATAAAATGTAGAAACATATATTTTCATGAAAGCTGCGCTCTCAGAAAGAGGTTTTCTCTCTTGTGTCCTGCTCTAATTTGTGCCAATTTGTCTTGTTACACCCAAGAGCCTGCCATTTGGAAACAAAACTATCATTTCTGGTGGCACCCAAAGCTTACACCTTGGGCAGGAGGAATGGAATATAACTAGAATATTTGCATTTCCTGAGGAAAATGCCAGTGTTTGCTGCATCTGCTGCAGTTGCATCTGGTGATCGATGTGTGAAATAATCAAAGTCCTACTAGTAGTGTCTGTTCATACACTATTGGAGGATATTGCACAATAGACAGGATTCTATCACTGGAAAAGTCAAAGGTCCGACAATGACAACGTTTTACACCATTACTCTGACACTGTGATAGTGCCAAAAATGACCCAGCAAAATGATTGCCTTTCTGAAAAAAAATTATTATTACTTATTTTATTATGTGTTTCATGACAGTTGATCTCTTTTTTTTCATGTCCTTCTTTCCCCTTTGATATGTTTTGTATTTAGACAACTAGACTAACTGAACTACAAGCAATAGCAAATTTGTCACAAAATTCTATGCTGATAAAACTTTGTCAGTCAGAGGTGAATGACAAAAACATTTCTGATGGGTGATCACTGGTGAATCATGAGTTAAAGAGATATAGCGGCTCTTTATAACTGGCCACCAGTTAGTAAACTAGAACATTGTGAGTCCAGTGTTTTCTCTGCCAGACTGAGCTGCAGAGTTAAACAGTCTTATGGCTTGTGGCAGGAAAGATTTCCTGTATCTGTCCTTGTGGCAGCGGAGCTGAATCAGTCTGTTGGGGAGCGAGCTCCGCTGTCTGTCCAGCAGCTGGTGGAGAGGGTGGTCAGGGTTATCCAGAATGGATAATAGGAGAGGAGGACATTGGACAAACTCCAATGTCCTCCTCTCCAACACAGCCTCAAAAGAGTCTGGTTTGCAGCCGATAACTGAACCAGCCTTTAATCATTTTATTGAGTCTGTTTGTGTTTCCCGCTCCGATGCTGCTTCCCCAGCAGACTACAGCAAAGTACAAGGCACCAGCCACAACTGACTGGTAGAATATTTCCAACATTCTGCTGCACACACTGAAGGATCTGAAAGAGTCTGCTCATCTTCTTCCTATATACAGCTTCGGTGCTGGTCTTCCAGTCCAGCTTGTTGTCAATGTGGTACTTGTAGTCCTCCACCATGTCCACCTCCTCTCCCAGGATACACAGGGGCTGTGTTGGCGTCCTCTTCCTCCTGAAGTCGATCACCATTTCCTTGGTCTTGGCCACGTTCAGGTGCAGGTGATTTCTCCTGGACCACTCCACAAAATAATCTACCAGCGATCTGTTCTCCCCCTCCTGCCCGTCCTTTATACACCCAACCACTGCAGAATCATCAGAGAACTTCTGTAAGTGGCAGGACCCAGTGTTGTACTGAAAGTCAGAGGTGTACAGGGTGAACAGAAATGGATACAGAACAGTCCCCTGTGGAGCTCCTGTGCTACTCACCAGCGTATCAGACAGAGTGCTGCCCAATCAGACAAACTGTGGTCTGTCTGTCAGGTAGTCAGTAATCCAGGAGATGGTGGGCATGCCCACACTCGTCAACATGCAGCTTCTCACTGAGAAGCTGGCTGGATGGTGTTGAATGCACTAGAAAAGTCAAAGAATGTGATCCTCACAGTGCACCCGCTTCCATTGAGATGAGAGTGTGCTCTCTGCAGCAGGTAGATGACAGCATCATCTACTCCCACATGAGGTTGGTAAGCAAACTGCAGAGGGTCCAGTGATGATTTTCACCTGTGGTCTGAGGTGGGCCAGGACCAGCCTCTCCAGCACCTTCATCACATGAGATGTCAAGGCAACTGTTCGGTAGTCATTCTGTCCAGATGGAGTCGATCTCTTGGGGACAGGAACCAAGCAGGATATCTTCCACAGCTCCGGAACCTTCTCCTGACTCAGACTCATGTTGAACAGGTGACACAGGATAGAAGACAGCTGATCTGCGCAGGTTCTCAGAAACCTAGGGCTGATACCATCAGGGCCTGCAGCCTTTGGACTGGAGTCTCTCCAGCTGCCTCTTAACCTGGCCAGTCTTCACAGTCAGGCGGGGGAGGGTGCTCATTGAAGGTGGGGGGGTCGAGTCCACAGTGTTCACCAGAGGAGGTGGGGGGTGAAAGCACTGGGGGTCGTTGGGGTTTGTGGAAGCTTGGGTGTGGGGTGGAGGAGACAGCAGTACCAGGTTGTGGTCAGACTTGCCTAGAGAGGGAAGAGCAGTCACCCTGTATGCATCCTTGGTGTTTGCATACAGGAGGTCCGGTGTCTTATTGTCTCTGGTGGGGCAGTCAACAAACTGATAAAAGGTTGGCAGTGCTTTATCCAGAGAAACATGGTTAAAATCCTCAGTAAGCACTACAAAGGCATGAGGCTGCTGAGTTTGTAGCCTTGCGATGGTGGAGTGAGTGACGTCACATGCCGCCTTCGCTTCAGCTGACGGGGGGATGTAAACAGCAACAACAATGGCTGACGTGAATTCCTTCGGCAAGTGGTGTAGACGTATTCCCACAGCTAGCAGTTCAATATCAGGGCTACAGAAACATTTCTTCATGGTAACATGGCCGGGATTACACCACTTCTCATTCACCAACAGTGCAATTCCTCCTCACTTCTTCTTACTGCTCCGGGTAACGTCCCTGTCCGCCCAGATCATCATGAAGTCGGGTACAGACATGCTGTGGTCCGGGACATGTGTGTCCAGCCAAGTCTCCGCGAAGCACATGATACTACACTCACGATATTCCCTCTGAGTCTTAATCAGCACACTGAGCTCGTCCATATTGTTGCCCAGGGACCTCATGTTTCCCATTATAATTGTGGGGACTGAAGGTCTATGTTTCCTCTTATCTGCCCTCCGCTTGGCCCGACGGCCCCAGCATCTCCTCTGCAGCTCCGCTGGGATTGCGGGCCTCTCGCTGGGCAGCACCCCATGTTTACTCAGGGCGATCAGCAGTTCCCAAGTGTAAACAATGGGCTCACTCCAATCTGCGTGGCTCTCAGTTACAGACGGTGTAGAAAGTAACATAAAAGCCACCAGAAAAGTTAAAAACAAAATCAGCCACTGCCTCTCCAAACACTATCACTTATACAAAAGTTGAAAAAGAAAATAAAGTGACAAAGTGATGAAAGTAAACAAGATACGATGCAGACGCCGGGAGCTGCTGCAAGAGGCAGCCGCTCGGCACGGCGCCAACGCAGTAATTTAGTATTGAGGACTTACAGCCCGTTAAATTCATTAGACCACACTTTTAAAATGTTGGTAAGCAATTACAAACAAACAATAAGTGATACCCAAATATAAACTCATACAAAAAGATATGTGTAAAGACAACCAAGTGTGATTACTGTTGTGTATATTGAAGACCCACTGCCAATGAAATAAAGTTTTTAACCTTGTTAACATGTCCACATGTTGTTTGTTGTATGCTCAAGACATATCACGAGTGAAACAAGCAGTCAACACCATGGTGGAGCATTTCCACCTTGGAACTGCAGTGTCACAAGACAGTGTCAAAAACACAATTCAGACAACCCAAGTTTAATACATCACATACCAAAGGAACCAATCCCGTCAACTGGGTATCAGAGGAGTTTCACCATTTTCAAAATGATAGCACGTGCTCTGTTTTCCATTGCAAAATGAGAAATGGTGAGCTTTCATGTATTAAGAAATGATATAACACACACACAAAAGACACACACATCCCTCTGCTCGAACCTTCATGCATCACCAAAGGATCTGAGAATCTCAGACTGAGAAAACTTTGGTTTTCCAGAGTAGTGTTTTGAACATTTTATACAAAGACAGATGGGGTTTTGCTGCAAAACATATACTGAAGCCCATTGTTGTTCCATCCATTTGTCCTGGGGACACAGAGAGTACGAGCCAACATTTTGGTCAACTAGTAAGTTAATTTTTCTTGTGTTTTATCCCTTGACTGTGTCCAAAAAATCTGCAGTGTGCTGGATATCGTTAGCCAACGTTAGCCTGCCAAGTTACAATATGATTAATGTCAACACATTTTATACGGCTTAGGGATGTTGACAAAGAAAGTTTCAGCAAACTCAGAACAGTTTATCAGATTGCTGAACTGCTGAATTAGATGATTCACTATGATTGAGACAGAAACCGTCACATGACTTTGGGGATGTTCATGAAGAAAGTGGTTTTCTTTCATGGCTTTCTGCCAGAAAGCTTTGTTTCTGTTTCATGAATGGAGTCGAAGGTGAGCAGGTGTGCTCAAGTTGCAGTCGAGCGGTGGAAGGGTGGATGGAGGTAGAGGCTGGGACTATTTGCAATATTATAGATCCGTGCATACTATATAAATGCAAAGGTGCAGAGTTACATTGAAGCCAAAGGTATTGGCATTATGGGTTTTTTACATGGGAAAAAATCTGGTTGTTATGTTATGGTTACTGTTGGTTTCCAGTGGTATAAAGTCCCGCTGCTCCGGTGCCTCTCCGTTCCCCATGGATGGTCTAAATATATAATTTTGATGAGCAGACATGTTCTTAGGGGTTTTATTAATGACAGGAGAGAAACTTACAGAAAAAACTTATTTGACTTATTTGAAACCTTATAACAGAGGCAAATGTTTGCTCTACGTTATTTTCAATCCATTGAGTACAGTCCTTTAAGATAAGAGATAAGATATACCTTTATTCGTCCCACAGTGGGGAAATTTACAAAAGTGTAAATGAGTAGTTTTGAGTAGTTTTATAGATAAGTAGTTTTATAAATAAGTGTAGATCATTTGGTAACAAAAGTGACTTTGTAGTGAGTTTTAGATATGCATAGATTCAGAATGCTCATTTGCATAAGCCATTAAAAGGGCATTGACCACTGACAACGAGAAATTGACCTGGTGCTTTCAGGAAATCAATTCACCCATGAGACTGTATCACTGTTGATCCACAATCAAACTAGGCCTGCATGTTACTGTCAGGACTCATCTGTGTGGGTTGGGGTTGAAATCTGCAAGACAAAGGAATATCTTTTTAAGAAATATCCAATTCAATCAAAACAGAAACATACCAATGCAAAAAATACATTAAGTACAGAGCCCATCTGCACAGCATGTAATTGTCCTATAGGACAAAATGGAACAATAACCTGTGGTCCTGTCTTTATTGCTCAACAGTTATTTCAAATGATAAACGTGCCCTTGATTGAGAAATAAGAAATCCTCTGAGTCAAGCAAAATGATGCACAGCACTTCTTAATCCACAAAAGAGAAAACCACTCTTTGTTACTACACACACACACACACACACACATACACACACGTGTATTACATGTACATGAAATGAATTGCATACCTTGACAGAAGCCCTTGCAGTATGAGTGGTAAGGGTGTGCAGAATGTCAATTTTAACTTAAGACCTTTGTCATTGAATTTACAAGAGAGTGGAGTTCTGCAGTCTGATTGTACAAAGCAGCTGCAGTGTGAGTTCAGCAAAAGTAGGGCATCTCATAAAGTAGAGCAGTGTTTAAGTTTTCTCTTGTGTCTTAAATAAAATATCTACATTACTGACACCAGCCAAAAGCAGCAGAATTATTTGATCTAAATCCCATTTGTGTGGCACAATGTTGAAATGGTTTTTGATATTATGGCCATATCATGCTGTATAATGCTTTGTTGCTCTAGAATGGAGGATAATATGAGATACATGTCCTATAACTTGAAATCACAAAAGCTATTCCACTTAAATCGAATTCACCTTTTGTGCAGTCCTTTTGGGTTTCCAGATTGCTGAGACTTCACTGTGCTACCGTCACATATGTATATATGGATGTTTCAGTGCTGAAAGGAATAGTCCAAATGCTCATTGGAAAGCTTCAGCAAAACATCAGAGAGAATTTGTTTGGTTTTTAGAGGAAAGGTGGAAGCAACTACAGCGTGTGCTGCAGTTATGTCTATATTTTTTTGTATGCCACTTTAACTTGTGCATGTTTTGTGTACATGAATTTGACCCCATGTTTTTGTGCTTCCGTGAGGTAAATTATTGCCTATACAAATCAGTACATTCATTTATTTGAAACCAAGTACACAGACTTAAATCAAATGGTGAAGGGAAAAAAAACCAAAACAATGGAGGCCGAAGGCAGCATCCCGAAAGACATGATCTCCACAAACCTTGCTGCAAAGAGAGGGAACTGATGACAGACTTTGAATCCAAACCTGTCCGTGGATGAAATTCCAGCTGTGTGTCTACAACACATTTGGTGCTCTGCTCAGCATTGTTGCACTGAGGACTGTGTTTCACCTCCGAAAAATAACTGGAAGAAAAGACAGAGGCTGCCTGGACCAAATCATGATAACCACCTTATGTTTTTACCTCTGTTCAAATAAATTCATGCTATATATGAAACAATTTAATAGTACGATGTAATACATGTTATTACTGCAAATGTACAGATGCTAGTTGATTAACCCACTTCATTAGCAAGTTGGCTGCCCTAGAAGTAGGCAGAAGTAGATGCTCCTTGGGGCTACTTTTTGTGTTTACTTAGGAGATTTATCTAAAATTAAAGGTTATTTGAAAAGCCTTGGGATCTAGGACTATCTGTACAACTCTATGACCCGTAGTCAGAATGGCCACAACTATGAGAAAAAATATAAATGTTCCCCTTTAATTAGCTTTCACAAACATGACCAACAAACTTAATATTGCTCTTCAAAGACATGAGCCTGAGGTTTGTTCTGTCAATTTGATCCTGCTATCTGAGTCGCAGATTGAATTTTGGTCTCTAATCTTTTGCTCTGTCATATCCTGAACTCTATATAATATTGCATTACAGACTTATCTTTATTCATTCAGAGCACCAGCTGCCATCAGAATATTTGTATCAGGGTGCGTATATCGCATTTAGCAGGCAGCAGCATAATGTGTGCAGACCTTTACATAAGCAATACATGTCTTTTTAAAACAATGTAACCCTCTTTGACATCCATCTCAATGACTAGATTGAAATGTGTAACTGCAGGCATTAACTACACTCTGTACTGGCTTGAAAAGCTCCCACTGGGCAAAGAACTAGTCAGCAAAGTTGTCACTTTTCCACCAGAACAATGTGCATCGTGATATATTATGCAAAGGCTGTTTTGTCAGCTAAAAGGTGAAGAGGATATCGGCCTTCTGTTCCTGCTAGCCATTTAATTCTTGTATGACTTGTGCCATATGCCCTTTAAAGCTCGAGTGGTCGTTTAGCATGCACCCTAAATATTAACCACCACGGCTTTACTCAATTACCATCTGTCTGTATAGAAAGTGAGCGGCTCAGTTTCTCCTGACTTTGGGAACAAAAAGTTATCTGACAGATAGCTGAGGCTGTTCTTCAAACACCTTTCAACCTTTAATCTTGCCATTTGTTTGACAGAAGAATCACAGGCATGCATAGAAACAAATGAGTTCAGAGAATGTAGTAAAGTATATTTTGCACTGTGTATTGCTTGAGTTAAGCTATTTATTTATTTATTACTAAGATTTTTATATGAATAAATGATAAAGGAAAATACATGCAGAAAAACATTAATTGACATTTAAATGAACTGAATTCAATCCAAATGAAAAGTAATAATGAATCATTTAAAGTCTTTCTTAATTGCAAGTTTAATTTAACTGTAACAGATACAGGTTCAATGGATACACAGGCTTTATCACACCTGTGTGTGGGATTGTTGCTATGCCATCACATGACACCTGCACTCTTGTCGTAGTCTTTAGGAGGGGTTTTATACTGCTGACCCCAAATGGTGTTTTGTTTTAGTCTCAGAAAGTGCCATTGTGGCCTCACCTGGCCCTGACGGCACTCAGTGAGTAAACTGGTTGTGAATGTGCCAGCACTTGACTGCAGGGTACACTCTGACTCTCAGCTCCTCAGTCGGTGTGTTTCAGTTTGTCCTGTGTCTCCATCCACTGTGTTCTCTAATTGCAGTGTGAGCTATGTAAAGTAAACAGACCACGCTGTTTCCCACTGAAGGTTCTTCTTTTGCTTTGTAGTCATATTTCCGTGGCTTTCCCACCTACTCTAACACACATACAGTATACTCACTGGTATTCACAGCTCTCAGGCTTCTGCTCAACTTTTTTTGGATGTTTTTTGGTGAAACACAGCAAAAATAAATTTAATTCATTCCAAATCACTAGAGTAAAGGTTCTAAGCAAATAATCAGACTATTCAGTGTGTACAATGGATTGTCATTTCAGTTGTATTTATGCTGAATTCCTGCTTGTCATCAGCAGTTTGAAATGAAGCATTTTGCTGCGTGCAGCATGCTGGATTTGAAGTATGTATGTATGTATGCAACATAAATATGAGTATGTCATTGCGTTCAGATTGGAAGCCAGTAAGGGATCATGCCTTCAGAAAACAGAATTTATAATGGCTATAATTAATAATAATATTGTTTAGAACATCACAAAGCTTGGATCTATTGTGCTCTTTCATATTCTTTGTCATTTGCATTTTCTTCCTTTAGCTTGAGGTGGAACTTTGAGTTTTCTGCCGAATCGTGAAGGCACTCGATGACCTAAATACAGTTCAGTTCTGAATTAGGGCCTTTATTTACCCCAACGGCAGTGAGAATTAGGCCTTTATATACAGGCTTATTTGTTATATTTGCTGTTTGTTCATATTTTATCAAGAGGTGATTCCCACTTGATTTTTTGTGTTGTATTGTTTATTGTGAATTATTCAAGGTTTTTGAATTTTTGTCCATAAGTACAGTTGCCATGAGCTGAATACAGATTTACTCACCACATACTGTATGCAAAACGGTGCAAAGGCTGTACTTGTCAAATCATCCCACTCTCTCTTCCCTATAGACTGTAAAAATAATCACCTCAAGTTGATCTTCCAGTTTCACAAAGATAAAACTGGAATAATAAAGTCTTGTACATCCTGCATCTATGGCATTCATGTAATTCATTACAAAAAAAAAGAAAGAAAAAAAACAGATTTTCTGTGGTCTGAGCTCATGTGTGTGCCTGAATGTGACGTCATACCTTCATCACTGTCCTCTGCTTCTGTTCCGGTCTGAATCCTCCTCCCCCACAGTTTATTAGTGATGCCACATGGTAACATTCAATAATTCTGTAATTATTCCATTCCCAAATGCAAATGATTTCATAATACTGATTTCATAATACTGACCATCAGTGTTTGCAGCACCTCTAATTGCGATATGAAATCGTCCCTGGATGAGATGCCCAGAATAGGCTTTCCTAAGACAATTGTGTCTTCTCTGTAAGCAGACTAATTAAGAGACTGCTGACATTTGATAAGAAACTAGCTATGGTGAAAAATAATGGGAGTGCATGAGGGATGCTTACTGCCCTTGTGAGCAGCAGAGGTAATAAACATTGGCATTGCTGGATACAAATAAGCTACATACAAACATATCATGACATTGTCCATCAAAATATGATTTGTTTTCTCAAAATGTTAAATATGAAGTGTTAATGAACATTTCATCAAATTATTAATCAAATTCAACCATCGTTAATAAAAGCTGCCATTCATAGCCACTTAGTTATTTAATGGGTGCCATGCTGGTGCAGTGTTTAGCACTGTCACCTCACAGCGAGAAGGTTCTTTCAGGTGCTCCGGCTTCCTCCCGCAGTCCAAAGACATGCAGGTCAGGTTCATTTGCAACTCTAAAATTACTCGTAGGTGTGAATGTGAGCTTGAATGGTTGATTGTCTCTGTGTCAGTACCGTGATGACCTGGCAACCTATCTGGAGTGTCACCTCCAGGGCCCACCTCTCCCCCAATGTCAGCTCCAGCTCCTCCTGTTATCACTATGTTATATTGATATCTTATATATCCAGGTGGTATTAATATGATCCTTCTATTATTATTATGCAGTTGCAGCAATCTAGATTTTAAAAATTCGATACGTGTATATTACTGATGTATTTATATTATACATATATGTTTATACATCTTTCATCCAGATCATTCATACAGATCTGCTTCAGTATCTAATGAGATCATGTGCTCTGTGATACTCTGTCTAAATATGACGTTTCTATCATCTCTTGTTTGAAGAGAGAAGAAGAATAAGCATATAGATATTTAATATACATATTCTGCTGTAATAATAAAAGTAATGGCACTGAGTCAGTCAGTTGATAGAAAGTGATTATAATGAACAATTCTGATTGTGTGTGAAATGCTAACACAGACAACAAAGGACTTCCCACTTTCCCTACAAAAAGAACAGTTTGTACATCGTTATTTGAAAGCATTAGAGCATTGGCAACCCAGCACCAGGAGCACAACACTTCAAATGGAACATAAAAGAGCAGTTTTGCAATTGATTTTCTTAACAACCAGAGGGCACGATTCATTACAAGTGCCATCAGTAACACCTCTAAAGAGTACTGACATTATCTGGTTTATTCAAGCCAAGACCACAGCCCTGGTAGCCTTTATGCTTTAATCTGGGCATATGCCAGTGTGCAGGGAAATTCCAGTACTTATTCTGTATAATCCCACTGTACATTTGTGATAGTCACATACAACCAGTGATCCGCTTATGCGTGTGTCTGTGTGTGTGAGCTCAGCGCTGTGACTCACCATCATGTGCCTATAAAAAAAAACAGCGCCATTAGGCTACTTGACCTGCTACCAAGTGAGCAAGTGAGCCATTAGTAAGAATAGCTGAAAGCAAATGGCATGGATTCACTGATATACCACTGGCAATGTTTTTTATGCAGTTCCACAGTATGTCATTATTCTCATCTCCGTCTTAGAAGCATCAGTACAAGACAGAATACCAGAGCATTAGCACTGCATACAAGAAACTAAACAGCACTAATCCATCTACACATCTATCCACGTTTTACTGAAATAGATAATATTTCTATTATTTAGTAGACTGGGAATATATAAGCATTTGAATTTCTTAGTTTGCTAATTATAAACTAAAGAATAGTTTCTGTGTGAGAACAGATTTTTAAGTGGGTGATGTCTGTTGTAAAGATAGTCTGATGTCTGAAATTCAGCTGATCCCATTCTGGTGGCATTTAGTGATTCCAGATTAGTTGACCCAGCTTCCTTTATCAGCCTTTCCACTCTATTGTCTTTGTGCTTTCACTGGTTTAATCTCCAGCAAATAAGGGGAAATGCTAAGATCCACAACAACAATATGATAACACATCAAAACCATCTTTTCACAGACATTAACATTCTTTACAGATGTGGGTGAAAAGCAGAGTACTAAAATACCATCTGCAGTGCAAACATTCACTTATTATTTATTCATTTTTAAAATGACATCAAGTGACCCTGAATGTTCTCAGTGCTCAGTTTTTCCACATTTCTTCACTGTTTTTTTTTCTCTTCACTTTCTATTTTTTTAAGGTATGTTTTGCAAACACGATGTCCATATGCTTAGGTTAATGTATTTTGGAGGAAATGTAAAACCAGGCCAATCACTTTTTTGAATGTTATGTGAAAATGTTTGCTTTCAATATTCTTCGTCTGTTTTTCCTGCAATATTTGTGAGGTAAAGTCAGAACTGCTGTGAAACATTATGCAGGAAGTGAACCTACAGTGTTTTTATCACAACTGCCTCTCATTCATCAACGCACACACACGGACAGACCGACAGCAGTAAAGCTAACCATCAGGGGGCAATTTGGGTTTTGGGGTTCAGTTTCTTGCTTAAGGCCACTTTGCCACGTGGGCTGGAGGAGCCGGGGATCAGATCACCAACTCTTTGATCAACAGATGACTAGTTCCAGCATTTTAAAAGTGGGTGAAGTATTTCAAGTCGTGTCTTGAATATTATAAATACATCTCACCAAACAGGCGTCTTCTGAGATGCCTCCAAAACAGCTGTCATCAAAAACCTTCACTAAACTAACCAAAACCAAACCTAGATGATAATGCTCGAACCAACGACAGGCAGATATCCAACCTATCGGTAAGGGAAGCCAGCTCACTAAATATTTTGAAAAGAAAGGCATCTCTTCTCTTTAACCTTTGACCCTTAACCTGAGCTATGACATTCCTGATACAGGCCTGAAACTCGTGTTTGAATTTTCCCTCAAACATATATACTGCACTGCACCTCACTTCTTTAGAAATGGTGCATTTTACTTGATTTTATACATTAGATGTCCTCGATTTTTAACTTTATTTTTTTATTAATATTTGGTGGGTTTAATTTTCCATCTGATGTTTTGCATTCTCTGTATTCTGTTTTTATCTTTATTTTTGTCTTTATTTTACTAGTCTTGTCAAGAGGCTTTTATTTAAGCTGTGTTGTATATTAAAAATACAGGTCGCGAAGTGTAAGTGCTAATCGTAGAGGACACAAAGAAATGTTTTATATTGCTTGAGACAAACATTACGCTTAAACTGCTAAAAGGAGTCAGTGGCAGTTGAATGTGAATGAATGTGCATGAAATAGACTTACTACCAACATATACACACCATACTGGGGGTTTGGTTGTACTGTGGGCAAAAAACAAATAATGTTAAATTGTAATTTTCAATGTTTATTTTATTCATTTTCATTTTATGTGATTTTTTATATTTTAACTCTTCTTATTGTCCAGCAGTCCAAAATTGCTTTGACAAGAGTGTGACTGTCTCGCTGACCCGGCGACTAAGTGAAAGGTCTCGCTCCCATTTTAGCTCTTAAAGCTCACGGTGCTGTGAAAACTGCACTGTGGAAAATTTTGAAACAACTGTGCACTGACAAATAACAACCTGCAGAGGATGTGTATGGAATACAGGACACTTCAGCCTCAAGTATTCGACAGGGAGCATGTATTGCATCCAGTGAATGACAGCATCTCTGGAAAAGGGCCCCTGCCAAGAAAATTACAAAGCTTTTTTGAGTGCAGAGACACTTTTGAGCTGATCTACTATATTTAAGGTGGTATGATGTTACTTGTCACATGCTAGAGTCTTAGAGCGTCACTCTGTCAAAAATCTGCCTGCCCTTATCACCAGCTAACACAGAGCGCTGGAATCTCAAGAAATTCAGCGTGACAGTGGAGTGTGAAATTCCCAGGCCTGTGTTGCATCAGGCTGATAATTCTACCTGATGATAATTAATAACGATCCACCAGCGAGGCATTCATGCACACCATCTCAGTTGCACCCCTGTGGCATTTGACAAAGCCGGCACAGAGACAGTGGTTACACATGTGAGATGAAAAGAAACATGATGTGAACTGGGAATTTGCGTTGCGTTCAAGCTTCATCAGGTATGCGACTGGCTTTATAATATGTTTAAAAAAAAAGACTGACTGTGCTCAAAATGCAGCTAAGGCTGGCTCGATAATGATATAGGAGCTTTAGTTGAGAAGGTTTTAGGGAGCTCTCGGGAGAGATCACAAGCCATTAGCCATTGCGTTAGGGACCAGAGAGCCTGAGTCTATTGAACAGTTCATTAATGTTTTTGCTCCTTTGAAACCTATAGGAAGAGTAGCGGAAAAATTTCCCAGGGGTATTACTGCGCAGGTGGGTTGGATCAGAACAAAGGACATTTAGGCTAAAATCGAGCGAGACAAGTGAGAAGGCTGCTGGATGGAAAGCCAGCATCCGTTACTTTCGATATATAGGTATTTATGCAAGCCACGGCAGATTGGATGATGAATTGCTCACAGGACACGGCACCATTATGTTCACTCTGAACCAAAGATTAACCTCTTTGTCGAGGAATTGATATCACACAGCTTTAATGATGACAGGCAACTCTTGGCTTCACTCGCCACAATTTCAATTATGCTTACCTGGACATAGACTGTTTGCTCTGTGATAAACATTATGGCTTAATTACACATAGCTTAATTAACCAGAAATCATTGGAATAAAAAAAAAGTCTTCAGGAGGACTCCACCTCAAAGACCTGTGAAGGACCGGCCACGCTTAATCACAACTTAGCCTCCGAGCTGAGCCTCTGACAGCCATGTCCACCTACATGGATAAGTGACTGTCATCTGTTCTCATGCAGCCCAATGTGTGACAGCCACTTAGCATGTGGTATTTCTCACCTCTCTACAGATGCCCTGTCATCCCTGTAGGGTTAGAACAGCAATACCTGTCAAGGCCTGAATATCCTCCCCATTATAGACATATTGTGTGTGTGTGTGTGTGTGTGTGTACATATGCATATTGCTTATGAATTGTGCCCTCAAACCTTACATCAGAAGTCTCAGCAAAATCCTTAAGGCAATACAAACAAACAACACAAAGTAAAGCAGAACACATAATTACTAAACATGTGTGCAATACACTCCTTTGGCACTCGGGGAGAAAGTAGCAGACTCCCTTAAAAATATCACTGAGTTTAGGAGCTGTTGAGTTAGGGCAAATATAAACTTTGTGAAATGATGTCTGCGTCAAATTTTAGTCCCCTCTTGTGAATTTGACAAAGCAATACATGAAGTTATTTCTTCGTCTCAGTTTCTCCCATGTTCTCAAAATACAGTAACTGCAATTCGATCTTTTGTCGCCCACAGAGACAGTCCCCAGACTCCCTTAAAGAATCTCAGAGGTTGGTGAGTTCTTGAATTAACTAGGCTTTGTGAAATGCTGTGTATGGCTAATTCTTAATTATTTGTCCCCCTTTTTTAATTGGGCAAGACCTGAGTCCTGCTTTCCTGCTCTCTGTCTTTGTTTTCTTCATTGTTCCTTTGGTAGCAGTGGAGGAAAACTTGCATTATGGAGGCGACATCGTGTCTGACCTTTTTTTTTCTTTTTTTGTTTTTCCGTCAAATTGTAAGCAGCATATTGATTGATTGGACAGTTGCTAAAGCGCCTCTGCAAATTGAATCTTTCCACTGACATGATCTGTCCATTGACACGGGGTCCTACCCCATGGCATCTCTGTATTATACATATATACATATATTATACATTTTTCATAGCTGTTGTTGTAGCTTACCTCTGATGATGACATTTACATCATGTAACACATTTTATTCTTCTAAACATCCAATTTGTATCAGGACAGGTACATTTTCAAAAAGAAAAAAAAAGTTGGGCTCACACTTGTAAATTATAGACGGTTATATCTATAGTATTTGTGCAACCATGTCTCCCAGAAATTATGTTTACATACTAAAAATGAGTTTCGCTATGCTTTTTTCTACCGAAGATGTTCAGTTTACTTAGATCACTTTTGATTTTCAGACTTACATTAATTTCCTGGAGACTTACCCTAACAATAACCACTACTTGCCTAAACCTAACCCTTACCCTAACTGTAAGCTAAGCCTAACCTTAACCACTGCACTGACCAAAAATCAGCTGTTTTCCAACTAGGGACACAGCACGGGCCAGTGAACGTCTGAAATGAAATGAATAATTGAATGAATGAGTAAGTTTGAAATGTAAAAGTACCACACATACATCCAAAATACTGTTTCTTCTCCTGACAAATCATACACATGTGCACTGCACATTACGATATAATGCACCAACGGTATGTATGTTAAAACCTGTAATGTCTTTCATAAACAGAAAAAGACAAATATTGGTTAAGGTTAAGACAAATTTAATGAAGTAAACATCTGAAGTCATTGTTGACCACAATCTTTCCCTATAACCAAGTAATGTGAATGTCGACACATAACCATAGAAAAGATAATCATGATTTAGTGGCTATGATACCAAGTATGATCATTTTGTGACTTGGCAGATATGTTCATTAACAACGTCTCCTGTTTCTGTCAACATAACCTATGCGGCATCAAGTTTCACTAAAACATTTTTGCTATTGCAAATCAGTAATTGAAAAATGTTTTCTAGGAGACAGTGAATTAGTGCATCCACAAATTAAGTCAATTAGTATGTGATTCAGGTAGAATGTAAGTTATTATCTGCCTAGTCCAGATGTAGGAGGAAGAAAAATGTAATTTATCCAGAAGTGAAGTCATAATTTACTTGTAATTGATCAAGTGGCATAAGTCAAGCATCAGCTTTTAAAATAACTGGAATAGAATCCTTATTAATTAATTAACAGCGATAGATGTGTGGGGACGTGTCTTTCCGTTTCTTTCTGCTTTGATTGTCAGCACTTTGAAGACAAAGCCACCAGACACAACTTTCATCTTTGCCCTCCTAGTTTTCGTCATGTAAGAGAGGATTAATCAGCATCATCACAGTGACAGTAGGGTATTGATCTCTCACTCACAAGTCTGACAAGGTTCTGACATACAGGCTTCCATGTACTCCTCAGCCAGACAGTGGCGGTGAGGATGAGTTAAGTATATTCACTCCTGAGTTTCAGATCAGCATGCATGGATTTACTTCACAGCAGATAAGAAAAGCAAAGTCATGTACTCATAACAAAAGATAAGAATTACTTGGACATTTAGTAAAGAGGGATGATCTTACTCTACAAAAGTACACTACATGGAAGCAATATTTCCAGGAAATTCAAAATTGCATACATACAGGTATCACTCACCAGAAGCCCAGAATACCACTCAGCTGGCTTCAGATGAAATGTGAAATGAACAAACGAGAGAGATTAATCACACAGTATCAATTCATTCCGATGCTTCTAAATTGAGTCATGTGGATGGGCTCTCACTTGCTTGTGACCCACATTTTCCCTAAGCAAAAGAAAGAAAAAAAATCCATTCACACAGAAAGTACTTCCACTTTCTTTGGCTCAGTTTCTCACAACTTGACAGAATGAGGACAGTCTAATTTGATATATGGCGATAAAAATTTTGCTTTCTCAGCAGAGCATAACAAATTATATATTGAAAAATGGTTACACTTTATTTCACAATGCCCTAATTATGGCAAGATGATGGCTTAATTATGAAAAAAATGGCCCCTCTTTGCCAGTATGTAGGTTGTTTAAATGTCTGACAAATAATGAACAGAGAAACAAAAGTTCAGGCCAGCACCGAGCACTCCATACATACTCTTGGAAACTTGCAAAGCAATGTGAAAAAGCTTTGTAATTTTTTGCCATCTAGCAGTACTGAGTGTGACATGCTACCATATTATTGAACTTACAGGGGAAATGTATTGCAAGTGACTCAGCAACCCACTGAACTCCCCAAGTTCTTATGTCTAAAATACACACACGGCAGAGATGAAAATTAAGGCCCCACAGCTTCAGTCTTCATTGAGATTACATGTAGTAAAGGTGTGTTTGCTCAGGATATGTGGAAATATTATCTGCTTAAATATAGAATGCCCTCTGACTAATAGCAAAGACGGGTTTAGATTTACAGGCCATGTGGCTCACGCTGCTGGACCAGTCAATATCTGAGTGACATCAGGAGCCTAATGACTGCTATCTTTATCATATTTATGAGTGACCACGTCCTCATTTAATAGAGAATACCATATTTCAAAAGAGTAACCTAGCAATAAATACCAGTGTCTCACAGTCTCTTCATTTCTCATTTGAACAAAAGCTTGCCATGCTGTCGCTGGTCTGCACCAACATAATATTCTTTCATAGCTAGTCACCCTTCCCATGTTTGACTTTTCTGACACATCCAATAAGTTGCATGAAAAATTCTTGCTTTGGCGTGACCACCAGTACGCTCTGTACAAATTGTAAAAAGTAGTGGGGCCCCGGTGAGACTTGTGTACCTTTGCATGTAGGCTTTTGTTTGTTCTATGTGCTCCGTGCGTGTGTGCGTTTGTCTCTTGTCTTTGTCTGTGCTATTAAGTGAGGTACAACAGCAGCCCGGAGTCATAATGCCCTCCCTTCTCCCTCCACACCGCTCCAGCTCCTCTGACAGCACATTCATTTTTCCTTTTCTTCCACGCACCTTTGATGATGGGTCACGTTAACTCCCCTGAACGTGCTGTTTATTCCACTTGAAGCCTCCCCAACCCCCTCGCGCTGCATCATAATTTAATTGCTGAGCATTCTCCCATTTCCCCCCCTCGTTTGCCTCATTCATTTCAAATGCATGACCTTTCCTGAGAACAATGATCAATCAATAGGTGTTTTCCCTCATCAGGCCCTTTCAAATTAAAACCCCTGAGTGAATTAAAAGCCTTTCGGAGCTGCAGTTATGAAAAGCAGTAACTCAGGCTGGAAAAAAGGCCAATCATCAGAGGCCTTTAAAGTCGACTTTTTGCGTCAAGGATTTTAGCAGGATACAAATAATTCATTAGGATTGACTGAACGTTCGAAGTCATAGGTGTGCTGCTGTATGTATGTCAGACAACCACAAGTACAGAATTTCAAAAGTTCCAACAGTCGATCAGCATGTTGAGGTAGTAGCTTAGTATATCCATCAATTTTCCAAATCGTATGTTTACTAGCAAACACTGAGAGACATCTTCCAGCTGGGCTTGAAGAGGATCCCCTGAGGAACTGCTGCATTATTGATTAGATCTGTTAAAAACACCTGCTCCTGCATCTGGGCCCAACTAAAGTTCCTACGAGGTGTGGCTAAAGTCTAGTAACGGTTCGACCTTGCCTTCTGCAAACAGGTAGGCAATCTGCCATCCATAACCACAACAATATGTGCAAACATGAGTCCTGCCAGAAAATCCACTTTCACAACTTTGTAACTTTATTTTATGACTGTAAGTCATGTTTTCCTCAACTTTCTCGACAGAGACACCGTTGGACTTAAGGTTTACATGTGTCCATTTTGGGGGAAAAATAGAATTCCCATAATGATGGCGATGACATCATCAGGGTTTTTTTTTCTCAGATGTTTGAACACTCCCTTTCTGTAGTGACAGGACTATAATAAAGTGATAAACCAGTGGGGCACACCCTTTAGCCAACAATACTAGAACAATATGTTATATAGAGCTAGTTTACCTCAAAGTAAAAAAAAAACCCCAAAAACTATAACGATATTAAAGCTATTTTCAAAAGAGGATAAAAGTGCTTTTGAATATATTGGTAGAAACGATCTCTAAGTTTCAAACGTCTGGGTGGGTGTTGTGGTAGTGGCTGACATAAGATTTCTTTTGGCCTTTTTAAACCATCCATAGTGTTGATGATTTAAGACATGTGTCCCTTTGCAAAATGTAACATTTGGGATGACCCACTGTGCTGTGAAGTCAGTATTCCATTCAGAGAGTAAAAGCAAGGCAGCGAGGCTAAATAGCTTGTGACCATTAGCACTGATTCCTACTGGAGGTTCCTTTTCATTCATACAACACCAGCTCCTGCTGAGTCATTGAAAAATCTTGCTCACTTAGCCCCGTGTTAGGATCAATGTTGGCCCTGCATGAAAAAATACAGCCCTCTCATGCATTTCAATGGAGCCGGGCTGGCAGTGCAGCTGGGCTGCCAACACGGGGGCTCTGGCAACAAAATGCAAGGTCGTCTGGCAAAATAGTTGAATCAGACTCAACTTTTGCCTCGTTGGCCAATCAAATACATGCAAGCACGCATTGCTGTGTACACTGTTTGCATTGTGGTCGTTGTGATGAAAGCACATAAGAATTTATCCATGATGCCTTTCCAGAGTTGTACAATCCTCATGGTTCCCCATTACTCAGGGTTTGACATGTAATAAGCCTTTAAATACATTGATCTGTTACTCCAACTGGACTTCCTGGATCATATTTCATTGTGTTATTAGGACTTAAAACCATGCACTATTTTTGGTCTGAATGCTCACTTAAGGATGTCAGTGGATGGTTAGAACTTCTCTTTGGCATGGTGTCTGATGTCAGATAGTAATGGTGATGCTACTTGCAGCTGGTTGTCCCAAACTGAGATACAAACTTCAGTACATTTCTTTCAGTGCTTGAGGCTCTGCAGCAGCAACAAGGCACTCCTTCACAAATTCTGCTTCTGAATGAGGTTTTCACGCAGCTTCTTATTAGCTCGCTCACCACAAAACTTCCCTGGATAACATTGTCTGCCAAAGAGCATTACAGAACGTTAACTTTATCCAAGCAGATTAGTCCTTACAAATCATCCAGTTTTGCTTGTTTCCTGATGTGATGACACTCTCCACTAACTATCTCGGCTTTCCTTTACTTAAAAAAAGCAATCATTCGTCCATTCCTCTTGAGAAGCGTGACATTCTGTATCTGCTTTGTTCTTGACAGTTTTTGACTATTTTGAGAACACAAGTGAAGTTAAACACAGGGGATACTGATTTCTCAGTAAAAGTACTTTAATTTCAGTTTGACTCAAAACTAGGTTATTAAAATGTTTAAAATGTTTAATGTTTGTTTGGAAAAAGAGGGCTGAGAGTTACCAGGTGGTTTTGATGACTTCAGACTCTCCAACAATCCATTCTACCTTCAAACATTTATGAATGACTGAAAAGTCAATTACTTGGAGGATTTCATGCTTAAGGTTAAAAGCTGGATGTCAATCAAGTTGGATGATGAAATGATAATGACAATCTATTAATGTCCGTGGAAGATGAGCTTCTTTCCTCTCATCAGTAGGTTTGCATGGAGATATTTGTTAATTCAGCTGAATCATAGCTTGGGTGGCATACAAAGAGAGTATTAGCAGAACTCTCCAAGACCAAAGTCTTTTCTGACAAAACTTTAGAAAAATGCAATGCATTGAGTAACTTTAGAATTGTTGATGCATGTTGTGGAGGAACATCCACTTTGATTTGTGCTTGCCTCACCAGAGAAAGACAAAGCACTGGTGAAGTGATACAAGCTCTTGTAGAGGGAAAAGCAGGGCACAGAAGCCATGGCATCCTCTGAATTCGAAAACAGTGCAGACTCCTAAGAGCATGCAAAACAACGCTTGATTAAAAACACAACTCAGATGCTCTCTACCTGAATTTTGTTACTTCTCAGATGCACACAGTTCACTGAGCAAGAGAGGAAAACTTCCAGTCATTTTGGTTACGTATCATTGGTGGGAGGTTTCCCAGTGCAGAATTAAAATATTTGCAGATCAATACTGTTAAGGCAAATATTACATGCTGCATAATGGCTGGCAGTTTTCTTTACATTCAAGTGGGTTGTTCGAACTAAAATGTAGTTCTATCCAAACCCTTGTATCACAGACCAAAAATGTCCTTATTATAGAGTAAAATTCTGCACAATACCACTCTCAGTGTAACTTTGTCAAGATTTTTTACCTCCTTGAAAGTCTATTTGAGACAGGGTTTTGTGTAAGAGTACAAAAATGCATATTGAACTCAACTGATGATATGTGAGCTTTACTCAGCAAAGTGCAAAGCTGCTCTTGCTAAGCATCTCATTGAAAAGGTCTTTAAACAACCAAGCATCTCATTCGAATGAATTAAACCAGATTTTCCCACTCCCCCCCATAAAACCCTCTACGCCACAGATATTTCAGCAGTAACTCATTACGTTGATATACTGTATAGCAATTAATTAGGAAACATTATTCATCCTAACTCTCACTCACAAGATAAGATGGTGCGAACCCACCCCTCACCTCTACCGCTCCAGAAAGGGGAAACAGGTGTGAGTGCAAATGTCTACCTGCTACATGTTATTAATGATTCAGTTTTGAGGGGAAAATACTCACATTGGTTTTGTGATTAATGATGGAGGACAGGAGAGCAGCAGCCGTTCACTTGGAACAGTCTGCACCTGTCTCAGGCTTTCTGGTGGCTTTTACCTGCAAAATGTCCCGTATTAGATGTTACTAAGAGCAAATTGGGAGTTCCTTGGCACTAATCTTTCCTTTAGCCCCGTGTGCCCCTCTGTTCCTCCTCTGCATTTTTCCCTCCATCTTTAACTCACTCACAGACTGGCTGCACTCAGACCCTCTCCCTTTTAACTAACCCTTGCCCGTACTTTTTCTGAATGCTTTGCACTTCTTTCTCACAGCCTTTTGCGCCTTGTGTGGGCGGTGGGGTGAAATAGAAAGTTTGAGTGAGCCCTCCAGGTCCCCTGCAACGCACACACACACACACACACACACACACACACACACACCTACATCATGTGCTGTACTCACACAAGCGCATACTACTTTTGCCACCTCTAACAGCCAAACAACACCCCACACTCCCACGCTGTGATTTTAGAAGTGCATTTGGCCAATAAATTTGAAAAGACAGCTTGCTTGGAGATTTCCCAAAAGTACACAGGCCACAGAGCAGGTTATTGGGAAATGCTTTCCTCTAATGTTATATGCTTTTCACCAGCCAGCGCTGTGCTTTGGCATAACTGGCTAACAATCAGCATCTCTAGACATATTCCCAAAGCAAGACCTTGTCTGATTTATAGTAATTGGCTTACAGCACCAAAGAGATCCCTCTACAGACATGACATCCTTCTGTATCTATTGATTGCTACTGTAGGTTTAACTGTGGAGATTGAGAATGGCCAGCAATCAGTTTTTAATGCTACTGCCAATTGTTCTAAAATGGGTTTCGGGGGGAAATTCACTACCACAAGGCAGGAGCCTGGTTTTCACTCCCCTTGGCCTCTGAGACATGCTGTATACATATTAATGCCTGGGATGCTGTCTGCCACAGAGCCACTCCTGTGTAAACTAAAATCTGAAAAAAAGCATTCCTTCAGCACTTAAAATGGGTCACAAACCATATTGTATTTTTCCTTGTTTTTGAACATCTAATCCCTAGTGCTGAGGGATAGTAACACACACTGTGATCCCACACAAAAGTGCAAAACTAAAAAATCTGATTCAACTCTGGTCACAAACTTTCTCTTGGGATAAAGTGTCCATCATGTGTTATACATTATGCATTTGTACTCTTGTGTGTATTTTTGGGAGTGGTGTTGAGATGAGGAGAAGGACATTTCTTCAAATGGGGACTCTGATTCTGAATCACTGAATGCCCCCAACTCCCTAACCTGGTATTACGATTTGTGCAAGCAGGGTAGTGAGTTCACAGGGAATAGGACCCAAAATGCAGGGCTAGCACATTTCTATTCTTATTGTCAAACTCAGACTTACTGGATGGTCAGGCAGGCAAGAGTAGTCCAAACAGGCAAACAAATCCAAATAGGTACAGGCAAGAAGCAAAAGTCCAAAACAAGCAAAGCACACCTGAGAACATACTCTTTCAAAAAAAAAAAAAAAAAAAAATTTGAAACCTAAAACCAGGACACCCAGCTCCAGGGAGGCTGTCGATGATCCCACAATGTGACCTTAGAGAAGAGTTGCCAAGCTAATGAGAATGATCATTTCAAAATCTTATTGGTAGCAGCAGCAGTATAATTCAGGGACATGTTGATACACTTAAATCAGCCTAAAGATCCTGCCACAAAGTTATTTGTCATGTAGATTCACTGGAAACCTCATTTGGAAGCCAACATGAGTGCGACCTGAAATTCCGTTCATGGCCCGTAAAAACAAGTCCTCCAACCAACTGACAAAATGGTTTGTAAAAGGAAACGTATGTGCTTGTCTTGGACTGCTGCCTCTGTGGTTAACCTTTAGGTAACCCTGCATTAACTGTTTCTTTTGGCCACTTGGAGTCAATGGAATAAAGCTGTAAATGCATTGACTAATTATCACATCTTAAGTTGATGACACTGTCAAATGACAAAGCCCTCTAATGGCTGTATGAATTCTGACTCTTGTCCATCTGGAGCAAAGCTGGAAGTAATGTGATGAAATGTGAAGTGTGTTTGTGTCATTCTAGATGGCATGAACAAACAGCATATTTTGTTGGTCCTCTCCCACCTAATCAGTTTCAATGAAATCAGTTTATATGAAAAGTGCCATAAGACTAACATTTATAGTTATTATTCAAAGTTCCCTTCGACACCACCTTGTTACAAGCCTTAAAACTTTCAAAATGCTGCAGAGGTCTCGCCAAATCCTTCCTTTAAAGTTCAAAAGGAAGAAAAGAAAACATCATGAATATGCATGAGGAAGAGAAATATTTTAATCATTACAAGATTGATATGGCTCTGTTGCATGAAGCACAGTCGAGTCTCTGTGCCTGTGAATTCTTTATTGGGTGGCAATCAAGCGCCAATTAGTTTGACCCAGTTTTATATGAGAGAAGCAAGAGTAGCTGCATTTTTTAGTCATTTTATTTATTTATTTTTACTTCCATTTTTTACAGCAATGCATTGTGGAGCACAGACTTGTAAACTTGCACTTTTCAAGAGAGAAACTGTTCTGAATACCATATTGTCTTGATCATTGGTGTAATTAGACCAAACACCTTTGTCAAAATGAAGTAGAGGAGAAACCCACAGAACATTAGTGAATGCAACCACAAATTCAAACCAAGACAACCAACCGAAACACTGAGATCTTGTAAGTCAAGCAAGTAAAGAGCACCAGCCTACTGATGACAATACAGTCACATGTCAGGAAGTAACTCAGGATGATCTGATTGTGATGGCAAAGTCCAATTAGTAAGACTACAATAGGATGCTGTACCATTCACAGCCACAGTTTTTTCTTTGCAGAGCCTCAGCTTCACTGGCCTTGTCTGTCATTAATGGCTTCCTTAAACTAAGGTCTATCACACAAGTACACTTTGTTATGATAAAGATCACACTTTTGATTCCAAGCAATCAATAATGATCAGAACATCATATTGATAACCAAAGGGCTTGATCTCAGAAACTGCCAGCATTCATGACACCTGAACACATAAAGATGAATCCTATGAGACGGCCTGTACTGCAGCAGGAGGCATAATGATGGATGGAAGATGCTTGCAAGTGGACCTGATTTTTGACAGCATGTCACTCCTTTCAGATGGCTCCAATCAAGATTTTGTATCATAATTTGTAAATGTTGTAAATTGGATCCTTATGGTCAAATCCATTTTTAAAGCTAGTAAAACATATGCTCACAATTAAGGTAAAATCATAAATCTCAAGCGTATGGTATACTACATACGAGTTACAACTCAAAAATAAATGAATAAATAAAACAATTGGCTTTAGTTCTTACATCATAAAGTCTAGACTAGCCACTGCTGTCATTAAAGTTTTGGAGACACCAAGGAATACATTTCTAACTGAGATGAACTAATTCCCTTTGTCAAGGACTGTACCTGTTCTACTGTAGCATCAGTTTTGTAGGACTCTGTCCTCTCCTTGTCTCACTCCAGCACTAAATGAAGAGGTGCATGTGTATTTTTATCTTTTGTTCATTCCACTTGTATCTCAGGAACCAGTGAAAACAAGCCTTGCATGTGCATGTGTCAGCAAAGGTGAGTCAGTAAGTCAGACGTTCATTATTCCATGTGTACACTGCACTATGTAGACTGTGCCAGTTACTTGATCAAACTCTTGATTTCTGTGTGATGGGTCTTGTCATTGTAATGAACTGTTTTGTAGGTAAACCATGCAGAGAGATGAGTCTATTTTCTTCTAAAAACTGTTTCTGTCAGCTCCAATACTCTTATTAGAAGCTTGTGTGTATGCATTGATATTGCAATATTGAAGCTGTCTGTTTGAAACAGACTAGAAATTGCTACTCCTCCAATTTTGATGAATATTGGAACTCGCAATCAAACAGGACTGCGTCTTCTTTTCCCCATCTAAAAAGACCGAATACATGTAAGGCTTTCTTTCCAGTGTGGGCGGGACGTTGTGAAGTGCCATGAAATGTAATTTTTCTAAGGATCGTTTCTCTTCTATTTTTTTATGCGATACACCTGCACACATGCTTTTTTCTTCTCTCGGTGATAACTGCTTCACGGGTGTCAGCAGGCAATGCCGGAGCATTGTTCTTTTTGGAAGGCAACATCCCTGAGAATAGTGTGCTATTCATTTCTGCTGTATAATTCTGTGAATGGCACTCATCAGGAGACTAATCACAAGTTGACAACATCTGTCTGTGCCGCGGTGGTTCTGAAAATCACGCTGAACACTGCCAATTTTTCAAAACGATCGGCCCTCACATGTCACAGAAGCTTTTCGCCTCACAATTTACTTGTCAGGACTCAAAATCTGAAACATTAATAAATGAAAAATAAAAATAAAGCCGACTCCTTAGGAAGAAAACCAAAACATATTTGTTATAAACTTTATTCAGCATTAATAAATCACCCAAACATTGTCCACATTTAAATGTTTCATCAGCTTTTGAGGTTAGAAGGAAGCAGCCATGTTGTTTTGCCAAATACGTTTTGAACAAAGCATAATTGCTGCCTGGATTATCTTCTTTTCCCCCAGTGAAGGCAGAGCTACGTTTTTGGACCGCACAGAAGTTGAAGGGAGGCAGTTGTGGTGAATGGTGGGTGAGACTTGGGTTCACATCCTCAGAGACCATTGTGTGGTTAGGGTTAGGCAACAAATAAACACACTGGGTGTCCTGCTTTGAGGCACTGTTGACCTTTGCAAAATTGGGCCAAGCTGAAGATCTTTCCTTAACTTTATCAAAGTGCTGTGAGTGAATACACATAACAAAGTAATAAATAAATAATACACACTGCTATTACTACTAGTACTACTACTACTACTAATGATACTAATATACTTTAGTTACCATGTGTGGCTAAAGAGAACAAAATAAAATATTTTGTCAGTGAACATTCTGCAAATTCATTCTGTCCAGCACCAGAAGGCTCTGTGAATACACCCATACACACAGTGTTGATTTGACTTAAGTGCTGATGTCACAATGACAAAGCTAACATGCTTATGTTTAGCAGGTATCTCCCTCTAGAATCCAGTAGAATTCCACAATGTTACTGCAGTTCACTGAGAACCCTCACTTAAATGAGCATTTTCCTTTTCTATCCAAACAGCTCTGTCAAAAAACAGAAAGAAATTGACAATCACAAGTTGCTTTAATTTAAAAAAACAAACAAAAAAAAACACAACTTCCTCTTCAATTTGAAATTTCTCTCCATTTTCTCCCGGAGTCACATTCAACGTCTGACAACAAAAACAGATCCTTCAATGGATAATTCTAGGCTTTCAAAATAAAAGAGAAATGCCCCACACTTCAACATACACAGCAATGTTAGAACAAACAGCAGTGATGTGGGACCAGGTAGTGTCTTTGGCAACTTCTATTAGAAAAAACTGGCACATTTACATGTGGAAAAGTCACTGCGACCTGGTCAGTCCTCACTACTGACTCTTTGGCGCACTGCCCCTTGGAAAACTGTGTCCGTCTCTGGCAGTGAGAGCTGAGTAGGTCCTGCTGTTTACTGGCAGTGATTATGTGATGTGGTTTCGACCAAAAAAGTTGAACTCACAATGTCTTCATCGCTTTCCATGACACACGGTGGACACTTAGCTGGTGGAACCATTTTTGATGGATTTTAAGTGGGGGAAAAAAATCACATACATATGTCAAAGTTATGATGTATATTTTCGATTCTGTGTATTGACGAAAACTTAAGGTATCTATAATACAAAGCTCAGAACTTTGTTTTCCTATCCCAGGATACATTGGGAATGATTTTAAAATGACTGGCATTAATGGGCGCACTACGGTACACATACTATATATATATATATACACACACACACAGTTTTGCAGGTATTTGGTCAAAACCAAAGGAAAATAGACATTATGACCTACTAATGGCGCTAATTGAAGTGTTAAGGGCTCACGTTATTACAGTTCATCCAGAGGGGGGGCATGAACATGTGTACCAAAGTACATGCAATCCATCCAGTACTAGTCAAGACATTTCAGTTTGGCCCAAAATGGTGGACTGACCAACCGTCATTGACATCCCAACTGGCGAAAACCCAGTCTGGTGGTATTACAATTCTCTATAAATAAATTTGACGTTGCAAATTCAGAGTATACAAACATCATTTCTAAAATACATGATTAGAAGAAGAAAATGTATACCTTTAACATGAATCCATAAAAACTGCTGAAAGACATAACATTGTTATTCATGTGACACTTCATATAAGAAGAACCACTCTGGAAACTTCAGGCTGCAACTGATGGCCAGTAACAATAACATGTGAGCTCAGTCAGCACACTTTCAAAGGACAGCACACATTACAGCCATCTCTGTAGTCATTGGAAAAAGAAAGGCACAAGCAGACATCTGAGAGAGTGTACATTCACAACCTATCCACTTTAATGGGCCTTAATGGGTAGAAGGGATCCATATTGCATTGTCCCCTGAATAAACTGTTTTCCCCCAACCATATATCTTCTAATCCTTTAACTGGCCAGCAGCCAGAGATTCAGTGGACGCTGCTGAATAATTTATATAGTCCCCACAGAATTGAGTTGGGGACTGAGTCTTGCAGTGCACAAAATAAAGGTGAGACTTAAATTGACAGTAAGTAAACGACCATAGAGGCTGCGCATTTATGGGCTGCTACTCACACACAACTCCTACTTATGTCACCATCTGTACTGGAGGATTTATTGGCATATAGTGTAGAGGCTTCAGAGCCTCCCTTCATTTAATAGTGCACTGGAAACAGAATTTATATTAAATGGTGACAGGGAATCTGACAGTGACTCAGTTTTATTTAGTTAACAAACTTCAGGCTGAAATTAGGCAGCGCTACTTAAATATTGTTTCAGTATTCAGTATTACTTCTGTGTTCACCAGAGCCAATTTTCTCATGTCGCATGTCATTTTCATAATGAAAAGTGAGGCATCTTTCTGCATCATCAGCTGCTACAGTACATTTGCTCATGTTCCTGACACCATGTGAGTGTGAAAATTTGAAATGGTGTGCCATGGAAAAACAACTATCAAATGGCAAGGCGGCTACACTGAAGATTTGAGACTATCTAGAAATGCGTTTTAACTCAGGGAGAAGGCTGCTCACTTTAGTGCTGTACTAAGAGACACAAACACTATCCTCTGAGGGAACAGTCCATTATTGCTGGTGACAAACATGAAAAGCAAATGGTGAGGAGCTAGTTGGGAAAATGCCACTCTGCAGGAAAAAAACATTTAAGATTCTGACTGCCAGCAAGAATTTCTTTAGCTGGCCAAACATCTCCCCACATAGTCTCTCGTTTCATTAGTGCAACTCAGAGAAGTGTCAAGTAAGATAACCCATTATCTTCCCTGTTGACAATAACACACACACACACACATACATAAACACACATAAACACAGCAGACCAGGATCCCTTGCTACAGATGCCGTATATTACTTTTCAAGTGTGATTCATTTGCTACTCCTCTTGCTGCTGTGCATCAGCTTAGGCTTGGCAGCGAGGACTGACTTCCTGTCTTTCGACCCCTGGGGCAATTTCAAAGCACATGACGGACTATTGACACATTTTCCATGGTTTTCCACTTGTATAACAGAAAAAAAAACATGTTGTTGACAGTGTCTATGGTAAAATCATTCCTTATGTTTGTGACTTTGAGGACAAATTCTGAGGCTGAGTTTGCACTGAACAAGATGATATCACCATTAAAATGGCATGACATGATGTGACTTCTATCGGCCGCTATAGGAGACACACAAATTGCACCATCAACAGGTCTTTTGCACGGCTGGTTAATATTATAGGGAGTGATATTAACTTTAAAGTGCTAAACAAGCCCAAAATTCTATGTATATCAAAAACATAAAATTGAACTTAGACCCCAGATTGGTAGTATACAGTCAGTGCAAATGCTACCATCTGCCTTATAGTTTTGTGCCATTAAAGTTGTCCCTTTTGAGTGTGATTACAATTCACACTTCAAACAAATGCTATGTGGGGAGATCATGATATTCAGAATAAATATTGAGGAACCAGTAAATGAAGGGATGGAAATGCTGTGGATGGCTGAGGCTGTGGAGGGCCACTGGGCTGTGAGAACCAGATTCTGCTGGCTCTCGATAATGGGGAGGGAGACAGGAACAGCTGGGCTGTAAGCATTCATGACATGTTGGAGGCTGAACATCTGATCCTATAGAGAAGCAGTGCATGACTCACACTGCTGAATGCTCAGTGGGAAGCACCAAACCGACACAATTAGAACACAGAACACACATGCGTGCACACACACACAGAGCTTCTTTCCTTTCCTTCAGGCTGTGAGGTGCCAGCACAACAGAACCGACCAAACCAGATCTGGCCTCCAGCCAAATCATGGTTGATTGCAGTCGGGTTCTGTCAGGCCACAGGTTGTGCAGCTTCAACCTCTCCAATCCACCAAGTTGAAAAGAAAACAAGTCCTTAGTCAATAGATTAAAGCCTGGTATTATTCATCATAAATCCTCTCGTGGCTCTGTTAACACAGAAGCTACAGATTCATATCACACTGGAGGTAAACGGCTGTTCTGCACGTAGGCGAATATTCATGTGAAGCAAGTGTTGGAGGTGTATGTTGTGTGGGAATGTCGACATCAGGCCGCGTGTGTAGGAGGGCTGGTTCAGTCACCTTTACACTGAGGTAATGCTGCTGCAGCTTTGCCTGACACATTTGTTTTGTGAAATTTCTGAATTACCTTTGACAGCTGGAAACGAAGATGATGAAAACTTTCTGAAAAATCCACATTACAGAGCTGAGGCAAGGAGTGTATGAATACATTATCTAATAAAGCACAAAGTAAGACATTTGTAAAGAATCTTATAACCTTATTTTGCCTGAACGTCTGATTCTCTGCCTTCCCCATAGACTTACAAATTCAAGCAGCACTTGACAACTTGGCACATTTGCAACTCCAAATAGGAATCAAAGATTGTAATAACACAGCACACAGAAATCTCCATTTTACAAATGTACTGGATTTTGCTCTTCATCTTAATTTTGTACTTGTACCAAAACACTACAACTTTGAGATGGGACACTCTTCACCGTTAGAGGAATCAAACATGAAACACAGCTGTAAGACCAAACAATAAATAAGTAAATTTAAAAAAAACCCTTGTGGCTTACCTCTCGGTGAATGATGCTTCCATATGATGTTGGCCTCAGGTCGACCGACAGCCAGGCACATAAGATTGACATTGCTGCCCTCATTCACTGTGATGTCTTTCGATATGTTAGTGATCCTGGCAGGTACTGAAGGGAGAAAGAAAATCATGATTGATTTTTTTTTTTTTAGCTTAATTAATGACACGTAAGCAAAGGGCTCACTACTACACGTGATCAGAACAGTGATGAGGTTAAAAATAACCTGGAGTTAGGGACTCAATTAGCATGAAATTAGATGACAAATTTGACAATTCTCTGTCTCGCTGTGGTGTTATACATGATTGATTTTCTTCATCATGTACGTATCTTTGCCACACTGCTCATTAGACAAGCATCAGTCTGATTTGGAGTAAGACATAATTTCATCTCTCTGACTGGACCAGCTTGATCTCTGTGTGTGTGTGTGTGTGTGTGTGTCTGGGTTCTTGATTAAGCGTACCCCGTGAGATCGTAGCCTCAAATCAAGGGTCAGACGTTATCCTTCTTCACCGTAATTAAACTCAGTCATAGTGACTTTAAACTTTAAAATCATTAGTACAACGACACGACGGGCTTTCACCGAGGAAAAGTCACATGTCCTTTTTTGTCACATGTCATATTTTTATTTTAAATGAAGACAATCTTATTTTGACCCTTGGGCCTGAGAAATAGAATTACAGTGGAACCAACCAGCGATAGGTATCATACTAGGATTTACATGTATTCAAAATGAATGTAACTAGACTAAGGCCTTGTCCACACGTAGCAGGGTATCTCACAAAACGAAGATATTTTTCTACGGTTTGGCCTGTCATCCACACGAAAGTGCAGATTTACAGCATTAAAAATGATTCTTTTAAAAACCTCCGACCAAAGTGAAGATTTGCGAAGACTCCGTTTATGCGTCTGCATGTGGACATCAATAACATTTCATTTCGAAACGTCACTGCCTGCGACAAAATATGTTCTTACGTCACATATGCGACCTGTGTTTACATTCGGAAACAGTATGGATGCCCTCACAAAGGGTTTTGGCGCTGTCTCTTGTCCGGGCGCTTTTTGCTTGCTTGTTTTTACAAGCCCAGATACTGCTCCGCATTCACGAACACAGGCGAAGGACAACGTTAAGGACGGTTATTTTCCGACACCTTACCACAAGCTTACTCTGATTGGATAGGATTTGGGGAACTACTACTACCTAAAGGTCTGGCATGCTTATGAATGTGCTTAACAACGCACTTATGCGGTTAGGTGTGGATGAATTTTTTCTAAAAACGAGGTGGTGCGTACGTAAGTTTTTTTCGAGACGGAGGGGGCAAGATATTCGGTTTTACAAAAACCCTGCTACGTGTGGACAAGGCCTAAGAAAATGCCCCATAACATACTTTTTCTTTTTTTTGCCATATTCTGTTGCACAAGGAAAGGTGCTGGTCTCCACTGCTTTATGCAAAAATCAATGAGCACTACTCTAACAGGGCTTGAACAGGAAAAAAAATCCTCCAGGGTGTTACTGAATATTACATTAGTAATGCTGCTTGGGGTATTTTATGACTCCATGATAATGACATAGCAAGGCCAGCTCATTGCACAAAGACCAACATTTTAGGTTAGTCTGTAAGTTGAATGTACCTTTCCAATAATCAATTATAAATAAACAGGACACCGGGCTTAATTTGAATCATCATTGGGACTTGATTTATTTCTGTGGAAATTTCGAGCAGTTGTCATGGTGCTCTACAGGACTAATGAGCTACTATTCTCTTGCTGTCAGTTGGTCACATAACTCTGTAATTATAATGTTAAAGTTTTAGCTTCAAATTAGATTTCACTCAATGCGATTGAGACAGCTTATTTCTTAATTAATCTTATTTGAAATTATTTAAAACACAATGGCAAAATACAGTGATATATTTCACAGTAACACATCCAATATAATTGAACAATGATAGAAAATAATACAGCAGAAAATTTGATTTGTCATAATGTGTGTTGTGTGCCAGGGGATCAGAGCTGGAGTGGCATGCTCCTCTGCATCCCATTGACCTTTGCATTTACAGATTCAATTAGCATGCATTGCTAAAGCCAGCCCAATTGGTTGATTTAGGACACTATCTGTGCAGCCTGGTTCTCTAAATGCCACCCAAGAACTTGCTGTTGACATGGAACCTAGTTTATAGTACATTTATAACCAGTGTCACATCACCGTCTAATATGATTCAGCTAAACAAATGAAGCCCAATCCCCAGATTTACACACTTTCGTATTTCCTACTCCAAGCAGCATCATAACTGTATTTCTTATTTGCTAAAATTAAATCTCTAAGTCTATAGTCTATAGTCCCCCTTTAGGTAATTGCGTATAATTACTGCACCATTTCTTCTCAGACATTTACACATTAAGGATGCAGCCACCCACAAAACTGGATCACACAAACGGAACTGATCACAAAATGAATTGTATTATGAGAAGGACAATTACAGGCAACACTCATTCCATAAAATTACGCAGCTGAGTTCAGCCATTAATAGTAACCGCCGTTAATGGTGGCAGACTATATTGCCTTCATGCCAACAAATAAACCTGCTCCATAGACACAGATACAGGGTTTTAGAAAACACATCTATTAACTCATTTGTTGTAGTGTACATGTATGAAGTAGATACATATAACATATAACAGTTGTTTTGTCTTTTACTGCAAATCTGAATTTTTTTGTGAAATACTGTTCTGACATCCTGGGGGCCACATGGGACAGAGGTCACTTCCCAAAGCCATGAAAAGATTTAGGCAGCTCAGTTAGAGCAGCCCTAGATGAGGCTGCTTATCATTTAGCTTCATTTCAACTTCAAAACTTAGTCATGTATTTGTGCGGAATTTAGTTTCAGGAAGATATTTAATATCCCTGCTAATTTTCATATTGGATTTTCGAGAGTTGGGATCTAGAATTTGTTTGGGGCCTTAAATTGATGCAGGGAAGACAAATGCATATTATTAGAGCGACACACAAAAGCAGTGTTTAATGTCCTCTCTGCAGTGTCCTCTCTCTCCTCTGATCACAGCCAGCATCACCGATGGTGTGCTCTGTTGCACCTGTAACCACACTGTAGACACACCATAAAGCACACTTTGTCATCAGTGGTGAAGTAAAAACACTGGAGACCAGTGTTCAGTTGTTAGATTACTCTTGTACAGGCAGAAATTTGCTTTCCATCCTCTATTTCCTGCTATTTAGTTACTACATTTATTACCCAGAGACCCCTTGACTATGTTTACAATACCAAAGCACCTACAACAAAAAGTAAGAGGCAAGTCATGACAAAGCAAGCTCTAATTTCAAAGGTTAGGCTTTGTAGTCCCCCTTTTTGCAAACTCTCAGCACCTTTCCTACATGAAATGTCAATAGGAAGTTTCCAGGAAGTGGATACAAAATGTTCACTTTGGAAAAGTGCAGTCCACGGCTTCTTTTCAGGCAAAGTGGTGGAAGTTGACAAAAGTTCAACAGTTTAGCAAATTGCACCGTGATGTAGCACAAAGCTTTTTGTTGGTTTCCTACAAAGACAGAGTGATGTGAGACAGCCATCTGGCTGCTTTCTCTGCCCCATAATTTTCTCTTTACTGTGTGGAAACAAAATACATAGAAACCCAAGCCAGTACGGAGAAAAAAAATATTAAAAAAAATCTGATGATCCATTTTCTATGTCGGATCTAAATTGTTTTCTCTCCTGTGTTTACTTAAAAAAGTTCCTTATTTTTTATTTATTTCTTTTTTTTTTCATGTTAACAAAGTTTTGCCAGGTGAAAATAAAAACAAAACAATTTAGTCATGATGCTTTTTTGACTTATTAGTTATTTCATTTTTGAAAACAGGTGAAAGTAAAGTTTTGGTCAAATGGTGAAAGCTAATCTTTTTGTCAGGATCGTTTTGTGTGTGTTGTTGTAATACTCATTTTGGCCACTAGAGGCTGAAGTGCACCACACATGGGAGAACTTTGCCCTGTCAGAAAGCTTTGGAAAGCCTTTCCAACACATGGTTAATGTTGTCAAAGAGTCTACTTTAACCCAAACCTTGATCTTTTCCTGAACCTAACCAAGTAGCTTTGTTGCCGAAACCTAACCAAACTGTGACCGATACTGTGACTGACAATAATAAAATGTGTCGACTTTTAGTTTCATGTTCTCTGTTGCTCTTTTCATACTACATCAGCTGAAAGCACTGAAGGCAAACTTTTCCCATGTGCAGTGTACTTCAGCTTCTTGTGGCTGAAATAAGTATTACAGTGACAAACACTTAAGTTAACACTTGAAAAATGATCCTTACAAAAAAAAAAACATGGCAATGCTTTTTTCCCCGATTAAATAAGATGAATAAGCTGATATAACACAGATATTCAGAGAAAAGAAGAAAACCTTGGTGAGTTCTTTCTCATAAGAAGGTTTTTTTTTATCTAGTTTTTTTCTCTTTTTGTCTCTTCTATGATCAACAAAGTCAAATCAGTATATTAAAATAAGCTTTTTAACTTGTTCCTGAAAACTGAATGACTACTATTTCTAGTTTGTGCATGTGCATATAAACAAAAGTCACTAAAAAAATCACTAAAAGATTTCTCATGCTACAGTTCATTGAATGCAACCAACTCGAACAGAAGAGCAGCTGATGTATGTGGTTCTATGGTTAATGAAAGAAGCCACTGTGAAGTCAGGCACTAACAGTTGTTGTGTAGGCCTGGGCGGCACATTCCAACAGTGATGTTATATCACATTGAGTATTTTTTCCATATGCTGTTGTGTATCAGCTATTGTCTTCCAGCTATGTTGGCTTACACCACTAGGATAGGAGAAGGACTTCTCACTTGGATGTAAGCCCATACAAAAATGAAGAATTACAGGCTGCAGGATCTCTGCCAACAGCAGAGCGATGTGGTGTGATATCAGGACAAAGACAACGGTGAAGTCTTCCATGTCCTCCCCACTTTTGAATGGCATTGTTCCGGTGAAAATAAGCAAAGTCTTTTAGTGTCCTGCTGCCAAGAAAACTGCTTTTTCTCGCTGGTTTACAGATTTAGAGGTATAAGAGCAAAATGCAGTCCCTTAACAACCAAAAGGTCACCTAATGTGAATTTCAAAATACTCTGAATAATGTAACAGGAGTAATGTTGTGTAGTGTGTTCACAGTAGAACCAGTTTCTAATATGTTGCTTCCATCCAGCCCCTTAGGATGACTTTAAAGCAATCCAAGCAGGTTCCAGCCAAACCTGCATGGTGGAAAATGCAATGAAGAGGCTTCCCTGCAATCATCTTCTGTTTACAGCAATTAGACTAATGCCACAGAGCTAATGTTGTAATGACTCATTGAGGGTAGAATGCAAACTGTGGCATCTATAAGAGGCTCTAAATAGGGAGAGGTAAAGTGTGGTGGTTTGAGGACGCAGCACGCACCACTTTCTCAGCCACACTGACCTCCGGCAGAGATGAATGAACAAGCATCTGTGTGCAGAGCAGGTGACGGCTCCTCCAGCTTTATAATGCCAGTGGCCAGGTGATTAAAAACACAGCTCCCCTGCCACCAGGGCTGCTGGCGGATGTGACTGGGGGCCGGGGGACACGTCACTCTTCATGTCGGCACAGCCAAGGTGTCGGAGCCAGTAATTAATTAGAAAATGGAATCAAGAAGCTGCCCAAAGAGGGAAAGGATGTTTTCTCTGGGTGTTTATTTAACGGAGGGACTCGACTGATGTGATTGTATTCCTTCGTGATAATATTTAATGTCAACTGTCATTGTGCTGGTAAATGTGCTTCATTCACAGGAGATACAGGGCAGAAGAGCAACAATATATCGTTGTCTCCAGGGCACGAGAACACGATAGTATAGTAAGCATTGTTATGCTCCCGTACATTGTTGTCTGTCAGAATATGAATAATACATTTACGGCTATTCTCCAGTCAGACAATGCATTGGTGTCATGTGTGGGGGATCTTTTAGCTCCAACTTTCACTCATGAGAATGAGAAAAGATTTCAAGAAACTGGCTTTTTAGGATGAGGACAATTCGAGTTTTTAAAGCAGACTTAGCGACAACATGCTACTTTTGTCGAGTCCTCCCGACCTACAGCCACGGGCCAAAGAGGCATTCTGGTACTATACTGAGCTAAGGTAGCAATAACACAGTGTAGAAACATTTCATTTCTAGTCCTGCCTTCCAAAGTAAGAAATGAAAGTACTCGTGTATTTACAGCAAAAATGCACTTAGGCATAAAGAAATAAAATCACTCATCATATGGCCTCTTTCAGGGTTTTCACTGGATTAACATTGAGAATTATGTGCGCGAGCTTATTATTTGTATGTAAAATCTTGCAGAGTATGTACAGCTATCCAAATGAATGTAATGAATGGTCCAAAGGGTATGGTCCTGTGAGGCTGTAATGCTCATTGTAAAACAAACAAACTGCTGACAGATAAACCAAAGTATTGGACAAATAAAATGTAACTGATGGTGATGATGATGATATCACCAAAGTTAACAGATACCATGAATGGCAGTTGACATTTTTTTGATTTCAGTCTGAATCACAAATGACCATCAAAAATTTCATGGCATTCCATCCAATGGCCACTGAGACTGAGATATATCGGTCTGGCCCAGAGTGGTGGTCAGACAACTGACAGGCCGTCAGACAGACCGACTTTGCCGTCCCTAGTGAAATGCTGCTAGCATGACTAAAACACAATAAATACTAAATGTCAACCCCTGACCCCTGACCCTGAGAAGTGGTGGGGATGAAAGGTAAGACCTTCAAACCAGAGACCGATGGTGGATTGCTCCTTTTGGGTTGGGAGTAAGTCATTTTCATAAGTGATGCAGTTCAAGTATCTTCGTCCTGGTTTACATTGGTAAGATGCAGTGTGAAAACAACAGGCAGTTTGGTGCCATGTCTACAGCAATATGGACACTGTGCTGGACTGTCAGGGTGAAGAGAAAAGTTACTCTGAAGGCCAACCTCTTGATTTAGGGATCGTTCTACATTCCAACCCTCTTGTACAGTCATAAGCTTTGAATAATGACCAAGACAATGAGATGGCAGATACGGCCAGCAGACAGTCAGCTGAGGTGGTTCATCCCCGTGGATGCACTCCACGCACGTCCCACAGCAAAGAGGCCCCGGGGCAGACCCAGAACACGCTGGAGGGATAACATATCCCATCTGGTCTGGGAATGCCTTGGGATCCCCCAGGCAGAGCTGGAGAACCTATTTAGGGACAAGAACATTTGGTTTACCTTGCTTAGCCTGCTGGATAAATGGTGCAAAATGGATGGACTGAATGTGATTTCCTTTACCTCTTGATGGTGTGTCTCCCCCTGATGCCAAAACTATGCAATTTACTGATTTGTTTGATCTCATATATAATGCAAACTAAATATTGTATGCATTTATATCTATTTTTTATGTACAATGCAAACGTTTATTAAATATGTACATCCTATAAGCTCCAGGCTTTGTTTTTAAAAGACATGTTTTTGTTTCATTTTTGTAATCTACATAATGATTCGTTTTAGGATGATGGGTGTTATTTTTGTGTAATGTTATCTGGTGAGAGGAGATTATTTTTTTTGTCTTTAACTTCCCGTACACCCTGATATCTGTTCAGATAGATGTTTGATGAGGACCGTGAAGGTCAAAATATCTCAAAATACTGCATTATTCAATCTTGGAAGATTGTAATATTCAGTGGGCCGACTACTTGTCCCTTTTCTTTGGTTCCCATTGGTCCTATTAACATTCCTATATGCACCAGTTTTCCTATTCAGCTTTAGAGTGATTTTACAATTCAAAAATTTTAAGAGTATGTGCAAGCACAGTATGCACTCTGAAGCACAGCATCATATTCCTTTATGGAGCACTAAAATGCTACATTAAAAAAATGTATAATAAATTAAACCATACTGTGATTTGCACTAGGTATAAACTAAAATAGTGCGAAGAAAAGAAAGATATTTTAAAAAAGCTTTGCTCAGAATTGTTTTATGGCGAGCCTGAACCTTTGACATCTCCCAACATCAAAGCCTCTGCTCCTGTGCCAACATTCACCAAATCTATAATAGATGCTAACTCTTCTTTCATAACAAATTACCATGCGTCTGAAACATCAAAGGAATCACTGTCAGTGAGTTTTCCAATCTGCCATCTCATCTCGGAACAATAGACATCCGTGACAGATATCTGGGTAACGCTCAGTGTTCTTGTCAGTGGTTATTGTTAATTCAGAGGCACACCCAGCTCCAGGAGAAGGAACAAGAAAGAGATCCAAACATTCCAGCCTGGAAAGTGTGATAAAACACTTGGGGGGCTGCTCGTGCTTTGGTGAGGTGGAAATAAACTAGGTTAGTTTTCCCACTGGCTGGTAGAATGCACGAGTGGTGACACCTGCCTTCAAACTTCCAAGCTTTCTCAGTTCAAAGGCAGCTTTTCATATGGGACCCATTGCATCTTATGTTCCAGGATCCAGTCCAAAGTAATGACAGCAGCACTGAAGTGAAACCAAATGGCAGAGTATGATGCACTGCGTAAACATATTAGCTTGTGATCAGCATGAGAAAAGCACCACACACATGCTGGCAGAGATAGCCGGGTCTTCCTTGTGTTCACACATCCAGACTTTCAGCCATGTGTTCATTTTATTGATGAGCTGACTAGCGATAAGTATCAGCACTGGCCTCTTGAACATTTCCTGGCTCATTTTCAACCCATGCGAAGATATTTTGTAGATATATCTTCAGTTTCTCTTATACAAGCAGTTGATATTATAGTGAGCTTAGAAAGGCCATATTTTCTACTTTTCAGACATTGAGTATAAGAGCTGACAACATCGCAGTAGGAGGGACCTTCGGCACATTCTTCTTTTGTCCATCATCCTCTACATATAGCAGTCATGCTAACACAGCTCACACACTCAACTGAAAGCATTTGAAAATGTATCTGTAGCCAGTCTTTGAGTGTGCCAGCTGAATCAGGATGCTGAAAATAGTCTTGAGAAGAGGTAATTAAACATGATAATCTACCATTGAGTGGATGGCAAAAATCACAACTGCCATTTCAAATGAATGAATAAACATTTTACTAATAAATGATTACTAATTAATATGGTCAAACTCTGATGGCAGGAGCTCCATTGCATTCACTTAAAGAAACCTGCTCAGTCTGCAGCCTACAGTCGTGCAGAACTCATCACCTTCTCCAAAGTAGCCTGTGGTCAGTGACAGTAGGCCGATGCTGTGGGCTGTAATCTCCAGCACACCATGTCAGGACACCATGGCCTGGAGATCGCACCACTTCAGATGAGAGGAAGATGAGATTCCATTAGTCGTGCCTGACTACACCTATTGATAAAGGGTTCCTTATAATCTCTTATACATGTTTTCTAGTTACAAAGTTACTAACAGTAACATGCCACACCTAATGTGCATCATCAACATATAAAAAAAAAGAATCACAAAAGAGACTCACATTCTATTAAATGTAAACAAATAACAAATAAAAACAGCCCATGGAAATATGTTAAAAATGTCAGCATTACTGCTCATGGCAAGCTAGTGTTCATTGTGTTTTTGTTTCTGTTTTTTTCTGGGGTTTTTTTGTGATCTGTCAAGCAAAACACTTTAACATCTGTTTAAGATAATGTATGGTTTTAAAACAAAAAATAAATTGCGTGCCAGCGGCCACCAAGATCATAAACCTAGGGAAAAATACATAAATACATAGATAAAGATAAAGAAATTAAATCTGTTTCAGGAGAAAGAGCAGCCATCCACTGATAGGAAAGTTGGTGGTCCAATCCCTGACCCCTGCAGTCTATGTGTCAAGTGTCCTTGCTCCTGATGCCTGTTCCATCGGTGTGTGAGTGTGTGTTTGCATGGTTGATGATGGTGGCACCTCCCAATCAGCCACCTTGTATGAATGTGTGTGTGAATGGGCAAATGCTGGCTTGCTTTGTGAAAGCACTTGAGTGGTCTAATAAGACTAGGAAAGTGCCATATAAATGCAGTCCATTTACCATTTTCCCTGAATACATATACAAGGCTAGAGCTAGAGAAACAGAGAGAGACAGAGGGCGAGAGCGGTGCTGTGGCCCAGATGACGGAGCTGACTGTGGCCCATTGTGGCAGCTATATCCCTGGCCGGCCCCTTTCCTGCTTCTTTGGAAACATCTTTAATGTTAATTGAACATAACTTTTCTAGGATGTCTAGGTCTGATTACTGTCATCTGACTCCACTCAAATGCACAAACCTCTTTGACTGGATGCCTATAAGCCAGTCACAGTGTTCACATCATCTAAACGGGTAGCTCCACAACTGCTTTTTTCACCGAGCACGGCTGACCTTGAAGCAACAAAGCATAAGGGACATTTTAATCTGTTAAGCATATTGTTAAAGTACATGATCTGTGTTTAAACTATGTTTAAAGTAAACATGAGATGTTATATTATCTATACATGTCATATTATCATATGAAAGATTTATAGCTTCTACCCAGGATTTTTTTCAAAGAAATCTGTCCGTTATAATGGTCGGGGGATCTGAATGTTGCCAGAAGGAAAACAGGGAAATGAATAGGGAAATACTCTTTACATTTATTCTGACTGTTCTTATTAGATTTTCTAATGATACAATCAGCTTATAAGACATCCTATTGATTATGTACACAGAATACTTAATGCAGCAGACAAATACTGTTTCCTGAAGATACAGACTGGCCCCTTGTTTTCTTATCAATAAAGATAAGTAAGTAAGATAAATTAAAAAAATTAGAGTAATACAATATATATATAAATATATACAATGTATAATAAAAACATACATTTATTCATTGACATTTTGAGAATGTGATTTTGAGAATATGATAAGGTGTCTGATATTTCATCCACCTGACAGCATCTCAAACTAGATTGAAATCACCATTGAATCTAATCTGACACAGTGTAAATAACAATTATAACATTACACAATTATATAAATATATGATCATCATTATATAACACTGTTCACAGGTTTGTATTTCATGTATCATTTTACAAGTTACCTTAGCAAATGTAAGAAATAAAATCTTTGTGACATGGGCCATATGGGTGGTGGTGTACCTGGAGAGTCACTTTTTTTTTTTTTAAAGTCACATGACAAAAAGGTGCTATACAACTTGGACAGTAAAAATGTGTTTGACAGGAAATGCACTGCACAGTGTGTTTGAAAGAAGAAATGAGGATATTCCCCTATGATGTGTTTATCAATCTGCAACCTAACGGCATTCTTTAAAATTCCATCAAGAGACTAATCATGACTTGTAACTGGTGACTGGTAAAAGTAATATGGGGCTGATTTTACATGGAGAAGAGTGCATCATTTGATTCTCACGCAGCATGGCTTACATTCACAACATGCCCAGTCAGCCTACAAATTAAATGACTGGCAGTGTAATATGATATGCATTTTGGAAAGAGGCAGAGTAACCACTATCGAGATAGAGTTTTCTCTCATTTTCTCCTGCACTCTCCATGTCCAACGTCTCCTCCACTTTGCATCCTTGTCCGCTGTCTTTTCATGTCTGCAGTGACGTTTTCACGCGACAGATTTTAAGGTTAGTGCCAAATTGAAATGGAGTGCATCCTGCAGTGCAGCAAGAGATTATCATGTAGAGCACTTAAAATAAATGCTACAGTTTCTTCAGGCAGGTGGAGTTATGGTGCAGCAACAACAAACACAAAAACTATTGTTTTCAATTATTACATACCTTAACCACAACCTTGGCTCTGTAGTGACATCCAACCTGACATCTGTAGTGTTTATTGTGTACACAAGTGCATATGAGCTTGCTCACTATTTCAGTCTGTACCACATAATGTAGTATATATGCTGACGGAAGTATATTTTTTCAAAACCAACTTTGAGCCAATAGAGAGATGTTTTGTATTGTAAAATATCTGCATTCTTGTGTGCCTTCAATGCACAATGTTTGCTGCCAGCAGGAGGTCTGTATTTGTAATGACTTGAGCAACCACTTCATGGAAGTCAGTACAGCAGGTTCAGTAATTACAATGCATGGCAACAATATAACAGCCAAGGAAAGTAAGGACACGTTACAGCACTGCAGTTGTGCATCATAAAAACTGCTGTTCCCTCCTTATGTCTTAATCTTCGCAGACAGCCAGAGAAATTTCAGTCTTTTCACAAACTTCAGCCAAACCAAATGCCTTTCTTGCCTCCCCAAAAACAAAAAAAACCCAAACAAACAAAAAAAAAATCTTCAGTGCATCAAGTTGAGATATCCACCCTCTCCGCAACTAAAAGAAGTTCCCAACTGAAGTTTTTTGGATAGAAAAAGCCCACAGTTCAGGACTGTCAGGCAGCATGGCAAGGAGGATTGAAGCAATTATAAAAACAAGGAGGTCATTCTCCTTGTTAGGTATTTGATATTATCACAGTGTAAGGTTATGCCCTTAGTTTCCCTTCCTACTCGTATCAAAAAAGGCACTAGAAAGATCTACTCATAATCTCTCACAAGGAGGATGTCACTGACAGGTCACAGAAGGAGGAAGACTCAGGTCATGCGCTTATCTAACACAATAAAAAAACATCAGCGTATTCCCAAGATATATACAGAGTATCAGGTTTAATCCCCTACAAGGCATGAGTTTGGATTCACTGATATGTTCTTCACTCTTGTTACATGTCATAAAGGTCATGCAAATGATCCTTCATGTAATTCAAGTCTCCATTCAATATTAAAAACACACTTTCAGGATGCAACTGAAGCTTAACTCTTGACATGCTAACTACAACTGAGGTCCCAAAAAATGTGTTGACATTTTAAGCTCTAATCAAGAGATACAGTCAATTGTGTACAACCACAGATTTACAGAGAATGTAATTTCTACAATGCACTCCCAAATAGCCAAAAATAAGAACTTGGAAATGCCAGAGCCTTCATGCTAAGCCCTGGATACATAGAAAGTATCAGATTTTGGCTTCTGCAAATGTTCTTCTCAATGGCTACAGGCAAACTTGAGGCATTAAGTGATGTGTCAGAACAGTCCAGTGTGGCTCCCAGCTTCAGCTCACAACTCTATTTAATTTCAAAGAGCAGATGCTGGAAGCAGAGCACAGACATACAGTCTGTTGGTGAAAAAGGACATCTGAGGTGAATTTGACTGGTCCTCCTGTGGTACCACTTGTGTATGTAAAGATATTTAACCTTAACTGTGTAGGACTTTATGAATTTTAGTGAACTGTTTTGAACTTTTTTTTTCCTGAATGTTGACCGAGAGTTACAAGACTATAGATTTAGAGAAGAAATAGCAGAAAGCAAACACAAAGAGTACACACTATCTTGGGTTTGAAACTGAGTTACAAGACTGCATTTTGTCAAGAAAAAACATTTTGTCAAGAAGAAAAAGAGAACAAAAAAATCAAAATCATCTGCCTTTGCATCCATATGTCCACATATGCAGCAAGACATGCTTGACCAGTGATATTACACGTAAAAACTTTTGCTCTATTTTCCCCTTGACTCATCCTCTTTGCTGCTGCTCCTTGTAAGTGCATCGCTGATTTCACAGCAGGGTTAGAAGAGGTCTATCATGTTTGGTTTGATCTGATGATCTGTACCATGGCACCCAGTCTAACAGAACATTCTGTCTGATGTGGACTGTTGATATTTAATTGAGGAGACAGTATGTACTCTGCTGATGTCGGGGAAAGTAAGAAGTCCAGACTGATACTAATGCAGTATGTGTTGATCCAATCAATCCAGTTTGTGTGGGGAAACAATACAGAAGATTTTTACATTCCCAATCACATTATTAAGCAGTATCAATAGGACCATGCAAAATCTTGGGAGCTGACTACACAAACACCTGCATTTTAGCATCCACATGTAACTTTAGTGTGTTTATGTGCTCTTAAGTAACCAGGTTACAGTTAGCTTTCACCACTGAGCTGATTTTGTAAAAGTCATGTAAATGAAAGATAAAGTTTCTAACTTTATTACAAGTATGCATCTGCATGAAAAAAAACTCTAATTAAGTTAATAAAAACAGAGTTCAATGACTTGCAAATCCCTTTCAATCTATTTCAAACTGAAGACAGCACACAGACAAGATATTTAATCATTTTGTAAATATGCACTCATTCTGATTTGATGCCCAACTTTTTTGAAAAGTGTTGCTGGCATCATATTCAGAATAAGCATATATTTACAAAAAAAGCCCCAATGTTTTCAAAGTTCAAAGTTGATGAGGTAAAATATTACATATATTGTCTTTGTACTGTTTTCAATTGAGGATGTCTCAAAAAGGATATACAAAATATGAAAAGCAGACAAGGACGAGTCAGACTTTTCCTACATTTACAACTCAAAGGAAGGTGCACCTAAAATGCATCTAAAATGAATTGCTGTTTTGAAACCTCATTTCAAGACTTGACCCCAAAAAATCTATTCATATGATTATTATGATTATGTTTTCTGAATATGTGTTCACTAATTTACCTCAACACAACAGCCTCGACCTGCCTGAGCACATTGATGATGATTGCTATTTATTTCATATCTTAATGAGCAATGCAATACATTGCTTTCATAGATTTCTTCTCTTTTTTTTCAATTGACTTGTTCTAACTTAATTTCTTTCCTCTGGCTCAGTGGGTGTAAATGTACAACATATTGATCAAATAATGGCATTGCCATTGTAGGCAATTGTGTTTGTAATTTGAAGATAGTAGTTAATAAGCAACTCATTTGGGGCCAACAATCTCATTAAGTGTAACTCATAAGTATATGTTGTTAGGTTTTTTTCAGTAGAAATGGGCAACCTCTTATTTCCCACATCCATCACATGAGGTTTTATTGATTTACTCAGCAGACAAGGGCAAATAAATATGCTTTACAAGAGGTGTTGTTTTAAGATGGAAACAGCCAAAATAGCAAAAACCACTCTCCTTTGATCTACACGATGTCGTTACAGACATGACAATGAGGTGGCTTTACAGCTTGATTGATGATTACTAGATTTCCCTGTATTCCACTGAACGATCTGTGCACAGTCCTTGTAGGGCTGGTGGGGGATCTGAACAACTAACTGTTCTTTCCCATATGGAGCTGTAGCTAACAATTATTTTCACTATCATTATTAGACTATTTTCTCAATTATAATTAATCTTTTGGTCCAAAACAGCAAACAATGCCCATTAAATTTCCCAAAACTGACATTAGTTAAGATGACATAGTCAAATTGCATGTTTTGTCCAATCGACAGCCCAAAACCTAAAGATATGGAGTTTAATACTACAGAAGTCAAATGTTGACATTTGTGAAGCTGGAACCAGAAAATGAAAAGATCAATTCATTGTCAAAATAGTTGCTGGTTTACCAGCTAATTGATAACTTGACCAATGGGTTCAGACAAACAGTAGTCATGAGAAAAGAGATGGGGTCCAGGTTGCTGATGAAGTCACATTAGCCAGTGTAATGTTACCCTTCTTCAGACAAGACCTAGGTTTCTAAGTAGAGCTGTCGACACAGACTAAGTTACAGCTTACATGATATTACATGTGTAATAAAATGATGTGTGTTGGGATCTGAGCGCCACTAAAACTCTTTATTCTGTATCATAACCTTGGCCTTCAACAAAGATCTTCTTTCCAAGTAATATTCCTGGCTGAATGGCACAAATGTGATAATTTGCTGAAGACACTTTTGTGTTTGTGTACATGCTTAGGAAGATATTCCTTCTCATACCATTAAAGAAGCCCTCTAAAACAACAGAAAAACTTACCACCTGGCCTGGTGTACCAAATTTGAACAGACGACCTCTGAGAGGTAGATCAACACCAAAACCTGATCAGAGTCTGTACTAATGTTGGGATGCTTTGGGTTGAGTCATACTAAAGAATAAAGAAAAGTAGCCAGTGCATCTCTGCTTGACAGTTTCTGTTTGAAGCTCCTGCAATGGACTGACTTCCTGTCCAGAGGGGTGTATGGCTAAGCTGCTTCACGCCTCTAAAACAGAAGATAATCTCCTTGGCAATAGGCCCCATCAGCTCACACAGGGCTTACTTTTAAGACTAAACAGACTGACTACCCACCAGATGAGTGTATCATTGTTCAGTTTTGACGTTCTTTCATCTGATGAAAACATCTCAGTAAAATCAGGTGGAGTGATTAGGATGCTTACATTTCCCAAAATTAGGCCTCAGGGTAATACAAACTGGGATGTGGGATGTAAAAATGTCTCTGAGCAAATCATTAATAGTACACACTGTGCTGTTGAATATAAGACTTCAAAGAATTTATTTGAATGAAAGCCAAGGAAGCTGGTTTAACATCTCTGCATGTGTTCATCATGTGAACACGGCCATTGTACAAAACAGGAAAATGAAAACAGCGCAGGCCAGGCCAAATAGTCATGCAGCTTGGTAGGTGAGACATTGAAAGTGAGATCCCCACCAGCCTCGGGGAAGAACAAGCACTTTTAAATGTGTTACACAAGCACAGCGTATTGGGCTTACGTACTCTCCAATTTCAGTTATCCTAATATTGTGGAATATTTCAAATGCCTCATTACTTGCATTTTGCAAGAAAGGGAGAAGCCTCTCTCTACTCCATAATGAGCCCTGAAGCTTATTAGCCCAGTGTGCATTGAACTGAAAGGACCAATGCTCTTTTCTTTTCTTCTTCTCTTTATGGCAGAGAAAGGCTCGGGCCCTAATCAGAAAAACAGAGCCACATCATTACACTTGACGAAACTAAAGAGTATAATCCTGTAGTCCGTTATGGTATGTTAGAATTGAATTCAATTATTCTTGCCTTCTAACATATGCATTGATATTATATTCAGGAGACGCCACGTTGCTCTCAAATGGACACACGTATCAAAGGCCTCCCTACCGCAGCAAAATTGTGTGAAGTGTCGACCATGCAGAGGCTCCCCATGGACTGGACCCATGTTGGGAGTGTGTGGCAGCATTGCTGAGAAGGCTCAACAAATTAACAAGGTCTCCATTCACGACCTCCTTTATCTTAACTTGGAGTGGAAACCATATACAGGACTCACTTCATCATAAAGTCTAGTACCACAGCTCTTGGCATCTTTAGAATTTAGAATTATTATGTCCAATATCTGGTAGAGTAATACATAACTTTTCTTTAATCCAAAGTTCCTCAATATAAACATTTCATCCTATGAATTCCTACTAGGATTCAGGGCATTGGGACACTAAAAGGGCATCAAACTGTACAGCCACTATAATGTATGTCCAATGCATAATAAAGTGTATCGCAGGGCCTCTTCTCTTTGTACTCCAACTATACATGAACAAGGCCATAGTAACAACACTGAAACTGGAATGTGAATATTACAATCTCTCTCTCTCTCTCTCTCTCTCTCTCTCTGTCTGTGTGTGTGTGTGTGTGTGTGTGTGTGGTTCAGGGATCTTCTTAGTTTTGCAGCTTTTTCTTTAGTAACAAATGTTTATCAAGGGAAATTGGGGTTAGGGTTAGGGTTTAAGGTCAGGGTCTGAGAATATGGGTGGGTATTCTAGCCCCTCTTGATTCAACTGGATTCCTATTATCTTTGTGATACAGGTCTGTTTTTGTAGTGAAACTACATGACAATGCTAAATATTAGTCAACATGCACTAAGGTTAAATTCATTCATGATGAATGTGGATTATATCAATGACACAGTTGTGGAGACATTAATCCAGTATACACAACATTTCAGGTTAGCCTCAGACTTAAGGATCCCGTCTTAAGGACTGGCAAATGTTTCTTCACTTTGATTCATTTAAAACCAGACCTAAAGACAGAGTAAATGGAAGGCAATGATGTAGAGCTTTTCATGTCTTACCTATGCTAAAGTATCTCTTCCTCATGAGCCACCACCACCCACAGACCATTACCACAAGATCTACATTCACTGTGCTTATTGTGTCTATGAATTCAATAATTATTCCATTATTAACTGACTAAGGAGCAGCACCAGACTTGGATAATTCACAAATTATCACTGGTCTCTTCAATATTATAGAAGTTGTACACATCAATTCTATTGTACAGTGGACTTTCAGAGGTTTTATACATGATTATTTGTCTTGATTTGAGAGTATAAAGAAGTTCACAAACATGAGGAGAGAGACAGAGATGACAATATATGCCCCTAGCCTGATTTCCATGGACTGAACTGCACTTGGGCACAGCTAATACTAAATCCAAGTTTACTGTACTCCCAGAGGGATGGGAATGCAAAAGCTACAGAGGCGACACAGCACTAATAAAGAACGACTGGCACCAGCTGAAAGAAAGTGTGTTTCCATATACAGGTCTTGTTATGCATTCGTCCATGTACACAGCTGTATTTTCTTTCAGCGTAGGTGTTTTCAAAATTGTGTACATTACAAATTATTTCACTTTTCAGCTGTACCTCCCTGTCTTCTGAGTCAGCAGAGAATCAAGCAGCCGGCTGGTTTGAGGGTGCAGAGCAGAGAAAGAGCAAGAACGGCCCGGCCTGCTATTCAAAGCAGTGTCACCTTTCAGTGACATAACACCAAAACATTCTAGTTTGTAGAACACAGGGGGAAATGCCTGGAAAAATCCTAGAACCAAGAGCTTACATTGTCAGGTTATGGGAGTCTCTAGGAAGGGGTGTTAAGTTCCCATATTGGAAAACAGCTAATAGTTCTCCAGCTCTCAGGGGAGTCCCTAAATTTGGGCACGGCTCAGGAGAAATGAATGTGCTGCATCCTGCAGTTTGTTCTCCAGCAGATTCTTTACCTGCACCTCCCTGTCTTCTTAGTCAGGAGGGAATTAAGCACTGTGCTGGTTTGACGGTATAAAACAGAGAAGTACTATTCACTCTCTGCTTCATTCTCTGCACCTGCTACTGCGGATGTGGCCCTTCCATAAATGTATGACAATGGTAGTGAAAATTCATCACATGCAGTCCAATCAAATATTAGGGCCACTTATTCCATCGTTGTCTGTCCCACAACTTCCCTCACCTACCAAACACCACAAGGCAGAACCTAGCACCAAAACCAAACAGGTCCATAAAACATCAGGCCATGGGGAAATCCAGGTTTCAATTTCACCATAAAAAAGCAGGCATTAGCAAAGTCCTAATGAGTTATAAACAAGCTGGATATTCTACTGCAATAACCAAGAGGAAGGATTTACCTGCTGGTCTATTACTGGGAATCCCCCTAAGGAAATTTGGTGGAGCTTCCGAGGATACCCACTGGCAAGTATTCCAAGTTTTCAAGCCTTGCATAGAGGCACACAAAGGATGCCTCCCTGGTGTCTCTCAGTGTGGTACATGTGAAGCTGCCTTCACTGGCCCACAGACTTGTGCACTGTCACCACTTCTTCACAGTCCACCATGTAATGGCATTTCTTGTGAAAGCAGCAGTTGACTGTGCTAAGCCTGATGACACACTTTTCCCTACAGCTAAAGCATCAAAAGATTCTGAGCCCAACAAAGTATTTGAGTCTACCTTTCACCAAAGTGATTGTTCCCTGTAAGCTGTTGGAACCCAGACCTCACACGCTTCTGCCACTTTTACTGTTGGGGCTATGTGCCACCGAGCCTCTCTTCCTTCAGAGGAGTTTCATAGAACTGTCGTATGTTAAACATGAGCCCAAGGAACATTCTGGACATGGACACGGTCTATTTGTTGTCTTCGGATGTGTGTGCAATACACATTATCTCTGTCACAGATACATGTGATCTGGTGACTGTTTCTACACTTTCCTTGTCCTCAAGCTGGAAATTTGATTTAATTTATTATTCCCCCCCGCAATATACGCCCAATACTGGCTGTGCAATGTTGCAATGTTTTGCCACAGTAGTTATTGAATAGTTATTCTTGATGTACCCAAGTTTCTTCATTTTTTATTTATTTATTTCTTTTTAATATGAGAAACATTACAATCACAATGATGAAAAGCAAGCTCGCAGGTCAGGTGATGTCAGGTCCTAAACTGGAAATTCTGTCTCTGTGTAGAGTTCATGTAACACTGGCATGAGTGAAATGTGTCTATTCATCTCCAACCTACAAAGAGTTGGTTTTTAAAATGCCGTATCCAACTGCTGTTTTCTGTAATTTAAATCTTGATGGTGTAAACACAAAGTGCAGTGAAACCACAGTTAGCAAATAAGTAATGATATAAATGAAGCATGTGACTAAAACATCCACTGAAGCCTCCACTCCACTGAGGAGATGAAAAAAACATCAGATCTGTGTGGAGTGACGAGGGGTCGGAAACGTTCATCAAATTAATACATGAAACAAACATAAATGGTATAATTCCAACTTTTCTACCATTTAGGATTTGACTGCTGCTCATTTCATTACATCCTATTGTTACACTGTCTTCCTCTGAAATTACGTAATCACATTCGATGGGAGAATTGACACCACCTAAGGCTAATCTTCATTCGTTCACATTTTCTTTTGCCGATTTTCTTGAAATTCAGCAAAAAATTTGCACTGCATTTGGACAGAAATTAAATTGACTTATTGACTACACAGAAATGCGTCATACACACCGGAGCTTTACACTTGATGTTGTGTCCTGTCAGTTTCAACTTTTTTGTAAAGGCTGGTGCCTATTCTACTCCACAATATTAACACTTCTGGAATTTGACAATTTGAAAATTTTCACATTGTGTTTTGTGGAAGTATTGCGAGTGATCGAGCTGTTTCCAGTGACTGACCCACCACTGGACTCCAGCCTGTAGATTCAGCCCCATTGTAGCATGACTGAGGCAAAATAACATGGCTGAACTTTGACGAATCTCAAATAGGTACCAGGGTAAAAGTAGGCTTGAGCCCCAAAACATTACAGGAGCTTATTGAAGTGCCAAAGACATCCATGATAAAAATTTCAATAAGTTTATTTTTTTCTTTCCTTCTCTCTTTCCTCCATTTCATCTTCCACTCTCTTTCGATCCTCCTTTCTCCTTCTCTTCCTTTTTTTAACTGTACTTTCACATTTTTTAGAGGTCAGCAACTTTGAATTGCATTTTCAAGTTGAATCTGAAATGTACCTTACCTTACATTTGGTTAGGGCTGGCTGCTTTAATAAATACTATTCGTCCACTTCAGACTCATAATTAGCAGCTTCACATGACTGTGCTCTATATGCAGGTGAACTGAGTAAGAAACACAGATGAAAACAATTGATTTTTGTGTGAATCCATTTTTCCTCACATCCACTGGTCATGTGTAGTAAATATAGTAAAGGGTATTTTGAGGCCTTGCACTTGATTCATGCTTCTGTGTGTGGCTCAAACTAAACATATGAAAATGGGAACTGGTGGTGACACAAATGGAGGACTGTTGTTGTTGATGCTGGTGTGATGTAGATCTCACACTAGTGGTATGGACTTTGTGTCCAACAGACACCTTATTGATTCTATATCAAGATGCGTGAGTGTCAGAACCACACAGAGCCTCGGCATTCAATGTGATTTTTTATTATTATTATTATTATTATTATTTATTATTATTATTATTATTTAGAGCTTTGCCTCCTGATTGAATCTATGAAACATACAAACAAACAAAAAACCATACATTCCAGTTGATGCATTGTTTAGAAATAAGTGAAGAAAAGATGACAGTGAATGGAGTCACTGTTGCTGTTGCTGTTATCCATGATGACGAGATAGTATATGGCTGACACAGGCAGAACATGCAGCATTCTACAATCACCTCATGTACACAGCCTAATCGAAAGTTAATGAATGCCACATATACCACAGCAACAATGACAAACTGATTAAAGACATCGCAGAGCTACCTATGGGTGAGTGTTTGGGGCCCAGGTCGGCCCTGGATGACCTCTGTGCCCCCTCCTCAGCTGCATCCTGTCCCCTCCAGTTACTGCCTGATAATAATTAATGCAGTTTCTTGTTGTTATTAGTATTAGTTAGTGACATAGTAATCCAATATTTTTAAACTTTAAAAAAAGTTTGCAAATTGGCACAATGTGGTTGGGCTAGGGTTAGGGGTTAACATGAAGTCATTGAATTTATCTGAATTTTAGTTGATAGACATCATTTTGTGATCTAAGAATCACTGATCTGGATTTGGGATTTTGACTATTTCACATATTTTGTTCATTTGTTTTATTTTGAAAATAAAGAATAGAGGCTCACCAGATAAGACAGTACAAAAGCAAGTGTTGACTTCCTGCATGCTCCCAGCACAGTGCACAGGCAATTAAAAATGTTTTTGAATGCTTGACGAAGGTCTATGGCTAAGACTTTAAGTCTTCCTGTTCAGTACTTATAAGCAGTATACTATATAAATTTTATTTTGTTTGCCTATGCACCTGATTACCAACTGTGCATTACATACAACACTTGCTGAAAGAAGACAACTGAATAATTGACATACACTGATACAGAAGCAGTAGGCTTTCAAGTTAGGGAGTGTGCTGTCATGGCGGAAATCTCTGCCTTATTAAATCAAACCTTTACTAAACTTCTTGTTTTATTATAGAAAATCCAATTCTAGCTGTCCATTTTGGACACATGAAAATATGCAAACAACAATTGAGATAAAGCCCATTAGCAACAACAACTACACTCTAATCTTTTAATATCTTGTCTTTGACACCTCTGAAAAAACATAGTCCTACTTACAACACTGATTCCAAAAAAGTTGCGATGCTGTGTAAAACATAAATAAAATGTGTAGAATGTGGTAAGTGTCTAATCCTTTTTGACATATATTCAATTGGAAACAGTACAAAGATAATATATTTGATGTTTCACCTCATCAACCTCACTGATTTTCATAAATATATTCTTTCAATCCACAGGAGTTTGATGATAACAGGTGAGAGTATTGTGGTTGGGTATGAAAGAAGCATCATCAAAAGGCTGTAGGATGTAAAATGTATAAAGGATATTACTACATGGGCTCCAGAAACACTTCGTGCCCTTGTTTTAAATAAATAACGGTCCAAGGTACACAGATGCTGAAAACGACAACCAGGTCAGTGTCCGGGGCCAAATTGCTCGAGAACTAATTTCACCTGTCTCCACTGATTGATATTGACTGAAGGAGCAAGATCAAGATTGGCACCAGTGACAGTGTTTTCCCAGAGCAACTAATGTGGGAGGGGGAGTTTTTCTCTACATATACAGTGAAACCATGGTGCTAAACATAAACATATTTCACTTATCCATAACTTCATCTATATCACTTCTGTCAGATATTTTTCTCAACTGCTTGTAATTTGGATTAATTACATCTGTCATTTTTATTCATAAAAAAAAAAATCACACTAAAATGGACAGTTTCCTTGTTCAGGCAGAAGCTCTGCTACATGGACCAACAACAAAAACTTAACTGATGTTCTGCTATATTACAAGTGATAAACAAAAGAGGCCATATTGATGGCTTTGCTTAACATATCATGTTTATACAGTTTGAACTTTGAGATGTTGGATCATTAACTCAGACAACAGACCAACCAGACCAACATTACAATGCACTGAGCTTGTAAGTGCTGTACAGTGTTGAAGCAAGAAAAGTCCCTCATTTTCTTTTGTCAGGGCTGACGTCTAAGCATAGTACTTTGTGCTGGGGTTTTTTTTTGTTACAATTCCTGGGAATGAGTTCCTGTGGAAGCAGTTTTCTTGGATGTTTTTGTTCTTACAGGCTGAGGTTAGAGGAATGTGGAATACTGATCGGAGGAGTGAGGCAATTCATCATGTTCCTCTCAGCAACCCACAGTATCTGATGTATCTGTATATCTTTTAAAAAGCTGTGCCAGTTATAGTGTGCATGATGGAAATGGCAGCTGGGACTAGAACAGCTTCTCTGAGAAGGAAAATAATATATTTGTTTTGTTTTTTGGGAGTTTGAGAGTTGCTATGTGCAATAATCAGCATTACAGAGCTACAGCTGGACTTTCAATGTCTCTCTCTCTCTCTCTCTCTCTCACACACACACACACACACACACACATATATACATAGAGAGAAAGAAATTTCTGAACATAGGTCCATTTAATATTTAATATAGGTATAGCTCATTTGAACACCTCAATTTCATGTATGTTTGGGCTCAACTGGTGCAAAACTATGTCAGGCGTCTTTGCCTGCATGACAATGACAATACAATGACAAATGACACAAATATTAAGGCTAACTGGGTACATGCTCATTTCCTACACGACTTGGATGACTATGTAAAAATATTATTGCATTTGCTATAAAACAGCCTGCAGTTGTCTGGGTGTAAAAAATAACCCAGGAGAAGCACCTCTTAAAACAATTTATTTTTGAACCAGACCATAGCTGTGACACCTTCGTAGCCTTAGGGTTGAATACATTCAGGCTTATACATTTTAAGGCCTGGAGAAGTAGCCACAATGGCTCACTCATCTCTGGTACTGCTTGGACACTGTTTTGCAAGACAGAAGTTCTGGAATGTGCTGAATATACTGGAAATAAAGCCAAACTAAATCTGTAGGTGGCTTTTGCATTTGTTTCCTCACCGGCATTATCTTTTCATGGTCGTGGTGAGTTGTCTAGTCTATCCTTACATGCACTCGGAGGGCAACTTCTGAGAGCCATAGACACCCTTTTATTGGTTATTTCATATTCCGCCAGAAACTAAACTTCTTCTCAGTACCTGACTGCTTGTGAGATCAGACACAAGAACAGTGCTTTTGTACTCTGAGGCAAGACTGCAAACCACTGACTTACTCTATCTAGCATCTCTGCTGGAAGCTTACTAAACATCAGAGAAGTGGTCAAAGGAAAGCTGTCTTGAATCATAACTGGTTTCATACGAACAAACCAAAGTTGGGATAAATCTACAACTGAAGGCAAAATATAGTGCTGGGTCCTTCTCCAGTGGCCTGCTCTGTTTCTCATCATGAAAAGTATTACAGAGCAATGGATGAGACAGAGACACAGAGCAGGCTGCATGGGGCGATCACTGTGTGGGCTCGCTGTGCTGAGAGTTTGAAGCAGCATGCAGTGAAGGGAGGGGGACAAGCTCAGTTGTTACAGGCCAGCTGAGGCGCGAAAAAGGCAGTGGGCAAAAATAAAATGACAGCCAAAAATTAGTTTGTCTGCTGGCTGAGGATGTTGACTTGCGCTGATGACATCTTGAGGGATTTCCACAAGTTATTTCTAGCAATGATTGTAACAATAACAAGGTTTATTTCTGCTCGTGGGTCGCAGCAACAGGAAGCCACAATAAACCTCTAGCTAGGAAGATATACATGTTCCAGCTTTAAAATCTGCAGAAAAGTGAGAACGCTGGATTTATTTATTTACTACAGTTTACTTTGTACTTTGTGCTGGAGATATTTTATCTACTAATGGCAAGACAATATGAAAACACCCGATTCAATACATGTATTTAAAATGACATTGTGTAATGTTAGGTGATTGGCAGCCACTGTGGCCAATTACAGGATAAAGACACACTGAATTAGCCACCATAAGCTACAGGTCATACTAGACCATGGAAGGCTGCAGCCGCAAAACCCCTGAGAGTATTGACTTTTGAAAGGAAGCATTATATTGATAATGGATTCCACTTTTCCTTTGCAAGAGGAACACTTTCTTCCAAAAGTTACAGAAATGTTGCTTTAACTGCATAGACCAAAGCAGGACTGCCGCATCTGACATATTTCTAAGTATCCTAAGTCAAGATGAAGTTACACTGAAGACTGTTCTGTTGTGGCGGTGTTTCAGGGATAGTCAGTAAGAGGGAAACAGTGAGGCTACTTGTTCATTAAAGAAACAGAACTGAAGCCCTTAAAGTTAGGATCAGAGTGTAACTCCCGCTTGATGTTGATTCAGTCCTTGGTTCCTGCTCTGGCACTTCTAGTCCTTGGAATGCATACGGTGTGCATTACCAAGTGCTCTAAGATATTATTCTTTCTTGTAGTGTGGCTTAACTGCAGTCAGTCTCCCTGTGTGCAGTCACCATGGAAGCAGATGCCCTATATTCCTGAGGGTATCAGCTGACAAGGTCACTGGGCTGATTGATGTTAGCCTCCAGAGTCCTTCTCTGGGTACAGGTTCAACACCAATCTCCATTTCTGAGGTGCTAGAAAGGAGAGCGCCTGTGGGGATGCAAGGCACCACTAACATCCCCCATGGACTTCCTGATCTGTCTTTGCCATAAAGGTGGTTGCACTGTACTGTATCCATTCATTTGTAACTCCAGGGTGTGACATAAATCTGTGCCCCTTCCAACAAACTGGTCCCACAACACAGAACTCTCACAACGTTTAATAAGAGGTATGTTAAAACTGTCCCATCATGTTGGGTGCTTAGCATGTGTACAAGCATGCAGCATTACACCACTGTTGGGCCTGAAACTAGTGCCAGCATGGGAGAAATACCGGTTCATGCTATTTCCCTGCATGTCTGTTCCTCCACCCAAATAAACAGTGGGATTGCCTACATAAATATCAGAGTCTACTGCACTGCATGGTGACGATCATTATGCATTACACTCATATGCAGAAGCCGTACAGAAAATACAGCTCAAAACGCAGTATGAAAGTCTTCACTTGCATTTTAAAAAAGCAATTCTTATATCGCTTCAAATGTTTTTCCTGCCTGAGGACACTCCATCTCAAACCCCATCTGAAGGAGATTTTAATCCAAAACATGAGAGGGAGCTGAGAAATAGATTTTGCAGCTGCCTTCCCATATTAACACCTCAAATATATCTTCACGAACATCCATTCTTATTCCAATTTCTATTTTTACAGGATAAATAAATATACTTTATTTTATTTATATTGATGCAGGATATTGATGTTTTCCACTTCGATCAAGCATAACTACTATGCCCATGTCTATGTAATTAGGGATGTCAAAATTGTTGGGACAGGTGCATCCGTCCTTTAATGTAATAACACAAAGCACCACCACCAGTGTTTTGTTGGTGTATCAAAGCCCATCTTCGCCCATTCTGCAGATCTCATGGCAGGTTTTAGTTTCAAGTGTGAGTGTGCAGCATCCAGATGGTTGGGTTATTCAAGGTCAGGAAAAAGGACAGATAAAATCCATGGGAAAGTATAATTGGAGGCGCACTTCTTTGTCTGTGTAAGAATATGCTTGTCTATTGTTTGATTAAAACCATGGCCTGATGCTTCTCGGCATCAATTAAGAGTTAATGAGATATCATCATGAATTATACAGAGTGAAAAATACTCAATGTTAATTATGAATCTGCATTAATTTTCAAAGAAGCAAAGAAATTATTCTTTTTTTCAAACTCCTTTTAAAATCTCAAATGGTGCAATCTGCGTCCACTCAGTCTTTCCATGATGTGGTGTATTCTCTTTGTGATCCTACGTCAGGTATCTGATACAACTACTTCATCTTAGTTTTAATTACATGTCAATTTAGTCCAGCTACATGATCTAAACCTCAAATGCAGATTCAGGGCAGCGGTGCTAATTGTTTGTGGAAACTCACCGTGAAGGAAATGGATTTCATTGTAAGGACTTTGCAATGAAATGGAGCCAGGACATTTTTCAACATACTGTGTCTTAAATCAATATCTATCAGCAATCTGAAATTAAATCAAGATTGACTCCTGGTTTCATCACCAGGTCTAATGCTTGCTGAATTCCATTTAATTACACCATCCTAAAACAGAGAGGGGAAGATTTATTTGATTTGACTGAAGACTCGCACTGGTCAAATCCAGACAAGATCAGCTCGGGTTCTCCACCAGTAAAAATGAACACCCATTCACACACGGGGAGGTCGTACCTTGAACGATGAGATGCACTTTTGTGGATTTTGGTTTCTTGTTTGTGAGGATTGAGCAGACATAGGGCCCTTCGTCATGGACGTCAACATTTTGGATCTTGATACTGTACTCTGTGACTGCTGTGTTTTCCATCAGGATGACCCGAGGGTCCAGAGACCACTTCTCACTTCCTGCAAATAGAATGGTGGTGCGATTGAGCCATGCCACTCGTGATACTTTGCTGTCCACATTGCATCTAGAAGGTAGAGAGACAGAAAATACAAAAAACACATTAGACATTATGCTGCATTATGCTTTGTTTCTGCTCCATGAAACCTGGGGGTGCCGGCTCATTACAAAGTAAGAAAGTTTTGTGAACTTCTTTCTTTACTTGGAGCAAAAACAACTCTCAGAATTCAGTCCTAGTTTATATTATAGACAACATTGTAACATACCATGATCAGTACACATTATATCATTAAAAAATTGTAATGAGATATGTTTGTCAGTTTAAGGTCAGGTCAAACTAAATTGTCTGGGTGTCAATTTCAGTGTTTATCATCATGAGTTAAAATGACTTGACCAAATGCCCAACAGATCACTGGCTAATGTCATCAAATTATGTTGTTTAAAAAAAGTTAGCCTATTACTATACTTCCCAGCATGCACCTTATTTGGGTTGAGACTCATAATGAAGATAGATATTTATTTGAAACACTCACCCATAGACACATAAATCAAGCCACATGTGTCCCAACAATGATGCTTGACTGAGCATGACTACTATCAGTAAGGCAACAGTTGATTATGAAGTAGATACTGCATCTCATAAAGGATTACACATAGGCGTATTCTTTTTTTCTTTTAAGTTTTCATTTCAACTTTGTTGTTACAATTTTGATTCTTCTGAACATTTTCTTCTTTATAGTGTACATGTACATGCTTAAGAGAAAGACCTCATCACATCAGTTAAGCTGTCTTGAGTAGCAAATACATTCAATGTACAAGCACTACACATAACTTAACATCAGGATGTGACACGCAGCACCAGTAATTCAGCAAACACAGATCATGTGCATGCTGATATTGCCTTCCACCTCCCAAAAAGATCATGAGGCCAACAAACACACAACAAACTCCAAAAAAGAATGTTCTCTCTTTGCACTAACTAACTTTGTTGATCACTCTTTACATACACCTCATACCAACTAAATTATCCACCACTATAATCTCTATAAACATGAATCTGCATAGGATTGCAATATCTGTAGGCAAGATTTGTTTTGCCAGGTGTTCTGGTTTCCCTTAGTTCTACACTTGTAGTCTGAGTAATATTGATCTAGCATGATTGAGTGGGCTTTGGTTGCATGCAGGTATGCAGTTCACCAAAAGAGGTGGAAGGCAATGGCCGAAATACAATTTCAGAACCCACTGGCTGATAACGATTTAGTTTTTATTGGGGGGGGTTGTTGCTGCTTTTTTTATTTATCTGCATTCATATCCAGATATGTGTTTACAGAGATTAGCCATTCTCGCACTCAGATAGTCTTGGCCAGACAAAGATGACCTTATCTGCTGGTTATACCCGAAGCCCCCAAACACTAGCCATTGCTCCCAGAGACTAAATCTTCATCAGACAATGGCCGATAGGTTCCAAGACTGCCAACACTATATTAACAATTTTAGATCAATTTTGTTAAGACATTTGTTAGTGTCGGACCCCAACATTTATGACCCACCAGGAACCAGATGCAAAATATAGGCTAACCAACTATCAGAGCAAAACCTGTGCATGCTCATCTGACACCAGTGACATCACACACATACTGTGCACCTAAATCAGCACATTAAGACTTCTGGTCTGTTTCATACAGCCAGGTTAAAACAACATCACTATTAGCTGTATTAGCCCAAATACAAGTTAAAGTCTTTTCCCGCAGGGAACAACAGAATATAAATGTAACGTAAAACAATGCCAGACTCACCCCAGAATGCATTGGGGTATTTACGGCACTTTAAACCAGCATTTGGCAGAACATTTATTGATAGTATCAGTAAAAGAATGCAAAGCCATTTCAGCTTTGTGTGCCAGTTCTTTTTTTTTTTTTTTTTTATAATTAATGGATGTTATGAATTTGGCATGAGTTTGCACAAACTGTGAAAACAGTCTTTTAAATCCAAAATACCCTCAAGTTTTTATAAGCTCACAGATGTGGGCAGATGAATTCAGTGCAAAAAGCATCAGCGTCTGGCTGATTAGTCTGCAGGTCTCAGCACAAGTTATCACACACAGTCCATATACATATGTAGCACTTCTCACAGCCGGCAGTGTTTGTTAACCCCAGAGTCACACACACTACGTTCACAGCAAATAGAGCAAAACAAGAAATTTCAGGTTCACAGATTAACACGTCCCAACCAAAACGTGTGCAGCCTGTTTGTGGCACTGAATGCAGGGGATATGAAGGTGTGAGGGGAATTTGAAGGAATAAGGCTGTAAATGGAATGAGGTTAAAAACATTCACTATAGGCAACCACAATGGGAAAAAAAGAAAGTTAAAGGGAGCATCTATGTGAAGAGAGGAGTCAGGAGAGAGGAATCAAACAGGAGATGTTATGAATCAGACAATTTCCATGAAGCACATCAGAAAAAGACGTCCATATACATCCATACATACATGTTTAAGGTGTCAGTTGTAGTACGGTAATCACCACATTAAGCTGTCATAATATTAGGAAACCTGTCATGCAGGTGCAATACTATGATGAAATTTAGAATAATCACAATTCATTATTTTGTACTCTGTGTTTTCATTTGTTAAATTGTGCTGGTACAGTAATTTGTCATATAACCTAAAGCAGGACACACTGTGTGACCACAAGAGAAAGGTCTCCATGTTTGCAGAGGCAACACATTTGATTCTTAAAAGCTTGATCCTTCTAGAAACATAAGATTTTGTCTTCGACCCAAACATCGTGGGAGATAGACATGAAAGAGAAGATAATACAAGTCAGAAAATCCAGCAAGACAAGAACAAGTCTTTGAAGCTTCATTATTTGCTGAACACTTTCAAGTGGTACCACTTTGAATAGCTTATAAAAATGTAGGACAAAAGATTTGTTTACAAAAGGAACAGTATGTTTTCTTCATATTTGCCTTTGGAGATGTAAACTCTCCACAGAACAAGGCTCCAAAAGTTAAATGTGAACAGGATTATTTTACAGTATCTGCAAGACTTGGAAGCAAATTAAAAACCTCTGGTCAGATCCCCCAAAAGTAAATTGGCACAAACATGTCTTTTTGAGGAGCCCTAATCATCTTAAAGAAGGAAATGAAACATTAAAGGTCAAAAGGTCAGCGATGGCCATTAAACTGTGACCCTTTTATTGGTGCCTGGAAACGATGCACATTTTACATGGAAGAAATAGAGCCTCTGTAATCTGTGATGCTAATCAGAGCTCAGGCTGTTTACAGTGTGTGGACTCTGTCTCCTTGCTTCTGTTTTACACTTAAAATAAATGTATTTACTTCAGCATGAGTTTGCATTTGCATTTTTTCCCCCTCCTTTCATTTAGACTAATTATATTGACGTATACATGTTTGTCATTAGATGTATACATATAAACTATTTTAAAGTTCACAGTCATAGATTTGGGTGTGGATGTATGTCATGTCATGGTGCTACTGAATTGCCCCTACCAATATTTCAAACGCATGAAACAATCTCGCCATATTACAGTTTTTCTCCGTTGGTTTGGCTCATTTCTTGAAACAGAAATTACATTCTCAAAATAACATGGACAAACCTCCAAACCACTTGGCAATTGTTCACAACATAATTGAAGTTCTCATTCATTTCATCAAATTGCAAATGTCTTGGTACATGTCTCAATGTCTCAGTACATCTTTGCAAATGATTAAGAACAGGTAGCCTACAGTTAGCACAGTTTCTAAGTGAATAGATCTTGTTGATCTAAACTGATTGTTGATTCTCAGTCTAATGGTCGTTCTCTCCAAAACATGTCAGCATCATTTCATTGTATAAGTCATCACATGCACAAGAGTCTGTTCAACTGTCAAAATTTGTCAAGAACATAATACCATGAATAGGGAGGGTGAGGACAGCCACCAGTGAAGAAGTGTTAGTTGTGAAACTCCAGCTGTATTTACAGCCCTGTAGGCTACATATAATGTTCCTTGTTTTTTGTTTCTGTGTTATATTACAGTATATTATGCTGTATACATTTCCTTTTTACTCTGATGTGTGGAAGTTACTTTATGTGTGTGAATAATAATGGCTACACTTTCCTTGGCAGTATGGGTGCAATGTGTGATGTCAAACCTTGGAGGCTACTCTGACCGTAACATCCTATTGTTTTTTTTCAGTTTTATACACAATTGTATTCTGTTAGCTAGACAAAGAGAAACTAGTACAGTAACCATTGTCAATGAAGGACTGGGCTGAGACTGAGAGCTGGACATGAGGGATATTTCAATGGTCGTCTGCCACAGTGACAAAACATCTAAACATTCAGTGCTACACAATGCCAAAGGGACGATGCATTTTGGGGGCACTGACTATTTATATGGGAAAGGAATTTAGTTTTGACACGAGTGAACAGTTTTGGGAGAGATGTGAGCTTTTGCAAGTGAACCATGGTGTTGTGCTGAACTGTAAGACTGTTTTGCCAAATGATCTTAGAGTTTTGAGAATGTAATTTCTGTTTCAAGAAATGAGCCAAACCAATGGAGAAAAACTGTAAAGTATACATAGGATTAACCAACAAAATCTATGCAAAGTTGCAATGTTGTGTGTTTTCTGCAAGAATTGGGCTATTTCAACAAAAAGTGAAAAAACGAGGAAGGGGGGCTCCTAAACTGATGATCTGGCAACCCTCAGACAGAATTATTAATTTCACTCTGCATATCACTAACATCGGCCAATTGGTTTTAACATTTGAGTTTCAGGTGAGAGGTGTGTCAGACAATGTTTTTATTGTATGTGAAAATGAAACCAAAATGTGAATACTAAAAAAACCAAAGAGTCAGCAGAAGCGCGGCTAATGACAGTGACCAACCCATCGACCTGACAGTCTTTGAGGAGTTTCAAGTTGATCACAAGGCAATTCAGTTAGAAGGTCATTTGTTATTTTTAACCAGAATACCCCTCTACAGCAGTACTGGGACTGCGTTGACTGGGTTAAGTTATTACTAAGTAGAAGTGAAAAATACCTGCTCCTTTTATTTCACATTAAAAGGTTTGCACATTGAGACTTTTATTGCGAAGTGAAATGCAGCCACAACACTCTGGTTAGATGAATTGCAGGCAACAGACTCACTCAGTCAGTTTGTGAGAACCAGCACCCCTCCAACATGTTATCAAGGTAAAAACACCTTTTACCATGCAATCTTGTTGATAGTTGGATGCTGTTATCACAAAATCAGATTGTGGTTTCTCATGGTACTGCATGCTGCGACTGTCCCAGTCCTGTTGTTGACCTGTTGACCCACTGAATTTTTCATCTGTCAGTCTTCCACATTAGCTGGCTTGTGTAGGAGATGAGGGTTTTTCATTTCATGCTGTGCCAAAACATGAAAATTCAAAATAGTCAGAGCCACGTTTGTGGTCAAATGTACTACAGTACGTTTTACATTATTTATATGCTAATTGCCACAGCATGTCCAAAGGATTCGTTTTTTGAATAGCATGCGTCATTTAAAAAAAAAGAGTCCTGGTAGCAGCAGCTTTACCAGCACTGACACAGGAACAGATAGAGATACAGACTTTTTGAAAGGTGAGGTTAAAAGGTAGCTTAGATCAGAACAGAGGAGTACATTACTTATGTTTTAAATGTATTTTCTTGTATTTATTTTGAAAATGTATCGTATGCAAATGTTAAATTTGAATATACATATTGTGAATTTCCCCACTGTGGGACGAATAAAGGTTTATCTTATCTTATCTTGTATGGATTGATAAAAATGTCAAATAATTGAAATGAAAAAATGAATCTATTTGATACGAGTCCTGCTTTGAGCAAGAATTCTAAGCAGATATAAACTGAATAACATTTGCAGAATAATCTGCGTGTGTGTGAGAAAGGGTATGCACATGTACGACACAGAAAAAGAGAGAGAGGGTGTGAAGTGTTCACGCCAATGCTGATACTGGCTGTTCAACATGAAATGTCCCTAACAATGTTTAAACCCAACCTAAGCCCCTGCAGGATATTACTATATTGTTTATGTCTATCTCCACTTTGCCTTGAAGAAATATACAGGAACCAATTTTCCAAGGGGGTTATTCATTTTTGAGAGAAATGCTCCAGCAGCAAATCCTGGCAACAAACAGATAAAAATATAAAGTTAATATTAAGGCTAGCACAACATACGTACTTGAAAACGGCTGCACACACTGAAAAAGCTGAAAAAAGCACTCACCTAAGTATTTCCTCAGTATATGAATGAACGAGGTCATAAAATGTAAATATAAAAGGTTATCTCCTTCTCCTGCTATTTCCCTGGCAGGTGCTGTGGTGGCACTGTAGAATTTAGTTGAATGCATGCCAAGTCGCTGCAAAGGAAAAAAGGCTGCAGGTAAAGGTGCAGCAGGAGAAAGTGTTTTCATTCATTTTATTAGTGTCCAAAACCACTTTACACTCTGTAGTTACTCTGTGAACATGGTGAGGAAAAGTTTCGCTAAGAGTCCACCCTGTGTTCAGCATTGTCCTGATTCATATTCATAATTGTGGTAATGTGAGCTGTTCACTTCTGTCCTCCTCTGCTGGCTACCGAGTCACTCCTGTGGAGCTACCAGAGGTTAAGTGCTCAAGGGCACCTTGTCAGTAGCTGCTGTGGAAAGAAGAGCATTAGTAATCCTCTTTTTTTCCTGTGAAAAAAATATAATTCCCTGCTAGTACTGGGATTCAAACCACTGACCTTCCAGCGTGTCTTCAACTTTTAAAGGTGGAATTGATCGACTTACGTAGAGGGATATCTCTTTATTCAGGGAGTGTGATGTGTCCAAATTTCCATCAACCCCGATGACAGATCTCGTTTTTGATGCTCATGAGCAACATAAATGCAAAACATCAATTTAATATTCCCACAGTTTGTAACGTGTGTGTAACTTGCTTTCACAAACTGTTCAGTAAGGTCTGTAGATCACAACCTTGTGAAGACTTGTGAGAAAACACTGCCATGGAAGTTCCATTAAATTGGAGTGACAGCAGACATTTCTATGGCAGGGAGTTCTGGGTGGATTTACTGATTATGTTATGTCCAATACCACCTCACACCCCTGGGTCTATTTAGTTGTTTAAATATGAAACGAGCATAGACAGTGCCACATCCAGATATTTACTGCTCAGCTACAACAGCAGCACTGTTCAACAGGGATTCAGAGAGAAATCAATCATTGAAAAGAAGGACATACCAACTTCTGTCCTGAAGGGAAACTCAGTCAGAATGTCATGCAGACAATGCTCGTATGGAAAATTCTATTCTATTCTGGTTACTAATGATAAATATGAAGCATACAAGAGGGTTCACCAAAATAATCACAAAATGTAGAAAGCCTTCATAATCACAATAATCATAAACTTATCATTTATCTGTTGTTGCAGAGTTGATGGAAAGAAAAAAAAAACACAGAGCGCTGCTCGTAACAAGCACCTTCACGCCAGATATTTAGGTCAGAGTTTTGACAGGGTTCTCCCCAACTAAGACACCTTGCTGACAAAATGGCACATTAGGTCTCAAACCTTAACCATCACACAGCAGACAGCTTTCAAATTGGCTGCGCTTTTGAGATCCAGTTCTTGGAGAGAGGCCAACAATGGGTGGCACTGTTAAAACTGTCCTGCCGTAACACTCAGCTGACAGTTTTCCCAAATGCACTTCATGCCAACACGGTTTGTGCTTGTTGTTGTGTTGACACTCCACCCCATCAGTCTGGCAAGATAAGGTCGAAGCTGATTAAAGGATCATTCCAGTGTATTTCATGGTTGTTGTTTTTTGTTATAAGAAATGCTCTGGAGATGACAATAATAGTCAGTCAGCACAATGGTGCAGCCTGATATCGCAAAACAAACTGAATAGAAGACCATGGAATTTTCTACAGACATTCATGGTCCTCTGATGATGAACCCACCTGACTTAGATGCTCTCTTTGCTTTCCTTCACCACCATGAGTTTGACATTTTTGATTTTTAGTTAAATGTCACCACAACTATTTGAGTTGATATGAAATCTGGTGGCCAGAGGATAAATCATACTGACTGTGGTGATCCTCTGACTTTCCTCTAGCGTCATAATCAGGTCAATATGTGTTTAATAGATTAGTTTATGAAGTAAAAATAAGAAAAAAAATTGTGTTTGTAATTCTTTGTTGGTTTTCATACAGCGTTGCCTTTGGATGAGGTCAATGAGGATTCTTCACACTTTCATTTATTCAGTTCCAAAGAGCAAATCCTCAGACCTTTCCGTCAGTAAAGGTTATTCACTTACAGACTTTTACATGTTTAAAAAAAACATTTCCCAGAAATGTGCAGATCACTAGATGGGTATTTCTGTTTTTTTCATTTTTAGCTTGCAGATGAACGCACTGCTTTAGCATCACTATATGTCATATTCCCTCTGCACAATTATTTCATTATTATACTGTGCAAGGATTTCACAAACTATGGGTAAAACCCTTCTAAATGTAACATTTTGAACAAAGCTTCAACAGCAGCAGCGTGGGCTAAAATATCTATTCCTTAAATAAAGGAATCGGACAGGAGGCTCTATTAATTTACTGACTGTGTTATAGTGAATTCTTATGTACTGCCATTTGTCCAGTGTGTATTCAAGGTCCTCTTCATTCTCATTGCACAACTAAATCTAAACTAATGTATCGCCCGGGGTGCAGTCACGTCCTCTCCTGTTTGCTTCTGTCCACCTAAAAACTTCATTTGTAGCTTAGACATTTACTCAAGTGTGTTTGCACTCCATCAAATACACTTAAGCAGCGTTGGCAGGTGCTTTTTTTATGCTCTCAGTCCTTGTTGTCAGGTTAAAAGTAGCAGAATTAAAATTGATTGCTGGTAAGTAGGACAAAAATGACAAACCATGAAAGGATGCACTCACCTCATGTCATTACGTTTTGGAAACCAGACTTTCTCAGCTAAAACCCAAACTTCACTAGCATGTTCTCCAAAAGTGCACAAGTATCAACTGTGAGCTCTTGATATACGCCAAAATCCCCAGAATTACAATCACATGAAGACGGTCTGCTCACCCACCTAACGGATACTGTTACTATTATTTTCCAAGCCTAGAATCTGTTTTTATATTTGATATGTGGCACACCACTGTTGTATTAATATTTCAGGTGGCAGACACAAAAACGGTAACTAGAAGTGTACCCGAAAAAGCAGCTGCTTTCTCAGCAGCATTCAGTGAAAAAATAAAATAATACATGTTCAGAGTATATGCTCAATGCTTCTGTGAGGATCGTGTGCTAAGGCAGATATTGAAAACAGATACATCTGTGAGTCAGCTCCCTCTTCGTGGGCTTACAGCTATAGTTTAAAACAGACTCTCCGAATAGTAAATGGATAAAAATACGTAATAAGACTGGCCTTTGCAGATCTAAAAAATGGTAACAAGAAAGTGAAATGTATTGTTTTGTCAAGTGCTGCATGTTTGTGAAATATGAGGATTAAATAGAATATTTTACACGGAAGTATTCGAAATGAGGCTTAACAGCAACAGAAGAGCCACTAACTGCCAAACATAAAGTGAAAATACTGTAATGATCATCACGCTACACTGCCCAAAATGTCAACGCCTGTGAAAATTTCCATTTACCATGAATCTCCACCAAGTCCTGCATTAGCATATCTTTAGCATTCTCTGGAAAACAGTTTGGAAAATGTGTCTGAAAAGAGAAGGTTACGACACGGCGAGTTCTCACCCTGCAGAGTCCCCGGGACAGAACAGCTGACAAAGGATTCATATTAAAGACAGATTATTGTTTTCTCACCGCACAATGCCTAGCCTTCAATCCAATGGACCACACTGGATGAATAGCATTACTCATACTGTCATTTCCTACTGCCACTGCAGGGTCAGAGGAGACAGCCGTATGGGAATCCAGTTCTATCACAGCGCTCCATCAAAGTCGAGACGTGAATCAGAAATAGTGGAGAAATACTCCCCACAGGACCAGTGTGACAGACATTTTAAGCGTAGAATATGTTACTCACTGCTGAGCCACTGTTGACCTTGTAGCTTTATTCAAAGCTAATTATTTTTTTAGCGATTGCACAAAAATTGGCTTTGACAGCTGAACACATTTTGTAAAAAATTATATTTTGAAACGGTACTTGGTTCACATGTAAATTGGCAGCAAGAGTTCAACTTTTAGATATCACAATATATTTTGAGTTACACCACAGTGGAAAACAGAATAAGAGAAAATAAAATTGTTAATATGGTAGACTACTGGGCAACAATCAGGTGTATTTTTCTCTAAGTAAGTCTAAGTATTTTTCATTTCTAGGTATCCAATCTAATATGAGCATGGCCATCCTTGAGACACAGGTCACAAGAGTGTGAAGGCTGAGCTCTTCTATGGAGCTGTAGTTAAAGCCAGAACGAGTAGGATTTGTTGGTTGTAGTTTGTGAACACAACATTCAAAGTTGGCCTCTCCTCCCGGGCTCGACACCAGATGATGGGTCACAAATGATGATTGAGAGGGATTATTTTTATATGAGTCTATGCATTTTCATTTGAAATATCCTATTCATTATGCCTTTCAGGGACACTATGGATGCTTTGTATGTTGTGTACATTTTTTACCATTACAAGTGATGTGCTGAGTTTGAAAGTTATGGCATGACCCATAGCTCTTTATATCATATTTTAATTCTGATATTTTGCAGTAAACCACAATTAAGTTTTTCAGTGACTGTAGTGTCCATTACTGTTAATGGAGGATCAGGCTCCTGAGTTCCCTGTAAATACAATAATGTACCCAATACTGTAAGGAGGCCTACTTTACACCATGTACAATAACACATAGACTGTCAGCCTACAACATGTTCCTGACAAATCTCGTTTCCCTAATTTGTTCCAAGGTAGAAACAAATAGTCTGTAGTTATTGAGGAACGTAGCCTATCCTCATTTCGTTATCACTTGCACCCTTTAGTGTAAGTAAGTAATACATGATCATTTTGAAATAAATGACAGCAGATTTCAAAAATGCCACAGAACTCATTACCCCATCTTCCCCCAAACTCCAGCTTTGTCACTCAGAAATGGTCATACTGTACCACATAATATTAGAATAGGTACCTATTATTTTAAAAAATACCTGAAAGTCCCCAGATTGCTCCCCCCTTCTTTCCCAACTTCACATCTTGTTCTCTTGTACCTACATGTACTATATGTATTGGTGCATACTGTACTACTACTACTACTGTCAGTACAAAAACAATTACACTGTAAACTGAGAACTAAGAAGTATGCTCTACAATGTGCACTGTAATCTAATCTGCAATCTAGTATCAAGGCCACAGAAAATGCAAGCAGTGTCTGTTAAAATTGTTTTATGTGAAATTTTTAATATCATTTATAATTATGCTTAGTATTATATGTCAATCATGATTCAGATGCTGCGAGCAGAAACTGAATATTTTAATTGAGAGAATAAAAGGAAAATGTTGACAGTGAACTTGAACTTGAACTTGCAGATAAATCCAATGTGAGCATTCTGCAGGTTTAAAGGTTAGTAAGGTAACTAAAGGTATCAAAATGTTAAGCTTTCTGTCGCAGTATGTACAATCATGTCAACTCATCACACTGACAGAACTGTGTTTTACAAAAGTTATTGGTGAAAAGCTTAAATGAGCCCAACCAACATAACTGCTCGTTCATTGCTTTGAAGCTCATATCAAGCACAGGTAACATACATTTACAGTCAAGTAATCAGACGTGTGACATTTGAGACCACAGACCAGCACATATTTAAATATTATATATAGATAAGATAAGATAAACCTTTATTCGTCCCACAATGGGGAAATTCACAAAAATTTCACAAAAATAGAATTTGAATAATAGAATAATAAAACCAAAATGAACAACACTGCTCTCACTGATGATCACCATTGTAACCCTGTAGCAAGCTCTGACTCTGACAGCAGAAACAGATTCAGCCCCACTGATCTTCACTCTTAGCTCAGATTGCCACCACTCTGATTCTAATCATGAAATCCTGAGTTCAACCTCACTCTGTGGAACATTCATTTTCGTGTACCATAAATGCTTAGAATCAAGGTAAAACATGTACAAGACATGACATGACATGAAACAACTTTAAGGAATCAAGTCTGGGCCAATAATTTATTTCATAGAAAGAAATAAGATAAAATGACATTAAAGGTATTTAAAGAAAGTAGTACTGCTTTATTAAATCACAAACCAAACAGTTTGAACAAATATCCACGTGTGTGATGCCTGCTATCTAAACGTAATAACCACCTCCTACTTTTTTCTTTTTTTTCAGTATTAGTTGCAAATTTCCCCACTGAGGGACAAATAAAGGTTTATCCTATCTTTATCTTATCTTAGTTGCATCACATGTAACTAATACTAAACTACTTCCATCAGAGTCTTTGCATCCAGTGGGCTGCACTCTCTGCAACAGCACGCTGTGTGACCAAATGTTTAAAATGATTTGAAACTGAACCGCTACACTGCTGTCGTGTCACGCATAATTACATAGATCCCAGCTGACCTTATTAATCTTCCTTCCCCTTCCTGGAAAACTTTGTTTGATTAAACTATTGACCAGAACCACCAGGACAGCTACATACATATGGTGGAAACACTTAAAGTGCTAATGTTCTGCGAACACAAGGCATTCAATAATACAACAAATTATTACCATAAATTATTCATAATTATTCACTCGGTATTCATCTATTCAAGGTCATGGGTACTGGCTGGTCTATACGCCAAATGGATGCTACTGCCTTGTCACAATTAATCATAAGAAACAGATAACTGGTGGGCAGCCTCGAAGCTCATGTCAAGGATTCTTCATCATTACAATGGTGGGTGTAAGCAGAGACAGCTTTAAGTGCGCAGTGGCAGTTTGATAATGGCCAGCACATGCAATCATTACACCATTAGTGTTGTTTCTTCTGAAAAACAGCTTGAAGTAACAAAGAAAACTAATCTAGTTTATAAGTGATGTCAGTTCAAAACAAGCACATTTAACACATACTGAAAGTAGGCAAATGGCACAGACGCTCAGGGTCTTACACTAACGAGGACTTTCTATCACTGTGCCCCCCAGCCTCAATATAAGCCAATTTGTGAGCGAGCAACTCAGAACGAGCAATAGTGTTCGTTTAAGTGGGAGTGAATGGCTGTTTCATAATCCATCTGTAAAATCAGCTGATGCAGAACAGCCGTAAATGAACAGGAACAGGAAAAGTCAGAATGATAATAACACCTGAAACCCAGGCATGGGATCTGAACAATAGACGCTTAGCAGCATTTACACACATTCATAAAACCATGAAACCCTTTTATTGCGATATTTAGTGCTAATACCATGTTAGCACCGAGACAACAGACGACAACGAACAGAACATCACTGCACCGGTGGGAAAAATGCCTAAATCTGAAGCTCATCTGAGTGCCAAAATTAATCAAATATGCAACATGAATGTGGACAAAACAAATCAACCAGATGTCACATGCAGCTAGATGGACTGTTCATACATTTTTTCTGTTGAAATTTCTTTCTAATATCTATTTTTTTTGCGTGTATGTTGTAAAACTGGAGTGATGGCTGGATTTCAACGATATTTTTCTTTAGAAAGAATGAAGAACAAACCAATTACACTTTTGTTATTAATGCTGTAAGACTGTTCTTTTCTGCACCTACACAAAATGGCAGCTACTGAATGGAAGGTATGGATAATATAAAATGGCATAAATGAGAAGTGTTTGTGTCCTAAATGGCACATGATGGGCTCACTCTGCAACTCAGTCTGCTCTCCTTGTCATCTGACATACTGTAAGGACGCCTTCAAGGACAGAGTCCATTTCAAAGGAGCATTGTCAGTGACCTAAAGAGGATAACTGACAACTATATCGGAAGTTTTTCTCTTATTTCTTTATTTTCCATATGATGTCATGTTGATGTTTTTACATTGCATCAATAAAGGAGATTCTGAAGAATAACATACAAAACAGTATATGAAGATGTTGAATGTAGCCATCGGTGTGGGAATCTTTACAGTGGCTGTTGACGAAGGTCTATTAAAGAGCCAGAAAGATGAAAACAGTACAACATCTCTCAGATATGTGCACAGGCTTCCACTGAGTTGTGAGATTGAAGTTGAACAACCGCTGCTTCTTGTCTATAAATTACTATATGGTTTGGGGCCAAAATACATCTCTGACTTGTTCTCACAATAAAAACCCTCTAGACCTCTCAGATCAGCTGGGAGAAGTCTGTTAACTGCTCCAGACTTAAAACCAACCAGGGCAAAGCAGGGTTTCGTTATATGCTGCATGTGTATTAAGAACAACCTTGCAGAGGATCGGAGACTTGCCCTAACTCTGACTCCTCTCTGAAAGTGGCTATATGTTCTTTTACTATGTGTTATTAAAATTTCAGGCTACTTGAAATTGCACTTTGCCCTTTTCTTCATTTTTTAATTTTCATTTCTTTGTCTTTCACCTTGTTTTCTTTATTTCTTTTTGAATGCTTTAAAGCACTTTGAATCGAATGGAATGTGTGAATGCTTTGTGTCCAGTCATCTCCACTGAAGAGGTGTCCTTAACTTTGTTTAACTGGATTTACAGTCCATGCTACAAATGCTATTCCCTACATGTTATGTCATGACTGTTTTTGTGGGGGTTTTTTATATTTGACTAAATAAAATGTAGTGAAATGCAGCTGATCCTGATGACTTCCTGAGAGCTGCTTGCATATATATTACACAGTCCTAGCCATCAGCCATCAGTCCATCATGCCAGAAAGGTCAAAAGACCACAACATTAAACAAGTTTTTTATTCTCGTTAAGTAGTTCCCAGTGGTTAGATTAGATTAGATGAAAGTTTAATGATCTCATGAGGAAAAGTGATGGGATGTCACTCTACAGCTTTAAAGAAAGTGGAATGGTTTCATACCTCAGGGCACTTTATAAGAACCATCTGAGAACAGCAGGTCAGCAATTGCCATGCATTTGCAGATTTCCATAATTAACAATCATTATAGGTTCCTTAAACTCTGATGCTGGTGAGAGTAACTGGTTGAGGAGAGAAAGAATGTGGCTTTAAATGGTTGGATTCTGGATTAGGTCACTTTGGGTTTCAGTATGAACTGAATGGAACCAGGTGTCAGCCAAGGGCTGAAGATGTTGCAGCACCTCCACTTCCTGCATCAATCAGGGATTATGAAAAAATAATAATTAGTGGTTCATAAAAACATTTGAAAATAGAATAGACAGTATATGTTTTTCATCCATAGTTTCAAAATGTGTATTAGTGTATTTTCTTTTAGTGAAATGAGGCACAAATGCAACAGTCAGATTTTTAGAGGAGGTTCCTGAAACTAGGGGTTGCTCTAAAATTCGGAGAGTTGTTAGATTATAAATTTTAATTTAACTGATAGAGAATAAGTAGTCTTACTTATTCTCTATCAGTTAAATTAGAGAGAGAGAGTGAGAGAGCACCTGTGGGCCAGAGAGAGTAAGGGGAGGAGAAGTGAAAGAAAAACACGATTTGATCATATCGTGTTAGTCAGCGTAATTCTCCAGTAGTGAAGTGTATGGAACCACACAGCAGACCACACTTCATGCTAATGACAACAACCAGACTGGAGGTCTTTACAGCTCCACTTGGTTCTGAGGAGGAGAGACACGACCCGGGACCAGAGTCGGACCAGTTCCAAATTATGCTGATTATAGTCCAATCAGGTCAGGTAGAGTCTCTGTGAGCACCTGGTCATGGATCACATCACTCTCTCATACGCTCTGACTGTCTCACTCCCTGGTTCTCTCCTTACAGTTGTCCTGCTTAAGTTCAGCATTCCTGAACTGTTTCTGCTCCTTTTGAGGAATGTTGGATGTTTAAAGTGTTCTAAAAAGGATGTGGAATATTATTAATAACTGTTCGATACTAATTAACCTGGTCTTTCAAGTTCTTGTAAAAAGCATGGATGTGCAGCATTGGGTGATTTCATTATGTAAAGTCAGTTTCTCTCAGCACCCGAATGCTGATTCTCAAGAAGTAATGCCTGCACGCTCACACAATCCATGGACCTATTTAAGAACCATGTCTATGTTGTATAATTATAATGTGTTTCATGTGTCTCATTTTTCCTGTGCGTTCCTGCTTGCTACTTAAAAAACCCTGCATTCAGAGCATTCTCTTGCTGTAATCATTGCTGTTAGTAGTTATGCTCTTAGTCGAGCTGCTTGAGTGTGTCATGATTGTGAACAAGACTGTATGAGTATATGCATTTCTGTAGTGTTAAATAAACAACAAAGCACTGATGCAGCTCATGATAGGCAGTTGGCATGTAAACAGTTCCATTTCAAGAGACATGCATTTACACCATAGAAGGCTGATTCGGTCTGTAATTGTCAGTGTCCGATGTTGCAGCGCGCCTCCATCTCGAATGTGAACTGGGCTGTGTCAGCATGATTGACTACTTTTTAGGTGAGCTTGTTTTCTGTACCAATTTGACTTTATAAAAAATTTTACAGTAAGATTGATTTCAAAGTGCTGCTGCATTTGCTGCTTACGACATTTGGGGCACGTTTCATTTTTGGCCAAACCCCAAGGAGGAATGTGACAGCAGGTATTTGGCTTTTCTTATGTTATCTAAACTAAGACCTTTTAGATGATCAGTGATCTCATTTTTACTTTGCCCTATTTCCAAACAATGAATATATTTTTACTTTATATTTACAATGAATATATTATTTCTTGCACAACCTATATTTAAATATTTTTTAGATTTTCTAACACATCTATAACACATCATCTCAAATATGACATACATAAAGGGTTAATAAAATTGTAATGGTAAATAAAATTTACCTCCACAAAATCCCTACAGTAGATGCAGAGAACATCAAATTTAACAGCAATTGCTGCTGTCCTTCTACCATGTGTCCCTAACGTGACACTCTACGCAAACACAGATTCTGAAATTAATTTATTTCACGACTGACATCTCAGGCTGTCCCCAACACCATTAGATTGAAAATAAGAGATCCTAAAACCAGTTGCTTTCCCATTCCAACATCATTATTCTATCTGTGTTAAAATGCTAAGCAGGACTGACAGAGGCATCCATTTGTGTTCATTTGAATCATCATAGTCACTAGAAACTCATTTTAAACTGATTTGGTCATCTGTAAATTGATTACACCATGCCAGTTTTAGACATGTTCCCAGAGCCACGGTAACCTTTACAAATGTTGTGTGCTAGCAGTGGTTGATTACTCTGGTGGGAAAAATAAAATGATACTGATGGGAACAAAATGAGCAAATAGAATGGTAATTTGTTCTGCATCAATTTTGTGATATCAGATTATAAATTAAATAAGGGCACACTAAAGCAGCACTGCTCCCTTTTATTAAAGGTAGATATGCAATCAGCGTCATTTAAGCTCAAATTCACATTACTCAAAGAAAAACAGCCAACTACTTATTTAAGTGCAGCCGGCTATTATTATATTATTTATTGATTCTAATAAAATAGCTCTGATTGACAAGTTGTGCTATGCATGTTCATTTTACGACCACAAGTCTCTGCTTCAAAACAATGTGTGCATGATGAAAGAGAGCCTTTCTGTCTGTGTCAGTCCCACCCCCACATGCTCTATTTAAATGTGTGTGCTGCCAAGTAGGCAGCGCAGAGTCGTCTCCAGTGTTGGACAAATATTAGCAAAATAATGGATGACAAACACATTAACAATTGCACTGATTGCACAGACACCCTCATTAGACGGGCTGCTTCATGAAACACCGGTGGCAGCAACTTCTCGATTGCTCAGTAAGCATGTAAACGTCCACTCATAGTGCTGCATTTTATGCACCACACAGATGTGTACTGGCTAATGAATGAATGAATGAATGAATGATCTTTATTTACTTTGTGCTTTTTTACAACAGAGCCTCTAAGACACATTGCAAACACACTGAAACCAGCAATGTTGTCGAAGTAACAGGCCTATGAGGAAAATGCAGACTATGCCTCAGCTTCACACCGTAATTTTACAGTTTAAAATGTCCAATCCTATCCTGGCATTGAGTCATTTTATCTTGCTTATAAGCCTAATTCTTCTTTACAATGATTAGCTACATGTTTACAATTGGCTGGGCAAACTTAAATTTAAATAATAGAGTACTGGAATAGGGATTTGCCAGAGGCCACCAAATTTGTTTTTTTTTTCAGGAAGGGCTTGTGTCCAAACCCCCCTATCTGGCTACTTATTCCCCCTGGCTGGCGACTCCATATCCTTATGGAAAGCCCTGGTTGCTAAAACAGGGAACAAAGAGAGTTGCTCACAAACAGTCTTCATGATCTACATTTGTTTGTTGTTATTTGTAATAAGTGAAGTCAGCACTATTTACTACTACTATTTCATGATAGTTTCTTATTTGGGATACAGGAGCACAGATATGTTCATCAAATTTAAAATCAGTTCATTATGGCAGCACATGGTTATCACCATGACAGAAAAGAATCTGTCCGGTTCTCTCGCCTCTTGATTTTACATGATTATTTTCATGTTAGATGAAATTTTTTGTTATGTTGTTATAACAAGAAACTTTGTAGCCCAGAGCCCAGACACTAACCCAGAGCAATCATACAGCATGACTGATAACCACCATGATGATCTAGACATGTGGCAATGTGTTTTTATGCAATATGGCTGTAGGTTTCTTTCATTTTGTCTGTGCAACAAATCACATTATGTATGTGTGATATCAGGGATTGTCAATGACTGACAAATACTCCTCACCTGTCAGCACTATGATTTTTTTTTTTTGTCATGTGGCAGCAATGCACTGCTGTAATTCCTACATATCAAACAATAGTAAACAACAAACAACCATTGCTATGTCAAACAAACAAACAAACAAGTGTTATATATAATACCAAAGACAACGACACTACACAACAAGCCGCATTATCCAACTGACCTCTTTTCAGAGCTGAGCACAGGCCAGGAGGCAAGCATGGGGCAGACAGTCACAACCCTGCTGCCAAAACTGAAGTGCAGCCAGCGAGGAAGGAACCAGGGCGACCAACATGCCAAGGTGACCGGGGTCACTGCTAGTTTAAGACACACTTCTACACCTGACCCAATATTCCTGCTATGCAGACGGGAAGTGCAAACTGCATCCACCACATGTCATTCACCTTCCTGGTAGAGAGCCAGACACAAAGAGCAGATGGGCCACAGTGGTAAATATTTTGCACAGAACTCTCCTGAATATACGGTATATCAGTGGAACAAGCTGTTCCTGGCTGGTGAAACATCACACCAACAATGGGATGAAGTGACATGAAATTTGGTTCAGACAGCCTCTCAGGATAAATTGTAATAACTTGATGTTGATCCTTTAAACTTTAATTTAGCACCACCATCAGGTCAAAACTTAAATGTGTTCAATTAACCAAATACCCACCCAGCTAATTAGCAAATGTTAGCATGCTACAGTAAAGCAGTGAAAATGCTTACATTCAAATTTTCTACAGGTTAAAAAATTACTTTGTCATGACCATATGGCTCATTACACTCTCAAACAGTACAATATTGGGTAACGTGTCTGATGAGACCATGATGCATTCCTCATGTGTTTATAATGCAATGCCTCATAAGGCATACAGGTTAAACTTCCCCCAAACCTGCCTACAAGCTGATACACTTAGATGATATAATGGCATGTTTGAGCACTGATAGCATAGCCGAGGCAGAGCGACAATATCCTTTTAAAATCACTTCATTGAATACATTTTCTCCTTGGAACATTGAATATTGGAAAACACTGTAATGCCTTACATCACGACCCAGAGCAACAAAATCAAAGTGAGGCTTTGCTTTCCATTACCGGCCATCCCCTGAACATAAAACAATAGTGCACCGTTGCAATATTAAACAGCCACTTCTCTTTAAGTGTGCTCAAGTCATACTGTGCAGGGCAGCTGGCCTGTCAAGGTGAGAGTGAACTGGTGTGTTGCTTCTTGGAAAACACACACACTTTCCAAACACAAGCGCAAATTATGGTGTTCATGTTTGACTGGGGTATAATATCCTGCCGTGAGAGATGATATTATTGCTGTTTTCAACATCTCGATTGTTAAAAAAAAAATAAAAAATACATAGATAAAACTGGTATCAGCTGTGTAAAATGCAATAGTAGGTCAGACATACAATATTGAGAATGTATTTGATGTACGAATAATATAATAATAATATTGTTGGAAAAAAAGAGGAAAGCAATAAAGATAACATCTAAGGACTTGCAGGAATAGGCATAGAGACAAGTGGCAGTTTTAATGTGTAGTGCTGTTCAGTATTTTTTGCCTTAGTCACATTACAGGGTGTTTGAATCCTCATTTTGCAGGCAGTTACCATGTTCAGCGTGCACCTACTCCCTTGGTGGATATGAGCCACTCACACAGAAAGTAATATGTGTCTCAGAACCAATATTGTGTATTACTTTGAGGTTCACAGTCAGTGTGATGATTCAAAGGGCAATTAAATCAGCTGTGGCAAACAAATCCTTATTAAAATGATAGATGATTCACTTCTGCTTTCAGTTCAGTTTACAGCTTTTGAATATTCATCTAAATCATCACGACTGTTTTGTGGTGGAACAAGGCAATGCTTTAAAAAGATTTTTTGTTTCTCTAAGTAGTATATAAAAGCAATTTTGGATTATGAACATAATCAATAAGATTCAAAAGGTGAATAAAGCCATACAGTTATATTTCATTTTGCTCTTCTTTGCTTGCTTTCAAATACTGCTCTCTGAAAGAAATTCTAATATTCAGATGTTCTGTTGTGGTTCACAGGAGCTCAACTTCACTTCATCATAATGTACACCACATTAAAACTGTTTTCATGTGAACTTCAATGACATTTTTTTTTCTTCCCTATACTTATTGTGTAATATTTCCAATATACTGCAGGACAGGATTTACTTCAAATTTTAATCACATAAACTGAATTCATTTGAAGACTTTGTTTTTTTAATAATAATACACAACTTCAGGAAAAGTGTTCCAGTCAGGAGGTCAAGCAATTTTTCTAAAAACCTCAAACTATTACACTGCATCATATTAACATTCATTCAACAGTCCTTGGTGAATAAATATTACTGCTACAAGATTTTCCATTTGCCCTTTCTGCTGCAGTGATGCTTTTCCACCTTGAATTCACAGAGGTGAGTAATGATGCATTCCCACTTTAAATGTCTCATGTCCAGCTATGAACACATGTAGCATGTATGTTCAAATACAAGAACATTGAGCCCTGATTGGACAGTAATCAGTCCTGTAAAACACCAGATCAAACTCCTCTGTTTGACCTGGAACTTTCCAGACCCTGCCACCTCTCACCTCTCCACTGAAGTACAGTGCCCCTTATATGGTGAGGAGGAAGTTAAGGGTGAGTTAGTCAGAAGACCTAATAGTCATTTCAAGTGCTCCAAAACACTTTCAAATGACATGATGACGTGATGTTGTCATAGAGTGACATAGTCAGCGTAGGGAGGAGCTCGTGTGGTGGGTGGCTAGGTCAACAAAACATCAGACTGTGACAGTGGAGACGCTGCTCCTCATATGCAATTAGTCTCAGTATAAAGGACAGCATTCAGCTATTCTCTGCCGGTTATGTTTTATTGTATTGTACTGCATTGTACTGATATATTGTACTGCTTTCTGTGGCAATCCATGGGGTTTGTATTGAGCGCTGACTGTATAATACACAATGGCGGAGCCTTTGTAGGGTTGACTGGAACATAACTATTTATATTAACAATTATAAGGGGATCCATACTGAATTTGGCCTCAATCGGTTTTCCAGAGTTGTAATGATGTATGGTAGAACATATTTTTACTGAGGTGCCAATGGACTTGGGACAATCACATAATAAAATAACACCTGAAGACATAAAATGCTTCACAATAATCCTCAACATTGCCTGAAACATATTATCAGAAAAACAAAGTTCACATGATCAGTTTTCATGAGTCACTTCTCTCAGATACAGGTTGTCTCAGGGCTAGAAAGTGTCACTTGATATGTTGCAAATGAATGTTTATGAGATTTCTAACAAAAACCTTCACAGACATATCAGATAGTTACAGCTCCTCTGAGGGTGAAAACAGTTTATGTACAGTTGTTTTGTATTAGCAGGATGGCGTTCATGAAGGTACCAAGAAATTGTGCATTCACAAAGTGAAGCAGCTTCACTCTCATGTGTTCATGACAATCTGCCTTCCCTGCCCTGTCTGTTGCTCTCAGCTCCAAAATCAATGTTCCTACTGACGGTATAAATCTTTTAAACTCCTTTTAAACTCTTTTGTTTTTTTAAATGACTTTCCTAAAATTGCTGGATGCTGCAGCCTTTAGCAAACTCAAACAGGAGGAAATAGTCACCTTTGCTGAGGACTGTTTTCAGCAACAGCATATGTGGGATTGAGTCAAATATAAACTATGGTGTGTGTGTTCATGGTAATGAAGGAACATGTTACCCAGTGCAACAGTGTGGCAGACTAATGTATTTTTACTTTGAACAACAATGGAGCTGGCACAGAGGAACAAGATATATCAAGCCTTGATACACACACAATACTTGTTGGTTAAAAATGGACAAAAAATCAATCTGCAACTCATCTGATTATTCTTTCAAAACATTTTATGAGCAAGGTGAGAATTTGAACCTTTCTGTGTCTTAAACTTATAATAAACAAAATAACTTTGTCTCTATTTCTAGACTATGAAAAACTGCAATGGTCATTTTTCATTGTTTTCTGATGTTTTGTCAATCTATTCTCTAGTCAAGGAATAATAATCATATTAATTGATCAGTAATCATTAGTTGCAGGCCTACTTGTTAGAATGGGATCAATTCATGGTGGTTTTGGTCTTCTCATGAGATTTGTGGACAATAAGACATGGTCAATGTATTTTATATGCCAGAACTCCGTTTGCCCTTTGGAAACACCTTTTGATCGTAATTGTTTGATGATGGAAGCATGTTTGTCTCTGCCATTATATCACGTCTACAGGGCAAAGGTTGTCCATTTTAGCCTTAGCGTAACATTATGTAATTCATACATGTTTAAGAATCTATATGTAAGGTATCATGCATATACACGATTGTATTGTTGAGTGATATGTCATGCTTGGCCTATGGTCTTTACCCCTTAAACGTGTGTCTGTGTTTTCACTGTGCTGCCTTCTTTACTGCAACAAGTTGGAGTTGCTGATACATTTTATTGCAAATGAGGGACATGCTGAATGTCCTGGATGTGGGGACAGCATCGATGTTGATTTGGTCGACTCATAAATCAGAAAACCGATCTGTCGGAAATAGCCTTTGTGCTAGGAAGCAATGGCTGCAGCATATGCTTTAAAAGTAGGTGGAGCCAAATCATTATCTACCAACATCCAGCGGAAGATTAACACAAGAAGCAGAGCACTCTCCACACGCAGGTGCTGAAAACTGGACCATTTACCATCGTGACATGCTATAGTAAAAGGGGCGCTCATGCCCTGGATAGTGTGCACCACCATGGTGGGCAATCCTGACCTTTGCAAGTGCTTCTGTTTAGCTGTAAGATCCACAGCCGTTGGCCTATGGGAGCTACCGTGGCTTCCCCACCAGCAGCTGCACCATGGTTGGGAATGAAGGAATATGATGCGTGCTAAGAAGTGTGGAATTGGGGGAACTGGGGGAAATACATAAAAGACAACTCTGGGCCATGACCGGTGAGAGGAGGCCTCCACTGGGGCAGAGTCGTCTTTTGTGTTTTTTTGGAGAACCACAGTGCGCATTCTCTTGTGAGATGAACATATCCAACTCCGCCTTCCCGAACCTGTCCCACAACATCTAAACGAGTGTGTGACTCAGTTTCCACTTATTGTGGGTAGGAGAGCTGCAAGACATCAAGTCTGCAGCACGGTTCTGTATACCTGGGATGTACACCGCTCTGACAGAGAGCAGGCAACTAATAATACCAACCAAAAATACTATAAATCAATTTACAGTAATAATACTGTAAAAAAAATACTGCAAAATTTACAGTATCCTTTTTACAGTGTGTCATTCTGAGAGTTAACATACTTTCATGCAGTCTAAGGTTTAATCAGCACCATGAGTGGATCCACCTGCATCCTCTCTCTTCATACATACAGTAGTAAACACAGATGCTCCAGTCACAAATTTTAAGTGTTAATCAGCTCAAGACTGGGTCTACAATTAAACCCACTGTCGGATAAACACTTCCTTCTCCAGTCGTCCATGAGAATATTTGATTATACATCTCCATCTACAAATATGGTACCTGCGAGTGAGAGTTACTGCTGTGTGTACTTGTTCACTGATGTACAGCCACACTGCAGTGAGGGGGAAGCGTGTTTAATTTGTGAGGTGGGACAGATAAGTTCTGGAGAAGCGGCGGATCAAAAGGAATTGACAACTCATGAAACTCATCTGTGAGTTAGCTGAAAGTTTACAGGTGCCAGATCTGGCCTTGGAACCTCATGTCCGTCATGAGGCATTAACCAAAAGCCCCACCAGATCAAGAGTTCAATTTAGCAGGACATCATTTCGAAAAATTTGTCATCTCCCACGCTTCCATCACTGCAGTCTGTTGTTAGTCCTGCCAGCAATCATATCCAGCCTCCCCGGAGAAGTGCAGAGTTCCTGGCAAGTTTCATAAAAATAGTCTGGGACCGTTCTGTTATCTCTTGGATTTCTGCTGATTTAAGCTGTTCTGCACCCACTTCACCACATATACCAGAGGAGATTATATCTTGTACAAAGTCATCTACCTTTCCCCTGGATGTTACGCCACACAAATCACTCAAAAAGGTCACTGATACACACTTCAGCTGTCATCAGCACACTGGCCACTTGGGTTTTACCAATTATGAATGTGACTGAAATTTCTTTGAAGACTGAATGACTGATGTGCAAAAGTCTAGTTTAGTGACATTTCTCAAAGGACAATCTCTTTTATTGCACTAAAGAGAAATAGTTCACCAACTTGTTTCAGTCCCATTAACCTCACCAGTAACTATTCTCACAGACACAGCTTTTACAGCACGTGACAACACAAAAGCTGTCCTTTTCCATGTTCATAAAATAACATGCTCTTTATTAAAGATCAAGATCATTAGGACCATTACTGCTTCCAGTTTTATAGCAACGTTGCCACCAACAACAATTCAAATCTCTGAATATGGCAGTGTATTGTAGGCGTTATGCTCCAGCCACCGAGCCATACAGGAGCACAAAGACGAAATTCTCAATGAAGCGATCAGTGACTTTTCAAGCCTTCTATTTTAAGCATTGTAGCCCCTAAGCTGCAGCACCAAAGAGCACTATTTCCATGCCAGTTTCGAATTTAACTATAATATAGACAATGTGAGACTACAGTTTGCTTATTTTAAACATTAATAATAATTAATACTCTGCCCATTATTTTCTTTCATTGTAGCATTAACATGTCCGGCCTGTGTGTCGAGAAGGGATGGTTTACAGACTTTTATTTTTCATTTCTTTTGTCCCTTGTAAAGTGCAATTACTCCTCACAGTCTGTGTCAAGAAGGTCAACACCTGCTCAGTTGTACCTGGAAATCAGCTTTTATATAATAATAATGTGTGTGTGTGTGTGTGTGTGTGTGTGTGTGTGTATCCTCCACCAAGGCCAATAGTCCACTTTTCCATGACATGCAAATCTACAAGCACAACCGCTATATATGACTTATATGTCTTATTAAATTAATAGAATAATTAAAACACAGTTGTGTCCAGCTGAAGCATCATTATCTCTGCAGTTAATCTGCATTTATCATGTACGTCTAAATTATTGCTTCTCAGCATAGTTCAAAACAAGTTCAAACATTTTTCTTTAATATCTCTGATGTGGTTTATTGCAGCTGTTTTTCCATAATCCTGCTGTCAAACAGACAAACACCAACAAACCAATAATATAATAATGAAGAAAATAGTTTCAAGAAGGTGCAGCACAAAAGAAACCAGAGTAACAAGATTGTTTTCCCCAGTGTGTCTGCGGAATCATATGTCTTCATGCCTCTTTTTATGAAATGTTTCTATTTTACTTTTGCACTTTAAAGCATATTGCATATTTGCTTCTGATGAATGTCATGCTTGTAATGTGTTTTGTCTGTGCTTTGCCTTGTTTGTTTGCAGCCAGCAATTCAGAAAAGGTGTGAGTGCTGTATTAAGAACACACTAGTTTTTAACATACTTTGCCACAGAAGATTGTGCTGAACCTTGCAGCCCACTATGACAGCACACAAGTGCATGATTGACTCGTGGGTTGGGTGTAGGATGGAGATAAACTACCACATCTTCCTTTCACTCATTCTGTCAATGATGAGAACAAGAAAGAGCCTTTCACTGAGAACGTGCATGTGTCGACAAATGATTATAATGCTTCCTTTGTGAAATGGGATGATTTGCCACATCATAGAACATCTAGCATTTTGATAGAGACCTCCGCAAGATATTTGATTTGTCTGTACAGCTCACAAATACCTGCCAGTCAAAACAACTCAGAGGGAAATCGCAGGTGGGTAGGAATGTGAAACAGCTGGTCCCTTATTCTACAGCGCAGGGAAGTGTGTGCACTATGTCGGTTTGTGGATGATGATGTGTTCTGAAGGAAAAGAAAACTGTGTCCCTTTCAGCACCTCAGCGAAGCCGTTTGAAATGCATATGACAATGGAATATTGAAAAATTGTGGTCTGCTGGGAGTACCGGACATCAGAGGAGCTCGAACAATGTTTTAGTCCAAGAAACTTGGAGGAAAACTTTTGCATAATGCATTTGGAAAAAAATCATTATGCAGCATTTGAATATTTTCTTCTTATATACCAAACAAATGACATTTCTCCCTTTTTTTCAGTGCATACCAGTTTCTAGCACTGTTATACGTGTTGTTCTCAAGTGTTGTATTGGTCATTTTTATATTTGCTTTCACAATTTGGAGGTCATTGTCACTTTCGAAAACCGAAGCCTGCAGTGCTGATCCTGCCATGATTCTTACTGTTCTCATCCTGAGAGATCCAAACAGAACTGAATGCATCACATGTGCCTTTGATCCAATTTCACAGAGAAGACAAAAGCCTTTGTTTTCATTTTGGCTGATCACTTGTACAGTGAGTGTTTCTCTATGCTGCATTTAGTTTAAATATGATTTAAAGTTATTATCTGGTTTGCTGGTTTGGTGATGGAACACCGTTAATAATTCAGCAGCATTCTGTATCTATCCTCTAGAGGCATCCATCCAGCCAGGGAAAATGTTAGACCCATAGACATGTATCTCAGATTAAAGAGAATAGTGTTGCATTAAGGGCACACAGACATGCAAAAGCTGCAGTTTTCAGATATTGTCTCTGCATCTTACAGAAGTATAAATAACCACTTAGGTAATCATTTGTGAAACAGGAAGTGGTAGACCATAGAGTACGCTCTTAACGTCCAGCAGCATGAGGTGTCAACTGTACTATCAAACTGCATGTGGATTTAGATGTAACGCATCAATAAATAAAGAGCTCTGAAGCATGTGGAACCACCAAAGGCTAATATGAAAACATCTAGCTTCTGCAGGCTCAAAATTTTGGGTTGAACAGGATTTAAAACGAGCTGCAGATAGTTTGGCCTCGGTGCATCATTAACAATATGAGGTAGCAAATAACACATTCCTCAGGGTGGTGGAGAAGATGAGATGGGAGAGCAGAGGTACACCTGCACACCACAGGGTGTTATCACAGAATATAATCTGCCACATGCATGCAACTGCAATCTGAATCACCCCGGAGGCCTCCTTAGCAAGGTTTAACTCGACTTCAAGCTTCAAGAAGATGCAAGGAAAAAGAGGGCAAGAGAGTCTGAAAGTCTGAAAGCATCATCCTTTGCCATCTTCGTTTGCCCAAACTAGAGAGAATATCGCACCAAAGACTGAAAGTAGAAAAAAATGAAATCTGATAATGAAAACTGATATAGAGATGAGGAAATAGTCCCGGTGTTATGGCTGAAAAGTGTCATGACCCTTTCTGGGCCTTTAGAAAAGGGGAACAACACCTTTACAAGTTGTCACCACGGTAAATACTTCATTAGTCAATCAAAAATCGCAGAATATACATACACACACAGTATCAGGCCTGCTGCTTGTTCGTGATGACTGCTGGTGTCTGATGTTGTGAATCGAAATTGTTTCGCCTCAATTCAATTCAACTCAATTTTATTTTATTTGTATAGCGCCAAATCTCTAGACCATACTCTTTATGATATTACTTATATATATATACACATATGTATATACTCAGTCAACAAAGTAAATGCTGTAAATAATCTGTTACTATGTGATGATGGCATTGGAATGGTTATAGCCAGGATTTACATTTGACTACATGATAAACATAATTAATCGCTATGGCCTTGTTGACCGGGTTGTTAGCAGCAAGTGGGTCATCCACACATGTGTGCCAGCTACTTAGTATTCATGAACCCTTTTAGCCAATGGGCTCAGAATTGCTTGAATACAACCAGGGACACTTCTTCGCCATATAAAACACACATCTTCACATGTATGTACACAGAGATAACAACCCTATGATGATACAATAGATACATGATGATAGGTACCCAGAACCCAGCTTCCTGGGACACACACACACTCGCACACACATACGTACCAATAAATATCTAATGTACTACATTACTACAGGCTGTACTAAGATAGAGCTATAACCTACAGATTCAAAATCATTTTGATGGGACACTGACTTGTAATGGGGAGAATGGTTAACACTCTACGGCAGCGCATCACGCACCACCGACTCCAGATCTTCAGCTAAGAAGAAGCTTATTTGGTATTCTCAGTACGCATCTCAGGTCCTGCAAAATACAACAGTGCTAAAACTACAGTAGCTTGGAAAACGGCAATATGGGGCACTCAATTTGATGAATTTACTGTTTATCAGACCACAAATGTGACAAGAATGACAAAAATGATAGATGCCGGAGCAGTGTGTCTGGGGGCCGGGTAGGTTTGCCACCTGTTCCTGTATAATATGGGATCGTCCCATGTTGAAAAATAAAATGCACTGTCCCTTACTAAATCAATACGGGACGCGATTTGTCCCATATTTTTGTGCACACCCCACTGCATATGTGTTTTCACGTGTTTGGAATGACATGCAAAATAATAAAATCGAAAGATGTTCACAAGACATAGTGCAGAAGTATTTAATCAGAATTTGTAGAAGAGAATGACAGGCAAGTTGTTTGTCACTCAATGTCACCAGTGCTCTGGTTAGAGACTCAGACGCATGTGTCCAATCACGCATCTCAATGGCAGATGGCCGTTAAGTAAACTTTGCAGTTTGCCATAGAGTATTTTCTGTTGGCTGCGGTGGACTGTCCGACCTGAAGCAACATTCAGCGGGGGACTGGCCCATCTGAGCAGCACTGGGGCAGAGGACGCAGTGTGGAATTGCTCATTTCATGATAGCCTACTCCCCCAGAGCGACTGGTGTTATTATCATGCTGTGTTTAGAGTGATCGTGCAACGTTTAGCTACACCATGTCATACTCCCAGAGCCACAAGTTGATAGGTCTCTGAGGATGTCTGTGCCCCCTCCGAGCATGAGCATGTGTACATGTGAGGGAGAAATTTAACCAATTATCCACTTAGATGATTAATCTGCCAAAGGTTCAGTTCAAATGTTATTTATTTCATAAGGCCTCCAAATACTCTTATTATGACTCTTCTTTTTTTTTACATTCATGTTGAGGACTTTGAAATTGTGCACAAAATGCACAAATTGGTTCCTAAAATTTCACCAGAAACCAGGAAACGAAGTGTCTTCAAATCGCACGGGGGACCCCAGACCGCCCGCTTGATTTTTGTCCCAGCAAGTTGTGCCTTATTGCTTATTGCTGTAAATCACCTCTGTATGGCAGTGGTGTAAAAGTGAATTGCACTCTTAAATTGTAGGGGCATCAATTTGCAAAAAAAAAGCATTGCACTGTGGGTATCCTCAGCCTACAGTGTCTTCACAAATTCACAAATGTAGGGATTTATCTTTGTGAATTTTAAGCATTTCCTTTTTAACAATTTTGAATTTTTGGCTGACTATTGGCTGAATAAAAAATGAAGGTGTCACTTTTGGCTCTGGGTAATTGTGACAACATTTCTCAGTCTTTTCAGATTTTTTTTTTTTTACAAACCAAACAATCAAGTCATTAATGGAGAAAATAATCAGAAGATTAATCCAATGAAAATATTCATTAGTTGTATTCCTGTACAAAATAGTTAAGAAATAACTCCTCATCAAATACAACAGTAAAATCCTAATTTTACATTTAATGCATAGGCAATAATAATCTAATGACATAATATATAATAGTATAACAGTCACAGGGGGTGCTTTTCCTATAATGTTTCAATGTTCTTGTACAGTGTGGCATTAGTACTTTCACTCATGACTGATGGTTTGAGTTGGTTGCAATTGGTATTGTTGGTCCTTTGCTGGTCTTAAATGATCTGCTACTGTTGGTTAATTAGTAGACCTGGGTGGCTCAGGAGGAAGAGCAGGTTGTCCACTAATCACAGGGTTGGTGGTTTGGTCCTCGGCTCCACCTGTCCACATGTTGAAGTGTCCTTGGCACTGACACTGAACCCCAAGACTGATGATCACGCCAGTGTCCTAGCTGAATTGACAACTGTGAGCCAGAGCAGCCTCTATTTCAGACTCTAGTAGTTATGTTACACGTTAGTGCGAGTGACTCACCATCACCGGTGTGTGAAAAACCTGCTTTAACATGAATGCAGCTTGCAGTTCCTCAGTTTTGCAATTATTTAGATGTTGTAAATCTCTAGTGCTCTAATTGTACTGTCCAGGCTAAATTTGTAGTAAGATGCACGGCAGACTTGGTGGAGCTGTTGATCTATCCTTTGTGTATACACAGTCTAAATAAAAATATCTGCTTCATCTTCACTCTGGCAATAAAAAAGACCAGATAATTGTGCTGGTGCTCGCATTAAGATTTATATTAGAATTAATAGTATTAATTCATCAGACATTTTCTTTGAATATGTTAAATTCAAGACTATTTACATAGGCGGAAAAAAGCATATTGAGGTCAAAACTGCGACTTTCAAAAATTGGGGCCTGGGAATAAAAACAAACACTCATAATTCTAGATAAGAACAAACACTAAAAGCGTTTGGAAACAAGTTGTCCACAGCTCACCTCTGATCTATCATTTATCCTTGCGAGATTGGGCTTCAGGACTAGGGCAGTGGTTTTGCAGGCATATTCATAAAATGGAGCAGACCTCTGTGTTGTTCAGACTTATATCAATTTTGTTATTTGGTTTGGAAATTTTCACATCATTTCACACATATCCTTGCTTGCATGGTGGAGCACTGGGAGTTCCAGCTCTCAGTTGACATCTCACTAACATGCGTGACGGAGGCAGAATAACTACCAGAGTCTGAAATAGAAGTCGGCTCTGCGCTCACAATTGTCAATTCGGCTGGGTCGGAGATAGCCAGATTTATCTGTGATACAGCTGTCCATCATCCCATACAATCAGTTTTCCTTATCTTTCATCAATCTGAATTACTACGGACAGCGTCTGATAACTTGCAGCAAATCCCAGCCCCAGGGCGTCGGCGGCTCGGGCTCCGGCTTGTGTCACAGTTTTCATTTCCACAATCACTGGGGGAAAGTGACGGCAGGCGTGATATGTTGTGCAGGTAGATCCATCGACTCCAAGATAGCCATGATCCATCATGTGAAAGTTGCTCTGTACATCTTGTATCTTGGACCATATACCAGATCCAGTGTGCAGGGATTTCTCTCTCCAACCTAGACACAGCTATCTGCATACTGCACTGGCCCGAACATTAATCAGGGGAGGGCTGATACCTAGATGTCTCACCTAAACAGTGGCAAGCGCACCTTCAGAGGTGATAATGAAAATCCACTCTATAACCATATGCCATGAGTATGGGTAATTAATTTGAAATTAACAAGAGAGGGAGTAGCGGAAGCAGGTCTGGGGAGGGATTTGCAGACTGTCTGTGTTCTGGTTAGACGTTGGCAGCCTCCGCTCAGTTGGACGGTTTCTGGTTTGATTCGTCTGCTTTCTTCTGCTGTTTCAATTCCAATGTTTCAGCAGATGCTTGTTTCAAAAAGAAACAGCAGCTGCTGCCAATCAGGATCTTAACACCTCACTAATTTCTCAGCTCTCCGTTTGAAGCCACAAACAACAAAAAATAGCTTCCTATGCCCCTAATCTGACGTGTCACTTGTCTTCAAAACGGGAATTAGGAGGACACTGACACAGTTTCAGAATTCTTTTACAAGGGATAATGGTAGATCTAATACTTCAAAGCTTAAAAAAACATATTAAAGTAAGCATATTTTCATTTCCAAAGGTGATACTCCAAGATTGGTATCAAGTTGATCTTTTCATTCTATTTTAAGAATAATGCAAATGATCAAACTGTGTCATTCTCCTTTAAAAGAAGGAAATACAGCATGTCTTGTATCTTAAGATAATCAAGACATTTAGCTAGTGATTTATAGGGTAGATTGATGACAGCAGATTAAAGGTACTCTTTTTGCTATATGGAAAGAAGCATCCTTTTTCTCTACAGTACATCAATCAGCTACATTTGTGTTTTGGTGTAACAAGGGGAGAAGGGAAGTAACAAGATATTTCAGATGTGCATATGCAGGCACATACACACCAGGGGATGAGAGGCAGACAGCTAATAACCCATCAAAAGAATAACTGTGGCTGCCAAAGCACAGACCACGATATCTGCTTCGGGCTACAGGCTCCGGGCCGAGACGTCCCGACGCTTCACAACATGACCTCCATTTTACAGACAAATCAATCTATGAACGACGGGCTAATTGCCAGGAAACTCGCAGCGTGACCCATTAGGCTCCCCGTTCCACCCACACACACACAGAGTGACATGACAAGCCGGTGAATGATGTGGAAGGGCTTGCAAAAATAAAATCAAGTCACTTGTATCATTAATTGGTGCTACCGTACTGCACACAGATTTGTAGTTTCGCTCTTTGCCGGTGAAACTTCACACCCTAATTGAAGACTTCAGACAGACAAGTCAGTTTTAAGTTTTCAGCTGAGTGATGTCTCCAAGTCTCATTATCTGAAACTTCACCAGGTTTTGTGTGTATAGTCTTGGTTAAAGACAGCAGAGGCTGTGTCCAAACGACCTTGGGTAAACTCCAGCTGATATTTGTTTTTCAAAAGCATGTCAGAACTTTACGGTCTGGTGGGCCACAGATTTTCAGTAAATGTCTCTCCTCTAATAATGCTGGACTGAAATGATTTGATCTAGTTTCAGTTGAGATTATGACTGTGACAGCATGGAAAGCAAACAATCTTCTGGTGTCAATTACCAATACATCTCAACTAATTTAAGAACATGGGAACAGGAGGGACTTTTTATTAGTTATTTGTGTGGAAACATGAATGTACAGTTACTGTAGATGCAGTGTCCACTCGATGATCAAGCCTGAATCTCAAGAGCAACATCTAACCATACGCTACGTTCTGTTCCCTTTGAAATGGTCTTGCTAATAAGCTCGTAGATGTCAGTTCTCATCCAGTGAGACAGATGAAGGCAGTTTCTAAGTCACGCCACAAACTTGACAACGCTTCATTTTACAGTGTAAAACAAATAAGCACAAGACAACATAGCCCTGCAATGAGCAAGCTGGCTGTCAAAGCACCCTTCTCATTTTCCGTACCACTGTCTCTCCTCCTTAACACACATACACACTTCCATCGTAAATAGCAAAGTACAAGCAACCCCCTCCACATGCAGCAAGACAGTTTCCAAACACTTGCTGAGTAGTCATCAAACACTTTCTTGATCAAGGGCAGCTCTGTGCAAACTAGGCCTTCCAGCTGTGGATCGGCAATGTGAATCCACTCAGTGAACAAGAGTACACTGATAGCAATCGATAAAGCCTCCCCTTCTTCATTTTTACCCACACTGTTTGCATTTTGCTTTTGGTGCTGCACAACACTGATACACTGACACTCCACTACGACACAACAGTGTCAACAATTACCCTTAATTTGTATGCGTGCTTTCTTAGGGGCACATATAAAATAGCTTTCAAGGGCAGAATTAGAGAGGACAAGATTAAGCTTAGAGATCTCATCACTCGCTAACAAGGTGAGTTTGAATTCCATGAAGCCTGTGCTCCATTAAAGACGCTGTTATATATATTCAAGCAAGCTAGCACCTATATAGATCCATATAGATAACACAGTAGGAGAGAAATGCATTACAGTGTCAGGAGGGTTCTCGAGGGTTATATGACTTTACTCTGAAGAGTGTGAAAACATACTGCATTACCTGCCTACACTGTACCACCAAACCAAGATCCCATAATTTAATTCTATTAATCCAAAGGAAATTTTGTTTTCTAGAAGGAGAAAATCCAAATTGCTAAAGTGCAAAAAGCTCATCCTCTAGTGAGTTACATAATTTGGGGTAATTCAAATCTAACCAGTTGGCTCCATTTTCAGATGGCAAAGCACAAAAAGCCAAAGTGCAGCATTAACATTGATTTTAACATGAAGGTGGTCTGGGGCTAACAGAAAGGAAAGATTTATTCTGAGAAAATTCAAAAACAGTCCCATCTGCGGTGGCAAATTACTGATGCCTGTTGATCTGAATGCGCTCTGTCAGACACAAAGAAGACACGGTGCTCTGTGTGCACATATGTTCAGAAAGTTGGTAGTTGACTAGTCATGTGATGAAATTCAGACACTGTACTGTAATTGGCTGCTGCTTAAGTATGTGGTGCACACATGAGAAAGCTGAAAAGACACTTTTCGTGAACTTTTGAGAAAGTCGCTAACTTTGGCTCTCCAGTCTCTGTCTTCTCGTGCACAGTGCCAGGAGACAACATCAGATAAGAAGGTGACAATAACACCTGTGAAACAGCAGCACATCAGTACTTTTATTTATGCACTGCAGAACTAATGACAACTAGTGAGAGCTAATGAAACGTTCTGCATGAATCTCACTGAATGTCTAAATAATAAACTTAAAACTATCTACACCTTCATACTTTTTTTTAAATTTTAGCCTTTTTAGCCTACAGCCTTCTTGTTTACATTTTGTTAAATCCACATGATGAAAAATCCTGTTCCTGTGGCAGGCGCCGTTCACACCGTGCAGACAAGACATCAGCTGAAGAAAAGAGGACCGTGTTGTTTCTAAATGATTTCTACACAGACAAGCAGACTTATGGCCGTGAGTAGAAGTGATGTGACATATTCTGCCTAATACAACTGCAAAACAACAACAACATCAACAAAAGGTATATTTCTTGAAACAGAATTTTAATGACATTTATTTTGATAGCCTAAGGGCCTTGGCACATCAAGTCGACAGTGAGCTGTGTGTAGCTGACCATGTAGCTTTAGGCTAATTCAGCCAATTCAGCAAGTTCTATCAACATCAGAGGCAGTCAGTGAAAGTGACTCTTCAGCCACTTAAATCAGTGATTTCACAATACGTAGTGCATTTTCTCCTTTTTTCACTGCCTACTCGTTGTTTAATTCTTCTTTAATATGTTTTAATTTCGATGTATTCTGGGCACATGAGGAAAATGAATCCCATTTGCAGTAGTGTGAAAATCGTTTTAGGCTATTTTGTTTATCTCATGACAGTGTTCTTGTAAAAATACAAATTATTTGACCATTACTTCCTCTCACACAGGTGCAGAATGCACATGTGTGTAATGTGTTCAACTCAAAACAGAAGACGTCGATTTTTGTCAACGCCGGTTCTTTGAAGTCGGCGTCGGTGTGTGCTCTGAAGGGCAAAGCAATGAGTAAACCAAATGACATTAAGGGAGGATGTGATGACTGAGAGCTGACCTTTTAAACGTGATGCAGTGCAATGTTTGTCAGCCACAGTGTGAATAGTGTAGACTAGTATTACAGATGCTTCACCAGCATGAGACTGCAATAAAGTATTTATTATCTTTAACACACTTGCTTTGCATCAGAGAGTCCTGTATAATTTCAGCAGTGTTGCTGGTTCTGACTGAAGTGATGACAATGTGCTGGACCGAGGATTGGCACATTGAGGCTTTAGCAGCCATCATATGCAAGATGGAGTTAATTTCACATTTGGTCTGGAGCAAATGTTTAGATTTCATTGTTGCTGATTTTGACAGTCGACAAACAAAGAGCTGTTTTAAATTGAACAGTCCCATCTTCCCTTTTGTTCCACCATTCTTGTTTATATAACCAGGACGTTTGGCGTGTTTGATCCTGACAACTCGAAGCTCCAGGGCCATCGAGCAAGGCTAAAATGTTCAATGCTGCTGTCTGGAAAAAAATGCTGTGAAAAGCTACACAATGGAGAATGTATTCCTGATGTGTTTTTGTGAGCGCTTGTCTGCACGTCATGTCTATTTGCAATGCTTCCCAGCACTACAGAAAAATCCTTTTCTCCGTTTGGCTATTGGGGTAAAACTGGCAGATTCTCTGCACAGTGAAAGCGAACACATTGGCTTTCTAGTAGAATTTTCTCCAAAGCAGAACGACTTTGTAATTGTCAGCAATACGGAGCCAAAAACATAATCAACTTTTGAATACACCCTGGCACAGGCGAGCTTTCCCAGCACACAATGGTTTCTTCCCCATAGACTGGACGTAAGCATGTGCACACAGAAATCCTTTAAACCGCAGGCGTAAACACATCCTATACACACATGTGTTCACCAGTTTCTCTTGTGCTCTGTCTGTCACACACGCCGACTCCACCTGCAAAAGTGCATTTAGGAGGATTTCAGCCATCCGGAGTGTGCAAACCAGCATCCTGTTTGCCTTTAATTACAAGCCAGGCCATAACAGGAGGATGGAGCAACTATTTCCTGCTTCCTATGGGCAGTCTGGGAGGCTACAAATTGAAGATGATTCCTACACATGGCCTAGATTCTGCCTGCAGCTCCCCTTCTGCCCTGTCTAACAGCTTATCATTGTGCAATAACAATGTCAGAGAAAATAGTGCACCTGACGCTTACCCCACCCTCCCCCCACATTCATGTTATCTATCATCATGTTGCGCTCTATATTTCTCTCAGAGCAAAGGCAAACCCCTGGATTGGTGGGGTATGATTGAAATTCCTGGCATCGCATTAGCGAGAAAATGTTACTCACAGCCTAAAATTCTTCACTGACATGTACAATGTTGGCTTGATAAAAGGATATATTTAACCCGTCTTTAAATGGAATAATAAGAAATCTGCAGCAGCCGTTCGCTTCTCAGCAAAGTCTATTCAGCTCTGCTGTGGGATTTCGGGAGCAGCTCCTCCTCTGGGCTCGGTTAAGGTTTGGATTAGGGGCTGCTGCTGAGTTCACCATGTGTGAGCCTCAGTCTGTTGAGCATCTGGCTGGAGACTTGTCTGTCGCTTTAATTTTTATACCCATTTCCCTTTGCTGAGGGAGGGAAAAAAGGAAAACATTCATTTCTCATGCTCCACATACTGTGGCATGTTGGTGCATTTCCGGTAATGTACATATTACCATGAGATGCCAGTATTCTTGCATGCCACTCTCCCTGGAACAATTACAGCTATTTCCCTGTTGTATGTTAAGTATCATAAATGAAAGATTCTTACCACACTTGAAGAATAATCATTAAACTGCTGATGAACTGTTGACCTCACACTTGATCTCTGACGCAGACACAAGCAAGAATAAAACAGCTCGTAGCTACACATACTTGTAAGCTGTCAACACACAAAAAGCACACGGCATCGCAGAAAAGTGACAGAGGAGGCGAGAGAAACTGCAAAATCTGGTGAGGCAGTGAAGCTGAAGGCAAAAGGCCATCACTCCCCTTGCCTGTGTATCCTCTGCCACCTCCCTGACCTCTGGTCAATCAAAGACCCATTCAAGCTTGGAGTATAAGTTAATACCAAGCCTGGCACTTCAGCTTTTGCAATCACACAGGTAAGACTGAGACTTGTCTGAAAATGCTGTTTATTCTGTCACCAAGTGGACATCATGCCTGCTGTTCTATTTAAGCTGTCAAGCATCACGGCCTCAAAACAGGCCCAGCTGGCTCCCTATGAGCCTTCCACAGTAAGATTGATGAGGGGAACCCTGGCAGAGTGAGGGCAAGCCTTTGTGTCGTTCTGTATGTACACATCATTTTCTCTCATTCCACTGGAGGATCAGCAACAGCAGATTAAATGACAGAATGAATTTCCATCAGACCATACACATTTGTTCAAGTGAATTTGTATAACCATTCAATGTAACCTGGAATTAATTATGCATGCTTGTATTCCATCGCTGTAATGCCATCCTGCTATTGTAGACTAAAACATAATTGATGTCTTCATGCATTAAAATCATATTTTATCATAATGTCAGATAACAAGCATGTTATATTTTCTATTGTAATTTTGCATATAGCGTAAACTAGATTTGATATGTTAAGAGCAGAAATGCTTTTTAAAGAAGCAATAAATGAAATGTGTAAGTACACTTTCTTTTAATACTCACTTCCCAGGCTGCGCTCTGTCCTGGAACAAAAGCTCTCCTTCCACTGGCTTTACAAGACAACCGCCATCATCTGCTTTTCATTCTCACTTACGCTCACTGATGGAGGATAGGGCTTATAAGAGAGCACTGCGAGAAGATTTAGAGATGAAAGTCAAACTGGCTTGTTCACGTGACAAAAAGCAAATGGCAAAGCACATTCTTTCTTTCCTCTTATAATCACACATACAGCACATACACCTTCTGCAGATCTACGTGGGCTCTGCAATGGCTAACGTGTCACTTCGATGAGCATGAAACCTAAGTCCTCTGACTCACACACATAACTACATCATTTATGTATTTGGCTGTGGGCACTGTCAAAAGTGTAGTGTGTCTGAGCGCAGCAGTGCAATGGCTGAATAGATCCAGCTGTAGACTGTTAGTGGACTGTTTTTACGACAAAGCCAGTTTTAAAATGTAGTAAAATCCCCCCAAAACTAGATTTTCATGAGGTGGAATTATCTCACAGTTATACAGCCATGGTCTACCCCCAGTCCAACAAAATCCTTCTACTCAAACTGCTTGAGATCATATATTTCAGATTTTCTTGTGGAACTGTAATGTGGCCATGTTCGTGTCTTTTACTTCAGCTGCATGGTTGAACATAGTGTCACATCAAAAATCGAACCCAATATTAGGCCAATAACTCTTTTCAGCCCAAATTATATTTTCCATATTCGCTCTCAGAAAAGAGGGTTCCAAACGAGTTCTTAACAGATAGATTTGATTCCAGAGGGGCTTTTATGGAGGCAAATGATTATATGAAGAACCCCTTTTGAAAGAAGGAACCTTTGGAAGGAAAAATACTCCTTTTGTTTTTGTTTGCTAACTTTGATTTAATGCTAACCACAGCTAATTAAGTTGATCAATTAGCAGCACTGTTATTAATGACGTCTGCATCACATCGGCAGGTCACAATATGATGGGAAGTTACATCTAAGAGAAGCACCAAACAACACCTTCCAAGCATTTTCATTTTATTAGACTGTAATCAGTAATGAGAGAAAGGAAAGCGGGGAGGAGAGCGGAAACAAGAACCAGCATGTGACAAATTTGAATCCATATCATTAAGAGTCACCTTGAAGCTTCTCGTGCTCGGTAAAATAATAGAGCTATAAGAAGATAGGAAGGAACAAATGAGAATCATCTTCTGTGACGTGGGTCTGATGACAGAGCTCAACCATCTGTCCAATCACTATGAGCTGTACCATGGAAGGCCAAGACAGCGCAGGTTTTCTTTGCCACCAAGTTCGGCCACAGTCACAGAGTGAAATCAAATCAGGAAATGAATAAACAGGTTTGTACACATGAAAACGATTTCTCCATTAGCGATATTATATTAACATAGTACTGCCTCAGAAAAAAAGGGGCCAAATTAAAACATCTGCTTCTTTACGAAACATTATATTTTCCTTTTTTTTCCTGTTTTCATTCTGGTAAGCCTGGAATATATTAGCAGAAAAGATTACAAACACTTGCAGACTATTGTCTAAGACACTACAAGTAACTATCTTTTCATATTTCTTTTCAAATCTGTTTTTTTTCCCCATCAAATTTGATTACTCACCAATTGAGTGTTTGAGGTTCATTATAGCATCCTGCAGACACGCTTATCTGTGGCACCAGGGAAGTAATATTAGACAAATTGATGTTTTGAAGTGAGTTTGCCGTCATGCTGAACACCAGTGAGCTCAGAGTTGGAAAGCTGAGAAATACTGTAGTGCAATAACAACATATTCCCCTCGGATTCATGAGGAGCCTCCCAGACTTTGGTGTCACCAGTCGACTCTTTTCAAATGAAGAAATGAGCGCATGAGTGTCAGCTGTAACACTGTTAACTGAGCTGAAAACTCTTCTGAGGGGTCAGCTGATGGAGGAAAAACAAAACGTCTGGTCACCAATATTTTGTTTTGTTTTTGACAAGCAAGAAAGCAGATTTGATTTTGAGCTGGAGCTTTCTAAATTCCATTTTAATGAAGGTTTACAGGCTGATAGGAAAAAAATAAATACATTCACAATTGAGCTATGGTATTAAAAAAGACACGTTATACCTAATTACATTTATTACTGACTATGAAGAGTGGGTGGTGCAACAAGTTAGACAGGGTCTTGACAAACAAATCAAAGAATACGATCTTCACTTAAGCTTCTTTCTTGTAAAACTGTAACAGAAAAATTGATCCATTACTACTGAATAATGTTTATTGAGTAGTATAGTGTCGATACAGATGAGTAAACACTAATTTGAGAATAGTTTCCAGAATCTATTCTGGAAAAGAATGAATGATTTTGTAATTTTAAAATATTTTGATTTTTCCATTTCATGTCAGATTATAATAGATAAAATAAATCCTTTACACGATTTGCATATAGATTAACATCCATTTCACCCTATTTTCAGTTAATAAAGCATCATGATTCAGACTATAATACATCCAATCCATAAAAGCTGCTATGTTTCCATGCTGGACTGTTCCAAACGCTTGGTGTCTGGGCAGGTCTGTGGTGTGTTGATAGTCTGCAGTGATAGCCACCATAACTGAACAGAAAGACCAGCTATAGACTCACACTTCATTGCTGAAGATCAAGGGAAAAATTATGTTTGACTGACAGGTAATTACTGGGGAAAGGAAAGCAGTACAAATACAGCAGAGCCAGCATCAGAATCAGAAATCGGTTCATTGCCAAGTAGGTTGCCACACACAAGGAATTTGCCTTGGTGTTCTGGTACATAACTGTAACAATTAACATAGGAAGACATAAAATAAGTAAAAGTCAAGAATGGACTGCACTGACTGAATGCAGTCAATAATCAGAAATATGAAATATACATTTACAATAAAAATGAAACAATGTGGATATAATGTGCAGAATACTGACTTCAACAATAATCACCTTCCATTCAAACAATGCTGAAAAAGCTAGGGAGGGAAAAAAGAGGATTTGGTCACTATGATTATAATTAGCCACACTGAGGGTCTATTTTTTAACTGACATAAAGATTATCACTCAAAGATCTTGGTGTGCATAATATTCAGATACGTCACTGCAACAGATGGAAGTATGAAGACTTTCTGGTGTTCTAATTGATGCCTCACAGATATTACTCAGATGTGTGTCAAGGCACACATATCGAGAATAATGCGGAGGTGGTCATCTCATTTGGTGGGGAGAGACACACTGCAGTGGTGTGACACACTACTAATGATGGATATTTGTTCTAAAGTTTAACACATGAGGAGCATCATGATACTGAGGTCTACTTTTGATTATCAAGTAGATAACCAGTTAATAATAATACAGATAAAAAGGTTTTCCCCATTATTTTATATCATCCCTTCTACTAATCCATTGTGTCTTCCAATAAAATGTGGAGGATTAATAGTGTGTGTACAGTAACAGTTCACCACCTACCACCAAACCAGCCCACAGTTACAGTAATTGTTGGCTTCAATATCACCCCTTGTTTTGGCATTTCGATTGTTACTGTATATCTTTTCTCTTTCAACAGTTTTAATCGAATCTAATTCCACAGATTAACTTGCTTTTTAGTATTGCAGTCTCTCTGTAATGTGTTTTCTAATGACAAGTTTAAGGAAACCAAACAAAAGCTGCCAATATAAACAGAACACCATATAAAAATGTAAATGAGTTACATTTATGTTGCTATTTTATCCAAAGCATTTTTCAATTTGTGTCTCACCCATACACACACTTACTCACACTCTGATAACAGCCAATACTAGAATACTTGAACTAGTGGGAGACCACCCCAGCCAGCAGGCATGAACCCCCAGCACCAGGGAGCCCACCAGCCCATGAGAGGGGATAGGCCCGGGCAGAGCCCCAAGTCCGCCCAAGCAACCCCCGTCAGGGAGCCCAGCAGGAAGCCATGAGGAAGAGGCCCCAACCGAGGACAGACTGAGAGAGAGACAAGGTGACGACCAACCCCGAGGCCAGGCCAGAGCCCCCCCCGGGAGCAAGCAAAGACCAGGACCCCATCCCCCGCGGACCCCCATGGCCCCCAGGCAAGAGACCCACCCGTGCACCAGAAGGGCCAGCGCCCCCCCCACCCCAGGGAAGGCAGCCCCCAAACTGCAGGCCCCGCCCCAGCCGCATAGGGAGAGCAACGGGGGGGGGACACTACCCACATCCCACCTGTATGACTGTGTTGGCTTGAGTGCATGTGGTAGTGCAAGCAAGTGTAATGAGGTGGGAGTATGAGGGATGAGTGACTATTGGTGAAGTTAAAATTTGGGAGAAAATTAGGGCATGGATTCCACACTGCTTGCAGACAGTGGGTCTTAACATGCCCCCTCCCCCAAAAGCCCTATGTGACTAAGGTGCAGATAAAGAGAAATTGGAGGGCGGCCAGGCAATAAAGCAGGTGTAAAGGATGGGGCCACCAGGAAGCAGCCCCATCCCCCACCCACTCGGCACCACAGCCACCCCCCAAGACCCTAATGGTGTATGTGCTGAGATCCAGTGGGAGGGGTAGGGGATGTAGTCTCCCCCAAGGTAGCCAGGTCCCTGACTGGCTCCTGAGGTGGACCCCCCCATTGCTGTAACGTGTTTTCTAATGACAAGTTTAAGGAAACCGAACAAAAGCTGCCAATATAAACAGAACACGGTAGAAAAATGTAAATGAATTACATTTATGTTGCTATTTTATCCAAAGCATTTTTCAATTTGTGTCTCACCCATACACACACTTACTCACACTCTGATAACAGCCAACTACTATCCAAGGCATTGGCCTGACCATCACGAGTAATTTGGGGTTCAGTTTTTTGCTTTTGACTTTTACTTCAGCGTGGAGACAGGAGGAGGCAGGGATCAAACCATCAAGCCAGCAACTATTGGACGAGCAGCTCTGAGCCACAGCCACCCCTTCACAGATTTAGCATTGCACTCCTATAAAATTGTCAGAGTCATAATAGACAGTTAAAAGGGATCTATGAAAGAAAATCAATGTAGCAGAATCAGAGACACTGCCTTTATCCCCCCATGCATTCTTCTTCCTTATCAAAGCCTTGCTCCTACATTACCCACAATGCAGCTTGACTGCCAACAACATTTTGGTCAGCAGCCCTGAGCCTCCAGCCTCAAACAGAGATAAGGAAGGAGCTGCAGAGGTCTGGAATTTTTTTTTTTTTTTTTTTTTTTTTTTTAATTTTAATTTTTGTATTCTTTGTGTTCTCCCAACCGATGCTGACTTGAGTGACATCACTTGAGGACATTTATCATTACCTCTGGAGCCAAAAGAGGTTCATACACTTTTTTTCCCCACATATGCTGTAGTACTCCCCAACACCTGCGAACACAATTATTATACTGACATGTAAAAGAGAATTATTATTAAAAGTACTTGCTGCTGGCATTGGGGCTAGTGCCTCTCAACATCTGAAATACTGTGGTGAAACAATTTGCTTGTTGGTCTTTGGTACCCCTGACTCAATCACAATTTTTAAAGATGAGAAGTATAAAATAACACACATGCTGTGGAATGGTGACCAGCAGCCACTGTAAAAGTTTTAACAAAGAGACTCCATGTGCGCGTTTTCCTGCTATAGTTGACCTCATCAGCGGCCCTCCTGTGCACCTCCTGTATATTTTCCCATGGTGCCCACTAGAGCGTGACCTGTGGACACGCATGAGGACGGGATAGCCTGGGGTTTGACTGACCACACCTACTGATGATGTCACAGCGCAATAATAAACCCTGACTACACCTCTAACCCACTGCCGCAATGTAAAAATGTCAAAAACAAGAGATGAGAAAAACAAGATTTTCAGCTGGTGTGATGTTACACTTCAAAGAGCTCCAGAAAGGTGCCCTCTTTTCACCTGTAGCCACGCCCAACAGTGATGTCACGGTGTAAAACAACTGGAGGTCAATAAGAACATGGATGTTTGAATGAAATAACAAAATACGTTGTTTGCCCATGTCCCCTGGAACAACACAGTGTTTCCAGATCTGCTGCTCTATGACTCTGTGGCCCTGTAATATCGTCCTACTTTTTGTATCCTTAAATGCATCACATCTCACACCTGACCCAAGGTTGGGCACATTAACATGCCTGATATGCATGCCTAAAACCTGAGACACTGACAATCCCTTATGCACATTTAGGTCACAATTATTATATGAGGATTGGCCAATTCACCTGATATGTCAGATGCACTGAAGTACACCACAATTTTTTGTTAGTTTGGATGTCATATCTGTGCACTGGTGGTGGTGATTCAAAAGTACATATCAGAGAGAGGCAAACAAAAAAAAAGTGTACTCAAAAAGTTACTTCGACAAACTAAGTTGTTATGTGTGGGCGATGTCTGACGATTCATGACAAGTAAACATGAAATATGAAATGGAATTACTTCCATGAATTGAGCACAGACTCCACTTGTCGGCCTAGGGACAGACGAACATTTTGAAAGTTTTCACAATTTCTTTTGTGATTTTTTTTTCTTCCCTCCTCATGCTAATGTGCCTACATCTCAGGTTTACTGTACCAACTAGAATATTAGTACATCTCTACAGCCTTCATTCCCGAGGGCCACTTACAATCAAGAAATAAATACCCCTCTTCCGTTAACCTGCTAGGAAAACAAATCACCACCCATGCAGGCCACTCTTTCCATATTTCACTACTCTAGGTGGTTTTCTGTGTTGAAAGCCTTGGATACTGGCACAAGATGCAGGAGACATAGTATGCTTCAGTGCTTATGGAGCTGTATCCTCACTTGAAAGTTGGCTCACTAACAAAAGGTAGCTGTGTAATGCAGAAATCTGGAGTCTAAATTAAGACATCCCGCTTTTTATGGGTAAAGGAGCCACTTAGTAGTCCATAAGACAGACTTCACTGAGTGTCATTACTTTACAAAGTAAAATCACCTTGTTGGAGTTCAAGACGTGTTTTGAGGCTGTGAGGTGACCCAGATATTGAGATCTTGTGGCCAATCTTGTGTCTTCATGCCTTCCATCATGCATTAACTTTGATGTCTCCACATGCTAAAGAGTCATTCTGTGCATCTTTATTCACTGTCACTTTGTTGGCAGACCTGGGCAGCCAAATTGGCCAGCTACTCCGTGGCTTCTTTAACGAGCTGATCTCAAACTGAAAGCTGAACGGCTTCTTAAATTATTCTGGAGGTTGTTAATCCAGAGGATCACTGTGGGTAGGAGCAAGAGCCCTCAGAGCTCTATATCCACTATCCATTGGCACTTATAGACACACAACATTTCTCCCCATTAAATAAATATGAATTTATAATTTTATTATAATGTATATATATATATATATCGATGATGTTAGAATCAGACCCTTTTGTCTGATTCTAACATCATCAATATAGCCATTGATAAAGTTAATGATGGAGTCTTTTCTCAAGTGTGAATTAGAGTGCTACAATTGTATCTCAAGGCACGCCTGACTGCAAGTATTCAATCCAATCTGAATGACATACAAGTATGCAATTAAAAAACACACTGCAACAATTACAAACAGCACTAGAAAAATAATTATATCCCATCTTGTTTAAGAGACAGTAGTGTGTGGCAGAACACATAGTGGATGACACGCCAGATCATTCTGTGCTATAAAAAGAAAAAAACAAAACAAAAACCCAATGAAGACACACTTGAGAACATGAATCAGTCTTGTACTTTGCACTGCGAAATAAATGATCTTCATTCTGATTCAAGTCTGACTCCTCAATTTGACAGTTTTGACCTACGGTAGCCCTTTGAAAATGTTTTTAGGGGATCATGACATTTTAAGGTGTCCCCATATACGTATGTGATCAGGAGATAATAAAATGAAAGCCATTTTAAGTTTAAAGGTCTGGAACAAGATTTAAAAGAGCCCTCAGGCCATCTGACAGTGGACTTCTTTTGATCTCCTGCAAAAAGAAAAGAAAGCTGAGGAAGCTGCTTTCAGGTTTTCATCTCTACATCCTGCCTGATGATCTGAGCTACAGCATGCTCCATATAGTTTATCATTCAGCTTAGCTGTGCAGTCCTACACCTGTGCTGTCTAGTATAACACTAAGTATAATATCAGTAATATAGTTTTTAATTGCACAGCACATAATATTAAATTACTGTGCAACTATTGTCGCCTAATATTTATTCCATTTTTACAAACCTGATTCCAAAAAAGTTGGGACGCTGTGTAAAACGCAAAAGAAAACAGACAACAGTTTTACAAAGTGTTCCTGAACGACTGAGTCTTTCCAGGATGAACCTTTCATACCCAATCATGATCCTATCACCTGTTACCAATGAACCTGTTTACCTGTGGAAGGATCCAAACAGGTGTTTTTGGATCAGTCCACAACTTTCACAGTACTTACACAGTGAAACATGTTGCTGCCATCAAATTCAGAGTGAGTCAACATTTACAAAAAACGCCCAAAAACCCCCAAAACAAGACAATAAAGGTTGTCAGTTTGAACATTTAATATCTTGTTTTTGTACTAATTGAATAAAGGTCAAAACAGATGTGCAAATTTTTAATTTCATTTTTACTAACATTTTACACAGCATACCAACATTTTGGGAATTGGGGTTGTAGCACTTCCTGAAAACATGATCAATACAAGCAAAACATTAAACACATTTCAGGGGCTGTACAAGAGGAAGCACGCTGCCACTATATAAATATAGTAATTATTTTTGAGTTGAATCTCAACGCGTGAAGACACATAATTTATCATTGAGCATCATATCAAAACCTTTACCAGGGACACATTCAAGGGTGTAAAACATTTATCTTAATGATGTGTTTAAATAATATTCCTCTAATTGGGTGAAACACATTTTTATCTGGGGATGGTTATGTTGGTCTGTCAGCTGGTCCACCAGCTGGTCCAGACTGAAATGTACATGTAGCTAAAACTAGTGCAGTTTGACAGTACAGACTAGTACAGTCTTGCAGCCATACAAATCCTGCCTTCATGAAGGATATAATATTCAGTTTTTGTTGAAACTGTTTTAGAGAGGTGTTGATTCAACTGTGAGATCGTTCTCGGTCAGGGATCTACTTTTTGCTGGTTTCCCCACTGAGGGACGAATATGGGTTTATCTTATCTTATAAAGTGTCTGTAAAATTAGCACTTTAAAACCATCTTTATGGTCTGTACCACAACCTGCATACACTTTTTTTTTGCTATCCCACTGACACATGCTCACAGTTTCTTTTACCTTTACTTTTTACATTCATATTTCCAACTGTAACTTAAACATCACTACTATTGTAAGAACTTTTCAGTTATTTTAAAGCATCTTTATCCAACTCCTTTACATCCATTCCTCCCCTTATCTAAAAACGGTGTCCCATGCTTGTGGGTAAGCACACACTAATGTAACATTGGGTCTGTAAAAGTTAGATTATTCCGTTGGCAATGAGACCAATCCCTAATAATCTTGTAAATGTTTCCTCTGGACAAGTGGCTGGGTTTTATGTGATAAGGGGCAGCCTTTGGAGATCAATCTACTGCACCATCACAATTTAAACTCAGGAAACATGTTGATGCTAAACAAACTATGCAGAGGTTTTATAATTTAGATTAACAGAAAATGTTTTTGGACAATGTTACACTAACAGGTGCACGGAATTGACTTTAACAGCATGAACTCGCACCACAGTAGGCCAAAATAGCATAAGCACCATTACATGTGGTATATTGGACCATTGAATCCCAATTGATTAAAGGGCTATGAACCATCTGCCACCTTTTGAAGGCTGTACAAAGAGATTGATGATGTTTATCATGTTTCTATAAAACTCCAGAGGTGGCTTCAGAGCCAGCTCATAACTGGCCTGTAAATCGATATCTGTACGTCAGACAAGGCAAAGCTGATGGAGGCCTGATTTCAGTCCAACGTGTGTGTGTGTGTGTGTGTGTGTGTGTGTGTGTGTGCGTGTGTGCGCATGTGTGTGCTTCTGCTCCGGTCTGAAATTGAGGCATCTGCTACCAAGCACATCCATTCCAAGTGTGGAAATGGGTTTCAAACAGACCAATAAGTTAGCTGAAAATGAACTAGCCCAACTGCAGGAACATTCAGAATAAATAAAGAAGGAAGAATTCACATGTGGTTTCCACACCCGCCAGCCTAATTCTGCCAACAGAAGGTATAAAAAAATATGTAAAATGGTAAACAATTTAAGAAATATTCTGCATGGTAAGGATTGGCACAAAGCTATACTGCCTATATATTGACTGAGTCTGGAGTACTTTCATTCATGAATTTATTTATACTAATTCTAATCACTTACTGAACCGTTCTTTCCTCATCAGCACATCATTTATCCCCATTAAATCCGCACCATTTCATGCAGATAAAGCCCTTTAATTTTACTTGCAGTGAATCATTGTTGATGACTTTAAAACTCTGTTAGATAAGAACCACACTTACCGTCTCCAAATATACATACTATAAATCTTGTCCTTATCTATTGCTCTTATCTGTCTTATTTATCAAATCTTTATCTCCCATATCCTTGCCTTTTATAAACTACCACTAATGTACTAGTTAATTAAATTTTCTCAGGAGATACTAGTGTGCAAGAAGTATTACAAATTGACTACAGACAAAGGACAGAGCAAAGCAATCCAGGCTGCACTTGCCGCCTTGCTAATGTCATCTTCAAACATCTTAACAGATGCACTGATTGAAAATTGTTTTGCACACATAACAAATTGTTTATAATTAAAAGATTGGATGATACCAAACAGATATCAATTTGGAATTGTCATTTGTTGAAGTGTATACATGGAAAATAACCTTCTATCTCAGCTGAAAATGAGAGATTGAGAACACTGTGTTCCAACCTCATTCTAAGTTAACACTTTTAAGCTGGCAATTTAAAATCTGAAATCCTGCGATGTTTGACTTTTTTGTAGGGCAGAGGACTGTCCTTGCAAACGGCAGAATTTCATTTGAATAAAAGATGTAAATATATATATATAATGTCTTAAATAGTAGGAGTGGAACAATCTTTTGTGTTGCACTTTGAAATGTTTTTTTTCGCAATAAGCACATCAAACTTGTCAGCCTTAATCAAAGTGCAGCTTTAATATGTTGTTTAAAATGTTGTAAATGGATTAGATCCTACATCAGACTGCACTACCTTGAGGTTTCTGGATCAATCGAAGGCTTTAAATTTATGAAACTGACCCCTCCGCTGATGGATGAAATCCATTCCCGATAAAGAGATTGTGTATACGGCATCAGATGTTCTGCCTCTCAAACACAAAGTAATCTCTTGTAGCCTCCACTCCAATCCCCATTTAGACTGAATATCTCTGTATACCAATCAATCTGAGCATGCACACTGATTTGGATATGCATTATTCTCTAGGAACTGCTGAGGCCTCATGCTTTTAAAATGGTGACCTTTCTGTAAGCTCCAAATACAGTCTGAAGTGAACTACAGGGATATTAAAAGAATGTCACAGAGAATAATAAGTAAGTTGAGGTTTCTTCTGCTATGCCACATTCATGCATTTCATTCTGTCTGCCAATTTTATAATTTTTCTTTTTTCATGACTTTTTCATTACTTACAAAACTGCTATCTGTTCAAAGAAATAGAATTACTTTCTACAATCTAATGACCCTGTAAAGCTAATTGTTTCTTTTTCTAAAATAATAATGTGAGCAGTGAATTACACAGCAGTGCGATCAGACGTATCATGACAGCTCATGATTAAAACAACGTGACTCTCTCCGCTTCTCGTCTTCAGATGTATTTTAAAGTTGTGAAGCTCTGCAAACTTTTTGAAGTAGTGTGTGGCTGTTTTATAACTTGGGGCTGATAGCGTCGCACCGATCCAAAGTGACATGGCTCATTTCACTTAAGACAACCTTAGATTTAGAGCAAGGTGCCGAGTATCCCAAAAAGTTTTAAAGTGCACTTGAAAGACAGACCAGTATCAAGGCTTACGAAGGTGGCACTGCCCTTGCTCCAGAGCTAATTTTATCAGACGTACTACCATGGTCAGGAAGCATTCTATTTTATTTGCTGGGCAAATGTGCCACCAGTGAGGCAGACAAATGAGTGCAATGCACTTTGTGGAGAACATCATTGACCCTGTGCTCCCTCACAGCTATAGATTTTCCTCCAATGCAAGCTCTATATCCACAAGGGCACAAACAAGGCCGAGCCAATGATTCATTTAAGCACTTTTGTACCTGTTTAGGTATTAATCTATTGGGGCACTTTGCCAGAGTATTTCATGTCAGAAAATCACCATACTATTTGTGCCGCCTCCCAGAATTGAGAAATTATCTATTATTAATAAAATCCAACAGTGTTTTTCCTGTGTGGTTACTGTGTGCAAGACAAAAATATTTCTGAACGAAATCTCCTTTATCACTGTTGTGCGTGTTCTTGCACTATGTCTCTGGAATGGATTTCTGTGAGACAGGAACACCATTACGTGGAGAAATAAAACTCAGAAGCTACACTGCGTAATATAAAGGCAGCACACAGAGGGGCTGGCTCCAGTAATGGTTCATGCTGACACACACAAGCAGGGGATGGTCACTTAAAAGTTCAGCCCTGTGGCAGTTTACAAAAAATGATGTTGGGTTGCTCAGTTATGAAGTTGCTCATTGCTGTTCTCAGGTTCAATAAAACTGAAAACCACTAGAGAGAAATACAGAGGGTTTTTAAAAAATGTTTTGCCCCACATCCATGCAAGCCAAACGTATTTCGTATAAGGCTTATTACATACATCTTATATACTGTTCAGATTATGCTGTGTGTGGATATGGCATGCTATGGCACACACAAAAGTCAATTACCTGATTAACTGATCAATTGAGATGAGTCAAGAAAACTGCCAAAACATGCCATAATTAGTTTCTGTCCATTTGCCTTACATGATATTATAAAAACATTAACTATTAGAAGACTAAATTGAATAGTTCTAGTTTAATGTTTTAGTTGAACTATTCTAACTTTATGCCCACATACACTATTATCTACAGATGCAAAGTTGTCTCTCTTTGGTATAAAGTACCACAACTTGTGGATTGACTGGACTAATCCATTAAGTGCTGTGTAATGATTCATTCAGTTCAGAAACATCTTAAAGCAATAAACAGAGTCACACAGCATGAAGCACATTATGTTGTACAAACTCCAGGGTAACCTTGCTTTGACCCTACATCACTTGCACTTCTGTAAAATGAGGAAGACGTGTATTAAAAGCCCAACATGTAGCCAGTGTTTTTCACTGGCTCACTAACCATAGCTCAAAACACAAATGCTGCTTGTTCCCGGATTTTTTGTCTTTTAGTAAATAATAATAAATGCAACATATGCGCATAAATATATCACAAGCAAATAAGGTCCAGAATTTTAGAAAAAATGTTTATATAAAAATGTGTTATAAAATGATAATTAATGATAAATCAGGCAGTCTCACTGCAAAACACTTGAAGAGGAGATTTCCATTGAGATGTTGAGCATGACCTGCAAGCCGGCAATGCTTCATTATGTTTTCAAGAGTCAAATTAGCAGGAATAACTAAAGCAAATTGCCAGTTTTCTTTTCTTGTTTCATTTATTTATTTATTTTTTTCTTTATTGCAAACCATGTGGCAAAACTGTAGACCTTTCACCAGTGCACCACCATAAGAGACTTTTTTTCTTGACAGTATTCATTCAGGCTGGTGACATGATCTGGTTAGAATGGAGACAAGCCAAGCTCAGTACATTTAAAAAGACAAAAAAAAAAAAAAAAATTAAGGTAAACTATAGTGTGAATATGTACATGGAGTACGTGTGTATTGAAACTACACTTATGCATGGAGGCTTCCTGGTTTACACACCCAAGCTTTCACCTTGCTGAGGATCAATTATTTACTCCACTGCAGCTTCTATTATCTGCCATCTAATACTATTAATACTACTACTAATACTACTACATATACTGTATGTAAAATAGTACAAAATGCACTACACCGCATATCTCCATGTACTGCTGATGTACTTGACTATAATCCGTATATGACAATGCATGAAAGTGTGCGCTCGCCAGTTCCCAGCCCTGTAATTAAAGCTTTATGGCCATGATAGCTTTGACCCCCACGGAAGCCGAGAGTACTGTCTCCACTTGACAGCTATAAATTTAGTGCAGAGTCAAAGGGGTCACTGTCAACAGTCTGCTTTTCATGGTTCTCATTATTCTCAATGCCAAATAAGGGACACTGGACAGCCAGTAGAAGGTTAGATGTGTACAACCTCAATATTCATGCCATCAAGTCCCGATATTGAGATTAGACTCATCCTGTATTAGCCATGCTGCTGGAGGAGAATGCCATTCAGCTGCTACTACAGGAATACGCTGCTGTATCATTTTGAATGTTTCAAACAATGTTGTCTGAGATAAGTGGGCCATGTGTCATAATTATCCCCTCCTGGTGAGCATACTATCAGAGGCGTTGGTTTTTCTCTTGAAGGGAACAAATAATGATAATAATGATGGAATAATGATATTGAAGTTCAGTGCTTAATTTTATTCTGTCTTTCCAGTCAAGTCTGGAGGCCCATTAGGTGCTGGGCGCATCGACCTATTTCTCAAATGAAAAGCCAGCTTAGTTTTCCTTAAACATTTGTATCATAGCCAAGAAGTTTGTTTGATTCCTCCCCGTCTCTTTAAGCGCGTACAGATGGGCTGTTTTCTCAGGTGATGTGACAGATGGAAATTGCTAATTACTGGACTTTCATCGTTGATTCTTTACGGCTGTATTTCAAAAACCATTAGAAGCTGCATACAGAATTTCTCAACATATGCAAATACATTATGTTCACATGATACACTTCAACTAAGTTGATGATTATTAACTGCATAATGCAAATGGTAACACCTGGGCCACACCACCTACCTGAGCACCGCGTGGGCGTCACAGAACATATTAACAGGTTAGAGCAGCCACACAGCCCACGTGAGCTGCAGCAGCACATCATCTAGAGAGTCGGTGTGCTGTCATTTCTTTCTGCGTGAAGCGCATGGTTCTCAGCGAAAACAGATGAAAATGATCTGTTGATAGTCGCATTGACATCATAGCAGCAACATTACACCTTTCTGCGCAGTTTTGATGTATATATCTATGGAACACTTTGATTTCATTGAAGAAGCACAACAAAACTATTCAATTAAAGAAAAATTCAGTTTTTACGTCCTTGTGTGTAGGGAGGAACTGACAGGATCACATTGGCAGTGAACAATATTGATTGGCCAGTTACCAACATTGGCAGCACGGTGGCTCAGTTGTTACCATGGATACCTAATAGAAAGCAGACACTGGGTTTGAATCTGACAAACTAGCAAAGATGTTTTCCAAAGCAAACCATAGGTTTTCCGATTGATTGCTTTTGGTGAGTTTATGTGCTCAAAGTAAGGTAGAAAAAAACACCTCAAAGAGTTACTGGAAAAAAAAAAAAAAAAAACCTTGATCAACTATATCACCAGTCAACAAAAATAAAAGAACACATGCTGTTCACTGTGGTGAGTCAAATAAGTTTAAAGTCCATGGAAGTTTCTTTTCGTACTGCACTGAAATGAAAGATGGCTCAGTAAGTGATGTCGGCTGTTGAACTTCTATGCTGTTGTTTTGTGGACACTAATGCAGGGCAATAGCAGAAAATGACACTTTAACGCCTCAACTTTGAGACTGACAATTTAACCTGGGCCTTCAGACACATGATTTAAATCACACATTTTGTTTTAAGGTGCAAAAAAGAGCTATTATGGTTTTCCATCTTTCACTATTTCACTGTTTGATAAGGAAATGAATCAGTACTAAAATTTGAAAACTATCCTGAAACCATAGTGGTAAAACAAAATGAAATGTTCGATTAGTGTTTATGACGTGGCAAAATATCACACCTACAAAATGTGGTTTACTTTCTCTCAACTTTGAGTTTCTGCAAGCGTATTACTCCTCCATCTGCTGTGTCAGTCAAATGGTAGCAGGTGCTGGTAGGCTGTCAATTAATGTAACACACATACATTCACAAATAGACTTACATGCAGACACATCATTAAAGAGGCCTAGCGTCGGGATGACATGGTGCAATATGTAGGACAAAAAAAGATCACCTGCACTTGGCCTCAAAATGTATTAGTCCCATGTAAACACCAGCATGACCTTTTGGAGTTAGACTTAAATCAAATTTGGAAGGTGGCTGTTCAACAAACCTACAGACAAGTCAAGATGTGCAGACATACAAAATCTGTGTCGCAAAAAAACCCAGGAAATTCTGGAATTAGATTGAAGATTGAGCTTAAACTAATTATACTCTGGGGTAGCTGTTAATTTCTGGTTGGGAGCCACCTGGCAACAGTAAATCACTTCAGGAGCCACCCATAATTGTCTGGCTAGAGTGTGATACTTTCCCATATCCAATATTATTTGCCCTACTTCCACACCTGTCAATTACAATTTGAAAAGAATATTTCCTGCAAATTGTGCTCAGATTTAGTCACTGAGTATCATCTGTCACCTGCCACACCTATTCAGATTCTCTTCTTCCAATTTATCAAGCGAATGAAAAACTCATTTGGAATAAACTGAAACATTGGCACGGCTCAGTTGGTGCTTTTAATGGGTCAAAAATAGTCCTAATAGAGGTATCTTTCCTCTATACACACTAATAGAGGCAGGTCTTCTCTACCTTCCTCTTTTCCTCTGGTGGGGTTTTGGGCAGTGATCCTGACAGTGGCCCACTTTCTTCAAGCTGCATTAAGTTGAAAGTTTGCCACCTGTGCTTGTCAAGTGAGTTAACTTATGCCACTTGGTGGGGCCTTTACTCTTAGTTGCATTTCTACGTTCTGTTACTGCTGGTCTTGACAGTACCAGCTCCCCTCAATATGTCTCTCAGATACTTCTCCTGATGAGGTCTGATGGAGCATCTGGTATCTTTTCATGTGTTAGTTTTTAAGGGAGTGAACAGTGAACAGCATCACTATCAGTATCAGCAAATGCCTGTGCTGGTGAGAAGCAGCTTGAAAGAACCTCTGACAAGCAGACAGTGGGTATGTTTCGAGGCTTTGTTAAAGAACCCTGCTGGGGAGGTGAAAAGGACAACCAAAGTGGAGTTAGAAGAGTACAGAGTCCAGGTGTTGTATACCTAAGTGAAACAAGCAACTGATAGGGTAGTTTTAAGAGCCACTGTGAGACCCACTGCAAAACCTGGAGCTGAATCTACAGATAAAAATGATGCACAGAGGAAAGGTCATGAAGGGGAAAGCTTTCTGTGAAAGAAAAAAGCCCTTGAAAGACAGAAAATATTATAGGAACTACTGAACAGAGTGATTCGTTTGATTAAAAAAAGATCAGACTTTAGACACGTCCCCTGGAGTCCTCAGCGAGAGGTTGATAAGCTGGAAGGTACACGCACATCAGAAAAGCATTTGTTGCTTCGGCTTCCTGATTTCATGTTCAACAACATGCTTCATGCACTTAAGGGAGTTTTCGCTGTATGCTGAGTGGCTTTTGTAAATATGAACCAGATGTGCAAGCAGAACAAATGCGACACGATAAACCCTGTACATGGAAGGCATGGAAGGGAAGGAGTGTATATATAAAGGAGATGGATTTATTTTATTTTATCTTCTGTGTAGGTGTACATTGCTTTAACTGAACACGTGTTGCAAACTGTATTGAATGATCTATTTCATAAACAAAGGCCACAGCAGCCACGTGCTGTTAATGGTTTGGGGCTGAATAAAATAACAGGCAGCTATAATCTTGTTATGGATTTATCAATATTTCATAGTAGGCCACGATGAAAGGCACTTCATCAATAGTAAGAACAAAATTGTTTCATAGTTTCACTTCAATGCATTAAATGCAAACTGCAATGAAAGCACATAACGAATATGGCCTGGTTCATAAAGCCTATTACATCGCTTGATAATGGAGCGCGTTCCAAGTGACACCAAGCAGCCAATCATTTAACAGGTCTGGCTTAAGGTTGCACCATCGACACATGACACCAGATCAACAGAAACAGCATCACTGAGTGAGGAAATTGTTAATAAAAAGGTAAATACAATTTTTAGAAACCCATTGGGCGGCTATACAAGACTAGCTCAGTATTGCAGTTTTGTGGTTCGGGGTGTAATAGTGAGAGGCAGCTCACTTAACCACTGGACTTGGTTGCAGTGTTTTGACCACAGCTCGCATTCAGCTATTGGTGGTAATGTTTATCCACAGACAGTTTCTTGGGTTGTATTAGTAGCAGCAAGTATGCATGACTATTTTCAACATTAATTTGAAATACATAGTAAGAATAAGTAAGTTTAAAAGGAAGTAATTAAATTCAACCTGCAGCTCTCTATTTAAAAAATGGGTCAAAATCAGCAATAATTATGGATATCGACTAAAATGAAACACTTTATTGTGATACATTTTTCAGCTCCATCGCCCAGCCTAAGCTATTTTATAGGTGTATAAAACCCAAGAAAAAGGCTTTGGGCATTTCTTGTATTATTTTTTATTTCCAAGGTTCTAGACATTAAATACCTTTTTATTTAATGCTTGATCAACGTAACCTTACTGCTTGTTTTTATATTTGGATTTTAAGTGTGATTTTTATAGCTTGTCTTCAAACCTCAACTTCATATTTTTTACCAAGTGATCATTATAGTCTATATCATCCTTATGGCTCAGTGCACTTCAAGCCAACCATTAGGCTGTGGTCTGACTGCCAGGACAGTAAGAGTGTGAATGGTAAAGGTTATAAAGTAGCTTACACAGAGAAATTAATTAGATCCTGTCAGGCTTATGGGCTTATTATTTAGACCAGGTTATCGTCCTCCCGCACGCTGAAGAACTACAAAAGGTTAATCACATCGAGGTGCATCAGGATGTGCTGGTAGGCAGATGAACAGCAAGCAGGATAACAAGTAGAGGCATCAGCATCCTGGTGAAAAGTGGCTCACTTCTCCTTGGCAGATAACATGGCTCACCAATCTTCACATTCTATATTTCACAGCAAAATGGTAGTTTTAAAATATTATTTTAGTCATCCATTTTTATTGGGAACACAATTCAAATTTTACATTAAATTACAGAAATCAAAAGTATTAACTGGGACCTTTATGTTATACCCATCCCTGCTTTTGAGACATGCAGTGTTTACGGCAGCTGTGGCTCAGGAGGTGGAGCGGCCTTCCACCAATCGGAAGGTCACTGGTTTGATCCCTGGTCCCTGCAGTCTATGTGTCGAAGTGTCCTTGGGCAAGATACTGAAACACAACTTGCTCCCTGTGGCTGTTCCATTGGTGTGTGAATGTGTGTGCATGGTTGATGATGGTGGCACTTCCCACTCAGCCACCTTGCATGAATGTGTGTGTGAATGGGTAAATGCTGGCTTGCTTTGCAAAAGCACTTTGAGTGGTCTAATAAGACTAGCAAAGCACTATAATGCAGTCCATCTACCTGTTCTTTTTTGTTACTTACACTCTTTGCATTGCTGATCACTTTACTCCCTTCCTACTTTGTGTGTGTTTGATTGTGTGCCACACCCTGACTGGTTTCACCTGTTCTTCATTATGCTCCCAGTGTATTTACTGTGTGTGTTCCCCTCATGCTATGCAAGTTCGTCTTTCTACAATATGTCAAGCATTCCAGCCCCTTACTAGTGTTTTCCCAGTGTTTTGGACCTTTGCTTTGTAATTCCTCCTTCCTCCTACTGCATGTTCTCTTCTCCTGCTCCCCCTGCTTGTTGAAAGGGAGTTTTTCCTCACCACTTGCGCCAAATGCTTGCTCATAATGGGACATGTTGGGTCTCTGTAAATAATGTTATAAAGAGCATGGTCTAGTGCCCAGAGATAACTTCTGATGTGATTTGGTGAATGTATTTGTGAATGAAATTCAACTAAATTGACTTGATTCTGGCCTGCTCCCAGCTGAATCTGTTTGGACTGCCTCCTCTTGTTTAGAATCTTGCCTGCCTCACCTTACATTTATAAGCCTTTTGTACTTTGTCTTTTTTCAGTGAATCATTTAACTGCACCAGCTCCGTCTCTGAAGTGTGCATTTGGGGGCAATCTCTTTTTGCTCTGTTACTCTGCTTACACTATTGTGACACTTTATTTCACTGTATCGAGAGGTATTGTCATCCTATAAATGTGTTTTATGGTAAAACCACCACAAACCACTCCATCCTATTTCTTTGATATAAAATAAGTAACAGATGTTTTTTTTTCCTTTTTTTCCTAAATGCATTTTTGTTCAGTTTTATGAGTGATAAAACAGCTTATTATGAGACTGAGTGAATCAAATAACTCCATAAAATGTATTCTGTAAAGTCTAGTTCTTACTGATTTGCCCTCCATAAAAGAATCCAAAGACAGGAATCAAAATATGTGGGTCAAACTCAACACTGACCTCAATTATACATCATCTTCTCTCTTGAGTCGTGTGGAGCTGGTATTGCAGCTTTTGTCACATACAACACCCTCAGTGAATAGAGTGAACACAGAGCAGTACTGCACACAGTAGTTTGACACATTGCTTTGTGATAATTGCCTTACAGGTAATTTACTAACATCTATCCTGCACTGGTGAATAATGTAATTAGTGCAGTTATTTCACGATAAATAAATGGATGAGCAATGATTTCTTAAACAAGGACAAAACTGCAATCCTACTAGTCTGCCCTAAAACAGAAGAAATGCTGTGTAATGATCTGGGGAAATGAACACCCTGGATTGAATCTGAGGTTACAGGACTTGGTGTTGGATTCAGATCTAAGCTTCAAGGGTTCACATTATCAGGGTGATGAAAACATCATTTTTTCCAGATAGAAACATACCAAAAATTAAAAAAAAAAAAAAAATTAAAAAAACTTTTAAAAAAGATGCTGAAAACCTCATTCATGCCTTTATTTCGAGCTGATAACCAGGATCATGAGGAGTCAGCATTAGTCCAGTTTTAGCTGCTCTCCACAGGCTTCCTGTAACATTTAGGATTGATTTTAAGGGTCTCCTCCTTACATATACAAAGCCTTTAATGGGCTACGACTACGTTACATTACTCATTCAGGAACACTGCGAGCATCTGCTGCTGGAGGTTCCCAGCTACAGCTGAAACAATTACACAAAAAGCTATGGAACACACTACAGATACAGCAGATATCAGGGAAGCCAGCTTGCTAAATATTTTTAAAGAAAAGCTAAAACATATCTCTTCACTTTAACCTTTAACTAGCTGGACTTTTCTGATACAGGCCTGAAAGTCTTTTTGATTGGCCTCACACCTCTTGCCTGCTGCACTATTAGTCTATTTCATCCATATTTTTATCTTATTTTTACTATTATTACAAGGCGGGTTGTATTTTTCATCTTCTTTTACATTAATGATGGCATTCTATCCCTGTTTTTTATGTTCATTGAAAGTCTTTTTTTTATGGCGAGGTAAGGTAAGTTATTATTGTTGTTGTTGTTGTGTATTATGCACAAACAATAATGAAATCCCCAGAAGACCACAGGCTGGTGTGAGGGGTAGTGAGCAGAATCGTGTCTGAGGACCAAGCTATGTGGTGGAGGCGATTGGTGGGGCAAGGTCATGGAGGGATTCACAGGTGAGGAGGATTTTGTAGGAGATATGGGACTTGACGGGGAGCCAGTGTAGTTGAATGCGGGTAGGGGTGATGTGCTGCCAGAACTTGATGCTGAATTTTGCACATACTAGAGTCTGTACAGGGCAGGACACTGCAATAATGCAGGCACACACACACACACACACACACACACACACACACACACATTTCCTGACAATCCATTGATAAAATAGCTGTTGACACAAACTCTATGTGTCACATGTATTCGGTCAAACATGTTTGCACTCAGGTCAAGATTAGTCAAAGTCAAGACAAAGTCAAAGTCAACTTTATTGTCAATTCTGCCATATGTACAGGACATAGATGGGTTTGAAATGTTTCTCTCAGACCCTGGTGCAAACATGCAAGGCACAGTAGAAAAACAAAGACAGAAAAATAAGGAATGGGTAGCGCAAGTGGAGTAAATACTGCATAGCTGGTGTGCAGGTAGATATTTAGATAAGGACACAGGTAGATGGATATTTACAGATGGATAAAGCGTCTGCTAAATGGAATTGCAGATGAACAGTGCAGTATGTTTACAGATGTGAAAAACAACGCAGTCTATAAGATGGAATAAACACTAAAGTTAACTTTATGCATTGTAACAAAATTTAACACTGTCTAGAACAATACAATTTAACTATTGAACCTAATGTCAGAATTACTTTAATGACGAACTTTTACACAGATTTTAAATTTTGAAAGAAAGAGCACTGGTATCTGAGATAACAGGCTGGTACACTGGGTTTAGATATGTGAAGCTTTAACAGGACACAAAAACACAAATTGGAGCGTCCATTTAGATTTTTAATATTGCATTTAGTTTGAATATCAAAGAATATAATAGCTTTGCTCATTAAAATAAAACTGTAACATGATATACTGCTTCATCTGAATATCAATGGAGTACACTAACTTATTGTATTCATTTGAAAAGACGTGATTAGATTTTTTTACTTCATCTCATCAAGCAGTTATCATTTATTAGCTGCTTCATGCTACTTCTGATATAACTGCCTGTGTTGCTGATCGTTGTGCAGTATTAAAAGTTTGCCATAGAATTCTGTTGGACTGTGAAACAGCTTCCCAGTGCGCCAGTCAAAGGAAGTTGTTTATTTGGACGCGGATGATGGTGAGTACCCTGGAGAAAGGTCATACCTTTTACTATTATGGGATAATATTCTTCCAAAAAGAGACAGAGGGAGAAAAAAAAGAAGGTCTGGCTAAGGTGGACCATTTCTGATAAACAAGAAAAGCCTTCTGTTAAATTGCCTTTATTGATTTTTCAAAGTTAAATAGTGTATGTCAGAAATGTTTTACAATAGTTTCTTGGTTTTCCCTCCTGTCGGACCTCCATTTATTATCTAAGCAATAGCTCCACAGATTTTTTTCTGGGTGACAAGGTGGCGGTACTCGGTGGGTTAGAAAAGTGGCCTTATGACCACATGATCTCACACGTAAGTGGAAAAAGTGTCCACATGGATCATTCAGCAGCTGTCACTTTCACAGACAGTTTACTTTGAAACCAAGTAGCACTGTTGTAGATGTGTCTCTCTTTTATGACACTGCGCAAATTTATCTGGCTCATTTAGTCTGTTGTCTGGTAATGAGTACTTGTACTCTTCCAAAATACTAACTGGTTTGGTGATGTTTTCTTTGCACTACATTCATCAATTCATCAATCTTTTCTCATAGGTCTCATTGATATACTCAAGATATTGTACATGACATGATGCTTCACAAAAGCTCATATAAAATGCTGCCTTACACTCTCCTCTCCACCAACAATCTCTGTCAATATGCCCTTGACCAAGGAAGTCAACTCCCAACTGCTCCACCGGAGCTGCTGAGCGGCCAACAGTAGAAGACTGCAGCTGCACCGGCCAGCTCCCGAGTGTGAATGTGTTAAACTGTGTGAATGTGAAGCAGGGTGTTAAAAGTTGCTGTGCCATCTGAAAAGTGAAGCATTCTCAATTTGGATAAAGATAAAAACATGCAAGATAAAACTCCTGGTGTTTTGGTATAAAACTTTTTTTAAAAATTATATCATAATTTTAAGTATTATTCAACTGCCTGAGAATACATCATCATTTTATATTTAACAAGCTGGTGCGATATTCAAATTTTGCTAGATTTATTTTAACATAAAACAATTACATTGAATGATGCAAAAGTAAAGCATGGCATTAAGCCCCATTCACTTAGAATATTTAATATTTCATAATTGCACAAATTCAGAACATGAACATGATTCCCAAATGTGATTAACAGTGGAGGACGGGGGGAGGGATCAATGTGAAGCAAATCAATTCATTACAGCCAGTGGTTTCAGCCACTTATTTGTCTAATGTGGTATGACATTCTTCCCAGATGACTCCTAGTCAGTTTTATCCATATTAATGAGCATCATCAGCTGGCAGACTGAGACAAATTCCCTCTTTCCTTCCCTGTCCTCAGACAGTGAAATCTGGGTGCAATAATGAATCAAGGGCATTTATCGATTTCAACATGCCTAAATCAGCCACACCAAAACCATGTGTGTTAAACTGTGACATCAATCAGAAAGGCAAGGGGTCTGGAGCAAAGTTACACCAGTTTGCTGTATTTCTCAAAATGAATACCCTTGACTTTTAAATGGCATCCATTCATTTATAAATGAATGCTGTGCTTTAACAAACTCATGACAGACATCTGTCAGTCTCTGGTCAGTACTTAAAGGCTAATCAAAATGTCTTCTGCAAGTTGCAATCTAAGAAATTGGCCTTAGCATGTCTAGTTTCCAGTATGTCTGTCAGTATCTAAAGAAGTTGAGTCAGTTCCATGCAGTTTTCATGGATCACAGATTAATACTGAAGGCAGATGGGGGCACCACAAACGGTCTCAGAGAGCTATAAACAAATTGCTAATCTAAACATAATCAGTGTAATTCACTGTCTGCTACATGTCACTGATGTTCATAGGAAGACTTTCATATTGTGATCAGCTTGTAAGCTAAGGCCAGCATCCAAGTCCCATTTAGCAGCCATATTTACTGCATTGTGCTATCTACTGACTACTGTAGCTGCTTGGTTTGTGTTGAAATTGCTCCTTCAGCATTCGTTAAGTCTCATCACTGCTACCCTTACAGAGCATTTTGAACACAATGAAAGAGCAAAAATATTACGTCAACCCCATCCTTGATTCTAAGTATAGCTCAGCTGCACTATCCTTCAGGCGGCATTGGCCAGGGAACAGAATCAATGGGAGGCACTTTTCTCTGCCATTTTCCTTCATTATGGGGATCTGTTTCGTTAGAGGACCGACGGCTGGGATCCAGGACCCAAGGAGAGGTGGGAGAATTAGAAATGATTTGTCTGGTCACGGGAGGCCAGTCCTTTGTGTTGACAGATGGTCGGAGACATCTCATTTCTGGAATGAGGGAGATTTCGAGTGGAACGGACGAAGAGCATAACATACGAGATCTCAAGAGCTGCCTTAATGCCCACCAGCAGTGCATAAACTCATATGGCAGTACTTAAATGTGAAAGCCTGCAGTGATGAAAGTGTTGTTCCATCGCTGCCAAGGTTTTGCAACAAGTAGGTCTAACGGTGCTCCAAAATGAGAGAAAAACTGCAAGACTCCTGTGACAGTGAGAAGTTATTTTCACTATTCTGGTTTCCACTTTAGCCACGACTCTGATGTGCCCCTGATCTTTCTGACACGAAAGCTTCTAGTTGTGCTGCAGACCGAAATGTAAAGCTCATGATTGCAAGCGAAGAGAGCGTGCTGACACAAAATGTACAACCTTTCTAGAAGTACCTCGGTCACCTCTGCAGAGGATGCCCCACTTTTTCAGCATCTGATAGTCATGTTCTTGAAACAGAAACAAGTGTGACAGTAAATGGGCAAATAATAGCCATTACTACAGGAAACAAGAGCACATGAGCTCCCTAATGTCCCCTATAATCACTGTGATATATTAAACACAACCATTTATGCTGGGGAAACAGTAATTAAGAATGGTTACTCATTAATTAAGAGATCTCAGCATACTTATCTTCACAAATCACATGAGGAATATTAAAATTAATTCCCAGTCTCACAACCTTAAGGAAATAAGAATGAAAGAAAAATCACTTTTCACTCATTATTTTGCAAATATGTTCAGCTCATTGCTCCTGTCTAGCCAGATTTTATATTCTATTGGAGGGAACCTGTATCATAAACAAGACGTTTCTGTGAAATATAGTTATTGTGTTTACATGACAGACAAGCAGGTAGACAGGCAGGATGACAGATTCCACTATGAGGATGTAATAATGTTGCTTATCATGTTATAATTTAGCTGAAGCACAAGCTATAGTTGTACTGCTGCAATCATCATTTGATTCAAAGTTTTGCAGGTAGACATGATTTACCATTCTTTCCACAAGGCTGACAATCAAGGTGGTGGCAAAGATAGAAAATATTCATCTCGTATCGTGCCTGACTTTAGTGGATCATAACATATCGGATATGGAATAAATCTCAAGATGAGACCAAGCTTTTCAGTGGAGGTCAGTTTTTGAGCCACGACAAAGGCCAAAATGTTGCCTGCAGCAGATGAGGTAAGCCTTGTTTTTTGCCTAGCCAATTGTTGGAAATGCCTTTTGCTACACTGCCCCCAGTGGAAACAGGATTCTAAACTGAAGCAGCTGTGGAACACTTCCAGCCCTTCCCGGCCAGTTAAAACGAGTGAGGAGAGTCAGCAGTCAAAAGCCGTATAAAACACAGCAGTCAATAAAATAGGTCTTTCAAAAATTGCGAATCACTGCAACCACGAGAGATCCTTGAGCATACATTCATAAATGTGTACAAAAAATATTAGGCTGATGTGTTATGTTGCTGTGCATATGGACACACACATGACCAAACACAAGATCCCCTCCAGACTTGCACATGGCAGAGATACATAAAATTAAACATGCTAATCAGAACAGCAGGCAGTCAGATCAGAAGGCAAACAGCTATTCCTTTGAATTCTTCATCACCTGAAAAAGTACTATGTTATCTGCCAACTGCTAACACCACCTGGACCAGACTGAAACAGACTCATGATGCCCAAATCATAACTGTAATTGGCTCAACAATCGTAATGTGTGGTGCTACTTTTTGTTCATACAGACTAAGTGCTGGGCTATAAGAGGTAGATGAGTAAGAAGGATGAGAATGCACTAAAGAGAGGAAGGAGAAAAGTAGGTAGGAAAGTGAAAGTAGTCGAGCATAAATTGCCTGGCAGAATGTGGCATGAATATAACGTGTTGCTGATGAGTATTAATGATATCAGAAAAGTGCAGCCAAACATGCACAGGGAGGGGACAGCAAAGACAGGTTGTAATGGATGTGGCTGGCTCTCGGAAGTGGAGGATCTAGTTGGACTGCAGCACAGCGCATAGGCGGGATATTAAAAATTAATGACTATCTCAGTGATTTACGACAACACAAAGATGCTGAAACCCAACCTGTGTAAGATGGATGCCTGGGGAATGCTCGAAAAAGACTGATGCAACCCTGGTGGACTATGGGAGAATGTGGCATGAGAAGCCATCCCCCATCCTCAGGTATTTCCAGTGGATCTATCTGACAGAGTGAGCCACATTACTGCTTCAGTATTTTTGACCATACTTATGAATGTCAGTAACATTTGAAAATACTGTTTGGCTGGACATAACTGAAGAACTCTTTTCAGAAAGTTTAACAACCTGTGTTACACTACCCTCACTTCAATCTCATTTAACCACTGCCCTCTATGTTAGTGTAGTAAAAGGTGCAAAAAAAAAGGCCTCCCACTTGCACCCTTGTTGAATACACTGGTGTGTGTCTCAACTGAATTCTGCTCATTTTGTTTTGTTACATTGTTTTTCCTATTCCCAGGTCTGAAGATAGCCTGCCAGAACTTCATGTAATTGGTCTGAAAGTCTGAACCATCCAAAAACATGTTTTCACCATTGACTGTATAAAACCTCTGTGACATCACCCATAGGTTTGTGAAGTTTGTGAAGCCCACTGTGGGGGGCTCAGCTGTTGCCATCTTGGCAGTGCAAGAGGTGGCGGAACTGAGGCGGGCTGAATGAATGCTGGTTTCTGAAACTTGCCCACGTAGCTCAAAGTTACTGAGCTACCTAAGGCTAACAAGCTGGGCTGTAGGCTACTCTGTGTTGCTAGCTAGCTAACCCTGTGTTACTGGTCCACTTCTGCATGGTTACGTTACTTTGCACAATTCCTCCTGAAGTGCAGGTGTAACGTGATATGTCAACATTCCAGCCTACAGCTGATCACAATCAGTTGGTTTCTGGAGTTCAACAAACTTAAAATGCTTGTTTTAGGAATAACATTGATGAAAAATAATAAAGTTTGAGTTTGTGGGCCTATAATCAAAAACCTACAGCTCAACCAATAGCATATCACCACATCTAGGTTAATGTTTTGTCTGGAACATGCTCAAATGAGACAAATGCCTTTTCTTCAAAAGTATTTTCACCCTAAATTATAACAGTTCTGTATTACATTTTGACTTCAGTGTAGCTGTTTTAATAAGTGTGGCTGCCATCGTCTGATCAAGCCTCACTCGTCCTGGGCACTGGAGAGAAACACAGTCAATGTAGCCGCAATCAAACTCCAGACAAACACACCAAGAACAAACACACTAAGAACAAACACCGAGAACACAGCACAGACATCTCACACCAAGATACCACACAGTTGGACAGCTTGCTTGAGGGGGAAACAGAGCTACAGAGACCAAAACTGTTTTTGTACCTGTAAATCTTTTTATTTGTAGTGTAAAGTTGGGCATTTTAACATGGGGTAATATGGGGATTGACTCACTTTTGGAGCCAGCCTCAAGTGGCCATTTGCAGAAATCCAGTTTTGGCACTTCCTCGTTGGCTTAATTTTTCATACCCAGAGGTTGTCACTTTAACAGTAGAAACAAATTGGAACAAAGTTCAGCAATTTGGACTGGACTGTGGTCCACTAGAGGTTTCACATCTGTAATTTCAGTTTAGCTCAAACAAAACATTCCAAAAGTTTTGGAACAATTTAGGTAGGTATGAAAGGGCCTTAAGTCCCATGGCAAAAGATAAGTTGGCTTTTTGTATTTTAGTACAACTGTTAAAAAAAGATTCCCCAAAAACCCACAAAACATATCACTTTTAAGTTACCAAGGAAATCATTGTTTTTTCCTTGGGTTACTTTTGATTTTATTTTTATTAGACAGTAGAAAAGCTGCCTTGAGCAGAGAGGGACAGTCTCGGCTAGATCTGTCAGGACTGGGTGGGTTTCTGAAAAGTACTGTTTAAAATGATGCATCATTGTAAGATCATAAACAAAGAAACTAAGCTCACCATGTCCATTCCCATCATCTCCCCCTTAGGCATCCCTTTGCAAGACGCCCTTGTCTGCCCATGATCCTGATATAATTTTAAGTGTAACTAACCTATTATTGTAGTCAAGGCGCATTGCAGTGTTTCAAGTCAACATCTGAAGTACGATTAAACCGACATACAGGAGCTAGTTAGCTGCAACCTCAGTCTGCAACAGTCATTATGCCTAACTGAGCCAAAACAGAAAACATGCAAAAGAAAAGCAGAGTATCATTGAATGTTTTTTTGACCCAGCTTCAAGCAGTTCTGCAGAATTTAGCTGATGTTTTTACAACATCTATTCACTGTTACAGAGAAGTCATGGCTGTTTGAAGCACACCACTCAAACCTCTGAAGGTCTCCAGTGTAGATACACAGACTATGGAACTCTTGTCAGTGAAACCTGTAGCTTGCTTCGTCACTAAATTATTTAATGTGGCTCACATACTCTAAAACCTTCATCTTTTCAACAAAAAACGCTGGTGTTATATGCAAGCGCTGATCTGAGAGAAAGAAAAAGCATGAGGGAAAGAAGGTACGAGTATTCCCTTATAGGTACTTTACAGGCCGATAGCTCCAAGACGTAAGCAAAGGATGCACAGCATTGTTGAAAGCAAAAACGCTTATCCTTGGTTTGTTGTTTGTGGTGGGAATCAGTGAAAGCCTCGCTGATTTAATGACATTCTCTTTTGAACAACACACACAATTATGGTTCTACACTGCTTTCTGAAAAGGCGGCAATTAGGGGTAGACCTTTGTTTCATTCCTTTTGACTGGAAACCAGCCATTCAATCAGCACACCGAGCAGGGATACGACTTTTTTTCAGACCAAGCACAAGCACTTACGTTTTGGTACTTGCAGATACTGAGTACCAATATGAGTATTTAATAATACCATTACACTTGGAACATGCTCAGCACACATACACAAACACACAGCTGCAGCAGAGTGTTTTTTGTGTCAGTGAAGTGTTTCTTGACGGCTGCAGCAAAGGTTCCCTACATTGTTTTGATGCCACGGCCTTCTTCTGTTTGTTTGGTCAAAAGTCTCTGAAGCATGGTCACAGAAGGAATCACTGCAGATGCCAAAGCATCAGAGGAGCTCATATCTTGAGTTAACTACTCAAACGGAGCCAGTACAAGAGTCTTTTTCCAGAATTGTCCACAGATGAACTGTAGCACATAGTATATACTGTTCCAGTGGATCTGCACATCTTGTTGGAGTCTTCTTATAGACTGGTTGAGCAGCACAAAAATTTTATTTTTGTGACCATCATTTATCCTAAAATATTGCCAAACTGCTGACGTTGCTCCTCCTCCACGTACATGCTCAAACTGATGAGAGGTTAACGTCACATTGCCATAAAGTCGGGTGCAATTGTATCAGAGTAGTTTTATGATACATTACTTATTATGCACAGCACAGTATCACACCTGACGCCCAATACTGGTTTTGGTGCATCCCACCAAGCATATCTCCACCCAGTGTTTCAAGTGGCCATGTCTAACAAATGACAGAGTGACAATATACCATAAACTGCAAAGTGGAAATAATACCCACATCCTCATTAGGGGCATATACTGCGATATGAAAATCACAAGGCTGGGAACTGCTAGGACATAAATCAAAGCTGCATGGGCTTTAAAGGATTCAATGGCCTTAAATTTAATTAGAACTGAAAGTTGTTAGCTGCTGCTGCTCCCAGCCGCGAGCTGGGACTGTAGCGCCCCCTGTGGGTAGAACTGTGTGAAATGTCACGCACTTGTGTATTATGGCTGTATGCACAACATTCCCAAATGTGGTTGCAATCCATTTAAGCATTGATAATACCCCAAAACACACTCATCTTAATCGAGATTGAATCGAGAAATGTGTTTGCTAAAAAATCCAAAATGCCAAGAGTTTTTACAGTGAGCCTGGCCCATATCAGTCGAATCAGCATCATCCAAGGATACACTGTGCAAATATTGTTCTGCCATGTGTTATAATACCTGACTACATGGTGACACCATTGGTACCGTGTTTTAATATGTTAAGCATTTCCAGATGCTTAACATGAATACACATTAAAACACCACACACTATGGACAGGTGCCTACTGCCAAACAGTTAATCAATTATTAAACATTTGACATTTTTTGTCAATCAACTAATTAATGAATGCACAGTGTTTCAGTCATTATTGTCATTTGATTCTCCTGTCATCCTGTCTAAATATTTATAGGAGGCCATTTAAAACAAGAGTCTTGTCCTCAAACTCAAAGATAACAAGGCAACAGATGAAGTTTTCCTTGTTCCAAGGACTGGAGCCACAAAATCCAAATCTGAACAATGGGGTTGAATGGGGAAGTGGTACCAACTGTCAATAAGGTAGACTGGAATCAAAAGGTTATTCAAACATACAGTACATGGCCATTGAATGCCATGTGGGCACCACTTGCACTTATGAGGCACCTCCTAACATGTCCTGTATTCACTTCAGTGTGAGGCTGACAGGAAGTGAAGCTGCTGACCCTGAAGTTGCTGCATGAGCCTGTCCTCAAATATGTTTCTTTGCCAAAATCACTCAACACAGAGCAGGAAGATCACATGATGAGAAAACAAGTGCTATGGCTGCAATGTACTTATATCTTCCTAGTTACTACAGCGAGAAAGTTATATTGGCAAAGGAAGTAATTCAACTCACAGCCTTCTTAAAGAAAGGGGCACCAATTCTGCTGTGACTGCAACTTTACTCTGACAGGCCTGCCATTAGTTGCCACTTGGCTCTCCATACTCTGGCTTACAAGGCTAAGACAGGGACAGCTCTAAGGGTCAGCCACACATTACTTCAGCCATCTCTGGTGCTAATCTGTTCACCTGGGAGGAGGGCCACAGGGAGCCAAATTATAAAGGGCCTGTCAGTGACACAGCAGTGGAGCCAGTGACACTGAGGGAAAGCAGCGGCCCTCAGTTGATATTTTCAGACCTGTCCTGAAACACATAACAGCAGTGATGCAGCCTTGTGGACTCCTCATTTACAGTGGAGGGGGAAGCTATAAAACAGCCTAGCTGTCATTAAGTTTGAGTGGTAGGTCTTGCTCTCCTTAAGGACAATGGTCATAGGGAAAACATGATTTACCACATGCTCTCAAACTAGGCTTCAGGTCTGTCTCTGATCAGTGCCACACAGGATCCACACCTGAATGAAAAGTCTTTTGTCTATGTCCTATACCACTCTCCTTGCTAGCAGTGGCTTGCTCAATACAAGGTGGTTACCAAGCAGAGGAGGTCAGTACAACGAAATCCATTCATGTCTATGTCATCCACTGTCACTGTAGACAAGGATAATAAAGGAGAAGTGGTATGACCACAAACCCTTACACATAACCAGCTCCCACACAGTCGAGGTGGCTCAACTTGGGCTGAGGACATGCGAGCAAATTTTTAATGGAAAGACATTGTGTGCCTTCCCCATGTGCAGTTACAGGTGAAAGCAAAATGACACTGGCCAGACTTCACACCTCCAGTGTTCCAACAAACACAACTGGCCATGATCATGAGTTAGAAGCCAGCCGGGGTTTCTGTCCTCATCATTGTGCTTGTGACTCTGGTTAGCCAGGGCACCTGCACGGCGAGAGGTGGCCCTGGAGGGAGATAACAAGGACCACTTGTGTATTTTGCCAGTGAAACGTATAACAAGCAGGTGTCACAGAGGTGTTTGTGTGTAGCCCTCCACACGTCAACCGTAGAGTTAGCAATGGCATGGACCAAAGTGTGGACAAAAACTGGGCGTTTCAGTTTGGAAGAAAATGAGGCCGAAATCTGCAAAAACAAGCAAAATAAATAAAAAGTGTGGAAAAAATCCACGTATAATGTTCATTTGAAAGTATGCTTTTTAAACAAATCTATAACCTGAATAATTTTGCATAACCTTAGAATAGCATTCATTGCTCTGTGACCACTTCAGATTTAATCACATATTATTCACATGTACTGAAATAAAACATTAATTATTTTGAATAAGTAAAATAGAACAACTGAATTTGAAGGATATTGAAACTATGACACTGAGAACAAAAAGATAAGATATGAGATAAGATAAGATGTTCCTTTATTAGTCCATCAACGGGGAAATTTAAAAAAAAACAGAAAACAACTGCAGGTTAATCAACAACAAATCAGACTGGTGGGCTTTCTATTTCATTTCAATTTGTAAAATGCATTATCATAAAATAATACTTGACAAGGTGATAATGACTGCTGCTCTAGTACTTAGTAGTAATTTCATATTATAGATTGCTCATTTTACCAACATTACTATTTGAAGCCATTAGCGGGAAAGCAGGATGACTAATGCCACTCATGCTACTGTACATTTGTTTGTGGATGCTGGGTGAGGGATAGAAAGAACATCCATGTGCTTAAGCCAAGGCAGAAAACAGCATGCATGCCTGCAGTAAAGTGTTTGGCTGTTCCCAACCTTTACCTGTCAATTGTACGAATTTAAATAAATAATGCTGTGTACCTGTATGTTTATTCATTTCATTTAACAAAGAGAATAAGTCCTAGGTCCAGGAGATACGGCAAAAAAATTATCACAACATCAATATTGATATTTATCACAAAGTATAATTTGATCATTCTGCCAATTTGAGTATCATGATAATGACTATATATATATATATATATATGATACATTGAATAACATCTAAATGTAAACATATAACAACAAACAACAATAAAAGTTAACTTGCCTTTAACTTAAAATAATGCTGTAGTCACTGGGATGTTACCTTTACGGCTGATGGAAAATATTTGTTTTGTTTCACGGCCTTGTTGGCACCGACTGAGAGCACATTTTGCAGACCATCTTAACCTGTGCTTTGTCACTCTTGAGATATGTAAACCATTTGCAACAAGCTCCATATGGCTGTGTCAAACGAACCGGGTGCAGCTTAAGAGGGGGCAGCAAGTTAACTGTGTGCACAGCGGCTGAAGATGTCACGTTTCTGCAAGCTTGTGTTCAGCAGGTGTTTGATAAATGCCTCCCTTTGTTACACTTATGGATAATGAGCAATGAGCATGTCGTCACTGACTCCAGTAAAATATATCCACTATATCCACTCCACGTTTCCTCCACTGCGGGCTCTGCTCTGAAGTTACGCTGTCGTCCACTCTGTGTGTGGAGAAGCTCAGCCTCTCCCTCGTGCAAACAGGCAGCAACACATAGAGCGAGGCGGAAAGACAAGCAAACTCACTGGCTGTTGTACTTGTTTCTGCTATGTGATGGAGTGTTAGATCTATCCATATTGAGTAAAAAATCATTTTTCACAATCCAGTATCCAGATTGTTTTATTGTCCAGCCCTATTAAGTCCTGCTCTATAGTCCCTCCACTGCCTACACAGCCAATAGCAAAGAGGCATTCCACTGATGACAACTACAAGCAATGCCCTCTGGCTCCAGAGCTGGAAATAACAATAAAAGTATTTATATTACATATATATGACAGATTATCTCACTAACATTACACAACAGCACCACTTAACTTTTGCCACCACTTGTAATTTACTGAAATACACTTTGAGGAACTTTCCTCATGGCTTCAACAGCAGGGATGTCTGTTAGGTACGTCAGCCAGCCTCCAGCCTTTCAGATAATTAGCATCAGATATTTATTACAATGGCCACATTGACACAAATGCTGGCAACATTCCAGCCATTTGGAATCAATTAGTCACAAAGGAAAAGGGATGGTCAGGATATTAATTAAATTACAAGTACCTGGAAACACTCATATAAAGACAAACTGGCATCAACTTCTTGTTCGTCTAACACATGTCATTTGGGCATTTTATTCTCCCTGTTGATGTCCATTTCTGGAAAAAAAAAGAAAATGTAATATTGCTACTGAAGCTGTGTTGAATGATGCTAATTATTCTGCCGCTCACATCTGCATAAGTTCCTGTTGGCAGTGGTTTTCTTTATGTGAGAATGATACTGCTTTGTGCTGCCCTTGACTGTCTTAATAACACAACCCTGTGGAAATAAAATAACACCCTAGGAATTTTGCCAGCTACAGGAAATCACTCAGATACGGCAATCCTTCATTTAAAACATATTGCTAGAATCACACCAATGCTGTAGTTTCCCGAGCCTAAAAGCATTTAACCCTTGACAAACGTATGTGAATTGGCTCACAGCACAATTTTTAGACTCCTGATCTGCGTTAGAGCTGGAATAAATATATGACTGTTCAAATGTCTTTTTGTTGACATTTATGATATGCAAGTAAGCATCTAAATAATTGTACCTTCAGGGTAATGTCATAAACATGGCATTGTAAGATACATACTGTATATTAGAGCCTTCTTTATACAGCAAAATGCAGGTTCCAACACTGGAATTATTTGCAAATATTTAAGTATGTTGGTAGAAATTGGTTGAATCAAAGCAGCATGTTCATACGCACTATGTTCAAATAAAAACACAACAGTGCCTAACAATTTCTAGTCTAGTCTTCCCATTATGTAGATCAAATGAGAGGTCAAAACCGCAGCCGCCCTCCTCTCCAGTCTCCTCTCCATGGCTTCATGCAGCTGGCCCTCCTCCCTGAGTCCCAACCCCACCAGCCAGCTGCCTTTCCAAGCCACTGCATTACTGCCACTTGGGTGATGAGGGAGTTAGAAAGGCTCCTCATGAGCAAGGCACTGGGTCCTCACAGCGCCGGCCTCAGGGTGCTCCGGGCATGTACCAGTTAGCTGTCAAATGTGCAGACAATGCTATCATATACCAGCTCCACGGGCCTTATTCCCACCCGCAGAAGCTGGGAAGCAGGATGAGAATGATGTCCTTTGATTTCTCTGGTGCTTTCAACATCATCCAGCTCTTCCTGCTTGGGGAGAAGCTCAAAGCGATGCAGGTGGATAGCATGGTTTCCTGGATTATGGACTGACTAGCTCACTGACAGGCAGCAGTTCATCTTCCTCCAGGGCAGTGTATTGGATACACCGCGTGGCGCAGCACAGGGACGCCCCGGGTAACTGTATTGTCAGCTTTCCAGTTCACTCTCTACACCTCTCCTTTTAAGATTCAAGTCAGGGTCATGGCAGCTCCACAAGTTATTTGATGACTCCTCTATTGTAGGGTGCACAGGTTAGGGCAAGAAAAGAAGAACATGAGTCTGCCAAAAGAGTCCCGTCAGCTGCCTACAGCGGCAACCATTTACAGTTCAACATCTGCGCGACAAAGGAGAACGAGGTGGATTTCAACCTGTCACCATCCAGGGCGGGGAGAATGAAATGGTTAGTTTCAGTGGATCCAGCAGTCTACTTAACAAGTTCTACTGATCAGTGAAGGCAACACACACTTGTAATGGCTAAGAATGAAGACAGGATTAACAAACTGGTGAGAAAGAGGCTGCACAGAGCAGAGGAGAGAAAATGAGGACTAAACTGAACTCCATCTTGGACAACACTTTCCACCACTTCTGCGGAGAGCTGGTGCAGCTACGGCGCATGATCACCTTTCACCTCATCTACCCAAGGTGCAACAGCAAGCTGTTTAGCTGCTCGTCTGTGTCAACAGTCATCAGACTGTACAATAAGTCTTGTCCAAATGCCTCATATCTCAGCCAGCTTGGAGCCAGCTGAACTGTGCTGCCCTGCACTGACAACTTGAGGTACTGAACGTGCAGCCTTTTATAAGCATGTTAATATAACTACATCACCAAGTAGTCACATTCACATTAGTTCTACTAATTCATATGTCTGCTTTCATAGCACATAATTTGCAAATCTTAATTGTAAAAATAAATAAGCAATCAAGACTGTTATTAACATCTGTAACACCATACAGATGTAACTGTTAAGCAAATGTTGAAAATGATGGCTTCACGTGTCTATCTAACCTCACAGCCGTGAATATATTTTGATTACTTACATCCTTTTCAATTCCTCTTTGCTATCTGTTATGCTTATTTTCTATTTCATGTACATATATTTTTTCTTTACTGATTCTCATTACCTTTTTTTGCAGTTTATATCTGATTTATTGTTTCATTTAAATGCTATAAAAGATTATGTTATGTTAGTGCTGTGATTGATGCCGACCTGTGCACTCTTTTCCAATGTCAGGTGGGATCGGTCCCAGCCCCCAGCGACCCTCAAGGATGAGCAGGTATACATAGCTAATGGACGGATGGACTATTATGTTAACATACAGTGCTCTTCATACCTTTTCCAGGCTTACTGCGGTCAAATAATATGGAAATTCATATCTGTTTGGAATCACATGTGTTTGTACAGGCTGTGTTTGTGTGTACAGTACATACAGTGTGTACAGTATCTGTGTGTATGTATTTGCGTGGGTGGGTTGGTGGGCCCTATCTCACATCCTCTCACAGAGATTCTGACTTTCTAGCACCACACCTGGTCTATTCTTATACAAAGAACTACAGCAAACCCACAATACGGCTTATAGGCACAAATAAATAGGAAAATCACAGCGAGGAGAGAAAATATAAGAAAACACCATTACATGTGATAAAGGCACACAGTTAACCCGTATGGAGGAATATCATGACAGAAGTGAAGATTAAGTGTGATAAGGCCACTGTATAATCATGGCAGGTCCTCATAAGAGTGCTGTAGAAATAATCTATTTTTTCAGGGTGCCAGAAATAGACTCTATCCAGTCTTCCAAAACACTTCATGAAGTGTAACGAAAACAGCACAGCCCTGAAAATGAAATTCATAATTGCATTTGTATCACATAGTCAAATCAATATGTACACAACCCCATCCCCATGCTCCATCTGAGTATCTGGGCTGTGTGCATCCTCAACAAGACATTAACCAGCCGAATCAATAACATTCAAGGGCAACGAGCAGGAGAGGCTGCACACACAGTCAACTTGAAAATGACACGCGTGCACATCAGTAGTTATCGTTCACACACACACAATAACAATAACAATAAAAAGCAGCATGTGTGTTTGTGCTGTTTTCATGACCTTTAGTAACTCCTGGACGGATGCGCTTGGTTGCCAGTTTTAGAGCGACGCAGCTGTAAAACAGGACTCAAGAGGAGACATTAGTGAGGTTGCGATACAGAATAAGACCGTGGACTTACTTTAAGACGGCGCTGTCCCCCTGTCTCACCGTGATGTTGTCCTTTAATACAGAATCCCCGCTTCTGGCCGGAACTCCTGCAGGTACAAGGAAGAACAATTTAAGTCCGAGGACCAGCAGGCATCTGCCGGGCACCGCCAAACAGCCGCTAATTCCCATCTTTCTGCGTCTGTCACTGCGCAACTTCCAACCAAACTTGAACCGTGTGATTATTCCTTTCTCGACAAATTCCACTCCGACAACAAGACGCAGTCAACGACCTGATTCTGCTCCAAGTAAACAGGCTTGTTATGAAAGACTGTCCGTGTCGATGAGAAAAAAAAAGTGTCTCTCCGCCGCCAGCCGCTCCACCAAGCTGACTGACTGAACACCGTCTTCAAACTGTAAGAGCCGTGAAATGGATGCTGTCGGAGAGATGCATCAGCCAAGTCCGCTCCTGTGTGTTTCTTCTCTCTCTGTTTCCTCACACTGTGTGAAGCTGTGGAGCAAACAGCTGAACCCGCTTCACTCGCTTTTTTTTTCCTTAAGTAGGCTACAGCTACTACTCTCTTCCTCCCTCTGTCTGTCTCTACCCCCCATCACCCCCTCTCTTTTTCTCTCTCTGTCTCTCTCTCTCTCTATCTCTCTCTCTATGTGTCTGTCTCTCTCTGTCTATCTGTGTCCCTCACTGTGTCCCTCACTGTCTCTCTCTCTCTCTCTCTCTCTGTCTATCTATGTGTGTCCTTTACTGTCTCTCTCTCTCTCTCTGTGTGTGTCTATCTAACTGTGTCCCTCACTGTCTCTCTCTCTCTCTCTGTCTATCTATCTGTGTCCTTTACTGTCTCTCTCTCTGTTTGTCTATCTGTGTCCCTCATTTTCTCTCTCTCTCTCTGTCTATCTAACTGTGTCCCTCAGTCTCTCTCTCTCTCTCTGTCTATCTATCTGTCCCCCCCTCTCTCTCTCTCTCTCTCTCTGTCTCTCTGTGTCCCTCACTGTCTCTCTCTCTCTGTCTATCTATCTGTGTCCCTCACTGTCTCTCTTTCTGTGTTTGTTTCTCTCTCTCTCTCTCTCTCTCTCTCTCTGTCTCTCTGTGTCCCTCACTGTCTCTCTCTCTCTGTCTATCTATCTGTGTCCCTCACTGTCTCTCTTTCTGTGTCTGTTTCTCTCTCTCTATGTGTCTGTTTCTCTCTCCCTCTCTCTCTCTTTATCTCTGTCTCTTTCTCTGTCTCTCTCTCTCTCTGCATCTGTCTCTCCCCCCCCCTCTCTCTCTCTGTCTCTCTCTCTCACACACACACTGTCTCTCTCACACACTGTCTCTCTCCCTCTCTCTCTCTCTCCTTTAATAGCCAGGTACCATCACTTGCCTGTCTCATCAGGACCATATGGCCTGCAGCCTGCTGCCTTCTCATATTCACAGAGGTTACAGTAGGTGGCTCAAACTGGGCTCCATGGACCTCCAGTTACTGAGCTTTACATGAGACATTTTTATTTGGTAATAATCAATCAATCCTAAAATGTGACGGACCTGATCTGATTTCATCATAGCAAGTACGTATACATGTGAGAGGATTGTATGTGTTGTAGTTTTCAGTGGTGTAAGCCTGCAGAGAATACATGGAGGTGGTGAGGTTTCACTATAATTTCATTCACTTGAAACAATCCCAGAGACTGAAGCAGGGAGACTAATAATAGGTTTTTAACACTCACCACTCTTATCTCAGTAAGTGCTGCAGCTCTTAAAACATGTTTTTTTCTTGTTGATGTGCTGTTGAATGATAGAGGCCCACTGTGTGTTTATTTAGCTTCCATGACATGAAATGGGTCAAGAACCCCCTTATCATGAATTGAATTGTAGGGAAAATATTCACCATCCTCCTTAAGAATTTCTCATACAAATATTACCTAGGAGAAAAATCATTTTGCTTCGGGGATTCATGTAATGAAACACTTTTCAGTGGAGGTCTGTGGCCCCATGTGCATCTATTCAGGGGTCCTAAACATCAGCTAGGGTTGAGCCAAGGCTGGCTTACCAACCAGGCAAAGCAGGCGTGCTTGCATGGCCTTGGAAGCTCCATGAAAATGTGTTTTCTGAATATGTCAAAATCCATGCTCAAGACTTCATTGTCTGAGTTTTGTGCTTATATGCTACATATTCCTAAACTGGTGTAGGCCTACATTTGATCGAGTTACACGCAGCAAACCTTGAGCCAGGTTGTGTTCCAGCATGGGAAAAGTGTAGACATTGCACATATTGTGTGCAGAAAGTGGCTCATTTTTGCCCAAGCTCCCCCGGAAAGTAAATCCAGCCATAGATCAGTGTGTTCATCACCTGTATGTTTCCTGAAGAGTGAATGAAGAGAAGTGTGACATGCTGTCGTCTAAAATAGAATTCACTCATCAGACAAATCCTACCACAGGTGATTTTTTTCAAGTCAAAAACCCTCAACTCGCCGTTGCGTGGGATGTGAAACAGCCTCATTTTTAAATATATACTGATCGAGACTTGTGATTCACAGGAGTTTACGTAATTTTTTTTACTAGTTATTAGTTTTACTTATTTTGGTGCAATGGCTCAGACTTGAGGATGATCCCACAATAGACAGCAGAGCTAGGACTACATACTGCACTCCCCCACAGGCACACACACACCGGAAGGCCTCAGCCAGAACACAGGTACAGTACCAGACAGAAACTTTTACAAAGGGCCGTGAATGTGCTTCTAGTGACTGTCAAAGCTCCGGCAGACTCTCTGTGTTTCCAGCGTGGACAAGGAGAGTCTGACAGCAGCTCTGTATGGCTGTTGCTGCTACACTGAGCGCTGGTCAGTCTGTCACACTGTCGGTAAGTCTCTCTGGTCAATGGCTCATTACCTCCTGCGCCACACTATGTGCAGGCCTCGACTGCATTTTGTTATGCTGGGATGGAGGGAGCTAGTAGAATTTGGGTGAGTAGTTACTCTGTAATGAAGTGTTGTCCCATTGACCTAATCTTTATTGATGTCTTTAATTAAAAGCTACATAACCGGCTTGTAGACTTACAAAAACTGGAAACCTTTGATCAGAAAAGTAATTTTTGTACATTCTCTCATCGTGCTTGGTTGTAGTAAAAATTAAATGTGTGATGATTCCTAACCCTTTTTTATAGATTGCTTTTATAAGTCCTCAGGCCTTGCTTTTGTAAGGTGCCATTTTATACAAACTCAGTAGGTGGATGATGGATAATTCATTCTGAAATTTTCAGTTGATGCGTTTGTTTGATGGATAGGATGAGAAAGAGAGTGACTTTTAGGGAAAGGGTTCAAGTTAATAAGAGTCTGAACTTCAATACACCACACTGGCTTTGTTTATTAATGTGCTTCACTGTTTCTCCCTTCCCATATCTGTATGCATGGAGGGGGTGCTGGCCACTAGGGATGAGTGGCACTTTGCTGCACATCTAACAGCAGCACTCAGAATTACTATGACAGCTTTCGAGTCTCATGAGAAGACTGAACAAGATAATTTCTTTACCTTAACATCAATTTGGCACGGTGTTAGATATGAGGATGAGAAGCAACAAATGACAATGCACTGACAGCTTTGGATGCCATCGCTAGGAAAGATACAAGTGACACATGGCATTGTTTTTGTCTGGTATCAAATGTTTGTGCAAGTGTGAAAGCATCCACGGCTTGTATTTGGAGGATATCAGTCTGCATTCTGTTGTGTGTTCATCAGTCTTGTCTCACACATAATTGACTTCACGGTAAAACCATATCTTTACGATAAACACACTTAGTGCACTGCGCGATACAGAGCCAAAAAGACAATTATATCTTTTAGCAGGTGTGAGGTTTTATTGGCCACTTTATGGTCAGCTCATATCCACACTGTCATGTGTGTACATTCCATTTCCACTATTTTAAGACAGCAACTGAACATCATAATACCTATGATTCGAATTCTAGAAAGCGTACAACTTAACCCATCATCGTCATCATGTTAGGCAAGAGGTTCACAGGTCAATACTTGTCGTAGCATATGACCAGCTCGTCACATTTACCAAACTGTTGTTCAGTGTATTCGAAGGTTGTTATTGAGGATTTATGATGATGTCTTGTGCTGGAGAAATTGGGCAAAGATAAGACTTAATTAAAATTATATCTGCCTGGGATGCAACACAAGTCCTGACTATGTGCACATCTTAATGGTTTTTAAATTAAAACCCCTCCCTGACCTCAGCAAAATCTAAGATACGTGGTCTTAATTAGAGTCAAGGGTACAGGGAGGGGGTGGGCTGAGGCAGTGTTCACAGGCACCCTCCTCAGTCGATTAAAGCTGCAACATTTGGTCATGTCATTTTAGTCATGTGATAACACCTCCGTGGCTTCCTTTATCAATTCACTGTGAGGATAAAGAGGATTTAATAACAACACCATCAAGAGAAAGAGGGAAGAGTTACGTCTAAGTGCAGTATTTTCAGCAATCAGTTCTGCACGGTGGTATTTGGAGGATAAAATAAGGCTGCAATCCATTTCAATCCATGTCATGTGCATTATGTTTTTGACCCTCATTGTTCTGCCTTACAGCGGGTCAGGTACATCCGATGACCTTGCCAAAGCTCCGCCACAAGCGAGGGTGCCAAGCATGCAGAAATGACAAATTAGAATGGCATTGTTTGTTGCACAGCCCACATGAATCACTCTTGATATATCACACAAACAAGAGTGGGCTAAGAGCGAAAGAAAAAGCTAAACTATGTGGCCTAGATCGACTACCCGTGCTCTAAAATAGGAGGTGGACGTATTGATTTTAACATGCTCAAATGAACAAAGCCATTTCACTTAAATCAACGTCTTTTTGATGGGTTGCAGCCATATACAGTCCAGTTCTTCCTGGCAGATTGTGCTTCTCATTTATTTCACTTATACATGCAGTGACATTCACATAATTTCCTGCTGCGATGCATTAACACCAGACCCTGGGTGGTTTATTCAAACAATCCATGCTAATCTTCATTCATAACATGCAAGGATGGGCAGAGCTAGCAGACAATGGACCGGCCTCTGACCAAAGCAAGCTAATACCCAAGCAAAAACATGGGTAGACTGAATAAAGAGCACTCACTCAATAGATTCAGTCATCTGCAGAAGCTCAGATTCCACTGGCACACGGACACGAATGTTACGCAACTTATTCATGAGCGGCTGACATCCTGAGGTCAGTGCAGCAGAGGTTTTATGAAATGTTTTTAAAATAGGAAAAGTGCAATAGCAGGACTCAGACACATAATGTTTATTTGTGTTAGCTAATGGATAAATGTAGCGTATTCAAGTAAATATGCTTTTATTAAGGTAGCTTTGGGTTATGTTTGGGTTAGCTCCTTATTTTGTTAAAGTTAGAGGCTTAAGTGACAAACACACATAAGTCACTGAAGTTAGTAACAGATGTCAATCCAGCACGATCTCATGTTCTCCATTTCCACTGTAATATTGTAATGCTGGTTACTCTTAGCACTTAGCACAATCAGTGAACTGTATCTTTTCAGTGTAGTAGTTCCCTTTTTAAACACAAAACCGAGACATTGTGATCTCTAAAATAAATATAACTACCATAAATTAAATAATGTCCATCATTCCAAATAACATCAGTAAAATGATGTAATCCACAAAATCAGTCTTCCCAAAAATAAATTGTATCTTACAATAATCTTTTGAAGGTAAACCAAACATGTCAGGACCTCTCATTCAGACAGCTCCATTATCATGAAATTTAAATTCTCAGCAAGGGGAGCACTTTTCCATTTCCTGCTGCGAGGACAATTTCTATGGAATCAGATTAGTCTCAATATTGCTGAATGCAGGAGCCGTAAATGTTTGGGGTTTTTTTTTTCTTTTTTTCTTTTCAGAATTTATATATAAAGGACTCTCTCCATCTAAGTATTTTTCAATGGACATGAAACTAGTTGTAGTATCTAAATGCACAAATAAAAAATGTAAAATAAAAAAAATGTATTTCAGATGCACACACCTGAATTTCCTGTTTCAAATAAATGTAGTAAAAATCTATAAATATATGTATTTAAAAGTGTACAATTTTCATGAAACGCATATTCAGATGTTATTACATTTATATACATTTACAAACTGCTGGTCATTTGTGAAATTATCTGTAGCCAATCAGACGGATCCTTCTGCTTCAGCCAATCACATCATTGTAGATTTTGCTGTGATTTAATGTGATTGAATAACATCTAGCCACAGATCAGCCCCAACAAGGAACGTTGGAATGATGAATGCATTCGCTAGCTAGCTGATGAATAATCCCAGGTTGTCTATCATCATTATATAGCTAACTTGTTAGTTGTTTGTTATCACTAACTTAGCAAGCATTCATAACTCAAACACTTTTAATCATGCATGACAGGAGAGTTCTCACTTACCTGTGGAGAGCAGCTATCAGACATTGGGCAGATGTTTGACATTTATTTTCTCCTCGTGTTCTTATATTTTAATTCTAATTCAGACTGCTCAGATGTAACGGTACATGATCGCATTAAATGATACGCTCAAATCTGCGCTCATGATTGACTGAAGCGGAACGGGCCATCTGATTGGCTACAGACAATTCCCTGCATTTGTCAATCAAGCCACATCACAAATGACAAGCAGTTTGTAGATGCAGGTTCAGCAGTTTGAATATAAACCACCACATATTTTGAAAACAATAACTATTTTTCAGTGCACTGAAAAATATTCATCAGTGATTTATATATAAATCACAAAATACCTTTGTGAATCCTTCTGTGTGTATTCATTAAGATTGAGACTGATCTGACTCCATAAATCTCCTGCAACCATTCAACAACCAAAGTATTAACTTTTTTTATATCCCTAAATAACATCCAGCCTGCAGTTAGTGCTGCAGATCAGTCACAGACGAAGACAATGTTGGTTGGCTCACCACTAGTTTGGGCTTGGTATGATTGGGTCAATACTGACCAGTATAAGAAGTGAAATAGAGTGATGAAGAAGAAACATAAGACACAGGATTGGTTGACATTTCTCATTTTTCAAGAGTATCATAATACAATGGTCAAATGTCAACATTTGCATTGAAAGTTTGATTGTTGTAAGGATTTCTCTTCCATATTGGCCACAATGGACAGATTGACAATGGGGGACAAAATCCTCAGTCCTCAGCCTGTATAAAAATCATTCTAAAGTGTAACCACTGATAATACGAGGCTTAGGTTAGACAAAACAAGTGTGGACCTTACAAAGCCAATAGCTTTTCTGTTAGGAAATCGCCTCTTTGAGCGTCAACAGACAGTGTTTCCTTGATGTGTCATGGCAGAGGGATTCTAACACAGATTAGATTACTGCCGAAAATGCAGCGTCAGAGGTACATTTTTTTGATTTGTCTCACTCAGACTGCTGAAGCATCATTAGTTTGGGATGCAAACTGGAACATTGGGATGCACTTTTCGCACAGAGGGAGGACTGTGGATTTTGTCCTCCATCAATTACATTGAAATTGCGGTCAGAAGGGATTTCTTTGCGGTATTGAAACAAACAAACAAACAAAAAAACTTAAAGAAACAAATATATTTTGTTGGTTTGGTTTGTTTTATACTGGCAGGCTGACCCAGTCTCTCTCTTGGAATTTATGTTCATACAACAAATTTCCAAGCGCAAATATGTGGAAGTGAACTGTAATCCTGACTCAAGCAGCTTAATTAGGAAACATTTTTAACTTAACATATCTGCCAAGTCTCAGTATGTTGGTATTCAGCATGTCTTCAACATTTAGCTTGACAACGTTGGCTAATAGGTTATTTGTATTTTTCATACACTCATAGCTACTGAAGCAATGATTTATGTGATTAGGCACTCACAGAACTTGGCTGAGGTCTGAAAAAGGTGGTGGTCTTGGTTATATACTGAAAAAGTCAACAGTGACTTGAAACAAGAGACACAGCAAGTTTACTTTTGTAGACTATTATGTACATTTCCACCTCTGTACAAATGTAATTTAAGGGAGATGAGGTTGAGGTAAATAAGATTACCAGTTGCCAGTGCAGAATAAAATGTGCAAATTCTGCCATACTATGATTCTTTTTTTTAAATGCCTTTTCTTCATTATTCCTCCTATTACTCTCTTCAGTTATTTATTTTTTTTTTTTTAAAAATAGTAAAGTTACAAGTAGTTTTTGTTGTTGTTACCTCAAGTCTCCCTTAATTACTTCTTGCCTTATTTTGATTGAATGACATCATGGTTACTTAAAAAAAAGGAGACCAGGACCAGGACCAGGATAAATTAATAATAATAATGATAATAATAATAATAATAATAATAATAATAATAATAACTGTATTGTTATTTTACTGCCTGAAGTGCAGGACTGGCTGGGTTATCTCTTTGAGAACAGACTGACTGTTTCTTTCTTTCTTTCTTTCTTTTTTTTTTGTTTTAATCAAATAGCAACTTGATTCAGGTCTGCTTTATACTGTGTAGGAGCTTAAGTGCTCCTGACATGGAGAGCTGCACATGATTCCAACTTTGATCTCAGATAACTACATCTGCCTCAGTCTCAACTTATCAGACAGCTTTAATCAGACGCCTTGGCTGCAGTCACAGCGTGTGGAACAAAAGGCTGTTTATGTCTGTAGTCTGTCTTTAAAATGTAAGGTTGGTCTTCCTTTGCTTTCAATGAATTGTACTGGACTTTGTCACATTTGATCCAATCCCAGCCCTCCCCTGTTCTCTCTCTACTAATGCTGCACCATGTGTTGCAAAGTCAGTCAATGTATGCATGGCGTGAGGGCATGAATTATTTAAGAAGCTGGTACTTTTAAATGATTTGACTGTTCAGACATCCTGTGTCATCAATAGGTGCAATATTCTATTAGATTCTTTTCCGCTGACCTCTGCATGACTTTCTTGTGTGCGTGTGTCGAAATTAAAAGTGTGCACACAAAGACACGGCATTGATATGAAACATGTTAGTAGGGGTCTTAACTGTGCTTTCGATGTATAAAACTTTTTTTTTTCGTTCAATTTGTCAATATTCCAACCAGTTTTAGCGGCTCTATTGACTACAGGTAATGGACATAAAAGCTGCTTGAAGGTCAAAGCTAAATCCTCCTGCATTAAGGATCCAGCTTTTATGAGAGCCTAGAAAATATGAAAGGCATCAACAAGGACTCATTGTGTGTGTGTGTGTGTGTGTGTCTTCAGCCATGCTAGCATATTTACACTCAAAAGAGTTGAAAAGAGAAAACATTTCATCTCCTGAACCATTTGTCTTTATAGTATTAATCTTTGTATTTAAACTTTGTTAACAGTTGCTGTAGTTAATGTAGCACACATCCATCAAGATAGAATCAAATCTAGGACCGTTGCTCTGTAAATGGTTTGGATAATGATGGCTCTGAGATGGCATTTCAACAGTTACCTAGGGGGAAAAGCCTAATAAGTTTTTGGAGCGTGTTAGGACAAAGAGATAAGACTAATGAAGAGCGAAATGATCTGGCAGTATTTACTTATGTTTACAAGAAAAACGCTTTCACAACAGCTTCTTCATTATACAATTGCTATGTCTTTCCCTCACAACACTACTAATTTTTTTAAATCCAATATTATGGGTCATTTACAAGTACTTTAATTAGTAAGAAGTCACTTTGGTAACTGTATTTATCAGCACACCCCCATTGTGATCCGCAGATAGAGAGTGTGGTTATCTGGAACAAAAGAGCTGCCATTTCAGCCCTAATGTCAGTTTCATCAACATTAAATTGTTCATTTGTATGTATGCAAATATAGCCGTCTTTAACCCTAAGGTTATAAACAATTTAGATGGTGACAATAACAGTGTCCAATCTGAAGTGAGAGGAGCAGGTTCCAGTAATGCTTATTTGGGCTGAAACTGTCATCCCAGAGATGGATTCTGCTCACTTCAAGGTGAATGCATCTGACTGCGCAATTTTCATTCAAATATTAGTCAAATGGAACTAATACCTTGGGATAGAATGAATCAGCCATTCAGATCTTATTTGACACTGACATATGGATGGCAGTTTGGGAAAGTTGGGAAAAATCATCTGCATGACGAGGGAATATTTAAAGAGAGGTTACGCACAATTTCAGACAGTTAATCATCCAATTTCCACACCAGCAGGAGTCAATCAGAAAGTGATATCAATGATGATTTTTTTTTTCAGAGCCACTCTAGTTGCCCTAAAGGTGGAACTATGCTAGCAGAGTGTGTGTACCCTTATGAGAATTTGTTTAGTTCGCAAAACTGTAAGACTTGGACTTGGAGGCACACATACTTACAGCAATGTTGCAGAGAGACGTGTTTCTTTTTTGTGTTCAGCTGATGGCCTTGGTAGCCACAAACCATGGTAGATCTCTGCTTATTCATATTGTTAATGACAGCCCTGATTTGCAATGCACTCTTGCCTGAGACATATTGTTCTATTGCCTGTGATAATGTTTCACATCTAGCACATGTGTAAATGAGAGTTTCAGATGAGAAGATACTGTACACCAGGTTCGATTTCTGCCTTTGTTGCTTGTCATAAATCTCTCTCTCCCTCACCAGTTCCTGTCTGCATGTCTACTGTGATCCAATAATAGGCAAAATGCCCGAAAAATATTTTTAAATCCAGGGAAAAAAAGAATGTGTAGGGGATTATGTGATTGTTTCAAAGATATGCACACATATGGTCAATGCCGTTAGCAGAGTACAAGGTTGCTCAAGATGGTTATTGATTTATTTTCTTAAACAGTCCAGATAGCAGCTTAGAGGAGTTGGACGCAGTAAGGGAAACATTTAAGTTTAAAACAATTTCAGTTCTCACTGATTTGCGGATTAATTTGTGTCAAACTGACATTGGTAGAGCTTTTTTTTAGGATTTTTGGCAATGCGAGACAACCAGCTTACTTGAACAAAAAAGTGAAGAGCTTGACATTAAAATTTAAATATGTAGAGTAAACCATAGCAATATTCAACACTAATAAATACAGGTTATCTTTCATGGAGTTAAACCATAATATCTATCACAAAGTGACTTTGTAATAATAGCAGAATGCTTCATTTTGAGAGAAGACATCAACTAATGCAGGTATTAATTGTTGGAAAATTAAGGTATTGTTAAGATAACTGGGCACAGCACAGTCTTCTACCTGAATATATTGTGCTGGGAAATGCAATAAAATTAAAATGCAGACACAAACATGGGAAGTTGCACACTGAAAATAACACTGATTTGGGCTTAACTATAAAAAAAAAATCTTGAATGCTTTTGCATTTGAAAGCTACTCAGTTTGAATCTTTTTTTTTTTTTCATTGCTATTGTGCTTCCTTGGTTAAGGTCATCCTGTCTTAATGTCTTTGTGCAAGAGCTCAACCAATTGTGCAAGCGAGAGTCGGAGGCTGAGAAAGGGAGGAAGACGATAGAATGCTACTGACTGTCTCAGTGACTGTGTGGGTGAGTGAAACTTTCTAAAGCCGAAAGTAATTAAAGACTATTTGCACAAACCAATACTTCAGGACAGAATATGTGAACAAGTGATTCTATCCATTGAAGAAAAAAAAAAACTGCATTCAGTTTCTGGATTACACAGATCTTATTGCTGAGTTTGCTGGCATGAAAGAAATGAAAGTGATGCAATTCATTCTGTGTATGGTGTCTATCTCATTAGGTTCTTACAACATTCCAGTCTTTCTTTTTTTGGGGAGACTTAAAAGCATCAAAGGATGAGCTGATATGATGCTGGTTGTTCATAATGCTGCTAAAGGTGTGCTTAATACTTTTGTAGAGGCCATTAATCTGTAAACTTGAAAAAAAAAGGTTTCTTATTTTCCTTACTCATATTATCTGTCCTCTTTGTCACAAAATAGGAAATTTCAAACTGCTTTTGTATGAAACTGGGCCATGCAATTAAGCTTGACCTTGAACTACAAATAGCTGTGTGCACAAATGTGTGCCAGTGGTCAGGGCTATGCACGCCAAGTTCACACAGGACCATGGATCAACCCTGTAACAGCTCTGTTTGCCTGTTGTGTGTGTGTGTTTCTGCGTTCCAATCCTGATCACAAAAACATTGGCCATGAAGATCTTTTTGGAGGACGTGCACTGTCACCATTACCCTGCATTGTATTATAAAATCAATGTGAAACGTAGAGTGTGTTAAACTGATCAAACCAGGCCAGGAACCCCCCCACCCCGAGTTTGTGTTTTTATTTTTTGCAAAAATGAATGAAAGCAGAATGTTACGCACACATCAACTCAAACAACATCATTCATTCATATCACTCTATAATGTACATGCAAATTTAGTGAACAATTTCTCTTTCACTAATTGTGTGTTTACCCTGACTGAAGTAAGGTTGAGTCATGCTAGTGTCGACAGACCCAACTGCTCTTTTTAGTCATGCACACGTTACCAAAGGCAACAGACATGATTCATCTCCTTATCTCTCCCCCTCCGTCTCCCTGTCATACCAATTATTTTCCAATGAAACATTCAGCGAGAATGGACTGCTGAGTTGCAATATTTCGTGTTCTACATTGATAATTGTGTGTTCAAGTTGACAAATGATAAATTATTACTTACAACAATGACACAGCTTAAGTCATTACATAGAAATTGAGACTTCTTCTAATAACTGAGATCATATTCCTGCTTTTTTTTTTAACCATTTTCCATGTTTAATTAACTTAACTCAATAAAAGCTGATTGCTTTCCTGCTCATGTCACAACACCAGCAAATGGCTCATTGGGGCATTTTGATTCAGCCAGGGCTGTTTTCTTTGGCCAACCAATTTCTGCACTCACTGTATAAAAGTCTGGAGGGCACAATTACAACTGGCAATGGAAAGGAAAATGTTGGCATTGAGAAGAAAAATGAGGAGTAATCTCACTCATTTTTCTTATCTGTGGAAGTCCAAGAAGCCTGAGAGGGTACAGTATTTCCCCAGATAAAAGCCCAAACGATATTCCACTCACACAAACAGCAACGCAGAAGTACATAGCAGTCTTTACTATCTCCACTTGGTATCCCTTTTGGCTTTTTGAATTGAAGAGGGCCAAAATATTTTCTTCTCCGCGTCTGAGTCAGGTGGATTTGACCTTCTGTAAAAAATCCATGTTCATTTGTGATTATTTTCAGTATTATGTCATCATCTTCATTCCTCTTCCTTCAGTAGTAAAAGTACTCACAGATAAGACAGCGCAGGTCCAGTGTTTGAAGACATTTGCAATGGCATGACTCGATTAATTCCACACACTAGATCTTAATTAACTCAGCATAAGCACACAGATGATTTGTGTGCCGATGGGATTTGGTCAATGGGGATGATTGCATGAAGTAGATATGCTCATTCAATATTCATTATCTCCCTGTCCCATTTTCTCACGGAGCACGGCAGGTTCTAGATCAAGATATCTTCCTTACAGTATGTCTTCAAATGAATATTCAGATTTGAAGCCTCTGTGTTAAATTACTTCTATAAAAAGGTTGAACTATACTAAAAATTAATCAGTTGTGAAATATTTTCTCCCCAGTTGATTTGGTTATTTTAAACTAGCTTTAACCTTTCCTGTGAATCAAACATGAAATAAACACCTTCAGCCATTTTTATTTAATCCAGTGAAAATTGCTTTTGAAAGCTCAAATTGTTTCCTGAGTCTCAAATGTTGGATTTCAGGGCCAATGTGTTTGCACAGAATGGCATTACAGAGCTAAGAATGCAATAGGGCGCCTTCCATTTTTGGTATGTCTGTAACAGAGATGAGTGAAAAGGCTCGGAGGATGGATTTATAATCCTTATCAAAAGCCAAAGAGAAGACAAATATAAACCATTCTTCTGCTCTTGGCCCCTCAGCACAAAGCCTTGGGGAGTGGCATAAAGACAGCTAAAATGTGGTGTTTAAAAGTGTGTTGAAGGGAAACGCACCAGTGTTGCACAAACCCATAATAATATGATGAGGAGCGCAGCACTATTGGCTCTTCTCTAACCCGGTGGTTGTTTCCATCACACCTGCACTGACAAACGCTGTGGTAGAACACTGGGGCCCTGAATACCGTCACCTCCTCTGATCTGCTCGGTGTGCACCGAACACGCAAAGAAACTGTGTCTTAATGCTGTTTCACTTTAGTTATTCTACTTGCTTAGAGGGTTGAATGGTTATAAAGCAGGCATTCTGAACTGGAATAAATGTAGAAACAGAAGCTTATTTGAGCTCATAGAGACACAGAACTCTCAGCTGCTCTGACCTTCAGATTCTTAAAAGCGACTAAATAAATCCCAGGACACACCTGCAGTTACTCTCCAAAGGTAACACCTTGTTTACCTTCACATCTGTGCACTTCTGTCATCCATGGCACTGGGGAAGTTTTAAAGCTGGTTTTATTTGACTTAGATAAAAATATGCAGTAGTGGTAGAGCTGGGTGATATGACTTTCATATTTCATATACTATCAATATTGCATTAAATGCACAAAGGTACCATGATGATGACAAATTCAAATTTTTGAAACCCTCATTTAAAAATGCATGTCCGGCTCTATACTGCTATACTGTATTATTAAACATACTTAGAAATTAAATTTGACTAAATCAATAAATGAATCATTTCAGCTGCTGAACCATGAATGTATGTACCATAGTTTGTGTAATTTTATTCAGCAAATGTTGAGATATTTCACGGGATAATGAAAATGTTGATAGCTGCCTGACGGATTCCGACATATGCTCCGTGAAACAGATGAATAAACTTTTCAAAAGAATATTTCGGCACAGTCAGCTTGACTGAGGATGCATCCATCTGCGCCATATTTCATTTTCGAGGTGAACTTTTAGGGAGACACCATATAAGTGTTCAGCAGCCAATGTAATTTATTATTGAACTACAGCCATGTCAGAGGGTCTGTGAGGTTGTGCACAGATATGTATGTATCAGCATGTATGCTTATCATTACCTGAACCCTAAATCCTGCCCGATTCATGGTTACTGTACTGTGGATGGGTCAGGTCTGAACGCCTGACGATGGGTTATTCTAACAGTTCTGTAGCCAGTTATGTTCTAGGGACATATGTTTCCATGTGTGTAGGACAAATGGGGCTTAGGCAATGACAGTGCTCACAGTGATGTGCTATGGATCTAATGCTAAGCAGGCACATTAGTTACAATCTTAGTTTAGCATGCTAATTAGGACTAGACACAAAATACAGCTGTGGCTAATGGGAAGTAGTTTTGTGTATGATAATGGTGCAAGATAAAACATTACAGCATCACCAGTGTTCGATCCTCTGAGAACCACGAGCGACTGAACGAAACTTCATAGTAATCCCTCCAATGGTTATCAAGATACATGTCTGTGCAGTAAAGTGGTGAACCCACCGACCGACATTGGCTTCACTTCAGTCACATTACTAGCCTGGCTAAAAATCTATTTTTAAAAAAGTTAAAAGGTTTTAAAAATGTTATGAAAGTATAAAGAATTATTTAATGCTTCCTTGTGACTTTACCAATGTCAAGCTGAGTAATGTTGCTGTTGTAGCTTAGAGTTGTGTCAGCCCAAATAATCCACTGAACTGTGCCACTCTGAGCACTGACCATATGTAAGACTTACAGAGCGGTGTGTCAGTAAAGTATCAGGGCAGTTTGGATAAACTGATTGCAAAGGCTGCGTGAACTCATCCTGCCCTCTTTGAAAAGGTCAGATAGCTCTCCAAATACAACATGATGTATGACCACACAGCTGGCCGTCAGTCCGACTTGCTTTAACAGCCACGGTGTGCAGTGATTTCAGGATTTAACACTGACTTCAAATATTATTTTGATGTCACCTGGTGATGCTTGAAATGATTTTGAAATGTCTGCAGGTCTGTGTTTAAAAATATCTTGTCTGTATCTTCAGACAACTAAGAAACACATCCGGTGAATTTAAGTGTAAAGGAAAGAGAGTTCTTCAGCTAAGGCGTGACTCTCACATTATCACATCCATAATTACAAGTCTATAAAAATCTCCTTCTGAAGGGAGGCTCACACTAGCAGTGTTTTAACTTGGAACTGAAAAAATCGGACATAATCTCACCAGAAATTTGCGATACTTTAGATAATTGCCTGGTGGATACTGACATATGGAACTGTGAACTACACTTTTCAAAAGAATATCTTGGCAATGCGAGGTAGGCTGAGGATGCAGTCACCAGCACTTCATTTCATTTCCGAGGTGAACTTTAAGAGAGACACCAGAGATGATAGTGTTCAGCAGCCTGTGCAATCAACTGAAAACTTAAAGAAATGTCTCTTTATGTAGTGTGATGGCTGCCTCCAAAGATCACAGGCCTTTGGAAATGACATCCTTACTTATGTGTTTCATAAAGAGTCAAATCAAGGGAGGACGTAAGAGTCCTTACTTAACTTAAGCTTTTTTCTTTCTCACTTGTTGATGCTGTTGTGACAATGATGCTGTTCTTTTCTAAATTTTTAACATTACTTTTTTCAAGCGTAATACATTCGCTCCTTACTAGGTTTCTTGGAAACATCTTGGCAAACATCTTTCCATTGGATGATACAATATGATACAGTGTATTTGGGGATAGGTTCTGAGAGATTATTTAATTTTGGATCAGGTTCCAAGTGAAAAACTAGATTCCAAGTTCCAAGGCTTATAAATAAATAAGGCATATAAATGTACTTACACAGCTATAGACATAACAGCTAAGAACAAGGACGACGAAGCTGAACAAATAAAGACCAACAATAGAAGTAAACACTGAATATGTGTGTTTCTGTAAGTTAACAATACAAATAAGTAATAAGAAATAAGTAATGAATGGACATAGAACATGGAGTGGATGATTATGTGCAGTATATGTGTGTGTGTCTATATACAGTATGTACAACAGTGACAGTGCATGATGACATGTACATGTTAAAAACATTTGAAACTGTAAAAATAGAATCTGAAGCAAATGTATGTTTTGGTGTCAGAGGGTTACTGACACCGTGTGACTGATTTAACTGTTAATGTGTTAATTGTTCTATCAACTTTAATGCTACAAGTTACTTGTGAAGACAAACAAATGAAATACGCCTCCCAGCACTCGATGATTCCCAGTGGACCAACAGAAGAAGAGACTTTTCTTATGAAAATGAGCTAATTCTGTCATATCAGGAGGTTGAGCACAGCATTCCTTGTGAACAGGGTTGCTGGAAAAAGGTTGTCCCCGTTATCCCGGTTCATCCTGTCCTGTCCTTGTGTTGAAATGACCTTGAGCAAGACTGTGAACCTGAGTTACTCCTGATGGTTAAGCTAGTGCCTTGCATGGTAGCTCACTGTCAGGGGTGTGTGAGTGTGTGAATCGGTGGATGAGATGCAAATTGTAACAGGTGTGATCAGAAGTGTAACCTGCAGCCACACCCAACAATGATGTCACTGGCTTCTGGAGTACACCTTCAGTAAAGCAAAGGTGGCTAAGCAAAAACTGTAAATTGTAAATTTCCCCACTGTGGGACAAATAAAGGTATATCTTACCTTATCTTATAAAAAACAAGATTTCCACAATGAATTAAGTTAATATTCAAACTTCAATGCAAATCTCATAAATGTATAATTGCACATATCATTTTCAAGTTGCAGCAACTGGTTAACATTAATTAGGCTGTCACTCCAAACTGCACTCTTTTTACAAATGGTGATTGCAGATCTCTACTGAATCTTTGAGAATCAGTTATTTATAATTTTAGTTATTTAAAATGGAGAAAGTTGAGCTTGAGTGGGTTTGACTGTAGATCCAAAATGAATCAGATTCAATAAACAGATTTCAGATGTCTTGCTTAAGACGTGTGTATTACGACTCTTCAGATATAATTTCATAAACATACGCCTCTGTCAGCTGAAAGACACGTAGTCCTTGACAGTACAGTATGTCTTTTGATGTGAGTGCAAGCAGCCACCAGCCATAAATAAGCAAGGTCACCAACACTGGTGCTTCCAACCACTGGCAGCTGGGATACTTGCTTCCTTTGTCCATAAATATCCCAATACTCCTTCATTCAACATGAGTCTCTCAAGTCAACTGATGATGAATACCTGGCCCAACCCTGAAACGACTGAACTGGTGATGATGACTGATGTCACAGCAGGAAGGACTTGTGGAGCCACAATCTCTCACTGTCATAAAGTTTGCCTCACCCAGGCGACCCTCCCCTGAATTTTACTACAGTGGTCAGCTTTGACTTGTAGCCTCTTTGTCATTTCATATTTACAGATTTGAAGAAATATTGTACATGTTGCGGTTTTTATTTTTTATGACACAAAGTGCTTGTCAATTTGCAGTAAATTAGTGAGCCAAGCCAAAGTAAAGCCCTTTGAGCATCATCCTCAGAACAACACCTTTTAAGATGTTCTTCCTGTGCCTTGTCTGTTCTTTTTTTTCTTCTGCTCTCTAATCCCTTAATATCCACCCTTGGCATATCCACAATATGCCATACTTCCAATCTATAAACAATTTCAGTCTGCTCTAAACAGCTCCAGGGCAAGAGGGAAAAGGCCTGCTCAGTGTTAATGCAATATCTACAATGAGAATAAGAAAAAAACAGATGTGGTCTTTTTATCTTTGCAATATTATTCCTTAAAGTACCCTGTTAATTTGGTGCTGTTGCATATCATTTGCAAAGAATAAATGTTTCTTTTTTTAAATTGAATTTACAATCTGAATCACCTGTAATTAGTTCTTCATGTTTCAGATGAGTGAGAACAGAGAACAGGCTGTCAGGGAGACTTGTCAAATTAGCCTGCACTGACATTAATTGGATGTAATTTTTTTTTTCCCCCAGTGTTTGGCAGAGGTACCTTAAGATGTAAGCTAATTTCATGTAAATAGATGTGCCATTCATATCAACGGTCCGGTGGATCATTTCAATTTAATTAGAAAGAGTGGACTCACTTTCTAGGAGAGTTAAAAGAAAGCATTATTTCATATTAACAATTGAAATGCATTGCAAAGCTTTTCCCCTCCGATGTCATAACTCTTCAAACATGTTTGATCTTCAAACAACATATTTTGCTATCAGTGATGGATGCTGTAATGCCTTTTAACTGGAGACACTGTGCAGTTCACACAACCTTCATTGAGACAAAATAAAAGGAAAGCAGCTCTGGACCAAAAGGAGCTTTAAGACTGAGTGAGGGATGCTGAACTTCCTACAGTAATGTGGTTGGTGTATCACCAATTCCACCCATGGCAAATACACCAGAGCCTGCTCAGATAAGCGGCTGTCATTTGAAATGCTGCTATCTACTGACAGTTTGTAGGGCTCAGCGAAAATAGGGAGTGATGCTAGCGTTCTCAGAGAGGAGGGATTTTCTGTCTCTTATCAACAACTGGACAAACTGACAAGTTGCTCATGTAAAAAAGCTAGGGGTCAGAGTCAATCAAGGCCAGTACTTCGTGACAGACCACTCAAGCATGTTGTTATTTGATTTACCATAACAGGTGCTTATGGATAAACATCTATTCCGCTGCAGGAAAATGAGTTAAGAGTTTTAACACGTTTACAGAACAACATGCTTCTAATGCAGATTTATGTTAGGACGAAGGCAGGATTTGAGAGTCTGAAGTAGAACTGGTGAAATCTGTCACCATTAAAAGTCTATGATTGATAAAATCATTTTAAATTCACTTTAACAGCAACACATTGAGTCCCTGCAGAAATACAACGGCAACAGTGTTCTTAAACGTGGCACTTTTTTAAAGCCCGTTATCATTGACCACGCCTGTAATTTGCTTCTGCTAAAGCCAGCAAAAGGTTCTAAGGACTACATATCCTGGGCTTGGTAACGTGGACTGCATAAACAGTGGCAGCCAGATGGAATGGGACAGAGCGTGATGCCCTGCCAAGCTTCACTTTTGACCTCTGTCCATAGGGGTACCACCGAGGTCACGCAGATCATGCCATTCCCTGTACACTAATGCCAATAACATACACAGCATAATAATAACTATATCTGAACAGGCACTGGCAAATATGGACACACAGTCTCAGACACTGTCGACAGTTTTTAATGTTGTGTGTCCAGTGTATCCAGTTTTGACAGCGATGTGAACTTTTTTTTCTCATGCTCAAAATGCAGCTGTTCAGCATGACCATTAACAGAGAGAACAAAGAGCTCAGAGAAAACTGAGGCAACTTATGTCCCAGACATTTTTTCTTGGAAAATGTTTAAAAATGTTCAGTTTGTTCAAATTGTTCATCAGTAGAAGTTGGCAGTTTTGTTTTCAACTAACGCTGCCTTACACTAGATTGATGTGACTTTCAGTGTTTTAGAACTTTTCCATAATGATGGAGCATGTTTAAAATGATCCTGAAAGTTTAGAGTTTTGGCTGACAAAGATAAACAATGCAATTCATGATCATGTACTGAGAACATTGCCCAAAAGCTACACTGTCTTTGTCTGATACATTAACAGTAGACACTAGGCTGTAGTAGATATGCAAGTGCAGGTGTTCCAAGGTAACTGATTCCTTACCAGCTTACAACTAGCTCCACTAGCTTACTGTGTGTTGCAGTAGCTTTTTCTAGGGTGAGAACGTTCAAGACCTCTGATGATAACTTGTCACTTGTTGTGATGGAGAAAATTAAGTCATTATCATTATTTACATTCTTTACAAATGATCACTAAACCGGATGAATTTTACTTTGTTAATCTGGAATCTGATTCATCAGCATGAGTTAAACACCAGCCTTTTATCCAACTATGCAATAATACACACACACACACACACACACACACACACACATATGTATATAAATTCTGTATTGTATTGTTTTAGACACTCAGACAATGTTATTATATCATATTGTTATAAACTCATACTAAAACACAAATACCAACACAATCTGACCAACATAACTAGTTTAACAATAACATGACCATCTGCTCCCAGAGCTGCGTATGAGAACTGATTTGATTTAATCAGCGCTGCTGTGTAAACAGCCATCAGTGTTCAGACTGCTAGAGAAGAAAATGTCCCATTTTCTGTGGTCAGTCCATCATGCTGTATGTTCTATTATAAATCTAGTCAGATTTTTCCTAAACTGTGGCCACAAGGTGATCACAAACACAGTAGTTTGCCACTTCCAGTGTGGACATAAAGTTGAAAGACAAAATAACCAGGAGCACTTGAAATCCATGAGGTCAACCATTTACCTTCTGGAGCTCCTACACTCCGTGTTTTGGCATAGGTGAACTAAATTGTTGCCAAGCAGCAATCTCTGGGGTTGAAAAATGAAGCCAATGCAGAAGTGCCAAAATCTGTTCAGTTCCCCAAATGGCCACTTGAGGCTGGCTCCAAAAGTGAGTCAATTCCCATTGACCCCCATATGAAAATGCCCAACTTTACAGTAGAAATAAACATGTTTACAGCCTGGTACAAAAAAACTGTTTTTGTCCCTATAGCCTATTCCCCCCTTCATGACAAGTGTACATGAATTTTTTAAATAACTCACTCATTCAAAATATATCAAGGCTTAAAATTATGCATAATTAAGGGTGTGGCCACTTTGAGTGACAGCTAGCTGCTGGCTGTCGGCTCCAAAGACTGAGCTTATTCAGCCACTGAACTTGAACTGATCTCTCGGTTGTGGTTGTGGTCTTGTTGCTTTTTGGATCATTCATTTCATGCAAATGCCAGATAAATAACATGGCTGTTGTGTGATTAATTGTACAAACAGACTGTCCAAAACGTTGGTGCACCTGTTTTTTTGTTAACTAGCAAATAGCCAGCTAATAAATTAGCCTTGGGTTAACCCTCGAGCAAGATGCCTAGCTGAGGTGTGGGACGTCTCTGCTGTGTTCTCTGTGTGTTTGGTTTTTTGTGGAGCTGCTTATTGGCTGGAGTTTGATTGTGCAACCGTGTTTCTCTCATGTGTCCAGGATGAGTTTCTCCTAGAGAAGACACTGGAGGTTGATCTAAGCTAACAATGCTCACAGAAGTGTCTGGCACCCACAGTTATTAAGCCGGCTGCACCAAAGTCAGAACGTAATAGAGAGGTGTTATAATTTAGGGTGATATTTTTAAACAAAAGGCATCTGTGTGAGAATAAAGGTCCACTACATTAGTTAGCTAACGCTATGTAATCCTAAAGTGTAATGTGCTATGTAATATTAACGTAATGTTATGCTTATACGTAATGTTAGACTTGTACGTCAAAAAGTGGCAAACTGTGTGCAATAAAATGTGGGTAACCTCAAAATATTAATGGCACATTTCAGCGTGGTCCAGAAATAATGTTAACCTAGATGTTGTTATAGGTTGAGCTGGAGTTGGTTATTGAGGCTGTGCAGTAATGTAAAATTTGAGTTGTGTTTCAGCAAACAGCATTCATTCAGACCGCGTCAGCTCCATCAAAGCTCCACCGCTTTGCCCATTTTAATATTGGCCAGGAGTTCAGTGGCACTGCCAAGATGGAAAGACAATCTCGACGACTGTGCATAGGCGCTGGGATAAACCCAATATCAACAGCTCTCAGAAGGCTACGCCGAGGATCTGGAGTTACAAAACGTAACTCACGCTCATCTGCCTATCACACTGCATAGGCATGTAGACAAAGACATGAATCACCATGCAAACACCATATAATAAGATCCAAGACTAATAACTGGGAAATGTGTGACATTCTCATTCTCGTTCATCCTCAACTTGAGCCATGTAGTAAGTAAACAGTAAAATAATAGATACACTGAAGAATAACGATCAACACAAATGACAAAAATAAAAAAAAAAAAGTTAAATGTATGGATGTCATGAGCTGATCCACAGGCTTCGGATCAAGGCCAATCCAAAAATTTTTTGAAACCAGTACATTAAATATATCGAGCCAGATGTGTCCACTTGGAAAACTGAATGACTCTGACCTGAAGAAGCTACAGTCAACAATCATTTCACACCTACAGTCTATCAGTGACATGTTGCAGGTTAAACACACCTCTAAAGGTTCTGTAAATTGTAAAATGTAGGGAAAAGAAATCCCAAATAGAATTAATAAAATAAAATAAAAAGCTGCATCACAAAACAGGACACTCATAAGACAAAGTAAGACACTGATAGTACATGTAGCTCAATACAGAAATGACAGCAACTGACACTCCAGCACAGATGACATGAACACACCATGCCCTTGTATGTGACCTTTGCAGTCACTGTACATCTACTACTTACTTTTGTAAATTTTGAATAAACTGGGATGAAAGCAGCACAAACTGTAACTGCAAATCCTGCTGTATTTGACCCTATAAGGAACACTGGAGTTAAGCAGATAAATAGAAAAATGTGATCACATTCATCATACTGATATTACCCTAATTGCATGGCACTAGAGAAGGAAATTAAACCCTACACCTATTTCTATGCCCCATTTGTCAGGAAGTGAATGGCACTTAGAGGTTTAGCCAATGCTGATGAATTGTTGCTGTTAAGGCACAAGACTGAAATGCTCTATCATTTCAATGAAGTCTCAGACAGGTATAGTAGGTTGCAGATGCTGTAGAGGCAACATGGCATTTGCAAAAAACAAATGAAAAGGCAGGCCAGTCCTTAGATGGAGTCTGGCATGTCTCGGGTGGATTGACCTTGGCTAATACAGCCAAGGCTAAACTGGTTGCCAAAGATTCTGTCCGATCCAATCAGCATCTTGTTCAAAATCAAGGACTTGCTTTTTTCAGTTTCTCCTGGTTCAGGGTATTGCCATTCCCTTCGTGAGCTACAGTACGGCCGAAGAGAATTTAGACTCATCCACCGTGAATCTCTCATGAAAGCCATATTTGTGTCCTTGAGAGTGAAAATGAAAAGATTCAATATAGATCTGTTTATTCCATCCTATAAGTACAGCAGTGTCTTTGATCTTCCACATGCGCACATTTGCAGGCAGCATTGTGAGATACAACAAGAGCCGGATTGGACCGTAATTTTCATAAAGCAGATTGCTCCTCACAGAATATTGCAGCGGCCAAACAAAATGAAATATGACTATTAGGAAAAATGAAATCTGATTGATGATTGATAATCCTGAATCAAAACCGCAGCCTCGTATGAATCAAGTCCTCTTGGAGAAAAATAAAACAAAAAACCTGATGCTTCCGGCTTTGCTCCTGAATGTCTATTTATATAATCATTTGAAATTATTCATTTAAAATAATCATCCGCAATATATTGTATTTAATGCAAATCAGTGATTACTGAGTTAATGGAAAAATGGCTTAGGGTTACTTGCTTAAAATATGCTTACTTATAATAACTTGTTTTCATTGTTAGTCTGTTTTTGGCTTAGTTCCAATTTGCACGAACGCACTGATTCACACTTACAGTATGTATCTTTTCATAGACTTTTTCAGCTCCTGTGTGTCAGAGCAGAAGTGAAACAAATAAAACAGCTTTATAAAACAGCAGATGGTGCTGGTTACTGATAAGAAAAGGTTTAGTGGTGTAGTGGTATTTTTATAGGCTGTCATTCCTCAATGGAGTTGCTAGTATTGTGTTTCACTCTAAATTACAGTTTTATCACTAAAGCTCTTGATGAGGGTAAAGTGAAGCATATTTCATTTGTAAAATAGCACCTGCAGTCTTATTTAGGCTATTACCCAAATAAACTACGTCCCAGGGAATCACATTAGAGGTGACAGTTCTTGAATGTCATTTGCTGCAGACCTGCATAAAGAAAAATCAATCCGTTATGCAACCTGGCACAGTATCACTGCATAGGTTGATATGGGGGCGACACTAACCTAGAGGTAAGAGAAGGAGGCTTCAAAATGGAAGGTCGATACGCTACAGACAGCACTGAAGCTGCTGCTTGCTTCCACTATTCCTTTAGTGTATAGAATGTCACAAAATAATGATTAACACAGATAAGCAGAGGTTAAAGGGATGTCACTGAACAACTGCAGAAATCTATCTCTTTTATAATAGGGAATGTAGATGATATTGCTTTGTCATAACTAGTTCATAGTGGAAAATTGTACGTGATAAATGACACTGACTGTGAATTCCTGAACATGAAAAATGCATACTATAACTCAATTCAAAGTAGCATTCACACTGATTCATGATCTATATTAAGACTTTGGAACACTGTAACCTTTAACAAAACCAAACAAAATGTAATATCTAAATTAAAGGCTGCAATTGTTTAAAAGCCTTGAGTGAATGTTGTGAATGTGTACGACTAAGATTGTGCCATCTGTCTGTGAGGCTGTGCAGCTTTTGGAATAGTGCAGGTTAAATTGGATGCTTTTTATTTTATTTTATTTTTATTTTATTTAGAAAATCTTTGGCAATGATAATTTGATAGAACTTCGCTAATTCTCAATTGACAAACTTAAATTCCAAAGCTGGTCAATTTTACGTTATTAACTGTAGTGATTATCATTTCCGCTCACTTTCGTCACATTCCATGCAGGCCAGAAATATAACTATCACTATTCTCATTTTTCAATAGTTAAGCTGCACATGGTTCCCTGTTTGTTGCTGAGCAAACTGGAACGTATTTGTAATTGAGACTTAACATCCACACATTTTCATTATTGCAAGGGACATGAGACGCAGCTGTATTGCCACGTTTATGCATTTCAGACACTAACACCATGTGGCTAATAGCACTGCTCCTCTACATGCTGTACATTTGTAGCAGATATTACAAAAACGATTTTGTCTAAACAGGAAATGAGCTCTCTAGTGTGCCCATGTTTGATCATGAGTTACCTAAATGACTTCTGATCGCAGGTATTACACATGCAGCCTTCCAAACTGACAGACTGCTTGTGACACGGCAGCGAGCTGTAGTGTATTAGTGTTAGTATTGCTTGTGTTAGTAAGACTGAAAAGATCAAATTGTACTAAATTAATTCAAATGAATCTGATGCAAAGCCTAAATAATTGTATCAATGTATATGAACTCATGGGTGTTTGTACTACTTTAGATGATTGTCATTAAGCTATTCATTTAATCTACATGTATAGGGTACAGTATCTGCACAGGTTAAACACATTCCAGGCCTTTTAAAGGGCTGAAAATCAAGGACAATCCATCATACTCCTGTCAGCTTTCAGCGCTAATCAGAGAAGGAAACCAAGCATGAACCAAGGCTAGACCGCTTGTGCGTTTTTGATCACCCTAACAGCTCATTAACTACTGTACTTCATCAACCAACATTGGCTTGTTTTTATAGATCCATCAGATAGCGTCTGATTTTTGATTGCTTTTCTTTGTCCCCACATGGCACCTGCTGCCTTTGTTTCTCATTTTGCTGATTCATATACAGCAGAGAGCAGCTACGTAAATTAACGTTATTTTAGTTCAGATCCATGGATCATTTCTACACAAATTTACAAAAGGACTGTTTGGTTTTTGCGACTGCTAAACCTGCACAAACAAGACTAAAAGAAACTGTAGTTCTCAAAGCGCCCACAAAGGGTTCAGTGCACCTGTGCCACCAAACAAATAGCTGCTTGGTTCTCCGGTGCTATTTGCATGTATTTAAATAGGTAACATGCATATATTTGGCTCGAAATTGCCCCCTTTCTATATAAGCCTCATTGCATAAACAGTCCAATTCACAACCAGCAGTGCTAAAAGCCACATGCAGTTAGAGTGAAAATTATTAGCGTCTTCAGAGGGCTGGTGGTAACTGAAGCACGTCTATGAAGGTCGTCACACCCAGACTTTTCAGTGATGATGGCTGGAGTTAAGAAAATTAACTCGTGTCAACAGCTGGAGAGTTTCCCTAAAACCTTGTTGTATTCATTACCTGTGACGACTTTCATATTCAGTTTGTTGTGTTTTAACTTGATTCTGGACGAAGAAGGGGATCATGTACTTCTTATTAAAAAACAGTGATGTCAGATTAGAGACTAGAAATCCTCTTCAGTGAACAAGAAATGCCTATATACATATACTACATTTGATTCTGTAATTGAGATATCGTCAAGTCTTTTTAAATTAATTACAATATGAATACAATAGAAAGTGCATGAAAAGCAAAGCCTCTTTTCCGGACTATTGGCCTGTGATCAACCTCCTTAAACATTTATTAAAAGAGACCAGCTCGTGATAAACATAGACCCTTCTTACTCACCTGGTCAGCATTAATAAGCACAGTGTGGGGACATTATTTGACAGTTTCTCATTTCTCAGAATCAGTTTCTGTCCTTCTCAGTAGAAATGCAACATTCAGTAAAACAAGCATAATGTATTTTTTTCTTTTATAATGTGGTTAAAGCACTATGTTATGATGATCTAATGATGGAACATAGTAATACCGTGGCCTTGGCTGACAATGGTTTCATGGTTAGTAAACTTGTGAAAAAATACGACCCTCGGTTGCATGTAGTGAAAGTGGTTTTGGTTATATATAATGTCCATACAGAAGATTAATTTTTAAACCTAGTATTGTAGCTATAGTTGTGAATATCTATTATCAAGATATCGTTGGTTGTAACGATGTATACATATGATGTATGCCTACCATGTTTTAACTGCGCACTTTGTAACCAGTCTGCTTATGACGATAAATGAGTCTAAACATTAGATTATCTTCGTTGATTTCTAAACACAATACATAAGTAACATGATTTATAGTTAATATGGGGCGTGTTAATTCATTAGAGTCAACACACACATTCAGAAATCCAACCTCTCTGCTAAACTTGGTTTAGGGCATAGAAAAAGACTAGTTTCTGCTCTCTGTTTTCTATTCATAAGAGGTGTAGAACATTTTATTTTCTATATACTCGACTTTTTTCCGCCTGGCTTTAATCTAGCACAACTGATAAAGATATATTCAACATGGCCAGTAAATGCAAGTAATCTTCCCAAACTGTAGATTGTCACGTACATTGTGAGAAGCATTTTTTATTTTTAATGTCCTCAGTCACAGGGTTTTTTCATTTGCCTCTGCACCTTGTTGGTCAGGACTTTTCTCCTTCTCTCTGTAGCTGTCCTGCCCACTGGGTTCTTGGTGCAAAAGCATCATTTATACTTTGCTGCATGTATAATAGCAGTCAGTGGCATAACAAGGGACAGCTATGGCCATGTTTGCGCTGTAATATCATTAGTGCACTATCTTTTTCAATCAGACCTTGGGCAGATGGTTGTGATGCACAATTCATGGTGCTATCAACGGTTGCAATCCATTCTTTGTGAATTCGCCCCTCTTTGTGCTACCCTATCTCTCACAGATCCTCTGCATTTCCCCATTCGGACCAGAACATCTCATTGCCTGCTGCAAATATTGTGTTTTTCAGGGACAAATATCTACTTTGTTAAACATTGCATTTTTCACTAAGGCGCAAGCAGCAAGTGTTTTCTCTTATTCACTCATGCATCTTTTATAACAATGTTCAGGGATATTTTGCATGTTTTTATGCCTTTTACTACATTTGATAAACAAAGTCAGCTGCAGGCTGCGCTGCCATCGTTCAATGGTGGTGAAGTCTTGTACAGTGACTACCCAGAGATAATAATCAACTGATGAAGCAGATTTTCAAATATATATTTTATGCTATTGTTTGATTCATAAGCTCATTGACATATAATGGAAAATCATTTCATCAAAAACATTTGACCATTGTGGCAATGGGAGATGGGTGGTTTCCACCAATATTTAATGTATATTAAATATCAATATTTAATTTAGTGGTCATTTAAACTGAGCACTTTTATAACTGGATACTGCTAATGAATTCAAATGTATTTAATTAAAGCTCTAGATTAAAGATCTAGATCACATCAGATCAGAGGATCCACTCTGATGAACTAGTGTCATAATCATGATGCACTTTTTCATTATCACACTATATACTTTGTACATATCTATCTATCTATCTATCTATAAAGAAAATGTTTCTATTGCAAGTATCTGCAAACTATTCACTGTCAGCCACAGACCAGACCATGAAACTCAAGGATTCCTGAGATGGGTAAAACCAAAAGCTAGCTTTACGTCTCAGAGATCTCAGTGGCTTCACAATGTGTCTTCTACAAGGTTTTGAGAGAAGCCAAAACCATGACAGAAGTCACAAGGTTAATGGTGAACACACTGCTGTCAAGGCTTCTCTCTGAGCGCGCGGACATGCTGGTGTATCTACAGAGATATAAAAAACATGGGCCGATGATTTGGTTTATTTACTCCTGTGGAGAAGACAGGCCTTTCGTAAATTCTTACAGCTTTTGTTTAAGTGTTAAGCACAGAGGTCAGTGCAGTATCTATTGTTTGTGATAAGCTTGAAAAGTATCTCATCGGATAAGATAAGATAAACCTTTACTCGTCCCACAGTGGGGAAATTCACAAAATAATAATGATGGATGGTAATATACTTGACTTTTTATATATTTTTAAGGGTAGACCTGGCATTCCATTGGGAACAGAAAATCCAAAATACATTAAGCATCAGCTACTGTAATAATTGGAGTTATGATAATTTGATCAAGGCATGATCATTAAACAGTGACATTCTGACAGTGGTGCTGAAGACATAGAGCTTTAAGTGGATCTAGAAGGTTCATTGTGACAGATCTGTTTGCATGTGACCACCTTTTGCCTTTGTTATTT